>OZ059829.1:15623555-17063159 GCA_964057195.1 Orthosia cruda | reverse complement strand
TGTAAAACATAGGTTACAACATGAAAGAGACCCTCTATGTTTTGCCATGAGGCGTACAAATATGATTTTCAATATCCAGTATAATTGATTACTGATACAATAAATTAATAATAGAAAAAGAGCCAGAATACACACATACACATTTCCGAATCAACATCATAATAAACGCAACTATTAAAAACATCTCCACAATTTCAATAAGTACATTCTACAGTACATGTCAATTAGTTAAGTATCCAAATGTTAAATGTCATATAATAATCAATCTATAATAAAACACAAATTTAAACAATAATACAGAGTGGTCAATAATAAATAACAAAAATAAAAAGTCAAAGATACTAAAAATGAAACAGTGAGAAGACAAAGAGTGAAACAGAAATAAACAGTTTACATACTTTCCTATTTTTTCTTTGAAGAGTCTATTTTAATAATTTATAATTAGCTAACATTATATTATATTGTATTTATTTATTTACAATATTTTTGAATTCAGTTTGATGTGAACCAAAATATATATCAAATACTTATTTGAACCCAAAGAAGAGAAAACTGGTGTGAACTCAGGGTTATAATTTTATAATGGAACAAAGTTTTGGTTTACGTCCAGTGTTCTCCATAGCCCAGTTGGTAATTGGACGATGGAAACATTTAATTTACCCCATAGACCAATTGGTCAAATTTCAATTGGTCTACGGAGCACCGACGAAATAAATACTCTTAGGAAACTTGTGTACAAACAATATTAGATTAATAATATAAAAAGCAAATAAAGTTTATGAAATAAATTAAAGTAAGTAAAATAAAATACAGTATCGATAAATTTTTCTTGTGATTTTTGACACATCTCTAACATCAGAACGTAAGTACATAAACTGTCATAGCTCTACCAGCAAACGCATAATAGTTTATTTTTTCCCTAAATATAATGGTTTAATTGATACTACACGTCCTTGACATATTTAGAACTAAGATTCCTTTATTCGTGACACCCTATGAAATGTATTCCCTGCACAATAATTTCAGTATGCTAGTCGATCACTGACATGTGGCAAGATATCCTTTGATTATTTTCAGTTAATAAGCTCATTCTACTCTTGCAACCGATCGCTACATACGACATGGTTCATGCAGATAATTAAACAATAACATTCTGCCTGATTTACACGATACAAATGCGTGAAAACAGCGAAAAACTTTAATTACAGCTGCTAACCAATTGGTTACAACAGTGACAAAAAAGTTATCTCTTTGATGTTTAGGATTTGCGTGTGTCTATGTTTGTCTCTTTTTATTTCATTGTTTTTCTATAAGCAAGAACCTTCGATGAAGAATACACTAGATTCCCGGTCAGCGCTTCAAAAACGGGCCGAAAAATATGGCCACAAATACGGTTGTGTCACTATTTTTAAATTAGTATGGTCCAATCATAGCCAACATTAATACGTAAAAAATGCCGCAATGTGCGTTCCAAAACTGTGCAAATAACCACCGTAACATCTTGAATTTGGAAGGAATATCTTTTTTTGGGTAAGTTTATATCATTAAGTGTTTTTCATGAAGTAAAAACCGAATTAAATAGTAAATATGAAGCAATTACCAAATATTATGATTGCTTGACCAACATTTGCGTCGAAAAAGCTAACGCGCCAACTATTGTAACAAACATTGACTGTTATGGAACAGAGAATGCATGGAGTAGTTTGTAAAGCTTTTTTTTGTTAGTTAAACTAAAACGTACGGAATCATTCATTTATCCTCGAATAAAATCCATCCCATTTTATTCTATGTAAGAAAACTTCTTGCTACTAATCTTTTTTAAATTGATTTATAAATTTAAAACTCAACTGCAAAACTAATGATCGAGCTCGTAAACAAAAGTCACGACCGCGTAATAGCGTAAATAAATGCCTATGCAAAAGATTCAATTTTCGAATCATACCTATAGCCTCTGAAAGTACGCCCTGTTAACAACTGTATTGAAAAATAATTATTCAAATTTTGAGTTTTAGCGAGACCAACAAACAGCAATTGATTTTTATAATATAGAAAGATAGGTAGATGAGTGTGTGTGGCCATTTGAGCGACTTATATTCGTTCCTGGTTCTTAATATAGTATTTTTAAAGATCGATGATATAAAAAAATAATTGAACGTTTCCACTTCACTCATTCCTTGTCCAAGCAGCGAGCCGGAACGAAAAATTTTAAAATTCGAATTTCGAATTCCTTTTTTTCTCACATTGTAATTCAGACTTTAATACTTGCGAGTAATACTAAATTTGTATTGAGTGCAAACATTTTTTATTGCTTTTTGTACAGTTTTATGAATGTGAGGTTGAATTTGCATTAATGAATATTTATTTCAAGTAGAATTCTTCGAATTACCTAAACACAATTGGCGTCAGTTTTAAAGATAAGTTTTGTATGGGATCCTGTATCTAGTGAATTCTTCATCAAAGGCTAGAACGAAAGAATTTACAGTTTCTTTTTCGTCGTAAATACGTTACCTCTAGCCTAGAAGACTAGGTACTATACAAACTCTCTGGTCTACGCAAAAGATCTCAAAGTTAAAAATGTTCATAGATTAAACATCGCACATTACTAGAAGATTAAAGAGTTCTATGACCGATTCAATCAATCGATCAATAGAGCAATTCAATCAATTTAATATTCCCGAATAAAAAATACTGAATAAAAACTACTTTATTTTAAATAAGAAACCTATGTGACCACTTTTGAAATGCCAGAAGTAAGACGATTCCTATTGGACGTTTTCTATGGCGACGAATACCCTTGAAACTACACAGCAGTTTTCCTTAAGGGGTAAGACTTGGACAATTTTATCCTTCCATTACTTACACAATGTAGTGACATTCAGGTATTGTTTACCGATCCGCTGAAGCCTGTTGGATCCATTCCGTTTTTCCTAACACGGTAAAACAAACAATGTGTGTACATAATTATATTTGTCGAGGAAGATAGGTTTATCAAGTTTCTTAGAAGTGATAAAAGGTGATTTCCTTTTGCCATGCCTCAATTTGCTTTATTTTTAGGATACTGTTTTTGTTGTTGTAGGATATGGTCGGATGTGGAACGGAATGGGTTTTGAGTGTAAGATTTGGCTCATTACACAGAGACGAAACATTTTCAATCTAGATATTTTTGTGATCTCTTGGTTTTCAAACAGATACACAAAAAAACGCGAGCAGTCTGCCAGGAATGTGTACGAGAGACGCATACGAGGAATGTATGCAAGCAGGGTGACCATGGCTAAAATGAGTCCGCTGCGCATCCTCGCCCCCTTCTGCTACACACGGCATCACAGCTTCGCTACATATTCTCGTAAGGCACTTGCTCCTGGCATAGCTTTCGTGGCAACATTCACATATCGTCACAGCACCTTTAGTAATACCGCTCGTCTTCAGCCATCCATTGTGTGGAGACTTTTACCCAGCGGTCAATGTGTACGGATTCCGTGAGAGCTGGTTCAAACTGCTGCGGTAGAACAGTTGCTAGACGGGCTTTGACCAACAATATTTGCACTAGTATAACCACGTTCCTGCAACTTTGTACGTCAAACGATGAAGTACAAATAAAATGCCGCGCATTTAACCAACCTTTAAAAATATAATTCAATGAGCAACGAGTTACAACTAGCGGAATAGCCAAAAAGAAAATTAAATCAGTAATTTTCCTTCTTTACCCTTTTGTTTTTTTTATACTCTGAATATTTATAGTTTGATTAACCCTTTCACCTATGGGATAAGGGTAATCGTTAATGTGCTGAAAAAATAAAACCCTTTCATAACTCTTATCAACATTAGAGTGAGGACAGTATTTTTGACAAAATTATTTGAAACAATAAATTGAATACAGTTGGAGATTTAATAACAATATTTCGACCAAATAAAGATACCTTTTGAAAGGGTCCTCTTTTAATCATCATCAAAACATATAATAAATCTGTAGAAAAGTCGTTTTTGTACATCGAAAATATTTCCAAATTAAATAGCCGGGGTGTTAAAAGAGAAGCAACAGAACCCATTTCCAACATTTTTGGCACTTTTGTCTGTTTCTCTGTTTGTCTGTTTATTTGTGCACGTGATAGAATTTGAAGTATGTGTGACGTCATTAAATCGTTAATTTTCACTTTTCAATGGTTTGCTACATAATACATACCTGTCATATTTATTAAGCACCTACCGACAAATGTCTAAGTACCTACCCTAATTATTATTGTGGTGTCAACTACCTTCAAATGTAAAAGAGTACCCACCTAAGTAACTATTGTTGTGTGTACAGGAAATAACTCTAAACTTATATTTAAGCCACGTTGATAATATACCTATAAATGATTACGTAATTTGTAATGATCATTGTGATGTATCCTGGATTTTATAATGCTATATTGGTATTATAAGTCCTTTAAAACAATTAGTACAATACTGTCTGTTAGTATCAATATTCTTACGAATATTGATTAAGAATTACTATATAGGCGATATTAAATTCCTTAATTGTCTTGATACGTTTTAAAACATATTCACTTCATAGTAATTGATTATTGTTCACCTAATTTTGAGATTATTTGAAGCAAATTAGAAAATGGCGGGACACCGCGCCATTTTCTCATATTGGACGTATTGAGACACAGATAGACCCGATATTATAAAATATAGTGTAATTGATAAGCGGATTTTCTTTTTTGTGAACTACAAGCCAGTACAGACTAGATATTGTTATTTAGAAGTATACTACTTTATAATACTTGGTGTAAGATCGACTACACAAGACTAACGTAAGTTATTTGATATTATAACTTTATTATTTCTAATGGTTGTGTTGAAGCTGTATCTACATCGTATTATGGCCTTTATTCCTAATATGTTATATTGATTTAAGGGCTACTCTATGTCCTTTGCCTTATCCTTTTTATTTTGAATCTATAATATTGTAAATACTTCGTGTTTGTAAAAGATATCGATAAATACTATGGAAGAGCTTCCATGGGGTTTGTTGCCCTTCTTCCCCACGAGAACTAGTCTAGCGAACGGGCAGTAAGCTCAATGAGCCTTAAATATGAATTAATTGACAAGCCTTACTTAAATAAATACCTAGTCTTGTCTTTCTGTGCTTTTATTCATAAAACCCTTTCCTTACACACCACATACATTAGAACTCTGATGCACAGTAAATAACCAATAACCATCTTGACATTCAAAGCTTGCTATCTCGGTAGATACCAATACTTTTATATAGAATTCCATTCATGATTCTAACACACGCATCACATAAAATGTACGAAACCAATGTAGAAATTTTTTATACATAAATATTGTGCGTAACTTGAAGTATTACTTTTTGTGTATTACTTATTATTAGTTTTTATTTCATCGCAATCGGTTCACTATATCAAAAGTTAAATGAATTTAAAGTTTCAAGAAGTAAAATATCGCAATATACGCAATTCAGATACTCGGACTATTGGACTCCATATTCGATAGATGGCGTTGTGCATTTCACGTCATTTTCTGAATGGCAGTGTTAAGATTTACCGCGGAAGAATGAATATAAAAAATGGTAGGTAGTTACGGTCCCTAAAACACGCCCGCCGCGCCCCCATGCGAGGTTGCAGTGAACTAGGGGAGTACGAATCAACGATATACCTTCAAAGGTTATTTCAAGTATGGCTAGAGTAAACATTATAATTCGGGAATCGGGACCTAATGCACGAGACTAAAAAAATACGTTTTATGAGATTTTAGGTCTCTAATCACTATATTTAAGGTTGCGAGTCTGAGTCCCAGCTAAGGACAGGTAATTGTTAACCGACTTTGCAAAAAGGAGAAATTCGACATATGGTTTATTTTTCCCTCGATGTTCTGAATTGCTGACCGATTTAGAAAATTCGTTTCTTATTTGATAGAGTATGTTCCCAAATGGTTCCATTTTGATTTGGTGAAGATCTGATGAAGAACTTCGGAGATAAATAATACAATAGAACTCTTCTATAAAATCTCTATGACGGCAAATCTCTCGGGATTGCTGAAATCGCATGTCTGTTTATTGTTTATACCATTTCATAACATGAAACCGAACCGGAAGACGTTGCGTTGGAAGGCCTCCCACCAGGTGGACCGATGACCTGGTGAAGGTTGCAGGGATCCGCTGGATGCGGGACGCACGGGACCGGTCAATGTGGCGACGCTTGGGGGAGGCCTATGTCCAGCAGTGGACGTCTTGCGGCTGATATGATGATGATAACATACATCACGCGAGCAGCTTGTGGCTAAATAACAACAGCCGCACTGGTCGATCATCAAGGTTAAGCAACGCTTGACAAGGTCGGTCCGTGGATGGGTGATCATTTCAATATACCGACTACCGAGTTTCCCCCGTGCCTCGGCAAGCACGCTAAGCCGTTGGTCCCGGCTGTCATTTGAAGATCTTTGACAGTCATTACGGCTAGACAGAAGTTTGAGATCTGACACCAGTCTAGCCAAGGGGTACCGTGTTATCCAGTTACTGGGTTGCGGAGGTCAGATAGGCAGTCGTTCCATGTAAATTACTGGTACTCAGCTAAATCCGGTAAGACTGGAAGCCGACCCCAATATAGTAGGGAAAGGCTAGGCAGATTGATTTTGAACATAACATCACGCCAGTACACTCTAAAGGAGTACGCAGATATGTACACTTTGGTACACTCTCATTTCACCAGTTATGTCAAATTTTTTTTTTTTTTTTTTTTATTATCGATAGGCTCGCGCTTGACCACTATCTCACCTGATGGAAAGCGATGATGTGGTCGACGGTGAAGCACGCTTACCTAGAAAAAACCCATTCACTCTTGACTTAAAGACACCTAGATTGTAGCTATCGGGAAACACAGACTCCGGCAGGGAATTCCACTCCTTAGCTGTACGCATAATAAAAGTGTCCCCAAAACGTTTTGTGCGTATGGGTGGGATGTCCACCATGTAGCGATGACGCATCACCGTGCGTCTGGTTGTCCGATGATGGAACGGGCTGGGCGGAATTAAATCATGCAATTCCATCGCACACTCCCCGAAATGCAACCGATAAAATACCGACAAGCTGGCAACTCGGCGACGATGTTCAAGGCTCTGGAGCTTTGATTTGACCAGTGCTTCATCGCCGATGAGTCTCTTGGCCCGCTTTTCGATCGACTCTAGTGCATCTAGCTGATATTTGGCAGATCCGTCCCAGAGATGAGAACAGTACTCTATGCACGATCGAACTTGCGCTTGATACAAGTTGAGCAGCTGTTCCGGCGTGAAGTACTTTCGCACCTTCGCAAGGATCCCCAACTTTTTGGCAGCCAGCTGAGCCTTTGCCTCGATGTATGGCCCAAAATTGAGAGTTGATGTCAGCGTAACGCCAAGAAGCTCAAGATGGTCCGTTATTGGCACGGTTACATCACGGAAAGTTGGAGCCGGTTGAAATTGGCTCTTTTTAGCGGAAAAAAGACACGCCTGGGTTTTAGCAGCATTAAACTTGACCAGATTGGCATCACCCCATTCGGAGACTGCCTGCAAGGACAAGTTCAAACGCTCCACCATGGCCTCACGGAGAGACCGGATCAGTGATGATGTTCGGGTAATCCGGGTCCCTAACTAAATAATTTGCCTAATATGTCCAACTAAAAAGTGAAAAATAAAAAAAATACTACCGACTTCCAAATAAAAACACTACCAAGCGAAAACGTCCATAATAAAAAATATTGGTACTAACCAAAGACTTCCAAAAAGAAAGTAATTTTTCAATTTGTAATGTTTTTGTTAGGAAAGTCGGTAGTATTTTTTTGAAAAACGTTTTGTTTTATGTTTTCGTTTTATGTGTGGTGTTCTGGAGTGCTACTAGATGGCGCGCAGCAAATCTGTCCTTAATTTTTTAAGTGAGGTAAGTAGGTCTAGGTAAGTAGGGTAGGTACAGGTAGGTAGGTAATTAGGGTAGGTACAGGTAGGTAGGTAGTTAGGGTAGGTTCAGGTAAGTAGGGTAGGTACGGATAGGTAGGTAGATAAGCAGGGTAGGATAGGCAGCTAACGGGAGCGAAGCCGCGGGCACAGCTAGTGTACCATAAAGCCGAAACACTCCTTGACATTTTTCAACGACTGCATCAATGTCTGTTTTTATTCGACATTTGAATTGAGCTTTGATCGATAGTAAGCAAGGGTGAGGAATTAAGAAATTCTGTCGTGTACATTTGGAGGTACTATGGCAGTAAAGGGTGGGCATCTTTAATAAGATCTATCCACACATATCAGGGCCGTACCCGGGACGTGGTCGGACCGTGCCCCGTCAGGGGCTCAAAAAAAAATCGTTGTTTAAATTTTATATGAACTCGTTCACAGACTTCCGTGCAAGGGACAGTGACGAATCTTCAATCATTGGGCCCGGCCCTGTCACGTTCCGGGCACGGCCCTGATATGTGTAGATAGACCTTTACTGAGTCTTTATAAGTTTCTCCTTTAGTGCCGAGAGGATTTCTTTTAAAATTAGTGCTGTAATATTTAAGCACGTGAAGATAGGCGATAAACCGTCTGGTGGCAAGTTATTCGTATCGTATTTTAGTGAGATATACCTAACTGTCTGATTTTATATTCTCTAGATAATGTTATGATGATTTTATTCTGGTCTCTTGGAGATATAGCAAAATCGGATTATAGACAGATCTAGAGTCCCATCTGCCATGTGTTCCACAGATAAAGCACATGGTCGGTTTTAGAACCGTATGATCCCTTTATTCGCGTAGGTTACATAATATAGGAAAAAAACCTAGATTGGTGCAAAGTTAAAAAAAAAATACGTCGTCATCTCTTGCACTTTTATTTAAAGTCGGCAAAAAATAAATCTGCTTCTTCCATATTTTTCTTTTTTAACCGACTTCAAATAAAGGAGCAGGTTCTCAACATCAAAAATCGCATTTTAACTAATCAAAAGTCAATAACTGACTTATCTAGCTATAAAGGTCTATCCACACATATCAGGTCAGGGCCGTGCCCAATCGATGAAGCTTCGTCACAGGCCCGTGCACGGCCCATGCACGGACGTGTGTCAACGAGTTAGTTAATATTGGAAGTACGTGTGACGTCATTTAATCATGAATTTTAAATTTTTAAGTTCAATGGTTTATTACAAAATATAAACTGTCATATTTATTAAACATCTACCGACAAAATGTTGAAGTACCTACCTAAATTATTATAGTGTTGTCAAATACTAAACTAAGTAAATATTGTTGTGTGTACAGGAAGTAATTCTAAATTTACATTTAAGCTACAGTGATGATATTCCTATAAAATATTACGTAATTCGTAATGATCATTGTGATTTATCCTGGATTTTATATTGCTATTTAAGTATTATAAGCCCTTTGAGACAATTAGTAAAAAACTCTCAGTTAGTGTCAATATTCTTTCAAATATTGATTAAGAATGACTAAATAGGCGATATTAAATTCCTTAATTGTCTTGACACGTTTTAAAAAGGTTTCATTACTCAAGAATTGATTATTGAGTTTGATCTTTATTGTGATAAACGACATTTATATGCTTGTGAAAGATATCTATAAATACTTTTACAAAAGTTGCTTCCGTGGAGTTTCTTGTCCTTCTACTCCACGAGAACTAGGTCTAGCGAAAGGGCGGTAGGCTCTCTGAGCCTCAGTATGAATTAATTGACAAGCCTTATTGAAATTAATACCTAGTCTTGTCTGTATGTGCTTTTCTTCATAAAACCTTTCCCTTATACACCAGTAAATCTGATACACAATAAATAACCAACAGCCATCTTGACATTCCAAGCTTGCTATATCAATACTTTTACATGGATTTCCTTTATGATTCTGACAAGTTCATATAAAATGTACACAACGATATTTTTTTAGGCCCCTGACGGGGCACGGTCCGTCCACGTCCCGGGCACGGCCCTGATATGTGTGGATAGATCTTTACTTCATCTTTATCGACCTCAAACCATTTCAATTAATGACTTCCAAGTAAAAGGTTATTGCTCTTTCATTTTCTTTCATGTCCATTTGGAGGCCATCAAATTACTTATTTACAGTTGCGTGATTTATTGTTAGAACATTTTTAATCTCGATAAAAGATAGAATGAATTTATTGAACTTACTTACTTTATTAGATGATAAAAATTTGTTTATTATAGTTAAGCATAAGTTACTTGATTAGGTTCCTTTGATATTGAAACTTTAAAAATGAAACCGAAAGGAACAAAACATATTTTCTCTTAGTTATAGGATATCCAAAGACATGCAGCGCTGACGAGTTGTTGAGTCAAGGTGGACCGATGACCTGGTGAGGTACCTGGATGCAAGACATCCAGGATCGATCAAAGTGGCGACGCTACGGAACGCTAGGGAACGTCTATGTGCAGCAGTGGACGTCTTTCGGCTGAAATGGTTATTTTCTTTTTCATGTAAGGATGTGGCCACCTCTGGTGTCAGAGTTAATTAAGCCGCCTGGGAATCCCACAGGCCTCTGAATTGGCTATTTCAGACTTACAACAATTATATTAGTCTAGATTTCCTCATGACGTTTTCCTACACCTTCACTTAGAAAGTACATTAATTAATTTGAAAAAAGTTAAATTGGTATTTGCCGGGTTTGAACCCACGACCTCAAGCATGAGAGGCAAGTTCTTAGCCACTGGGCCACCACGACATAACGAAATGGTGATAATGAACGAATAAATACATACACATGCACATTTAGCCAATCGGACAGAAGATCATAAAATCTGTTATGTAAACTCTCTCAGGGTCAAGGAAGAGGGTTCCATTGAGATGAAATGGATGTAAATTTACCAATGTGAATTGTCCTATGAATGATTAATGGAGGAGAGTCATTGAAATACCCGTAAGGTAAATTCCTCTGAGTGTCTGCGCAGACTTTTAGAATACTTCGGCCACATTGCAAGGAAAGACGGTGGCAACCTCGAGAGGCTCATCGTGACCGGCAAAGTAGATGGGAAAAGGCCTCGTGGACGCAGCCCAATTCGTTGGTCTGACCAGATCCGCCCCGCTCTTGACTCTACAATTTACAACACCCTCCACTCCGCCAGTGACAGAAACAGATGGAGAATGATCGTCCGAGAGAAGGTGATGCAGAAGGGAGGTCACGACCTTCGATACTGAGGAATACGACGCAAAGTGGAGGAGGAAGGTTTATTCCCTCTACTCCTTTTCAAATGAGGGAAATTACCCTCTGGTACTGGCAGCTAAGATGTTTTGCTATAGTTGAGTGTGCGTTCTTCAGCGGAACGAATAAAACGAGAAGCTTATATAAATAAACTCTTGATATTTATAGGTGCTCAATCCTCTCAGTTGAGTATGATATTGTTACTTTATTAAGGAAACAAGTAGTAAGAATATTGGTCTACGTTTTGCAAGTTTCGGTAGTCAAAGGTTTTTATTATATTGCCAAACTAAGTAACTGAGTTACCGAGTAAGGATTTTTTTTATAGCCTATAGGCTCGCGTTTGACCACCATCTCACCTGATTTTAAGCGATGATGTGGTCAACGGTGAAGCACGCTTGCCTAGAAGAAACCTATTCACTCTTGACTTAAAGACCCCAAGGTTGTAGCTATCAGGGAACAAACACACTAGAAGGGAGTTCCACTCCTTAGCTGTGCGCACAATGAAAGTATTAGCAAAACGCTTTGTGCGTATGTGGGGGATGTCTACCATGTACCGATGGCGCATGACCGTACGTCTTGTAATCCTATGATAGAAAGGGCTAAGCGGAACCAAATTGTGCAGTTCCGTCGCACACTCTCCGAAATGTAACCGATAAAAACCCGACAGGCTGGCTACTCGGCATCGATGTTCGAGGCTCTGGAGCTTTGATGCGACCAGTACATTGTTGCCAATAAGGCTTTTGGCCAATCTGTTAATCGACTCAAGTGCATCAAGCTGATATTTGGCAGATCCATCCCAGAGGTGAGAGCAGTACTCCATGCATGACCAAACTTGCGCTTTATACAAGTTGAGTAGCTGTACATGCGTGAAGTACCGTCTAACCTTTGCAAGAATCCTCAACTTTTTTGCAGCTAACTGAGCTTTCGCCTCAATGTATATGTTTCGTCCCGATTTTTAATATTTAATTGCAACACCATGTCGGTGGGCTGTCAACGATTTGGCAGCTGACACTTGACAAGAGTCGAAAGAGAAAATTTGTTGTGAGGACACGTTGAATTCGGTTTCTTGTCGAAACATATCGAATCGAGATGTGTTTCGCCCATTTGTAATTGCTAATTGCGCCCGCCGTTCGCAATCGGTTTGTGGGGCGCCCGCGAAGTCGGATTTGAATATATTTTCACGCGCAGTGCTTTTGCGGGAAACTTGTCGAACTTCAGTCCAGACAGCCGTCAGTCCATCCCTTATTGTCCTAATATTATATATATTCTCATATCTCATCCCATTTTCTTTTAGCAAAGACTCAGCAACAGAAGGTGATAAGCTTAAGGATTTAGTAGTTGAAATGGGAATATCTGAAAAAAAAATTTTAAAGGCCACTGCGACTTGTGAGTCTGATTTTATGATGTTGCCATTAATAGACAGGCTGTAGTCAATATTTCGGTTACCAGATCTTCCCGTTTCACTATTAATAATATTCCAAGTCGATTTAATAACATTACTACTGTTTTTAATCTTCGAGCTCAAATAACGCGACTTGGCCAAACAACAAACTTTTAAATAATTTTGAATAATTTCTAACATATAAATTAAATTCAGCAGTGTTTACATAATTCCTTTCACTGTACAGCTCATAAAGCCGTATTCTACTTTTATTAATACCAATGGTAGCCCAATCACCGAATGATGCGTTACTATTAACGGAGATAGTCTTGGGAAGAAAGGTCGAATTAAATTGTTTACAGTATATACTAAAAAAATCATCATATAGATAATTAGGATCAAAATTGGTAATTTATTAATGAGTTTAACTTTAAAAGCTGCCAAGCGACTTGCAGTTTTGGGGTTAACAGTGATATCCTTTTTAGCCACTTTGTTGTTTTGGTTTGGTATAGAAATCCTCTGCCCGCAATGATCAGAATCTAGTAAATTTATAATTTCTTTGTGGACTGGTATAACAACATTAGTATAAATATTATCTAAGCATGTAGCACTAGTAGGGGATATTCTTGTGGGCTCCAAAAATAGGTTTACAAGATTGTAATCTTGTAAACCTATTTTTAAAACTCAGGTTCTTGTAGTAAAATAATAAGTCTGTTTCAGTCTGTAGACTGAAACAGACTTATTATTTTACTACAAGAACCTGAGTTTTCTAATAAATTAACATTAAAATCACCAAAAGTGATAATGGATTTATTCGAGTTACAAATGTTGTGTAACACTTCATCCATTACCGTTTCAAAGCAGTCATACAATCCTGAAGGGGGTCTGTATACGCTTAAAACAGTAAACTGCTCCAATTCTATACAAGCTATTTCAACTGTCCGCTCAACAGATAGGCTCACAATATTCTTACGGTCTTTAAATTTAAGCTGGTTACTTACTAAAATCAATGAGCCACCATGTATAGCATTAACTCTGCTGAATGAACTACCAACCTGGTGATTATTAAAATTGAACAATAATTTGGTGGCTTTTAAGCCAATGTTCTGTTATACAAAGAATATCAATACTGTTAAAGTTCATAAACAATTCTACTTCTAAATCTTTGTTCATAAATCCTTGAATATTTTGATGCACCAGGTTAATACTATTTACCGAATTTAAACTATTATTTGATTTTATTTTGCAATTTTTATCCTGTATACTTTTGCAAGAGGTTGTCCCTATTGTCCTAATTTCTAATTTAAATTATTATCAATATCAATTTCTGATACCAAATTATTAGCTGAATTAAATAACATTCCTTGGCATTGTTCAATAGAAGCAAGTTGTTTAGCCAAATTCTTGGCTGTAATAGAAAAATAATATGATAGCGACACAGCTATGTCTTTTATAATAATTTGAAAGAAAGTACCTATCCATGATTTTTTTTTCTTTTGTCAAATAAAAGTGATTACCAACATAATTGTTAGTGTCAATTAAATGGAATAAATTACTACTATATGTTAAATTAAGTAATGTCCTATTCAATTCATATCTAAGATTGTTTTCTTCCTGTGGCAAACTTTGGCTGTATGGGAATGTGAACATCACATTTTTTTTTAAACAAAGATTGCACAAAGATCTATAATATTGGAGTAATTCTCCTTTGTTCACATTACCCCTATTACCAATAAATATTAATAATGTAGTATCCTGGTTAAAATTGCATTTTATAACTTTTTTCATTATGTCAAATAAAGAACAACCAAGCATACAGTAATTCATTACTGAGTGCCCTGGTCCTATAAATAATACTATTTCTGTATTTACATTCTTTTTAGGCAAACAGTTAGTAATTTCTAATGGCAAACTTGAACTAGACTGCGGTATGGTGGCATCACATATTGTCAATGAATGTTCCGGTGTGGGTTCAACAGATGGTGGTTGACAATGATCACATTTGTCAATTTGTGAGCTTACCAGCTCATTCATTGCCAATACATGTTCCCTCATTTGGTTTTCAGAGGCTGTATATTTGATGGTCATAGAAGTAAGTTTCTCCTGTAGATGGTCAAGTTCATACTGCAAGTCTTCTGTGTCAGTTTGGTATTTCCTAGTACTTTTTTCTAACTTATACGAATACATATCTAATTGTTTAAGTAGTCCTAATATTATATATATTCTCCTATCCCCAATCTCCCGGCACGGCACGATATTGATCGACCCCCAGGAGCCTACCGTGGGAATCCCAGGTAAGTGAATATAAACTAAGTGGTAGTAGTAGGCACCAGTATATCTCTCAATAAGGAGCGAACCCCCTAGCTTTCCACTGCTGCGTTACGGCAGTTTTATGGGGTACAGGTTCAGACAGGGTACAGGAGTCCCAACGCCGGTATGGGCCCCGGTGTTTAGCTCCTGGCTTGGGACCCGAAGACCTGTATTTAAAATTTGGTAGCAAGAGCGTGGTGGTAGCATTCCACGATCATAGTAAACGCTAGGACACTCGTTCACATTGAACGCTGTATTGTTTGTCGGTTTGCTTTTTATTGTTGAGAATACTGGGAAAGCGGTACATTTTGAGTCACTCAGAGTTAGCTGTATCTTGTTAGGGGCAAAAAACCCCCACAGTTACATTCCAATTTGTTAAAATAAAGTGTACAACTCACAACTTAATATTGTCACTCCAGGACAGGTTACAGTTTTGTATTGAAAATATAATTTGTTTATTTGTTGTATGCAATATAGGTTTGGTGCAGACTGGATAGTCTTCCCTAATTGTATTTAATTGAATCATAGTTATCGATAGAGCTTGAACCTTCTATCTTGGGTTTGTAAGTTTGTTTACGTTATAAACATACTCAGTGCCCACTACAGAAGTTATTGTTGTAAAGTATATTGTTACCAATTATATAGGAAAATTGGTTGGTTTGTTTGATATTGACTGTAATATTCTAATTGATTCAAGTTAAAGTCTTTACTTTAATAGTTTTAAACTAATAAAGTAAATTGAATATTGAATTCTTATTGTAAATTCAACCTACCCTCTTGTGTGTTGATAATTTTAATTTTTTAGAATACCCTCTTGTGTGTTGATAATTTGTTTTCTTGAGGTACCCGCTTTGTTTTTGATAATTTATAAATAGATATTTGGGGTTCTAAATGCGCATTGAAAAACAATTAAGTAAATGTAACAGGGTTCAGTACTATTTGTTGAATTAACTTGTTGTTTCTCTTACAGACTTTATGATTTGATATATAATTTGGTAAGAGAATAACTGTCAAACTGTTGTTTTGGTTACACACATATATTATTAATTTAGGTTGTTGAACATTTTGTGTATTAATTAATTGTTAATCACCGTTGCTTACATTTTGACAGTATGTCTGCCAATACATTTGGTTGTAAGATTAGGGTGGAATCTAGATTAGTGACCTCGGTGGCCTCTTTGATAAGTAGATCTGATAGATCAGAGGCTTTGATGGCCCGTTTTAGTGAACTCCAGCCCGTCAAGCCAGGGTGGATGAATGCTATGCGGAGTGTTTGGCGCTATTGTCTACCGAGGACACTGAGTTGGCCGCTGCGGTTGAGGCAGACTTCACGCAGTTTTACGGTTTCTCGGATGACATTGTTGAGGCAACCGTTGGGTTGAGGAGTTTTGCACAGGGGAAATACGTTGGGGATGATGCCACACACCTCCCCCCCTTTTGATAATTTGTTGAAGTCTTTGGATGAGGAGTGTCGTCTTTTGGATAACTCTGGTGTTGAAGGTCCCTCGCGTGCCCCAGAGCGGTCAACTCTGGACCAGCGTCGTGTTGGTGCACGCCACTCCCCTTGTGGGCCACCAAGCCCTCCTCATCAATACGTAGCGACTCAGGTTCGCGGTATGCGCTGTTCATATTGCAGTACGGATGGCCATGTGATCACGTCCTATCCGAAGTTCCTAGAACGGAATACAAAGGACCGATGTGTTATTGCCAACAGCCGCAAGTGGTGCTACACTTGTCTGGGACAGCATTTGCAGCGGGATTGCCAGAAGTCGGATCCTTGCCCGCACTGTCAAGGTAGGCACCACCGCGTGTTGTGTCCCAACCAAAATGGTGTTGATGGCCCTGATGATGCCAAACGCTCCCCCATAGGCGGGGGAGCGCATCCCCAACAGCCCCAGGTGGATCCTCGACGGGGTATACCTCGCAAAGGTGGGGGCACCCCTCCACCCCGTCCTCAATTGGAGGAAGCGTCCGCTTTTCAGGACGACTACCAACCCCAGAGGGGTTTCAATATTTGGTAGTCGCCTCCCTCTCCTCCCCTACAGCCGCCCAGCCAGAGACAGTCCTTCTGCCAACTGTCCCTGTAATGATCTGGGGGCCGAAGATTAAATCTTTCTAAGTTCGTGTTTTGATGGCATCTGCACAAAAATACTTAAAGCAGTAGCCGAGGAGATTTGTTGCCCTTTAAATCATATCATAAATTTGTGTATAAGCGAAGGTATTTTTCCAGACGCTTTGAAAACATCTGTTATAAAGCCATTGTTCAAAAACAAGATAGAGAATTAATGGAATTCTACAGACCGATTGCATTGATTTCAATATTCTCAAAAATAATTGAAAAATATATTTATAATCAACTCAATTTATATTTAGACACAAATAAAATTCTTTGCAACGAACAAAAAGGATTTAGGAAAAACAAGACAATTAACATGGCAATTTACGATTTTTGTATACGGTTATAAAAAATATGCATACAAATACTCCAGTGTGTGCGGTATTCTGTGACATGACTCAAGCTTTTGATTACGTGGACCATAACATTTTAATGAAAAAGCTTGATGCTTATGGTGTAAGAGGAAATGTCTTTGACCTCTTAAAATCATACCTCAACAACAGAAAACAAATAACCGGAATAAACTAATGTAAATTAAGTAATGTCCAATTAAATTCATATCTAAGATTGTTTTCTTCCTGTGGCAAACTTTGGCTGAATGGCAATGTGAACATCACATTTTTTTTTAAACTTAGATTGCACAAAGATCTATAATGTTACGAGCTGGGGTTCAGGGATAAATTATTTAAACAGCAGACCTAAAATAATCACTGTTTATTACAAAAACACTTCTTAAACAATTCTATTACTTCGCACTATTTTCCGCTTTTATCGCTCTGTATCGCTTCTCAATCGAAACTGACTCACGACGAATCCGACCGCTCTTTATTTAGCTCGGAAGAAGTTTCTAGAACGTTCCACACTGTTCTAGATAATTCGAGAAACTTCCAGAACAATCGACTTTCGAACTCATTGTTCCCGAAGCGACTAGAAACTTCCAGAATGTTCGGTTCGAACCTTCTGGAAAATTCCATTCGACACGAGCTTTCGAGTACATTAGTTCCGCTATTCAATACTAGATGGCGCCACTAGTTACTACCTAGTTCTTCCTCTCGTTACTAGATGGCGTTGGCCTATCTTGTAACAATAATATTGGAGTAATTCTCCTTTGTTCACATTACCCCTATTACCAATAAATATTAATAATGTAGTATCCTGGTTAAAATTGAATTTTATAACTTTTTTCATTATGTCAAATAAAGAACAACCTAGCATACAGTAATTCATTACTGAGTGTCCTGGATATCTATTTGTCAACAAATGGCCTAAATCCTTTCCATTGTTAACCCAAAATAATACAATTTCTGTATTTACATTCTTTTTAGGCAAACAGTTAGTAATTTCTAATGGCAAACTTGAACTAGACTGCGGTATGGTGGCATCACATATTGTCAATGAATGTTCCGGTGTGGATTCAACAGATGGTGGTTGACAATGATCACATTTGTTAATTTGTGAGCTTACCAGCTCATTCATTGCCAATACATGTTCCCTCATTTGGTTTTCAGAGGCTGTATATTTGATGGTCATAGAAGTAAGTTTCTCCTGTAGATGGTCAAGTTCATACTGCAAGTCTTCTGTGTCAGTTTGGTATATCCTAGTACTTTTTTCTAAGTTAAACGAATACATATCTAATTGTTTAAGTAGTCCTAATATTATATATATTCTCCTATCCCCAATCTCCCGGCACGGCACGATATTGATCGACCCCCAGGAGCCTACCGTGGGAATCCCAGGTAAGTGAATATAAACTAAGTGGTAGTAGTAGGAACCAGTATATCTCTCAATAAGGAGCGAACCCCCTAGCTATCCACTGCTGCGTTACGGCAGTTTTATGGGGTACAGGTTCAGACAGGGTCCAGGAGTCTCAACGCCGGTATGGGATCACGTCCTATCCGAAGTTCCTAGAACGGAACACAAAGGACCGATGTGGAATTGCCAACAGCCGCAAGTGGTGCTACACTTGTCTGGGACAGCATTTGCAGCGGGATTGCCAGAAGTCGGATCCTTGCCCGCACTGTCAAGGTAGGCACCACCGCGTGTTGTGTCCTAACCAAAATGGTGTTGATGGCCCTGATGATGCCAAACGCTCCCCCATAGGCGGGGGAGCGCATCCCCAATAGCCCCAGGTGGATCCTCGACGGGGTATACCTCGCAAAGGTGGGGGCACCCATCCACCCCGTCCTCAATTGGAGGAAGCGTCCGCTTTTCAGGACGACTACCAACCCCAGAGGGGTATCAATATTTGGTAGTCGCCTCCCTCTCCTCTCCTACAGCCGCCCAGCCAGAGACAGTCCTTCTGCCAACTGTCCCTGTAATGATCTGGGGCCTGAAGATTAAATCTTTCTAAGTTCGTGTTTTGATGGCATCTGCACAAAAATACTTAAAGCAGTAGCCGAGGAGATTTGTTGCCCTTTAAGTCATATCATAAATTTGTGTAGAAACGAAGGTATTTTTCCAGACGCTTTGAAAACATCTGTTATAAAGCCATTGTTCAAAAAACAAGATAGAGAATTAATGGAATTCTACAGACCGATTGCATTGATTTCAATATTCTCAAAAATAATTAAAAATATATTTATAATCAACTCAATTTATATTTAGACACAAATAAAATTCTTTGCAACGAACAAAAAGGATTTAGGAAAAACTAGACAATTAACATGGCAATTTACGATTTTTGTATACGGTTATAAAAAATATGGATACAAATACTCCAGTGTGTGCGGTATTCTGTGACATGACTCAAGCTTTTGATAACGTGGACCATAACATTTTAATGAAAAAGCTTGATGCTTATGGTGTAAGAGGAAATGTCTTTGACCTCTTAAAATCATACCTCAACAACAGAAAACAAATAACCGAAATAAACATATTAAACATAAGCACAAAACGGGAGGAAATATTTCAATCCGAGGAACGTAATATTGTCTATGGAGTTCCACAAGGAAGTATTCTAGGGCCACCGCTTTTTACAATTTACATTAATGACTTTCCAAAGGCAATCAAACATCCAATGACACTGTTTGCGGATGACAGTACAATAACAATACCGTGTATTCATAGAAAATTTTATAAACAAGACATAAATGAAACATTACATGAAACTATAGAATGGTTAGACAATAATCATTTAAAAATTAATTTAAGTAAGACCATGATAATGCATTTTAGCCAACGCGCACAGACTATTTCCAATCTTGACATAACATATAATAATATTGCAATTGACACAGTTTATACAACCAAGTTTCTAGGACTGACAATAGATAGTAATTTAAATTGGAAGGCCCACATAGAGACTCTGACTAAAAGAATAAGCAGTAGTGCTTATGCCTTGTACATCCTGTCTCGAACGGTTAATATAGACGCGCTATTAACAGCTTACTATGGGGTAAATCTGTTCTCAGATATGGGATTATCTTTTGGGGTAACTCAACTGATAAAGAAGTTGCATTTAAAGCACAAAAGAGGTGCCTTAGAGCGATGTTTAAGTTAAAAACCACTGATAGTTGTAAACCCTATTTCATCCGCTATAAAATATTAACATTACCGTCTCTTTATATTCTGGAAACGGTAATGTTTGTTAGAAAAATGATAGCTTATTTTCACGTATGCAAGATAAATTTCCAAGAAACAGGCGTGATCAAACTCAGCTCTGTCTGCATAGGCACTTATGCGCAAAAGTGTTTTTTGCATGGCTCCTACGATTTATAATAAGTTACCCAAAAGTTGGAGGGAGCTTAATAATGTAGAAATAAAGAAGCAACTAAAGTCGTTTCTAAGTAAAAGGGCCTACTATAATATTAACGAATTTATGGAAGAATCCTTTGTTTGACATAGATTTTATTGCAATTTTGACATTTGATAATTTTTACATTGATTTGATTTGTATTAACTTTTGTTTGACATTTTATTGATTTTTTTATATAGATTTTCTATTTTTACATTATTCCTATTTGACATTTATTTGATATTTTTCATTTTGACATTTGATTAATTTTTATATTTGACATGCATTATTTTATTTGACATTTGATTTATTTATTTTTTTGCATAGTTTTGATAATGATGCGTTTTTGCTATTTTACATTTGATTAATTTTCACATTGATTTGACATGCACTATTTTTAATTTTGACATTTGATTTATATTTTATGCATGGATTTACTTTATTACTATTTGACATTTTTGATTTATATTATTATTTTAATTCCATTGATATTTTGAGATAACTATTATTATTATTATTAATTTTCACTTTGCTTATTGATAATTATGGAATTCATATAAAATTTAACTTGAAAAATATTTGCACGCCATAGCATGTGGCAAACATGTCGGAATCTTTTGGTGTTTTTTGTTATCTTGCATGCATATTGTATGTGTTACCCATGTTTGAGCAAATAAATATATCTTAAATCTTATCTTATCGTGCTCTTTTGGATTCGGGTGCTCAAGGCTGTCTTGTATCCTTTTGTTTAGTGGAAAGATTGGGTCTCCCACGTAGATTCCAACTTTCTATTCTGAAATTTGGGTTTCGCCTGTTCATTGTGGGTCAAGAATCTTGGCCAAGGCCGTTGTTTTGAATGATATTTTGGGCAGAAACCCGCAGGTAACCATTAGCCCTGCAGTGGTGAAATTGACCTAACTCCTGCCGACCCGAAGTGGTTGGTACCCGGACCCGTATAAGGGTGCGGATGTTTTGGGTTTGATTTTGTCCGGGACCAAGTGGGTTCTGCAGACGTATGGGTTAGTAGTTGTACCGACGGTTTTTGGTTTTGGACTTACGGGTTCCGTGTTGAAGGGCTCCGCCCCGCGGATTGAGGACCAAGGACTGATAATGGGATAGTCCTTTGTTGGCTTCGCACCTCAGCTCATACTTTGGAGGTTTTTGTGGCGAATAGAGTCTCACTATTCAGAACTCTGAGACTAAACTGATCTGGAGACATGTCCCAGGAGAATTGATCCCCGAAGACTGCGCGTCACGTGGTTGCGAGGCTCCTGCCCTTGTTGACCATTCTCTTTGATGGGGACCAGACTGGTTGACGCATCGCAAATCGTCCTGGCCCCAAAATAGGTTCTCCTCTCCAGAGGTTTTGCCAGTTTTGCATATTGGAATTGTTGAAACGCAACCTGCATATAATTTGGATTATCTTTTGGACAGATACAATTTTTTGTCGAAATTGTTAGGAGTTACCGCTTGGGTCCGGCGTTTCATAGGTAACGGACGGAACCCTAATAATAAATTGTTATCCTCAGTTTTGTCACCTCATGAACGCCAGGAGGCCCTGATGTTGTTGGTTCGTGCTGTACAAGCCAAGCACTTTGACCAGACTATTGAAGCCCTGAAGAAATGCTCAGCTTTGAAAGGCTCAATCGCTCGTCTTAATCCATTCCTAGACCAATCTGGTTTGCTCCAAGTCGGAGGACGACTGCGGAATTCAAATTTGCCTTATGGTGCTCGCCATCCTTTGTTGCTCCCTAAATGAGGAGCGTTGGTGAAATTGTTGGTGTCCGATCGACACATTAATAACGCACACGTCGGTTGCAACACCCTCGTAGCCATTTTGCAGCGTGAATTTTGGATTTTGTCGGCCAGACGCACTATTCGTGGCATCATCTTTAAATTTATGCAGTGCTATAAGTTGAAGGCTGCTCCCACTCAACCCATAATGGGTGATTTGCCATCCGACCGAGTGACGGAGAGCAGACCATTTGCTTCGGTCGGAACCGATTTCGCTGGTCCCTTCTTGGTGAAGACTTCTCAACTTTGGAACGCCAAGGCTGTCAAGGCCTACTTGTGTATTCGTTTGTCTGGCCTCCAAGGCGGTTCACTTGGAACTTGTAACTGCCCTCAGCACAGATGCGTTTGTTGCAGCGCTAGTTAGATTTGTTTCCCGCCGAGGACTACCATCTTTGATCCGTTCTGTTAACGGTACTAATTATAAGGGCGCTGATAGATATTTAAGTGAAATTTGTAATTATTGTAATTGGCAAATTTGTAATTGCCATTTTGACCCCCCAGTCTACCCACATTGGGGTGGCATTTTTGAAAATATTGTGAAAGTTGCAAAACCGCTTCTCCGCCGTGTTGTTGGTGAGTGTTTTCACATTTGAGGAACTTGTTACGGTATTTTGTAAAGTTGAGGCCGTCCTCAATTCGCAACCTCTCTGTCTGATCTCCTCAGACCCAAATGACCTGGAAGTAATGACCCCTGGTCATTTTGTGATTGTTCGGCCCCTCAACGCCCTGCCGGAATACCCCTTCGGGGAAATTAAATCTTCGCAATTGACGCGTATTGCATTGCTCGGTTAAAATTTCCATTATGGGCCGTTGATTTTTGGCGCGGGGAGGGTGAGGGGAGGAAGGGGGGAGGTTTGTCTACCCCCCTGTACTATCCCCCCCACTCGGAGCCCCATGGTTATGGAGATATCCATGGTTAAAGTTTTCGGATTAGTATAAAAATTTCCATAAATGTCCATTAATTAATGGGGCGGGGTGAGGGGGAGGGAAAGGGGATAGGGGCTACCCCACTGTACCATCCCCACCCCACGGAACCCCATGATTATGGAGATATCCATGGTTAAAGTTTTCAGGTTAGAGTAAAAATTTCCATTTTACTAAAATATAATTATTAGTGAGGTAAAAAATTGACAATTAGTCCAAGAGGGAGCGAAGCGAGCTCGGTAGCACGGGGCACCCAGACACGGACAGGTCATCTCCTTCGTGTTAGGTTACTTTAGACCCTGCAGACAGAAATAGGATAGGATAGTAGTGGGGATGGTACAGGGGGGCAGTTAAACCTCCCCCCCTTCCACCCCCACCATCCCCGTGCCAAAAATCAACGGCCCATAATGGAAAGTTTATTCCGTTGCTCCAACAGATGTCCCAAAGTTTCTGGCATTGTTGGTCTTTGGAATATTTGCATATTTTTCAGCAGCGCGTTGAGTGGACTGACAAAACTGGCCCTCCCAAAGTGAGAGACTGGGAGGGTCAGTTTGTACTTGTTAAAGAACCTAACTTGTTACCTTTGTATTGGCGTCGTGGACGCATTGTAGATTTGATTTATGGGTCTGACGGAGTTCCTAGAGTTGCGGAGGTCATGATCGGAGATTCGGTTTTGAAGCGAGCAGTGGCGAGTTTAGCACGCTTGCCCATTTATTGGCGGACATAACTCCTTATGTCCGAGACGGGGGGATGTTCCGTTCCAATTTTTAATATTTAATTGCAACACCATATCGGTGGGCTGTCAACGATTTGACAGCTGATACTTGACAAGAGTCGAAAGAGAAAATTTAGTGAGGACACGGTAAATTCGGGTTCTTGTCGAAACATATCGAATCGAGATGTGTTTCGCCCATTTGTAATAGCTAATTGCGCCCGCCGTTCGCAATCGATTTGTGGGGCGCCCGGGAAGTCGGTTTTTTCACGAATGTATTTTCACGCGCAGCGAAGTGCTTTTGCGAGAAACCTGTTCTGTCTGGTGGATGCCGGAGCCTTTGGTCCAGACGGCCGTCAGTCTATCCCTTATTGTCCTAATATTATATTTATTCTCCTATCCCCAATCTCCCGGCACGGAACGATAATGATCGACCCCCAGGAGCCTACCGCGGGAATCATAGGTAAGAGAATATAAACTAAGTGGTAGTGGTAGGAACCAGTATATCTCTCAATAAGGAGCGAAGCCCCTAGCTATCCACTGCTGCGTTACGGCAGTTTCGTGGGGTAAAGGTTCAGACAAGGTCCAGGAGTCCCAACCCCGCTATGGGCCCTGGTGTTTAGCTCCTGGTTTGGGACCCGAAGACCTGTATTTAACAGTATGGACCGAAGTTGAGGGTCGATGTCAACGTAACACCAATAAGTTCGAGGTGGTCCGTTAACGGCACGTTTACACCACGGACAGAAGGAACCAGGTGGAAATCGCTCTTTTTAGCGGAAAAAAGACATGCCTGGGTCTCAGCGGCATTGAAACTGACTAGATTGGCATCACCCCATTCGGAGACTGCCTTCAAGGACAGGTTGAAGCGTTCAACCATGGCCTCCCGGAGAGACCGAATCTGAGGCCCAGTAGCCCGTGAGCCGGACACGTATCTCTCAGCAACAGTGCTGTCGTCTGCGTACCCAAAGGTTCCAGTTTTTAGCAGATCATTAATGTGCAGCAAGAATGATGTTGCCGAGAGCACTGACCCCTGTGGGACTCCGGCGCTGATATCTAACTGACCGGACGAGCAGCCGTCGATAACCACTCGGATGGATCGATCCCTCAGGAAGTCCGCAATCCAATCACACAGACCACTAGGCAGACCAAAGGAAGGAAGCTTACCAAAGAGGCTTTCGAGCTTATGGGGCTGTAGTTGGCCGGGTCAGCTCGACTGCCCTTCTTGGGCACGGGCTGTACGTTGGCTTGCCTCCAAGCTTTCGGCACTTTTCCAGTCTCTATCGAAAGGTGATATAGGCGTGTCAAGATAGGAGACAATTCAGGCGCAATTTAAGGACAATTGCTGGTATCGTATTCGTTCACATCAAGGCTACGCAGCACCCTACGGACATCCTTTTGATGGATGCGAATATCAGACATACTCGTTACACATCCATAAGGAGAAGGAGGAGGCTGCGCGCCATCAGAATTCAGATTCGAAGATTCCGCAAAAAGGTAGGCAAACAAGTTTGCCTTCTCTTCAGCGGAGTGGGCCAGTGACCCATCAGGTTTCAGCAGTGGTGGTAGTGAGGGGCGACAAAAGTTTGATTCGACCGACTTAGCCAGGATCCAAAACGCTTTGCTATCCGCTGGGTAAAGAGCAAGTTTGTTCTCGATACAATACTTATAGATACAATATGAATGTCTTTTTTTACTACTTTGCATTGACTTGAAGGTTTAGGTCAGCCATATTGCAAAGTTGGGTAATGAATTGGATACGCATTTTTATCTGAATTGATATTATTAAAAAGCAAAGTTTTTTGGGTATTTGTAAAAGGTAATCTCTGGAAGAACATGCCTGATTAAGAGATTTACTACACTGATGGATTTTTTATCAAGTTTTTTAGAGAAAGGTTTCAAGAGTGAAGATGCAGTAAAAGAATACCTAGTTGTTAAAATAAATTCATGAAAATTATTTACTTTTGACGATACATTCAAGAATCCTAGACTATAATACCTATGAGACGGTTTCTAGGTTTGATAGGTAAGTCTGCATAAACCTTCCTAGCCGTGTAGAGTGTAGTATCAAAGCCTGAGCTATTTGAATTTCAAATAGCCCTTGAGACGAAAGAAAAATCAACTAAGCAGAGAAATAATATTAATAATATTTCAATGGCACAATCATTTTATTCGTTATTTAAATTAATTCTATTAACGTAATTGGTTAATACAATGTTATTTGGTAGTATCTATTCAAATCACGCGCTGGTTTCCCCGTTTTGTTTAACACCTTTTCCATAATGTAGGTAAAGGGAATATTTATATAGCTATTACAAAATATGTTTACAGAAATATTGTAGGTCCTATACCTACATGGCTTCTGTATTTTAGTGGATATACCCCGAGGTTTCCGGTTAGTATTTATTCAGGTTGAAATAAATTATTTGGCAAATGGATTTAACAAATGGAAGTACTGCATTATAATTATGTGATTTTATTGTGCGTATTATCCTCTTAAGGCCCGATGTAAATTGAACAAAATAACATGCAGCATTCCGGCCTAGACCTAAAAATAAAATATTTTCCTAAACGCCCAATGTACATTCATCATCATCATTTCAGCCGAAAGACGTCCACTGCTGGCCATAGGCCTCCCCCAAGCGTCGCCACACTGATCGGTCCTGTGCGTTTTTCATCCACCGGACGCCAACGCTGCGTCTTCCGGTACGCGGTCGCCATTCCAGAACGTTTTGGCCCCAACGGCCAACTGTTCTGCGAGCCAACTGTTCTGCGAGCAATCACTTTGTTTATTTACAGAAATGTCTTACATAATAGTAATCTTTTCACCATTATTTCGTTTTTTATTTTGACAGCCGACGCTGACCACAGATAGAGATTGGCGCGCTCTGTCGTTTGTCTACGGTTTCGACAAATGATAATTGAGCCGTCAGGATTTTGGTCGTATATTTATTGTGTTTTATTCATATATTTGTCTACGTTATACACATACATACTGTGACTCACCTTCTGTGTTTATACTATTTTGTTATTATTTATCTTATTCTATTTTATTGCTTTAAATATTGTATGTTCGTTTCCGTGAATGTGTCCGTGGCATCAACAGTGGGCCTTATCAGAATATCAGCGCAGCGTTATTTTCTTTTTAATATCGTTGCACATGCTGAGATAGGAGCCTTTTTGGTCTCGCACGGGGTTATATATTTTAATTTTTATTATTGTTTGTGTTGCTTATCTCGTGTCTCCTGTGCGGGTCACAAATAAATATTTTTCTTTCTTTCTTTCAATGTGCCCTGCCCACTGCCACTTAAGTTTGGAAACTCTTTGGGCTATATTGGTAACCTTGGTTCTCTTGCGGATGTCTTCATTTCTGATTCGATCACGCAAGGAAACTCCGAGCATAGCCCTCTCCATTGCCCTTTGGGTGACTAAGCTTTCTGATAAGGCCCATTGTGAGCGACCACGTCTCTGTCCCGTAAGTAATCACTGGAAACACACACTGGTCATAGATTTTCGTCTTGAGACACTGTGGACGTTTTGGACGAGAGGACACCGCGCAACTTCCCGAACGCTGCCCAGCCGAGCCAAGTCACTAGTTGAGAGCCCTCAGATCATCCCGTGTGTTTAAGAAATCAAAGTATTTTATTCGATTTGATCCTATGAACCCACCCGTCCACCATATTTCTGGAACCAGAAATATGGTGGACGGGCGTGATCGCTAACCCCGAGATGGAAGGGTGTAAGTCTTCCGGTTGGCGGCGTTCAACGTCCCTAATACACTGGAAATAAGGTTCTTGGCAACATGGCTCCATCGACGACTCAAGATTTAATTCTGAACTGTTATAAGGGTTGATAGGTTCAAATCAAATAAAAACACTTTGATTTCTTAAACACACGGGATAATCTGAGGGCTCTCAACTAGTGGCTGAGATACAAAAAACCATATAATCATAGCATAAGAATTTTGTAAGAAACTAAAAGGATTCGCAACCTCCCCCGTTTTTTACACTTATTATTAATTTTAATCCAAAAAATGACAAATGTTGCCTCAGAATTAAAAAATTTAAAAACTCGAAAAACGGGGGGGGGGACCGCGCAACTTTTCCTTGTCTTGACTATGCAAACCATCGGAAACTTACCATAGAAATACATCTAAATTCTACAGGAAGCCTTAAGGAGGAGATACAACCATTGGGTGAACTTGAAATTTTCATGGAAATAAAAAACTTAAAAGCAGAGAAGAGTCCAGGACCAGACAAAATTAAAAATGAGGCTATAAAATTTGCTTGCATTCACCTTGTAACTCCACTGACACCACCATTCAATTTGATCCTAAGTTCATCTGCAACAGCTTCACAATGGTCAAACTCTGACTTCATACTGTTGTTTAAATAACTTGACCCAAAAAATATAGGCAATTACCGACCTATTAGCCTCCTTTATCAGTTATTCTCAACAATTGTAGAGAGGCGCATTGGTACTACACTAGAAAAAAGCCAACCAATCGAACAAGCAGGGTTTCAAGGAGGAAATTCCACGGTGGACCATCCATTCTCTGGAGATGCTGATTGAAAAGTACCTAGAATTTCAACGCCCCCTAAACATGGTGTTTATAAACTATCACAAGGCTTTTAATTCGGTGCTACATCCCTATATGTGGCAAGCTTTACGATCACAAAAGGTGGAAAAGAAATACATACAGGTCTAAAAAAACCTCTACGAGAACACCACAAGTAGAGTGAAACTAGAGACCACGGGACCACTTATCCCCATCAAAAGAGGAGTACGACAAGGCGATCCTTTATCACCTCGAATCTTTATAGCGGTTTTAGAATCAATAATTGGCAAATTAAATTTGAAAACAGTGGGCATGTGCGTCAATGGGAAGTAAAAAAGTCATCTGAGGTTCGCCGACGACATTATCCTGCTATCAGAAAAGTGTTCGGAGCTGAAGATGATGTTTAACACGTTACAACAAGCAAGTAGAGAGGCAGGACTAGAAGTAAATTTGAACAAAACAAAACTGATGACAAATGCCTTTCAAAACTCAGTTCTTCTCAACAACACACCTGTAGAGTACGTTGATAGTTATATCTACTTAGGAAAACAAATTTCTTTTAATAAAATTAACAACGACGCAGAAGTAGATCGAAGAATTATAACGACGTGGAAAAAGTTTTGGGGTGCAAAAGAAATTCTTAAAAGCCTATGAAATTCAAGACGAAAATCATGAACACATACGGTACGGTACCTATTGTCTCAAATATTGTAAACTATGAAATCGAGTAAAGCAGCACTATTAAGAAGAGGGCAGTATTTGCAAAAAAACTTATCTACAGAATTGAAGGTGTTAGTTTAGTTTCAACGGGCTGTTTCCGCAACTCCACGACCAAGCGCGTATTTTGGGTACGGGTGGGTTTCAGTCACATCATTCGATCCACCCCAGCTAAATGAAGGTGTTTTGTCCAGCACACTTTTAACAGTTACGCTACCATCTTTTCTGACTTTTAAAATACAACATTAGTTTTGGGTGGAGCTTACCAGCTGAACCACTGGCACGAGAGATGTAAAGACAGAAAGCTAGCCTTTTAGTAAGTAATCCAATTGATTGATTCAAATGAGCATATCAATAATTCACCTTCCAATTTGCATTTTCCCAGGTATTGTATCTATGCTTACTGTATCTATAGTATCTAAAAGTAGTAAGCTATACCACTAGTGGAACGACGAAAAATCGATACCTCAGTGTTATTTTTTCATTACCTCGGCAACGCAACGTTCAGCGTCCTATGAAAATATTAAAATTAGCCGTCCGTTTCATTTGATAACATTGTTCAAGTTCCTGCCGGATTTCAAAGGTGATATTTCATTTGAAATATTGTTTAGACGATAAAATTTATTTATACAGAGATAAAAAACAATATAAAATTATATTTGTGGGTAGTTGTAACATATGGTGGAAAATAAAATCGCTCCCAATACAAATTTTAATTAAAATATAATAACAGTTTAGTTAAGTTATTATATGTATGCATTCACATGCTAACATATAGTACCTACTAGTTTAGTGTTATCTCTAATATCAGTTAATCCTAAAACACACTCAGAAGCACATCATGGAAGCACTGAAAGTCTCATTGTTCGATATGATGACAATGTTCCAAAACAGGATGTCCAATTTTGAGGCTGAGCTAAAGAAAAACCCTGCAAGCACATCATCTAGTGACACAGACGGGCTGGTTGCAGACTACACTTTGTTCAAGAAGTTCATCCTGGATGCGTTGAGCTGTCTTCAGCGTCAGTTGGAGGCACTAGAACAGGGGCTGGACAACTTTGAGATGCGGAGTCGGCGCAAGATGGTTCTACTGCATGGTGTAACAGAACAGGCCAAAGAGGATACAGCGCAGGTAGTGGCCGAAGTTGTGCGTTGCCATCTCAAGCTGCCAGATTTTACAGTTGCTGACATCAGACGCTGCCATCGGATGGGTAGAACGACCGGTACCAGCAAGCCTAGGCCTATTCTTTGCAATCTGCGGGACATCAACAACCGGGATAGTATCTGGTTTGCGAATACTAAATTGAAAGGCACTGGTATTACGCTATCAGAGTTCCTGACAAGATCTCTGCATCAGCTTTTCATGTCGGCGAGAGAAAAGCTCGGTAAGACCAATTGCCGGACCAAGCAGGGCCTCATCTATGGTCTTAGTTCAGACGGCAACCGGCATAGAATAAATTCCATTGTTGACCTAAATGGAATCGAAAGAGCCAGGAAAAAACCTGAAGCATCCGTATCGCCGAATCCGTTGTCGTCACCATCACCAACTCCGGCACTGAAGAAGGCCCGGCGTGCTGCGAAGAAGTGATTCGTGGTTTTGCTCCAACTTCTCATGAATTTTATCGGTATCCCGGGTAGCAGTCATTTCACTTGTTGTAAGTACCGCTCTCCAATTTTATTGCTTCTTGATTTCTTCTACCCTTCACCTTTTCTTTATCTAAATGTAGTTAACCCGCATCCCGCAATCTAATTCGCTTTTTTTTTCATTATAAATTTCTCAATGTTTACTATTGCACTGGCAGCTGTTAACTTGACATTTCTTAATTTCTTGTCATTGTCATTAGAATACTTTACGTTTAGAAACAAGTTGACAGTGCGCCCAGTATATTAGTTTTGTATAGTAATTTTGGCTATCTATTATTTTTCTTTAATCTTCGCTTTATTTCTTTTATGTTTTTATAGTATATTGCTGCTTACCCGGGCGATGAGATTATTGTGCTTGTTGCTTATTTGTGTTGAAAAGCTTTTCTTATATGTTTTAACACACAACTGGCGGGTGGATATAAATTGCCCTCTGTTTATATTTTTATTTTTTAGTAATTTTTGTTTTCATATTTTTGCTATTCTATCATATATATATTATTTGCTTAGACATTTTCGATGTCAAGCAATAATGACAGCAGCGACGCTGACAGCTTTGTTACTGCAAGCAATGATAACAGTTTAGTTAGCATTCCGACCCTTGCTGACACACTTTAATACCAGTTTTCCGATGTTCCGAAGAATTTTAATCTCGAATAAATTTCTTCTCTTCTTTTGGAACCATCCTAGAAAACCTGTTGCCTTCTTACAGTCATACAATAATTATGGGGGACTTCAATACTTGCTTATTGAAGAATGATGCCCGCTCTTCTTCTCTTCAATCAGTCCTTCAATCTTTGAACCTATCCTTACTTCCCTTAAGTGCCACACACCATTTCCCAAATTGTAACCCGTCACTCTTAGACTTTGTTATTCTTCTTCTTCTTTTCGTGTGAGGTGTGGCCACCTCTGGTGTCAGAGATAATTAAGCCGCCTCTGGGAAACCCCACAGGCCTTTGACTTGGCTATTTCAGACTTACATTAACTATATAAGTCCAGGTTTCCTCACGATGTTTTCCTTCACCGTTGCCTGTGATGTCCAAGATAAACTTAGAAAGTACATATGAATTTGAAAAAGTCACATTGGTACTTGCCCGGATTTGAACCCACGACCTCAAGCACGACAGGTGAGGTCTTAGCCACTGGACCACCACGACATATTATTGTTTCCTCTTTACAACATGTCGGCAAGCATGGCCAGTGCCCTGTCAGCAGTTTTTGTAGTGTTTTCCTATCATGACCTCATTTTCCTCTCACACAAAGTTCGACCTCCTAAGCCAAAACCTAAAATTCTCCTGGAGCGCAATTTTGCTGGAATGAATACAGACGATCTCCGAAGGGATGCCAGCAGCATTGACTGGGAACCCCTGGTCAGCCTGGAGTCAATTGATGACAAAGTAAACGTGTTGACGGACAAACTTTTGCAGCTGTATGATGTTCACGCTCCCATACGTGCAATAAAAATTAAACATCTGCCGGCGCCATGGCTAACAGGCGACATTAAAGAATTAATCCACGGAAAAGCTGTTACCAAATCCAAATTTAAATGTCGACCCTCGTCGCCGAACCGGGAGAAACTTTTGGACGCACGAAATCGCTGCAATAAGGCGTGTAGAGACGCCCAACGACGCCATATCCACACTTCGGTTGAAAATGGAGACCCAGCTAAAGTCTGGAAATTTCTTAAATCCATAGGAGTTGGAAAATTTCGGCAAGAATCGATTCCTAAAGACCTTAATCTAAATCAGCACTTCTCGTCTTCGTTCTCATGTAATGGGACCTTGAAAGCAACTACTTTGATCTATCTTTCAAACCTTCCAACTCCGGATCGTACCCCATTTATTTGTAGTCAATTCTCTAATTGTGATGGTAAGAAGAGCATATTGTCAATTACCTCTAACGCAGTTGGCAGTGATTGTGTCAGTCGAAAAATGATACTCCCTGTCCTCGACGAAATCCTTCCTGTCCTTTGCTATATCCTTAACTACTCAATATCCCATGGTGTCTTTCCATCAGCTTGGACAGAGGCCAAAATCACTCATTTACCCAAAAAGGCGAAACCTACTTCCTTTTCCGAATACCGTCCTATCTCCATCTTGCCGTTCCGTTTAGTCTGCTGAATCCTTTTCAATCCGGATTTCGTCCTGGTCACAGCACAGCTACTGCCTTAGTGAACGTTACGGATGACATACGGCTAGGCATGGAACGAGGACATCTGACGGTTCTTTGCTTGCTAGATTTTAGTAATGCATTTAATACAGTCGATTTCGATATCCTGCTTGGCATACTTCGCTCGCTTAACATATCTCCAACGGCGATTGATTGGTTTCGTAGTTACCTGTATGGCCGCCGGCAACGTATATGCATAGAAGAACCTAACCCTTCTTGGTGTTGTACAACTGCCGGTGTACCTCAGGGTGGCGTTTTATCTCCTTTACTCTAATATTTATAAACGCTACCTCCAAAAAACTTCTCTCCTCCTACCACCTTTATGCAGACGATTTAAAAATCTACAAACAAGCTGCCCTTGTAGAGTTAGCTGATGCAATTAATTCAATAAATAAGGATTTGGCTACCATTTGTAAATGGAGTGAGGCAAATGGGCTTCAGGTAAATTCGTCGAAGACCCAGGCCATAGTTGTTGGCAGCTCTGGGATGATTCCAAAGGTAAATTGGATACAACTTCCTCTGGTACAATTTAACGGAACTGCTATTCCAATAAGTGAGAAGGTTAAGAACCTTGGGGTTTGGATCGATAGATATCTGTCTTGGGGTCCGCAGCTTCAAGACGTAAGCCGAAAATTTTTTGCATCTGCCAGGTCCCTTAGACGATTGCGAAACTTTCTTCCCACTGCCACTAAAATTGCGCTTGCACAGTCCCTTCTGCTTCCTATCCTTGACTATGCTGATGCCAGTTATTCCTTTATTTTTAAAATCCATGCAAAGGTTGTCTTGAAAAGATCGCTTTTAGCGATAAGGCCGCCCATTGTGTAACCCAGTGTAATGTTTTCTTCATCTATACTTTCTGTAACTTATATGGTGTACATAATGAAGAGTATTCTATTCGGTCTGTTTGTTTGAATATAAACGTTGTTAGTAAAGAAAAAAAAAAGTACCTTATATTTTAAGCTTTTCATCATCTGAAAAAATCCAGCTGTAAGGCGGTGATATGGGCTATTTGGAATACCCGATGTCTACAGGGTGTGGAATTGTGGAAAGTCCCTTTTCAAATAAATATTTAGGCTCGGATTGCTTTGATGACAGTTCTTATTTCGACTTGAGTAGTGCACAAAGTGGCGGAAATTAATTGCATCGATTGATCAATGCATTCATTACCAGCCGAGCCGTTTTTTTTTTTGGAGCAAACCCAACCCACTATTCCCAAACCACTGCAACTCCTGAAAGCCAGAATCAACAGTGGCGACTACCAAAAAAGCGCCGAGGCAATGAAGCTTGAAGAAGACCCGGAGAATGAATTTAACTGTCTTGGATCCCGCAACGAAATTAATCTGAAGAGAATAATGAAGGAGTAGGAGAAGTAACTTTTCCAAACTAAATGTGTTGGAGACAACCGGTTGCATCTAAGTACAAGTATTTTTAAGGAGCTGTTACATATCTGACCTCTACGACCCAGTTATTAGTTAACTTGACTGATAACTATACTCGTTGAAAGAATTCAAGATCAACGCATTACCTTAAGACTAATAAAGCAACCGTCTAGACGTATTTTTAAGTGAAACTTTTAGGCGGCGCACGGCGGTTCTATAATTGGACAAGGACGTGTCATACTTAAGCGCTTTTTGTTACTAAGAGAAGAAATATAAAACTCCATCTAGCTCTCACACTGAATGTTTCATATAATTTATATTGTAAGACTTCTATCACGTGCTTCTGCACGCATTTTTTCTTTGTTTCACTACTTTTTCGTATTTAACTTATGCTAATTTTCCTCTTTATAAACTGATTAGAATGCTTAAAATCTCGACTCGGACAACATGCATTCGACGCCACTCAGGGTGGAATAAAGTTAATTATTCACTCGCAGTTCTAAACCACATTTAAACGTACCATTGTTAACTAGAACGCGGTGAAAGTGAGAGTTTCAAACAAATTACTAACTTAATCCTTGTTCACGTCGGCCGGTTTAGTTTAGATAATTAAAGAGGAATATTATTAAAATGGCATGTTTTCTTTAGTATCAGACTTTCATAACTACGAGTATCTGAGTTGTCATATTTTAAGGAACGTTTGCATTTGAATCTTAATCTGTCAAAATTTGCTTTAAAATTAACTGCCATCAAGATTAAGGGCTCTTTCAAATTACTGCGCCTTCTGGTTGATTTTTACCCGACTGCGGTAATGTGTTTATCAGTACTTACTGATACATACATACTTATATGTATGTATCTAATACATACTTGTATGTATGTATCTAATACATACTTGTATGTATGTATCTAATACATTCCTTTATGTATGTTTGTTCATATGTGGCGTTCTAGAGACCAAACACGTTGGCCGATTTTGATGATTCTTACGTCAATCGATTCGTCTTAAACCTGCAAGTGTCACTGGCAACATAAAAATTGGAAAAGATAAAAATGGCAGAGTTTGGGCGCCGTTTTGTGGAGGAAATTTTTTTTTTCTTCCAAACCCATCGTGTAGGATATAAAAATAAAGGGTTTTAAGAGGTGAATTCAAAAATATGTAACACTTATATGTTTAAATGTACCTCATTAAAAAAAAAACTTGAGAGGTGTCAAGGGACACCCGGATGGAACGAAGTTTTTTTAAATTAAGTTATATATTTATATCAATATATATATATATTTATACGAAACGAAAATAACTGGCTTGCTTTCTATGAGAGAGAGAGAGAGACAGACAGACAGACAGAGAAACACGCGCACGCCGCACGGCTTACAACTATAGCAAAAAGTGTCGATACAACTTCAATCGTTCCAAAATAGTAAAAAGTAGAAAAAAAAAATATTACAAAAAACAAAAAACCCGACTGCTTAAAAAGTGATCTAAAAAGACGTAAACAAGAAGAAAATCATGCTGTGTAGTCGAAAGATACATCTGGTTTTCGTTAGCCAGCTCGCGAATATGTATCCTCCGACTGCACAGCATGATTTTCTTCTTGTTTACGTCTTTTTAGTTCAGTTTTTAAGCAGTCGGGTTTTTTGATTTTTGAAATTATTTCCATACAATTCATACACCAAGAATGCAGTGTGGCGCCGGTGCCGAGCACCCACGCCATCAGGACGATTCTAATACGAACAACTAATACCAATGATATTTGTTTCAATTCATATTTACTTTCTATTCCTATTGAAACGAATACTAACAGGAAAAAAAAATCTTGAAATAGAAACAGAAATATCTTGAATTAGGCACAGTCACCAAAGTCAAATCTCATCAAAAATGTTTCTGTATGGACGTCAGTATAGTTATCGAATATAATGTACACATATGGTTGTTGGGTTTTTATATTCGAGAATATTAGCACATTCATAAGCTATAATTAAAAAACTCAAAGATCTCGTCACGACAACAGAATTGGCGAAAAATAAATAAATGATAAAAAAAGAATAAATAGGTGATGAAATTTGTTTTTCTATGATATTTTACAATTGTTGGATTAAAAGTAATTTGTTGTTGTGAAAAATTTACTTTACGTATTTTTTATTAGATATGTAGACATAAATAATTACGTACCTATCGAATAATAACTATGTCAGGTAAATATTAAGATAAATTAAGAATTGATTTTCTGAGATATTTGTAATGTTTAGATAATAAGTAAATTGTTCTTGTTTTGGTGGTTTTGCAAACAAAATATTATACAGGTAGAAGGTTGAACTAAAATTATAATAAATTTGATTATAAGTCATATTTTATAATTGAACTTGAAGTTTGCAAGCAAAATTTTTTTTTTGGGCTTGACTGATTCTTTTTTCAATTAAAAGTCTTATTATTTAATCTCATCTCCTCATAGTCTACCAACTGATTGCCAGATTATGAATACAAAAAAAATGTCCTATAATAACATACAAAGCATTTTTTCTGACTGTACCTTATATCTTTGAACTTGTTTTGGTATTAGTTTAAACAATACCAATACCAGTGGTATTAGTTGCTGGTATTAGAGCGGAATAAATCAGCAGGACGAGTATTTGTGTGCATAAATTATACGGAAAAAACAACCAGCCGTGCGCACTACGACACCTGCACCGCTGCGGTCCGACACGAAACGTCTAAATTGAAAGAGGCCTAAATGGCGATTTAAATGTTTTTACCCGAATGTTTAAGTAAAAGAACCTCTCGCCACAAAACAAACGACGACTTATGAATCAAATTTTGTTGAAAGATTATGGGTTTTTATTTTAATAGTAGCCACGGAACAGAAAATTTTGCAGTACAATAAAGGAACTCTTAGCAGATCACTAAGTGATGGCAGTGTGTTTCAGTGAAGTTGTTGCTAATTCACTTGTCCTCTCTAATAGGTATCATTAGTGAACTAAGCTTTTTTCTTTACGAGCTACTGATAACTGGAAGCAAATCTGTTTTGTATCCAATTATACCTACCTGAAATATGCCTCAAACTGCCTCAAAGTGTTGACCTGCACCAATTTCGATTAATTTAATTACAAATTCAAATCTTAATAAACAATTTGTTGGACTAAAGTTCCCAAAACGGGGCACTGATTATTCGCAAAGGGTAATAGAGTAGCAAACACAGAGATTTCGGGTAAATATATAATAATCTTGCTGGCGTGAATAAAATAACAAGCTCGGGTAACGTTGGTTAGCATTGGTCACTGTTTGGCAAATGCGCCAACGTCCCAACTTAGTTTTCTTATAAAACACAATTACAGGATGGTAGTGGTTACTTATTGGAAACCTAATTCTAGTAAGCTTTTATTTAATAAACTCTTCTGTTATTAGTCGTATAAAAACCTTTCCATTCAAAACATTTCAATACATACATACATAAACCCACGCCTTTTTCCCATAGAGGTAGGCAGAAACTACAGAACGCCACCTGCTACGATCCTTACATACTTCATTTGCTTCACTCACATTCATACATCTAGTCATACACACACGCCTGTCACCTTTATAATAATATTATTTAATATATAAATTGGGGAACTGTTTGGCTGTTATGTTTTCCCATTTAAACGGCGGAATGGATTTTGATGAGTTTTTGCCATACGGAAAGACTGTGACCTTCAGTAGGCCGTTGAATTTTTTTCGTCCTGGTAGTAAGGTTCTTGAGGATGATTAAACACATTTTATGTGGACGAAACCGTGTGCAGAAGCTAAATGGGGCAAAAGAAGTAAATAACTTAAACCTTGAAGTGCTTGGTAGGTGGTATGGTAGCTTTTGAATAGAGTATTGTAGCATACTTTTTTCTAATGACTTAGGGGAGGGACATACAGAAAATACTTAAGACGAGCACGCGTCGCAGACGCGGCGCCCCTTCAAACAATTTTCATACGAAATGTATACAAGCGTCGCGACCACAAAATAAACAGAAAACACAGGGCGCGGACGAGACGCGTTCTTTTTAATTCAACGCTTTCTCGTCTTACGTCTTTTTTGTTTGTCCCTTCCCTTAGGAGAAATTTATTTGAGAATCATAGGTACTTCTTCGGTCTATTAAGTTAAGAAAGAAGTTCGCCTTTAAGGAGCATCGCAATATTTAATTACACTATACGATACAGTGTACTCGCATTACTCATACATCCCAAATATTCATCTACAACAATCCTAAAACTCCTATACGGCGAATTTCGCTGATCAGAATACTTCCTAAGATCCGTATCAAAAGCGCAATAAAGCCATTTCTTGGCCAATAAGGGTGGGCCATAAAACTTTCACGTAACATACATAGGCTGTAGGTATGTTGGTAAGCTGCAATTTTATTGTCCAAGCAGTGACCGAGTGTTTGTTTGGACGGGTAATGAGGGTGAACCCTTATATTTAGTGGTGGAGACGTGTCGATTAAGGGTGTTTGTCTTGTTGTTTTAATTAAAGATGGCGAAAGAGTTAAAAAACTTGTATAAAACGCACCTTATGCTGGCAGGCATATAATAAGTTGGGGGATTACATCGCTGATAAAAATGCTTGGCTCAACCTGCTCCACAACCACTAGGGCGCAAAAACAAGTGATAAGCAGAAAAGTTCTGAAGTATGGTTGGACCTGCTGATGACTGTATGAATATATTTGTATTTTATAAACTCAATTTCTTTTAGTATTATATAACTGCACAGCACATTTGTGAGTAATGTAGTTGTGAGTACCAACTTTATCATTTACTGTACCTATATGTCGTTCGTTGACTTGTGTGTTCCCTGGCAGTTGATAGTGTGTCAAGCTCTCTCTAATGACTCTCTGATGGTGGCACGTGTTTTGGTTCATTCGGTTCCCTTCTTCTTCTTGAGTGGTGCCGATCCGTGTGTCATGTTCGTGAACGGGCGCCATCAGCTCGGATTGGTCATAACTAGCTGCCTCGGCCTGTTTTCAATTACCTATTTATTTTTTTATTGTCTGTTTTACTATAGAAGTTTTTATGTGCACGTCTTTTTACATCGTTCTCACATATCATTTATTTTTTTCAACAATAATTATGTAACCAAATACTTGTAAAACACTTTTATTAAAGAGTACCTAAGTGTGGAGTTTCTTGTCCGTTCTTCTCCATAACAAGCTACTTTGCCGAATGGACGGTAGAATCAATTATTATTACAATTAAATTGATTTTTTTGACGTTTAAAATTGTCTCTTAATGGCCTAATTGAATAAAGAACTTTTGATTTTGAACATAAATTCAAATTTGGCGGTTGAGAAATTAGTTTTTCAATGCGCAGAATCCCACCTGAATTCGCTACTCCTCAGCGACTCGCCTCGTCGAGCCGCACGCCGTTACCATTGAATCTACCTATAACTATTAAGGAAATATTTACAATCCCCGGATACAGATTGATCCTAGATCATGACAATAATGGTATGGTAGATAATTTAGAATTTCAATTGGCTATCCATTCCGTCAGCCAATTGAAAACTGCAGAAAATAAAACTAAAAGCCTGAAGTTATGTGAAATTAGTTTTTATGACTTTGGTGTCAGTAACGCATTACATAATATACGATTATAAAGACATACAACTGTTCATAATAAAAGGATCAGCCAATCAACTCAATTACTGCCACAAAGCCATCGGACAAGCTTCATGCTCTTTTAAATGCACTCCGATACATTTACAGAAAAGAGAAGCAAAAGAACAAAAACTACATACAATTTATAATGAATCCGAGTACAATTCGTACAATAGTATTATCGTACTGGATCGGAACGTTCTCCAATAAAATACACTCAAAAGAGAAACAATGGAAGCATTAACACTCGATTCTCGGCACCGATTCCGATTGAATTTCAATTCCGGGAAAACGCATCGAGTCGAGAATCTGAAAATGTATTAAAAGTAGAGCGGTATCGGTGGTATAGATTAAAATTTTCTTATGTGTTCTTGCATGATGTAAAATACGAGTACGGTATATTGTAACTTTGTCTAGTACAAAAATTTTGGGTTATGAAAAGTTCCAATTGTTAACACGAGTTGAAGAAGACGTCGTGAATGTAAAAAAAAAACAATGACTGAAGTTATGCTATGAAGATAATTTGGCTGTTACGAAAATAGTAAAAAAGGTCTCAATTATAAGTAGAGTTTTCCTGCTGTACATGAATTGAACAAGGTGTAGTGAAGGAAAAATATTTTCCAGTGACCGAAGTTAATATCTTATTCAATAAGCTTATTTAAATGATTCATTTATCCACCTTACTATATATGATGTGTCATATACAAATAATCTCGAAAAAGATTGTTTGATTTAGGGATAACTACACAGTAAGCCGGGCCTACATATAATTTTATTTTTAGAACTTCTATTCATAATAATACTATCATTATTTTCTAGTCTCTTAAATTATAGGTACTTTCGAATATCTAAAGAAAATAAATTCATTTCAGCAAACTTTGTAATACTTTTAAGCCTCTGCGACAAATCCATAAGTTACTTATTGATAAGGCACTCAAACTTCGTCTGTACTAAGCAAAGTCCAGATTTAAGTCTCAAATATTCTGAAGATTTATTTTAACGAAGATATGTCTTCTCCAGTTCTAACCAGTAATCGGATTATCAGATTATCATCCCATTACAAACAATGACTTTTTGACCACTATCTCACCTGATGGTAAGCGATGATGTGGATGTGTGATTCATAATAAAAAAGAGATTTAAAATCTTGTCATCGTCAACTAATTAAGAGTTAATTACTACTATGTTGTAAAACTACATTAGTTTTTTAAAATGACTACACTACTTTACAATTTTTTATTTATATACTTTGCAAGATAATTATGTTTATAAAAACTACCTACATCTACTAACTTCTTAAATCTTAAAGTGAAAGCAGACATATTCTATCACGTCCAATAATGTTATATAAATACGGAGGTAGATACGTTTTACCGACGTCTGCGCGGCAATACAAACACAAGCTGACTAGCTTGAGTGAACTCAGTCCTTCCTGCGTCTGGCCGCGACACGAACGTACGTTTGAACAGTACGCTTATCTGTTTCTGACAAGGGGATCCTATTAATATCTCTGTGATCTTTTAACCAACTCAGTGATAGAAAAAAAATGCTCCAAGTTCCATAGGTCCAATGTAGGTAGCTATAGTATTTTTTCTAGAGTCACCCATTTATCCAGGTTCTCCTACATTGTGGTTATAGTTTAATGTTAATTTCTTCGAAAAAAACAATAAAAGGCTTGTTTCTAATTTCATTAAAATGTTGATTAGAAGCTAGTAATGTCTCTTCTTCTTCTTCTTTTCGTGTGAGTATGCGGCCACCTTCTGGTTTATGGTATCAGAGTTATATAAGCACAAACAAAAAATGCTGTCTTGCTCTCTTAATATAAGCACTCCAAAAACTTACCAAAGAATCGTCTTTGCTAGGATGAAATTGTGAATACAGAGAGAAGGGTTTCACCAAGATTAAATGAATTTTGAAGATAGAAATCAAAGAATTTGCGATGAATATATCATGTTACGTGATTATTGTTGGTTCACCCTCAAGTGTCACGACATCTGAATCAGGTGTCTGTCTATTAACTTTCTATTGTTTATAGAAATCGATTTACAAAACTATAAAAAGCCACTGTTTTAAAAATAAATAAAAAAGTGGCTTTTTATAGTGTTTGTCCTGGAACTGCCTGGAAAAACTGGAATTTAAGTGAATAAATATTACTAAAACTAGATGTGCCAGATTTTTTCTTGATAACTCTATCCACATACTACAACAATAAAACATTTTCAGCTAAAGTATAAAACCTAATTTACGCGGTTTTATACTTTAGCTGAAAATGTGTGTTATTTTTCAATATATGCATACCATGAAAGAAGATCGATATCGCCACTGTTTCACGTGGAGCCTATTCCGTGGCCTTTTACGACTGTTTGTGTACGGAAATAGAAAATCATAACTATATTAAATCCATTTCCGTCTCAAGATTGGCTGTAGACATTGCAATTACTTTATATTTGGATAACAGTTGTAGCGCTACGTTACAGTTTTAGCTTACCTTTAGCTCAGTCAGCTAAATGTAAGCCACGTTAATAAAAATAAACTTAATTATAAACTAAAATTAAGGAAAAAAGGATAATAAAAACAATCGGCTGGCTTCACAAGTCGTTGGTTGCTTGTGGTCGACAGCTAGGCAGGCAGCAGGAAGGACAGGCACTCTTCTATGCTCAAGGTAGGCAGGTGGTGAACAAGGAACCTCGACGGACAAGCAGACACACAGGTTGGTATGCAGTAGTAGGCATACGGTAGGCAGGCAATCGTGCAGGTAGATACGCAGGCAGCAAGGACACGGGTTGGTATGCAGTTACGTAGGCATACGGTAGGCAAGCAATCGGGCAGGTAGGCAGAAATAGTACATTTAAGAGGCCAAATGCGATTTATTTGTAGTTTTTAGAGATTATTATCTTAATTTTAATTGATAATTGCTTTTATTTTTATTAACGTAGCTAACGTTAGCTCGACTGAGCTAACATAACGTTACACAGTACACCCATTTCTTGTACAAACGTCTCGATACCCTCGTCAGTTTTCACAGACAGATAACTCTTTTTGAGACGACAGTAATTAAAACACTATTTCACAGAGAAGTTTATGTAAAAAATACTACTAATCGCCAATTTGTCTTATTAAATTCAAAATGAAAACTTTTTGGGCACTAACCATTTTATGGAATACAAAAAACAAATAGCTTTGTTACATATTTGTAATCAGTAACCTAATGTAATTTTGCGGCATTGACGTTATGACAATATTGAGGCTGTAAAGCAGAAAAGCAAATTATAACGTGAATGGAACATGTAAAAATATACCTTTAGGTTACGAATCTGTTTTCATCAATTTTAGTACGTACAGTACTAAAATTATTTGTTGTTTTGATCTTCAAATCAAGATGGATTCTTGAAAGGACCGCAGTTTGACTTGGACTGGAAACAATTTAATTGGAGTCTTGTAATTGAACTGTATTCAATTATTTTATGACATTATTTTGTTAAACTCAACCTTTGGCTTGGACAGTGTGGTTTTGAGGTGTGTTTTAATTAATTTATGGTTAACACCACGATTATTTTGTTAACACCATGATTATTCTTGATATTCAAATTCACCAAAATTTATAAAATATCAGAAACTACTTCTTCTGTTTGTGAAAATACATGGGTTTAGACAAAATAGCAGGTCTAATACGTCGGCAAACCGTATGATGTTGAAGTATTCTGAAAGACCATTGTTCATATCCCTATTGTTAACGACTGAACGAAGATAATCCTTAGACATCTTTTAGTACACCCTCGGGAAGCAAGGCGTACTTTCGGAGCACTTAACACCTGATTTCCCTATTAAATTTTGATACGATGCAAATATATTGTTATTATCTAAATGCATTCAAAGGATCTTACGAAATTCATGCTAGTACGGACATTACAGAGCAACGCGTTGGTACCAGGCTATACCATTAAAATTTATGTTAAACGTACACAGCTAAGTCGGAATTTACATACAAAAATATACATAAACTGACGTCATACTGCAAATTTTATACACGTCATTTTGTAAAATTACACGTCGTTCACGCAATTTTGTATAAAATGTTAATTTTCTTGTAGTTGTGACCATTTTCATACAATAGCGTCATTTGGATCAAGGATTTTTAGTAATGCCGTAAGTACGATGGCTCATTGTCTTTTGTCACAGTTTTCTTTAAAATGAAGGGTCGTTGGAAATAATTCTGACATAAAGAAAATGTTTAATTTTACGTGCGGTTCGAGTTAATGTACAATCGTAAATGTATAAACGTAAATGGGGTTCAAGATTATGGCGGGGCGGATTTTTGGTTATCCGATTTGCGCGTTTTCTGGAAAATATTAATAAGATTTCGTGTGATACAAAATGTCAAAGTCGTGTCGATTTGTAGTCCTTGAAATAATCTTGATTTAACCTTTAAAGCACTACTTAATATTGATGGATATTGAATTTAAAAATCGAGCAGTTCTTTCGTTTGGGCTTCAAAAAAAAAGAACATCATCAAGAAAACAATTCTTCATTCAGAACAAAAATATTTCACAAAAACTAATCTACATCTAGATACCAACCTACCTAGGCCGCAATCTAATTTCGAGCTCTGTTTATTCCAGCCGATAAGCTCAAGATTTCTTCAAAACATAGTCGAGAAGAGATTGCTTAAAAAAAGGACCAAGATTATTCCGATGAGGCGAATCAAGGGCCTACGTAGACCATTAGGGTTCATTGACTTGCCTGTGTACCATGATGGCGTTCGGTAAAATCCATCGCGTCGTTTCGCACAGCAAATTGCATCAAAATAATTTCGTTGATTTCAATTTCAAGTCTTTCAATCGTTAGGGAGTGAATATTTTCGATTGAATACAGAGCTGGTGCCGATAACTACGGCTATTCAATATCAATTTTATATATTAGCAGGATAGCTGGAAAATATTTGTGTTGTTTGTCTGTAAAACTTCATCAATATACCGAAACTCTTACCTACATGCCTCGGAATGCACGTTATGTTGGTACCGGCTGTCTTTTGTAGGCTTTTAAAGGTTGTTACGGATCGTCAGAAACCAAATAATCTGACACTATTTTTGCCGAAGGATACCCAGTTACTGAGTTGTGGAGGCCAGATAAGCATTAGTTCCATATAAAATGCTGGCACTTACTTGCGTCCGGTGAGACTGGAACATAACTAGTTGTCCCTCACAAAACTCCTCACAGTAATACTCTATTCGGATCACAATATTAAGTAAAAGCCACGCTATAGGTAGCAATAAAAGTTAAGTGAAATGGAATTCACTAAAATCATTTGGCTGAGGAAAAAAAAAGCGAAGACACCCATTTTATTACTTAATTTTTCCTGTAGTGTCCAATTTGAATAGATATTTACTTTTGTGTCCGGCCATTCAACTTATTTCATTTGAACGAATTCTATATTATACGTATGAAGATCTCTCACAAAAATCCCTCCTAGTTAAGTTTGCGGTAATGCGCTGGATGCGAGACGCACGGGATCGGTCAATGTGGTGACGTCTGTGGAAGGTCTTTGTCCATCAGTGGACGTCTTTCGGCTGTAATGATGATGATGATTTTACTTTGAGCGACTGCCTATCTGACCTCCTCAATCCAGTAACTGGGTAATACGATATCCCTTTGACAAGATTTATGTCAGATTATTAACCTGTCAAGCGTTAATTAGCAGACACAATAGAAATTACCATTGTCTTTTGCCGATTCGGCGATCTGGATAGTCAACGTTGTACAAATGTCAACGGCTAAACACGGGGAAAGTTGCTTTCCGAAGCACGGAGGACTTCTACATGGTAGGTTTGTTTGGCCACGAGCTCCATCCTTTTGAATGATTTTAGGAAAGCCTTAAAAGAAAATCTAGTCAACAAATATACTTTTAAATATTCGCTGCTTTAAGCGTAATAATAAATCTTGGAAAATGGTGCAAGTATTTTCTGATTGCTAAAGTTGTATAAGCACTTAAATCGGCGGTACTGCCAATCATTTTAGATTTTACGACATACACATGACTGAAAGACCATATCGTCAACTCGTCTATCAAAAAGCACATAATATACTAGAGGACGCCTCGCGGTTTCACCCGCGTAGTTCCCGTTCGCGTGGGAATACAGGAATAAAAAGTAGCCTATGTCACTCGGGGATAGAGTAGCTTCCCAACGGTAAAAGAATGTTTGAAATCGGTCTAGTAGTTTTGGAGCCTATTCGGTACAAACAAACAAAAAAATCTTTCCTCTTTATAATATTGGTATAGATTTATGTGAAGGCATCAGTCATCATTAAAACAACGTCCTGGTATGCGTCACGCCTTAATTCCCCGAAGGGTTAAGCAGAGGTCCTTCTACATACTTATATCACTTCCACTTTTCGCCAGTTATTTTTAAAACTTTCGCAATAGGCAGCGCATCAACCGGACACAAGTTTAGACTCCGGGTTGCTATTGAGCAGAAGGAAAAACCCTATAACACCTTGCCCGATCCTTGAATCGGACCCAGGTTCATGGTCAGCAGTAAGCCTTGTGGCTGCTATGATCATCTAAGCCACCATAACAAAAGAAAAGTCTTGTCCCATTTTAAAAACCAAAAAAAAAAGCTTTTTTTTCCTATATGCTCGCGCTTGACCACTATCTCATCTACTGGTAAGCGATGATGTGGTCGACGATGAAACACGCTTGCCTTGAAATAACCTATTCACTCTTGACTTAAAGACCCTCAGATTGTAGCTGTCGGGAAACACAGACTATTCCGGCAGCATTGACGCATGCTCAATTCAAAATAGACAGTTGTGATTGGTTGGTTTGTATTTTTAACCCCCGATGGAAAAAGAGGGGAGTTATAAGTTTGACGTGTTTATCTGTGTCTGTCTAGCTCAGTGTCTGTGTCTGTCTAGTCATCATAGCTCCTGAACGGATGCACGGATTTAGATTTATTTTTTTTGTTTGAAAGGTGACTTTGTCGAGAATCGGTTCTTTGGGTTCTTGGAGTCTGGGTTTTTCCGCAAGTTGTACGTGATTTGATAGATTGACGATTGAAACGTGTCTACTATTATGTATATTATATGTAGTTTAAATATAATATACATAGTAGTAGGCTTATTTTTATTTTTTTTGAGGTTTTTGTGTCAAGCGTTTTTTTAATAATATGACATTAATATACTCAAGTCCAAGATGCCAGACGCCCCGAACGTTACCGAATTGACAAGTGTTAGTATGTACAGCCGAGGGTCAAAATTGCAGTCAGACCTCAATGTTTATAGTCCCCTGTACGGTTCTGTGTATATCATTGTGTGCATGATGTTTCAACGCAAACACTGACCTCTATTATACAAGTACGCTGGACTAAACATACTATAAGAAATGACAGTTGATTTGTGTGCTGATTCAAAGCGCCCCGCTTGAGGTTCTCAGGAACTAAAATTGACACATTTAGAGATAGGATAATACCGATATTTCTCAAAATTAGGTAATACTAATATATTCGCCTGGAAATATTATAATATTGTAACTAATATATCAGTATTAGTGATATTTTAAAAATTACACTAATATGAAAATAGTAGACTTGGCAAGGCGTATCACTGATCTACTGTATTGACTTCTCGTAGTATGTTGGCACTAAAGATCTCATATTGGTATTGGTGATGAATGTTATATGAATGCCTAATAATCAGTAATAATATGTTCAAAAGCAATGTGTAATACTAAATTCTGGCATCATCATCATGAGCATCCACAGCCCGTGTTCGCCCACTGCTGAGCACAGGCCTCTCTCTTGTACCAATCACCACGTTCCTGAGCCTGGAATTAATTCTTGAATAATATCATGATAATTATAGTTTTATTAACAAATGTTTTGAAGTCAAACAATTTATTATTTGCATCTGAAACGAAGTTGAAAACTGATATAAGCATTCACCTTGCTGGAATGCGATGTCACTCTTATTTGCACCTTACACTACTGAGACAGGATCTCAGCGATGAGAGCGAGAAATACGTCCGTTGTAAATGATTATCCATCTCATTTATTATTATTATTGTATAAATGATGTTCCCTTCACGAATCCGATGGGCGTCAACCGACTGAATCAGAACTATGGTGAGTATTAACTAACTGGTGTACTTGAGCGAGGAGATGCTTGCTTAAATATACTAGTTTTAAGGATAAGTTGTTAGCCAATCCCCATATTTAAAGCTCACTGATCTTTACTAGCACGCTATCCACTAGTTTATAGCTTGCAATCTGACTGAAAAATATTTTCAGTTAACATTTACAGCAATTATTCTATTACTTAAAAATGAATAATAATAAAAAAAAACTGTTTTTTTTTCTCTCTTACGTATTAAATTATTCTCACGATCGATAAAGCCCATAAAAGTATTGTTTACCGAAGGCTGTGTCCCATCTCTAATATTAGTTCCCTGGACTCTCACGTTAAGTCACGATGCTATCAGCACCAAAATGGCGAAAATCAAATATCTTCATTTTGCCGTCGATAATATGAAGTCTAGCGTACTTGTATGATAGAGGTCAGTGAACGCAAACAATATACATCATACAGTGTAACTACGAGGTGAAGGGGCGTGGTCATCGCCACACAAAGATAAAAATATATACTTACTCGTTTCACATATATAACTGCAAAAGTCCGTGTCGAGCCTGTTCAAAACTAAGTCTAAAATTCGTCTTAGTAGTTATCGTAACTCGTGGCAGACTTGTGAGAGAGTACAACTCTCAATCGGGGTTGTAGTAGACGCAAGTTCAATTCTCGGCTACACAAAGTTTATTTTTGTATTTTTGGTAACCTATACTCATGGTAACAAATAATTACTAGTAAGCTACACGAAAGGAATGCATCTTAGAATTGTCAAAAAATAAAAACTAAAGCTTTTTATGCATCCTTTGTTAATATTGTTTATACCGAAACATTAAAAAAGAAAACATGTTGAAAATAAAGTAATTTATTGATATAATCAATATGATTAAAACTAATTTAAATAGTAGGCAGATAAAAAAAGATAGACAAGTTTAATTTTTTGAATAATAATATGATAACTAATATTATTGAGACTATAGCTTAATTATTTCGTTTTCTCTAGGAAAAGAGGATTGAAGCTTAACCTCAACAATACAATGCTAAATATTTGCTATTGCCAGGGCATCCCCTGTTTCAAAAACAACCAACCATTGATTTAAATAATATGATACAATGATGTTTACATAGATTACCGTTAATAATTAAAACTTTTTCTTGATTTGTTCTTAGATCGGTTTAAATATCAATATTCACATTAAGACAAATTGTCACTAACAGTACAACAATATGCAAACATTTTAGAAGTACTATCCCAGTGAGGGCTCCATCCTCTTAGTTGCTTAAAAACTATCATATTTTTTAGGTTAAGATTTTATTTAATTTCACCTGACCCGGTGTCTGTTGGCCAATCGTTCGTTGAGTGAAAAGTTATTGGTCAAAACATTCTGTTGGTTAAACATTCATTGACGTAAAGTTATGTTGGCGAAACGTTCGTGGGTGAAGAGTTCTTTGGATGAAAAGTTAATGGACTAAAGATTCTGTTGACCGACGGTTCATGGGTCAATAGACTGTTGGCAAAACGTTTCAGACTCAGTGATGTATTTGCATACTTGACACAAAAATATCATGCACCATATTTAAACAAATCATCACATTATATTTATAATATAACTTACACATAATCCGGTTTCATCAGAACTTTACATTGTGATTGTATTAAGCCTATTCTTATGCAAGGCAACAAAGTTAGCCCTATGTTCTAAATTTATATTTGCTTGCATTATGATATTCAAATAAACACCGCTATTATAATTTTCGAACGCTCTGAATTAAGTTCACCAACCAACAACGTCGTACTAAGTATTTCTTCAAACAATTTACATTGTTTTAATATACCCTCATCTTCAGTGATATTACCGAATAAAATAAAAAGTTCTTCCCTCATTAAAATGCAATGCTCAAGATCCAATTAACTAAACACTTAAACGCAAATCTTCCGGACAACAGAATACATTAGGTCATAATATATTGTAATTAATGCAGCGACGAACATAATATTATTAAAAGGATAACAAAATTATTATGCTACGGTATTTAATATTTTTCTATCATTTATGAGATTACATTAAAAAGATTGTTAAGATTTAAATCTTTATTAATATTTAGGCATTCAATTAAAATGAAGATATAGATATTCATATTCATAAATTTAGTTTATTAAATTTTAATGATAATAATTTGATTACTTTTTAAATTAATAATAATATTTAAAAATGTGTATAGAATAATAAATGAAGAAAAATAAAATAATATTATTTTTATGTGTTACGGGATTCGAACCAGGTTTAACGTGGTTTATCTAGCAGTGTTAACCGCTAGGCCAGATGGACACTTCCGTATGGCAATGAAACCTACCTACGTACTGCTACTTGAAATTTTTCAAGTAGCAGTAGGTTATATTGTTAGTTCCGTTTTTATTCATTTATTAATTTCTTTCTCATCAGTCATAAAATTGCAAACTAAGTATTTGCATATTGCTTTAATTAAAAAGGTGAGTTTTTTTTTTGCTTTTGTGCTCTCACCATAAATTATTATTATAAGTCTTTACGTGAGGATTTGTAATTGGCTTTCTGTTGACTATGGTTTTCTTTTTTGTCTTTATTTATTAGCTGTAAGTCCTCCATGTACTAAAATAAATAAATAAATAAAAAACGTCATTATAACTTAAAGGTAAATGATTATCTACTGCGCTCAATAGGATTCTTGATGAATAGCAATATACGGGATAGTAAGTGCGATCGATGTTGACGACAAAACATGGGGGTATTGTGTTTGAAATCTACCCACATTGTTATAAAGTTTAGGTAAACGTTTGTTCTATATTATAATATCTACAGATGAGGATGGATATGAAACACCACCACCCACATGTTTTGTGATTTTAATAAATAGTATGACGTTGTGGCCATGTCGCGTTCTCATTGGTTCATTGTGAAAGAGTTCGATATACAAGTGAGTGTCATGCACACGTGTTATGTGTTTATAGAAGAAGGTTGTAAGTGGGACTGATTGGCTATGCTATGGTTTCGTGAAGTTATGACTGCGATTTTGACCGTGGTAGTACTTTGACCCTACACATACTTGCTAACTTGGATTTCTATTTTCATTATTTACACCTATTAATGAAACTGTGATCAAATTCCAGTCTTGTGAGTAGGACCTCACTCAAGCAGCAGGTGACTATTGTATTTACTAATTACGCGTTGAATACTATTTAATTGGCCGTCGGCCGTTTAGTAACGTCTGGGGTGTCTAGGATGTTGCTCTATTGAGTACACATATCTCAAGCTGAAGAATCATGTGCCAAACTCGAGAGTTGTGATTGATTGGTAAGTGTGGCCAATTTTGAGTTTGAGTCGAGTATGAGCATCTGGAATACGGGTGTTAGATCATACAAAGTAGAAAAAAAAACCAAATAATAATTAAACCTCTGCTGCATTGCCGTTAACATTTCCACAGCTGAAAGACAGATGATTTATATTAATCTCAGCACAAAAACCAAAGTATACGGAACAATTTAAACAGTTCAACATTCTGGAGTAAAATTATTATATCTCTCTCTCTTCGCCAACATTCATTAACAAAAGTTTTTGTTGCGATGAAAACGATATTTCAAACAAACTTAATAATTAGACGTGGATAAACTTAGTTAATGTTTCAGGAAGTACATTTCTGCTCCAAATCATTGGGTGTTAAGGCTCTTTTACATGAGAAGAGTTTCTCGCTCGACGAGAGGCGAGATTATCCGTGTGAATTGCGTTAGTATGTATGTGTTTACATCAAAGCAAAAACAATTGTATTATTAACCGACGAAAAAAAAGGAGGATGTTCTAAAGTCGACACGTATTTATTTCTCAAACTAATATTGATTTAGTGCCGAAGCTTGCGTGCCGACTTAGAGGTGAATTAGCTGGAGAAGCAAAAATATCAAGGGCTATGGGAGAGGTCTTTACTTTTAGAAATTTCGGATCTTACGCCTTATAAAAACGAGAGAAAATATTTTCATCGAAAAAATAAAGAAAGTCAGAACGTTGTTCTTAACGAAATGTAAAGTTACACTGTTTACTAGTAAAGTTGTATTATGTTGTATAATTGAATGCCTGATTACAGACAAAAGTGAATTCAAAAAGTTCAGGTCACGTTACAATGATTTTTAAATATAAAAATCTGAATCTGACAGCAGATATATTCGAAACAACAATAATGTCCTAACATTTTATATTCGCAACTGCGTCGAGTAAAATAGTCGGTAAATAACAATTTGGGATGGGTACCTAGCGCCTTAATAACGTTTTCATAATTCCAAGAAGTTTCATGTAAGTTTCTCTCGACTTTTCACAGTAACATTACGTTGCTCGAAGGCACTAAATAACAAACTGAAACAAACATGCAGGAACAAAACTGGTCTGACATTTCACAACCACTATCTTTAGACTCTAGAGAAACCAATATAGATGCATTAACTTGAAAATTGCATCAAAGTAATGACTTTAAGTTCACATACTTTCATACAACCCACTAAGTTCGCTCAACTACCTCCAGGCTTGGAAGTTGGAAGAGATAGTAAAAGATGTCACACACTAGATAGCGAAAGTTTCAACAATAAGCAGCGAATTTATTGGAACACATTCGCTGCTTATTTTTGTTTTGGGGGCTGAATCAGCCTCGTCCGCAGGAGAGCACCCCTTACGATTCCCTACACGTGGCCCCCGGGTGGTGCAAATCAGGTGGCATTAACTGGTGGTAGGTTACGGCCGAAAGCTTGCGACCACCTACCGGGCAAAGACATACCGCCAAGCGGCCTAGCCGTGTTCCGTTGCGATGCACGGTGTAGCCAATTAGAGAAGTTGGGTCGAGATAGCTATTCCACTGCGGGTGGACCAGCCTGACGCGCGCTGTTATGGACGTAAAGGGAGACTGGTCACGGAGGGTAGCGGGATCCAAGGCACGGTGCGCCGCTGGCTGACCGCAGGTAGTTGGAGGCCCAAGTAGTGTGCCAGCCACACACGAAAGGCTGCCCCGCCAACCGTCGAAAAATCCCGGAATGCACTAGAAGACAGAGCCCGACGGACATTCCCGGGGGGCCTCGGGCGTCCCCTCAGTCTACAGACCAGTCCCCTATTGAAGGCGTCCTGTCAGTGCGTGTCTGTGGGTTGCCAGCGTGGAACCTCATCTCACTGCCTTTTTCTTCCCCTTTTTCACTCAAAACTATGCCAAAAAAAATAAAAGAAAAGCTGTACAATGGCAGCACTCCCTGTCACTCAAAGTACACCTCAGCAATATAAGAGGGCTGCGCTCTAATCTCGAAGCAGTCCATCACTATCTGGAGACTTATAGACCAGCTCTTCTTTTCCTTTCGGAGACGCAGATCGGATATCCGGCAGATGTGTCGTACTTATTATACCCAGGGTTTACCCTGCAGCACAATTTTAAACCACGCGTGGGTGTATGCATGTACACCCGAGACGACATCTGTTATCGGCGTCTCCGAAACCTTGAGGATTCCAGGTTTTCCGTGCTCTGGGTACTGGTGGGCATTGGCCTGGATAAAATTATCTACGCCTGTGTTTACCGTACAGTGGAGATCAGGAGACAGCCAGGCTCTCGGCACATCTGTGTGAGGCGGCTGATACGGCACAGCAACGGTACCCTTCTGCCCAAATAGTGATATTGGGGGATTCCAATGCCCACCACCAAGAGTGGCTTTTCCCATACCAGTGCACTGATCGTGCTGGGCGAGAGACGCGAAAGCTTGCGTTAAATCTCGCCCAGCTGGTCCAGGGAGCAACGAGGGTGCCGGATGTTGATTCGCACACTGCCAATTGCTTAGACCTTCTGCTGACAACAGATCCAGACCGCTACTCTGTGTCGGTATCCTCACCTTTGGGTAGCTCTGACCATTATCTGGTGAAGTCTGTGTCCGTCTACTGCCCGCCCGATCCCAGCCCAAGAGGCACTCGGTGGGTATGGCGGTACAGGTCAGCAGATTGGGATGGGATGCATTGTGTTTTCGCTTCTTATCCTTGGCAGCCCATTTGCTTTTCTTCGGCTGATCCTACGTCGTGCGCGGACGCCGTGACGGATGTGTTGCGTCAGGGAATAGAGTACTACATTCTGTTCTCTGACGTAGCAATGTCTAGCGTTGACCGGCCATGGTTTGGCGCCGAGTGCATTCGCGCCAACACGCTTAAACATGAGGCGTACCTGGCATGGATCGACGCTCGAACGCGCAAAGCTAACGACGTGAGCCAGTGGAAGAGAGCCTTTAATAGGGCTAACAAGTCCTGCAAGAGAGTATTGCGAAGGGCTCGGTTTGACCACATAAGCCGAATTGGGACCAAACTTAGCAGCCGGTAGTAAAGCGTTCTGGTCCCTGGCTAAGTCGGTCGAATCGAACTTCTGCCGGTCCTCACTACCACCACTGCTGAAACCCGACGGAATGCTGGCCCACTCCGCTGAGGAGAAAGCAAACTTGTTTGCCTCTCTTTTTGCGGAATCTTCACGCCTGGATTCGAGCACGCGAGACGAGTATGGGCGTTTGTGCACTACAAGGAATTTGACTGTCCGGCAGTCCGATTTTTTACGGTCCGATGTGGCATGAAAAAAACGGATGATTGGCTTGTGCACTTGACAGTCTTTACTCGGATCGGTGCAGCGTAATTTAGAGTAGCTCTCTTTAAATTTACGTCACGCACGCGTCATTACGGTAGGAACGATGAGTTTCTTGGAACGTCGGCAGTTGCTTGCCTTATTACTCTAGGTGCGAATACGTTAGCGTCCAATCGAAACTTGTTTTTACGACCGAAACCGAAAACAAAACCGAATTTCGGCAACAATCTTAGTTTTGGCCAAAACCGAAACTTCCTTACAAGTATCATGTTTTGAGGGAAAAATAATGAAAACGTTATTTTAATCAGTCAGCCTTTATTTTTTTATCTTCATCAAATAAATCACACCAAAACTCACAACAAACATAACAAAAAAATCAAACCGATTTTCAAAACAGAACACTAAAAAGCGAAAAATAATTTACTTTTCCGAAGTCGGTATCTTTGGTACCTATTGTTTTCCGTCTTTCGATACCAATTTCGGAAAAGAAAGTAATTTTTCGCTTTGTAGTGTTATGTTTTGGAAGTCGGTTTGAAATTTTGTTAAAATGATTTATTTATCTCTTTTTAGCTTTGATAGGTACCTCCAAATACCGTGAAAATTATTTGTAGCCAAAGTAAATCTCATGACAATTCCAATAAGCCCAAACACGACTAGGATCCATTGTTTTATTTCGGCGTTCCAGTGCCTATCTTCCGGCTTTATCATCAAATCAGTTCGATGTTACCATTTTCATCAGTACCATTTATTTATAAGTATTTGCTTCATCATAGTCGGTTAGCTATTCGATATATCTTATACCTGTGACATACTTAGAATTAAGGAGCTCCAGTGGCCATCTGTTGTCATCTTCATCAGTTCTATTTCACCAAATGACACTTTCTGAGTTTAAATGATTGCATCCTCCTTCTTATCTCACACCTCACTTTCTCACTTACTTTACACGCTAGAAATCTGCGTTCGTCTAACAATCTTCTTTTGCTTTGTCCTTCTCATACTTCTGATTTTATTCATTCTTCCTTTCATATTCAGTCCATTCTTCTCTGGAATGGGCTACCTCTCGATATCAGGCCACCAGTCAATATGCATTTAAGCGGAAGTTACGGCATTACTTTCTACACCAATAGCAGAGTCGACTTAATCACCTTTCTATCACTTATATATATATATAAGATGAAATATATATGTATGTTTATTTTAACTATTCTTCAATTTTACTTTAATAATAATATCTATTTTTTATGCAACTGCCATGTTATCTCTCCACCACTCTTGGTTGACTGGTAGAGAATGCCTCAGGCATTAAGTCCGCCTATGTACTCGTATGTTGCATGAAGTTTTAATAAATAAATAAATAAATAAATTGTTGATAAAAATACCAAAATTGCTATATGCCTATAATATTTGAAGAGTTTGCATCGAGTTTTTTGGGATACCATCTTCAGATCCTTATTTGCTTATCATGGTACCATCCTTGGGATATCTCCTTTCCAATAAAAAAAAGAATCACCAAAATAGGTTTATAAACGACGAAGTTATCCGCGAACACACTTAAAAAATATATATATATATATACCGTCGTATTGAGAAATATCCTCCTTTTTGGGATGTCGGTTTAACACGAACTGCAAACACAAGCCAATCACTACATGATTGGGCATGTGGACGCGGTAAAATGTCTTCGTCGCTTACTCGGTTGGGTGGAATTTAACGCGCCGAACATGACCGATCACAGCGCGAGAACTCCCGAATGCACTTTCGTTTTCGGTCGTAGTTTCGGCAGGTTTGCCGCCGGAACCGAAACTACTTTTTATATACTGTCTGATCCTACTTATGATTTACGATGAATAATACTGATCGCGGACGCAGTGCAAAGCATAAAAACGTTTTTCATTGCTGTCACCTTGGACTGGAAAAACGGCCCGGAATGGGGAAAAGTAAAATGTCGGACGGTAAAATTACGTATAGTGCACAAACAAGTATGTACATTTATGGCGTGCTATATCGGACCGTAAAAAATCAGACTGCCAGACAGTAAAATTCCTTGTAGTGCACAAACGTCCTAAGTCGGACATTCGCATGCATCAAAAGGTCGTCCGTAGGGTGCTGCGCAATCTTGACGTGAACAAGGCTAGTTGCCCCGACGGGATACCAGCAATTGTTCTGAGAACTTGTGCTCCTGAACTGTCCCCGATCCTGACTCGCCTGTTTCACCTTTCATATGAGATTGGAAAAGTACCGAATGCTTCGAAGCAAGCTTACGTTCAGCCTGTGCCCAAAAAGGGCAGTCGAGCTGACCCGTCAACTACAGACCCATCTCAGTTACGTCCATCCTCTGCAAGAGTATGGAACGGGTGCTCAACTCCAAGTTACCTAGAAGCTAATGACATCCTCAGTGACCGCCAATACGGCTCCCGCCGAAAACGGTCAACTGGGGATCTTTAGCGAATGCCATTCACATTTGGAGTGAGGCCATCGAGAGGTACGGGGGACATCTCGAAGGCTTTTGACAGGGTCTGGCATGAGAGCCTTATTGGTAAGCTTCTTTCATTCGGTCTGCCCAGTGGTCTGTGCGATTGGATCGCAGACTTCCTGAGGGATCGGTCTATAAGAGTGGTTATTGATGGCCACTCGTCTGACCAACTGGATATCAATGCCAGGGTCCCTTAGGGGTCGGTACTGTGGGGACGTAGCCAGAAAGCGCTACTTAAATAAAACTCTGGATTCACTGTTATAGTTATATTTCAGCAGCAAGGTGCCTACCCATAGGCACCTTCTATCAGACTATCACATCAAAGCTCAGAGGAGCCCTTATATACACGGGAAAAGTCTAGCGAAAACATCTTCATTTATTTTATATTCTAAATTCATATTACCTTTCAAGTAATACTTATTGCCAGTGTTAATATAGGCAAGTAGGTTGCCTTCTAGTTAAGCAGAGTCCTCACATGAGCTACGCCCCTACGAATAGACGCGCAGAATCATATGAAGTGCTTCTATTCTATGTCTTGAAAGGTTACATGAATCCTACCTTATCCTAACTCGAATATTTACCTAACAGAGGAATCACATTTACAATTGAGGTACGACCCTTAAAAGGGGAAGGCTTAATCATGACAAACGAGTTATCGGACGCTCAGATATGTGCTTTTAACTTCAGCTAACGTGCACACACACACTAACAAATCTACGCCGTCATGCCTGAACCTCCTTGACCAAAACCTCTGAAAAAGGAACAAGGCGTCCTCCCAACTCTAACAAGAATGACGCGTCAACTCACATCGACCCGGATGGGGTTTAATCTCAAAAATTCAAATAAGATACAATTTTTCGATCTCGTGCGTTTATCAGGCCAGAGAAGGAAAGGCTGGATCGCATCGAATTTCTAATCCTATTCATAGAGCTTGCACCAGGGTTTATTATTATAAATGCATTTATTATTTTAAACATCAGACATAAACTGGACCAATGATGTCAACTCGACATCCTTTGCAAAGGCTATGCCCCGTTAGCAAAGTCGGTTTCAGTTATGACTATTACTTTAAGAAACCCCCTGGGTTATACTATTACCCTGGCTTGTGCCTATGCCTTAATCGCATAACCAAAAAAACATTTCTTCGATGCGTGGCCAACGTTGCCAGCCTCTTCTTCCCCCTGCGGCTCACAACTCATCAGCACATCATCAGCACATGCAACGGAAAGAACTAATTTAATTATATATATCGATACTATTCGAGAATATCGATAAGAAAACTATCGATACATTTTTTTCCTACTTTCCCATCCTTATTAACTTCAATATGTCAAATTTGATAGTTGTCATTCATATTTTTTTTCTATTTGACAATAGGCTTCTTCCTATCTGGAAACCTTACTAACCTTAACCTATTCTTATTCTACTCTAACATTAAAAAGTTTTAATCTATTTACACTATGTCCCTAAATCGCCTAATATTATTTTTTATAATTACATAATTTACATCAGATAATGTTCTAACTATTCGGTATGGGCCTTTATACAACCTACATAGTTTTATACTTCTATTTGTGGTCCGGCCTAACTAATCTGTGGCGAATACGGCGCATAGGATATAATCAAATTTAATTATGGTGTGAACACTGTGCCTTATTATGTGGTTGGCACTATATGTCAAACCAATTCTTATAATGAAAACTATGCTTTACTTTTGACAAGGTTTTGACACTGTCCTTTTTTGTATTATCTGTGGGACTACGTGTCAAATCATTTCTTACCATGACATCTATGCTTTCAAAGCATTTATTCGCCTTAGGGGCTTCTAAGACTTTTCTATTAATTTTTGACTGTTTCTGACTTAGTCCTTATGGATTTGTATTTGGACCTCGTCAGCAATTCCAAAAGCGAATCCTATTTAGTAAATAAAGACAAGACAGAGTAGTATTTAATTTCATCAAAACATATACAGATAAATCATTCAAATAATTATTCGCATTTAGTTTCATTCGATGCCTAGCGCGCATCGCAAATTCCTTCTAAGTTGGACCGTATTCATTTGCACGACATGAAAAGAAAACATTGGTTAATAAAGCACAAAATATAAGACAACATTAAATAAATCAGTTTGCATAAATACATCATTTACAAAACTTTATACCTAATCTTCTTTCTATAAAATTTCCATAATTTGCATTTTACGAGTTCGAATTGCTTTATGTATTCGCAATGCAAAAATCTTTGTACAATGTTACATCCAAGAAAAATATGAAGTGAATTTTTCCTTCCAACAATCATAGTAATCTTACTTGAACCAAACCTTGCTCCCCAAGAAGTTTTATTAAAAATTCTCTTGTATTTAATTCGAATCATATTTTTTTTATTGATCGCCTTCTTTGAATTTATGTTGGCGCAATAAACAATCTTACTAAAGACTCTTTTGAATTTCCTATGGATCTCTTTCGGTTCATTTCGAGAAAAACCTTTCTTAATGGCTGTCAACTTCTTTCTTTTTAAAATGACTTTTATAAAATTTTGTTTTATGTCAGATTGAAAAATTTCAATATTATTTTCAATTTTATGGTTGAAATCAATGGAATTCTTATGCATTTTAATATCCGAGACATATTGGTGTCCCGATGGAACCACAACTAGTTGTTCCGACGAAATCTCATCATTGTTCTCTGCAAGACAAATGGAATTAGTGGAGTCAATTTGACTGGACCGACACATTACTATACCCTCGTCCACGCACTCGCTGTTGGATAGGGAGTCCAACTCCTCGTCAGCCGGGCCGTCCGCGCGCTCGCCCTGGAACGACGACGAAGACTCCACCTCCAACTGGACATCGACGGGGCCGTCATCTCCGCTGGTCTGGTCACCATCGTCCTCGAACATGCAGCTCCCTCCGTCGGTGTGATCGTCATCAATTGTGTCGCCCTCTCCGTCAATGTGGTCAACGATTTTTTCACTGCACTGTATATTGTTTTGTGTTTGTTCGTCCTTAATCACGATACTAGAAAATAAATGTGCATTAACATCCTCACACAATACATCAGGTTGTTTTTTATCTGCTTTTATTTCAGCGATTATTATGCGCTGTTCGCAATAACGACATCTGCGGTGAAATATAGAGAATTCACTCCTCAAGCGATCGCATAACACTTCAAAGTCCATGTCATATTTAAAAATCATACGATAAAAATAATATGCAGCCCCCTGCAGGAATCCTCCCAAGATCAGGCTGTAGTCGCTCTCTCTCCATTCATTTATTTCGGCCACCGACTTGAATTCGGTTAAAAATTCCTCTAGACAATACCCGTTCGTTCCCGTGTAATAACTATCCATCATGCTTGCTTTATGCTCAATTACACTAAATAATAAAACCACTTAGCTTTACTCCGACTCTTCTTTATATTTCCATCCGCTTAAGGGAGGGAATGAGAGGTAACAACCCTCTCTGTTAAAACTTATCTCGCTTTATGTACGCCGATAGGGCTTCGTGCACTGTATATCGCCATGCACACGCGAACTTCTGTCTTTAAACACTTTCAACGTTTTTCACTCACTTACTACGTATACTGTACGCCGTATACACGCGTATTTATTTTTCATATTTTCTTATCTTCTGGGATTCTGTACTGTATCCGGCGCCTCCAACATTTGTGGGGACGTAGCCAGAAAGCGCTACTTAAATAAAACTCTGGATTCACTGTTATAGTTATATTTCAGCAGCAAGGTGCCTACCCATAGGCACCTTCTATCAGACTGTACAGTCTAAAACTGTACATATTTTGCTGACGCGGTACCGTGCACCACACGTGCGTCATTCCAATAATATTATAAATACACATGAAACACTTTAAATCAATGAGTACGATAACTGCTACGCGGTGACTAACATTAGAGAAAGGAATCGTCAACAGTATTACTTGTAAACACAAAAATACGTAATAAATCTAACGAAAACTGAGTGATCTTTTCTCTTCGTGCTTCAACCTCAACAACAACAACTCTGCAAGTGTACGAATCGTACACAGACTATCACATCAAAGCTCAGAGGAGCCCTTATATACACGGGAAAAGTCTAGCGAAAACATCTTCATTTATTTTATATTCTAAATTCATATTACCTTTCAAGTAATACTTATTGCCAGTGTTAATATAGGCAAGTAGGTTGCCTTCTAGTTAAGCAGAGTCCTCACAGTACTCTCGGCAACATTGTTCTTGTTGCATATAAACGATCTGCTAAAACCCGGTACCTAAGGGTATGCAGACGACAACACTGTTGCTGAGAGATACGTATCCGACGCGCGCGCTACTGGGCCTCAGATCCGGTCTCTCTGGGAGGCCACGGTTGGGCGCTTGAATCTGTCCTTGAAGGCAGTCTCCGAGTGGGGCGATGCCAATCTGGTCAGGTTCAATGCTGCTAAGACCCAGGCGTGTCTTTTTTTCCGCTAAAAGGAGCCAATTTCACCCAGCTCCTACTTGCCGTGATGTGACCGTGCCGATAACGAACCATCTTGAGCTTCTTGGCGTTACGTTGACATCAACCCTCAATTTTATCCATTCATTGAGGCAAAAGCTCAACTGGCTGCCAAAAAGTTGGAGATATTTGCAATGGAGGGACGGTACTTCACGCCAGAACAGTTGCTCAACTTGTATCAAGCGCAAGTTCGGTCATGCATGGAGTACTGCTCTTATATCTGGGACGGATCTGCCAAGTACCGGCTGGATGCACTAGAGTCGATTGAAAAATGGGCCAAGAGGCTCATCGGCAATGAGAAACTGTTTGAATCAAGGCTGCAGAGCCTTGAACATCGGCGCCAAGTTGCCAGTTTGTCGGCTTTTTATCGGTTAAATTTCGGGGAGTGTGCGTTGGAATTGCACGAACTAATTCCTCCTAGACCTTTCCATCATCGGACAACTAGACGTACGGCGATGCGCCATCGGTACATGGTGGACGTCCCACCCATACGCACCAAACGTTTTGGGAATACTTTCATTATGCGTACAGCTAAGGAGAGGAATTCCCTGCCGGAGTCTGTGTTTCCTAATAGCTACAACCTGGGAATCTTTAAGTCAAGAGTGAAGAGGTTTCTTCTAGGTAACGTGCTACATCGTCGACCACATTATCACTTACCATCAGGTGAGATAGTGGTCAAGCGTGAGCCTATCAATAATAAAAAATAAAAATAAAACACACGGGGAGTTCAAGTAGGCGTGGATGGCCAAATCCAAAACTATAAGGAATAGCGAATAGCACTTAGCCTTAATTTTTAATTTGTGTGTAGATCAAGGAGTCTTTCCGGATCTAATGAAACTTGGTAAGGTTATACTACTTTTTAAATCCAGGGACAGTAAAGACACAAATAATTATAGACCAGTATCCGTTTCTATCTAGTATCTATTTCTGCTGATAAGTTTGACGTATGTTGCTGTGTATCTGTGTGTATGTCTGTGACATCATAACTCCTAAACGGATGAACCGATTTTGATTTAGTTTTTTATGTTTGAATCTTTTACTGTACAGTCATAATGTCAAGGGCGCGTTCTCCGTTGTTATTGGTTGAATTAATTTATCACAAGTAAAATTTTAAAACCCCCGACACATTTTTATTCCATGCTATATAATTTATCTAGTACATAGTAGATACGCTTCGATCGACAATCTATTGTACGCTTAATTATGACACGATATCTTGCGAAAACACCCCGATCCAAACACTTAAACTCCCGTAACTTATTAACGACCGAACCGATTTTATTCAAACATAATTAAGAACACTCTCGATAAAATCACCTTTCAAACAAAAAAAACTAAATCAAAATCAGTTCACCCGTTTAGAAGCTATGATGCCACAGACAGACACACAGATATACAGCTACACACGTCAAACTTATAACACCCCTCTTTTTCCGTCGGGGGTTAAAAAGCCAATCCCAACACTTTTTTTTAAATTTGATTAAATTGCTAAATGCTCATACATACTGCGCTACCACGGGGATATAAGTACAGTAATGTGGAACTCCAACCCAATAAAACACTACGGTGCCTTGCTGTGACGCTTATGGCGGGCACATGGGCACGCATAAGCACTCATCCGCGAAACCCTCTTCGGATGTCCGTCACCGGATCCTCCTCTGGGGAGTAATCCCCACCACCTGAACACCAGAACACATTGCACGCCGTGACCACCCCATGGACCAAACAAGCACATGAGCGCCAGACGAGACGCCGCGTACGGCCCCCTTGGTCCGGGTCAGGTCAGGGGCCCCACTGCCTACCACTTATCGGCCGCAGGGGGAAGAGAGAGCGGCCAATGGTAAACCGACACTTCTCCTCTTCTGCATCCACCATCAGACGGTGGCGACGCCACCCAGGCTGTGGAAGGTTGAGAGCACGGTGCACCGCAATACCGGCACGCCTCGCCCCCCGCGGTCTCCAACCGTCAGCCACGAAGCCTCACATACGACATCGCGGCCCGCCTCAGTTGCGATGTCGCCCAAGCGGCACCCAACCTACTTGTTGGCCGCTAAGTCGTCGGCTTATCGGCAAAAGCCCTGACAAGCGGCCCCTCCTCTTCGCCTCAGCGTAGGCCAAGCCACGGCTACTGAGTCTCCCGCCTCGTCAATGTGGGTACCCATCCGGGGGACTTGCACCACTTGAGATGTATTTAATTTGTGAACGATAACTTACGAGTATTTTCAGAAAATGGGCGCTATCGTTGAAATTGTAAAATGGCGCCACAATATTGTACAAAAGTATCCTTTATCCAACAGTCACGTACTCCAAAAAAATGTTTATTTGTGCCAATTCGTCATCTGCGCGATATTGTTTACAAACTGTTGTTATTTTTGTGTGAATTCCGTTCGAAATAAAGATCTGTTGTTTGTTTCAAAACTGATCAATTTATTTCATTCAGAAAATGTGTTTGTTAAAAGGTTTCGGTTTGTTTTGGATCCAATTTTTCAATAACAATTTTTTTTTGGTTATTTTTATAGAATTGGAATCGATTGTAATTATTTGCGCCAGGAGAATATTCATAAAGATTGCTTTCAGTAGTTTCAGGTTAAAAACATATTTACTTATAAAAAATCCCCAGGCTCTTTTTTATATATTAAATTTGAAACTTTTAAGAAACCATCCCAGAATCTCGAATAATTTTTAGTGTTACCAGAATTAAATTATTCCATCTTAATACAAGGAAGTTTGAGTGCTCGAGATGATAATCCAATTAGTGACGAAGTAAAAAACATCATGGCGGCGCAAAAGCTAATTTTAATAAAGTGCCGTCACTTCGGAAAATTGTCAGTAAAATGGAAAAGTTTACTTCTCACTAAGACTAATTGGTTTACCACAGATTTACGTTTACAACGCCACTTTCAATTACTTATAGCTTTTTCGATGGGAGGTTTTAGAATGATATATTTTGAAATATACTTGGTCCGACAGTTAGCGGAGTTGTAAACAGAATAATCAACACGCCGCGTGTCGTGGGGAAAAAACTTGGCAAAACTTTTTCTTGTTACTTTTCTTAAAAAAATGTTTAAGTACTCGTCTTAAATATTTTTTATTTATTTTATGTTTATCTATCAACAAGTACATAATTAATATGGAGTATATGCGGTAATGCGATTCTAAAATTCAATATGAATTATGTAGATGCGTGTATTTGTTACGGTTGGATGAAAAAACTGAAACCTATATTTTTTTTTTATAAATTGTATTGTATAATGCAACGTTAGGGTGCTTTTCCACCAAAAACGTTCAAAATAGCAGACCAGCACGAGAATGCGTAGAAACGCTGTAAATTTTTTCACCAAAGCTGACCGAGATGCGAGGCCGCGGCAGGATGCGTAGCGAAGCTGTGTGTAGCTAAATGGAGATATGTGTAGCGGACTCTTTTAAGCTGTCATTAACAACACGAGCATTTCAGCCGTAGGATGTCCACTGCTGAACACAGGCCTTCCCCAAGCGTGGTCACATCAACCGATTCCGCGCGTCTCGCATCCAGTGGATGCCCACAACCTTAACCCGCAGGCTTATTACGAATCTTGCAAGAGCAAAATGGTAGCGATTTATGCGCAATAATTGCTCTTCAAAACAGAAGTTTTAGAGTATTTCGCATTTTTTTTAGAAATTAATGCATTTGAGAAACAGCGAGCGATTATCAAAAGATTGTGTACTTTACATATCTACAGTGTAGGTGGTAATGCCAACGTTTATGGTATAAAGCGTTTGATCGCGCGATGATTGTTGATTGCTGATTCTTACGTAATAAGCCTGCAGGTCATGTTGTTGCTGTACGCGCACATCCATCGCCCGCGTTCCTCGCATACATGCCTCGCACACGTCTCTGGCTGTTTTTGTCTGGCTAAAAATATTTTTACTTCGTTGCTAATTAGATTATTGGATGGTGATCTCGATCCCACTATTTCCTTGTGATGAGATGGAAAAATTAATGCAGGCAACACTGAGGCATTCGATATTCAGGGCAGGTTTCTTTTAAGTATTTATTCTTTTCCATTTCGTAACATTTCTGGCACTCGAAAATAAAAATAAAACAAGGCGGTAAGTTAATCCCATAAAAACTATTCTTCCATTGAATATTCTATAAACACAAAAACCATTAAATTACAAATCAATAAAAATCTAAACATCATTCATTTATAATCAATTCACCATCTTCGACCCAAAACGAACCGAAAACTTTAACAAAAACATTTTTTATCGAAATAAATAGATCAGTTTTGAAACAAATAACAGATCTTTTGCATCCCAGCTCAAATCTGGTTTGGAAAATGAAGTGATCCTATAGGTAGATGTTTTGTTCGCGTACCACCGGATACCTTGCACATTTCATTCTTGAAAGATAAATTTCATAAAAAAATATTACTAGAAGCAATTATCGATTTACGCTTTCTATGAGACCAATTCCTTCGGCTATAGAAATTATTCGAGAGGATTTAGCCATTTATGTCGACAGATATGAAAGAGCCTTTATTTGAATAAGTTTATTTTTCTTACAAAAGCCGCTTTGAAATGATTGATTTGCTAAGTATTTGAAATGAAATAATTAATTAAGATTTTCATTAGTAGTGATGTAATGAAAATAAGATTGAAATATTAACTTTAAAACTTTCGCGTTTCCTAATTGAAAAACAATATATCACGGGAATTTAAGGCGATGATTTTTTTTTTTTTTTTTGAAATTTTGTTTGTGAAAGTGTTATTTGAAACGTTTTGATTAGTTTTTCAAATAAAGAAAGTTATAATAAAAGCTTCGGCTGTCATTATTGTGTTTAATTAAATATTTTTGTTAAAAGATTGGGTCTACTTGTAAATTGGTAGTGAGTGCACTCAGTACCTAATAATGTACTGAGAGAATTTGGTGAAAGTAGAACATTAATAGGGTAATAAATATGTTATTAACAACTATTTTCGGATTCGATTCCCGCACGGGACAAATATTTGTATTACCTACAGAAAATTGTTCCGGCTCTGGGTGTTGGGTGAGTTTATATATTTGTAAACGCAACCACGACACAGAAAGAAATTCCTAGGGGTAATGTTTTTTTTGTAAAAAAAAAAAGATAATAAAACAAAATGTTTATAATTGATTGCTATGTAAAGTGACAACAAACAATTAGGAACCAGGCATTGACTTGTATCGTAAAGACAGGGAAATTTTGGATAGATTGGTCAGGATGAAATTTAGCACAGATATAGATTATAGTCTGGAATAGCACGTCGGCTACTTTTTATCCCATTTAATGTTTCCTTGGGACGATAAAATACTATTCACGCGGGCGAAGCCGCTGGCAGAAGCTATTATTATAAATGCGAAAGATTGGATGGATGTATGGATGTTTGTCACTCAATCAAGCCAGAACGGGTCTGGGACGGATTATGTGGCTATGATGACTCGCGGGTAGGTGATAAAAAAGTACAGACGTTCGTTTTTTTCTGGGATTAGTAATTAGTGAAATATTGATTGAATTTTATTCAGTACTAAATCTACAAGTGCTAAATTATAAGTACTCACGTTTGTCACATTTATGTGACATTATCACATCTTGGAAACACCGCCTGCCAGCCGATCACTGCACTATATTAGTATCACTATTCATCACTCCACACAAATAAGAACAAGAATGTCTCAATACGCCGAAGTCATTGTTGCTCAGAGGGTTCTCGAGGAAAACTTCATGAAAAAGGTGGGCGAACTTGAAGCACAGATCCAGTGCGCGGGGCCAGCTAAAGCAAACACAGTTGCAAAAATCGCGGATGAGCTTCGTACGTTCCGGGAGCTTATATTCTCCATGTTTGGTCTGCTACGAAGCCAGATCAATGAGTGTGCCAAACAAATTGATGGCTTAGAGACCAGGCACCGGCGAAAAGCACTGGTCTTCCAGGGACTGCCTGAAGTGGAGAATGAGGACAGCACAGCAGTAATCCTGGATGTATTGGGTTCTAAGCTTGCCCTCAAGAATCTCGCAGCGTCAGTAATTAAAGCCTGTCACAGACTTGGGGCCCCCAGCAACGAGCATCACAGGCCCATTCTGGTGAGGTTTTCCAATGTGGACATCAAGGCCTCAGTGTGAAAGGCGAAGACAGGACTGAAGGGCTCCAAAATATCTATCAAGGAGTTCTTGCCAGGCAGTCTGTCTTTGGGAAGGCGCGCGAGCACGTCGGTATGAGGTCGTGTTGGACCCAGGATGGCGTCATCTACATCAAGGCCTCTGATGGAAGTCGGCACAAGGTGATTTACATAGACGAGCTGAAGCCCTTGATAGCCAAGTACCCCAAGGCGCCGGCTGTGATACCATCTAGTGGCGGGAGTGGTGTGGTTGCTGCCGGGAGCCTAAAAAACACAGTAAATAGATTATTTGTTGTCGTTGTGTCATGATTGTCTTAATGTGCTATTATTTAATTGATTTGCAGCTCAAACTCAATACAATAACATGTAATAATTACTAACCATTGTATAGTTGTCCCAATACAATAATACTGATTTCATCTTCCTCTGCTGTATACTTGTTTCGGTTTTATAAGTGTTTGTTATTTAATTGTGCTAAGTGCTTTGTTTTTCAAGTTTGTTGTGAGGGTACCGAACGATTTAAACTTTCCGACTACCCTCATCACTGTTTTGTTGGTCTCTTTGTCAAATTGACATCGAAATTATGTTGAAATTTAAATGTACGTTCAGAAACTTTTCGTCCGATTTTATGGAACTACGAGTAGTAACTGCAGAATGAGTAATGAATGATATATTTTAAACATTCTGTTCTACTTGGCGCTTAGTTGGGTATACCACTGCTTATGTTTTGTTTTTGTGTTGTAAGTATTTTAATTTTACTACTTATACTTTTGTTTTGGGGACAACAGTTTTCGTCCGGCTTTTAATTGTTTTTGATGTTTTGAATATTGTGTTTGTTTATAGATGCAGTATATATAGTATGTTTGTTGATATTATTGTTTTAGTGTTGGTGTTGGCTGGCGGGTGGTGCAGAGTAGCAAATTTGTACCTGTTTCTGTTTTTAGCAATAATTTACTTCCTATTTATTATTGTAATTTAATTTATGTATTTTATTTTAACTACTTTATTAATGCCTGACAATGAGTCTTATTTATCTGCTAACGATTCTGTTGCCTCATCAAGCGACCCAAGCTTTTATTCTCTCGACGACACGCATGGTGACTTTGTGCAACAAAATTTCAATGACAAGTCTGGTCGGTTGTTGAATGTATGTCATATTAATGCTCAAAGCATTGTCAGTCACTACAGCGAACTGTACGATGCTTTTAACAACAGCAACGTTCACGCTATCCTGATTGCCGAAACTTGGCTCAAACCACATCTTCTGTCCACAACATACCCTCTAACCGGTTTCGTTCTTATACTTTACGATCGGATTGGTAAGGGAGGCGGTGGTGTGGCCGTATACCTTCGCAGTGATTTTCCATATAAATTACTTGCAACTTCATCTTCAAACTATTCTGCCTCTGCTGAGTTTATCTTCCTTGAAGTTTGTGTCAAAGGAGCTAAAACCATTATCGGTGTTGTCTATTGTCCCCCGTCTGTTGATTACTTCACTGAATTCGAATCAGTACTTGAATCTTTGGGTTCAGAGTGCGCACACCACATCATCATGGGTGATTACAACACAAACCTCCTTGCTCAAATCTCCCCTCGATCCCGCAAGCTTCTCCATCTCATCGAGTCAGCTAGTCTACACGTGTTACCGCTCAAGCCTACCCATCACAACACTTCTGGCGATGACACCTGGCTCGACCTTATCCTCACCTCAAATCCATCCCTTGTCTCCTCCTATGGTCAACATGACGCGCCTGGCTTCATTCATCACGACATGGTTTTTCTTTCGTATATCCTTAATCCTCCTAAACCTAAACCCAGGGTTCTGTACAGGTGTTGTTTTGCGAGGATGGACGTTGAAAAACTTAAAAAGGATGCGTCCGTAGTCGATTGGGAGGTTATGATGGAGGCCACTTCGGTTGATGATAAGGTTGCGGTATTCAATGATATTGTGGTCAGCATTTATAACATCCACGCTCCGATTAAAAAAGTAAAGCTGAAACGTCCTCCTTCACCTTGGATGACAGGAGGAATACAGATGGCTATGCGTCGCAGGGACTGAGCGTTCCGTAAATATAAAAAGGGTCGTACTGACGAGAACTGGATGCTATTTAAGGTTGCAAGGAATAGATGTAACCAGATGATACGCAATGCTAAACGCCGCCACATTCTGGAAAATATTTCTTCTTCATCTTCTGCCGATATTTGGAAATTCCTTGGAACACTTGGTATCGGCAAACCGCGACATTTAGACTTTCCCAATTCTATTGACTTAGATGATCTCAACCGTCATTTCTCTACTGTGCCTGCTATGGATCGCCTAACCAAACAACAAACTTTGTCTCTCATCTCTGGTCTGTCGCATCCTCATATTAATCCTTTTCGTTTTATTCCAGTTGAACCGGGAGAAATCAGAAAGATCTTCCTTTTTATCAAATCTAAAGCAGTAGGATGTGATAATATCACTCGTGGTATGATCACAACTATTTTGGATCACCTCCAATCTGCGATCACCCATATTGTAAATTTTCCCCTGTTCACCGGTGTATACCCCTCCTTGTGGCGTAAAGCCTATGTTCGTCCACTACCCAAAGTTGCCAATCCCACTCTTCCAACCCACTTCCGCCCAATTTGTATCCTTCCCTTCCTATCCAAAGTGCTTGAGGCCTGTGTCCACAAACAACTCTCTAACTTTGTGCAGTGCAACTCACTGATTAGCCCTCTACAATCTGGGTTCAGGCCCGGGCACAGCACTGTCTCCACCCTCCTTAAAGTGACTGGCGATGTGAGGGCGAGACTGGAAGACACCAAAGTCACTGTACTAGTGTTGGTCGATTTCTCGAACGCCTTCGATACTGTCAGTCACGAAATCCTGTAAGCCATTTTATCCTATGTGATGGTATCTCCCGATGCATGGAATGTTTCACATCCTACCTTCAGGAACGTCAGCAGTCTGTTCGCGTTGGGGATTCTTCGTCTCGCTGGTGTAATTTGGAGGCTGGCGTTCCTCAAGGCGACATTCTTTCTCCTCTTCTATTTTCTATCTTTATTAATCTCATTACTTCCGAACTTCAGTGTGCGTATCATCTGTATGCAGATGACCTACAGTTGTACTGTCAAGGGAGGGTCGATGAAATACCTAACGCTATCGACAAATTAAATAGAGACTTGATGGCCATAAAAAAATGGTCTGATAAATTTGGTGTAGCAGTAAACCCCAATAAGTGTCAGGCGATCGTCATTGGGAGTCCTCGAAACATAACTAAAGTAGATGGTGCATCTCTGCCACCTGTTTTGTTCGACAGTACGATCGTCCTATTCAGCACTGACGTAAAGGATCGAGGCCTACGTATTGATAGAACCCTGAGCTGGCACACTCAAGTCAAAATCAATCAAAATCAATTTATTTTTATTTTACATAGGCCTACATGGGCACTTATAAAACGTCGACAAAAGGTGCACGGTTCGGGTTGGTCGTTTCCTATGGAGAAGAACCGGCAAGAAACTCCATGGTTACTCTTTTAAAAATGGTTTGATTTTACAATATTTCCATGTTACAGCATTAGTACTATGGGGGGACAACGAAGGCCCGACAATAAGTCGTAAAGAACTAAAAAAAAAAAAGGTTATATAATATATAACAAAGTTAACAAATGTTAACTAACATCTAGAAGGCCTACAATGTTCACACATTCACAAAATATTCGGTAAAAGAATCTATACAAAGTTAAAAAAATATATATATATAACTAACAAGACTAAATTTAACATGTGGCACAAATGTTGTTATCAGTGCTGTAACTATTCTTTGCAAAGGGTTATAAAGATGATTGCGAACTATTGTAAAAAGTCCAATTAAAAAAAAATGAGATTGAGAATAGTTAGAGACATCCACATATTTGTGCCGTTTATGAGTTACCAGGGAAGCCGCATGCGCAGAAGGAGCTAAAGCCAAAATTTTATCTTCAACGTAGTCCTTGATTTTTAATATGCTTTTTTAATAAGGACACGTGTGATGTGATTTTTGAACTTTCCATCGGTCAGTTCTATAACTGACTTTGGCAACTTGTTATAAAAGCGTATACTGTTTATAAGAAAAGACTTGCTAGTTTTAGTTAATCTGAATTTGGGTATTACAAGTTCGTGCTTATTGCGTGTATTTAAATTATGTAAGTCGCTTCTAGTTTTAACAAGCCCTCGATTTTTGCGGACATACAAAATACATTCCAAAATATAAAGTGAAGGTAGAGTCAGTATATCGATCTCTTTAAATTTATCTCTGAGTGACTCGCGAGGACCCATTTTATAGATCGCGCGGATTGCTCTCTTTTTTAATATGAAAACTGAGTCAACATCTGCTGCTGATCCCCACAGCAGAATGCCATAAGACATAATACTGTGGAAATAAGCATAGTATACTAACCTAGCTGTGGCTACATCGGTTAAGTGCCTTATTTTCCTTACTGCATATGCAGCTGAACTTAACCTTCCCAAAAGAGTTCTAATGTGCGCGCCCCACTGCAATTTTGAATCGATAGTAATCCCTAAGAATACAGTTTCCGTTATAACTTCAAGATTTTTGCCGTCAAGATTTAAGTTTAGGTCACGTTGTGGTACATTTGGTAAAGAGAACTTAAGATATTTTGTTTTTTTCGCATTCAGTAAAAGATTGTTAGCTGCGAACCATTTTGAGAGAATAATTAGACTTTCGTTGACATGTAAGACATCCGTATCTTTCCTATATATTTTAAAAATTAGCGAAGTATCATCAGCAAATAGAATTATATCCGATAATTTGGCCATCATAAAGGGGAGATCATTAATGTAAACAAGAAAGAGGAAAGGGCCGAGAATTGAACCTTGGGGCACGCTCATCTTGACTAGAGACCCGGAGGATGTCGCCCCATTAAAATTTACTTTTTGCTGTCTGTTTGATAAATAGGAAAGCACGAGAATAGCAGCTTGTCCTCGAATTCCGTAGTAGTGTAATTTACAGATCAGTGTGTTGTGGTCGACGCAGTCGAACGCTTTTGAGAGATCACAGAAAACGCCAATGGCATCCTGGGATTTCACCCAAGACTCCAAGATGTGTCTGATGAGTTTTACTCCCGCGTCCGTTGACGACCTACCTTTCGTGAAACTAAACTGCTGACTATGCAGGATCCCATTAGAATTGAAGTGAGACAACATCTGGTCCAGCATGATTTTTTCATAGATTTTACTCAATGCTGGAAGCACGGATATATGTCTATAATTAGAGGGATCACTCTTACAGCCTGATTTGAAAATTGGTACTACTTTACTGTGCTTCATTAAGTAAGGAAACGTGCCGCTGTCCAAACATTGGTTGAATATGCCTGTAAGGACAGGAGCAATCGAATCAATAATATCTACAAGAACCCTAACGGATATCCCCCATAAGTCTTCAGTATTTTTTATATTGAGACTTTTGAACGCGTTTTTAATTGTATCAAGACATATTGGTTTAAATTTAAAGGTTGGTATGTCTTTAGTAAAGTTTTCTTTAAGAAGAGCTTCAGCTAATTTCGATGATGTCGATGAAGTCGCTAGTGTCAGTCAGAAGGTTACTGGAACGCTCCGGGCTTTGTATCGTCTGAAAAATTTCTTACCATCAAACACAAAGACAAGCTTGTGCAGACCCTAATTTTTACTATCATCGATTATGGTGACGAGTGCTACTATGACCTGAATACAGATCTCCTCAACAAACCGTCTTCTAAATTAATGCATTCGATTTGTTTTCAATTTGCGTAAATATGATCATGTCTCTGCGCATCGGTCGCTTCTAAAGTGGTTTCCCATACGTCAGCGCAGAGAGCAAAGGGCTCTAACTACATTGTACTCATTTCTTGACTCGCCCAATTCCCCTAGTTATCTGGCCCCTCACTTTCAATACATCTGCGACAACCACAATAAAAAACTACGATCTTCCAATAACCGTCTTCTTCAATGTCCTACTCACCGCACTGACTTCATTTACCGTTCTTTCTTCGTTCAGTCTATTTCTCTGTGGAATGCGCTCCCCCATGAAATCAGGATGGCAACCAACCGACTAACCTTCAAAGTCAAAGTTCGCGAGCACATTCGCAAGAAGTTGGCAGCAGTGTCGTCACAGCGCTAAATTTTTCCAATTATCTATTTCTACTAATTGTATAGGTGTATTCCTATATTTCATTTGTTATTACTTCTGGCTTATATTTATGTATAGTACATATTTTTAAATCCATTCATTATCGTGATTGCACCTACCACTATTTATCTCTGCATCACCCAGAGGTTGACTGGTAGAAAATGCCTAAGGCATTAAGTCCGCCTCTGTACATTTGTGTGCTTAAAGTATTAAATAAAATAAATAAACGGTTCAGGATGAAATTGAGCACAAATATAGATTATAGTCTAGTATAGCACATAGTCTACTTTTTATTCATACCAGTTTAATGTGCCCTTGGAATAAGGAAATACTTTTCACACGGGCCAAACCGCTGGCAAAAGCTAATCTATACTAATATTATGAAGGTGTTTGATTGTTTGAACGCGCTAATCTCAGTAACTACTGGTTGGAATTGAAATTATTTTTGTGTTGGATAGTCCATTTATCGAGAAAGGTAATAGGCTATATAACATCACGCTACGACCAATAGGAGCGGACCATAAATGAAAAATGTTGCAAAAACGGGATAAAATATTCCTTTTTAGAGCTTCCGTTGCGTGCGCTGCGTAAACGGTTTAAGATACGATAACAATCATGTATGTAGGGTAGGTAGGGTACATGGGTAGGTAGGTAGCCAGTTTACGGAAGCAAAGCCGCGTGGGACAGCTATCTATCATAATTTTGACAACAAAACATGTATATCTACATAACTAGAATTAACGATTTGGCAAATTATACTCCTGGTGGTGTATATTTTTCTTGCCATCCGGTAGACTTTTAACCTGAAAGTCTCCACATAACCTGCGGTAAAAATTTTCACTAATCACTAGCACTAATTAGTATGCAAACGGGTTTTTTTAATTAACATACAAATAAAGGCAGCAGTGCGTATTTCCAATTAAAATGTTTTAGTTCTCACACGCATGAACCCGTGAATTGCATGACGTAATTGGCTGCATTTTCATAGTTATTGGACCTTTTTTGGGGTCAAAAGAGATGCCTATATATTTTTGGAATTTGTGCATGGTTTCAAGTAGAAAGTGAGATTTGGTTTTTATTGTAGACTGCTGTTGTCCGCGACTTCGTCCGCGTCAAACTCGTAAAATGTCTATTTATTTTCTTAATTTTCCCACAGGAACTGTGATAAAAAGTAGCATATGTTATTCATTATATCATCAGCTACCTACCAGTAAAAGTTCCGTCAAAATCGGTTTAGTCGTTTCGAAGATTATCCGGAACAAATAGACAGACAAAAACCAAAAAAAATAGTAGTTGTTATTGGTGCCTACCGTAGGTATATATTTTCACATGCATTCAATAAAATGTTATTGTTTTGATATTGCCTACAGAAACTTCAATTGTATTTATTTGTATAATAGGTATTAGTATTCATCATCATCATCATCTCCAGCCCGAATTCGACCACTTTTATCCTCTTTGTTTTGTATCAATCTCCACATTTCTGTGCCAGTCTCATCCAGTTTCTACCCTGTTTTGTTTAATATTACTACTAAGATATAGCTCTACAATTCAGAAATAGGAATGTAGGTACATTCTGTTTAATTAGTTTTAGATTAAATACCCTAGGTAATTTAATTACCTTTTGATTTCAATGTTCTACTATTTGATATTTATCCTTTCATGTTTCAGATGACGTCAAGCAGCGATGAATAATGAAGTGCCTGTAAGAGCCCCGTTAATTTGAAATGGCCCTCCATTTTCAAAAGGGCTTGTAAAAAAGGCCTTTTATGAGTAATATTGTAAAGCAGTGAGACAATATCTAGGCTGAATAAATAAAAAAGAAAATATTGTACCATATATTACAGACAAACACTTCGATGCCTACTGAACCCATACGCAAAACAAGAGCGTGTACATAAAACGCGTCCATGAATATTCGTTAATCGGTTGCCGCGAGCACTGACCATGGGTACCACAAAAATAAACTAATGAAATCGTAATTAGGGTTCATTTCGGGCAGATTCAGCCCGGTTTCGTCTGCGGTTAACCTGTACAGAACAACCCGTTTAGATTTATAGGGTTTTCATACAAGATTTACGACTGTCATTTATTATTCACTATCTGTGGTACAATCAGAATTTATGACACACTTTTCGGTATGGTTTTATGCGAATAAATAAACTATTTTACTGTATTATCTTGGTGCGGCGTATGATAAGTGTTTTTGCTGAATAAAGGTATCTGAATTTTTAAAGCAAAGGCTTGCTCGATTCGCATAATGTAAATATGTTTGGGACGATAAATTTTTATTAAACAAAAAACATTTCAACATTTTTATTAAAAAAATAAATTGGTTGTGCATGAAATGGACTGTGGAATAAAATAAATAACATAGGTGAATGTATTTTTTGCAAGATTAATTTCAACGAGGCCAGCAAGTCTTTGAATAAAAGATTAACACTATGGGGTCAGTTGCTTTGGTTTATATGGGGCTATTGCTACACAGCTACTTAGGTACATACTTGGTATGCTTTGGGTAATTTTAAGTAAGTATATAAACCGTTTTACATCATAATTAAATAATTAAGGTTATTCATAATTAAGGTTGACTGGTAGAGAATGCCTTGCTGCATTAAGTCCGCCTATGTATTACCATTGTACATGAAGTTTAAATAAATAAATAAATAATTGAATCAACATTGTTGTTAAATACAGGTCTGCGGATCACAAGCCAGGAGCTCACGCTGGGGCCCATTAGCAGCGCTGCGACTCCTGGATCCAATCAGAACCGGTACCCACCAAACTGTGGTTCACAGCAGTAGGAAGCTAGGGATCTGACCCTTATTGGGAGATATACTGGTTCCTGTCTGGCAGGTGGGAACTGGGACTAATAAACCAATTAACACTAAGATTCGCCTTGATTCCTGCGGTGGGCTCCTGGGGGTCGATCAATACCGCGCCAGGTCGGGAGATTGGGGATAGGAGAATATATATCATATTAGGAAGATGAGGGATAACTGACGGCTGTCTGGACCGGAGGCTCCGGCCGGTATCCACCACAAATATACACAAATCCGACTGCACGGGCGCCACACAATACCGATCGCGAAAGGCGGGCTCAATTACAAATCACGGTGGTCTAATTCCTTTTTCTGGAACAAAAAAAACGCAAATTTAATCTGACAAATTGTCAAACTTAGAGTGCTATCCAGAGCCATTCTATTTCATTAGATCCATTCCTTTTACTTGACCTGTCTGTAATTTTGTAACGCAATTATTTGTTTCCAGATACCGAGTGCAAGTTTCTGAAGATATTTTTTAGTGTTCTCGTATTCAAAATGCACACAGTATCTGTTTCATTTAATTGAATCCTTCACTACACGACTTTAAAAATTCTAGTTTACATAGCAGTTTTCATTTTCATAAAACAAAAAGTTACAGATAAAAAAGTTGGTGTACCTGTCTCTATTCGACATGATAACTTAGTTACAGTGTTGCAGACCCTATTTCGTTCGTTAGACGTAATTTTTCATATTTGATATCATTTTTTACGAGTCCAATGTGCAACCTATTTTCCGAAAACTGATGCAGGGGGTATCTGATTTTTTTTTCTGGTATATTCAGGTGATGTGACGATGGAGACTATTATTTTTGCTTTCAGTTCATTTTAGTGAGATCCATAACTTTTTTACGATAGTCATGTCACAGCTGCACTGTTTCAAGTCCTGATCAAGTCTGTGATGGTGAAGCTATATTTTATGCTAGCTGTTGATATTGAGTAATGGATTATATTGAACAATAGGGATGTTTCCTGGGTAGAAAAATGACAATTCTGTTTTGTCCGTCAGTAAGATTATCAAATAATATTGAACCTGTATTTTTTGTTTTATCAAATAAATAAAAATTGAGAGAAATAAAGCTCACCTAAGTTCAGGAGTGTGTCTGTCCTATGGCCTGTGACGTCACTTTGTCAGTATAAAGTGTAGCACACCGTTACGTCACATGATATTTCAACGCACTGTATCTTCGTAATTTCTTTTTTATGTGGCAAAAAAAAAAATTGACGGACTAAATAGTTATTTTTTGTCAACATCCCTATTTGAACATACCAACAATATCTGAATACAATCAATGCAGCGCTGGCGTATAATTAGATTAATGGTGTACGTCTTCTGGCTCTTTCTTCAGATAATGATTATAATTCGACTTGACTAACAGGACACCAGTTTCTTTGAATAGTTACAGCACTGATAACAACATTTGTGCCACATGTTAAATTTAGTATTGTTATATTTTTTATTTTTTTTTAACTTTGTATAGATTCTTTTACCGATTATTTTGTGAATGTGTGAACATTGTAGGCAAACAAACAAACAAACAAAACAACAATATCAACATCAACAACAACCAACATCAACATCATATAAACTTTTTTTTTTTTTTTCTTTCGGCTTATTGTCGGGCCTACGTTGTCCCCCCATAGTACTAATGCTGTAACATGGAAATATTGTAAAACCAAACTATTTTTTAAAAGAGTAACCATGGAGTTTCTTGTCGGTTCTTCTCCATAGGAAACGACCAACACGAACCGTGCACCTATTGTCGACGTTTTATAAGTGCCCATGTAGGCCGATGTAAAATAAAACAAATTGATTTTGATTTTGCATTGCAATGCTTTCAACAAATTCTTCTTAAACTTTCATTTAAATTGTCTTTTTTAGACTGGCAATCTAACCACCTACCTTTTAAAAGCAGTTAACAATAAAACTAATCGACTTTGTTCAAAATCAAAAGCGTCTGCCACAGACAGAGTTTAAGTTGTAAAAAACCCTTCTAACAAGTGTTCAATATAATAAGTTGTCCGTCAGTGATTTTTCAGCAGTCGGGTTTAGTTTTTGAACTTATATTTTATTTAATATATTTTGGGGTTTTTACAGAGCCCCATCACTTTTTTTGATATATAGGGTTTGTTGTTTTACATGTATCTAGATAATGCGTAAGGCTAAAATCCAAGCGCAAACTGCTCCGAAAATTCATATAAATGGTACAACCGTCAACGAAGTCTGCCCTCACGTGTCTGCCCATTTGGGTCAGTCATTCTAATATGTAGTCTGCCCCACACACCCTACTCCCCGCGCCCCCGCACCCCGCTCCGGTAGCATTTATTTATTTCGGCCACCAAACAAGGATTATTTTCTGACCAATTTATTGTCAAAAACGGTGTGGTCGGTTTTGACTGTAGTTACTCTTCTAATTGTAATAAAACAGTAAGTACTCACATACAAAGTTACATTTCGGTAATGTAACTTTGTATGTTAGCACTTACTGTAGTTCGGATGACAAAACGTTATTAGTTTATGACTTTATGTCCTCTAGAGGATGCCAATATTGATATTCAATCTAATGTGACGTCAGCGATAGCTTATATCCGGACAAACGACGCTTCCAACGATACTTCATTTGTCAAATTATGATATGTAGTTTAGAAGTTATGAGGCAACAAATTAACATAATGCATACATACTTACATACATACCGATCAACAAACACTGCATCGCCGTAGTCGGGTAAAAAATAGTTTTCATGACTTTGACGAGATATATCTCGCAAACGGTACGCTTGACAAAAATATAATATACCAAACCCTACCTTAATTTTAAAATCTGAAAATCCCTGTTCAATGATACCACACATGGGATGTAGCGAAATTATTTTTTGTTCTTGACTTCGTGCCCCCTAGATGGTGCTATATTCAGTATTATGACGTTATAGTCGATATAACGCCTATAACCAGCGGACAAACAAGACGTTTCCAACGACATCTCATTTGTCAAATTATGATAAGAAGTTTAGAAGTTATTAGGGAATAGATGACCATACATACATGCACATATACCAGTCAAAAACATAACTGTCCGTTTTGCTTCACCGTAGTCGGGTAAAAAGCTGAGAGTGGACTTAGTAACATAAAGTTTGTTCAATAGTGTTAGAAACTCTATTTTCTAAAGTCTATTTTCATAATTGATAAATTGCTTTAAGACTTCTAATTTCATTAATCATAAATTATACACACATCAACACGGTCTAGGGATATTTCATACTCAATTAAATAACTCGAAAAGTACTGGCCGCATTGGAATCTTTTATACACCGATTTGTTTGTAATTTATCTCAGACTAATTCCAAATTCAAATTTTTGAAAATTCTTTTGTTTCGGTGGAATAAAAATGTCTTGATGTGTAGGAGAGGGAATTTTCATTTGTGCGAAATTTAGAAAACAATACGAATTACGTTTAGTTACAGTTTTTTCTCATTTTTAAACGAAAGATAAAGTTAAAATTGAGGTATTGTAGCCATGCAACGCCAACATTTGACGAGGGCGGAGATGTTACGAGCTGTGGGAATGCTGGAAGCTGGGTCTGTTCAGCGTAATGTTGCTGAGGCCATAGGGACCCACCAAAATGTAATTTCAAGATTGTGGACACGCTATCGTGCCACAGGTGAAGTAGCGGAGAGGCACCGGGGGCCAAGTCACATCACTACACCCAGACAAGACCGATTTTTGCAAATTACTGCGCGAGCTCAACCAAATGCAACGGCGACTCAATTGGTCCAAAGGCTGCGAGTGGAACACCAAGTGCTTGTGAGTGACCAAACTTTAAGAAGGCGACTGCATGAAAGCAATCTACGCTCTCGTAGACCACCCCGGGTCCCACCTTTACGGAGAGGCAATCGTGGACGACGATTAGAATGGGTTCGGAACAACGTGGACTGGGGCCGTGAGCAATGGTCCAATGTGCTGTTCACGGATGAATCCAGGTTCAGCTTCCATCCAGATTCACGAAGGACGCGTGTTTGGCGAGTTCCTGGACGATGGAGCCGTCTTCAGAACCCTCAGGAAATTCACCCATACCAAGGAGGAACAACTATGGTTTGGGCAGGAATTCGTCTTGGAGGACGGACGGATCTCGTTTGGGTGCGGGGCAATATGACGGCAGAACGATACGTCCAACAGGTGCTGGGGCCCGTAATCTTGCCCCACAGTACACAAATGGGGCAAGATTTTCTGCTCATGCACGACAATGCCCGGGCACACACGGCGAGAACGGTAGCATCTTGGTTACATACACACAATGTTAGGGCCTTAGACTGGCCTGCTCAATCGCCAGATCTAAATCCCATTGAGCATGCGTGGGATATGCTGCAAAGAAGAGCTCTGAAGGAAGTTCCTGGAAATCTGGCTACAGAAGATCAACTTTTTGCGCACCTCAGAAGGACATGGGACAATATTCCGCAGCAAGACATTGACAAACTTGTTCTGAGCATGCCGAATCGTTGCCGATGTGTTATGAACATCATGGGCGCTTTGTCAGACTACTAACTTCAAGTTTATAAACACAAATTAAATGATTTTTCTATTTTTTTCAGGTTTTACTCATAAATTAAAAGTTAATTCATATACGGTTTCCGTCTATGCTTCATTTTTTTTTCATAAAATCCTGAAATTTTAATCGAAGTAACTTAAGCATTATTAAAAAATGGTAGAATATTAAATAACGTATCTTTTAAATATATACATGTCCTATAAATAATTAACACATTCATAGTAATTCGCTTTTTTAAAAATATCCCTAGACCGTGTTGATGTGTTTAGATAATAATCTTAGAATTATTACCAGTATTTAAATTTATTGTCAATGATTCAATATTATTTGTAAAAATTGTAACGTTAAAGTATAATCGCGCGCACCACTTCCGTATGTGCCCCACCACGTTATGTCACGTGTTGGAAACATGTGGTGGGAAGTGTTGCGAGTGCTTAGTAGTTAGTTGTCGTCGAACAGTTGTAATGGACAGATGTAAAAAGTGATTTTGTGAGAACGTAATAAATATCGTGAAATTGTGAAAGTTTGTTTTAATTTTCTGAATTGTTAATAGTTCAGAAATGGGATATAATCGAGATAGCGATTGATGTTCGCCCTCGGTGAAGGACTGAACGCCCATAAAAGGTACGTACGTTAAATTTGTTAGTTATTATTTTCTATTTAAAAATAACTTAAGAGAGAATCGTATAAACGCTGGTATCAGAATTTGGTCGATAATATTCAAACTGCACTGGTGAGGTATTTAATTTTCTTCTTTTCTTCTAACGTGATTTCTTATGGTTCTTCTATTGTCTTATTTTCAAAGACATATTATAGATGCTTTACAGATAGTGTCCCTTAGGTAAACAAAGAAAGAACATTCACTTTTTGTAGATTATTTATTTTCAGTAATCATGACTCTCAAAAGAAAGTCTCGACTAAGTACGAGGGAGTTGTGTGACTTGCCATCAAGCAACTCGGAGCCTCCTATGCGTAGACGTCACAAAACTCGTTGCAATCATCGTGACGAGTCTAGCGATTCGAGAGACCACAGCGAGTCAAGTGATCACGACGCGACTCAGAGCAGTCGTGATTCGAGGCGCCGTGAGGTGTCACGCTGGCGATTCGCGTCACGGGTGCGTCACGTGTCAATGAGGCGTGAAGAGATATGCGAGCGTGACATGTCACGGAGTCCTGGTTTCGAGTGTGATGCGCCGTCTTATGCGGCGCATGGAACGGCGCCTAGTGCGGCGCATGGTACGGCACCAAGTACGGCGCGTGACGCTGCGCCTAGAGAGGCATGTGTCGCGATGCCTAGAGGCGCGTGACGCGGCGCCTAGAGAGGCGTGTGTCGCGGTGCATAGAGGCGCGTGACGCGGCTCCTAGACAGGTGTGTGTCGCGGTGCCTGGAGGCGCGTGACGCGGCACCCATAAGCGCATAACACGGTGCTTAGAGAGGCGCGAGTTGCGGTGCCTAGTGCTGCGCGTATTGCAGCGTCGTAGCGGCGTCTAGAAGCGCTTGACACAGCGCTTAATAAGGCGCGCGACGTGGTGCCTAGAGAGGCGCGTGACGTGGTGCCTGTAGAGGTACGTGTCGCGGCACTTAGTGAGGCGCGTGATGCGACGCCTAGCGAGGCGCAAGATGCGGTGCGGGTGCGCGATTTGTCACATACGGAGTTAGCACCAGCAGTCGCCTCAGCGGTGAGTACCCTTGATTCTAAAGCATAGATCTTAATGGTAACAGATTAGTTTTGGTTTTTAGAGATACACAGAGGAGTTTCATACAGACCAAGAAAACAGACTGAAGTAGTGAACGTTACCTGGTTTTAAATGTGATACAAGAATTTGATCCTAGTAAACGTAAGGTCAATGAATGTGCCCAAATTTATAAGTGGACCGAAAGACAAATTATCCATTGTGCTCACTCTAGATTAGCAGGATTGACTCAGGGTTTAATAAGACTTCTGTTTTCATGGGCTGAATGGCTAGGTTAATTGGAATTGGCATTGCCAAGTGATGATAATTACGGTTAGCTATTAGGACTGGTTTTGGCATGTCATTAGAAGAATATTTTTACCAAAAGGTAGTATTGTTGAATACATGGTAAAATACTATATTTTATTTTGGTCAGTATTGAGGATAGGTCTATGACAACAAGTGTAGAAGCAACAAAATTTACAGAACCTGACAAATTATTATTTTAAATATTATTTAAAGAAGTTTGACAGGTCAAATCATATCTGCGGACAGAAAACTCTGATGATAAAAAAAACTGAGTCATTAAATAAACTCTTAATGATCATAATAGTAGAAATGATGTTTACAAGATGTTATAATTGTTATGAGACAGGCCAAACATTAAAAAAAATGCCAACTACTTAGCAAACGTTGTTACAAATGTCATAAAGTACTTCACTTAGCTGATATTTGTTTAGATATCACAGAAACTATTAGCAATAAAACAGTTTAGAGAATTACAGAAGAACTTGATAGTGATATTGCAAAGAATTTGTCGTGAGTGGTCATAGTTTGGATTATTTCATAGATTTCAGCTAGTAAGCGGGCAGCTATGAAATTAGTAAATTCATGCTCGGTTTCGGAGTTGCCTGTGCTAAGGCTTTCAGGGTAGCGTTTGTCAATAAAATTGGTAAGGCATATGGAGTGTCGAGATATAATAGACGCCACCAATGCTAAAGTAGAACTTCTTTTGATTTTAAATTGCTTTAAGACTACTTCGGGCACTTCCTTTAAGTGAAGTACAGGCATTAAATAATTGCGGCATAGACAATTGCGCAGATAATACAGTAACACCAGATCGAACCGCTCGTAGAACCAAATTAATTGAGTTAGGTAGTAAATAAGTTGAGCTTTTACAATTTACGGCCTCGCACTAAATTAGTCAAAAGGTAATTCTTTAGGTAATTCCTAGGTTTTGAATTTAGAGTCCGGAGAAACCTGCTAAAAGAAAATTGGAGCTGTGGATCAATTACTCAGACCAACATAAGACTAGGCAGTTTGTAGGATTAGTAAATTATTTTAAAAATAAAAAAGGACGTTTTCAATAACCGCGAAACCAGAAAAGCAAAAGAAAGTGATACTTAATGTCGTTAGGGTGAAGAATCCAAAATTACATCTTAAAACAGCGTGTTGAAGAGGAGACACAATACTCGAGTGTTCCAGCGAAGGTAGATAGGGAGCCATTTGAGATCCTTGCGGAACTGAAAGATGTGGTCGTATTTCTTCAGACCAAAAACAAAACGGATGCACAGGTTTTGCAAGCGCTCAAGCTTATTTAAGAGCTCCTTCGTGGCATCCAGACATTAGGCATCAGCTAGACAGATTTTAGTTTTAAAGGCCAAGAGGCTTTGAAGGGATTTTAACGAGTGAAAGGTGCTCATTTACTTGAGCTCGCCATGAGAGATTACTTATTAAGACACCAAGGTTCTTGGCAGTTTCGGTGTAAGCGATGGTCGAGCCGTCAAAGCCTCTTGGCCAAGTGGATATGTCAAGATCAGTGCGATGGTATCAACTGCCTATGATCATAGGTTGGTATTTGGATGGGTTGATTTGTAATCCGTAGGATTTAGCCCAGGCCCACGATTCACGATTCATATATTGTCCAGATTAGCCAGATGGTAGAAGAAATAAATAAAAAGTATTTAATAGTCATAAACTGACATTAAGCGCCTCACATTAGTGGATTTTGCTTAAACTAAACCTATAGTATTAGTAGTTCTTAAATTATGTTAGTAAAGACAAGAAAGAAAATAATAATAAAATAACAAATGTGAGTATAAATTATATAGCAGATGCATGTCATGGTTGTGGCAAGAAGGTTATACAAAAATTCAACTTAAATAAACCGGGTACAGTAGAAAGCCTCGTTCAGGCAAAATTTGGTCTTTATCTGAATGAACATCTTATATGAATTTTTACAGCTTAACGTGACAGTTTATATAAAAAAAACATAGCCCTCTAAAGAAAATTTACAAAATAACGTTTTGATTAAGCTAGGAAAGAAGTCCATTATAATAAATAAATAAAATCAATATATTAATTAATAACCTCCATAAATAAATTAAAAAGTAATATGGGAGACCTCGTAAGGGTAGAAAGAGATGTTCTGTCAATAGGTAAATGTAGGAAATTAGTTTCTAAACGTATGGGGTTTTAACGTATTGTAGAAAATTTTTATCAAATAAACTGTAATACAAACACTTAAGCAACTAAATTAATAAGCAATAATAATTCATAATTTAACATGAACATAGAAAGGCACACATATATTAGTAAATTGAACCAAATAAAAGCAGATAGATTGGAAATGAATAGTTAAAATTGTAATAGATAAGCTATTCCTCTCTCCTGGACACTGACTGTATCTAGAATGTTGCTAAACCCGACAGCGTCCATAATTGTTTCTGTAACTTATATATCTACCACCTGTATGTACATTATGGATGTAATACAATTAATTTGAATTTCTTGATAACGACTGATACGTTATTGCCATCACTATCTAGAAAGGGAAGTGGACAATTTAGTGGTATCTACTCAATAAACATTATTCTTCCCTGGGTACTGTTTAATAGATCGGACTATGAGACTGATGTGTTGAAAAAGGACAACACAGACTAATACAAGTATGATTGATATGGTTCAATAGGTTAACATTAAGTCTAATGTTCTAACGGAATATATGTCTAGAGATCGCAGATGTTAGGGTTATATCTGAGGTCTTAATATCTTCAATTAAGTATACAAGTGACTTGACTCAGATATGACAGAGATCTCAGTTGATAGATGTCAAGGTTATATCGGAGGCTTTCATATCTTCGGTTAAGTATGTAAGTGGCTTTACTGAGGGATTACAGAGATCTCAGTTGATAGATGTTAACGATATGACTGGGACCTTGACATCTTACGTTGGTAAGTTGCTTAACTGGGATATGACAGAGACCTCAGTTGGGACAGATGTTAAGGATATGTATGAGGCCTTAACATCTTAAGTTAGTAAGTGGCTTGACTGAGATAGGACAGAGATCTCAGTTGGGACAGGTGTTAAGGATATGACTGAGGCCTTAACATCTTAAGTTAGTAAGTGGCTTGACTGAGATAGGATAGAGATCTCAGTTGGGACAGGTGTTAAGGATATGACTGAGGCCTTAACATCTTAAGTTAGTAAGTGGCTTGGCTGAGATAGGACAGAGATCTCAGTTGGGACAGGTGTTAAGGATATGACTGAGGCCTTAACATCTTAAGTTAGTAAGAGGCTTGGCTGAGATAGGACAGAGATCTCAGTTGGGACAGGTGTTAAAGATATGACTGAGGCCTTAACATCTTAAGTTAGTAAGTGGCTTGACTAAGATAGGACAGAGATCTCAGTTGAGACAGATGTTAAGGATATGCTTGAGGCCTTAATATTTTCATTAATAATAGCACAAGTAGAATGAATAAGATGAAAGGTTAAAGAAAATAATACTTTCTAGTTCATTTTCTTTTCCTTAATGTTATGTCAGAGTTTATTATCCCGGGACGGGAAATGTATCAGGAATGGCCGACTCTTAGAAACTCTATTTTCGAAAGTCTATTTCCATAATTGATAAATTGTTTTAAGACTTCTAATTTCATTAATCATAAATTATATATAATAATCTTAGAATTATTACCAGTAATTATATTTATTGTCAATGATTCAATACTATTTGTAAAAATTGTAACGTTAAAGTATAATCGCGCGCACCACTTCCGTATGTGCCCCACCACGTTATGTCACGTGTTGGAAACATGTGGTGGGAAGTGTTGCAAGTGCTTAGTAGTTAGTTGTCGTCGAACAGTTGTAATGGACAGATGTAAAAAGTGATTTTGTGAAAACGTAATAAATATCGTGAAATTGTAAAAGTTTGTTTTAATTTTCTGAATCGTTAATAATAGGAATGATGCAGATTGTTGTGTACGGTTTTGAACTTCATGTTTGCCTAGAAGTTATGTCTAGCTGGTATGTCAGTCTTAACACTTTCATATGTGTTTACAGTCTGATTTGAATGTTTGTTTTTCATAGTTACGAACATATAACAGATATAAAAATGGAATACTAATTTTGGATGTGCATTGCGAAAACTTCATAGCTTAACCATAGGCATTATATATCGTTCCCAATGCTGGGCCAAATGTGTCTTCTCTATGTGAGGGATTGGACCATAATCTACCACGTGGGCCCATACCGAGTAACCCCACCCCTGCTTTCTGGACAGAAATTAATCGACGCGTCAAAAATTAAACGCACATCAAATGAAGCGATTGGCTGTTGAACGTTCATTGAACCCATCCAAGCAGCTACGCGTTAGCGTATAAGACTTATTGAATGTTTTTTTTTAAGCCACATTAATTTTGCGTTCAAGTGAAATTTCGATAGCGGTTGGCAATTGGCATTACCATAAATTTTTGACTTTATTCTAATCGCTATTCCGAATGTTTCGTTGATAGTACGTTATTCGTCTACAGCCTAAAGTGTGGCTATAAATGCTCCTTTTGTAACTGTTCTATAAGGCCTTCGCCCTCCTCTGTTAGTTATACACCAGTATTAGACTATGTTTTCGTGGATCGCTGTTGTGCCATCTCACAAGGGCTGCCGCAACGGTGATCCACTGCTATTTGTCGTATTATTTATTTTTGTAAGTGTTAGTTCTTTTTAACTTAGTTGTAGGTATTTTAACCATAACCATAACCATATTTGAGTCACAGTACTTGAATAAAGTTAATTATATTCTATTATATTCAAATTCTTTATTTCACTTTTAAAATCATTAAATTATATTTAAAAGTTATAATAATTGATTCCAACGTCCAAACAAAAAAGTAGCTTGCTATAGAGAAGAACAGACGAGAAACTTAATACTTACTCTTAAAAAATAGTTTTTACAATATTTAGATATATACATTAATTCATATACGTGAGGAAGATGCACCCAGAATAACACTACTATACAATGTATAGGTATAAAGTATTTCAAGCAGTAACAAGGTAAATGCATTCATTTGATAAATAGGAACATAGTTCTCCCATACTCACAAATATAGGAAAATTAACTAAATCAACAACTCCGGAACAGTGAGTGAGTCAATTTCTTAAAACAAAGAAATGCAACACAATAAATTATGAATATAAAAATTAACCAGTTTGATTTTTCTACATTAATATTGCTCTATGGAGCAGAACCAGCATGTTTTCAAGCATTCATATCTTTCATATAATTATCTAATTTATAATATACTTGTTTACAAAGCGTGCAAAAGTTTTAAATTTTCTTTCATTTACTTTTATTTCATTTACAAGGTATTTTGTTGTAGAATTTATAATTTCATATTCTATGTAACAGCATCCCTTCGTATTTCTGACAAAACAGACTAGACAAATGTGACTATGATATTACAGCCACAATTTACGGGTGAAGAATAATTTTAAATAAAAGGGTTAGTAACTTGTCACTATCCGTAAGATATTGAAACCCTTACTTTATTTATTGCTTGAGGTAACGTCTCGTGGTGCTGACGTAACTACCGTTTAGTGATTTACTGATGCCGGTTATATAGATTAAAATAACCTTTCTTCAAATAAAGATATCGGAAGAAACATTGTACAAACTTAAAGGAAGACAGATAAAGAGATGGGTATATGACTTGCAAAAGTAAAGGAGAAAAAACAGCACCCGGACCGAAACAAGTGGAGGGAATTAAAGGAGGCCTTTGTCAATGTTAGTTAAGATAAGATTTAATTTAGATAAGTTAGAATGTATAGTTACGATAATTAACATAAACTAGATCATCATCATCATAACCCTTTTAATGTTGCCGGTTTCCTCACGATGTTTTCCTTCACCGTTTTGAGAGCAGTGATGATTAAATAATTTACACAAAGTAAAGCGCCTGCCTGGGTTCGAAGCCACGACCTACAAATTGTATGTCGCGGCCGTTACCACTGGGTAATCACGACTAAACTAGATATAAATTTAATTTATAAAAAAAATGGGCAGATAATAAAGGCTATCCTTCATGATACACATTCAAGACACTTGAGATCATCGGAAAATGTCAGACTTTTTATGGCTGCTGATTGCACTAAATTTAACGCCAAATCGTTTACGGTCCAGGCTGTGCGGTTTTGGAATGAGTTACCATTGTCAGTAAGAGAAGCCCAATCACTAGCTTCTTTAAAAACCTGGTTAGAAACCATTTCCTTTCTCTCTAACGTTTTTCTATTTCGATCTAATTTCTTCCATTATTATTTAACCCTTTTTGTTTTTAACCCATCTATAAATTTGTCTAACATGTAATACTATGTACGAGTATGTATGTTTATATATAAGTTTACGAGTATGTGTAGTATTTAATATAGTAATATGATTTTGTATATATGTATTTATATTTAATGTAGCAGTACACCGCAGAATGGGTAAATATTAGAATATCGAATATTAAAATACCTACGGTTAAAATTTCACTGTTCAAAATATCGAAAATTTAAAAATTGAATGACCATTTAACCGAAATTTAAAATAACGAAAGTTTATAATGTCGAATGGTTAGATTACCTACGTCCAATATATCTAAAACCTAATTATCTACAAAAGTGACATCGAATGCCCCAAAAATCGAAGTACACAGTATCGAATGTCCAAAATATCGATATTAATATTATGTATTACACAGGGTAATTTATTATTTCGGGTATTGCGAAAACCCGCATAATAAGAAAATGGTGAAAAAAATCTGCGAGCAAATTGGAAGTAGCGCTCGCCGGCCATTGCCGCGGCACCACTCGCTTCGCTCGCTCGGCTCGCGCGCGGTTGGTCACAGTTCTAACCTAACCTAACCTATTTCACCCAGTACTAAATGACGAATCATTCACCTGCAATCTGCCGCAGATATGTTTTTACCATTGTCTAATTATCTAGTTGCAGGCAGATTGTTGGTATGCGGCCGGCGAGCGCTTGAAAAGTACTAATCCGTTTTCCGACATGATAATATTCGCTAAACAATACGTTAAATGTTTGCAGTGGAGAACATACTAATGACTAATATCAATGCGCTGGCAATGTGTGACAATTTCAAATCTACCTACATTTTTTCCACTCATACCACATATATAATTTTTTTTTCGATATTCTAACGAGTAGGTATTTTAACGTAAATATAATGAACTTAGGTGTTTTAAATGTTGACATTTTGAACATAGGTATAATGACTATCGACATTTTGAACATAGGTATAATGACTATCGACATTTTGAACATAGGTATAATGACTATCGACATTTTGAACATAGGTATAATACCTATCGACATTTTGAACATAGGTAAAATGACTATCGACATTTTGAACATAGGTATAATGACTATCGACCTTTTGAACATAGGTATAATGACTATCGACATTTTGAACATAGGTATAATGACTATCGACATTTTGAACATAGTTATAATGACTATCAACATTTTGAACATAGGTATAATGACTATCGACATTTTGAACATAAGTATAATGACTATCGACATTTTGAACATAGGTATAATGACTATCGACATTTTAAATCAGTCGATATTTTAATCAATCGGCATTCTAATCTTAGACATTTTATGCTTAGATGTAACAATTTTCGATACAATCGTTATTTTAATTTTCGATGTTTTGAACTGTGGCATATTATCCGTGGGTATTTTAATCTTCGATATTCTAATATGTAAATTCAAATTCTAAACTTTATTGCTCATTATTGTACCCCGCAGAATATCCCCTGTTTTATTCTAAGTTCTTTAGGTCCATCCAAAGGTTGTTTGGTAGATATCGCTGGCAGCAATAAGACCGTCATTGTACCCGTAGAAATAAGTTTTCTTGTAAAAGACATGTGTAACTTTTTTTTGGTATACAATAAAGTATATTCTATTCTATTTTTATTATATTTAATTTCATTTATACGGTTCATTTTCCTTTGTAGGCTGGCCTGCGGCAAAGTAAAATTGGCTCATTTCAAAGGTTTCCCCTATCCCTAAAAGTACATACTAAATAATATATAATTATTTATCACTTACGAAAGCAATTCCAATGGAACCTTTGTCCAAATGATGTTGTTGTCAGGCGTTCTATGGTAATCAAGGATACATTCCTATTTCAAGGAGATCTGTTATCTGGTCTTTGATCGAGGAGGATTGTATAATGTTACGGTTTGTTTACCGTTGAAACGGAATGGGACGGAACTTGAAACGCATTGGACTACTGATATCAAGAAGTTTCACTGAAATTGTAGTAACATCCTGTATATTAGAAGTACCATGTAATTTTTTAAGAAGGTAAAATTTCTGGTTGGTTTGTAAGAGAACTGTTTATAAAAAAATACTTTTCACTGGTAGAAAGCTGCCAGAGCCATAACAGGATATGTGTTATGCGACCTACTTGCTTTTGGCCGCTTCATCTGCGCGAAATGTGTAGCATTGTTAAGGTGTGAATGGTCACAGACAGATAACAAGAGTTACTTTTACATTTATATTATGGATGGTTAAATTCATCGCGGGTAGAAGCTAAAGTTAATTTTTACCCTCCAATCATAATATAAAATACTTCCGCACACATAATTTAACATGGCCATAATATAGTCACATCATACCCCAATTTATTTACTCACCCCAAAATCAAATCACGGAAACAAGATTCGGTAAATAAAATCAAAAATTCCGCATCGCATCCAGCACAGGTGATAAAATAAATATTTATAGTAAATAAAAATGTTCCGTATCTCGCAAGATCCCTATGGAGAAGAGGGAAATCAATTGATAAAGTTGGAGTTGGAATACACAGTAGTCCCCGACAGAGCGATACGTTTTCATTTGCTTGTCGCATCTAGAATCTGTGATTGTACCAAACCGGCACATAAATTCAAGGGGAAAACATAAAAGTGGGAGGATGGTAGGAAAGGTATTACGTTAACGGTATTTTGTACGGAACTCTTGTAAGGATTCTTCTATAATGGAGGATCTTCGTTCTTGACCTATTGAGCGTTGTTGTTTTGTTTTTCTTGAGTGACAACTGTCAAGGACTTTTTATTAATGTTTTGATGAAAGATTCAAAAATATCGGTAGCTTTTGCAATGGTGTTATTTTAAGAATTCACAAAATTTATGTTACAAAGAGAAGATGAATAAAAACTGAGTGCCTTTTAATTGTTCAAGAGGTGGCAATGGCTTTGGAGCTAAGCTTTCGTTCAGTTATGGGGCTAAATCTCAAGTATTATTGCTTCTTGAGTAGTATCTTGTTTGTGAAGGTATTAATTCAAAAAAAGAAGTTTTAAAGTAGAACAGAGTATCGCAAGGTTTAGAGCAGTACATTTATTTGTTTATTTAAGGATCACCAACGAGTTTTATAAAACAATAGCATCTTACACAAAATATAAAAATCTTACAAAATATAATTTTCCTGCAATGCACACCCGATTGCAGGCAACCACAGCTTACACATTGCTGAGTATACACAGCTCTAGATAACATATAAGAATATAAAGAAAAATAAATAATAAAATATAAATAATGGCCACGCGATATATTATACGATATATATATTATAAAAACGATGCATTAAAATATAGTACTGACTAGAATGCCAATAATAATAATATCACACTTAGCACACGAGGTTGTCAACATGTGGGATGTAGACTTGGCGATCATTGTGCCGATTGCCGTTACGGCCAACGGCCTGATGGCCGAGAGCCTCGACGACCATCTGGTGTGGTGTTCTGATTTACAGATCCACATTTTTAACTCTATTTACAATTCATAACACTATACAAACCATACCTTTTTTATCTTTTGATAAATCATATGAATCACTTTTTGTATTCTTTCATACTGTTTGTACCTGAAAAGCATATTTTTAGTTATCTCTGATTGTTTTAATATTTAAAACTTAAATTATATTGCTAATTTGTAATTCTTGCAATATTTTTCTACGGTGACATTTTCATCTGACATGACATCTGTCTGTCTATTTTATTTTCTTAAACCATAGACCGTAACATAGGTACCATGGACTAGACCTGCTTTTAAGCTAGGTGTACATTATTGTAAGGGTAGCGTAGACTGACCCCTTTGTGAACCGTTTTTATTCGTTCTGGTCTTTATTTCTTAATTGAAATTTTAATTTAAAATGTAGACGATATGACACAGAACGATGAAAAACGGGCGTCAGTTTTCAGTTTTGAATCGGGACTGAAGGCCGAAAGTCGGTTTACTACTGAGTAATATGAATTGGATTTTTTATCTAAAACTCTCTAAACCTAAATATCCAGCTTGTGTTAGAGTAATATAATCTGAAGTGCACTAAAATATATATTGTGAGTGATATACTGTGTATGATTTTACCTACGTACGAGTATCTGACTACTAACCGTTTCACTCCTGGCTGCCTGCCTTCCTACCTACTGTATGGCTACACAACTGCATACCAAACCGTGTGCCTGAAAGACCGTCGTGGTGTCTGCTCACCTGCCTCTCTCTAGCTTACCACGACTTTTGAAGAATTCCAGTCCGTCCAGCTGCCTGCCTAAGCGATTTCCTACCTACTCTACTACCTACCTGCCCGATTGCCTGCTTGTCGTCATGGTGCCCACTCACCCGTCTATCTCAGGCATACCACGGCTTCCAGCCCGTCCTGCTGCCTAGTTAGCTGCCTAACTCCAGCACTCCACGTCGTGCGAAGCCGGCCTTTCTGTTTTTATACTCAATATCCTTTTATTATTTTTTTAGTTTATAATTATTTAATTTAATGGAACCCTAACCACGGTAGCTTGGACCCTGCTCCCAACACCGGTGGACAACCGGTGGTTATATTTTTAAATGTTTTTTATTAGTAATTTGTTTTTATAAAGAAATATTTAAAAATGTAAATTTAAAGTGAAATAATAATATTTACGAAATAATATTAATTGTCAATATATTGTTATTGTTGATTAAAATGTCCTAACTTAAAATAAAATTTAGAGCCGTTACTTACTGAAAATGGTAATTGAATGTGAGAATGGAAAGGAGCAACCCTTACCTTAACACTTCAATAAATACAACTTTGATAATGTGTAATGGATTGACAATATATTTCGCTTTCTTCAAAATTTAGGCCCAAATACATCCACAAACATCTTCAGAAAATTGACTTTTTCAATTCTACCCTCCTTTGCAAACACATTGATGTTATAATAAATACAATTATGAGATCGGTTCACACGTACGATTTTTACTGCAAAAAGAGGATCGAACGTGAGATAAATGGCTAATATCAGGGATTTGCGGCTAAGCGTTGGCGGTTTAATTTCCCCTAGGGAAATACGTATGAAAGTATATATAGATGTATGCAGAATAGTATATGTAAAGCGGGTGAAACTATTAAATTGGTGCTGTTAAAATTTATTTCGTATTCACCGGATATAATCTGTGCAGTGCTTGTTGATTTTCATGTGGTGCTAATGAAATATGTATAGAGTCGTCAGTTTGTGGTTTGGATGGTTAGTTAAAATAAAATTACAAATTAAGTAAACTCCGGGCACAAAAACCTCTAAAAATCAAAAAAGTTCCACGTACTCGCGTCGAGGAACCGCCAACTTTTACAGCAGTTTATTTTATTTACTCAGCGATTCCCCGATAATTGGTAATTTCATTTTTTTTTCATGCTTTTTAAACTACTTTTAATATAGCTAGTAGTAGATACTCTTCAATCGACAATCTAACGAAACACGTAATAGTGAAACAATATCTTGCGAAAAAAACTCCGATCCAAAGAGTAAAATTCGAATAACATTTGAACGGCTAAACAGATTTTATTCAAACATAACTATGAATACTTACGACAAAGTCACCTTTCAAACAACAAAAAAACTGAATGAAAATCGGTTCATCCGTTTAGGAGCTATAATGCCACAGACAGACACACAGATACAGAGATACACAGATATAGCAAACTTATAACACCCTCACCTCACTCCCACCCTCTTTTTCCGTCGGGGTTTAAAAATGATGTGATATACACCGATTTTAGTAAGGCGTTTGACAAAATCTCCCATTCCATACTGATAAAAAAACTGGCAACATATGGTATCACGGGACCCTTGCTGAAGTGGTTGGAATCATACCTCGCTAACCGTGAATTTTATGTTGTGGTAAATGGTTTTCGCTCTACCAACAATTATCGCATGACTTCCGGTGCCCCGCAGGGTTCCCACTTGGCCCCCATATTATTTATCATTTTTATAAATGATCTTCCCCACTGCTTTCACTTTGCTGAGTGTTTCTTGTACGCGGATGACTTAAAGTTTGCCAGAAAAATCGAATCATCCAATGATATTGAGCTTCTCCAAGATGACCTGAACAGAGTTATTGAATGGTGCAAGAATAACAAAATGGAATTAAACATCAATAAATGCTACCACCTGTCATTTTCTAGAAAAGTTCACCCCATCCATTCGAGCTATTTTATAGACAAACATAAAGTTCATGAGGTGGATACTATAAAGGATCTGGGAGTTCTGTTTGATAAAAAAGTTACTTTTATCCCCCACATCGAAAACACTATTAAAAAAGCTTCCAAAATGTTGGGATTTATAATACGCAATACCAAGGGTTTCAAACAAGTCAGCACTAAAAAAATGCTGTATAATAGTCTTGTCCAAAGCATACTGGAGTATTGTAGTGTTGTGTGGAGACCGCATTACGCCACTCATAAACTTCTCTTGGAAAGGGTCCAGAAACGATTTCTATGGCACCTTGCTTTTTCCAAAGGGAAAAGCAAGCAGTTGCCTTCTTATGTGTCCCGGCTGCAAACTTTCAGAATGCTCTCATTATCAACTCGAAGAGAAGTGATGGATGCTCTGTTTCTGTACAAACTCCTCAGAAAGCAAATAGACTGCCCACAGTTACTGAGTCGCCTCAAGTTTCGTGCCCCAACCCGCTATCCTCGAAATCCCATCACTCCGCTTTACCCACCCTTGCGTAGAACTGTCCTAGGTGCTAACTCACCAGTACCGCGAATGTGCAAAATCTTAAATAGCTGCAGTGACCTGATTGACGTGCACCACGATAGCATGGGCAAATTTTGTAAATTAATTATTAAATACTATTCGCTCAAATAAGAAATACTTAATATGATTGCCAATTTATTAATTTATATGCTAATTTGACTTTATGTAATTTTTATTATTATCTAATGTAAACCAAATATTTAATCTTAGTTTAATTTAATTTAATTTATTCATCTGCTATTATGTAATCAATCAATATAATATTTTTAATTTAATGTAATTAATTAATCTTGATTTGTTTGTTAAATTCCACAATTTATGCTTAGTCGTAAACTATTTTCTTGTCATTTATTATCCATAATTAATTGCAATAATTTATATTTATAATCAAATCAAATAAGTGCATGTGGTGTTAGTTTGTAAATAATTGTTGCACTTATAAATGTATATCGTGTATTTATATGAATGTAATGTGTAAACAATTGTAAGCTAACCTGAAATAAATAAATAAATAAAAAAAATTAATCTTAATATAGTAGTTCTTTTTTCGGAACTTTTTCAGTCATCAAGGTATCCAAGAGAATCGAGTACACACAGCTAGCTAGTCTATTCATAGGTTCGATCGCAATAACGTAAACATTCTCAGTCAATTTTATTAAAAAAAAGGGATTATCACAGTTCATTTTCACCAGACAGCGTTTTTACAGTTTCAATACAAATCGACGTTTGACGCAATCGAACACGAGTAAAAAATCGCACCAAGCCCACTGTAAACATCTCACCGTGAAAAAGTAAGAAGGTGGGGTGAAGTTCATGATCACTTTACCTAAGTGTTCACAGTGAGATTTTAACAGAAGCACTAACTACTGGATTAGAAATTAGAGGGTGTGTGACATTCAATCAGCGATAACCTTTGTCGAAAAGTTCAAAACGTTTGGTGTAGATCAGGGGTCAACAAATGGCGGACCGCCGAACAATTTTTTGTGGAACTTAAGAAAACAGTATAATATAATTTACTTGTGTTATTTGAGTTAATAATTTAATCATTTATACCGCGTTTTATATTTGCTGCTGTCGATGCGATAAAGGACAAATCATATTATAATCAAAATCTTCATTGATAATGTATCTGTATTTACATATTTGTTTATTATTTCAGTTTTAACAAAATAAAAATACAAGTAACGATGTTAAGGCGGAGGAGAGGGAAGTGTGGTTGGAAGAAGGTATCTTTAAACATTACGTACCGCAACGGTCATAATATTTAAAAAATTAAACTAAAATGAAATTAATATGGTGACCCCTGGTGTAGACACATCGATATATCACATGGTGAATGCCTAAATATATTGGAATCTTGCAATTGCTCTTAGAATTTAACTTTTTGTATAGCGCAACATGATGGATTTCAGTTCATTTTTCAGAACTGAAAAAGGTACTTGGTACCGAAAAACAGAGTAGATCAGATACGAACATTATTAAGTAGAAGGCATTTGGTTCTGAAAGAATATCAAAAAGAATTATTCAAATGGCCGCAGAGTCCCTCCCAATGGCAGTCTCTCGCACGGAAAAACCGTATTTCCGTAAAATTTCATCCAAACTGCTCGTAAAACGAAAGGAGAGGCTAGGAATGTTAGAAGTTCTGATTTAGAAAAGGAAATTATAAAATGCATACGATTTATGAAGGTATTAGAATTTTTTGTCGGAAACCAAGATATTTAAATATTTATGATAATAATAAAAACTATATGCCCTATATTCCCGAATTGCTAATATTTCAATAGCTTTGCTTTATAGTATTTGCCTTTTCTGAACAAAGTTCATTTTTGATTTTCCCATCATTGACCCAACACTGGGCCAAGGATTCACCAAATTTCTTCCAGCAATTTTTTTCTTGAGAAACTTATTACCAGCCGACATAGATACGTAAAAGGACGTATCTCGGTCGGTTTCACCATCTCTAACTATAATGGCTATTACGATGCCTTCCATCATCGGGCATCCATTATGTGGTCTCTTTTGGCTAGTGGTTGCTATGCATATGGCTGAAATGACCTACTCAATCTCATTCTAAGAGAAGTAAAACATTGTCTCTTCGAAGTCAATGTACCAGTACTGGGGACTCTATCAACCAATAGTGTTGAAGCACCTTCCATTAAAAGCTATCATTCTATTGCCAAACGCATTATTTTCGCACGTGTCTTGTCTCTTAATATAACTTAAGTATGTTTTTCCTGTTCTTTTAACGGTAAACGGAAACATCGTGAGAAAACAATCGTCAACATGCAGTGAGCAAGCGTGTCATTCAATTTCAGCGGCAATTGCCCAAAAGTGAACGAGGCAAGCGAGGGGTAACACTGGTTGCATGATTGACTAAAACTTTTAGGGGTGACAGTAATATTGAAAATAATACTGTCACCCCTAAAAGATAAATAATCTTTTCCTAATAATCTTTTACGATTTGAGTACAACTGTAAAATATTAAAAAAAATACCAATAATATCTTGTCAAATAATGTGAACATAAATGTTCTGAACAGTCGACATCTTCTATAGTACCTTTTTAGGTACAAGTATAATTTATTATCTGGCTTAAAAATAACTCAAAAAATCATGTTCGTTGTATGGCAGCCCCACTTAAATATTTATTTTATTCTGTTTTTAGTATTTGTTGAAATTTTCACAGAAATACATCATCTGTGAAAATTTCAACTGTCTTGCTACCATGGCTCATGAGGTACAGTCTGATGACAGACATACAGACGGACAGTGTAGTATTAGTAATAGGGTCCCGTTTTTACACTTTGGGTATGGAACCCTAAAACACAGTCGAATGTGGAACCTTCTCCTTTTTGAAGTCGGTTAAGAAAGATATCTTCGTTACTAATCTTGAAAACAACATTTCTCCCATCTCTTTATAAAGGGATGAATTTGTCCACAATGGGACAATTTCAGACTAATATTATCCTCGTCTGATAAATATCACACGCCAAGCTAAAATAGGGTACACAAATATGAATAGCAAATATCAAATGGTACAGTAAACTATCGACCAATAAACTGAGAGATTGGACTAATAAGAGCCAATAAGACGGACCGCGGTAGATAACATCACTGGGCAAATAAACGTTTGAATGGACCTGGGTAATAGAGTCCACAAGTCCTTATTGGGGCATTGGACCCTAGTAATAAGACAGGCGAAGAAAATATTTTTCCTTTTGGCTTATATTGTGTGGAAGCATAATAGTACTATGTAAGTTCAGTATTTTGTTCTTATCAATGTCATGACGTACTTTTTTGGAAGCGATAGTGTTTTGTTTTTTGTACTGGTTAGTTTTTGTAAAAAATTCCATGTTAGTTTGTACGGAGAATGTTGTTATTGTTTACAATACTCATAAATTATTCATGGTTGTAGGTTATACCCGAGCGTAAATAAAAAACCATCGCAACACTAGACTACACAGAGGTATGGTATAAGACCGCGTTTCCACTGACGCGGAGCTGGGCGGAAAGGAACGCTGAAGAGCGGTGAAAAGTGGTCAGTGTTTCCACTGAAGCAGAGCTGGGCGTAGAGAAGCGGTGAAGCGGAGTGGAGTGGAATGGAGCGGAGCGGAGCATACTTTTGGAATCGCGCATTTTTCGCTTAGTTACACTCAATCTCTCAGAAAGACCATACGTCATGTTGTCGTTTAAAAAGAAAAAAGAAATCATTTTATATCTCCGGCACCACCCGCTGTCCTCCGCACTGCACCGCCTCGCTGTTCTCCGCTCTACACCCCAATGCTCGTGGTCCTCCACACCGCATCGCCTCGCTGTATTTTTATTATGAATATCCGCTCAGCTCTGCTCCACCCCGCTCGTGCTGTTTTCATTGAAGCGGAGCGGAGATTTAGAGCGTAATGATTGGTCAATTCGTGAACCGCTAAGCTCCTCTGCGCTCCGCTCCGCGTCAGTGGAAACCCGGCCTAAGTGATTGGTTTTAAAGTTCTACACTCTTTTTTCTAAAACTGTATACGTTATTAATTCATTAGGACAATTTGTGGGCTCTAGACAATAGTGTCATTCGACGTCAGCAATGTCGATGATCGAAATGCCAGAATGTAAGGGATTGGTCATGATTTATTTCGATAGTGTTGTCAAACACTCCCATACATTGTTGACATTTTTCAAATCGCTTTCGCTACATTTTCTTTGATTAAATGTTATTTATCTAGGGCCTCCTTTCAATTCAACGCGATCGCTTACGCAATTCTTATCACACCGATAATAGATGTTGATCAAAAAAATTATAGGCGTAATGCATTTCTAGAGCCAGACGCAGTTTTAACGAGATTGTTTTTGAACCCGGCATTGATCCATTCTGCACCAATGCAAGCACAGTAAGTAAACGGTTAGCATAGCCATTTTTTGTACAAGACACACCTACCTGCACTTGAACTGTGTATTGTCCAAATTCGCTTAAAAATAATATCATAAAATGAGTCATCTTTCTGGAGGTACTCGTAGCTTAGACGATAGGGAAGTAATCATTTTTCTTTTTATTTATCTGTGGAAGCTTGTTAGTTGTATTTTATTGTTATTAGTCTATAAGCTTTCCTAAAATGTAAAAAATAAAATAAATAAATAAAACATTTTAACATGTAAAGCAATTAGAGGTGTTTTGCCAGTTTGCGAGTGATATGCGAATGCGAGCATTCCTTAAAATACTGTATAATTGCTTCTCTGTTATCTTTATCATCTCAGACAACGGTTAAGCTTCTTCATAGGACCTATGTCACAGGTCTAAATTAGAAATTGTATTAATGAACCTATTCTTTGTGGCAATTTTAAAATATCTTTACTCTATTTTTTTCTATATTATTGATTAGCTCACGCTTGACCACTATCTCAACTGATGGCAAGCGATTGACGGTGTAACACGCTTACCTAGAAGAAATCTATATACTTTTGACTTAAGAACCCCGAGGTTGTAGCTATCGGGAAACACAGACTCCGGCTCTGACTACTAATTTCATATTTGGCCCGATCAACTTTGTGTTTATCCAGCTATCGTTTTTGCTGTCTATAATTAAAACATTACAATAAAATACGTACTGGATTAGTCTTAGATTAAGGGGAAAACCGTATTGTTACCATAAAATGCTTTGTCTAATATTTCGTTTGTCACCAAAATACTCAACAATCCTTTCATGAACTATAAATAAATTAAATCCTTTTCGATATTTCAATCTCTTTGAGTATAAGAACAAACAATCCGATCTCAGAAATAAAAGAATAAGTTCTTTCACACACAACGCTAAACTAATGTAAAATATGATTAGAAAACTCATATAATACCCAGGTCTTAGTGCGAAGTTAAGTCGTGTGAACAACGAGAAATTCCCACTAACGCTCTACAAAGCCTACAGAATGTACTCATAAACTTTCTTACTTACTCCAAGTCACACCCGACCACATGTACAATAAACTCTACTTTTTATTTAACAAAAATAAAAGTCCGCTTTACATTCGACCCCGATAAAAATAATTTAATGACTAAAATATTTTTTACTCTCGCATATTCGTGTACAAAAAATGAAACAAAATGTAAAATTTACACCTTAGCTCGCTGGTTTAGTGTAATATACCCCTTATACGGGCTTCGTGGCTTTGCAGTCAGTGTAGCGTTATCGCGATTGTGGACGGACGTCTACGGCGTAGCTCGTAACACCGTAGCACCTTAGCTCGCGCTACGAATCTCACTCCAAAGTGACAGTTTGATTTAAAAGTATTTCAAGAAATTATTTTGCTGTTTGTAAGTGTTCTTTATATCGTGTTGTGTTGATTTGTTCCCACTTTGTTCAATGAATGTAAGTATCTCATGAGTTTGTCTGAAGTTTCTATTGGTTGAAGTTTTTTTTATTATGATTTCGCCAAGACGTTTTTGCTATTTGTTTTAGTGACTGAACTTTGTTGGAAAACGATAATTAATTATTTCGTTTTTATTTGATTTTGAAGTTTATTAATTAGTGTTATAGTTGATTGATTGTGTATGTGTGCATTTTGCTAGATTGTTTTAAAGGCTCTGAAGATCTTGCAAAATATTTCTTACCAGTTTTACAAACAAACCATGACGCGAGTAACGTTCTTAAATAAGTTGATTTAGTAAAAATACATTTTTAGGTGTCAAACAAAGTAACACATTATTTCTACCGCCTATAAATGGTTTAATTCAGGTACTGAATCACACCATGCGATTTATTTGTCATACTATTTTAATACTTATTATTCAAGAGTTTCAGGGATACCCGTACACTTAAACAAATTACGTTAATCTTCGCTTAAGTTTCGCTTTAACGCTTCAGTTAATCTTTACATACAGAAATAAACTAAAATATTAAAGACACTTAAACACAAAAACCCCTTCACATAGTTGCAATCTGTTAACGTTACCAAAAGAATTTAAGCATTGCCACGTGCCATTGGCAATGTTAATTCTATGATTGAAGAATGAGCCAGCCATCTGGCTTCGTGAAGTGCCGACCAGTCTTCGACTAATTCGGCTTATATTTATTTATTTCAACTTCATGTACAATAGTGGTACAGGCGGATATATATACATGTATATAAAATTTTGTATGCATAGGATTTTGGGGGCGATAAATCGATCTAGCTAGGTTTCATTTATAGAAAACGTCGTTTTCTCTATTTTAACCCGAGCAGAGCTCGGTCGCCCAGGTACTGGTAATAAATTGAAGTTGTATTCGACGACACGCTATTTTTCTATAGGCTAATAATATAACATATATATATATATATATATATATAAATGATATAATTTTTTTACATAAAATAATATTTTTATTAATATTATAAATTTGAAAGTTTTGGGGATGTTTGTTAATCTTTCACGCAAAAACTACTGAACAGATTTTGATAAAACTTTACATTAAAACAATCTGCCAAGCCTCTTCCCAACTATGTTGGGGTCGGCTTTGAGTCTAACCCGATGCTGCTGAGTACTAGTATTTTACATGAAACTTTACATTGATATAGCTTAAACATCAGAATAACACAAGCTATAATTTATAAAGATTCCACGTGGACGGAGAAGCGGGCGGCAACTAGTCTGCTATATGCATGTATCGTATTTCAATATAATAAGGTACACAATCCAAAACTCTAACAACGATACACGTGAAACAAAGTTTAGAGATTGTCTGACGGATTGACTAATTGACAGCGTGATAGACAACGCCTGTGAGTTTTCTAGGCAACAACTTTTTCTGTCTGAGAGTTACTTAAATATACGAATAACAGCTGGCAGTGAATATTTATTGTAACTGTCACCAGGTTATTGTAAACAAATCACGTTTATTATATACGTGATTAAATAACCATCATTTTCAATTCAATCAAGACATACTATATAATATGCCTCTTCATCCATTACACGAGGTCCTAACCTAATCCCGCTCATGACTTCGTAACACGGAACTGCGGAGTAATGTCATTAATTTAATATAACCCGAGTACATTGCTGACTCATGTTCCTCAAGTGCTAATCCGAAGTAATTTTATACGAGTCTTGGGAACAAGAAAATGTCTATCGGGTGTGTGATTATAGGGATTATGGACCTGTTTGATTGGAAAGTGTATAATTATGTTGATCATGAATTTTGGTAATATGAAAAAAAAAAAAAAATGAAATCAAAAAACCCGACTGCTTTAGAAGCTAAAACTAAAAAGATGTAAAAAAGAAGAAAATCATGCTGTACAGTTCGAGGATACATAATTATTTACGAGCTCGCTGACCAAAACCATAATGTATATCCTCCGACTGCACAGCATGATTTTCTTTGTTTGTAAAAGTAGTAAATTTTAAAGAAGCCTTGATGAAATCGACGTTACAAACCTTGAGCAGTCTCCACTGTTGGACAATGCTTTTCCAATATTAAGATATTAATGTCAATCTACAGATTTGCATTTTGATCTAACACTTATTTTTTGCAAAATTGCTGAGTGACGTTGAATGTTATAGCTAGAAGAATTAAATATTTAAACAATAAATTATTTCTCCCAAGGGTGTCTCAAGTTTTTCGGATTTATTGCTTCAGTAAGTAATTGATTATTTATTTAAAAGGTTCCATGTCCAGTCAGTCTTCATCAGTTAGCTGTCAGTTGAAATGGGTCATCGAACAGTGGCAAACTTTACTCAACTTGAATAAATCAACGAAAATCTGAGATTGCTTTCTCATGTAAAATAGACTTTTGGATGGTCTGTCCTGAAGGACCTTGGTTTTTTAACATCTATCTATCTGGTTTAATTTGTCCACCTGCAGGGCAAGGTCCTCCCTACTTTATGTTATGTTTTATATCATCTGCAATTATATTATTTATAACAGGTTTTGTCCACGGCTTTATTTTCATGTAAATGAACCTTTTAAAATAGGCATCTTTTTAATCCTTCTAGGAGATGTTTATTCGTGTTGGCATATGCAAATCTGTTAACCTATTTGTGATTTAAGTAACAAACCGCTTCACAAACTGACACATAAGTAGAGATTAAAATATTTATAAACCTTGATCACGGTTGCTAAGTTGAGAGTAAAAAAAGTTACTATTTTTTTATTTTTTTTATCGATAGGCTCGCGTTTGACCACTATCTCACCTGATGGTAAATGATGATATGGTCTACGATAAAGCACGCTTGCCTAGAAGCAACGTAATTACTCTTGACTTAATGACACCAAGGTTGTAGCTATCTGGGAACAAAGAATCCGGCAGTTAATTCCAGTCCTTAGCTGTGAGTACAATGAAAGTATTATCAAAACGCTTTGTGCGTATAGGTGGGATGTCCATCACGTACCGATTGCGTATGGCAGCACGTCTTGTAATTCGATGATGGAAAGGGCTAGGCAGAATCAAATTGTGCAGTTCCGTCGCACACTCCCCGAAATGTAACCGATAAAAGTATTTTGCTCTAACTTTTACTTACTAACAGGCAAAGGCGGCAAGAGACAGAAAGCTTATAGCTGTCAAAACTAGTTAAACTATAATGTTGAAGTTGAGCGTGTAATCTTACTTGTTCAACCAGAGGCCCATCGCAATGAAAAGGGTAGACACTTTGTGTACTCAACAAGGAGTAAGATGTTGTTGATGTAAATTAGTTGGTTGAACTAGCTATCATTTTGTAGGTTACCTCAATTTATGACAAACTATCTAGTAACTAGTTCATTTTAAATTCTAGAACTCTGAGTCCAGTGTGAGTTAGTAGTGTGACTGCTCTAGACAAGTGACATTCCATCAGTGAAAACGTCACGTGCGTAGTAGCTATTTTTGTGTCAATGTTGAAGGTAAAGATAGTATTGTATAACTGTCTCTTTCATTTGCTAACTTTTTTCGCATCGTCCTATCTCGCTTACTCTATGCAGTATTCTCGATGAGAAATTGTTTCTTGCGCAACGGTTGACAGAGCCAACTTCAGAGAAGCAAAGATTCGCTGTGATTACTATAGTAGGGTTGAGAAGTGCTATCGAAGTATCTCGTGATCAATCAATAACATTTTAACATTTCAACAATCACCTTCGCTGACATCGAAATCAATGACACTTTTCTATGGAACTTGTCCCACCGCCGACGAGTAAGCAATTAGCTATCGACTATTTTCTTGGTGAAGAAACGTACAAAAGATATAATAGCCCGTGTCAAATAAAGAAACACATATAGTAACTGTTGATCGCTGGCTGTTTACACTGCCGGCATGTACTCAATCACCACAAGTTTATCGCATCGACAAGAGCTATCAAAGTAATACCCGCTCAGCGATGCTAGCTTACTCGCTTGGTGGTCAGAACTAAAGCCGAGAGACCTAGCGGTAATTTTTACCTACAGTGCGACCGCCCCAAGCAAGTAGTGCGAGTAATCGCCCGTCGCACAAGAACACTCGCTAATAGCCGAGCGACATAACTATCGGAACTACACACTCGCTACTCGCTGCTCGCCTACTCATTTTTAGTTTCTAGCTTTATTCGCTACTCACTGATCGTCGGCGATGGGCCAAGTGCCTAACGCGTTCTTGTCATGTAGATATGCGGGGCAAACATGACTAGAGATCACCACCGCTTGTTTGCCCAGCAGTGGAAAAAATATGATGCTTCTATAAAGATTTATCCGGCCTGTATTCACCTCCACAGTTCAAGCATCATGAAAAACAGAGAGAGACCAAGCAATATGTTATAATATGTTTGCTCAATGGCCATTTAGATATCTACCTACTATTTTGGGGTTAAAAATAATCTTGACTAGTACCGCATTAAGCCACTTCAATAAGTACAAACAGTAAAATAATTAATTAACAAAAAGTTCAAGAAGTTATATTACAGTTCCAGTTTTGAAGACGCAACTTAGTATGTACTTACTTAAACATGGGTCCGTAAAACCTCCAAGACACTGCGACATGATAAAATATTCCTCGTCGCAACGGTGTTGAAATATGCAAGTTCATAATCAAAATTATTTTTCTTTAGTACACTGCTTACCACAAAAATCTATCCGTTTAACGTAAATATGCCAAAGTCATGGTGAAATTAGGCGCACCCTGTAACATTATAAATGAGTTTCCGATATTGCCCCTCTCACTTCTGAATTTAATAACCTACCCTAAATTTTTGAAATCGACATCTTTTTTTTATTATCAGCATTTTCAATATTTCCCTTGCTGTGGTCGGAAGGTAACTTAATTTCGGAATCGGATTTACTTTTGAGCATTATTTATGGGGTCCGGATAAGATGTGGTTACATTTACCAAGATATTTATGTCTGAGGGTATTTTGTGAGTATCCATATTTTTGTTTGTTTCTAGTTAAAATGTTTATAAATGATAATGAAGGTTTGCTGGCACGTTTTAGTAACCAATTTATTAATTGAGTTCAATTTTAAAAAAGACAACATATTTAATTTAGACCTATGCAGGCAAATGGAACAAGAGATAGAGATACGCATAACTAGCACATTGAACAGGTACTGGTCACTCAAAGAAATAATGAAAAATGAACAATATCCTATAACTTCGAAAAGGAAACTCTTTAATTCATGTATTCTTCCATGTCTTACCTACGGCTGTCAAACATGGCCATTGACTCGAAAAATTCTCCGAAAAATTACTTCTTGTCAAAGAGGCATGGAACGAAGCATTTTGAACTTTAAAAGAAAAGATAAAAAGAGAGCTAAAGATCTGAGGAAGATAACAAAAGTAAACGATGCTACCTTCCACACAAAAAGACTGAAATGGAGATGGGCTGGTCATATGCTCCGTGATAAAAGCAACAAGTGGTCTAAGGCCTTAACGGAATGGCAAATCAGAGACGGATCAAAAAGAAGCAGAGGTAGACAACGCAAACGCTGGGACGTTGACATAGTGGAGATAGCTGGAGGTCTGTGGGCCAGAACTACACGAGACCGTGACAAGTGGAGGAGCCTGGGGGAGGCCTATGCGTCAAGGGACGCGCTGATGGACGAAGACGCCGAAGTGCAATATTTTTTTATGTTTAGTTTCTATATAATATTGTAATTGTAGTTTAAGTTTATCAGTAAATAAAGACATTATTATTATTACTATATGCAGAAGCCTAGTCAGTCCATTGTTGGTACTGTGAGGACTCTGCTTAACTAGAAGGCAACCTACTTGCCTATATTAACACTGGCAATAAGTATTACTTGAAAGGTAATATGAATTTAGAATATAAAATAATTGAAGATGTTTTCGCTAGACTTTTCCCGTGTATATAAGGGCTCCTCTGAGCTTTGATGAGTTAGTCTGATAGAAGGTGCCTATGGGTAGGCACCTTGCTGCTGAAATATAACTAGAACAGTGAATCCAGAGTTTTATTTAAGTAGCGCTTTCTGGCTACGTCCCCACAAATGGTGGAGGCGCCGGGTACAATACAGAATCCCAGAAGAGAAGAAAATATGAAAAATAAATACGCGTGTATACGGCGTACAGTATACGTAGTAAGTGAGTGAAAAACGTTGAAAGTGTTTAAAGACAGAAGTTCGCGTGTGCATGGCGATATACAGTGCACGAAGCCCTATCGGCGTACATAAAGCGAGATAAGTTTTAACAGAGAGGGTTGTTACCTCTCATTCCCTCCCTTAAGCGGATGGAAATATAAAGAAGAGTCGAAGTAAAACTAAGTGGTTTTATTATTTAGTGTAATTGAGCAAGGCTAGCATGATGAATGATTATTACACGGGAACGAACGGTTATTGTCTAGAAGAATTTTTAACCGAATTCAAGTCAGTGGCCGAAATAAATGAATGGAGAGAGAGAGACTACAGCCTGATCTTGGGAGGATTCCTGCAGGCGGCTGCATATTATTTTTATCGTATGATTTTTAAATATGACATGGACTTTGAAGTGTTATGCGATCGCTTGAGGAGTGAATTCTCTATATTTCACCACAGATGCCGTTATTGCGAACAGCGCATAATAATCGCTAAAATAAAAGCAGATAAAAAACAACCTGATGTATTGTGTGAGGATGTTAATGCACATTTATTTTCTAGTATCGTGATTAAGGACGAACAAACACAAAACAATATACAGTGCAGTGAAAAAAGCGTTGACCACGTTGACGGAGAAGGCGACGCAGTTGATGGCGATGGCGATCACACCGACGCCGGAGGGAGCTGCATGTTCGAGGACGATGGTGACCAGACCAGCGGAGATGACGGCCCCGTCGATGTCCAGTTGGAGGTGGAGTCTGTGTTCCAGGACGAGCGTGCGGACGGCCCGGCTGACGAGGAGTTGGACTCCCTATCCAACAGCGAGTGCGTGGACGAGGGTATAGTAATGTGTCGGTCCAGTCAAATTGACTCCACTAATTCCATTTGTCTTGTAGAGAACAATGATGAGATTTCGTCGGAACAACTAGTTGTGGTTCCATCGGGACACCAATATGTCTCGGATATTAAAATGCATAAGAATTCCATTGATTTCAACCATAAAATTGAAAATAATATTGAAATTTTTCAATCTGACATAAAACAAAATTTTATAAAAGTCATTTTAAAAAGAAAGAAGTTGACAGCCATTAAGAAAGGTTTTTCTCGAAATGAACCGAAAGAGATCCATAGGAAATTCAAAAGAGTCTTTTGTAAGATTTCTTATTGCGCCAACATAAACTTAAAAAAGGCGATCAATAAAAAAATTATTCGAATTAAATTCAAGAGAATTTTTAATAAAACTTCTTGGGGAGCAAGGTTTGGTTCAAGTAAGATTATCATGATTGTTGCAAGGAAAAATTCACTTCATATTTTCCTTGGATGTAACATTGTACAAAGATTTTTGCATTGCGAATACATAAAGCAATTCGAACTCGTAAAATGCAAATTATGGAAATTTTATAGAAAGAAGATTAGGTATAAATTTTTGTAAATGATGTATTTATGCAAACTGATTTATTTAATGTAGTCTTATATTTTGTGCTTTATTAACCAATGTTTTCTTTTCATGTCGTGCAAATGAATAAGGTCCAACTTAGAAGGAATTTGCGATGCGCGCTAGGCATCGAATGAAACTAAATGCGAATAATTATTTGAATGATTTATCTGTATATGTTTTGATGAAATTAAATACTACTCTGTCTTGTCTTTATTTACTAAATAGGATTCGCTTTTGAAATTGCTGACGAAGTCCAAATACAAATCCATAAGGACTAAGTCAGAAACAGTCAAAAATTAATAGAAAAGTCTTATAAGCCCCTAAGGCGAATAAATGCTTTGAAAGCATAGATGTCATGATATAGGAAGAAGCCTATTGTCAAATAGAAAAAAATATGAATGACAACTATCAAATTTGACATATTGAAGTTAATAAGGATGGGAAAGTAGGAAAAAATGTATCGATAGTTTTCTTATCGATATTCTCAAATAGTATCGATATATATAATTAAATTAGTTCTTTCCGTTGCATGTGCTGATGAGTTGTGAGCCGCAGGGGGAAGAAGAGGCTGGCAACGTTGGCCACGCATCGAAGAAATGTTTTTTTGGTTATGCGATTAAGGCATAGGCACAAGCCAGGGTAATAGTATAACCCAGGGGGTTTCTTAAAGTAATAGTCATAACTGAAACCGACTTTGCTAACGGGGCATAGCCTTTGCAAAGGATGTCGAGTTGACATCATTGGTCCAGTTTATGTCTGATGTTTAAAATAATAAATGCATTTATAATAATAAACCCTGGTGCAAGCTCTATGAACAGGATTAGAAATTCGATGCGATCCAGCCTTTCCTTCTCTGGCCTGATAAACGCACGAGATCGAAAAATTGTATCATATTTGAATTTTTGAGATTAAACCCCATCCGGGTCGATGTGAGTTGACGCGTCATTCTTGTTAGAGTTGGGAGGACGCCTTGTTCCTTTTTCAGAGGTTTTGGTCAAGGAGGTTCAGGCATGACGGCGTAGATTTGTTAGTGTGTGTATGCACGTTAGCTGAAGTTAAAAGCACATATTGGAGCGTCCGATAACTCGTTTGTCATGATTAAGCCTTCCCCTTTTAAGGGTCGTACCTCAATTGTAAATGTGATTCCTCTGTTAGGTAAATATTCGAGTTAGGATAAGGTAGGATTCATGTAACCTTTCAAGACATAGAATAGAAGCACTTCATATGATTCTGCGCGTCTATTCGTAGGGGCGTAGCTCATGTGAGGACTCTGCTTAACTAGAAGGCAACCTACTTGCCTATATTAACACTGGCAATAAGTATTACTTGAAAGGTAATATGAATTTAGAATATAAAATAATTGAAGATGTTTTCGCTAGACTTTTCCCGTGTATATAAGGGCTCCTCTGAGCTTTGATGAGTTAGTCTGATAGAAGGTGCCTATGGGTAGGCACCTTGCTGCTGAAATATAACTAGAACAGTGAATCCAGAGTTTTATTTAAGTAGCGCTTTCTGGCTACGTCCCCACAGTACCAAGCGCTACAGCTGACAAAGAAGGCCTACTGAGTTCAAGTCTCGGATCGGGCAAAGATTTAGTGAGTTTTTTCTCCTTCAATCTCAATAGCCCGAGAATTTAATTTTGAATAGGCTGGCTTCGACATGTGACTTAAAACATAACTAATGAAATGTAGATCTACTACAGCAGTGGTTCCCAACCTTTTAACCTAGGACCACTTTGATTTATTTGTTGTTTGCAGGGACCAGGCATCCAGAAGAAAATATAACTTATTTAATTTAAAAATAAATGTAATATCTAAAATATAAATCTAAAACATGTAGCATATCTGTTTTTTTTAAAAGCCTAATTATCAAAACACAGCGTTTCTGGTAAAAACTTAAAATCTCTTTGCATCAATGTTATTTTTCAGTTGAAATGCTTGTAATTTTAGAGCTTGCATGGACCATATTTTACCTCTTACGGACCACCAGTGGTCCGCGGACCACAGGTTTGGAACCAATGTACTACAGGTATCTTCACCTCTTTCTATCCCTTCGGAGAACATAGGCGTAATGTTACTTATATAGACGCCCTTTGCTCTATTTCGAGCTTCTACCATCTTTCGGTCATTCGTTCCTTTTTCGGCTCATCAAATATCTGCCCGTTTTATAGGCTCTAATAGATTTCCGATAGACTGAACTGGTATCAATGTTGCGTGGCATCGTGTCTCTTGTTATTGCCAACGTTTGTCCCAAATGTTTGAAACAAATGTGATCCATTAATTATCTATTGTAAGGACTCAATCTCAAATGACATGATCACTCATAGCCAATAGAATATACTTTATTGTACATCATAATAGTTACGATATCTCTTTGATCTTTTTTGTCTCTTTGTCAATATTGGAGAACGAATCGTGCAGCATTAATAAGTCGTTTTTTACCCACTTCAAAATGAGGTTCTTAGTTTGACCTGTATATTTGTATTTATGTACTTTTGTCCATGACTTTCTCGCGTTTGGCTGAACCGATGCTGATGCGGTTTTCAGAAAAATATTATTTTTAATTCTGGCAGTATTTAATATATGGAGCATACAACCGAACTCTTTAGCGACAAACAGTACGAATGTGTAAATTGAGTTTTTATGGGTATTTTGTCAATGCTTTAGGTACCTTACCATGGCACTGGGTCAATTTGTAGGGATGATAAACCAAAACGAAAAAGAGAGACATAATTTTTTTTTATTTTTATATATTTATGTTTTTATTTGAGTTAAAAAACCCAACGATTTGTAAAAAATATTTTAAAGTATTAAATGCATTGTAGAATTTGGACTTAATGTCATCATAGAAATTAATATTTAAAAACTAATACTGAAGATAAAATTTATATTTCATGTATTTTTTTTTTTTGAATTATCGGAATTATGAATTTGGATATTATTATAGCAACAATTTATTATGTAGGTAGGTTTTGTATCAATTATTTATTTATTTATTATTACATGGGTATTTATTTATTATCATTAATAAAATGTATACTACTGAAAGGTAAATATTTAATTATTATTTTACCCTTATTGCTCAATTTGATAACTAATTAAATGAATGTTTAATCAATTTGTTGTTCGGGCTTAAATTAAATTATTTCGTGATATAAGTAGGAAAAATATATTTACCTATTGAGCGCCAAAAATCCTATTTATTTTATGTCCAACCAAGTACATTTGTGAAGATAATGAGGTAAAGAATATAATATATTTACTAGATTTTTCTAACGGCTTAACTTCCTTCGTCTGGGATAGACAGGATCCTTATTTTTTACGGAATATAAAGTAACCTATGTCAATATGACACTTAATTATAGTGCATTTTTCTATCAAAATAAGAATAAGTAATCGAAACAGTGCTTAGAGAGTTAACTTCTAACAAAAAATCAATTTTACATTTTTAAAATATTAAGTTTGGATGGGTATAATATGAGCTTGTGGAAAACAATACATCATCTGAGCAATAGGCCCAGAAAGTTAGACGGTCTTTGTCTCGAAGGACCAGATATATAACCATGTCTTCACTGACAAGGATTAATAATATGTCCCCTGTAACCCTCATATCTTACTTAACTTAAGATAAAGTATTAAGCTTTTAGGTCCTAAAGGCCGACCATATTTATTTATTTATTTTAAGGAAAGCTTACAGACTAATAGAAACTTTAAAAAAAAATCGTAGGTAAGGAAAATGGCTAATTACAAGCTTTCACATGTATTCATCGCGTTAGAAATAATAGCGATACACAGAATAAAATAATAACAATTGGTAGACAATGATTAAAAAGAAAAATTGGAATACATGGATGCATGCAACATTTAAATACCTAATACAAATAACATATGAACTTTACATTAAATTAACAAAAAATATTTTGCACTCACTCCCGACTGCCGCTAAAATATTCTTTGCCAAGCATTTTTCTAATTTTGTGTGTGCCGGTGCAGAAGAGATCGACTTCCGAATTTTAAAACATACCTTGTTGTTCCATATTTTAAAACATACCGAGCAAGTTATAAATGACAAAATATTTGTTTTTCGTATGCGGTTATTTCGGCAAGCACTGACCCGATTTTGGAAACTGATAAAAAGTTTTACTGATAAACATCTATACCAGATAACACTGAGCGACATATGCTACTTTTTATCCCGGAAATTTACACGTTTCCTGTGGAATGAGAAACGGTAGCGAAGTCGCGGGGAAAAGCTAGTAATTTACATAGAAGCTTCTACAAAATCATAACCCAAGAAAATACTCTGTAACTTACCAGAAAGAATGGTAAAAGAATATTTATTTGTGACCCGCGCAAGAGACACGAAATATAAAACAAAAAATTAACATAGAAAATTGCATAAAAAAGTTAATACAAAAATTAAAAAAAAAAATTGACCCACACTAGGCATTTCTTCCAGTATCATGGGTGCGTTAACAAAAACATTTAAACTCACATACACGTTTAAGAAGCTAACTAAAAAGATGTAAGCAAGAAGAAAATCATGCTGTGCAGTCGGAGGAAACACATTCGCGAGCTGGCTGACCAAAACCAGATGTAGTTCGCTTCTTAAGCAGTCGGGTTTGTTTTTAATTTTTGAATTAACTTTTTTATTCATAACTTTTTAGTTAAAAATGTTTTCGTATTAGTTAAATTTAAACATATAAGTGTTATGTATTTTTGAAATCACCTCTTAAAACCCTTTATTTTGATACCCCACACGATGGGTTTGGAAGAAGAAAAAAATATTGGTTCCCACAATATGGCGCCCAAAAGCCGCCATTGTTATATTTTATAATTTTAATGTAGCCAGTGCCACTCGCAAGTTTAAGACGAATCGATTGGGATAAGAAGCATATCGCAAATCGGCCTTTCTCTAGAACAGCACATAAGAACCAAAATAATTATATACATAGACTGATAACCACATTACCCTCCTTCGGCAGTAGGGTAAAAAGAACCCCGTGCGAGACCAAAAAGATCTCCTATCTCAGCACCTACCATCGACCAATAACTACTACCATCCTTTGTTACCTATATTAATAGGTACTCCTACTAAACAACATCCATTTACGTTTAAGATTAATTCAAGACATTTGATAACGTCTGACCTCCATCCAAAACTCACTTCTTGGTCAAAGGCTCGATTAATGAGTAGGCCTCTACGATTAAGAAGGGTTTACGCTTAAATCTCTGCGCCTTTATAAATAGTTGGAGTGGAACACGCCTTATTCGTACTTAGGTTAATTTTCTAAGTCTTAGTCGTAATTGTTTTAGGTTTGTACGGCTTTGTGCTAGATTTGAAAGGGCAGGATTATTTCTATGCAAATCGTTTGAAATGGGGAGGACTGTGTCCAGGAGTTTTATTAAACGCAAAAAAAAAAGAATTTAAGATTTGTCAAAATTTTTGGCCGTGTACATATTTAGTTTTCTGTGTATTCATTTGATGTAAATATAACCACCGGATAGTTTGGCAAATATAGGTGTCAGCAACGACACCGCCATTGTACCCATACATTTAAGGATTTCGGAAAAGTGCACGGTTACAGTGTTTTGGTGAATTGGTACAACACAGTGGATTGCGCATTCACTTAACATCTGGAAATGTATGATTATGCAATGTGTTCAGCAATAAAAATTTGAATCTGAATTCTAGACATTATTATTAAGACTGAAAACAATTTGTTATTAACATTGAAATCAATTTGGAGTTTCAGAAAAGCTTGTTTATTGATAGTTTAAATACGCTTTCAAATACACATATTTTTCCTTTTAGCACTGAAATACCTGAACAGTAGATGAACACTCATTATTATTCAGTTGTTATTGACCTAGAAACCCAGCTCGTTTATTAATGAAATAATAATGTGTTTCAGCAGGGTTATTCTGAATTAAGCTTTATGCAAAGGTTTTGAAAGACCGTTTTTCATTGAATTGATATCACACTATTCAATATTACCTAGGTACTAAAATTTTACTGATCGTTGTTCCAGATTCGGAATGCAGCAGTTTCAAGGTTATAAGAACATGAAGGTATGTTGAATAATGTAGCTAATCACATACAATATAAACATAAATTCGCCCCGTTTTCCCATGGGGTAGGCAGAAACTACAGAGCGCCATCTGATATAATATTTACTACATACTCTGGAGTAAAAGAGGAGTAAAGAAAAAAACCATATAATATTTACTGCATAAATATTATATGGTTTTTTCTTACAATTTTTGCAATAGCAAAAATTATAAAAAAAAACTAGGCTGTTCAACACGTTTACCTAAGGCTTGTTTAAGAATTACAGAGCTTTAATTTGAAAAGAAGAACACAATGGTTTTTTCTGAAAAATACCAAATACTTTACCGCTTTAATTTTTAAAACATGGAAATAGTAACATTGTACATTATTTTTCATAATTTTAAGTACTATAATTAGTATTACTCTGATCTTTTAGTAGGTCTATTATTCTGATAGCTAAAATGTATGTTCGTTCAAATGATTGTTTTTACAACTACGAAAGTTTATACTAAAACACAATAAAATTTTGCTAATTACATGATTAGTGTAAACAAGCTTAAAAGTTATTTTCACGCGTTGTAAGAAAGTTTTACTTTCCTCATTAAAAAAGAAAATGTTTACATCAAATTCATCTTAACGATAAAATTACATAATTTATAATCTAATAAGTTTCCTGTTTAAGGAGCTGTCGTTCTTATAATAGGCACTAATCTTTTAATACTATTATAAACTAGCGGACGCCTCGCGGTTTAACCCGCGTCGTTCCCGTTCCCGTGGGAATACAGGCATAATATGTAGCCTATGTCACCAAGGGATAGTGTAGCTTGCCAACGGTGAAAGAATTTTTGAAATCCGTTCAATAGCTTTTAAGTTTATTCCTTACAAACAAAAATACAAATCTTTCCCCTTTATAATATAAGTAAAGATTTAGATTTGAAAGTTTGGATGTTTATTTGTTACTCATTAACTCCAGAACGCCTGAACGGATATGGATGAAATTTGGCACAGATATGGATTATAGTTTGGAATAGAACATAGGTTACTATTTATCCCGGTAAAATGTACGGTTCCCGTTGAACAATTGCCGACTTTCAAGCGGGCGAAGCCACTGGCAGAAGTTAGTAAATGCATAAGTTTGGATGAGTGTATGTTTGTTACTCAATCACGCTAAAATGGCTGAACAGATTTGGATGAAATTTGTCGCAGAGATAGACACAGGCTACTTTTCTGCCCGGTATAATGTTCCCTCGGGATAAGAATAGTTATTTGTATTACAAGGGGACAAAGTAATATTTTGTTCTTCCAGGGCATTATTTTGAATTCAGAGCTAAGCGAAGGATTCCATAGTTGAATCACGACCGTAGAATCCTGAGCTTAATGAGGAATTCAATATACGCCGCCCCAGAACAAAATATTTTGACCCCGAGTGATACACACTATTTTTCATCACTACCTAAGAGAGAAATAAAAAGCTACGAGTACCTACCTACTCGAAACTAGAAAATTTACAGAAAGGACTATAGTTTTTTTAAATCACATTGCGCCATAACTTAGAACCAGCCAGTAACTTATTCAAACATATGCGTTCGACCTATTTGGTTAACTTCACATACTTATCAACAAAGAGTAAGTAAAATACTAACTCCTTACTAACCAATCACAAAAATAAGTTTATCACCATAGAGAATTGAATGTTAGATAGTGATATTAAAAAAAAAAATTAAACCTTCACGCGAGCGCCTCCAACCTAACTACGCAAATCTATCAGAAGCACGAAGCGGACCAATCAGAAGAGAGAAAGCTCAAACTCCCACGGGCGCAAAATTAGATTTGGCTCCCACTATCCTCTATAGGCAATTGTCGTTTTTCGAATAGGTGTGATGAAAAATACTTTTCACGACGATGCCGCTGGCTGAAGATTTTTTGTTGTATTTGTAGAGAAATTTTCATAATACTTCTACAAAAATCTGTTAGTTATTTTGTCGCATCAAATATGAGCTACAAAGGCTAAGAAAAGGCAAAGGCAAGGCAAAGGCTTATCGGACAAATATGTCCAATAAGCCTTTATACGTTTGATATCCGCCTCAGATTTTGTCTTAAGACAGAGAAAAGTTTATATTAAAGCCTACAAGAGAAACAACTATAAATCAAAGCCTTCTCAAAGTTTTACGTTGTCACGAAAGCCATGACACTCCCGTCCAACTCCGTGAAACACGTCATCATATTTCAAAGAGAGGTGTTACATTAGTACGAGATCCCACGTCAAAAATCTGCAGTCATTTAGTTTTTGATTAAACTTACTTTTTATGAAAGACACTTGACAGAATGGCAATATCTAGCCACAATTAGTTTTTTTTTTTCTTTGCCCTACACTCGGCATTTCTCCTGTAACAGCGTATGCAACATTAACCAGTTCTCAGTTAGCCGCATTTTATGGGTTTCCAGGTGCAAACAGATGAAACAGCAACCCATACATAGATTGTGGCAATGAGAGCTGGCAACCTTTTTTTATTCTAATTTCTACATTACTTTCTTTCAAATGACGTTGGATTCACTTGAATAACTTATATATCTGGTATTAATTATCAAAATTAAATAACAATTTATTTAATGTTTCAATCAATTAAACCAGCAGCAATCTATTCTACTATCAAGTGTAATTCATGAAAATTAAGTTTTATTAAAACAAATTACCTGCACATTTTAGCACTGGGATCTTAGGCTACATACAATACCCCCGACAGAATCACTTTATCACTCACTCAGTGTAAGAGATGACCCCTTCCACTCATAACCTGCATACAAAGCCTTACTTTGTTCAATATTTAACCCCTGATTTCCCATAGGAAATAAGCAGCAGTAAACATGACTTACAGCGAAGCAAGTAAAGTACTCGTAACTATAGGACTTAAGTGTAGCTCTACTTTCTTCTAATTTTGTAAAGAAAGTCTGTATGATTGGTTGTTTGTTAATCATTCACGTCTTAACTGCTGACCAGATTTAGATGACGTTTGGAACAGGATATGATATAGCTATATACATATATATATATATAGCTACAATCTCAGGGTATTTAAGTCAAGAGTGAATAGGTTACTTCTAGGCAAGCGTGCTACATCTTCGACCACATCATCACTTATCATCAGGTGAGATAGTGGTCAAGCGCAAGCCTATATAGAATAAATAAAAAGACCATGGACTGAAATAGGACACTTGATATATGTTTGATAGGGATAGTGAAAAATTTTCACACGGACGAAGCCGCAAGTAGATGCTAATCACACTAATATTATAAAGGCGAAAGTTTGTATGGAAGGATGTTTGCAAATCAATCATCTCTCAACAGCCGAACGGCATTTGTATTATACTTGTAACACGGCTTTATCATAACCTCCTAAACCAGCCTATGATCTACCCGTGGATATTTAGGACACTCTTCATCCTCCTTATGTTGACTTGAGATAATAAATCACTTTTCACGTGGGCGAAGCTAGGATTATAAATGTGAATGTCTGGATGGTTAGATGTTTATTAATCGATCACGCCTAAACAGATGAACATTTGGTAGCATGAACTGGTTTAGGACGTAGGATACTTGTTTTTTATCCTGGTAGTAGGTACGCGTAGTAGGTCGCTTGGGCGACATCGCAACTGAGGCGGGCCGCGATGTAGTGTATCGGAGGCATCACGGCTGAAGGTTGGAGGTCTGAGGTCGGACGCGGTAGGCCCGCAGGGGAGGAGGAGTGTCGGTATAGCGTTGGCCGCTCTCCCTATTTCCTGCGGCCGAAAAGTGGTAGGTGGCAGGGCCACTTTCCTGCCCCTTCACAGGGGGACCAAGGGTGCTGTACACGGTGTTGTCTGGCGCCCACGTGTTGGTTTGGTCCCTGGGGTGGTAACGGCGTACAGTGTTCTGGTACGCCGGTGATGGGGGGTACTTCCCATAAGAGGTTCTGGAGATGGACAGTTGCGGTGGGTTTACGGTGATTGCTAACGTGTGCCCGTGTTCCCGCCATGAGCGGTACAGGAGGATACCGTGGAATTTTAGTGGGTTGGAGTCCCACAAAACTGCGCTATCTTCCCGTGGTAGCGCAGTATGCATGAGCATTTCCCGAAGCTAAAAAAAAAGGTACGTTACCGTGGGATAATTTCCAACTTTGTATAGGGACCCCATTTTCCGCACTTACGACTTTTATTCGGTCCGCTGTTGGAGAAGTGATTTCCAACTTACACACGGGCAAAGCCGCTGGCAGAAAATAGTATAGATTAAAGTTGTTACGACATCTGCCCTGATAAAATTACGGGTAGGTAAACTTTGGTTTTACCAACTTTGTGATCGAACCCTTTTGCATAAAGTATTTAATAGTTAAGGGAAGGGATCTTACTTTAGAGAATATCATTATTCATTTAGTCAAACATCTGGCAAAAAGAGAAATTTCCCACGGGATCATTTTGTAGTATAATTTCCCAGTTTGTTATGTATCAATCAACTGGTACAGAAAAACGTTTCTTCTTTTTATTTTCCTATAATTTACAGTTTGAATAGTTTACATTTTCTGTTAGGTATCAATATCTTCTTACTGATATAATTTTCGTGTTTTGGGTATTTTTAGAGTTCCGTTTTAGTAGTTCATACCAATCAGGGATGACCGTGAATGTATGTGTACGTGGATCTACCAGGTCACCAAATCATGTTAGTGGCAGCAACGGTCGGATTTCTCGATCTCCCTATACGGAGAGCATTCATGAGGTATTTCTTACAGAAAAAAAGTTAGGTACATACATATCGTACTGTTATTTATTAAATTGGCATTGTATGTATAATCTTGCTCATAGGGGCATTATCCAATAATTTTAACATTTTGGGACATATTTATGTAGGACAGAGCAGTAAATTATTGTTAAAGTTTCGACTACAAAAATGTACTCCTAAAAGGACAACATAAACAGGCTCCACTCTGGCCCACTTAAGGTAATCAAAACATCACCTACTTAGCCATGTGGTCAGTGTAAAGTTAAAAGGTCCTCCATCCCACATGCTATTTCCTCTTAAAATGATAAAAACCAGAATCCTATTATACAGGGTAAAATTAAATTACCTAGCTGAACTTTATTATCGACTTCATTAATCTGACTCCCAGAATAATAGGCATATCCTTAGAAGATTACTTTAAATTTTAAAACATTATTTTTTGTCGTCATTAGATATCAACACTCATCTATTGTTTCGTTGGTGGACATAACTTGATTCTGTACATAAGAAGGTCTGCTGCAGCATAAAGTGCTATGGTTTAACTAGTTAGAATACTGCCTACTAACGTTGCTTCGTGGTAGTAATCGACTTTAAAGTTTGCTTTTAACAAACTTTGATGGGTTTTGTGCCTTAGTGTTAGAAAGTTAGATTTTCATCGGTTTCTGTCGGTGAATAAGGTTCTCTTATATACTAAATATAAGGTTTCTGGAAGCCAAGAACTACGGCGACACATAGTCTTCCTGCCCTTGTTTTATGTTACTTGGGGTCGGTGAAACACATTTTCTTCTTCCATTATCCGCTGTCAACTGTTTCGCTACCATTCACTTCCATTTGTGATCGACTTTCTAAAAAGGAGAAGGTTCTATATTTAGCTATATGTTTGACTTTTTTTTTAACCGACTTCCCAAAAAGGAGGAGGTTCTATGTTCGACTTCATGTTTGTTTTTTTTTTTTTTTTTTTTTTTGTGTTTGTTCACCGATTACTCCGTCAATTGTGGACCGATTTTGAAAATTTTTTTGTTTGTAAAAGTATGTTCCGAAATTGGTCCCATTTTAATTTGGTGAAGATCTGATGAAGAACTTCGGAGATATACAACAGAACTCTTCAATAAATAACGGCAAATCTCTCGGGATTGCTGCAATCGCATGTCTGTTTGTTGTTTATAACATTTCATAACATAACATCACGCCAGTTTGCTCTTTAGGGGTAAGCAGATCTCTTATTTCACCGGTTATGTTCAAGTTTCATGAAATCTATTCTGGCGAAATAGTTCCCTTACTAAATTGCCTATTAGGTACGTACAACTAAAAAGTGAAAAATAAAAAACTTTTTTGCAAAAAAATACTACCGACTTCCAAATACAAAACTATAAAGTGAAAAATAACTTAATTTTTTGAAGTCGGTGTCCATAACGCAAAAAAAATGGTACCTACGAAAGACACCGACTTCAAAAAATTAAGTTATTTTTCACTTTGTAGTATTGTATTTGGAAGTCGGTAGTATTTTTTTGCAAAAAAGTTTTTGTATGTGTACCTATTACTCCGTCAATTATGGATCGATTGTGAAAATTATTTTTTTGTTTAAAAGGGTATACTCTCAAGGTGGTCACATTGTCACCAAGTCAGGATATAATTAGGGCAACCTCTGGAAATCGAGGGAAAACCTCAAATTTTATAGGCATACATATAACGATTTTGGTGTTTTCATCTACCTGGTAAGTATTTGCATTCAGAAAGTATCATTTGATGATGTGGAAATGATGAAGAAGACCACAGATGAACTCTGGAACTTCTTAATATTAAGTATATTTTGGGTATAAGATATCTCGAATAGTTAAATGACTTGATGCAAATTTAAATAAATAGTTCTAATAAAAACCAAATTTAAATAATGGTACCATCGAACTGATTTGGTGACGAAGCCGGCAGGTAGGCACCGGAACTCCGTAATAAAACAATATATCCCAGTCGTGTTTAGGCTTGTTGGAATTATAATGAGTAGCTCTCTGGCTACAAATGATTTCCAAAGTCGGTTCAATTTCGTTAGTAAAATGTTTTTTATTGGTTAGCCTAACATGATCAACCAAAATGAGATAACATTCAGAAGAAGAGGAAAAAGTGAATACCAATTTCTTATTTCCTTTAATTATAGATAGAGGTAGAAAATACCATAAGGTCACCAGAAAAAAAAAGGGTAATGTGCCCAATTGCCCATCTCAGTAGCAGTATACGTCAGCGGGCAGAAGGATTTTTTTTATTGGGTCAATCCCACCGGATTATTCCCAAACCACTGCAATTCTTGAAAGCCAGAATCAACAGTGGCGATCACCAGGAAAAATACAAATTTCGATTTCCCTCCATATCAAACACGAGACAGAACAAACAAGGCCAATAGGCACAAAGGGTCGTTTTCTACTGGGCCCAGCCCAGCTGCCTGGCACCACGGATAAAAATAATCATTAATATTAATGGGTCCTAACATTTTGAAAGATTAGGGAAGATGGGGAGAAGGATTATATGTCTGGCACCGCATACCGCAGCGTAGTGTGTTTCATTCAAAAGACCAAAGCTTTATGTGTCCGGCAAAGTTTTACCTATCTCCCAAGACAAAACCAAAACCTTTTGGTCTACTGACAAATCCTTTAAAATCAAAACCGAGGGTGGTGGGTTAAAAGTTATCTGCATACTGCCTGCTACTTGCCAGATCGTCCATAATCAATCTTTCCGCCACCGAGTTTGAAGTCTCTCTCCTTCAAAACTTTGGATTTACACCTGTCTTCCGAACTCGTCAATCAATTATTTGGAAAGTTACATTTATTCGTTTTGAAAAGGAATATAAATTAAATTGAAGCAGTTGATGATATTATCTATTTGTAATTAATTGTCTAAAAGTCTTCACTTAATTTAAATCAACCGTTAACTTTCGTTGACCAGTTTATTGGAATTCTGTCATTCAAAAATATAATAGATTCTGAAAGTTTAATTTTGTGAATACGTACAATGCTACAAGGATATTTGGTCCTACATTCTGACCTGATTCTGAATTTTGGTAATGGAAAACGTTTGGAAAAAAAACAAACTGCTAATGTCGGCACTAACGCTGTTCCGAGCTTAGCCTCAATAGATTTGCAACTATATTTACCTGGCAGATGATTAGTAAAGTTAATTTTATTGATTAACATCACATGTTACATTTTAATACTAAATGCGGCAGTAAGACATTATCGAACGAGGTACAACAGAGAAACTGGTTAGAAATTAAAAATGAAGAAGTCAGTAAATAAGAAACAATAATCTGATTACATTATTTAATTATTATTGTTGCGTCTATTGCGGCCAGTAGTTCGTTTAATACTTTGAATCCTTAATTAACTGCCAGTAAACTTAAAGTAACCACTTAGTTCTTGCAAACGACACCCACAGGTGAAGTGGATATGGTCTATTTTTACCTGGGGCCCACAAGCTAAAATAAACTTTACCGTATATGAATAAAGCCGTTTTTAAAGTTAGAGGTAGTGTATATTTTCTCACATTATTATTGAAAAATTGTGCGTAATTTTTCTAACCTATCTACATATTTAGCATTTATTTGGAGTGCCTGAAATATGAATATGAATTACTATTTTACGTAAAACCCTGAAGAGTTTATTTTTATAGCACGAGTTTTCATACCGTGAATTATTCAAATGTTCACATTTTATATTTAAACGAATTATGTAACAAGCAATGTATGCAAGCAGTGTATGTAATGCAGCAAGCGTTATGGGCACCTTTGCGCCGGGAACAGTTAGGGGCGGGTTATTTGACTAGTTATAAGACAACGCTTTTTGACGTGTCGTTGTGACTTTGACATCTAATTTGTTAGTCTTAGTTAATTAAGTATTGTATAGATAATTATTATATAATTATATTATGTAACTTAATTCAAATAATGTTCTAGATAAAATTATTATTAACGTCGCGTTCCTTTTTTGTATTAAAAGTTTAAGTCGTTTCTGTGAATGATTGTGTAACTTCGTTTAAAATTGCATTGTATCATAACGTTATTATTATAACAAAACCATCTGAGTCAATCGACAGGACGATTAATCAGGATTATCTCATGAAAATAAATAGGTCACAAATACCAATCAATTCTGTTTAAATTTGTAACCAAAATAATATTTGTAGGGTTGAAAAACTAAGTGCTTTTTTTTAATCTGTGTTTTTAAAATGCAATATACGCGCCTAACCTTACAGTATTCATAAGAACAGATAAAATAGGCAAACATCGTGAGTGCTAATCTATTTGCAGGAGGAGGTTTTCAATTCGTTGGAAATTAAAAAAAAAAGAATTGCCTGATTACTCAAAGACGACTGAACCGATTTAGAAAATTATTCTTTTGTTTGAAAAGGTATACATCCAAAGTAGTCCCATGGCCATCAGATCAGGATCTGATGATGGGATCCTGGAAAAATGGAGGGAACTCCTCAAATATTATATGCATACATACAGCGATTTTGGTATATTCATCAAAAAAGAAAGATATCAAAAAATAATTGGTGAATTGGATCTGATGAAGAAGACCACAGATGGCCACTGGAAGTCCTTAATGCTTAGTATGTCACGGGTATGAGATACCTCGAATAGTTAACCGACACCGTAAAACTGATTCACATCCGTACACTTCAACGTAAGGTTCAGTTGAAAACCAGCGTCAGGCAACTCCCAGTTGTCTGGCATATTGCTGAACTGGACCTTTTTGGCGCAGCTGCGGGGCACACTATGTATGTAAATGTTGTAAAATTAAGTTTTATTTGTACCTTGTGTGTATCTATGTGTGCCAAATAAACTAGTTTTCTTTCTTTCTTTCTGACTATGATGAAGGAAATACTTATAAATAATTGGTACCGATGAAAATGGTGCCATCAAACTAATCTGATGATGAAGCTGGAAGGTAGACACTGCAACTCCGAATTAAAACAATGTATCCTAGTCGTTTTTAGGCTTATTGGAATCTTCATGAGATGTACTTTGGCTATAAATGATTTTCATGGTAATTGGAGGTACCTACCAAAACTAAAACGACATTATTAAAAAATAAAAATCGTCGAGTCGGTGTCGAAAAACGGAAAACAAAAGGTAACAAAGACACCGACTTCGGAAAAGAAAGTTATTTTTCGCTTTGTAGTGTTTTGTTTTTGAAATCGGTTAATTTTTTTTGTTAATAAGTTTTTTTATTATGTAGGTACCTACATCTAGCAATTTTAAAATTGCTCCTTAGATATTCAATCCTTTAACTAAACATCACGCAGGTATTCCTTAAAGAGTACGGCAGTGGTGCACCTAGTAGTACCCTTCAATATTATCATTTAAACAGAACTTCAATTGAATTTCCATAAAGCTCAAAAACAACAATCGCACGCAATCGATAAACAATCAGTCATTGTTTTTGCGAGCACCGTCACCTAAAAAGATGGCGGCTTGCCACGACTGCGGGTCGCGAAACAGAAATCCATTGTTCTGGGCATAGAGCAAGTAATTGCCACACCAGCATGGATAGAGATGCTATTACTAAAATATTTTATACCATTCCCCCTCTAAAAATCTTATTTTTATTCACTGATAACAGTGAATACTTTTAATTACTGCTTCGGTGTTTGAATTTAGAACACACCAATATAATCGACCTCCATCGCAATGTTATACAACCTCCATGCGCAAAAAATACTCGACATACAAACTCCTTGTGATTTTCGTTTAAATCTTTCTTTTTCTCGTAGTCATGGTATAAAGTATAGTATGCAACTCTTGAATATCACTCGCGTCGCTCAGGGTTCTGACACTTAAATCACTCGTTATGCGTGATTCAATCATCATGAATCACTTCGTACGGTCGTGATTCAGTTGTTAGAATCCTTCAATTGCTCGTGATTCATCTATGGCCTTCGCTTTAAATCCGTCCTTTATTCACTAGTTGCACAATATACTATTGTGTTTTGAAGCTCGTTGTTGTCGTGGTCGCAAACGTGACTACTGAGCGTAGTGTCGTATAGTAGTCACAGTGGATCTTTGTGTCTCTGAAGTTGTCCTTGCGAACCATTGAGCAAGAAACAGTTTGTCATCGAGTATACTGTATAGAGTAAGCAACATATGATGATGCGACAAACGTAAGCGAGTGAAAGAGGCAGTTATACAATGTTATCTTCTATTTCAACATTGACACAAAAATAGCAACTGTGCAGGGTCTTGGCGACAACTTCAGAAACACAAAGATCCACTGTGCGTATTATAAAACATATTATTTATGCCCACACAATGTGCGCTAATAACAAGTATCAGCTAGCAAAGCCATAGCTAAAATTATCACGAACTGTCAATTTCTATGACAAAACCGCGACACTAACTGACATGCTTGGTTTGATACTTATAAAGTTTTGAAAATGTATATCTAGTTGCCACCCAAGGAGTCTCGGTGCTCTGTGGTTCTAAAGACACCACACAAATTTAAAATCCGCTCCAACAGTCCAATAAATGAGACTCATTTCCACCAAGTGTTTACTCTGAGCCCTCATCAAAATTTTGTTGGGTGACTTATTCCTGTGGTATTCAATAACATCTCTCTCGTAATACCTCACAAAATGTAAAATCCTTTTGAAGTTACGAATTCGAAGTCGGTTTCAATTTTGCTATTCTTTGCGACGGTAACTTTGGTCAGTCAGTCGGAAAAGTTGGAAAATATTATTGCAGCGCCAAAAAGTTAGTTGTGGATGAGTTTGGGAATATTTTAATGAATTTTCTGATGTTACTGTGATTTTAAAAATCGAGGGCATTCGTTGAAAATAGAAATAGAAATGTTATTGATTTTCCAATAACTGTTCCTTGATAACCATGCTAAAATATCTGCAAAATTTTGTCACACTGCAGGCACAGTGTCTCTTCTCACACAACAACAACAAATGACAATCAATATAACAAAGATGACAAGATTTGACCAATTTAAAAACCGGGCTAGTGCGAGTCTGACTCGCGCACTGAGAGTTCCGTATAAACAGCTACATTTACCAAAATAAATAGATACCTTTACTAGAGTTCATAAACAATAAAAGCACCGAACATTGCTCTAACAAAGGGACAAAATCCACTTTGCCATTCAAAAACTGTTGTCCCCATACATCATTTTTACTTTTCCAAGTTTATTTTATAAGTTGGACGACTATTACTCGTAAACTTGTAAAGCCTACTGAGCTGTGATAATTTTCCTTTTAATTTCATTATATATATACTATAGCCGTAATTTTTTTCGCATATCCAAAAGCAACAATTTAGCTGGCAGGAGGGGACACACTTGACTCTAACAAAAAAATGCAATTTATAGCTTAATTTTACACAAACGGGTCTCTAAATCGAAAAATGGTTTACACAGGCCCGTAATATATTTAAATGGCCTATCCAACGATACCCCACACCATAGGATAGACGAGAAATAAAAATCATTCCTAGTTTACGTTTACAGGTAGTACACCAAAAACATATTTTTTCATGATTTTATTTTATCCACTTTGTCGGCGTGTTTAATATGTATATCCATGCCAAATTATAGCGTTCTAATTCTTTGAGTTCTGAGCTAGGCTGCGGACAGACGGACGGACGGAAGGACAGACATGTCGAAATTATAAGGATTCCTTGTTGACTACGGAACCCTAAAAAGGAATCTATGTACTTACAAGTAAGTACAGGAGTACAAACAAATTTTAAAGTTTCCAACAGTAACAAAAATAGATTCAAGTCTACCAACTTTATACGTACTTCAATCATTTCCTCCACTGTTCTCTTGGACTTGTGAAGTTTCAAACTTACGACATCTAATTTGTACTACTTTCGCAGTTATCTGTTCAGTCTTACTAGGAACGGCCCCGATATGTTCTATTTGTATTGTCTCTTGTATTTTCGCAAGAATTTTTCGAAGCGGCCTAGTTTTTTGAACAGTGATTGAAAAGGTTTGTCCTGGGACCTAAATAAATAACTGGACATAGCTAATGTTTTTGCGTGTCCTTCGCCGTAAAAGGTGCCTGGATGTCGCGATTTTATGTGTCATCGACTAAGGGTGAATTCCATCAATAAAACTGAACGCTATTAGCACAATTTCATAGCAATTATGAGACTGATACTCGTAGCTCTTGTGCTCGGTTTAATGACATGCGATGAGTGGTTTCAGCAGTGTTGATCATGCGCATTTCACCTTAGTTTTCATGGAGAGTTTTTTACTGAATCAACCGGCAGTTACCTTCCTGAAATGCACTCAAATTCAAATTGTAGTTTGGAGTGATTACTATTTTATTAATTCTCCATAGTAAAACATGAGTGCCTCATTCAAACTTCAAAGTGAACAAAGAGTCCTGCAAGCCGCCGCAATGCAATCATGGAATATCATGTTTTCAAAGAAAATTTTGTTTCTGTAGAAAAATTTATAATTCAAATGAAATCAGTATCAACGGTAGTCGTTTCAAAAATGTTGTGTATGTATGTTTATATAATGTATGTAGAAGATAATTTATTTTTAATGTTTTGTGACTTATTTGAGTAGGTACCTACATACTCATTTCCCATTAAACAATTTTATGAAAACACTCTTATTTTCTCGTTTGAAGATTGCTAAGTTTCTATTTATAAGACTTTAATTAAAGAAACAGAAATTGTTTCAATCATAGACATTAATTGGAAAACATTCCTGTGTTTCATTAATGAAATTAATTATATTTAGAGGCAGTTAATATTAATTGCTTACGTTTAATATTCTCCTACTAAATGAATTTAAACTTGATTCAAAATACTTCTGACATAGTTACTATCATAATAAACATAATTCCAGTGAAAATACATACAACTAGGATTTTTCGCAGCGAATTTCTTATTTTCCTGGGCTGAATAAAAATAACTTAAAAAAAAACAATGAATGTTTTATGGCTTACAAATACCTAAAAACAAACATAAAAAACCGGCCAAGTGCGTGTCAAACTTTGTACATTTAGGGTTCCGTACCAAATCGCAAAATCAAGTTGGTTGCAATAGTAAAAATGAGGGCTTATAAAAGAAAAATTGATTTATCGATATATTGCATTTGTTAGTAAAATATACGTAATAATAAACATTATCATCAAATTTGAAGTTTATAGGTGTCGTAGTTTCAATGAGACGTTAAAAAAATATTCGGAACAAAATATTGTAAAAAAGCTGACTATGGTGCCTTCACATTCATTTATTTTCAAATATTTAAAAAATAAAAATACATTATTTATGTACTCAACGACTTCTAAAGAACGATACCCCACTCGATGGAGTAGGTCAATTTTTTTTTAGCGCCCACATTACTTTATACCATGCAAATTTGAAGACTTTAGCCGCAACCGATTCGCTGTAAAACCTGTGTGACAGACGTCGGACAGACAGACACGTGAGTGACATCAATAGGGCTTCGTTTGGACTCTTCGGGCACGGAACAATAAAAAAATAAAAGCCTAAATAAAAGCGCATTGGCGTATTGCAATAAAGTGGCATATTGCACCGCGCAGAAGAGCAAAAATATTTCGACACTATATTTACGAGTATGTGTAACCTAGAGTTAGTCAAACTGGCAAAGTGTTTTACATTAATTGAATATAACTTAGACCCCTGTAACGAACGACCGTAAGGGCTGCCATAACCAACATAACATAATTATAATGTACCCTCGTCCAAAGCCTCTTAGGAAGCATTGAGGGTCTTAACACATTACTAGATTTATGAATTATGGTCAAACTTCAGTTAAACTAGTTACTCAACGCACCCACTTAATATTTCAGGCCATTTTACATAAACTAACCACTAATGCCGACCAATGTACTTACTAACATCTTTAGTATCTCCGAGCATCCGAACTTGGGGTATTTATTCGGCCGAACTTTAGTTTTGCGAACTTTTAAAGTACTTCCACTGTTCAGTTGGTGTAACAGAGGTAGTTGAGTAGAGTTGAGTCTAACAAATGGGCATTGGACGGAATTAAATGGCGGGGAAACGGGGGGCTCGGATCTCTTGTTATGCAAATATTTGGCCTCGGGAGATGACAAATTGTGATGCATTCTATGAAAAACCCGGAGGACCCGACCGTGACGGATGTAGTCAGCAGTAAGCCCGAATAAAACTTCCTATCTGTATCTTACAGCGGCTTCGGCTTCCCAAGGGATCACCCAAGGACACTATTCTAATATTTTTTCTTTTACTGTGTTTAAGTCTTTTGTGTTGATGCAAAACACGTGTACACTGCCAGTCTGTAATTGTATTTTATGTTGGCATGTCTTTAAGCTCTCGATCCTGACAAATGTCAGTGCGCGTCGTCATCCTTTAGTGAGATTGAGGCGTGGAGCTGGTGTGGACTTTTAAACAGGTAGCGTAAGAATGGTTGAGTTACGACTATCTACACTATGTCTCAGTCCTTTTATCGACGAAGTTTCTTCAACAGTAGTATTTATGAAACATATAAGAGTGTTAAAGCCTAGAGTTAAATTGTTAAAGTATTTTCGGCCTTTTCGCAACCGAATCTTTTTCTATCGTAATAAAAAGCCAATTTGTTGTAGAAAATCTACTTTTCTAGATCATGTCCTAAACCCCAATCTGTCATTGTCCGAAATATGTCCACATTTTCAAATAAAACCCTGTATAATTATAAAAGTCCTTTTATTCAATATTCATTAAAAGCTTTTCCAAGCCAGTCTAATCATCTATTTGTCGTATCCCTCTTAGATAACTAATGAATTTTAATCCAGGCAAGTTTTACGACCAAACGCTGATTTACAAAAGAGAAGAACGGAATAATCTTAAAAGGTATCACTGTCATTTGCCGTGACCCTGTTCATTTCGAAGGACAAAAGCGTCTTTGTAACAAAGGGGTCTTGTTAAAACTATAATATCCAAGGAACCCTGACGTGAATATAATTTAATAGTTGAGAAGATTGCTTATTTAAGAATAATAGCTTTTAGGTCCCTTTGCATTGTGGCTATCATGTATATGGCAGGATTGGCTGAACTGAAGGCCCGTTTAGTTGTGGACTCTAAACGGAATTATGAACATTTCAAACTGCGGCAGTGAGTTGAATCACTCTTTGGAGAGTATTACTGCGTGAGGGTAAGCAAAGTTCGTAACATAGCCTTTGTTGATATTAGTTAAAAACTCCTTTATTGGTGCTTATTCGCAATGGTTGCTAACAGAATATTACAATCTATTGCCTCTTTTTGGCAAAACATTTACAGTTACAGGTATATCGTAACCATTACTTTTACTACCTACTTTTGTAAACTTTCACCTGAATGTTTAATCAAGATTTATGTAGGTTTGTGGACCTGTGTGTGGAAGTTATTTTATATATGAAATAAAGGTATGACAGTTAATGTGGTGATGTTATTGTTACATAAAAAACTGTTTCACAAAAAATCAAACCAACTTCTAAAACAAAACACTACATAGCGAAAAATTAACTTTCTTTCCGAAGTCGGTGTCGAATAACGGAAAACAATGGTAACATAAAAACTTGTTTACAAAAATATACTACCGACTTCTAAATAAAAAACAACATAGTGAAAAATAACTTTATTTTTGTAAGTCTTTCGGTTTGGTACCAATTTTCTGCGTTATGGACACCGACTTCCAAAAAAACAACCTATTTCACTTTGTAGTTTTTTATTTGGAAGTCGGTAGTATTTTTATGTAAAAAAACTTTTTATTTTTCTTTTTTTATGCGTACCTACCTAATAGGCAAGTTGTTAAGTAAGGTACCTATAACACCAGATTACCCGAATATCATGAAACATAACCAGTGAAATGAGAGATCTGCGTACCTCTTAGAAGCGTACTGGCGTGATTTTATGTTATGAAATGGTATAAACAATAAACAGACATGCGATTGCAGCAATCCCGAGAGATTTGCCGTAATTTTTTGAAGAGTTCTGTTGTATATCTTCGAAGTTCTTTATCGGATCTTCACCAAATTAAAATGGGACCAATTTCGAAAAATAGTTTTTCAAACAAAAAAAGATTTTTCAAAATCGGTCCTAAATTGACGGAGATATGCGTGAAAATACATAAAAAAAAGAAAAACATACACAATGTCGAACATAGAACCTCCTCCTGTTTGGTAAGTCGGTTAAAAGTAGAAATATTATATATTTCTAAACATATAACGATTCACTACATTAAATACTTTATATAGTATGTAATAGATTACTTACATACTTTAAAATTTAAATGGGTATTTAAGAGGCACTGTTGAAAGGAAAAACTGTTTTTTTGTCGTGATAGCAACTTAAATTTAAAGAAAAATCAAGCTTAACATAAGTAGTTTAGTATTCTAACTTCTTTATAAGTTTTAGCTTTATATATGACAAGTTATTATTTTTGTAAGTAATTATTTAATATATAACTTATTTGTTGCCATTAACAAGACCATCATGCGACAAAACAGTATTCAAAAAATTACCGACCCTAACATTACTTGTTAAAGATCAAACTGTATTCTATAATATTTATCTATCTTGAACAAGTCGTTCTAGTTCTTTAAGTTCGTACGTATCGAATAACACTATCTCCTGCTAATTGCAGAAGGTTCAGTTTCGTTTAACTTTGAGTGGGTCAGATAACGGCAGGGTGGGTTAGGTAACAGCAATTACCGACTGTAAAACATAATATTTGTATTTCTCTATTTGATAAAACTTTCACATTGGCATTCAAATATACTGTTTCGTCTCGTCTTTGATTCGCAAACATTCGTGAAGAAACTGCGACAGTATATCAACGTGTAATGGGAATTTTCGGCTGATCAAAGTGCCTCGAAAAACCCTTAAAATGTAGCCAATTTGTTTCTTTTGCTCGAATTCATTTACCTTCTTTTTTGCGTACCTATATAATATGTATTAGATATTGTATTTTCAAGTCTAGATTTTATAGCTATTATTAAATGACAAGTAACGAGTTTCTACTTTTTTTACATTAATTACATTTTGAGTCCGAAATAGACGCCCAAATATTGAACAAGTAAACATAATAAATGGCAGAATCTTTGAAAATTATTTATATACTCTACTTTGGCACAATTATTTTAAAGTATATTACATAAATAATTTGTGTTAATATTTATGTTACTCATAATATGGCTTTGACGGTAGTATTAAATGCAATTTAAATTGACTCTTATTTAATTAAGCTTTAAAGTAAACATTCATCATAATCATCAGCCTTTTAATGTTTCCAAAGGCTGGAACACAGGCCTCCTCTCTGTGAGAGGGAATGTCGTAATCCACCACGCAGCCGAGTGCGGGTTGGTGAATGTCACATGTCTTCGAAATTTTGGTTCTAGGACATGCCGGTTTCCTCACGATGTTTTCCTTCACCGTTTTGAGAGCAGTGCTGATGAAATAATTTACACAATATTAAGTGCCTGCCTAGGTTCGAACCCACGACCTACAATTTTTAAGTCGCGGACGTTACCACTGGGCGGTGGGGTCATTGTGCACTAGTGAGTGCTTTACTGCTCTATTCTATTGCTCAAATGTAAACATTATAGGAATCGATTAAAATACGCCTTTGAATCAAGATAGTATAAAAACTAAATATAATTATCTCTTGTTTTAGTTCAAAAGTAAATATATAGTAAATGAAACTGTGTGCTTGAATTATATGGCCTTCATTTAAAAAACAAATTCAGGTAATTACCCTTATGATACCTAGTAGATACATAAAGTTTCATTGATTTTTGTTCAGGCTCGTGCTATACAAATGAGGATTCAATTGTCTCTTTTTTTATCTCATATAGAAAATAATTTTGAGTAGCAAAATATCTAATTCCGTCCGTGTGTGGAGTAAATCGTGAAATATATTATTATGTTGTTTTCATGTGTGGGCGATAATCTTCTAATCCTTGACGTTAGTTGACGTTGAGTAGGCGAAGACAAGACGAAAAGACACGTTCTGAATTTCCATTCAGGATCCCATAAGAATAATAAGTGATGGCTGTCTACTTAGGTTGCCTAAGGTAGGACACGCAAGGTTCCTGCCTATTTGAATTTTCCAAGTCACTGAAAATTTTGTTTGTTAGAAAATTGGTTGCTTTTTTAGAATATTCGCGTTACCTAAACAGTGAGCGTTTTTATTTTATCGGAATAGATATCGGTTCTCGTTTCCAAATAGATTCCAGCTTTTACTTTAGTGCAATAAAACTTCACGATCTTGTGATCAGATGTTCCTCTTTAGCCATTTCCTCTTCCTGTTTTACGATTTTCAAAAGCATTTGCTACCTTGAAAACAACGAAAAGTTTTCTCTAAACATTCTTTATTATTTTATGAAACGCTTTTCTTTCGTTTACTGCGTAAAAAATGTCGCTAACTTTTTCTACTTTCAAAAGTGTTCGGACCTTTTTTTGATAAATCACTTTCTACGATGCTATATTTCTCAATACCGTGTAGTGTTCATATTTGAGAGTGCCTGAATTCTCCTAAGTCTTGCTGAGACGTGTCAGTGCTAATAAAAAAGGAATATACGGGCGTAAAGCCGGGGGCCCGAATCATGTCGGTAGTAGGCAACGCAACTCGACACCAAAAGTAATCCTCTTATCCTAATATGGGATGGTGGAAGCCTTTTTATATAAGAAGATATATGACGTTCCATATACGGAATATTAGTGCACTGTGTACGTCGGTGTTCCGTGATCCATCAAGTATAAACAGTGTTTTGCTCCAGCACAGTTTTAAGCCTGGCCTTATGTGGATTTCCTTGGAAAAGGGTTATTATACGAGCTTGACGTCTCGTTGTTACAAAGTTTCCTTTACTTTGGTGTAATGAAATTGACTAATGAAGCCTTCAAAGTTCGTATATATCAAACCCTAGTTTCTTTTTTAAAACAAAAAAACAATTTGAAAAAAAAAACGACCTGGTGTCCTGTATTTTTAGCGTAGTTTTTCCGTCGATATTGGTCGTGTTCACAATATTCCTGGCCTGTTAGTTTGCAATATATATTGGTATACATAGTTTCATACATCGTACAGGCTTTGCAATAACGAATAGTTAACATTGGGTAAATCGGTAACCAATAGTTAACTTGTTTGTCGCGGGCTATCGGCAAACAGCAGCGAGTGACATATTAGGCACTAATAACAACATAATGCGATCATCAATCTGTATGTCATGATTATGATAGTTTCTTATGTTCGATTATTAGTAGATAGTTCTGCAGTTTCAGTAACAAAATCACTCTGCTTTTTAGCCTTTTCTTAGACCGCTGTTTGGGTGGATTGTTGTTCCCTAATATTTTTTTAGAACGAAAGAAATCATGTATTGCCAACTGTAACATGTTACAAACGAAACCGACTTCCAAAACAAAACACTACAAATCGAAAAATAACTTTATTTTCGGAAGTCGGAGTCTTACTTAACAATTTGTTTTTGACACTAACTTCCAAAAATATGTTTTTTTTTGCGTTGTAATGTTTTGTTTCGGAAGTCTGATTATATTTTTTTATTTTTCACTTTATCAGTTTTGTTATCAACCCTAAATTAACATGAAAATCATTTTTTTCAATGATCAGTTCTCATTGAGAAGTTCCAATAACCATCTGTAGTCTTCTTCATCATTTTCTCTTCACCAAATGATATTTTCTCAATGCAATACTTGCCATGTAATTGAAAATGAAAATACCAAAATCGCTATATGTATGCCTGCAAAATGTGAAGAGTTCGCTCGATGTCCCCTCATCAGATCCTGGCTTGGTGACAATGGAACCACCTCTGAAGTATGACAGAAAAAATAAGACTCAAAAGCAATTCACAGTTTGCGGAGTAATCGCAAAAACTAACAGACACACAAAAACTAACAGTCAAATGGAGGACTTCCTACTTTTTGAAGTCTGTTGAAGACAAATTAGTTCTAAACCTTTTTTTTTTCAGAATCGAAAAAGGAACAGGCTCAGCCGATGTATGCCTCATCCGATAAAGTAGAAAGATTGCTTTATGCAACCTATTATAGTGATTTAGGGTTAGAATTATCAGTCATTCATCACTCACAGTATCTGTAGTAAAATAATTATGTTTATTTGATTGGTTATTTGTAAAAGGAAATTTCTCGAATCTCAGATCCAATAACGAAAATATTTAATTGATAAAAAACTGTTTTAAGCCCCACGATATAAAAGACACGAAGGATCGTAATGAAGAGAACAAGTAATTAATATACGACTATAAATCATTGAAAGTTTAATTTCAGCTTTGTACCTAATTCATTCTGCATTTACCACCGAGTTCCAAGTCTCCGATAGAAATAATTCCTCCACGCTCGATCTATTCACTTTACGGTTAGTCCCTGCACTTCGCAGGTGGTGCTATCTATCGTCGTCAGATATTACTTAAGTTTAAGATTTATTACTTGAGTAGATTTCGTTACGGTTTCTTCGGTAGGAAGCATGATAAATTGAACTGGATCAAATGCTTGAAGGATTATTGAATGATTATCGGAACGATATTTAGATTTTGTTATTAGAGGTTTCGAGGTTGAAAGCGTTCACCTTTGATATTTAAGAAAACAGACGGAGGAGGGAATTCTTTTCTTTTAAAGGTTGCCACAGTGTTTTAATGAGGTTTGTAGTGTATTTTTAAAATCCGACGGAAAAATACGGGTGTTATAAGATTGACGTGTGTACCTGTGTATTTATGTATGTGTTTATTTGCGTATATGTGTTTCTGTCTGCAGCATAATAGTTCTTAAACGAATGAACCGATTTTGAATTTGTTTGTTTTTTTTTGTTTTTAAACATGACTTAATCGAGAGTTTTCTTAGCTTTGATCAAAATCGGTTCCGCTGTTCAAAAGTTATGGGCGTTCTATTTTTTTAATCGAGGTGTTTTCGCAAGATACTCGTATCGTGTCATAATTACGTTTTCAGTAGATAGTCGATCGAAACGCGTCTACTACTGTACTAAATAAATAATGTCGCATGAAATTAAATGTTTCGAGGGTTGTAAACTAAAAAAAAAACTTATACTTCAAATAATAATGAATGATGATGATGCCCCAAAGGGCTAGATAGAGTACCGACAAAAGTTAACCAACATTTACGGACACCGGACTGGTACTGAAAAAAGCCCGCTTAAAAACTCAAGACAGAAATGCCAAGCCCAAGACCTCATGGTCAGTAGAAGTGCTTGTTACCACTAGACCAGCGAGGTAGTGACTGTACACTTTGGTAATCACCAAGCCAGCGTTCTCGAATGGAGACGCTTTATCCCCTTCCTAATTAGATTTAATTAGGTTAACTTATGGTACTCGTTAAGCCTTAAGTACTAAGTTTCACCAAACAACACGTTGATCCATTGCTTTCCGTATCGTATTGTTTCTGTTTAACTAGCATCTTCCGATCTTTTCTTAGTATTTAACTAAATAAGCTCAATTTGCGCCCAACACAGCTCTTAGCTTAAACTTAACTCAAATAGATTTTAAGTCAAAAGGTCTTTTGAGGACTCTAATAATTTTATAATTTGACAGTCTATATGTTTGTTGATCAATCACTCCACAACGGCTTCTTCTTCTTTCTTCTTTTCGAGTCGATGGAAAACTCTTTATAAATTTTGGGCCCAGTAGGTGGCCACCCCGATTGCGGCGTCAGTGGCGAGCTTAAGGTCTTCCAAAGTGAAGCGACACTTGGGACACTCCAGCATGCGTGTCATATTTTGCAAAAGGGCACCGCACTCACACTGGGTATCAGACGGGTCTATAAATCCCCATTTTGCCAAATTGTGTTTGCAGCGGCCTACTTGGGTGCGCAAACAATTGAGTCCTTTCCATATAGGCCACTGCAGTTCCATATAGCCACAACGGCTGAAAGAATTTGAATTAAGGGTAGACCACAACCTGGATTGAGGTATAGGATACGTTATATACTCTACGCATAATTATCCCGTGAGAAAAGTCGAGGCATAATTTAGAACTCATTAAACCTATTTATTCAAATGGAAAAAACTAATATTTGATTGACTGTAAATACAATAATGTAAGACCCTCTATCGCATATTACCCTGGTAAAGGATAAAAATGATCCTACCAATTTGTCAAGTAATGGCCAAATTGTCTACATTGATCTGATTCCGTCCACCGTTCATAATGGTCCTCTTGATCTTACAAATTGCCAATTATGTTTACACGGTTGTAATGAAACCCTTTGGTCCTGTCTTTTTGTAATTCAAAATGTCCAATTTTGTATAGGACTGATGTGTATTTCGGTATGTGATATTTATTTAGCCATGTAGTATATGGTATTTACATAGGTCTCTACTGCATTGATACTTTTGAGTTTTGGTTTTGACGATAGATATTTCTTTTAATTTTTTTTTTGTTACCTTGATAAAACTTACCGGCCTTGTCTCTATATTAGCTATGTCTGTATGTATAGCTATATCTATATATATCTATCTACATATCTATCTACCTATATAGAACTCCCTGTATCAAGTCAAATATGTTTTGTTTATTATATTACCTTCTGCTGTGTCGTTTAAAAAAATGTTCGTAAAAGTCCCAGAAAAAAAACATGATTTCTATGGGTTAGGCCACGGCAGTGAAGCCACGGAACAAGCTAATAAAATCATATTTTATATTCAGTTTACCAAGTATACGGTAGCGAAAGTACGAGTGAGCCTTCGACAATATCAGCCAACTCAATACAAATTGTCAAAGCCAAACTTCCTTGAGCCCGAAACAGTTTCAAATTGAGAAACCCGAACGCGTAAAGATGAATTGAAGGTCTTATTCACATCATATTGGCCTCGAGAACCAACAATGCGTTAGTTAGACCCTTTGGCCTACGAGGGATTCGGATATCGAGCGCTGTCTCCTATGTTATGTTATAAGAATGAAAAATTGGTTGGTTTTGTGGTCGAGATGATTTTTAAGCAAAATAGTAAGAAAGATTGAATAAATATTTTTGAGAGATTTTTTTTGTGAAAAGTTAAGTGAAATTGTTCTAATCCGTCGAAAAATTTCAATGAAAACGCGTCATCATATAGTTGTAGCATTGTCGCATCGCGTCGATCTGTGGAAGCCCTAAAGGTTCTGTTCTGAATGATGTTGAAATTCAGAACCTTGAAAGGGAATTATTGAGTAGGGAAAATACACTTAAGGAAATATTTTGTAAATATGAATGTAGTCAACAGATGTTGAGTGAACGCATGCAGGAGGCCTGTGAGTTGGTGGACCTGGTGAAGTATAAAGCAGAGAGGTGCGAATCATTGACTAACAACCTCACCTGTAGTTGTGCTGCCGCTCTGCCACCTCTCATGTCACAACATGTTGCTACTACAACTTTACCCATTGATCATACTGCAACAACTTTGAACCCCACCAAAAGTAATGTCTTAGTATTTTCTGATAGATTAGGAACAGGTTTTGGATCTTTGTTAAATAACCGTTCTAAACATACAATAGTGAACCATTGTTATCATAAACTGCAATTTAATGAGCTTATCCATAAAATTCAACAGACACAATTGAATGAGCAAACTACTGTAGTACTTCTTATTGGAAATAGCCTTAGTATAACAAAAAGGGACATAGTTAATGGTATCGACACCCTACTTAAGTTAACATTAGGCAAATTAATATTATGTGCATTGCCCTATTCTGGCAAGTTACTTGTTCATGAAAATGAATACATTTCTAGTTTGAATAACCTGATGCATATATTATCTTGTCGTCATAGTGACCGTTTATTGTTTTTTGACACCAACAATTTTGTTAGTGATTTTGTTTTGATTGGGAACCATATGTTTCTTCCCAAAAATAGTCGACATTTATTAGCTACATTGTTAGCTTTTAATATACACGCAGTTATTGATAATTTAACTGAGACTAGGTTTAGTGATTTAACAGTATTATCCAGTTTTTCTGATAATACTTTAAACGACGATTCTTTAAACGATTAGAGCCGACAAAAGAGAAGTCGAATAGTAATATTTTACTATATCATCAAAATATAAATCGCTTCTCCGGCAAAATTTTAGACGTGGAATTGTTAGTAGATAAATACCACATGGATATCTTATGTTTTTGTGAAACTTGGTTAAAACCAGATAGGATGTTGTTTAATGTAAATAATTTCTCAGTTGCCAGCGCGTACAACAGATCCACAGTGGGTGGTGGTACCCTGATACTTTGTAATAGTCATTTAAAATATAAGGAAAGGAAGGATATCACTGCTTACTCTGTTGATCGCTTGTGTGAGGTAGCATGTGCAGAGGTCGAGGGGCATACTGTCTTGTGCGTTTACAGACCACCAGCATCAAACTTGTCATTGTTTTTGATTACAATGGAAGAATTATTAAGTAAACTTTTCAGAGATAATAAATTGGTTTTTGTTTGTGGTGACTTAAACATAGATCTGTTAGTCAACTCGCCTGAAAAATGTAAGCTCATTTCATTATTTAAATCATTTAACCTAAAATATTTATTTAATGAACCAACAAGAATAACAGCGACTTCAGCTTCTTGCATAGATAATGTATTCACTAATTGTAAAGTAAAAGATTCGTTTTTAATTAGTGGCGTTAGGTCAGACCATACTGGTCAACTAGTATCTTTTGAGTCAAATAAAAAAATTAACCTAGCTAAATCAATTCGATTAAGACCACTTACTAAAAATAAATTAATCTCTTTTAATAATAATGTTTTTAGCAACCTTTGTAACGCCAGTTTTGATTCAAACGACCCCAATATAAATTACGGCAAGTTGTTTTCAACAGTTTGCCAAGAATTCAATAAAACGTGTCCTGTAAAAACAGTTAAAGTCAACAATTCCAAATTGAAATTTAGTGAATGGGCCACTGTGGGCATAAGAAAAAGCCGAGATATCTTATATAATTTATATTACGAAAAATCTTTGACTTCCGATCAAGTTTTTCACACTTATGTTAGAAACTATTCCAAAATATTCAAAAGAGTCTGCGCTCAAGCAAAATCTCAAATAATAATTAACAAAATTGGTGCTTCTAATAATAAAATAAAAACTGTGTGGCAATTAATTAATAGAGAAACTGGAAAGATACAACAACGCGATCAGAATGAGTTGTCTTTGAAAATAACTAATCAAACCATTTCTGATAGGCAAGAAGTCGCTGAGACATTAGAAAATTTCTTTACCAACATTCCGTTAGAGGTTACGAAGTCTCTTCCTTCCTCATCTAAATTAGCTGAAGCTCTTCTTAAAGAAAACTTTACTGAAGACATACCAATCTTTAAATTTAAACCAATATGTATTGATACAATTAAAAACGCGTTCAAAAGTCTCAATATAAAGAATACTGAAGACTTGTGGGGGATATCCGTTAGGGTTCTTGGAGATATTATTGACTCAATTGCTCCTGTCCTAACAGGCATATTCAATCAATGTTTGGACAGCGGCACTTTTCCTGACTTAATGAAACACAGTAAAGTAGTACCAATTTTCAAATCAGGCTGTAAGAGTGATCCTTCTAATTATAGACCTATATCCGTGCTTCCAGCATTGAGTAAAATCTATGAAAAAATCATGCTGGAACAGATGTTGTCTCACTTCAATTTAAATGGGATCCTGCATAGTCAACAGTTTGGTTTCACGAAAGGTAGGTCGACAACGGACGCGGGAGTAAAACTCATCAGCCACATCTTGGAGGCTTGGGAGAGGTCCCAGGATGCCATTGGCATTTTCTGTGATCTCTCAAAAGCTTTCGACTGCGTCGACCACAACACACGTACGTAACGTAGTGGTGCAATTTACAGATCAGTCTGTAAATTGCACCACTACGGAATTCGTGGAAAATCTGCTGATCTCGTGCTTTCCTATTTATCAAACAGACAGCAAAAAGTAAATGTTAATGGGGCGACGTCCTCCGGGTCTCTAGTCAAGATGGGCATGCCCCAAGGTTCAATTCTCGGCCCTTTCCTTTTTCTTGTTTACATTAATGATCTCCCTTTTATGATGGCCAAATTATCGGATATAATTCTATTTGCTGATGATACTTCGCTAATTTTTAAAATAGATAGGCAAGATACGGATGTTTTAAATGTCAACGAAAGTCTAATTGTTCTCTCAAAATGGTTCGCAGCTAACAATCTTTTACTGAATGCGAAAAAAACAAAATGTCTAAAGTTCTCTTTACCAAATGTACCACAACATGACCTAAACTTAAATCTTGACGGCAAAAATCTTGAAGTTATAACGGAAACTGTATTCTTAGGGATTACTATCGATTCAAAATTGCAGTGGGGCGCGCTCATTAGAACTCTTTCGGGTAGGTTAAGTTCGGCTGCATATGCAGTAAGGAAAATAAGGCAGCTAACCGATGTAGCTACAGCTAGGTTAGTATACTATGCTTATTTCCACAGTATTATGTCTTATGGCATTCTGCTGTGGGGATCAGCAGCAGACGTTGACTCAATTTTCATCCTACAAAAGAGGGCAATCCGCGCAATCTATAAAATGGGTCCTCGCGAGTCCCTCAGAGAAAAATTTAAAGAGATCGATATACTGACTCTACCTTCACTTTATATTTTGGAATGTATTTTGTATGTCCGTAAAAATCGGGGGCTGTTCAAAACTAGAAGCGACTTCCATAATTTAAATACACGCAGTAAGCACGAAATTGTAATACCCAAATTCAGATTAACGAAAACTAGCAAGTCTTTTCTTATAAACAGTATACGCTTTTATAACAAGTTGCCAAAGTCAGTTATAGAACTGACCGATGGAAGGTTCAAAAACTACATCAAACGTATCCTTATTAAAAAAGCATATTATAAAATCAAGGACTACGTTGAAGATAAAAACATTTGGCCTTAGCTCCTTCTGCGCATGCAGCTTCCCTGGTAACTTGTAAACGGCACAAATATGTGGATGTCTCTAACTATTCTCAATCTCATTTTTCTTTCCTTCTTTTAATTAGACTTTTTACAATGGTTTTCAAACATCTTTATAGCCCTTTGCTAAGAATAGTTACAGCACTGATAACAAAATTTGTGCCACATGTTAAATTTAGTCTTGTTATACTTATTTTTATTTACAATGTATAGATTCTTTTACCGATTGTTTTGTGAATGTGTGAACATTGTAGGCCTTCTAGTTGCTAGTTAACATTTGTTAACTTTTTTATAAAATATATAATCCTTTTATTTTATTTTTTTAGTTTCTTACGACTTATTGTCATAAGTCGGGCCTACGTTGTCCCCACATGTCTAAGTACTAATGCTGTAACATGGAAATATTGTAAAACCAAACCATTTTTAAAAGAGTAACCATGGAGTTTCTTGCCGGTTCTTCTCCATAGGAAACGACCAACCCGAACCGTGCACCTTTTGTCGACGTTTTATAAGTGCCCATGTAGGCCTATGTGAAATAAAAATATTGATTTTGATTTTGATTTTGATTTTGTTCTTTAAAATCATAAAATGATAATTACCTATAAGGCTTTTAGCGCTTCAGTCGTAAATACTAGCACACAACATAAACAAATAATAAGATTTTCATTTATTTTTACTAATATACTAACGTAATTTACACTGAATTGTTGTCTAAACCTGATGTAAGCTTTAACACTTTTGTACTGTGATGAATGAAGAAAATATTTTTTATTTATCTATTTTAATTATTTTTACCTATTACGTATCGTCAAAGTTCGTCTGTTTAAGGTTTTCTGTAAGGCCCTTTCCTAATGGCGTGATACAATTTGATTTGTATCACACGAATAAACGGCTTTTACTCATCGAAATTGCAAGTACTAGTTTTGCATGGTCCTAATGAGATGCAATTCGACCGATACGCACTTGATTTTTTCGTAGAAGGTACGTGCATGATATCGCCTATAGACGCAATTTAAATTGCGCCACGCCATCAGAAAGCCTAAGAAATAATTATATTATGGAATATCATCAACATCGAACAAATGTTTTATCTATCATAAAAAATATAATTATAACCGGTTGAAGAATTTGTATCTAATAAAAGTCAAAAAACATTACACGAATTTCTTTTTGGGATGATAAAAAAGAAACCAAGAATAACGAGATTTTATTTTTAGATTCTCTCGCTTTTAATATTTAATACAGCAAAGAAAAAAGTGGTTCTACAAAATCGTTTGTCACACCACCTGCTCAACAATGTCCAATTACGTATCATCAACGTAAAGTAAAGCATTAACTTTTAAAGGTGGTAAAATTAAAGTAAAATAATTTGAATTTGAAACGTCAATTACGTGTGAAAATTCGTAGAAAACTCTAAGGGCTGATTTCCGAATAGAGTATTTGGAGTTAAAAACGTCTCAAATTAAGCTTAAGTAGAGATTGACAAATAGTGAACTTAAAATACTTAAATTAGAAATCGAGGGTAAGTAAAACAAATCCCATATGGTATTGCAAAGAGCCACCATATAATAAATAACGGATAATTTCAAAGAATATGAAACAAAAGACAATGCTGTGATTTTCAGCTAATTTATTGCAATATTTGTGTTGACAAAAAAATTCGAGCGATGGTTATTCTACTCCAGACTTTATCAAAACAGAAGCTTCCATCATTCATCAGCATTTCAGCCGTAAGACTAATTTTTCCTGTGTTGAGCTTGATAACCATGTTGAAGTGTGCGTCTACATATCTACAAGTTAACAGAATCTATCTGTATTTGACTCTGTAATAGAAGATGTGTTAGAAAAGTTAGTACTAGTAGTAAATAAATCGTCTTATGTGGCGATTTTAACATTAACTTATTAAAAAAGAACACTAGCAGTATCAGATTATTGGGCATTTTTAAATAATTTAATCTGGCAAATGTTTTTATGTAGCCAACCAAAGTGACAGCTTCTTCTGCGACATGTATAGATAACCTTTTTTGTAATTGTGTTTACTTAGATAAAGAAATTTTAAATACGTTTGTATTTGATCACAGTAGACTAACTAATAACGTTTAGCATCTACATGGCGTTACAAAAAAAAAAAATTAAGACCATTACAAGTAAACATTTAGAAAACATTAATAATACCTTGAATAGTAAGTTATTTGTTCAAATCTTTTATAATTTAGATGATCCAAATAAGTTCCATGCAGAGTTTTTAAAGTACCACGTAATTGAATGACACTTTTCAACTGAAAGCAAAAAGTATTTACACCAAGTTCGTGTTTACCGATTGGGCGACTCCAGGCATTTGTTAAAGCAGGGCACAACTACATTAACTTTATGGCCTTAAGCAACATATGAATAATATAAGCTTTAATAAATATCTTTCTTCTATATACAGCTCTCTTCCCAGTTCAACTTAGGTCGGGTCTCCTTGTGCATTTGCGCCAGAGAGCTCTGGGTTGTCTGAGTGCTTAGGTTCTCCTTCAGGAACTCCTTCTGCATGCACAAGCTTTTATAAATATGTTGCAAAATATTCAAAAACCTTTAAAACTGCATGCAAAATAGCTAAAACGCTGTATATAAGCAATATAATAAAATGCGCAGACGATAAAATAAAAATTACCTGGCAAATAATAAACAGGTAGAAAAAAACAGCGTAATACTGAATTTAATTTAGCGACTGCGCATAGCCCCTATAATCATAATCAGATGTAGAGGTAGCTCAGGCATTTGAAAACTTATTTGCTTATATTCCTAGCAAAATCTTCGAAAAGTTATAGCTCAACCAATTGTTGTGTCATTTTAACGAACATACCATCTTTTATGATAAAAAGTACGGTTTCACCAAAGGGCGTTGCACAACTGACGCTGGCGTCAATCTAATAAATATTTTTTTTACGCCTGGGAAGAAGCTCAAGACGCCATTGGAATATTTTGCGACCTCTCGAAGGCGTTTGATTGCGCTAAACATGAGACACTATTGTTGAAGCTTGAGCACTTGGGATTAGACATACGGCCCTTGAGTTACTTAAATCATGTGTGTGAAATCCAGACAAGTTTAAGTTCAGGTAAACGGCATAAACTTACTAGGGTCTGAAATGCCAATGGGCGTTCCTCAAGGGACGACTTGGATCCATTCCTCTTTTTACTTAACGATTTGCCTCACTTACAACAAAATCAACCGAAGATTGTGTTATTTGCTGATGATACATCTTTAATATTTAAATAGATCAGTGGATACACAATCATGACAATGTGAATAACTCTATTCATCAGGTCCAAACTTGGTTCACAGCTAACCCAAATGTATTAGATTCATATTGCCGAACGTTAGAAGTAGCGAATGCGATATCTTATATATTTTTTTTATATATTGAATGGAGAAAAGCTGGACTTTATAAATCAGTTTTCCTAGGAATCACTCTAGACGACAAAATACAATAGGGTCCTCACATAACATCTGTTGCGGGTTGGCTAAGTTTAGCCACATATGCTATTAGTAAGATAAGACAATTAACGGATGTAGAAACCACGCGTTAGGTCTATTTTTCTTACTTTCACAGCATAATGCTATACGGTATTTTGTTGTGCGGTCGGGCGGCTGTCCTTGAGTCCATATTTATATTGTAAAAGAGACCTGTCAGAGCCATACATAAGTTAAAGTCACTGAGAATCTCTTAAGGTATTATTTAAAAAGATTAATATTATGACAGTTTCTTGTCAATTCATTTATGAAAATATTATGAATATGTAAGGAAAAATATACATCTCTTTAGTAAAGTTAGTGATAGATATAGATCAAACATCTTATAGATTAGCTAAAGTACACACATCTTTCATGGGGTACTATGTAAATTCTATAACAAAATACTTTGTCCTATATAAAACTAGATTAAAGAAAACGTAAAAAAAAAACAAGCGTACAACAAATTAGATTATTATATTCAATATAAGAATGCTAAGAAACATGCTGCTCCTGCTCCATAGGGCAATCTTTAGTGTAGACAAAATCAAACTGGTTAATTTATATTTTCATTAATTATAGTATAGCTTTTCTATTTTCCATTCTCTTATTTTTAAGAAATTGACTTAGAAATTGTTTCGTTGTTGTTTAATTATGTTATTTCACTATGTTTATAATATTTGTAAGTTTGTGAGAACCATGTTCCTATTTATCAAATGAATGAATTTACCTATGAGTACTTGTAATACTTTATCTTACAAGCATATCTTTACCTACACAAAGTATGTTAGTCGGGGTGCATCATCCTCACGTATATGAATTAATGTATGTATATAAAATACTTTTTTAAAAGTATAAGTGTGGCGTTTCTTGTCCGTTCTTCTCCATAACAAGCTACTTTTCCGAATGGACGATAGAATTAATTATTCATCATCATCTGCCTAGCCTTTTTCCCAACTATGTTGGGGTCGGCTTCCAGTCTAACCGGATTCAGCTGAGTACCAGTGTTTTACATGGAGCGACTGCCTATCTGACCTACACAACCCAGTAACTGGGTAACACTGTACCCCTTGGCTTGACTGGTGTCAGATCTCAAGCTTCTTACTACTCGTAACGACTGTCAAAGATCTTCAAATGACAGCCGGGACCAACAGCTTAACGTGCTTTCCGAGGCACGGAGGAAACTCGGTATGTTGAAATGGTCACCCATCCACGGACCGACCTCGTCAAGCGTTACTTAACCTTGAAGATTGACCCATGCGGCTGTTATTATTTAGCCACGAGCTCCTCGATAGAATTAATTATTATTACTTTTAAATTCAAATTTTTGACGTTCAAAAAACCCGTTTAATGGCCTAATTGAAATATGTCTATGTAGTAAAGTGTAGTGTATGTAGGGTGTTCAAGGGAAAAAAATCCGAAAAAAGATTTTGTCAGCTTACATTAATTGTTTAGTGATAATGCCCATCCCAATGCCAGACACCACAGTAATGCACCAAATAGGCATGGTATGGCTTGAATGGAATTACAGTGAATAGCACTGAATTTAAATGTGCTCAGCGTGATGTATTGCCAGCTCCAAGCTTACATGTTGTACCGAACACATTACCTACCTAATTTAGGTTATCTAGGTAATAATGTTCTAACAACGTGCAACGTTACCTAATACATTTTGAAATACGATTAGGCTGTTAAAGTGCCGTGTACACCTGATACAATCGTCATTATTTCAGCCTAAAGACGTGCACTGCTAGAAACGAGAGCAAGCTTTCAACAACATTACAACATTCCCTGAGGCCAACCACTTTATTTCTAGCAACATACTTAAACACATGTTGCTGTTTAAATCACTTTTTCAATACAGTTGTTAAACATGGCGTACTTTCAGAGGCTATAATTATGATTCGAAAATTAAATCTTTCGCATAGGCATCTTTCTATTACGCGGTCGTGACTTTTGTTTACGCGGTCGTGACTTTTGTTTACGAGCTCGATCATTAGTTTTGCAGTTAAGTTTTAAATGTTTTAGTCAATTTAAAAAGTTTAGTAGCAAGGAGTTTTCATACTTAAAATAAAATGGGATTTTATTCGAGGACAAAATGAATGAGTCCGTACGTCTTAGCATAAAATTCTCAAAAGTTTATTAAATGGTTGTTTAATATATTGAATTAACATTTTTAATTTCATTATTTTCACATAAACATTTGTCAAAAATCGAATAGGCTGTATAGGCTGTTTTCGTTGTAAAATTGGTTTCTCTAACTCAAACTCTATCTCTAACTCTGTCTCTATCTCTAACTCTGTCTCTATCTCTAACTCTATCTCTAACTCTATCTCTAACTCTATCTCTAACTCTATCTCTAACTCTATCTCTAACTCTATCTCTAACTCTATCTCTAACTCTATCTCTAACTCTATCTCTAACTCTATCTCTAACTCTATCTCTAACTCTATCTCTAACTCTATCTCTAACTCTATCTCTAACTCTATCTCTAACTCTATCTCTATCTCTAACTCTATCTCTAACTCTATCTCTAACTCTATCTCTAACTCTATCTCTAACTCTATCTCTAACTCTATCTCTAACTCTATCTCTAACTCTATCTCTAACTCTATCTCTAACTCTATCTCTAACTCTATCTCTATCTCGATCTCTATCTCGATCTCTAACTCTATCTCTATTTCGATCTCTATCTCGATCTCTAACTCTATCTCTATCTCTAACTGTTCTCTATCTCTAACTCTGTTCTCTCCTCCACTGTTTTCAGTATAAAATAAAATAAGCTTTTTAGAGGAGGAATGGTATAAATTTATTTATTTTGTGTGATAAATTATATCTTTTTTTTTAATATGAGTTCAAGTACAAGTGATGAAATGGAATTAACTCCACCCGATATTTTATCTGAGGCAAACACTGCGCAAGATGAAATTTTGCCTCCCTTATCTCGAGAAAGATATATGGCGACTTACGTTAATTTTATTTTATGGAAAAATAAAATTTAATTCTTTGACTTGTTTTTACTATTTCCCACAATTGTATTGAAAAACGTCGTGTGATACACGGGTGTGTAGGTTATTGCAAACTCGTGTCATTAAAAACCCTCGCCTTCGGCTCGGGCTTGTCAATGACAGCTCGTTTGCAATAACCTACTTTCCACCCTTGTATCACAATGTACTATTTCCGACGGCTTAATACTCGGATAAAACTGAAACCTATTTATTGGAATAACGTTTTATTACGATTTTATATTTTAAGACTTTATTACTTTTTCATAGTTAAACAGAAGAGTTAGCACCCAAAAAGGCCAACCATTCACGGGTTGCCAGTATTTCAGCAGGAGTAGGAGGAAAAAGTCACAACCTGAATGCGGCGTTTCACTATTTACATGGCGTTAAAAGTTTTATAGTAAGGTATGTAAAGGATTGACAAAATACCCATAATAATTTAATTTACACATTCGTGCTGTTTGTCGCTGTGTTAATTTACACAATATTGAAAACTGCTGACTGAAAAATGCGTGGACGAACTTTCATGCATACAAACATGTTTAGAAGCCCATATAGAGTAACATAATTATGTAAATATTGTGCAATACCAACAATATTACATACTAGCGGACGCCTCGCGGTTTCACCCGCGTAGGTCCCGTTCCGTGTGAATACAGGGATAAAAAGTAGTATATGTTAATCGGGGATAATGTAGCTTCCCAACGGTAAAAGAATTTTTAAATCAGACCATTTGTTTTTAAGCTTTTTCGTTACATACAAAAAAACAAATCTGTCCTCTTTATAATATTAGTATAGACATACGTATCGAATTTATTACCTTCTTTTTTTGAATTCGGTAATAATGTCCTTTGTGAATATTGAGTTCCTGTATAATAATAATAAATAATAATACCAGCCTGTAACTGTACCACTGTCCCACTCATGTCTTCCCAAACAGACAAGACATGAGCATTGATCACCATAAGTTCCTGAATATTGAGTTAATAAAAACTAAATAATAATAAATTAAACCAAAGCGAGCATAGACCTTTTAATAAAATAAATCTTTTAACAAAAAATCAAACTGACTTTCAAAACAAAACACGACAAAGCGAAAAATATTTTCTTTTCCGAAGTCGGTGTCTTTTGTACCCATTGTTTTCCGTTATTCGACGCCAACTTCGGAAAAGAAAGTTATTTTTCGCTTTGTCGTGTTTTGTTTTGAAAATCAGTACGTTTAAACACTACGTTTTGTTTTGGAAGCCGGTTTGATTTTTTCTTAAAAGGTTTTTTTATTTTTAGTTTTGGTAGGTACCTCCAATTAACATGAAAATTTATAGCCAAGGTACATCTCATGACGATTCGAATAAGCCCAAACACGACTAGGTTACATTGTTTTATTTCGGAGTTCCAGTGGCCATCTGTGGTCTTCTTCATCAGTTTCACTTTACACCAAATACTCTCTTGGAGCCCATCATCAGATCCTGACCATGGAATCCCTTTCAAACAAAAGAAGAATTTTTCAACTCGGTCCAGGCGTCTTTGAGTAATCGGGGAACATACACAAGAAAAAGTTTCCGACGAATTGAGAACCTTATCCTTTTTTTGAAGTCGGTTAAAAATAAATGAATACTTTTAAATCACCGGCAATTTTATATTGGATGAATATGAGCAACGCTTATCATGAGACTATACCCGAAATTTCTGCTGTTCCCTTGTGTATTCCTGAACATAAAAATGTATTTTTTACGAAGAGCGCCATTAAATTGAATGGTATCGTAATATATTTAGGTATTCAGATATATTACGTTCTGATCTTACAACTTGAAATGTATGCTACAATTCACTTGAACCGTATATCAATGGTCCGATACACGATACAGTTGGTACACAGCTAATGCATTAGTTCGCCCCAGAAGCCCTACTAATACATGTTCTAGGTGTTTATACGTACATTAGTGCGAGTAATCCCTAATGGGATTATTTCAAAAGAGAAATGAAGGTCGTTGGTTATAATTAGTGTATTTTCCGAACGATTTATCTTGATCATTTTGTCACTAATCTGGGGAGGCTAAGAATAAATTTTATGATTAACAAGATGGTTTTGGTGGACCTATCTTTTAGTAATTTTTTAAATAGGAGTTTATGCAACGCCCTTTTGCCATTGTAAGTTATCCATATAAAACTACAAAACCTTTCTTTTTTGCAAACATTTATGTTTTCTGCTCAACACTCAGATAGATTATTTCGGCAGTAGGTATGGGATTGCGGCTTTTTTGTTTCTTAGAGGCAAACAAGTAGGTGAACAATCTTGCAGTAAATGATCACAACTGCCTTTCATTTTTTTAAATACCAGATGAATTTCTGTACCAACGAAGACCATGCTTTGCCATCTAAAAGACAAAGCTGAAATATCTCATTGGCACAACACCATATAAAACGGCGGTCAGCAACGCTTTTTATTTTTACGCCATAAAGATGAAGATATAGTGAAAAATACGAACAAAACCGAAAACAAATAATCTTCTTAAATGATTACCAATCAAAGATACAAACGATAGTGATGAAAAGCACGATGAACGATGTAAAAGGTCCTAACGGGACCCTATTACTAATAATACGATTTCGTTAGCGCCTTTTTGGGCAAGGAATCCTGAAAAGGCACCCAAACATCTCATAAATTCTCATCATCTTTATTTACATCTTATTTATTCATTCATAAATATTTAACGCTTGCTTTGAGTAAATATGCGAATAAGTAAGTAAAAATAAGTACCTCTATGTCCTTCTAGAAGGTCCGGTTTGATAAACGAGGTGTTTTTGTGATAAGATACATAAATATGGAACACTTGAAAGAAATATAACATAAACAACGGTCCAATGTATAAATACTCCTCCCGAGTATTTATATATTGGACCGTTGCTTGGTTGTTGAAAATCGGTATAATCTGTGGTCTTTATGGATATGAAAATGCCAATGATAGTGTTTGTAAATGTAAAAAAAATCTGATAAAGTCTTCTCTTATTGAGTCGACTTGTAACAAAAAGTATATTATTTACGTAACTTGAAAACATTTATTTTAAAAATTGAAGATATTTTGATAATTTTGGTCTCAAATGAAAGGTATAGGCGTAGAACCATTTTTCCGTTTACATCATGTAAATCAGTCCACGTATTTATGAGATATTAACTCATTAAAGAATGCCAAGTGAAACGTTGTTTTGATCATGTTAGCGACACTGCCTTTACATTATTTTAGTAGTGTTTTGAAATAAAGAGTACATTGGTAGAGAGGTGTTAACGACTTTTATTTTATTATTATCTGGCGTTGACTTTAAATAAGTCGAGTACGTATAAGGACCTGTTGGAGCAATTTTATAATCGTATACCCATCACACACGCATACGATGGAGGCGGACTTATGCGTCCTAGGACCGTACTTTGATTAGTCGTTGCCCTCAAGATACCTTTATGTAAAAGATACAGTTATGCTATTCGTTTTGTACAGCTTCATCTCTCTCTCCCTCTGTCACACTGGAAACATAATAACTAATACGTTTTAGTACGGTCGGACCCTGATTGATATATCTGCTTAACCACATTAGTGAACACGTGTACGCCAAATAAATAGGCTAATCTATCGAAAAGCAACTGATTAAAAGCCTCGACATTGTACTAGTAAATATATAGGCGGTAAACTCCCAACCTATTTGCCAAAAGTGGTTTCAAGTACTAATCGAACTAATTGTAACTCAGCCATCAGTGATTCTGTACAGTATTTATCGACGTACATTTTGCACTGATATTTGGTATAATGGAGTCCGGTACTAATCAGGTAAGAATAGTTAGATGTGTATTTCGTATAAATTAAAATCCTTGCTTCTAATTATGAAATTCAGCACCTAAATCCGATACGAGTCCGTGATTTGAGTACCGAGTTCTATCCGAACTGAAACATGTTCAAAATTATGACGGATAGAGTTTTTTAAAGAAAGAAAAAACGTTTACTTGCGCCAGGCACGACGCATACCATAAAAAAACAAAGGAAAACTTAAATACAAATACAGAGTATGCGTCACAATGTGGTATTCTGCTAAACAGAACCACATATTTTTTAAGTCTATTTACAATTCATTACACTATACAAACCATACCTTCATATCTGTTGATATTTTATCAACCTTTGTAATTAATTTTTATGTTTTCTTTCATACTGTTTGTACCTGAAAAGCATACTTTTACTTATATCTGATTGTTTTAATAACTTATTTATGTTTATTAACGTGGCTTACGTTTAGCTCCCTCTGAGCTAAACGTAACGCTACAACAACCACGCAAAACGGTCATCGCTCAGAATAATGCTGAGACTCGCGTGCAAGACAGAGCCACAGCGCTGGTTTTCAGCGATAGCCGGTGTCGACTGGGTGACGCCGAAACAATGAAACCTTAAGGGCAAGTGACGTAGCAAACATGTTCCATTTATAAATAAAACAAGCTTCTGTGAAAGTCAAAAATTATCAGTGTTTCTCTACTATATTATGCATGTATTATACATATAAACCTTCCTCTTGAATCACTCTGTTAAGAAAACCGTATCAAAATCCGTTGCGTAGTTTTAAAGATCTAAGCATACATAGGGACAGTCAGACAGCGGCAAGCGACTTTGTTTTATACTATGTAGTGATAAACAAATAAATGAGCAGTGCGTAAGCTGCCCTATAAAAAGTACTACGGCTACTTTGGAACCAAAACTTCTTGTAGGGAAGTTAACGAACTACATCCGAACTCTATCCGTCATAATTCAGAACATTTTGAACTTTGAACTCAAATCAAAGACACGGATCGGATGTAGTGCGTTAAACCATATTGAAGCAGAGACGAAGTTAATTTCTAAAACTGGACTTAGCAAATTGACCCCTATCTCCACAACGTCCACAATGACCACATGTTTATACAGATAAAAAAGGCGATCGCATTCGTAAATTCGAATACCGAATACGGGTGTCATTTATTGTCTTTTCAAAATTCACTTCGACTCTGTCTCTCTGTTCGTCGCTGATTGCTTTTTATTTTGTATTCAAGTTTATTGATTTACTTTTCGAAAAATTCAATAGGTTAAAGTTATCCTTTGCTCAGATTGGCAATTGAACACAGAGCAATTACGAATCCTGAGATTACTAAAACAAGGACAGTAGTGTTTCCAACTTTTCATTAAAATTATTGTCACAAATAAAGTTAATAGAGTTTGGATGTTTGTTTATAGAAGATAATCTGCTTATCCAAATATGACAACTATTTCACTAATATATAGACAGCTACACAAATCTGAGTACTCGGGTTTTAATTCGGGAAAAAATATAATTTCTGTGGTATATTTGCGAATCCCCGTGGTCACGTGAGCGAATTCACAGAAAAAAAACTGAAGATTATTCCTGCAGAACAATAGTTAATTAAGTAATTTAATTAATCTCATATAGATACATAGAATTTGCTCAAGGATAATGTTTCATCAGATTAAAGACATTGTAATCTAAACTCTCTGTTAGGCACAAATCCTTTCATTTGCTGTGAAGCCTTCACCGTGTCTTAACGTATTTAGTAAATGTTATGTAAATACATGGCATTATATTAATTTGCATAGGTTTATTGCTTGCTTTGAAAGTTGTTAATTGTTTGAATAAATATAGACATAAATTATATTCAGTGGTAGCTATATTTACGGAGTCATGCATGCTGTCTATGATTTATTGAATAAACGGATTCAAAAATTACTTACTTTCTTCAAAGTCAGGTAAATTATTGCTACAGTCCTTATGAGCATAGCCTCTTCGCAAGTTTCTCAGAGTCAGTTTCTAATCCGGATATGAACGGATGCAATAAGCGATACTCCTTTAAAATTTTCACTTGAAAGAAGAAAGAAAGAAAACTAGTTAATTTGGCACACACAAATACACACAAAGTAGGTACAAATAAAAGGGAACTTAATATTAAAACAATTACATACATAGTGTGCCCCGCGGCTGCGCCAAAAAGGTCCAGTTCAGCAAAATGCCAGACAAGACAACTGGGAGTTGCCTGACGCTTTGCTTTGCAGCAATGAAACTGAAACACTACTGATACGTGTCAGTGTCGAAATTCCATAGCAATGATGACAATAAGGCTTAGCAAGCATTGCGGTTTTTAGCCGCGCGAATTTTATCCGCGTACTGAATTATAACTAACACGCACTGCACTCTTTCTACCTTTTCATTGAGCTCAAAATATTCGCTCGAATTTAATCCGCGCCGCGGTGCGGTGGATTCTGTGACAAAACACAAAGTATGTTGTGGACTTTTTACCGCAAGTCCGTGCAGCTTCATACAATTTCATATGTCGATTTCATTCGCACGGCTAAAAACCGCAATGCGTGCTAAGCCTAACTGTCATTATTGCTATGGAATTTTGACACTGACACTACTGACACGTATCAGTTCAGCTTTTGAATTGGGCTTAGATAACCTAAACGAACTTCTGAACACAGTTTAATTCTACTCATTTTAAAAGCATTAGCTATAACTAGTAATTAATTTTCTTTGTTTTCTTATTGGTGAAACTCACCCACAAATGAACCATAAAACCAAATTTGGTTATTGTAATAATAATGTTTTCTTTTTATATTATATACCGAATTCACAACATGGGCAAAACTTTTATCAACCGACGTACTACTTTTTTACCGACACGCCTTCAAGATTCCGATAGAACTGAGTTGATTGATTGACGCTCCCAATTCAAGTTATGAACGAACTACGAACTACATGGTTCGTGGAACTAGGTGCGGGAAAACGTCAATCATTTGAGTGAAACGCGTTCTAGAGCTAACGGCCAGCCAATAAATTCTATCTGTTTCTCGGTATTATACTATGTACCGAGTGATGTCATAGGCAAACGTTTGGAAATCTTGTATGTATGTTCGATTTTAAGGATTGATATTGATAAACCTATTTAGATTGAATATTAGCCTAAACTTATGAAATATATGAATAGATCCTTTAGATAGGTACTAGCTTCTAACAGCGGCTTCGCCCGCGTGAATGTCGAAAATTATCCCAAGATAACATATTTCCGGGATAAAAGTGCTAATAGTCCTATGTGCTATTACTGACCATAATCTATCTCTGTGCCAAATTTCATCCAGATCCGTTCAGCCATTCTGGCGTGAAGTAGAAACAAACATACAAACACACACACTCACAAACTTTCGCCTTTAAAATATTAGTGTGATATAGATTTGTCATTCAGGCAGTCGCTCTTTATGTAAAACTTTACTGGTATTCAGCTGCATCTATACTCCATTTGAGATAACATTATACATTTAAATAACCCCATTTTACAGCCCGTTCAACCGATTTTGACTTCTATTGTGTTGGTGATATGACAAATGGCAGCTGTAGTATACAGTTAGTTTTGGTAACAGGTTTATGCTTTTCATGTCATCCTTATGTTTACGCGATAGAAATCGAAATCGGTTGAACAGACTGTAAAAAAGGGTTGTAGAAATTTCGAATGTTATTTCAAATGGAGTATAGTAAGCCCATAAACCGACCCGAACCCTGAACTTATATAGTTAATGTAAGTCTGAAATAGCCAAGTCAGAGGCCTGTGGGGTCTCACAGAGGTGGCTTAATTAACTCTGACACCAGAGGTGGCCACACCTCACACGAAAAAGAAAGTAAGAACCGACCCGAAGATATTTGGGAAACTGTTACGCAGATTTATCATCATCATCATCACCAACCTTTTAATTTACCCACTGCTGGGACACAGTCCTCCTCTCTGTGAGAGGGAATGGGCCTTAATCCACCATGCTGGCCCAGTGCGGGTTGTTGGATGTCTCATTTCTTCGAATGTTTGGTTCTAGGACTCGCCGGTTTCCTTCACTGTTTTGAGAGCAGTGGTGACGAAATAATTTAGACAATGTAAAGTGCCTGCCTGGGTTCGAACCCCTACAACTTGTAAGTCACGGCCGTTACCACTGGGCCACCACTGCTCCTACTGGGCCGCGAATGATATTTTCTCATTTCAAGAACGTAAAAGTAGGAAAAAAATCTAGTACAGCAACTTGTATTTTGAGAAATATTTGGAGATCACATCCTGTATTTGGTTATGGTCTAAGAGAAATATATACCTTCAAATTTAATAATGATAAATGGTAGATAATATATACATTGATAAATCGCAAATAGGTTGAATTTAACATCATTGGTACGTGATTTCGCTAGGCAACCTATTTGCGATGTATATATTATTTATTTATTATTAAAGTCTTCCATACAATTACCATTACATAATGCGATAGTGCGGTCTTAAAATGAACTTAAACAGAATGTAAAACTATGAAAAACGTAAAAAACTAGACTATTAGGTAGTACTTATAATAACATCTAACAAAATCATCATCAATCATCTAATTATTTACCGTAAAATCCTTATAATCGTTAAATAATCTCAAAGGGTACCTATATATTTCTTATACCGGATCTCGCACTATTATTGTATAAGGTAAATGAGAGTTGGTCGAGGTTTGGACATTAGAATTTGGGTTTCATTTAATGAGATCTAATTATTATTATGGCTAAAACGTGGGTAATTTCACCGCGTGTATATTCAAACCTTAAGCTCCTAATGTTCTTATTAAAAACAATACATAAACCCTCCTCTACCTACGTTCTGCAAATAATTTAATTCCGTACGTATATCATAATTACGACGGTCCGTGGCTTCCTTCTCTAAATATTAGATAACACAGCTTTTCGCTTACATTTCGTTTACGAATCAAGGTGAAGTAAGGTCTCCATTTTTACGCTTGCTCCCACGCCATTTACCGAATTACAACAAATAACATGTTTTTACATTTCTCTTGATAATATTTATTACATGTATAAAAAGTGTTTTATCTTAGCGTTCGCGTTATGGAACCGGAAAGATGACTCGTATATATTTGTTTTATTATAATTTCGACTTATTTTTTTTTTAAATGTTATATATAATAAGTATTTGACAACATTCTTTAGTGAAATGAAATATGTTTTAATATTCAATGTATTACGGGTCCAGCTGACATATAACATGCACAGGAACGAATTGAGTCGAGATTTTCTTTATCCTGAAATTGTTTCGTTTTGCATGAAACACCTTAAACAACCGAAGGTCCTAGTACAAATAGATACAAGAAGGATTTTAGAAACAAAAATTTTGCAGTATGGCTTGATTTATGCAATTATTCATAAAACTAGTTCAAAAAAATAAATATAATGATGTGTATGACGAGTTTATCCAATTCAAAAATCGATCAAATTTGCGTTACGTTCAATTACTACCATCTTAATGGTCAGGATTTGTTTATTTATATTAAAAATAAACATTGTGATTAATATGGTCGTGGTTTATATATTTTTCGAGTACTTATTTAATATCAAAATGTGGCTTAACAACACAAAATCAAAAGTAGTAAGGTTAAAGCAAGCAGACAAGAAATCACAGAGTACATTATATTATACTGCAAGAAAGAACGAGTATGTGTCGGTGCTATAATACAGTAAGAAATATCCCTGGTATCCAAGATTTCTCAAAAGAATCGTTCCAATGCAGATGGAGGCTACCGATGGAGGCGATAAGCAACGCATTCCAAATGAAGCCGTTCGTATGCCTTCGGATGCGTTTGGGTCCATTTCGGCTTCCCAGGTTGAAACGTACGCAGAAAATGCGGGCGAAAGTGTGAATGCTTACTCAAGACTTTGAGAGGAATACGTTTTAGATTGTAAAGGGCCCTTTTGTTCTGAAGTACCCTTGGACGGTTGGGTGCGTGTGACAACTTGTTTCGAGGATTGTCGTGTTTGCATTTGTATAAATTCGATTACAGTGTCAAGCGTTTACTGATGTGTTGATCTGAGGATGTTTTTTGGTGTGTTATTGAATTTTTTGTGCCACAAATATACGTATGCTTATGGTTGTTTATTGTTTACTAAAATTAAATGAATTAGGTATTTCTTAATTGACTAACAGCCGTACCTACCTAATAACATAAGGTCTATAGTACAGTCAAACTCCTGTCTTGGCAACAAATCTACTGACAGATATGTTATTGGTTCGGCCTTCACACAACTCTATACACCTATGTACATGTATCTAACTCTGGTGCATCTATCATTAAGATGGCTATATAGTCTTCTCATAAGATGGACCATTATAAAATATATTATTAGTGGTTTATTTTCATAAAAATGAGACCAACATCATGTCAAAACTTACTATGTGTGACAAGAACGCTTTGCCAGTCAAATGTTTCAGTACTTTTTAATACCGATATTTTCGGTTAGTCCGTATAGCTTCACCACCTAATTCATCTTAACTCCTGTACTTAAAAAAAAAACATCTTGATCCATTTCAAACCCTGTATATTTTATATTTCAGACGTCAACGGCGCTTATCCTGCTCCTCCACTTATCTCTTCACACAGTCGACGAAGGGCACGCTATAAATCCGAGTAAGTATAAAAGTACTCTTACTTTGTTAGCTTATTATCATTTTGTTTACTGCGACCGTAATTTGTAACTTTTGTGGCATAATAAAGGGGATTTTCGCTTCTTTGAATGTCATAAACCATAATCTCGGGGCCTTCAAATTTCCCGTCCATTGGCGCGGAATTAAGTTTTTTCTTTGATATCGTTATTAGTTTTGAATAAGACGAGAAAAGCTGATGATGTAGTTTAATTAAACTGTAAAGGTCAAATGGCCTTTTTGGTTAAATACTAACTAATCTTTCAACTTAAGACAGTTTTTTTTATGTGTCAGGCTAGGAAATTATCTCCTTAAATATATTTTCTCGTTGCTCACTAAAATTTTACACATAAACTCAAAAATAGGGATTGAGGTAAAATAAATAGAGTTATATAATAGTCTAAACATCGCAAATTATATAATTAATTGACGTGCACTAGTAGTTGCAAAATGTACAATTCAATCAAACTATAGCCTCAACAACGTGGCATACAATAAGTCAAATAACCCGCCCATTGCATTGCTACGTTGGATGACAATGGCTAACCTCTGCACCAAGAACGAGCCTTAGAGGGAGTCGCCCGTTTTGTCACGGAGCTTGTGCCCTATCTTACTTATGAGCTTCTTGGCCTCAGTGCCCCAACCGTTCATGGTCTTAACGGTAATGGACACAAAATGGTAACGGTTCACGGTACGTACTTCACCCTCTTCCCCTCAGCGGCGTCTTCCGATAGTCTAAACTACTCAATTAGGTTAACATCGAAAGAAAATCTTTTCTTATTTCAGATTTCACTTTCTACCACACTTAATACTGTTTCAGCTTGAGGCATAAAATATCGCTCTACAAGATATCAAATACAATTTGATTAAAAAAACGTCAAATTCATTATATTGTGCCGAGCAATATTGGCTTTTTAAATTAGTATTTTATTGGAAGTATCAGTTACTTTCTTTTTTACCAACATTGGATAGCGCCTTATTGGCCTGGGTGACTAAGTAATATTCAGCAAAAAAGATGATATTTAGTTTTCGTACAAAAGTGATATCGAGCGAAAACGGTTATTTGTCGTTTTACAAACTTTGGACTGGATGAGGCACCATACCAACCAGGAAAGTGGTTTTGATTGATACGAGGCGAATATCAATTTGGGCTATTACCCAGAGCATTGCTCATTACCCATCACTATCAGTGGAATGTATGTTCTGTTTGTTTACAAGATTTTTGCTATTGATAGAACATGAAATGAGGTGACAGGTAAAGAAATTTCCGCTTTAGGCTCAAAATGGCTCTTGCTCTATACGTTGAAGTTTGGAAATAGCAATATGCTATACCCAGTTTGTCCCAGATATATTCCTCCACACAATTTGGCGTCTAATATAGTATTTATTTGGAGGTTTATACCCGTCCCGGCAGAATAAGAGCAGTAACGAACTGGATTTACTTTTATCGATTTTCTATTGAAGCAGTTCTTGCTTCAGAGTTTTCCCTTGGTGAAATCAATTTTATCGCAAATCGGGCTATATAAAAGTAAAAAATAGTCGCGTAATTGATAGAAATCAACTTTATGAAGCTGTAAAATCATCAAAAAATGTTACAGATGTTATATCAGTGATCGAAGTTAAGATCAAAGAACATAATCTTAAAGAAACATCAAACATTCATTATTACAAACAGCTCCTTCAATAAATTTTCTGATGTCAAACAAGATTTTACGATCCAATTCTGTCTGGATTATACTCTCATCAATGTGAACTCTTTTATTGCTGACATAAAAGTCTCGTAGGAATCTTTCAATACGATGTATCGCAAATATGACAGGAACTAGAGCATTCTGATTTATTGTTGGGTACGTGAGAAATTTTTATATTGATAACAGTAGAGTCAGAATAATAATATATATGTATTAATCTGACACTAGTTAAAATGCAAATCAAATAAACACGTACAAATTACTGCATCCAAAATATACGCGATACAATTGACGAGATAATGCAATAAAAGATTTAGTAGCGATCAACAATGGACATTACTTTAACTGTGCTAATAATTGTGCGACGTTTGTTTGAGTAATTGTAAAAAAATAACTATGTTTACATTTTATTTGGAACTATCAAAAACCATGTCAACTAGGTCATAATTAAGACCTTTGGAATATATTCAGGTCACACAATTTCTAAATTTACACCATATGGATGAGTAGAAGAAACTCTCAAACAATATGCAACAAAAACTTGACTTGCTTCAAAATTGCTTGAGTTATACTTCTTGTGAACCAAATACTGGCACCAGCATGGATCAAACTAAAATTACCCAATATTGAAAGATAGACTTTAGAAGATTCATTTTTTTTATTGATAGACTATCTCACCTGATACATGAGTAATGATATGGTCGATGACGGCGCACGCTTGCCTAGATATAGTATATGTCCTTCTCTAGCGCCTTTAGGTTGTAGCTGTCAGACCCCGGGATAGGCTCTTATAAACTAATCGTACCTTTTATATAAGTAACAAAATACCCATTATAAATTCCACTACGTTAATTCCAGCTGTACTCCATAGCTGTGAGGGGTGTAACTGTACTCATATCACTCGTAGTTAAAGGAAAACACTCGTAAAAGCTTTATGTTAATAGCTCTTGCGCACGGCAACGGGTGTATGTAAGCGCGGCACAACGTCAACGTGTTCGCACTAAAATGATTACGTGCGCATGGCTTCATTGATTTTACTGGATTACACCCTCCTTTGATTATTGAAATATAATTGGATTTAGCTGTGATTATTGATAAACCCAAGAGATTAATTAACGGAATCTCTAATATAATGGTGCTTAAACATCGACAATAATCATTAGTAAACCCTGAGAATAGCTTGTCATCCAAAACACTTGCTCGTTTATCGTAAGCAATAAACAACCTCTCTGCTAAAAGTACTCCAAGAAAAACATCGAAGAAAAATCTCAAGCACCGGATCATCCCGATATAATATTCAGAATTATCATTTGCTCCCAGACTATTATGCTAGGTAGGGCGTCAGAAAACAGCGAGATGTTTTCCCCAAAAATTATACCGCAAATAAATTTGGTGTAACGCAAGTTTATCTTCAATTTTACTCAAAATAACGTCTTGAATATCTCATTTGACACCGTGGAAGATTACCGTGAACCCGTAAGTCGGCGCCAGAGACTTTTTACATAAAATATTCATCATTGCTAAAGCCCCGAATCGCGTGCTATATTCGTCACCTCTTTTTTTGACGGTGTATTTGTTGTTCCCTCTGTTTCATTAAGCATTGTCGTTATAGCTTTTATTATATCGTTGAAAGGTAATTATGCTGTACAAAGAGGGCTTTTGTGTTTTTGTTATTTTATTTCGAGGTGGCGAATGTTACATGTTTAGGACAATGGGTTATATGCTTTTTTTCTTCTTCGAAATCACCTTTTTGTTGGTCCCCATTGTGTGTGTGTTTTCCCAAAATAAACTGGGTTAAAGCTTTTAATACGTTACTTACCGTAATTTAAACTCACCATCATAATTATTATTATGGCAATCAATTTATCTTTATAAGAATCTGCATAAAAGTATATTCTCAAGCAGAATGTGCGGTGAATTTGAAGCTTTATTATAATGAATATCTTTTATACTCTGACTTTGATGGGCAAAGTTATTGGAATGACAAGAAAATAGATTTCCTCGTAAAGCCGCCCAGACGGCAAATAAGGTCATTGAACATACTCTTCTCTTCGATTCAACATAAATGTTGGTAAGGCTTCTATAAAATTGAAATGAGAGAAAAATCTGTTGACGGTTAAAACAAATTATATAATTATTTTTGTTACTGGTGAATACAGAAATAAAAACAGTATTAATATTATGTAGAATTCCTTCCTTGATGTATCAATTTTATTTTATTTACACATATTGTTCGAGTGAATTCCATTGTATTGAAGAAAAATAAGAATGTTATTAAGCTTGGTTTTTATCGTCAAAGAAAAAAAAGAAACTCTTTTTCTTATTCCATGTATGTATATTTATAAGTTATTCCATTTCCCAGGTTGCACGTGTCTCCGCTACACGTCAACGTACGGCAAAGACCGCGGCACGTTCAGCAGCCCCGACTACCCGCGCCCTTACCCACCGCGGATCGACTGCCTCCTATACACCTTCATCGCAGCGCCCCACGAGATTGTCGAGCTCGTCTTCACTGACTTTGACATATTTAAAGGACATCTGGAGTGAGTTGCAAACCTTATTTGTTTTGCTATATTATTATAGAAACGCACCTATAGTGAGCTGACATAATATAAAAGTTACAGTGATTAGTCTCAAAGCCATTCAGTACAATGTCTGGCTTTTACACAAGTACAGTAATATATTTTCCGATTATTTTAATTCGCTCTAAAAGAATCGGAAAGACATTACTGAGACTAAAGTATCAATAATTTTTTCATCGACATTTTAAGTGCTATCAAATGTTGCAAATTTTATGTTTGAGTTCGTTGTGACAACAATGCAACTATACTATGTAAATCTCGTTAACTCTACAATCAAAGTAAACAAAAATGTGGTTTCAGTTTGTGACGTGATACTGAAAACAAAAATTGCCGTTATGGATACAAAGTATATAACTTAATGTATTTATGTGGCAGCTACGGTTTTGTTGCCATCCATCCAATAAAAAAAGTATATTCATAACAACGAATCAATTGTTGAAATTGCTTTAAAGAGCGTTACAGTCACACGTTTCCGTCGGTGGAATGTTACAGCTTCAACAATGTTTTGCACACAATATTTCGCTTCAATTTGCGAATAAATGAACGTTGAATTTTAAATTTTCCATTTCGTGGTAATCTAAAGCCCGTATTAGGACTGGCTACCGAAACCAATTTGTGGGTAGTCTAAGGAGAGACCAGTATAAATTGGAATGTAGATCTGTGGTATGGTCATGATGTGTGAGTTTTCTCTATTTGGTCAGTATCATAAAATTTGATGACTTCCAGTAACTATACAGACATTGTAATAACAAACTTTAACTTTAAAATAATACATTGGATAATTATTTTAGTACACGTTCTAGTTCGAAAATTTTGTTATCAATTTGAAACTTTCGCATAATTATTTCTGTAGTAGTTATCCTCTCTAGTAATATTATTCCTGTAAGTGGGTAAGTACATACTTAGAAAAAAATTGCATCTACTAGTATGTCATCGACATAATTTTTTTTTATGCTTATTCCGTGGGAAATGTGGTTGGTCGCACATTTGGTCGCATTATGTTGTAATTCTTGTTGTAAATTAAAATGTGTAACCGTTTTCTTTCCCCTCAAATAAATAAATAATAGTAATTAATTAACTCAACCGTTGGATGTCACGAAACTAATAAACTCGACGCATGTTTTACATTCGCAGATCATCATGAGAATGGCCTTGCCCATTAACTAAATGAAAAGGGTGTAAACGTGGAATATTACTCGTACTCCCTTTAAACTTTAACTTGGCAGTAACCAGCCTATGAGTCCTAAGAAATGAACGTAAGGACGCATTTACATTTTCGTCACATTTGTAGCAATAAAGTTGCCGATGTAAACGTTTGGAGACAGCAGTTTGGGAGCGCAATAATGCTCATTTAAGTGTAAGGAATCCCTGAATACGCGACTTTCAAATTATACGACTGAGTTTATTATTGTTCGTGTTTTTACGTCGCTCTCTGTTGAGATAAACAGTCAAAAGAGAAACTTTGCGTATCGGTAATGTTGGGTAAATAGTTGTTGAGTTCTAGAAAAATTGTAAAATTTTGCATGCTGTATATAAATATGTAACAGAATATGAAGCCTGTAGGTATTCCAACGAGATAACCATAGATACCCTCTCATCGGTTATGTTAAATAAATGGATACTAAAATATTTACGAGAAGGCAGCCATATTCTTTAGGCGTTTCAAAATAACTCTATATCATTAAGGAAGGTAAACTTTTTATTCGAATACAGTTCAAATACAGCTTATTCTAAAAGCTACGGGCATACAAGTACGAAACATTAATAAACGAACAAGTAATCTCTTAACTTACCTCTGCACGGTAAATAAAAATGGCAACAAATTTCCATTTCCGTAAATGTATTCTGAATCCAACTCCTAATTCCGATAATGAACCAATATCTAAAAGCAAGGCAATCAATGTAATTGCAAACGGAGAAAGGGAGAACGAAAAAATACTTCAGTTAAATACTCGTGATGGCGTTATTTTAATCTCATCTCACAATAGATACATCGAGAACAAAAATCTCATCCCAAAATTGCTCTATTCACTTCGTATCCTGAACCAATTACGACGAAATTAATGTTCCCTATAAATACAGCGTTGGGTCAGTTTTTACTAGCGATTCTCGCATATAACTCGCTTGAATTTACCTATATTTCTCACGTTTAACTCATAAAGGTTTATGAAAATATTTTTTACTTTTGTACAAAGAATATATTTTTCTCTATCATGGCTTCGTGCCAATTTACTAATAGATAAAAATGTGTTTCAGTGTGTCTTTCTTTGCAAACAATATGCTTATTGCAATTTTATATTAGATAATATAATTATTTTATTTGCAGAAATATTGTGTATAGTTGAGTGGGCCTTCTGCAAAATATTTTATCTCAATTACTTTATTCAGATTAGGTTCAGAATTAGAGTATCAATTTTTTTTTTATTAAGGTATCTGACGTAATCGTATGTGTCTAATATTGAAAGTATTCCAAACTTTAACATAGGTACTTACCTATGTTAAAGTTTGGAATACTTTCAATATTAGACACGGTATGTAGGTATAGGTCTTAATACTTTACTAATCTTGTATTTAAAAAACCTTTCCCAAACATATATCTTTAGACTTTTTCTTGATATTATAAAGTTAATCAGATCTCGGGTTATCTCTATGGTACTTGCAAACTATCTTTTGTTTGGCCATCGTTTGTCCCTGTCTCTGCAGTACTATTGTTAGCCATAAATATAACGCTTTCATGTGGAAGTAAGTGGAAAATGTTCAATGTGCAGGCGACAGGAAGATATTTCGGCTGAAGTATGATATTCTTAACAGATTCTACGCTTATTGTTACAAGTTTTGTTTTTTTTTAGTTTAAGACCGTTGGGTGGTTTCAAAATAATTCCTGTATAGCACTGTATACAGGAACAAGGCACTAGTTGGCAAATGTTTCTCTTTAACGTTTAAATATTTTTTCATCACACTTGCACGTAAACAGTATCAAAACATACAGGTAACTTGGCCGTAATGCCCCATATAAAACCCTCGGGCTTTTTTGTTTGTCATGAAACCCAAGGGCGGTAAGTAATATTTTTATAATTTACAGCACAGCACACAGGTCATGCAAGTTCAAGCAAGGAGTTTACACGCAATTGAAAAATTGTCTTAAAATGTTATCTAAACAGGAATTTCTTTGCAATCTCGCTACATGTTACTTAAATACTCAACTAATGTTCTTAATAATCGATTTTAATATTTATAGTATGAAAACGTCGGAATTATTTAATTCTTTTTACACTCCGTCATGGCTGTATACCTACGTAAGTATTTGCCCTTAAAGTTTCTGAACGAAACACTGTATAATCTGTGGTGTGGGCAAAAATTCGCCAACCGCTTAAAAAAAAGGTTCACGTACTTCGTAATAACAGCTGTGCTGACTTGTGTATTAAAGCTATAATTCATAATTATTACTCGCAAATGTGATGAAAAACATTGTGTGTATCACGGGCGGTACGGGAATTACGAACCTCGACTCAGAAAGCCCTCAGTCTTCGACTTCGGGCTTCTACTAGAGCCTCGATCGTAATTCCTTACCTACCGCCCTTAATACACAATGTACTATTGTATATTTGTCTGGAATGTCCCACAACTGGGCATGTCTCCCCATATATTTCCAGGCACTCAATTAAGAGAGCAGTGGTAGCTTAGTGGGGTCACGACTTACAAGTAGTAAGTCGCGGTGGGTTCGAACCCAGGCAGGCGCTTTAATTTGTGTAAATTATTTCATCACCAATACTCTAAAAAAACGGTGAAAGGAAACATCGTCAGAAAACTGGCATGACCTAGAACCAAAAATTTGAATACATGTGAATTCTACCAACCCACGCTGGGACCATTTGGTGGATTACGGCACATCCCCTCTCACAGAGAGAAAATCTGTGTCCCAGCAGTGGCAACATAGGCTGATGATGATGATGATATAGTTAAAATAAACATACACAAATATTTACTATATTAAATACTTATATAAATATATATATATATATATATAAAGTAATAAAAAGGTGTTATAAAGAGACGATTCCGCTATTGGTGTAGAAAATAATGCCGCAACTTCCACTTAAATGTATATTGACTGGTGGCCGTCCTGATATCGAGAGGTAGCGCATTTCTGAGAAGAATGGACTAATATTATTTATTATTGGTATCGAAACAAGTCTTATGCCTGACTTTGCCAAAAATGAACATCGTGTACGAGTCGTCAAAACTGAACGAATGGATGAAAAAACGAACAGCGAAGCAAAATTGTTTCGATTTCTCGCGTAGTCCGCCGTATTTTTTGCAGAAACTTTTTACTTTAATAAACTATCGGTGCTTCTGTCTTGCGTAGTTTTTTTCTGAGAAAAAGTATTTTCACAACTTTGTCATCAGTTGAGAGATTTATCTTTCTTTTGTTTTATTCGTTTCCGATAAAGTATGGAAGGATGATTTGTTAAGCAACAATTATTATTTTCAACTTTGTCTCCATATTGATTTTTGGATGAAGATAAACAGTTTTATAGAGCTGTTTCTTTTTATGCGCTAAGTGTAAAACACAATCACAGATTTTCCATCTTTATTTTAAAACTGAGTTTTATCTACGGACAAACCTGAAATCATTCAGGCGATAGATTTGCAGAATGTCAATATGCTATTACGATATTTCAAGCCTCAAAGCGGTAGCCTTTAGAGCTTTACACCTCGTGAGCGAAATATACGGAGCAGAACATTCATACATATTTCTGAAAAGATGGATTCTCCGTTAGATCGGTGCCGTTTCGGCCCTGCTTAAGCGAATAATACCGGGATTGCCAAATCCAACCCTCTTTCTTTTTGAATAATTTTGACGAATTCGCTTAGGACCGTACCATTAAGGATTTAAATTGCTTTTATCTGTAGAATGCTATCTTTCGGAACATTATGCCTGACCAATTTCTTTCTCAAGGTTTTCATTGGCTTTAAAGATTCTATGATATTATTTTCGTGAATTTTCCTCTTGTATAAGAATGTCTTATAGGCCTGAAATATGGGACTTGTATTAGTGATGTAGTCATAACATAATAATGGTGTTGGCAAGTTTTACTACACTCTCTACGAGGCCCGAAGGAGTCGGCTAGTCATAATTCCTAATTGAATTACTATGAAAGTAGGTTCTCATGCTAGTCATGCTTTATTAGATTGATTAATAGATAGTTTATTTTTCGTCACCAAAGTATACTCTAAAACCAAATAAGGTTGCATAAAATGTAACCAAAATAAGTAAAATTTTGTATTCATCTTGCATAATGCATCTAGGTAGATAAGAATCATTTTATATTTTAGGTGATTATAACAATAGTCTTATTACTGTTGCTTGGTGACTAACAAGTAATTTATGAGAAAATTAAATGATCACTTGAGGTAAAAAGAGATAGGTTACTTCTTCGTAAATTGTCTGTAAGCGACACATGTGTCATGTGTCATGATTTGACAGGGTAAGAATTTAACAGTTAATCTGTTGATATATTTTTATAGCAAAAGTAACGTAGAAACTTACAAAATTATTTATCACGACACGAAGAAAAAAATACTGACATGAAATAGATGTATCGTCTGCACCTAAAATTCATCAATAACGAATCCAAATAGATTGGGTACTTCGGGATATCTCCCCAGGGAACATGGGTTCGAAGACATTTTTTACATGAAATTGTTGATCATTAGTCGCGAACAGTGGGACCAACTCTTGCTCGTAACATAATTTGCGCTAGTATCGGATTTTTTATACGTTTTTCTTTTGGCATGAAAATTAAAAATATGTGTGAATTGGGTCAAGTTTAACAGCTATATAAGAGTTATTTTTGTCTTAAAATACGGATTTGATGTTTGAAGCATTTTCGTGAATAATGAAGAATATACTGATGCTAATCTAAACTTTGAATTTTAATTTCGTAGACCAAAGTGACAGCTGGCAGTGACCTTATTTTTTTAAACGTTGCTAGCGCGGAGCATAGTGTTGTAGATAAGGCTCAATCATAAGTTATTCATTGAAGCGTTGTGACATGACTCCTCAATTTAATTGTAAGTACTGATTAGTGTAAATAAATGATTTTTTTAATACAAAAGTAATACATTTTAATAAGACAGCATTAATTCACATAGCACATAAACAATTATTGTAATAAATAAGAAATCAACGATAAAATAAATTCGATCGATAGAATGTAGTCCGAAATAAATGAGTAAAAATTAAATAAGGGGCGCTATTTTCTTAACAACTGTATTCATTATTGGCGGTGAAATATTTCCATTTTCGTTCGACTTTCGATCACTCAGGATACAAAACTATTTTTATGTAACTATAAAGTGACAACCCACAAAATGTCAGTTTAATCTACAAAATTATAAATCAGAGTTTAGAAAGGATTTTTCAGTTTAGTGAAAATGAGTTGTGCTTCTTATTACTCAAGCAATAACGTGACTTTTTTTTAATAAAACTTGCCTAACATTTAATTTACCAGATTCTCTCTTATGTAAATACATTTTCGCAGTTTTGGCAGCATCTTGCAGAAACAAATCCTCGTTACCTATTCTAGAGACATTAGTTAAGACAAATACCTCGGCTTTAAATTATTCCGTCCATATATTACCACATCAAAGTGTGCGACTGTGCGTTCATAGATCACGTGACGTCGGTGACGCGACTGTCGTTACGTCGTACGACTAATCGCGTGGAACTAACAAACGATTCTGTGTAGAATAGGTACGTTTGACGCTTTTGTGCGCTTGCCTTTACGGGTGCTGTTTGATATATTGGTGTGAGAGAGTTATTCAGGTGAATTTATTAGGTGGGGAAGTGTAGGTGGGTAATTACCTAGTTCGGATTAAGTCTTGTGAGGTAATTTTGACGCAGAACTACATCCTTAAGTAGTAATTCTTTGCTTGTTTCAGACGATACTTAGAAAATGAAAAATACCTAGCGTTAATTGAATGTATTTAAAAAAATTACGAGCAAAATTGTAATTGAAAACTTCGATATTGGTTTTCAAATCTTGATGCATTAATTACTTTCAATCGTCTGATAGTGACTGATGACTAGTTATTGAAATCTATTAAATTAAATTACCTACCTTACTAAAGTACTCGTAAGTACCTATATCAGTAATTGAAATTAATCTTCAAACCCAAATTTGAAAGAAAGTACCTTTACTTTTTTTGGGTTACTTGGGAGCTGCGGCGGACTTTTGGGGAAAAGCACAGGGAGTGTGCGATTTTCACCTCACTAAAACCACCCCGGTGATCACCACCAACACATGAAGGAGACCCCGTTACCTCTTAAAAGACCAACCCGGAACCTCTGTGCTACGTCTATTAGGGCACATCCCTGGGGAGACTGAAAAACCGTCTCCCCTGTCTCGCACGGCAGCACGTGATCACTGTGCCACCGTCTTTCCTGGAGTCACTTCATGGGTGGACAGAGTTTTCAGTCTGAGCGCCCGCGACCCCAGAATCTTGTCAGTTTATGATGCAGGCGGGGTTTCGGCGGTTTAAAGAAAGAAAGAAAAATATTTATTTGTGACCCGCACAGGAGACACTAACAAAAAATAGAACTAAATAACCTCGTGCGAGACCAAAAAGGCTCCTATCTCAGTATGTGCAACTTTATTAAAATGAAAATAATGCTGCGCTGATATTCTGATAGGGCCCACTGGTGATGCCACGGACACATTCACGGAAACGGAACATACAATATTTCAGGAATAAGATAAATAATAACAAAATAGTATGTACACAGAAGGTTAGTCACAGTATGTTTGTCTATAAAGTATTAACAAAAAATATAAATAAAAAACAATAAATATACGACCAATATCCCGACGGCTCAATGATCATTAACTGTCGAAACCGTAGACAAATGACAGAGCGCGCCAATCTATGGTCGGCATCGGCTGTCAAAATGATAAAATATATTGGTGAATTATGTAAGAAATTTCTGTAAATAAACAAAGTGAAAAGATTGCTAGTATTAGGTATCGGGGCGTTTTTGCCTCCCCGACGCCTTCTTCTTTTCCGAGTTGAATTGACCCACTCATGATGCCGCTCGGTGGCCTTCTTCTGATAGTCTGTTTGACCAATCAGGCGGCCCATAAAGGACCATCGATCGCACGACACCCGCGTAGACGCGGTGAACTTCTTACCGAGGTCCCCCGAGTTTGGGCAGCAGTCTATGCAAAGCACACACTGCCTTTTCAACGCGGGGGACCAGGATCTCGAAGTGCTCTTCGAAGCCTCACCGACCATCCAGTGTTAGTCCAAGATACTTAATGTATTGACCTACCTGGACTTGAAAAAAGAAAGTACCTACCTTTATAACATATTAATACAATATCGTCCACCACAAGTCATACCTCATATCTTTTAATTGTGAAATGTCACCTGACGCATCGAAATCCTTTGTTCACCTTACAAAAAAAGCACCAATGAACGACCTATAAACGCGTAAAATAAAAACCGCGTTTCAAAAGGCGAAGCCACAAACGCTAGTGCATGCTGTCAAAAGCCCGTTCCATAAAGCGAAAGTGCAAGCCCATTCTGCTGTCAGTCGACTCCTGTTTTACACCCTAGCTTTTTTCTTTGCTTTGTGGAACATTGTTCAGCAGTGTTGGGATAAAAGTTTGATCGGAGTGATTGAATTTTTTGAATTTCGAAGAATGTCACTGGCAACTAGATTGTTCTTTTTTCGGGTCAATGTGTCAGCCTGGGTGTGTCAAAACGCTGGGGTTTATTGAAAATATGCATCAGCTGTTTTTATCTTTGTAGTAGTGTCATGCAAACTTATAGCTACTATAGTAAACGTCCTTAGCGGATTACTTTAACTGAAGATTTATTGATTGATTTGAAGTTGTTTTGAAGATTATCAATCATCCGGAAAATATAGTTTTTAGCTTTAGATTTTATTTTTGAAGTAAACTATAATATTTGGTTTGCAGCAGCTGTTGTTAATGTTTACCACGAATTTGCACAGTTCGAAAAACAGCATCATCATTATCATCAGCCTTTTAACGTGCCCACTGCTAGGACACAGACCTCCTCTCTCTTAGAGAGGGAATGGGATATAATCCTTCACGCGGGCCCAGTGCGGGGTGGTGGATGTCACATGTCGTTGAGTTTCTCACGATGTTTTCCTTCACCGTTTTTAGAACAGTGATGATGAACAGCATAAACGAGTGTATATACGAACTTATGAATGCATACGTTTGCACTATAAACAGGTAACAGACAAAAAAAAATTGCGCTTTAAACCCACTTCTGGAAAATTCTGTTTTGTTTGTTTCGCTGTAATGGTAACTATAACAGCGAAACAAACAAAACAAACAAACACTTAGGTGCTATGTACAATAATTGGCTCACAATAACCGTAAGCTCAGCTTATAGCTACGGTAGTAGTAGAAATAAAATAGGGATAGTAGATGGCTAGATCCATAGCAATCATGGCCCCTATTTTCTTTCCTTTCAAGACCGTCCATTGTATCCACAAGTTCAAGCCAAAAGTTATCACTAAACCCATACAGAAGGAAGCCAATTTCTCACATAAATACAAATTCTAAAGTTCGCGCGAACACATTTCAGTGCCAATTTGGACTTTAAAAGAAGCTTTACCTAATGCTATAACATCGGGAAAACGGCTTTTATCTAGTCGGAAAATAAAATAAAAGACAACACGTTACGGGCCAGGGAAGCAAGCGGAACCGTGGTCAAAGTCCGTATTCCGAACAATAATTTCGTTGTTTTAAAACGATACGCGGAGCGAGAGCGCGTTTTATTTTTCGTAGCGTTTTATTGCGGGTTCTGTTGAATAATAAATTAATAATTAATGAATGCGTGAATGGAATATTTGTTTTGTGGTTTAAGCGCGATCTATTTGATAGCCAAATTGTTTTCTCTCTATCCAGGTGTAGGCCCTTTTTGGTGACAGAAAATTTGTTGCATCTCAGTGCAATACGTATTTGCATAATATCGTATTCAACAGGAAATATAACAAAGACACAAAGATTCTCAGCAAGGAAACGCAAGTGCTTCCACTCGTGCATATTGCACGCGTAATCTGGCGGGGTGCCCGTGACTCACGTCGATATCAGAGATGCAGCTGTGCTGGGCAAGTGATAAACTTTTATTTCGTTACGAAATGAGTTCTTACCGCATCTTTTTCCCGTAAAATTCTTTCTTGAGCTACTGTAATACGATATTTTTATGTACGCTTGTCTAAGAAAGCAGACAGGACCCAAATAATAATAGCCACACGGGTCAATCTTCAAGGTTATGGCATCGCTGGCCGAAGTTGATTTGTAGATGAGTGACGATTACTCACATACCCTTCCGTGTATCGAAATGTATCGTTCGTAATATCGTTTTACACAGTTACTGAGTTTTAGAGTTCCGATCAGCATTCGCTCCATGTACAATGCTTGTTTCATCTGCTTACGCAAGCTGACCCCAATATACATGTAGTAGGGAAAAGACCAGGCAGATTGATTGTGTCTAACAAAGGAGATATCTTTTACATAAAAAACTTTTTACAAAAAAATACAACCGACTTCCATAAAAAAACGTTTTTTTTTTACTTTTTGTTTGTGGTACATAATGCATAGGTTCTGTAGTAAGGTTCCTATAATGCCAGAATAGATTACCCGAATAACATGAAACTTGAACAAAACCGGTGGAACGAGAGTGTACCAGTGTGATCCGTACTCTTCTACGTAACCCTCTAAAGCGTACTGGCGTGATGTTATGTTATGAAATGTTGTAATAATGTAAACAATAAACAGACATGCGATTGCGCCTATCCCGAGAGATTTGCCGTCATTTATTGAAGAGTTCTGTTATATATCTCCAAAGTTCTTCATCAGATCTGAACTAAATTTAAATCAGATCACATGCAAAGTACCAGCTTTTGAATAAAAAAACCGGCCAAGTGCGAGTCGGACTCGCGCACGAAGGGTCCCGTACCCAAGGTGGCGTCAACTATGTATGTATGGAGACACCCTTTAATTTTCTACTTTTTTTTAATGCTTCCTTTATTTGTGCTGTAATACCTTACTTTTTGCCAAATTTCGTGATTCTAGGTCAACGGGAACTACCATATAGGTTTTCGGCCCAAAACCTATTAGATTACTTCCGATTGACCTAGAATTGTAAACTTTGGTAAAATGCAAGGCACAAGTGAAAATTCCAAAAAATAAAAAAAAATTAAGGTACATTTTGGTACTTAAAAACTTTCGCGAAAAACTAAATTTGCCCATATAATTTTATCGTAATGACTCAGAACCTTGATTTTTATACAACTAATAGGTACTATAGATTTAAGTATCTGGTGTAAATTTCAACTTGCTAGGTCCACCCATTCCTGAGAAAATCGATGGTGACACATGTACAGACGCACAAGAGAGTGATCTTATAAGGGTTCTTTTTTCACCTTTTATGGTACGGAACCCAGAAAAGTATCATCAAAATCGGTTAACCTAGTAAAAAGTTCTGAGATAACACACATAACAAAAAAAAAAACAGTCGAATTGAGAACCTCCTCCAGTTAAGTCGGTTAAAAATAATATACTGTTCCTCATCGTAATTAAAGACACGTCATATCACAAAGATTACACCATCCACATACATTCACCAAACCCCGGCCATCATTATTCTGCCAATTTATTAAATATATCATATTCTTTTCAAAAAACATGGGGGCGTACAGTTTACGTGAATAATTTGTAAGCGATACGCGTCATCCGTCATGCGAACATCATCAATCATCGTCAGTAACAGAATACACCTGCGGCTGTAATTTGACTAACATACCGTCATATTTCACGACATGATTGTGTAAGCGAGATGAATTAAAGTTAGCGCACCTACTACTCCTAATGTTGTTCGGAATAGTTTTGTTAAAGGCTTCTCTAATGGTATTGTTATAAACCGTTTTATTATGGACTAGCTTCTGCCAGCGGCTTCGCCCGCGTGTAAAGTGTTTTTTTAATCCCAAGGGAACATTATACCGGGGTAAAAAGAGACTATACATAAATAAATAGTTTATTGTCACAAAGAAACATACATTAGTATACATCGATTAACAAGATTCTAAACTACGCTGTAGAAGTCTGTATACAGATATTGTGAGCCCTGCCTCTCAAACTAGGATATCTTAAGAGAAAGTGTTCAGCTGTGAGGTTAATTAAAAATAGTACTATAATCTATCTCTATGCCAAATTTCATCCAGATCCGTTCAGCCGTTCTGGCGTAATTGCCATCCATCCAAACTTTCGCATTTATATTTTTTTTTATTGTTGGGTTTAGATTGTCATTTGTTTTATCCAAATCTTCTATACGGGTAACGAGTTACAACCAGCGGCTTTACCCCCAATACTCGGAAATTGTCCCAAGGGAACGTCGCGGGATAAAATATATTCTTTAAAATTGTCCAAAGTCCAGACTACTTCCATATCAACATTCATCTTTTAGACCTAAACACACTATAGACACTCTATGGATAGTTTTTAGAGTATTGCATTTTTCTCCAAATATGATGATAAGTTTGGAATACTTGCCTAATCATGACTAACACTCGATTTCTGAATAAAGAATTTGAAGTTGTTTATTGGCTAAACTCTACTTTAGCCACAAAACCATTTAAAATTTGGCTTTAAATGAAAGGAACTTAACTCAAAATTTTCAATTTAGAAACCGTTCCACAATGTTACTTCCATTTCTTTCCATATTTTCTGAATATGCAGAAGATAAATGTAAAATTTGAACAACATTATGGTTTAATAATCTTCATTATTTTAGTTTTCTCATTTCATGTCTGAAACAAAACAAATAACCATTCGCTGATCTTTTTAACTGCTAATAAGGAAGCTATTAAGGTTTACCATTAACTTTTATTTTTGTCGGTTTAACGTCTTTTGAATAGGTATTTACAGTGGCTTCGCTCGCTGAATGGATTATAATTCGATTTTTTGTTTTCCCATTGAGTTTCTTAATATCATTCAGTTCATTAACGAGTATTGTTATCTCATACAGATAAAATGGTAAGTGAAGTTCAGAAGCTTGGGTGATTCTAACAGTATTATATTTGGCTGTTAATCTATGTTATTCATTTCGAAAAACCTCATTAAAAGCAATTTGGGTTGTTGGTTGGTAGTGTCAATTTGATGTTATTAACAGTATAAGTGGCAGGGTTAATCGAGGTCCGTTGCGGACCTTAGTTGACTGACGGAATATAGAAATTCTTTTTTTTTACTAAACTATAATAAGAAAAATATAGTATATTTTTGTTTTATTATCCTTTTTTAAGTTTCTGTGATTATTTGCCACTGGATGTCTCTGTCTGTTTCTTAATTACTGGGATCAGATACCAAGAACAAACATATTTTGTTTTCTATAACGTTGCAAGATCTAACAGTTCTTTACATTTTTTACCGAATAAATGTCCTCTGTATCGAAGCATATTCGTTGCTACAAATTATAGACGGAGTGCGGTAAGCATTTGAGATCCTACTATTTTTATTGTTTAATTTATTGTTATACTCCGATTAAATTGGCCGTACATTGCCACTGTAAACTGCGGTTTGTGTCTTAGCAAAATTGCTTCTATTAATTTTAAGAATCGCATGGTTATAATATTTAATTTTGGTTTTGTTTTTTATTTGTGTTTAAGCTTGTGCTTTCCGTTTTAATTCTGAAAATGACTAGTATTTTAGAGAAATAAAAGATTCAGCATTTTTTTATTTAACTATTTAGTATGGAATCGGGGTTCCTGAAAATACCTCGGTAGCTAACGATGAATATAAACAATTCTACAGTGAAGAACTAACTGAAATTTAAAAAAAAAACTTTTGTTCAGTACGTTTACGTTCGCAAAATTTAAGGAACAGTTGATTTCTTTTTCGCGTTTAATCTCAATCTAATACTAGAACATGTCTATAAGTACTTTACACCCTCTGAAAGATTGTGAAGGAGAATAAATTAAAAGTCACCCTATAGAAGATACGGTTTCACAAACGGTAAAATCTAATTTTGTCTAAAATTAATATAAATTATAAGGATCAAAGTAAACAATACAAAGCATATAATACAATAATAACTGAAAAGGTTGTTGTGTTTAATTGAAAACCCTTGAATTTATTACCATCCTGGAATTTGATTAATAGATACAGTTATGAATATACACAAATAAATGATATAAAATTAATAACACTCACTTTGATTAGTAGCAAGTGGAAATTAATTGTTTGTAGTGGTCCAACTTTAGAAATAAATCGAATCCTTTATTAGATCACTTTTGTCCGTCTGACGTCGAAGTTTTTCAAAGCTGTAACGTAAGTATATTAATATTTCTCCGTAACAGTAGGCCCTGATGACGCACATACAAATTCAAGGCAAGGCCAATAATATTTATATAATTTAAACAACAGTTTTTTAAATAAAATATTAAAGATCACAAAATCGCACAATCTAACTTATGTATCGAATAATTGCCGACTGCGACCGTCATTACATACGACCGCAGACTACTTAGAGATACTACGTATGATACGACGTACCACATCAGTTGAATATCTGCGCTCATTAATTTGTCTCAATAGTAGGTAGAAGAATAGAGAAAGAAGACGAAGTCTCAATAGTAGGTAGGTATATGTTATTACAGATATTGAACTCTGGTCTCAATTACAAATAGAACTGATTACCTTAACATAGTAGGATGCAATCAACTGAATAATTAACAAACAGCAATTTGGCATGTTAATTATTTAGGCCTTAGTATTACCCAGAGATTCATACTTAACTGCAATCAGGTCCGTTTTGCCTAGAGTAGATTTTAAACAGCAATTATGTTAGAATATTATATTACCTTTAGTTATTAACTTTTGTTATAATTATAGTCTGGCCATTGTAAGTCTGCAGAAATAAAAAAATACAGAATTAAAAAAAAAAGCTGTTTTCTTTGTTTATATTCTGATTCATTCCTGGTAGAGAATAGTCATTTTAGTGCAATATGGATTTGATACAGTATTGTCACTGTGAGTGACCGTTTTCACAATTTGTGATTACCGCGAAACCAGTTAAGACTTCTGCATACTTACAATAGCCAGACCATATCAGTTATTCAGACGTAACCGTCAAAAATGCAAAAAAAGGCATAGTAAGAAAAATCACTCTCATTCATCTTCTTTTAATTAAAACAAATTCAATAAAAGATCTTTGAGAACAATTTCTATGAAAAATTTATGTCACATCACATTTGCCTGAAGAAGCCTGTACGGTTTGCGCCGCTTCCATACTTTGTACCTGTTCCGTCGAGTATAAGATGAAGTTCACCGCAAACCAAACCGAAAAAAAACTTGAAAACACAGGAACGAAGTGGGCTCCTCGTTAGTAAATATTGATAGAATAAACAAAAGTATTCTCAAACGGTCATCCAAGGAAACTTTCGTATTATTAGATTCCTAGAGGGCTCTTATGTAACCGACTTGACAATGGACCCCGAGATCTGATAATTGCGTAGGTACACAACGGAGAAGTTTTTATCTCCCTTTCAAAACTCTTAGGGAATTGCTTGAGAGGAAATGAGTAAGGAACTGTAGTCGGATTGAAGAGGAGGTAAATAAAAGTAGTGTGAGTCGAGCGGACCACTTAATGTGGTACTTTTTTATCTACTTAAATGATTAAGTTCGTAATGTTGGGCAAGAGCATTAGAAGACATAGACAAATAAATTCGCAACATATTGTGTGAAGATAAGATTGATAACAAGAAATTAAAAACATTTTACCAAAAAAATAATGAATTTTTGGAGGTATGCGAAACAGAGTGGAAAGTCCCGCAAACCTTCATTCTTCTTGTTAGCGTATCGATAGCAAATGTAGTCTCTAAATACTATGTTTGGTCCAATAGAATTCTGCCACGGCAATATCATCCGGTAACGCAGTCCTAAGGTCCTCATATGCACAGGTGACAGGGCAGGCCGCGCAATACGAAAGGAAGGCCATGGTCTATAGACGTCGCACAAACACTAAAGGTTGGAGACATCAGATAATCCTCACCTGAGGAGGTTGTCTTTGGTGCGGCCGACCTGGGTGCGGAGTCTATTTTGAGTTTTACAGGTCGGCTATGGTAACGCATACACGGGCGGGAGATTCTCCGATGGCTCGATGAAGTAGTCAAGAGGCTTGAACTTTTCCCGCCAAAAAGAGCACCTCTCCAAGGTGGCGTTGCCCTCAGATGGACTCACGAAGCCAAGGAAGCTTTTTCGGCTTTTCACCCTTTGAGTCAGGTCATTCTTTTGTATTCGCCACCCGCTCCTGTCATCAAGAAGGTTCACTTGGAATCGTCAGTTACTGAGGAGTTCTTTTTTTCTTTACTAATCGTTACTGCTTCATTTACCAGATCGATCCTCTACGGGATTTAAACTATCAATAAATAACGGTGTATATCACTAGCCACGTATTTATATTTTTAAATATTAGAGCCTATGATGTACAGACTAAGAATATTTTTGCAAAATTTAATGAAAATCTATTTAGAAGTTTTTGCGGGCAAGACAAACATCCATCCTTCTATCCTCACAAGCAGTTGTTTTTATAATAGTAGCAGGATTCATTTTTCTAATATTAACACATTAATGTCTCAACGAGAAACAAAGTGTTAATAACAATAATAAGTAATAGTTATCATCTTCAAACTTGGTTACGACTCAGCTGCAATATTATTAATCTTGAATATACAGGCTCGAAATTTACTACTTACACGTACTCTGCATAAGTTTTTGATTCTGCATTTGATTTCTTTATTTGTCCAATATTATACTTTAAATCGTTATCGTCTATGGGGTTTAGGTTATTATCGTTAACAGCAGCCTGTCAACCCCTAATGTAGTTTATTGTTTGATTCCGTCAACTATTTCTGTCACTTCCGAGTTTTGCAAACACTCAGAAACAACCAAGAGAAATCAATAACATGGGCTATATTAGGAAACTTTCTTCAGATGCCACAAATAAGTAAGGAAACTATTCATCTTCGTTCAGTTCTGATGTGTAGTGATATATTTTGACCTGGAAAATAGGAGTCATTTTAAAGGTGAAGATGAGATAAGACTTACTAACTCGTAGGTCGATAAAAACTGGAATTAGGTTTGCTGATCATGAAAGACAGTCCACAGTAGTGGGTGAAGTCGGGGTGTGGATTCTGATGGTGACAATGATTAATAAGAAGGCCATTTTCTCGTACTCAAAAACGTTCAAATTCATATCGCAATCTCATCTAGTAGACAATTTCTGTCAAAAATGTATTTGTCATAACAAAGGTAATTAAATAGAAGATACAGATTGAAACAGACATTACAATTTCAACTTTCCTAAAAACGCGGGCTTCGCTGCTCCGGGCATCAATTACACTACATACAATTATATACAAGTAGACATTACAATAAAGGAATATAAAAACCACTCACGGACATCATACAGGATGAATAACAGCACCAACCACATCATTATCAACATTTATTAATGATGTTAACCACGGAAACTATACAACAAATCTACTCAACTTTCACAGAATGTGCAGAAACATAATCACTAATACATTATCTCATCTTCCAATCAGCCAAGCAACAATGTATTACACACCAGCGCTTGTACCTAGTAATCCGAACCCCAATTATTTATACCCACCCGGTAACAATATAACAACTATAGCAGTAAATACTCCATACATGTATATCGGAGGCTTTGGAATACTGAACCAGGAACCGACTATCGATATGACATACGATCTCGTAAATTTGCAGGAAGCTGCAACTGAACAAGACGGGTACCAGTGTTTACCTTCATAAAATCCAGTATCTAGGTTTATTGGTAGTGATTTCAAAGTTATGGGATGATGGGATAACATGTATGTAGGTAACAATAAATGCTTCATGTTGTGACGGGTTTCCTGTTTTGTTGGAGTTGATACGACTACAAATCATCGTGCATGGACAGTCTGGTTTGGGTTGGGACAAGTAAATATTGGCGCTACTCACTTTAATATGACATTTTCCAGCCGAGTGTTTATGTTTTAACCTAAGTTTACTCTTGTTTCATATCAATTTATATTCAAGTCTTATTTTTAGGACACCATTTTTTAGCTCCCCTGGCGTTTATCAAGGTTATAAATTTCTTCAAAATTATGGATATCTTGTAATACCAGAAGCTATGAAATTCAAACGAATGTTCCTGACCTCGGAATAAAGATTGATAGAAAAGTTCGACCATCGGATATCGTGCGATGAAGTAGGTTAGTTCTGGTGATGTAGCGACGAGTTTGCTTCCATAAATTACATTCAAAAGGAAACATGAACAGTAAGTATCTTTCATTGTTTAATGACATTAAATAACGGGCGTAGTGCATAATGTGCTGAACAGAACAGTTGCGCGTATGAATTCTCATACAATGCTTATACGACCGGTCCATTGCCAGAAAATGGCTATGTTGAACGCCACATAGTCATGTCAGGCTGTTGGCAATATAATTTGTGGGACAGCAAAAAATAATAATAAATGTTTTAAAAAGTGTTGCTTGAAAACAAGTGCCAGTGCAGAGTGTATTGATTTCCCACTGCTGGGTCACTAGCCTCCTCTGAGATTGGGAACGGGCCCAGTGCGGGTTAATAGCATGTTCACATGCCGGTTTCCTCTCGATATTTTCCTTCACTGATTGAGTTTCTTTCAAAATGAAGTAGTATATGAAATGATGAAAGGAATGACAAGTTATAAATATACACATATTATCGTGAACAAAATCGAGGCCAGCAAATTAATAGACGGACTCGACTTGCCAAAATAATATTGCAAATTGACACATTTTTGCTGATTCCATTTCCACATCAATGCCTCGGCCTGTCTCTTGGGATGAAAGTTTTCATTATCGAAACCGAATTGGTAATGAGATAAAATTTAAATATTGGGAAATTAAATTGTGCATTTACGATAGTTACTTCCATGTTATAAAAAATATATGAATAATTTTGCAAATAAATTTATTTTGTGTTGAATATTTCTGTAATTTTGCTTGAAATTACTAGAACCCTGCCAAAACCACGACATTATTCATATAATACGTGATGACATGTACGCGTATTGTTTTAATTTATGAGACACATTCCTTAAAATTCTGACGAACATTTTGCCTGCAATTGACATTGCTAGTAATTAAAATAATTTAATCCTGGAGAATCAGGTCACACAAAATTTTAATAATGTAGTTTCTTGCATCATCATTGACTGCCTTTAACTACTGATTGTAACGGTAACGATCTCATTCATGTCATCCTCCTTAGCAACAATCCAACTTGTAATTTCCATGTAATGGTTTCTAGGTAAATTTTCCCATAACTTCATATTTTGCCGGTAACTATCAGTAACATAAAAGCGCAATGTATAATATGGTAACTATTCCCATCATAATAATACAACTCTGCCCTTTATCTTTTCAAACCAAAAGAGATGTGATTTTCTTCCGTTTCAGTGTACATTAAAATAATGTTTGTGCTTTAAATAAACCTCATATTTTCTTTCTTACCTCATTTTAATTTTATATCTTGCGGGGTATTAGGATATAATCTGAAGGAAAATGATTACGTTTCCGCCCTCGCACCCTCGTTGAAAGTGGAATTTGGCCACGACTGAACAAAGAAATCTTTACGCCATTAAGCTCGTCATATCACCTTCCAATTTCGTTTTTATTCTTCATCCAAGTGTTTCCTATGATCTTGCTTGTTTTTCCAGTTACCGGTACTTATTTTTAAACCAATCGGTTGAAAGACTGACAATCCCCTTTCCACAATATTAAATTTAATGTCTTTTAATTTTGATTCTAATTATCCATTCCGTTGTAGTGCACATCTTACTTTACCCATACAAATCGGTAGCAGCCTCAGATGATTTTCAAATAATAAATAAGATCTGTAACTCTAAAAATAATCGACTGTAGTGTAAAATAACACCATGTCATCATATAAATTAGTTTTTTTTTTTTTTATAAGCTCACCAACAGTACAACTGCTTAAAACCATAAAAAAATAATACATTTAAAGTCAAAATCATACAGATTATAGTTATGCATGACGTTTACAAAATTCGAAATTAAGACTACAATTAAACTAGGTAAACAACAACAGGTATATTTATATAAGGTGTCCTGTAGATTTGCAAATGCACGAGGGATTATATGCGTGGCACCCTCTTGTCATCCGCATGACACCAATAACGTCATAAATTCCAAAACGAAAACCCGTATCGATCATCATACTCCTCTTACATACTGCAGTACTATTCTGCCACATACTTCTCACATGATCGTCACTATAAACATTTTTACACCTGTGCATCCGTATGTCTCAGTCATGAAAACCGACAATCAGAGTTCAGATTACTTGCTCCCGCGAGCGTTCTCAATGTAAATTTCAGTCATAAAGAATAATGATTTGTTCACAGTAACTTTGTCACTGTCAACTTTATATGAAAAGTAGCGCAGTATAAAAGTTTACCCCTTGATTTTCATGGAGAAAATGTTAGTACCCACTTTGCAGGTACTTACTGTAAGATAAAAGAGTGAATTTTGTTGAAAAGTTACAATGTAAGTTTTTATTATCACAAGATTTATGTTGAAATTAAGTTTTCTAAAATATATTACCTATAGTAAAAGATGAGATGGTCAATTTCAGGATATCATAAAGGAAGAATGTCAACCCCAAAACGGATGTCCAAGCCTGGATATCTAATACTAGAATTCCAGAACTGGGTAGTTTTGGTGTTAAAAACCTAAAGTTTATAGGTCAGTAAAGTTTTTAATGAGCTTTTGAAATTATCCATTTAAACTTGTGTGCCAGTAAGTTTGTGGCAAATAAATAAATTTTCTTTATTTCTGTCTTTCTTTCTTTCCATTGATAACAACATAAATAAAATAACAAATCCACGGTAAAAACGTTAAACTGACGTCGCATAGCGTCACACCAACAGTTATAATTGAATACTGAATCGAAAGGGGCAAAAAGAAACTCATTTGTGCCCGCCATGTTATGAGATTAAACCTCGTGTTGTACATACACAACATGGTACTGTTTCGTTGTTTCACGTCCGAATGTGGGCCTCAAATTAACTTCAACTTGCTCGGTTTGTTTTTGATCGAGCCTATTTGGCTACAAGAAAATGGGACCTGTGAATGGTTACGGAAAATGTTTTTTTTTGCGAGAATAAAAACCTTTTTTTTTATAAATAACCTTTTTCTTGGAGTTAATTTCGTATTTATAGTTCATCCTCATCATCATTTCAGCCGAAAGACGTCCACTGCTAGACATAGACCGATAGACAAATAGTAACAAACATAAAAATCAATAGACACAATTTTCATAGACTGTTATAGTTTGATGAAAAAGTAGATAACGAAACGTGCTTAGTTATTAAAAAAATATAATGAAATATATTCTTTCGAAGATAACGCATCCACCGTAATTCACCAATGTTCACTTGTGACACCATGACACGATGATTTATTCAACACCGAAAAAGTGTTGTAAACAGATACGGAATAAAACCGCAAATTGAATTTTCGATTCGAATTTTTTCGTTAATTAAAAAAATGGCGGCACGGAAATGCCGGTCGGGTGTCGGCTTTGTTTTTATATTATCTGAGCCTCATTTTTTCAATATCTATTTAGACGAGATTATTTTCGGTTGTATCGTGAGCAGAATATTATGAAAAAATATTCTGAAGAGGTGCTGCAATAAAAATAAAAAAGATGTATTATAACTGCTTACTGTCAGCCAGTATTATCCCACTGTCGGCCAAAGGCTTCTTTCAACGACTTCCAGCCGGTTCGATCCAGAAATAAAACTATATTTATTGGGTATTAAAAATTGTATAACTATTGATTTCAAAATAGAGCTGATTAAATTTACCCTTTGTGCCAATGCCAAAACTACAGTACCTTATTATGTAGGTATGTAAAGTTTTCATAAAATCTCTTATAATTAATTTTCTCTATATACCTATTATAATCGTTGACGTTGCCCAAACTATCCTGTCCTAATTTCGTAAAGAAAAGAACACCGAAATTCCCTTTTCCCTCAACAGCAAATAAACTGGAAGACAGCTCGGGTAACTAATTTGGTTTCTCCCCAGAGAAACCCCATGTTTACCACTTACCCCAATCAACAACAAACAACGGTACACATTTAATTACTTAACAATTAGAAAGTCTCTATAGAATAGGCACAAATAGTAAAACGTGGCACAAAATCATAAAATATGAAATACAAATTTTGGACAGGGATCGAAAACTAAATTCATTAAAACTATGGCCGAACAAATGTTTTCAACTCGAAACTCTGCGTTCAACGACATTATGATACCGATAATAATTTTGCTACCGTTTGGGGTACAGATAAAATGTTATAGGATAATTCTTATGTCTATAAAATGACGCATTTAGTGTCTTATGCTTGAAATAATCTAAGAGCATTAAAAATCTATGCGCGTAGGTATATCTTATATCACAAGCAAATGAAGGAGATTTTAGTCAGTAAAAGCACCCAGAGTGGGAGAAGACATTGGATGCTTTCCGATAAGAAAAAAAAAAAAGTACATCTTATATGGATTTTATGATTTGAAGCTTAATATTGCCTTGATTGTATACATCAAGTTGAGCATGTATGAAATCAGTAGTCAAATCGTCAACAAGATTATGAAAAGAAACATTTTCATAAAAAAAACGCAAATATAAATTCTAATCGACAATTTTTAAAAGTAGTTTGTCATGGAAAAGAACGGACAAGAAACTCTATTCTTTCTCTTTTTAAAAACAAGTGCATGTACAATGAATTTATTGCTTTACAATATTTAATTAATTGTTGTGTGGGAAAGATGCACCTAGAATAACAATACTAATGTTTGACCACCATAGATAAGTTTATAACTTGTTAACACATACAGGAAGGCACTTTTACCGCCCAGCAATGTACGTGAAACTCGTGCACTTACTATCAGCAAAACGGCCATAAGAAGTCGCAGGCACGAGCAAGCAGCAGCCAACTCCACACAATGTACAGGATTTTAACGGAGTTAAGCATGTTTTACCAAGTACTAAACGCTTTAGTGGCTAAAAGTGTCCGGTCATAGAGTATTAGTGTAAGTTTTATGGTAAAAGTTGTACATCCTCTCTCGAGTAATGACATTTTGGCCGCACTTAGTGACTTCAAAATCTAGCGGATATGGTAGGTAACGCAATTTGTGAGTTTTACCCGTGTGATCCCGACTAAAAATAGGACTCCCTACCTCAGTGTAGTGAGAGTCACTAAAGGATTATTAAGGCTTATGGCGACAGTGTCCGCAGCTGTCTACAGCACAGCTTTAAAAGGGTTGGGGCGACTCGATTTTCTGACATTTTGAAATATAAACTTCGCACTTATCGGTGGGATTTTGGCAAATTTTGGTTTGATTGATTACTTTAAATTACATCGTAAACAAGATAAACCGAACTGAAATTTTCAATATAAAATATAATTTGATAAAACTTTAAAGCCAATGACATAATTTATTCGATTGGTGGAGTTTAAAAGCAACAGTAGGTACTCATCATCATTATCTCGTCAATATCATCAATTGGGGTTGGCAAATTATGTATTGTTCTATACTACTGTATAATTGATCAACTTATAGTCCATTCGCGTTATTAAATAGTGATTTGAACCAATCGGGTCGCAACAAATTAATAACCTAAGTTCACAGTGACAATTTTTTGCGACCCGACTCACTTACACGTGAATGTACTAAGTAGTCATCCTCTTTCACGCTTAGCATCCAAATAGTCCACCTATCATTTCTTTGTTTTTTCCAACTCTGTAAAAATCATGAACATTCATTCTCAAAACTTTCCTCATGTCATCTAACTCCTTGCTCCACACCACATGCTATATACGAGATATGTATAGGTACAGAAGTATAGGTACGTCATGCTCAATGTAGTACAAAGTTTTAGTTCAGTCGAACAAACTGACGTAATACGACGAAACTAGTGGTTTATCTTTCAGTATAACCTCAACATTACTGCCAGAGGCATTCCTGCTAATGTGTATCATTTGTCTGTACTTTTCCACTTGACCTGCATTCGCCTAAGGAATGAATCCCTTTATTACTGTTTCATAATGTATGAATTCTCTTTGAAAAATTAGTCTTTGAGTACTTAATTTCTAATTATTTTATGAAATTCTTAGTTTCCTTTAGAGTGGAATGTTATTATTACGTTGAAGAGAGATATTATATTTGTTGCTTTCTGCGTATATAAAGGATTTCTATACAATTATATTGTAACAACTGTTTTATTTTTGCTTTGATCATTTCAAATAATATCCTTTGTAGTATTTCCTGCCGAAATAAAGAGTTTATTTTTAAGTTAAGACAAAAAGCAGACTATGGCTCATATTTCAAGGCAGTTTGTAGGACCTCTACTCCACTCCGTCGCCATGATAACAGAAAAACCATCGGTTAATGTCAATTAATGCCTGTTTTAACACTGTGTGCCTGTGTTTTTATATGTTTTATTTTTATTTCGAGTTGGAGGAGACAAGGCATTTAGGTTCAAAAGGAGTTCAATTTTTTAAGTAATAAAAATATTTCTTTCCACAGATGTATCCGAGGCGATTACCTGAAGGTATACTCCGAAGGAGGGGTCCACGGTCCAGGGCCGCCCGGTGTCAACGAGTACTCCGCTTGGTCCAGAGTCCTATGTGGCAGCAGGGCTGATGCCCCACCAGCGCTATATTCCCATGGACCATTATTGGCCCTGGAACTACATACAGGAGCCAAACCAACCAATGCGACTGGTTTCGTTGGGAACTACAGGTTTATAGATAGAAGTGAGTATCTTACATATTTATGTACCGATTTTTACATAATATTATTTTGAATTTAAGACAGAAGTATAGTTAACTGCACGTCAGAGATTATTACAATAAGCTTACAATAAGCTTATGGAAAATCGATGGAATACGAAGCCAGCTTATACTGGTGCAACCACTGACGTGCCGTCGGCAATATCTTTTTTAGACACACGAAATAAAATAAATTAGTAGTTGTATCATTATAATATCCTTGTATTGAGAGTTGGATCTTGTTACTTAAGTGAATTATCTGTTTAATGTACTATGTATTTTTAGTACAACTAGAGAACAAAATCAGTTCTCACATTCCATAAAATTGATAGTCTTGCTCTTATCACAAATGGCCATGACCAAACCAATTTAGAAAAAACTCGAGTTAATAACGAATCAAACAATAAAACCAATTTAAACTTTGCCATAGAACAAAAATGTACGTTAATAAACGTCTCATTTTGCTTCTAACTTCATTTATTCGTTCCATAAAGTTTTTACTCTGTGGTCATTAATTCTTATTATAGTCAATCTCTCTCGTCCTTGGCTGTCCGTCTCTGTCTGATCGAATCAGTGTCTGGTTTGGTTACCTTAAATATATCAATTAATTTCGTTAAGGCCACAGTAGCTTGAGCGATGTTGGTTTTAGGACAATTAATGAAAGAACATTCAAAGGGTTTATGGGTTTTATGCAAAATGTCTATGACTTTATTGCCTACTGCAGCTTTTAAAATTGATAACACTTCACTCTTATTTGTTTTGTTAAGTCCTTTATTTGCTTCATTTACTTTATTTGTATTCTCAAAGCATTTAAAATTTATGTAAATGTCAAAAATATATGCGAATATGTAATCCATGGTAGTGTAAAAGCAATCTATTAGAAGTACTTACGCTGCAAGCAAATCAATATTCAATCTATCAGATAATGCTTACAAAAGACTTAACCCAGCACAAAACACGAAACAAACAAAGATTTCACTCACGTAACAGATCGACTTCTATTCATCGATTTCTAAAGTTTTCCAATTTATAAAACTTGTATCTTGTTTCCTAGGAAATTTCGAGACAGACGGTGTACAAGTGGCTGAGACGTGGTGTGATTACGTCTTCCATTCGCAGGCGAACAGACCTGCTCATGGGCGGTTGTATAGCCCGAGATATCCATCAAGTTATCCAAGCAATGTGAGGTGTATTTATCACTTTAGCGCCAGGTGAGTGTGAAGTTTATGCAGTTGAAAGATTCGTTTCTTCGTTTTTAACTTGTGTTTTATGGAACTTTGTGTTTTTAACTTTTTGAAGTTCACATAACACTATTTTACAGCGTTCTGGCCTCACCATTTTCATCGGGGTGATATGTTCTTTACAAAAGAAACCCTGTAAATAACCTTACCATAGCCACACCATTTTTATATATCCATACCATTTTTCTAATATTGAAATTATAATATTAAAAAAAACGTTTTGAGGTATGGTTACATGTAATGGCAGTTTTTTTTTATGTGTAAAGAATATAGTAAAAACTTTGAAAAACAACATACAATTTGGATCTAATAATCAATTTTATTACCTACTACAATGAAGTTTTTGAAACGCTAAATCAATACTTAATATCTTATCTTCCTCAAATAAACTGCTAAAATAAACTTCTCCATTTACAATGAACAGTTTACAAAACTTTCCTTCAAAGACGGAATTATTAAGTCACAAGTCAAGTGCTTCCAAAAATCTAATTCCTCTTCTAACAATTCTAAGTACTTTAATACTTGGCATTCTTACTGTTTTAGGCACAACGAGCGGATCAAGTTAGTTTTCGAAGAGTCGTTCCTCCAGAAAGGCGACGAGAGGTATTTAGAAGTTCACTTCTTGAGAATGTCTCAGAATAAATAGGTACAGAAGATCCACACCATACAACGAGTGAAAAATAGGCACACGCATTCATGCGTACGTGCAATGATTTCAAACAAATGTTAGTGGCTAGTGTGCTTCTACTCGCTGTACGCAAAGCGTGTCTATGTGTGCGTGGGTTTACGTTCTTCGTATGGAGTATACCTTCGGTACCTATCTATTTTGTGGTGAGTAGTACGTCCTTTGCCTTTTGGTGTTATAACTTTTCCACTTTTCAGTTGCCTCAATCGTGCTGACATAATAAAAGTGTTTGATGGAAGGACTTCGACGGCGCCGGTTCTAGCGATGCTATGTAACGAAATCGTAGGTACGAATTACTTTGGATCTCTGTTATAGGATCTTGATTTCTTAGTGTATTTTTATCTTGTTTGAGGTATAGAAAAATATTCGGTATCCTATAAGTGAGCAGTATGTTTCATTTACCATTATTTTGCGATTACTAATCATATTTTTTTCATCATAAAAATAATTTGAACATTAAGATATTATTATTTAAAGATTTTTTTATTTGTTACTCATTGTCTCCAGGCTATGAGATACTTTCAACGGGACCAGACTTATTGGTACAGTTCACGGCCAACTCTAATATCCCAGGCCAAGGATTCAAGGCAAGATACCAGTTCCAGTTGGAGGACGACTCTAACGCAGGTTTAGTAAGCATGTCATAATAAATTGTGTCATCAGAAGATGTAAATTTGATATAGTCTATAATCGGAAAATTGGAATGATGAGTTCTCGGTTAATAAAAACCATGGTTGCAAATCAACCATAAACAAAACCTGTTGTGTAATTGATTAGATATGATTGCAAATAAAGATGATACCTTTCAAATCTATTGGAGATCCAATAAATAAATAAATTGGTCGTCTTCAGGATATAAAATTATTATATTAATCTTTTCCAGTTTATTAACTTATCTTGGTAACAATTTTCTAATACAAAGTGTTCTATCAGTAATTTCAATGTTTCCAATTGAAAAACTGTGAATCGAATACTTTATACAAAAAATAAGATGATAACTTCCTTCCTCGTTTACTATAAAATATATTTTTTTTTCTTTATTTCTTAGAGCAATGAATACCTTTGCAACTGCCTTTGAAATTTCATTTTAAACTTGATAAAATTTAATATGGTGAACCACAATAATATTCTCTTTCTCACCAGATGGAGATATTAATAAGAAATCAAGTACAACGGAGGCAATATCCGGCTTAGGACCGGCTGTGAGCGCCGCCAGTGAGTACTTAGAATAAGGTCCCCATTTAAAAACAGAGGGTTTGCGTTTTTGTAAACAAAATCACCTCATATATTATTAGGAGTGCCATCTTTGCGTGAGATGCTTTGTAGACGGTCCTTTCTTCTAGACACTTGGAGCTTGGAGCAGAATTTAATAAAGATGACGCGATGTTTTAACATACTGAATAACGCTGCGCTGGTATCAACCCACTTTTAGCAAGTGTGGTTATTAATGCTTAAGTCTTCTTTGTACGAGAAGAGGCGTTTGCCCTGTGGTGGGACACAGACTGTTATTATTTTTAAATCTACGGCAACTTACTATTTAGTCATGCATTGTAATAGTGTATACATGTAGCATTTCAGTGTTTTTGGTACTGGCTTTATCAACTTTGTTTGTAAGAAAGATAAAGTCAAGGAAGTCAGTAACGATGAAAGTATTAAAAAATCAAGTCCCTGCCAAGCAACCCAAATAAGCTTCCAAAGTTCAATTGGTCTTAATTAATGACGTAACGACTTCTACAGTTCTACACGTGCCAATGATTTTCAAAAGGTGGAGGTTAAATCTTCTATTGAGTTTTATCTCAAATATGTTTGGTACATAGAATCGTGCCAAATTGCTTGAGAATTTATTAATACGTAGTCGAAAGCTTAAGACTTACTTTATGTAGCACACAAGAGGATAAGAATTTCTCGTGATTTCATAGAAACATTTAACAGCAGAATAGATATTTTCGATTTAAAGTTTATTTTTCACACCAGTGCTTTTGCTTAAGTAATCGATGAATGAGACTAAATTTGCTGCAACTAATGAAATTAAAATAGTTGAAGATTGTTTTCGAATCAGTTTAGTTTCAATTCTTTGCAATTCATCCTTTTATATTTTTAAATATATCTAGAATCCTAGTATTATTCTCATCAAATACTGACAGCACAAATAATTTATCATTCAAATAAATGTATTCAAATGAACGAAGCATCTCACGCATAATGTTTCACAAATGTAACATTACTCTCTCGCATTTCATAATAATATAATATTATGAACTAATGCATGATTTCCATTAGTGATGACACCTTCATTCCAGCGTCATCCTGCCATCAAGTATTCAGCAGCGATAAGAGCAAGACCGGTAAATTGACTTCACCGCTCTACCCAGCCCCTTACCCGCAGAAAACGCAATGTCATTACGACTTTTTAGCCCGAGGCAGGGAAAGAGTCAGACTGGTGTTTGAAGACTTCAGCTTGCAGCGAATAACAGAGAATATTATAGAGTAAGTTTTAGAAAATGTTCTTGAACCATTTGCATTTTTATACTTAGAACTCAAAGTTAGGTCCGATTTTTTGTTAAGATTTGTATACTGGGCTATAACCACTACAGCTTGTTTTGACAGTGGAGCCGTTGAATGTATGCTTTTAAGTTATCATAGAGAGATTCCACTAGTGACAATAAATCAGTAATGCTTGAGGCTCTATTGTTATTTGAAGTCAGCGATGGCGATAATCGAAATGTCAAAATGTAATTAATCCCGCAACATTTCAATAGCGTTTGGAATTTCCATACATTTTTGACATTTTGCAATCGCTATCGCCACGCTTTCGATGATAGAATGTCACTTGTCTAGGGTCTCTGTGCACTCTTGACGATGGTAATCAATGTATTCACCATATTATATTCATATATGAATATGAAAATATTTTATATCGACATGGAAGAAACAAAGTCGAAGATGTGGGATGAAGTGTTTGTCATTCAGATGAACAATAATGAGCATGCAGCACAAAAAGTAAAAATTTGATAAACTCTTTTAGAAACACGACAACAACACGAAATAACAATATTACTTCGACAAAACAAAATTGATAAGTATAAAGAACGAAAACAAAGCACTCGAAGCGATATCGAATAAGCAAATTTACTTTGTTACAGTTGCGAGAGTATGGATTCTCTCGACGTATTTTTGTATGTAGACGGTCGTCTCGAAAAGATGGCATCATTTTGCGGCAACGATATACCGAAGCCAATAATGTCGAATGGACCCAAGTTATCAATCGAGTTCCGTGGAATATACTCATCGAGAAACAGCAGGGGGTTTAAGATATCATACTCCTTTGTTGAAGGTATGTACTTCTTTTTTTATCTTAATTTCGTATGTGTGGTCATGCCTTTGGTTTATTGTGATTGATTGATCTCAATTTGTATTTATTTGGTCTTGTGTTTTTCCTGTCTTGTCCTTCGAGATGGCACTTATCTTTTATTTATCATACGAATAAATTTGAAAAGGACATCGTCTATTACAAATTAAAGTGACTAGTTTTGAAGTACATTTACACTCTAATAAAATACACAACCACATTTTCATGGTATTTGAAAATCTTTTATCAATTCCACATCGAAATTCAGAGCACTACGTATTCCTACCTCATCATTCTAGATGCCGTCCGCGCGTAATTCCTCACATTTTATGAATGTTCGCATTTCAAACTTAGTGACGCTGCGTTTTGTTTTTTTACAATAGGAGCTAGGAAAACTTTGGTATGAGATTTTTTGTAGAAAATATGTATAATGATGTACGATTAAGATGAAAATTATAATTTCAAAGATGGTGGAAAACAGAACGACTGTGGAACGATTGAAATCGGCAAACTTTGCGCAACTTTCAAGTGAAGTAACAAATCATAAATTAATACCCGAAAGTATCGCCATTCCGGAAAGCCTCAATTACGCCAAAATCCACGGACACCAAAAAACAAAAGTAAAAAGTTTTTGACTTTCAGATTACGGGATCGCAACGGGGAGTCAACTTTTAGAATTTCCATGTGCCTTCGTATTTAATAGCAGCGAGAGGGGGAGGGGAGTGGTGACGTCACCAAACCACCCTGGCCTCTATCCAAGGGACACAGAGTGCAATTACTTCTTCTACGGCAACGAAAACGAGAGAGTACATTTACATTTCACTTATTTCGACGTCGAAGGTGTGGTCCCGTAAGTAATTCATTTGAATACTATTAGGTTTAGAAAAGTCTTTCGTGAAGTAGCTTTCGTCACTAGCGGAGTGCGGTGGGTACTTGATAAGGGTTATTCAAGCCGTTGGCTTCATGTTGGATAGGGATTAGTGATAAAATATGCCTAATCCGTCGTGATCGAGGTTGGACGTGACGTGGACTTTAGTGAGTAATCAATTAACTTGCAAAAATGTTCTATCCCTATAGCAAAATACCATTAGACCTTTATAACTTCTAACTAAGTTTATTTTACAGGTGTGAAGCAGTATCAGCCAGTGATTACGTCCAGTTTTACAGTCAAATGATCGAATCACAAAGCCACAGGCACTGTGGTCAACTAAAAGAGCTCCAAGTGACGTCAGAGAAGAATTTTCTAAGAATAACCTTCAAATCGAACGACAGGCTCGATGCTACAGGATTTAAAGCCAGCTACTTATTTTTAAGAGACTCCGAGATGCATAGTATAACTATGCCTAATTCTATAGATAAAGGTTTGTATTTTATTCGACAAATTGGCTTCAAAACATCAAATAGACAATATTCAATTATATTTTAAGAATATAGGAAAACCAAAGAAATTATGAATGAACTGTGTAAAAAATCACATGGCTAAAAGGAGAAGATTGAAAAGATGATGGGTAAAAGATATATTATTATATGGAAGTAAAAATTGATGCGCCAACCTAAAATAATTTTGAAAAGTGTGCAGGAGAGTACAAAAAGGAAAAAGAACAAAGTGAAAAAAATAGTCGATAAAAACACCTCTAAGTAGCCATGTTGTCACGCGACAGACCAGTTGCCAATCACCAACAAGCTTTATTATACAACGCCAACGATTGTCCAATGACAGTCGTTACATTTCCTTGCACAAGCACGACTCATGAATTCAATGCGCGTATTATTCTATCAACTCCTCGTACAGTTCTCTGAATGTTTACTTATGATTAAGTTAGTTTGCGAGTTCCGAGTCCAAACTCGAAGACACTTCGGTTTTCGTTTATACAATACAAGCGTCATTCCAAAGTAGTGTTTTTGTTGTATCGAGTTCCAGATTTACTTGTAAAGTTTAGCTACGTTCGTGTAGATGAGTATTTACTACATTGACGGTATATGCAAATTCAGTACTGGTCTTACGTACTTCAGCGTTTGCTAAATAAATAATTTTAGGAAGGGAAATTTTACGTCCCTTGAAATACAGACTTGAAATTATTTAACAGCAGTAAAGTGTCCGGAGTAAGTAATAATGTAGGACACTTGTAACAACTTTTTAACTGTTGTTTGAGGGACTGTTTATACGTAGCCTGAAATCAGTTAGAGTATTCCATTACAAAGTTGATGGTCACCAGAATTTGTTTCTCGAAGAATTATTTATGTAAGCGGTTTCGAAACATCTAACTTTAATACAATATAATATCTTCTCTTTTTTACCCTACCATCACCTTCATGTTCCTGCTCTTCCTTATACTATAAACACAGCAAAATATTTGTGTATTCATATTACAAAACATAAGGCATAGTACCTACTAGATTTTAGATCGATATTATTATCCCAAGATATATACCAACCGAATCTCGTTGAAGTAACTACCAACTCCGTTAAAACCTATTTCTATGAAATCTTTAATCTGATGATGTTTGGCCACCGCTGCATGACGTAATCTGTCTCACGCAAGCTATAGCTTTTCAGTTCCATTCAAATCCTTTCCATTGTGTTCTCGCCGTAACAATGAAGATGTGAGTGTGAATTTGCTTTGCCGGCCAACAAGAGAATTTTAAACACCGAATTAAGCTCAGCTAGCTCAGTAGTTTATTTTTGGATTCGTATCTTGATTTTATCAATAACTTTGATCTCGATTCTTTTATACGTATTTTGCATTGATTTATGACCTAAGAATAAGAATAATTTTATTGTTAAGAAATTACATTCAAATGCTTTGCTCCTGTGTCGTGAGTTGACCTGGTTGAACTATTTGGATTTTTTATTTCCTTCAACGGGTAAATTATCCACGGTTGGTTGCCGAACTCTTTATTGCAGTAAAGTACTTTTTTGTTTAGAGGAAATTACGGTTAGCTTTCCATTGATAAATTCTAATAGAAGTGTGAGCTTATTAATTAATACACCCAGATCTAAACACTCATCACAATCCCTGCCGCTTAGGCAAATCCTCTTAGTTACGGGTAAATGGTGTAGGATTAAAGGGATATAGATATAGGATTGCACAATGAATTTGGGACAACCTTGCAACGAAACTGATGAATTTAGAAGTTAGGACGGTATTTAGGACAACCACTACTATCAAAAATTTTGATACACGGCAATAGGTATTGTTTTTATAAACGTGAACTCATTAAATAGGTCAATAGCTAATAATATAATATCATATAGTGCATATAAATTAATTATTAATTTCTATTACAATACTGTTTTCAATTTAAACACAATTGTTACACATACACAAACTACACTCAGTATACATAGCATACAGTACACATAGTATACATTTAATACTAATCATACATTTGTAACGAAGATATAGTTCATAAACAATACCAAATTAATTCCATTATTGTTTCAGGTACCACGAGCCACACATCAAAATTCCTAATATGTATATGTCTGTGCAAAGTAATTTGGAACATCAGATAGTGATACTAAGAATAACTTTCTACCATCGGAGATAAATTATGGAATAAAATATCGGTGTTACTGCGAAGTGTTTTATTCAACTAAAAAGTTTTCTTGTGTTCAATCCTCAATGTATTTAAAATTCGAGACGTTAATAACGAAGCTTATGATGATGACGAGACAACGATGGTGTTATTTGTAAAGAATTATAACTTTTCAGTGGGGTGAAAGAATTCACGATTATCAACAACTTGTACTATGAGACAATTCCGCAAAAAAGATCAAATGTTTCATAAATAAAAAATGCCCTGTAATGTAATATTTACTTAATTAATAAAACAACAGACTTTTTTTATATTTTGTGTTGGTTTCGCGGTAAAAGTTGTTTATGAATATGAGTACTTTCACCCCCAGGTTATAAGTGTTTTACAAACAATGACATATTCAAACAGTGACATATAGCTCCAACAGAGAGAAATAACCGATATAGGATGGAAAATCGCGGTTGAGTGCTATCCCAGTAGCTACAGACACCAAATATCACATACCAACAACCCATCATAATCATTATTGAAATGTGTAAGCCAAATACCTTAGGGCGTCCCTTCAAAGGATTCCCCAAAGGAATAGGAGTGACGAACGTGCAACCCAAAGAGTGACAAATAAACATAATATAAGGTTAAAAACCGGTCAAGTGCGTCTCGGACTTCGCACATTTACGGATCCGTCCGAAACCACAAAACCAAGTTGGTTGTAATAGTAAAAAAAAACTTTTTGCAAAAAAAATACTACCGACTTCCAAATACAAACTACAAAGTGAAAAATAACTTAATTTTTTTAAGTCGGTGTCTTTCGTAGGTACCATTTTTTTGCGTTATAGACACCGACTTCAAAAAATTAAGTTATTTTTCACTTTGTAGTTTGTATTTGGAAGTCGGTAGTATTTTTTTTGCAAAAAGTTTTTTTATTTTTCACTTTTTAGTTGTACGTACCTAATAGGCAAGTTAGTAAGGGAACTATTTCGCCAGAATAGATTTCATGAAACTTGAACATAACCGGTGAAATGAGAGGTCTGTTTACCCCTTAAGAGCGAACTGGCGTGATGTTATGTTATGAAATGTTATAAACAACAAACAGACATGAGACGATTGCAGCGATCCCGAGAGATTTGCCGTTATTTATTGAAGAGTTCTGTTGTATATCTCCGAAGTTCTTCATCAGATCTTCACCAAATTAAAATGGGACCAATTTCGAAACATACTTTTTCAAACAAAAAAAGAATTTTCAAAATCGGTCCACAATTGACGGAGTAATCGGTGAACATAAACAAAAAAAAAAAAAAAAAAAAAACAAACATGAAGTCGAACATAGAACCTCCTCCTTTTTGGGAAGTCGGTTAAAAATGAGGTAATTTCAAAGATAAAATCAGATTTATATTGTTATTATTTAGTGAAATATAAGTAATAATAAACACTATCACCAAATTGCAAGTACATAGGAAAAATAGGTAAAAAAAAATTAGGCAATTTGTAAGGCTTTGGGTTAACAAGATGCTTATACTGTGAAAATTTGAAGTATGTAGCTCCAACCATTTGGCTGTAAAACCTGTGTGACAGGAAATGGACTGACAGACACGTGCGTGACAGCAATAGGGCTCCATTCGAACCCTTCGGGAATTTATGGAACCCTAAAAACGAACATTATCTTCCCAGTCACGTAGAAATCGAGAGATCGAAGTTTAACTTCACGATTTTAAGACCCTCTTAACAAAATCTAAATGAAAATTTCTCGGAGGGTTTTGGACCTAGAAAAACTGTCAGATAAGAAAGTGAAACGGATTTAGTTGTAGCGAGTTTGTAAAGTTTGAGAGTTATTTCTAGAACTTCTGAAATATATTTGGGTTAGTACATTACAAATTCAAAATTGTACATTTAAAATAAAACAACCTAATTTCAGAATAAAATCTGAAACTAAAATTAGATACAGTCAGACTGTTCTTTGTAAGTTAAAAATTCAGATAAGATAAAAGAGAGAGATTGCTTTTAACATTTTTGTTTCCTTGAGACAAGGCAAGTTTTATTTTGAACATAAATAATTTTGTGAAATAATACTCCGAAATTTGATGAAACATTCGTTAGTTATAAGCTTTTCATAAAATCAGTAGTATGAATAATATAAGCCCAATTCCGAGTAGTAGCGAGAACTTCAAATACGATTTCCATAAAAGCTGAACATTGACGGTCTGGCTTTTGTTCAAGAAATATAAACTTAATAGAAGTTATGAAGGGTTATTTAAGCGAAACCTAATACTACAATAATATTATTTGTGTTTGTAGTTAGTAATTTAAGACCCATTTGGTCTTGATTTTACAGTTGGTAAATACTTAAGCTGTTGAAGTTAAGAAGCTATGTTGGAGTATAATAAGTCAGTAATATCATGACAATTTAGAAGACAAAATGGAAGAAGAAAATTGTTGCGCCAACCATAAGCAACATGGAATTTACTGGAGTGACTACACTCAGTAATCGGGTGCAAAAGACACAAATTCAATAAACGGAAAAATATTAAGTACCGTACTTATTACTAAACAAGCAGTAATACTCTTTCACCATTTTGCCAGAATATAATAATATGCTTTGCAGTCAGTGGCGAGTTGCCCTAAGGTACAGGAGGCCAAGGCCTGGGGCAGCCAGATATTAGGCGCGGACAATCGTGGCAAAAAATATACATCTCATAACAAAAATATACTCTAAAGTAAATATTGCATTGTGTGCTAAAAACCTACGCTTGCTTTCTGACTACACATCATCACATCATCAGCCTATTAATGTTCCCACGGCTGGGACACAGGCCCCCTCTCTTAGAGAGGGAATGGGCCGTAATCCACCACGCGGGCCCAGTGCGGGTTGGTGGATGTCACATGTCTTCGAATTTTTGTTTCTAGGACATGCCGGTTTCCTCACGATGTTTTTTTTCACCGTTTTTGAGAGCAGTGGTGATGAAATATTTTACATAAAGTAAAGCACCTACCTGGGCTCGAACCCACGACCTACAACTTGTAAGTCGCGGCCGATACCACTGGGCCACCACTGCTTCTCTGACTACACGGACATACGTAATCACTCACTTTTGTCCATGTAGCCAGCAAGCGACTTACACGCCGAACCTGAACGCTATAACGCCACTCAGGCAGTGCGGATAAAATTTGTCAAGAAAGTATATTCACAATTTGTAGTACCTATATGATGGGAGATGAGAAAGGGGCGGCTAGTACTACACGGCCTAGGGCGGCCAAGACTACAAATGCCACTGCTTGTAGTAAAAAACCCCATTCCCAGAACTGACTTATAATTAAGTAAACCTAAGTTAGTATTCATCTAACTGTAAACAGGCTTTATAACAAAACGCTGGCTGTCCAGAACATAGACTTCAAAGTTTGCATATAATTATGCTGGACATTTGAGCAACATTTTGAGGAACTACGGACTTAGAACTTATGCATAATGGAGGCGGTGGAGCGAGGCATCCATTATTTGTTAGCTTGAGCAGGGTAGATGAACTGTTACGAATTTCTGCTAAGATTTATTGAGTTTTCTTGCATTTGCAGCTGCGACTACTGGATATATTGCAGATAGGTTAAGTTTAGAGTTTGATATTCACACTATTGATCGTAGTTAGCTCTCAGGCTAGCTGGAGCAATGAATTTGACTGTAAAGATAGCTGGGAGCAGCTGTTTGAGAGCGGCGAAGGATTGAGTTGGCACCCACACTATTGGAACTGGAAAACGTAGCTCAGGCTAGGAGGGGCAACGATCATCACAGGATGGTAGGTAGCAGTTATTTGAGAGTGTTGATGGAATGATATGTTGTGCGATGTGACTTGATAAATCTTCGTTTAGCAGTAGACTCATCAGTCTACTGCTGGACGAAGATTAGGCGGGTGATTATGATGACAATAAATTTTTAACACAGGCATTGGCGTTTGCCAATCATAATACCTTATGTTTGAATCTCAGCTCCTGAGAACCGTTTCGGTAATTGTTACCTTAGTAGCTTTTAACAAGCATACAGTTAGTCTGTGGCCTTGAAAAACTAACATGAAAATGAAGATACAACAATACATGTAACCTTCCGGTGCCTTCCGGGAGTTAAACAACGGCTATTATATAATAATAGCTCTGTTGTATCCGAAAACAACCCACGCATATACTATACATAAATAAAAGGTAACACACTAAGACAATAGAGAGATAAACCTTCACAGATTTGCGTTAACACCCGTCTGAACGTACTTTAAGTTTGTGGTAATTCAATACTAAATCTGCTGCGGCAAGCTGTTATGGTAACGACTCGAAACTTCGATTTGTAAGTTATGAAATGCTTCGGTCTAGATTGAGTTTCTACTGAATTATTTAAGGGTATACCCAGAAAAGAGGCCTGTGTTCCAGCAGCAGAAATATTATAGGCTGATTATGCATGCTTATTATTATTGCATTCTCAACATTACATAGTGGAGATAGGGTCAATATGCTATCCGTATATTTTAAGACCATCGCGTCGCTTCGCTTAGACTCTATCTGATTGTGCTACTTCCCAAAAGGTTCGACTGAGATGTGTTGTTACGTTTCGCCAGTTATGTATTGGGGTGACCCTAGTGTCATCAACCGAGTACAAAGATATCACTCCTAGCCGCTACTGAGATTTTCTAAAAGGGAAAATTAAAAAAAATTAAACCAACCCAGGAATCTGCTTCATGCTCAGTAATGGCGCTCGAAGCATATAAACCAACAAGGCAGTCCGTATAAAAATAAATAATAATAGTTTACAGATGTTTAACTAAGTATGAAATAGTACATTATTGCAAAGGCCGGGAAATAGGTAATTGCAGGTCGAGTATGAGCTTGAAGGCATCGCCGTAGGCGAGGACTTCACTAATACGAGACAGGCAATTGCCATTTCCGCCGAGGCATATATAGTGCTTTTCTCAAAAGAATGCGGGGAAATAATACATACTTTTAATATTATACATTTAATTTAATTAATATTAAAAGTTACAACAACATTGCTAGAGCGTTGTAATGTTCCAAATTCAAAAAACGCTCCAGCAATGGATTTGATTTTCTTTGTCCGTAAATTCGGTACTTCGCGAGTTCTTTTTTCTAAAATAATGACAATATTACCATGCATGTTTGAGAAAAAATAATTATTGGAAAGCTATAAATAAATATTCAGCGCGATGACGTATCTCTTTGGGCAGCGAATTTAATTTAAAAATCTCCTTCCGTCCATTATCGAATTTTGAGCATGAAATTCGTTGAAAGCCTGCGGTAAAAGTGATAGGTTGCAGAATGTTGTCAAACTAAGATGTTTTTTTAAATCCTTTACGCGTGTTCTTTTTTCTTTAAGTATAAAACGTGAAATTTTGTGAAGATGGTCGACGCAAAAACTACTGCACTGTTTTTCATGCTATATATTCATATTCTTTATTGTACACAAAACAAACATATACGAATACAGAAGGAGATCTTTTATACAAAGGCTGTCTCGGTGTTATATAAAGATTTGCACAATTAGGATAGTTAACAAAAGCGCCCAGCAATAAAACTTAAAATCAAATGATAATTTCAATTCTTACTAACTTAATACACCACACAAATACGTGTACTGCACACAATGCATAAACATAATACATACTTTATAATATAAAACTGAAAAACATACATATTTATGAGTCATGTTGACAGGATATGTTCCCTAGTTCATCTCCTGAAGATCTCTAACAAAAGGCTATACTTTACTGAAGTGTAGCTTATACATCAGACTAACACATAGGCTAAAATTTATAAATATAATAGGAAAAGTACTTATACCACGCGAGCGGAGACTGCGGGCGGCAGCTAGTTTTATTTAAAATGCAAACTTTTGTAGGATAGGATTAATGTTCTTTACTCTTTCACGGAAAGATTACTGAATGGATTTAGGTGAAAATTTACAGTTATGTTGCTTAAATAGATCAGAATAAAATATATGTTACAATTTATAAAGAGCTCGAGGCTAAATAATAACAGGCACACGGGTCGATCTTCAAGGTTAAGCAACGCTTGCCGAGGTAGGTCCGTGGATGGGTGACCATCTTTACATAGCGAGTTTCTTCCGTGCCTCGGCAAGCAAGTTAAGCCGTTGATCCCGGCTGTCATTTGAAGATCTTTGACAGTCATTAGGAGTATTCAGAAACCTGATATCTGACACCACTTTGGCCAAGGGGTATCGTGTTACCCACTTACTGGGTTGTGACAGTCACTCCATGTAAAATACTGGTACTCAGCTAAATCCGGTCAGACTGGATGCCAACTAGGCGAGCGGCTAGGTAGATGATGACAATTTATAAAGGCATTTGAGGGAAATAGTAATTCCACGCGGATGGTCGGAGCCCTGGGCGGCAGCTTCAATTTAAGGACTAGTAAAAAGTTAAAAAAATATAAATGCAAGATTTTAGTAGGAAGTTTTGAAGTCCAATGTTGCACCAATCCAATTTCCCATTGTGTCTAAAAAATTGGTCAATAGTACCAGCACTGACAAAAAAATACACCATCTGAAAAGATAAATCCTAACCACAAAATCACTGTATCTACCAATACTCCTCTAAATATAATAGTTCCCCAAAAAATCATGACTCAACTTTACCTACCTTATTGCATTATTCATAAAAATTACGCTAATCGCTTGAGACTTGAACCATCCGATAACAATTTATGAAGGCGACGGACCGCGTCTATCGGACCGTACAAAAGGACTGAAGGATTCACTTTCCGAATTGTTTACACTGCCGTGATGTGGGTGAAACTGACGTCTAAGCGGTTTAATTCCGAACAGTCGCCGGCTGTGACCGCAAATTGTGGCGAACAAGAAAACGCTTTTGTCTGACCGTAGTCATAGAATAAGAAAATCGTAGAGAAGGGGCAATCATGTATAGTACCTGTCGTAAGTGTGCCACTTCCAGCTTTATAAGCTAATAATTTACAACCATCTATCTATATATATAAAAGCGAAAGGTCACTCATTCACGTATCACGAAATATCGAAAACCGCTTGACGTATAAAAATTAAAATTGGCAGGGAGATAGTTTATAGTTAGTAGACGTCCGCTAAGAAAGGATTTTACGATTGGGCCGGAGTTAGGGGGTCTAAGGGCTCTCGCAAGTTTTTATGAAAGTCCTTCATTTTTTGAGCAGCAAACTTAAAATTTGGCAGGGAGGTAGTTTATAGTTAGTAGACGTCCGTTAAGAACGGATTTTACGACAGGGCCGGATTTAGGGGATCTAAGGGCTCTCGCAAGTTTGTATGAAAGTCCTACATTTTTTGAGCTGCGAACTTAAAATTTGGCAGGGAGGTAGTTTATAGTTAGTAGACGTCCGCTAAGAACGGATTTTGTGACAATGCCGGATTGAGGGGGTCTAAGGGCTCTCTCAATTTTGTATGAAAGTCGTTCATTTTTTGAGCTACAGACTTAAAATTTGACAGGGAGGTAGTATATAGTTAGTAGACGTCCGCTAAGAACGGATTTTGCGACAAGGCCGGATTTAGGGTGTCTAAGGGCTCTCGCAAATTTGTATGAAACTCCTTCATTTTTTGTGCCACAAACTTGAAATTCGGCATGGAAGTAGTTTATAGTTAGTAGATGTCAGCTATGAACGGAATTTGCTACAGGGCCGGATTATGGATATCTAAGGGATCTCGCAAGTTTGTATGAAAGTCCTTTATTATTTGTGCTACAAGTTTCAAATTTGGCAGGGAAGTAGTTTATAGTAGACGTCCGCTAAGAACGGATATTGCGACAGGGCCAGATTAAGGAAGTCTAAGGCCTCTCGCAAATTTATATGAAATCCTTGGCTTTTTATACCTGAAAATTGGTAAATAGATAGAATATAGTTAAGACATGTCTGGAAGGAACAGATTTTACGACAGGGCCGGTTAAAGGGAATATAATCGCTTTTGCAACCCTATGTGTTCAACAAACATTTATTGATCACTTATAATACAACAAACAGAAAATACAACAAAATTAATTCAAACGGTGATATAACATAGGTGTCCCAGAAATCGACGTCAAGCCGTAAATGGGTGATAGACCAAGTTATAACAGTTCTCAGAAAAATACGAAAAAAAATCTATCTCATGTTTTTAAAAATTTATGGTCACTTTAAAAATTTACTAAAAAAATCAATCCCTGTAATGGTTCTTTAACTCCAATTGCTACAAATCCCATAATTTATCTAATTTTTTTATTATTATGTAATCTTGAATAATGCTTGTGTAGATTTTTGCCTAAAATTCAAAGCCAACTCCTCCTACTTGGAAGAAAATTAAACTTTTTCAAAACCAAATTATTCAAATTTACTATTTCGCCCAACTTTAACTGACTGTACTGAAAAAAAAATGTACTACGCTAGTTTGGCAAGTAACATGAAAAATTGGCGCATTTAATAAGGATTCAAAAATGGTGTAACACTTGCTAGATTACGTTTTGAATAATTGGTCAAGTTTTTTTTTGTAAATAGTCTCAGTTTTTACACAAAATGTCCATACTTCCTTAAAATGACTTTAGCTTACCTAAAGCTTTGCTAAACTCCGTTTCTAGTTCGATAGAGACGGAGAGAGTCATTTTACGAAGTGTGAGCGAGACAGAGAGTGACGCCACCTTTATCAGTGACACAACCTTTATCATGAAACGGAGATACAATTTACCGATGAGTGCGAATGAGACAGCAGTAGTTATTGTTCTGTTTTGTAAGCGCAGACGCACACACAATTACAAATCAGTACGTTACGCTGCTTTGTTTACTGCGCATCTCCGTATTCGTTCATGTTGATTCCGTACTTACCACTTTTTGCGTTGTTTTCTGGACTTAATTGCTTGTGATTTGGACTGTTTAATTCCTCTTTCTGACGACCTGTGCTTTACTCTGGACTGTTGCTGATCCTGTGATTGTGTAGTACTACCATGGCTGTGTACACTGCATTGGAATATGCGAACATGCACCTCGTTTATGGGGAATGCAGATGCAATGCCAATGCAGCCGCTAGACTTTATCGTGAGAGGTACCCGAACAATCGTCACCCAGATCATCGAGTTTTTATTAATGTGCACCGTTCACTATCAGAGGGACGATTCCCTAACCAAGTACATGGTGAAGGAAGACATCGTAATCCGTACGAAGACGTCGTACTACAAGCAGTCCAAGAAGACCCAAGTGCTTCTGTACGTGGAATCGAAACAAGCACAGGTGTATCTAAGAGTACCGCCCACCGAATCTTAAAAAAGAACGAGTTCCACCCGTATCATGTGTACATGGTAATCCCGTGGTAGTAATGATTGTACTCGCTGTAGCGAGTACAATCATTACTACCACGGGATTATGCTCCCAGAGTTGCGTTTTGCCAAAGGATGCTAGAAAGGCACAGAGAAGACCCTCGATTCTTAGAGAAGATTTTATGGACCGATGAGTCAACATTTAAAAAAGATGGCTACATGAATTTGCACAATTTGCACGAGTGGCATGTAGAAAATCCAAATTTGATGAGGCAAGATAAGTCACAGTATCGATTTAAAGTAAACATGTGGACCGGGATACTAAATGGCAAAATAATTGGACCTTTTGAGCTGCCAGAGATTTTGAATGGCGCAGTTTATTTGGATTTTCTTCAAAATACTTTACCAGATTTATTAGAAGACGTGCCACTGAACGTTTACAGGGAAATGTGGTTCCAGCAAGATGGCTGCCCAGCGCATTATGCCCGTTTAGTAAGAGAACATCTTGATGAAGAATACCCGCTCAGGTGGATAGGGCGCGGTGGGACAATCTTGTGGCCACCCCGTTCGCCTGATTTAAATCCCCTAGATTTTTTTTACTGGGGAGCGGTAAAAGAGAAAGTGTACTCAAAAACAATAGAGAATTTAGCCGAGCTGCGGAAAAGAATAACGGAAGCCGTTGTCTTTGTAAATAGGGGAAGATTTGCCCGGAAAATAACCAGATCTTTTTTAAGAAGATGTCGTGCTTGCATTGCCGTCGAAGGAAGGCAGTTTGAACATTTATTGTAATAAAAAAAAAAAAAAACTGATAATTTGTTTTTTTTTTCTAAGATGAGAAAACTGGTCCTGACTTAAAGTAAAAAGGTTGAATCACTATCATAACTTTGCTCTTAAATTACGTAAAATTTCGATTTCTTATCTCGCTCACACTTCGTAAAATGACTCTCTCCGTCTCTATCGAATTAGAAACGGAGTTTAGCAAAGCTTTAGGTAAGCTAAAGTCATTTTAAGGAAGTATGGACATATTGGGTAAAAACCGATACTATTTACAAAAAAAAATTTGACCAATTATTGAAAACGTAATCTAGCAAGTGTTACACCATTTTTGAATCCTTATTAAATGCGCCAATTTTTCATGTTACTTGCCAAACTAGCGTAGTACATTTTTTTTTCAGTACAGTCAGTTAAAGTTGGGCGAAACAGTAAATTTGAATAATTTGGTTTTGAATAAGTTTAATTTTCTTCCAAGTAGGAGGAGTTGGCTTTGAATTTTAGGCAAAAATCTACACAAGCATTATTCAAGATTACATAATAATAAAAAAATTAGATAAATTATGGGATTTGTAGCAATTGGAGTTAAAGAACCATTACAGGGATTGATTTTTTTAGTAAATTTTTAAAGTGACCATAAATTTTTTAAAACATGAGATAGATTTTTTTTCGTATTTTTCTGAGAACTGTTATAACTTGGTCTATCACCCATTTACGGCTTGACGTCGATTTCTGGGACACCCTGTATACCAAATATCAGACAATATTTTATAAATGTTTTTGCAGTGGAGGCCCAGTGGTAACGGCCGCGACTTACATTTTGTAGGTTTTAGGTTCAAACCCAGGCAGGCACTTTATTTGTGTAAAATATTTCATCAAAACTGCTCCCTAACGGTAAAGGCAAACATCGTGAGGAAACCGGCATGAATTATAACCAAAAATGTGAAAATATGTGACAACCACCAATCCACACTGGGCCCGCGTAGTGGGTTTCGGCCCCTTTCTCTCTCACAGACACGCACATCGGAACAAATGGGAGTCTAACCCCGGTTTCGCAACACTCGATTATCGGGCTGTTAACGTAATTGGCGACAATCGGTATCGACAATTGGCAAATAATCGCCGGTTATCTGCTATGGTTGGCTGTGAAAATTAATTCAACCAATCACAGCAGATAACTCGTGCTTGACAATTTGTCACATTAATTCTGCAATAATTTAGCGGTGAGAACACCGGCCTTACGGCGGAAAAAGGGGTCAATCTATCCTATCCTATCCTATGTTTGTTTATCCAACATTCACTATCATTTTCTGTAAAACTGTTATTGGGTCTGGTCATAAGTTTTGTCACATATGGAAAGTTAAATAAATGACACAATGAGCTACGCACTACATCCATTTATATCTATACCAATATTATAAAGGGAAAAGTTTTGTTTGTTTGTTTGTACCGAATAGGCTCCGAAACTACTGGATCGATTTTAAAAATTCTTTCACCTATGGAAAGCTACATTATTCCCCAGTAACATAGGCTATAATTTTGACGGGAGCGAAGCCGCGGGGTTCAGCTAGTCTATAATAATTTGACGACATGGTTCGAGTAGTGGTTGAGTGATCGGCTGCTAAGCTGCATATCACGGGTTCAATTTTCGAACGGAACAAATATTTGAAACACAGGTTTACTAAGTTCAGGCACATAACACGTGTGAACTTGACATAGATTTAAGCAAATTTTTATTTATTGTTTTGCCTTATGATTTCAAATAAATAAACTTATTATTATTATTTGTATAATGTTTGTGTCTTGGGTCTTGTGTATGTGAGTTTAAATGTTTGTAAACGCCCCCACGATACAGGAAAAAAATTCCTAGTGTGGGGAACGTAATAAAAATAAAAACCTTTCTGTCATGAGAGCACGAATATTGTAAAATCTTTCTGATGTGACTCGTGTTTATAAAATGTGTTATCAAATTGTTGATAAATGAGTGCAGAGTTCGATGCGCACTGCCATAGAAGATACAGTTTGACTGAATTGAGCGCTTATTAATGCAGTCTGAGGACTCATCATCTGCTTGACATAAAGTTCTGATTAATTCTGACAAAATTTTATTTTCTGTCAATCGACACGAAAATAATGTTACTAGACTCGGCGCTATTCAGCCACTGTTGATTCTGTCTTTCAGCAGTTGCATTCATCATCATGATTTCAGCTGAAAAACTCTACTCTGAACATAGGTCTCTCACGGGCGTCGCCACATTGACCGACTGCTAGCAGATTCCCGCTACCTAATCCAGGTCACCGGTCCAACTATTGGGAGTACTTTCAACGCATTGTCTTCCGGTTCGCGGTCGCCAATCCATGCGCAGTCGTCATCATCATCATAATCATTAGCCTTTTAATAATACCACTGTTGGGACACAGGACACAGGCCTCTCTACGTGAGAGAGCGAATGGGCCTTAATTCACCACGCGGGCCCAGTGCTGGTTGGTGGATGTCATGTGTCTTCGAATTTTGGTTCTAGGTCATGCCGGTTTCCTCACGATGTTTTCCATCACCGTTTTTAGAGTAGTGGTGATGAAACAAAGTAAAGCGCCTGCCTAGGTTCAAACCCACGACCTGCGACACGTAGGTCGGGATCGTTACCACTGGGCCACCACTGCTCTTCGCAGTTGTATTGTTTGGAAATATTGTGTTGGCCGGCTAAGCCCCGAATATGTCAGCACTAAATCGCTCGAACCGGCTGTCGCCTCTATACATTCACAATCTATGCCAAGATGTCCAAAACTCGGGTCTTCAAAGCGGACCTATACAAATGTCTAAGATGAATGAATTTTTGAACACCAAGTGTCAAAACTGAGTATTTACCGCAGTTTACACATGGTATACCGTGGATGCCGGAATCTCCAGAGAGCAAATCCCTGTTGTCTATTATGAATAATGAAGGAGTTCTTGTGGTGCTTTTAAGTGCGTTTCACGGTAAATTATGCAATGTTTTCGTTGCTTGAGATGTTATGACTCCTTTTAGAACGTTCTTCTCTTTTGCGATGTTTAAATATAGAAATTTCGAAATAGCGTGGTCAGCCTTGTGTTCATACAAGCCCGAATGTTGAAGTTAGGTCCTGAGTTGAATTTTCCAAGAAGAATTTCTCAGCAGTGTCCATATGATTTGAAAACTTAATGGACGAAATATGGGTCAACTTAACACCTTCACACCACATATCATCTTTAACACCAACCCATCCAAGAATGAAGTGTTTATTAATGACAAGTGGCAAAGTTATTTTTATTAATATATACTTTATTGTACACCACAAAAAAACATACAGGACAAACGTTCAAATATAGTGTACAATGGGCGGTCTTATCGCACTAGGCAATCTCTTACAGACAACCTTTGGATGGACTGAATGATAGGAGAAGAATTTAGGGTTGTCAGTGTACAAAATATCAAAAATAATATTACTTTGACTTAATAACATACAATACATACATACAATATTACTTAATATACTAATATATATCAAATATATTATAACAGAGAAAGGAGAAGAATAAAAATTATAGTGAAAGGATCATACTTGCGCAAGCCAAATATGAACCTGATACAGAGATTTTGAAGTCGCTCAAGTTTGTCCAATTGGTCTTGGGTGAGATCAAGATAGCTGGCGTCAGCATAGTCTAGAATAGGTAGAAGAAGAGATTGTGCTATCGCAATTTTAGTGGTGATGGGAAGAAAATTACGAAGACGTCTCAGGGAACCCGCAGACGCAAACAGTTTTCGACTGACTTCCTGCAGTTGTTTGGTCCAGGAAAGGGTGCTGTCTATATAAATCCCCAAATTCTTCACAATATGATTTATAGGAATAATAGTATTATTGAAAGAAACCTGGGGAAGTATCGACCAATCGATCCTAGAGACAGTCCGGGAACTACCAACAACCGTTACCTGAGTCTTTGTTGGATTGATCTTCAACCCGAAATCAGTGCTCCAGTCACCTATTCGAGCCAGGTCTGTATTAATTGTCTCAATGGCATTAGATAACTCTCCGAGAGAGGCTTGGGTATAAATTTGGAGATCATCAGCATATAGGTGGTAGAAAGAAGAAAGTCGTTGAGTGATAGAATTAATAAAGAGTGCGAAGAGAAGAGGAGATAAAACGCCACCCTGTGGCACACCGGCAGAGGTATGACACCAAGAGGAGAAAGATTCATCAGTGCAAATGCGCTGCCGACGGCCAAACTAGGTAACTATGAAACCAGTCAATTACCGGAGGAGATATGTTAAAAGAGCATAGAACGCCAAGCAAAATGTCGAAGTCAACAGTATTGAAGGCATTGCTAAAGTCAAGCAGAGCAAGTACTGTTAACTTCCCCATATCCATGCCTGACCTGATATCATCCGTAATGTGCACAAGTGCTGAGGTAGTGCTGTGGCCACGTCGAAAACCAGATTGGAAAGGATTTAAAAGATTGTGCTTGGAAAGAAATGTGTTAAGCTGATGATGAACAAGCTTTTCAAGGACTTTGTTTATTATGAATAGGTATTCAATTAGTGTATTTTGGTCGGATCTGCGGCACATTAAATCTGTATAGCCCTTTTCCAACTTCCTACATAATATATATATTCGGATAGAGTGATAACCGATGACAGCGATGTAAAAAGGAACAAAATAAACTTAAAAAATATATATATATGAATTGAAACAGTCACATTGCTACTTGCTCGGATTTCAACCTATGACAAGCACATGATGTCACAAGGTCTTAATCACTGGACCTCCACAAACAAATGTGGACAACTAACACACATTACTAATCTATTTTTTTAATGATAGTGATATTAAATCGTATAGGCAACAACGTCCTCAAAACTTTCGAAGTCAGAACAAAGACATTTTGATTTGCATTAAATAAAAAACAGCAATAATAGAAACATTTACGCTCATTACTTGAAACAATAAAGGTCTATACACACAAATCAGGGCCGTGCCCGGGAAGTGACAGGGCCGGGCCTAATTATTTGAAGCTTAGTCACTGGCCCGTGCACGGACGTGTGTTAACGAGTTCATATAAAATGTACACAACGAATAACGGTCCGTCCACGTCCCGGGCACGGCCCTGATATGTGTCGAGATACCTTTACTAGTTAGTTACAAGAACCAAGAAAATTTAAGTACAAAGTCGAAGACATAACTAAATGTGATTAACAAAAACTGTAAAACAATTCGAACGAGTGAAAACAACGTTTTACTTAAGAGCGTTGAGTGCTTCTTACTTTTCTAGAACACTTAGCTAGGGCTTTATTGTCTAGTATCACGTTATAAACGCTCGCCATGTTCTGGCAGTTTTCAGAACATTCCCTGATTGTAATATGACGAAACCTTTGTCATTCAGCTGAAATTCGTTGTAAGTAAACATTTTATTGGGAAGGAAGTTAACGATGAACTAACTAACTAATGAACTTATTGAAATTATGACATACTTAATTAATTTATCATTCTCACTTGGCATTTTTCCTGAAGCACTAAAGCTATCAATTGTTAAACCACTTTATAAAACCGGTGAAAAATCAGACGTTCACAACTATCGCCCAATAACTTTGATACCTATTCTATCTAAAATCTTCGAAAAGTGTATGTATAAAAGACTGATTGAATTCTGTAATAAATATAACATTATTAGGAAAGAACAGTTTGGCTTCCAAAAAAATAAATCCACAACGTTAGCTATCTACAGTCTTATAAAAACAATAATAACGAATATTAACAATAACTATCTTACTACTGGGCTGTTCTTCGATCTATCTAAGGCCTTTGATCTAGTCTCGCATGACCTGTTATTACAGAAATTGGAGGCAACTGGGATTAGAGGCATTACACTTAAATGGTTATCATCATATCTAAGTAATAGACAACAACGCGTTACTATTACTAAAATGGATACAAGTAACAATTTGACATCTCACTATTCTGCTTTCAAATTCAATAAACAAGGCGTCCCACAAGGAAGTGTACTGGGCCCTATTTTATTCCTATTGTATATAAATTCTATCATTACTATAACTAATCATAAATGTATACTATTCGCTGATGACATCTCTATTATTGTGACATCTGATAAAAAATGTAATACAATTAACGACCACGAGACAGAAATTAATAATGTGATTGAAAGATTGATAAAATGGCTAAAGGAAAATAACTTATCCATTAATCTAAAAAAGTCCGTTTATATACAATTTAATAAATCAAATAATGCAAAACACAATATTAAAATGAATATACATAGAATTCAAGAAGTAACGCAAACAAAATTTTTAGGAGTAACCTTGGATCAAGACATCAACTGGAAAGCACATGTTGATACAGTATCCAAACGAATTAATAAGTTTGTATATGCACTGAAACAGATAAGAAACATAACAAACTTTAAAACATCTATAACAACATATCATGCATATGTTGAATCAGTGCTACGCTATGGCTTAATTATGTGGGGAAACAGCACTGATCAAAATAGAGCATTTGTCGCACAAAAGAGATGTATAAGAGCATTATGTGGCCTTAAGCCCGACGAATCTTGCAGGCCGATGTTTAAGAAACTTGATTTGTTACCGCTACCGTCCCTTTATATTTTTGAAATTTGTTTGTTTGTGTGGAGGCATAGGGAATTGTTTGCGAAAGCAAGCGATATGAATTCTCGCAGCAGGCGCGACCCCTACAGGTTTGTGTTGGATGTCCTTCCAAGGCTTGCAAAATATAATAAAAGTTGTATATTTATGTGTGTCCAGGTATACAACAAAATACCAAATGAATTAAAAACATTAAATACAAGAATGTTCAAGCATAAATTATATAAATGGCTCTCTGCTAATAGTTTTTACAGTGTTAAGGAGTTCATGGAATATAAAATCGCATGAATACTAATTGTTTCGTTATGCATGTACTTTTACAATTTGCACGCTTATATCTATTAAGCAAAACATGTTTGTTCACATTATTTACATTACCATCTTTTATACCATGTTTTTAGCAAATAAATGATTATGATGATTATGATGATGATGATGATGAAATATAAGGTTTGATTAATCTTCGAACTAAAAAAAAACTTTATACACTATTATAACAATACAACCTTTCTTTGAAATGATGCCTCTGTAGCACACTGTTGTTGAGGTAATTATTTATGTCAAGCAGTGAATTATTAAAAACGGATCATGATCATTAACATTTCGAAATTAAATAGAACCTATAATTGATGAGTGGAAACTTTTGTTATGGGAAAAGATAATATAATACTAGTATACAGATGTCTCATCCGATACAAAGAGACTGTGCCGACGTAACTAGCGTTTTTCGTCTGATTAGGCTGATTATTTTTATTAGTATTTCGATCGCGTTCGGTACCGTTCCACGGCTATAGATGGTGTTAGCATCGACTTGCAAGTAAACGGGTTTTCTCAATTCGTGACTATTTTTTTCTTTAAATACAGTAACGGTTTGTGTTATAGTATTTCTTTGCACGTTTTTACAGTTTCATTGTACCTAAATGTAGTACTACACAAATTATAAAAATCGAGTGGCATGCTTCAGATTTTTGAAACCGCGCCCATTATTGCGATCAATTTTAAATAACCCGTTTAAATTATCTTTGAAATGTGAATTCTGACCCCAATATTCCATAATTTTGTGCTTAGGAGTGTTGATTTAAACAAGTACATACAATTTATATGATCAATTCTAGAAAATGTTAATTTTACAACACAAACACAATTCAATAACGCGCCATCTAGTGATATTTATTTGCTCTGCTTTGCCCACCAGCGAGACAATATAGGTTGAATAAAAAAAAAGATGACAGGACTGTTGCATCCATCGTCAATTACTCCAAAAAATAATTTCCGCCACTCAAAGAGCATAATAATTCGTGAAGCTACGTAAGCCAATCATAATTTTAAATGCAAAACACTGTCCATAGCTCATAATTATGCGCGATCTACATATAAATAGGTGTTCTGAAAGCTATTAACATTAATATTGACGTGAGTGAGTTTGATACATTTGCATCGTTTATTCTGAGAGCCAAATTATAGATTTTCAGGTGTTTTAAATTAGAGTCTTGCAATTATCATCATTTCAGTTGAAAGGCCTCCAAAGCAATTGCAATTATGATCAAATAAAAACCTTGTTTATATTACAAAGGATCATTGCATTACAATACAGTATCATTACATTACAATACATATTTTTGAACTTAAATAAACACTTTTTGTACTAGTGCCTAACGCAAACGAAAATTTTTACGCTAATAATGTAAACAAAAAGTGTGTAGATCAAGTTTTCAAGAATAATGTGTTGAAAGTATTTTGCTCTCCTATACGACTTTATAAAAGGAGGGTTTATGTATGTATGTATGTACGAATTTACTGTTTCATACCCTGCAAGAAATTCTCAAAAACAACTATACACCATTTCGTATATTTTTATAAGCCAAAACAAAAAGCAAAACTCTTTCCCATAGCATCCCACTCTTTTCAATTTTAGCTAGCTTACCAAAAAGTTGGAGGCCTATGTCCAGCAGTCGGACGTCTTTCGGCTGATATAATGAGGTGTCTGTGTATTTGCAATTTAAATGTAATCAAAGCAGCAGCACGTTTCGTCAAATGATCAGTTGTCCGAAGAAAGATCGGACTACTACAAGGTAAACAACTATGAACGCCTCTCTTGTCATGTGCATTGATCCCTTAGTGATCATTAATGTTCTGTACATGTTCAATCTATGCGATATAGGAGTACTTTGAGTCAATAAATAAATAAGTTGTTCTAAAAAGATTGATTAAAAATTAAATTAAAAAAATGTAAAGACCGCCAACACAAAAATCTATAAAAAGTAAAAATAACATTTACTGGCCCTATAAGTTGCCATGAGAAGTAATATTTTTATCCAACCCCCGAATTTGCTTTTTAGGAGATTTGATATTATTTGTGCTACAGGGCTTCCCTTAGCGACAGCGCACTGACGCAGCGCTAAATATGAATCAAAAGTTCAAATGTTAACTGAAAGATGAAGTTACCTTGAATGCGGTGCCATTACAATATTGGTGACTTCTTGATAAGAGTCTCTTATCACTTACAATACATACTTTTATTATTTTGAGGGGAAAACAACGTTGTGATTTACTTATTAGTATTTAAAGAGCATCATTTGAGGATAGACGAGCACTATTGCATATTTTGTGGTGGAAGAATCTTCTTCGGTTGAAAAAAAAAATATTTCTGAACAAAATGTGTAGACTGCAGAGTGTGCTATTGGTAGCACTATTCATCGGGCTGCCACATTCCAGGGGTGAGTATACGAAAAACTTGTATTTTATATCTAGTAGTGATGTTGATGTACTATGTACAATAGGCCTGTTTGAAAGCTTAATCGATAGGTCGGCCTAACGTTCTTTGGGCGATTGATTATTCAGCCGAACATTCTTCAGATGATCAATCATTCGGCCAACCGTTCTGCCGGTGAACCATCGTTCACTGGAACGTACTTCGGACAAGAGAATTTCGAGCAATCACGGCGCACTTGTTCAATTGAGCTGTTTTCTATTGACATTGCATTTTTTTATAAAAGTTTTTTTTTTCAATAACATGAAAGGATTCTTTTGTTTTGTACTTCTTTAAAGTGTGTCAATCTATAACAGATCTTAAAGATCTTACTGCAGTATAAAATTCTGAAATTTATTACCTAATAGACAACGCTCAGCGTTAACCGCTGGATCTAGAGGCAAACATATTTTGATGAAATTGTTTGTCTCTAAAATAAGATTTCCAAACGGCAAATTTAACATAACTTTCTAGTTTTGTAAAATTTGTCGTTTGGAAATCTTATTCAAGGCATTTAATAACTCAAAGGTCTTACATTGATCTACACTTTTTTTTCTTCTATTAAATTACATACATGGGTCTCTCACCTTTTTCCATGGGGGTATGCAAAATCTAAAAGAGCACACCTACTATGATCTTTACATACTCCTTTTCGTTCATTTAAATCGGGTCATAATCCTATGGATTAAGAGGCCCATTATAATTATTGAAGTACCTACTCCCAGGATCAACCATCGCTTCGTTGGAAAATTATTCATATGTGGGATCCTGTAATGATTTGTTTACTTAAAATAAGACACAAATAACTTTGTTTGGAGTAACAAAGAAAGGTATTTGTGTCTTCAGTGTTTCCTTTGAAGTCCAGATTAAAGTAATACATAGTATCTACAGTAGTGATAGTAATTGAATGTGTAACGAATAAACCGTGCAGACTTTATAGGAAATATTTCTCAAGTTTACCCGTATCCTGAATTCTGCGCCTATGACTATAATTCTGGCACCTGTATGTTACTTAGTAGGTCAAATCGTAATCCTTTCTATCTGAATCAAACATATACTTTGTGGTATTCTGCTAAACAGAACCACATATTTTTAAGTCTATTTACAATTCATTACACTATACAAACCATACCTTCATATCTGTTGATATTTTATCAATTTTTGTAATTATTTTTTGTTTTCTTTCATACTGTTCGTACCTGAAAAGCATACTTTTAATTATATCTGATTGTTTTAATATCTGAAACTTAAATTATATTGATAATTTGTAATTCTTGCAATATTTTTCTACTGTGGCATTTTCATCTGACATGACATCTGTCTGTCTATTTTATTTTTCTTAAAACCATAGACCGTAACATAGGTACCATAGATTTCCTTTAAGCTAGGTTTACACTATTATAAGGGTAGCATAGACTGACCCCTTTGTGAACCGTTTTTATTCGTTCTGGTTCCGTCCGTTTTTATTTCTTAATTGAAATTTGAATTTGAAATGTAGATAGAACACAGAACGAAGAAAAACGGGCGTCAATTTTTAGTTTGGAATCGGGACGGAACGCCGAAAGTCGGTGGACTACGGAATACTACTTAATGTACGATCGAATCTGAAAGTCTTTAAAACTATTATACTTACGGCTTGTGTAATATTACCTGAAGTGCTCTAATTTTAATATATATATATAAATATATATAGTGTTATACTGTGTATAATTTGCCAGCCTTCATACCTACCGTTTACCTGCGCATATACGGCGTGTAACGCCCAGTCCGATCCCCGACGCTCCTTACTGCCTACCTACCACACTTGGTGTATGAGCTGTAGCAGACAGGTCTTCAGACTCGCGCGGCCACAGCGCGCCCGTTTCAGCACGCGCAGATTCCTGTCGCCTACTCATTTACGTACCAGCCCGATTGCCTGCTCATCTGCCTACCCAGGGCCTACGACGTCATCCTGCCCGTCCGATCACACCGTGCCACGTCTGCCTGCCCTACTCTACAACCTGCCTATCCGATTGCCGTCGTGGTGCCTGCTCATCTGCCTACCCAGGGCCTACCACGTCTTCCTGCCTGGTTAGCTGCCCACGTCGTGCAAAGCCGAACCACAGTTTTATTATCTTTATCCTTTTTCTTAGTTTTAATTTATATTACCTTTTATTTTTACTAACGTGGCTAACGTTAGCTCTCCGGAGCTTACGTTACGCTACAGTTTGGCGCCCAACTTTTGAAAAATTGAACGCAACGTTGTTTGTGCGCCCAATTTTTAGTATCCACCCCATCACCCACACTCTACCTATTTTTTAACGTGGGCTCGATTTCATTTTCTCTCAAAATTCAAAAAACATACTTGCACAAGTATTATTAATAACAAACTTTTGGTTTCCTTTCCAGGCCCTCATCATCATTTTTCATTTACACTTTAGCTAGTACTTTTCTTTTAATACTTTACAATTGACTCTTAACTCTAATGAATCCTTGATTAATTGATTAATTCTTTTTTAAAAATTCTTTAATATAATAATTCTTTAAATATAATTAACGAATTCTTTAAACAATAATTCTTTATCAAAATAATTAATTACCTTACTTGTCATTTAATCATGGCTAGGTCAATTAAATACTCTTATCTTAACAAACTTGAACTCGAATATGAGGTGATTATTAGAACTGAGAGTCCAGCTGACAATCTCCAAACTCTTAAAGAACAAATGGCGAAACTTGCTCATGTTCTTCCAGAAGACATAAAATTTTCCCCCATTCCCCTCAAACTTGATCTGTCCCAGGCGGAAAATACTCATAATTACTTAGAAGACAAAATTTCCCAATTAGAAATTTCTAAAGACAAAATTTACATAAAAAAACTGGAAACATTCAGAAACCACCTATATCATCGTCTTGGACGATTTCAAGCAGTTGCACCATTTATCGAAGCCTGCTCTAGCTTAAGATCGCGTTTCTACACACTCGATAAAAGATTCGAGGCTATTGCTTTTAGCGATACTGTTAGGTTTTCTCCTGAAGACGTGTTAGTCGAAACATACAGTCAATCTCAACAAGTTCAACCAGTTCCTTGTTTGAACCCGTCAATACCTCAAACAGTTCTTTAAAGTTCTGCAACTTCCTTACCTTTTCAACCCATTTTGACCACTCCAAATATCTTAAACCCACAGGCTTCCTCGATGTGGCAAACCTATCATTCTCCACATGATTTTGCTAGAGAACTTAAACAGTTTTCTTTTAATGGCAAATCATGCCCTAGGTCATTCCTCCAAAGATTAGAAGAATTATGTTTATCTAGGAATATATCAGAGGAAATCCTCTGCAAACACGCTTTTGAAATCTTTACTGATGATGCACTTCATTGGTTTCGATTTCAATATAATCGAAATCCTACCTTGACTTGGAGTCAAATCCATCTTTTATTAATTAAAGACTTTGGTTTACATAATTTTGATTATAAAATGCTCGAAGCTATTAGAAACAGAACTCAGGGTGCAACAGAGTCCATTATTGTGTATGTGAGCATTATGTTTGGAATGTTTTCTCGCCTTACTAAGAAACTAGATGAAAACGGGCAACTTGAAATTTTACTTAATAATGTGAGACCGTGCTATTCAGTCTTTATAGCGCTTAAAGATGTCAAAACAATTGACTCTTTAATTTCAGCTTGTCAAACATATGAAAAGTTTTCTGAAAAAGATTGTATTTTTTCTGAACCTAAATATGAAACAGCTTCTTATGCTACTGAATTCGCTTATCGGCCTTCAACTTCTAAATGCCTTCCAAACATAAAAAACACAAACGGAATAGGAGATAATAAACAACCTCTTTCTAATACTAAAACTATTCATGACTCTAAAGTAGACTTTTGTTATCGCTGTCGTATTTCGGGTCATTCCTTACAAACTGGAAGCCTGGAAGAGATCGCGGAATGCGATAAGGCCGCCCGTTGTATATTTTTAGTTTTAAGTTTCTTTTGTTACTGTATTTTCTGGTGTACAATAAAGAATACATAAATAAATAAATAAATAAACTTGCAGTAAACCAAAATATCTGATATGTTTTAAATGCGATCGTAAAGGAGTTAAAATAATTGATTGTCCTATGTTTAACCCAAAAATACAACAAAAAAACTAGATGGCGACTTGAATAACGTTTCTAAATCTCAAAATAATAATTTTGATCCTGATGATTGGAAACTATGGCTAAATTTTATTAAAATTTTTATTTATTGCTATAAAACAACCTCTGTATATTATGACACAGAAAAAGATTATAACAGACCTTTTATTGAAGTGTCTATTAATAACTTGCCATTTTCTGGTCTATTAGACAGCGGGAGTTGTATAACAATCCTAGGAAATAATTCTCATAAAGATATCCAAAAGTTAGGATTTAAGTTATTCAAGTCGTCTACTCAAGTTATGGTTGCTAACAAACAGAAAACCATGTCGTCTGGTTATTTTCATTTACTAATCGAATTTAATAATCAAATACATATTATTAAAGCTTATGTTTTCCCTGATATTTATCCCTCACTGATTTTTGGTTGGGATTTCTGGAAAGAGTTTAATTTAACTCCTAAATCGCTTTCATCTGAACTAAATCCAATTAATAAAACTATTACGGTGAGTTCAGTGGACAATAGAGTACTCACATTTGAACACCTTTCGTTTAATGAGAAAAACATTGCAACAGACTTGATTGATCGTTTTAAAACAATTTCTTTTGAGGAACGAGGCATATTGGATCGTACCAGTTTAGTTTCTCATCGTATTGATACCGGTAACGCACTGCCAATTAAACAACGTTGTTACAGACTTTCACCTGAAAAACAAAAGGCATTAATTAATGAAGTTGATCAAATGATAAATCTTGATGTAATTGAAAAATGTGAGACCCCTAGTTATCTACAGTGCTTATCACTCCAAAAAAAACGGAGAATGGCGTTTCTGTGTTGATAGTAGGAAATTGAATTCAATCACTCGGAAAGACGCATATAGTCTTCCTTTTGTTTCTGAAATCCTAGATTATCTTAAAAACGCTAAATATCTGACTAGCATAGACATTGCTTAAGCTTTCTGGGAAATTCCATTAAATAAGGACGATCAAGATAAAACTGCTTTTTATGTCCCTGGAAAAGGCATGTATCGCTTTAAAGTTATGCCATTTAGCTTAACCAATGCTCCCGGGACTCAACAAAGACTCATGGACAGCTTATTTACACCAGATTTTGATAATAAAGTCTTTTGCTACTTAGACGATATAATAATAATAAGTGAAACATTTGAAGAGCATATCTCACTTCTACTTAAAGTTCTTCAAAAACTTTCTTACGCAGGTCTCACAATTAATTTCAAGAAAAGTCAAATTTTTCGTAAAGAATTAAAATATCTCGGTTATGTAGTTGACGATCAAGGTCTACGTGCTGACCCTAATAAAATTGAAGCTATTTTAGCTTACCCCGCTCCAACCTCTAAAAAAGAAGTGAGGCAATTCTTACGCACATGCAGTTGGTTTCGTCGCTTCATACCTAACTTCAGTTCTATCGCTTCACCCCTTTGTAAACTAACTTCGTCTGGGAAAAACTCTTCTAAGAACTTCGTCTGGAATGATGAAGCAGATTTAGCCTTTTCTAAACTAAAATAATGCTTAATTTCAACCCCAATTTTAGCTTGCCCTGACTTTGACCTTCCATTTTCTGTACACTGTGACGCATCTAATTTCGGAATTGGTGCTATGTTGACTCAGGAACAAGACAATAAAGAAGTAGTGATCACATACATGAGCAAAACTCTGAATAAGCATGAGCAAAACTATTCAACTACTGAACGGGAAACACTAGCTGTTATTACTGCACTTGAACATTGGCGTTGTTATCTTGACAATGGTAAAAAGTTTACAGTTTATACCGATCATGCGGCATTAAAGTGGTTCCAAAATTTGTCTAATCCTTCTGGAAGATTAGCTCGATGGACCCTTCGTCTATCTTGTTTTAATTTTGATCTGAAACACAAAAAAGGTAAAGATAATGTCGTTCCAGATCTTTTTTCACGCCACAAAACTCCTGATACAGCTATTATTGGCGCTGTAGAACCTATTTCCGGAGATATTGTGTCTCAATTGGAACACTTTAATAAACTTTTTACAAATTGTCAAAGAAACCCTGATGACTATCCGAACTATAAGATTCTTAATACTAAATTATATCGCTTTACTAACTCATCTGATTATCTTAACGAAGATTTTGCTTGGAAAGAGGTTCCGCCTCCTTCCGAAAGACTAAACCTTATTAAATCTTGTCATGGTGTTACAGATAATAATCCTCATATTGACATTTTCAAAACTTACAAGAAACTTTCTTTAAGATACTATTGGTCTGGAATGTTTAAAGATGTGGAAAAATTCTGTTCTACCTGTGAAAATTGTCTTTATTATAAGCACTCGAATCATTCTCCTTATGGCCCTATGGGTAAACCAAAAATTTGCTCAAGACCTTTTCAAAATATTTCTTTGGATTTGATGGGTCCTTTTCCAATGACAAGACTACGTAACCAATATATCCTCGTGGTAACTTGTTCTTTTTCTAAATATTGCCTTATTTTACCTATCAAACGCGCTAAGACTTCTAATATTATCATACATCTAGAAAATGCCGTATTTCTTGTACATGGAATTCCGCAAACTATAATAATGGATAATGGTTCACAATTTCAATCAAACGAGTTTCAAAGTTTTCTGAACAAATATAAAGTACCTTTTATCTTTTATTCTCCTAGATATTGCCCTCAAGTCAACCTAACAGAACGATATAATAGAACAATTATCACTGCTTTAGCACAGTTAGTTGGTGATGACCATCGGTCATGGGATAAATATTTACAAAAAATCCAACTCGGACTAAATAGCACGGTAAACTCTTCAACAGGATTCTCCCCATCTTTTCTTGTATTTGGTCGTGAAACTATACCGTGTGGTTCATTTTACACCGATTGCACTAATCTTGACAATGTTATTTTTCTTCCTCGCGATATCGATGCCACTAATTTAGGATTATTATCTGCTATCTTCGATAAAGTACAGATTGCATTACACACTGCACATATTAAGAACGCTGTTCATTATAATGCTAAACACAGCTTTAAAGAATTTAAAGTCGGTGATACAGTCTGGCGTAAAAATTACGTTCAGAGTAATACTGGCGCATATTTCAGTGCAAAATTAGCTCCAAGATATGTTAAATGCACGGTAATCGAAAAGCTTTCACCTCTTGTTTTTATTCTGGAGGATCCTAATGGATCGAGAGGAAAATGGCATGTAAAAGATTTTAAAATTTAACTTGCCATTTATTTTTATATATTTCTTGTAAATAGTTGCAATATGAAAGTTTATTTATTTTTACAAAGAAACCAAACATATTCGGCTTATTTTATTTTCCATTATTATTTACTTTGTATGTATAGTATTTACGTAATGAAGATATCATTATGAAATTATATTCTAGGTTATCCTAGATATTCTTATTACACATTTGATTACATTTACTAACATTAACTTATGTGTTATTCTTAAACTTCTTAATTTACACTTAATATCCTTGTCATTACTTGTATCTTATTTTTAACTTTATTTACAAAGAATGAGGTGTTCTTTTAGAGTTTTGCACAACTGGGAAAGCCTTATGTGCACAGAGCGGTCCCGTAACTCTGTAAAAATAAGCCAAATGCGTGGAGTCTTGTAAATATGTAAAAAAAAATCCTCTCAAACTAGTTTCCTCTCAAACTTATTCCCTCTGAAACTTAGTTCCCTCTCAAACTAATGCCCTCTGAAACTTAGTTCCCTCTCAAACTTAGTTCCCTCTCAAACTTGACTTCCCTCTTAAACCTAGGACCCTCTTCCCTCTTAAACTTAAGTCCCTCTTCCTTCTTAGACTTATATTCTTACTTTTCTTCGGGTTTTCAAACAGGTGCGGGTTACGACACCTAATAAAAAAAAAAGCCTTCGTAATCTTTCTAAATATTTCCTTGTGGAGTATGCGTCATTGAATGTGAACCATATCCCCTACGTGTGATTGAATGAGAGTGTTTGACGAAAGTATGAAAGATGTTGTGTGATAGAGCAAGGATTTATATAAACATCAAAATTTTCTTCAAGTTGAACATTTTTCTGGGGTCATCGAGGAAATGTGGTATTCTGCTAAACAGAACCACATATTTTTAAGTCTATTTACAATTCATTACACTATACAAACCATACCTTTATACCTGTTGATATTTTATCAATTTTTGTAATTAATTTTTATATTTTCACATGACATCTGTCTGTCTATTTTATTTTTCTTAAAACCATAGACCGTAACATAGGTACCATAGATCTCCTTTAAGCTAGGTTTACACTATTATAAGGGTAGCATAGACTGACCCCTTTGTGAACCGTTTTTATTCGTTCTGGTTCCGTCCGTTTTTATTTCTTAATTGAAATTTGAATTTGAAATGTAGATAGAACACAGAACGAAGAAAAACGGGCGTCAATTTTTAGTTTGGAATCGGGACGGAACGCCGAAAGTCGGTGGACTACGGAATACTACTTAATGTACGATTGAATCTGAAAGTCTTTAAAACTATTATACTTACGGCTTGTGTAATATTATCTGAAGTGCTCTAATTTTAATATATATATATATATAAATATATATAGTGTTATACTGTGTATAATTTGCCAGCCTTCATACCTACCGTTTACCTGCGCATATACGGCGTGTAACGCCCAGTCCGATCCCCGACGCTCCTTACTGCCTACCTACCACACTTGGTGTATGAGCTGTAGCAGACAGGTCTTCAGACTCGCGCGGCCACAGCGCGCCCGTTTCAGCACGCGCAGATTCCTGTCGCCTACTCATTCCTCACACATACTCATCTGCCTACCCAGGGCCTACGACGGCATCCTGCCCGTCCGATCACACCGTGCCACGTCTGCCTGCCCTACTCTACAGCCTGCCTATCCGATTGCCGTCGTGGTGCCTGCTCATCTGCCTACCCAGGGCCTACCACGTCTTCCTGCCTGGTTAGCTGCCCACGTCGTGCGAAGCCGGACCACAGTTTTATTATCTTTATCCTTTTTCTTAGTTTTAATTTATATTACCTTTTATTTTTACTAACGTGGCTAACGTTAGCTCTCCGGAGCTTACGTTACGCTACAAATTAAGTACACATACCGGCAAAACCAGCGGAACAAAATACAAAAGACGATTTTTTTTAAATACGTTTTATTTTTTTAACTTTCATTAGGACAGGATTCCTAACTTAAAACTATACCTTTTGAAATAAAAATGAGATCGCATTTAATACATTTTGTGTGAGTATCATGATTTTGTGTGCAAACTGCACATTGTTGATTTTTAAGGTAACTACGGTTAAAAAAGTTAATTGTAAAAAAAAATAACAATACAATTAATATCACATAATATCGAGGGTTTTCTTCAAGGTATGTGGCAGAGAATTATCCTGAATCAAAAAAAAACCCTGATAAAAGGGTAAATGATATCACATTTTATTCTTAGATTAGACTAGCACTCCGCCCGCGACTTCGTTCGCATGATTTCGTATTTTATTAAACTAAATTATGTGCAGTTAGTGAAGGCGATCAAAAATAAGCTATTGTTAAATCAATAATAAATGGGATATCGTAGATATCTACGGTTTAAGTTAGGATTTAGAGGACATAGAACCTCCTCCTTTTCGTCGGTTAGAAATCTTATTCCTTGGGCAACAATAAATTGCCATCATTAGTTTTTCAGAACTAACCCCAGAAGATGTTTTAGGTGTGTCAACGGTTTTTTGAAGAATCTTACGGCACTGAGATGACCTCTTCCTCGATTTGCAACTATCGGTGAACATACACAAAAAATAATTAAGTACCTTACTAAAGGCAAATTGACTATTACGTCCACCTAAAAAGTGAAAATAAAAAATCTATTTTACAAAAAAATACTACCGACATCCAACTAAAAACACTACAAAGTGAAAAATAACTTTCTTTTTCGAAGTCGGTGTCCATAACGAAAAAAATTGGTACCTACCAAAGACACCGACTTCGAAATAGAAATTTATTTTCACTTTGTCGTGTTTTTAGTTGGAGGTCAGTAATATTTTTTGTAAAAAAGTTTTATACAAATAAATGTCTCTTTAAAGGTTGAATTTCCAAAACTCCCTCCTTAGTGCTCACCTAAATCATTAAAAGAAGCTATGTGTAATAACATAATTCAAAAATCTGGATCACCCCCTATATAGTATTTTGGGGATAGTTCCGAAAAACGAATAACTAATAGTAACCCACATTATTTATTAATTATTTTTTTTATTATTGATAGGCTTGCGTTTGACCACTATCTCACCTGATGGTAAGCGATGATGTGGTCGACGATGAAGCACGCTTGCCTAGAAGAAACCTATTCACTCTTGACTTAAAGACTCCCAGATTGTAGCTATCAGGAAATACAGACTCCGGCAGGGAATTCCACTCCTTTGCTGTACGCATAATAAAAGAATTCCCAAAACGTTTGGTGCGTATGGGTGGGATGTCCACCATGTACCGATGACGCAACGCCGTACGTCTTGTACTCCGATGATGGAACGGGCTAGGAGGAATTAGTTCATGCAATTCCAACGCACACTCCCCGAAATGCAACCGATAAAAAACCGACAGACTGGCAACTCGGCGCCGATGTTCGAGGTTCAGGAGCCTAGATTCGGCCAATACTTCATTGTCGATGAGCCTCTTAGCCCGTCTTTCGATCGCATCAAGTGCATCCAGCTGGTACTTGGCAGATCCGTCCCAGAGATGAGAACAGTATTCCATGCATGATCGAACTTGCGCTAGATATAAGTTGAGCAGCTGTTCTGGCGTGAAGTACCGTCTCACCCTTGCGAGGATCCCCAAGTTTTTCGCAGCCAGCTGAGCTTTTGCCTCAATGAATGGACCAAAATTGAGCGTCGATGTCAACGTGATGCCAAGAATCTCAAGATGGTCAGTTATCGGCACGGTCACACCTCTGAAAGAAGGAGCCGGGTGGAATTGGCTCCTTTTAGCGGAAAAAAGACACGCCTGGGTCTTAGCGGCATTGAACTTGACCAGATTGGCATCGCCCCATGCGGAGACTGCCTCCAAGGACAGATTCAAGCGCCCAACCATGGCCTCCCGGAGAGACTGGATCTGAGGTCCAGTAGCGCGCGCGTCGCACACGTATCTCTCAGCTACAGTGCTGTCGTCTGCATACCCAAAGGTGCCGGGTTTTAGCAGATCATTTATGTGCAGCAAGAACAACGTTGCTGAGAGTACCGACCCCTGTGGGACCCCGGCATTAATATCCAGTAGTTCAGACGAGTGGCCATCAATAACCACTCGAATGGACCGGCCCCTCAGGAAGTCTGCAATCCAATCGCACAGACCACTGGGCAAACCGAATGAAGGAAGCTTACCAATAAGGCTTTCATGCCAGACCCTGTCAAAAGCCTTCGAGATGTCGAGGGAGACGGCAAGCGCTTCCCCGTGTCTCTCTATGGCCTCACTCCAGATGTGAATGGCATACGCTAGAAGATCCCCAGTTGACCGATTTTTGCAGAAGCCATATTGGCGGTCACTGAGGATGTCGTTAGCTTCTAGGTATGCCAGGAGCTTGGAATTAAGCACTCGTTCCATACTCTTGCAGAGAATGGACGTTATTGAAATGGGTCTGTAGTTGGCCGGGTCAGCCCGACTGCCCTTCTTGGGCACAGGCTGAACGTTAGCTTGCTTCCAGGCATTCGGCACTTTTCCCGTCTCATATGAAAGGCGAAACAGGCGTGTCAGGATCGGAGACAATTCAGGCGCACAGGTTCTGAAAACAATTGCTGGAATTCCGTCGGGGCCACTAGCTTTGTTCACGTCAAGATTGCGCAGCACCCTACGAACGTCCTTTTGATGTATGCGAATGTCCGACATACTCGTCTCGCAACAATCAGGAGAAGGAGTGGGCCGCGCGTCACCAGAATCCAGACAAAAAGAGAGGCAAACAAGTTTGCTTTCTCCTCAGCAGAGTGGGCCAGTGACCCGTCGGGCTTTAGCAGTGGTGGTAGTGAGGGACGGCAGAAGTTCGATTCAACCGACTTAGCCAGGGACCAAAACGCTTTACTACCCGCTGGGTAGGAAGCAAGTTTGGTCCCAATACGGCTTATGTGGTCAAACCGAGATCTTCGCATCACCTTCTTGCAGGACTTGGCAGCCCTATTGTAGGCTCTCTTGCGCTGACCCACGTCGCCCGCTTTGCGCTTCCGAGCGTCGACCCATGCTAGGTACGCCTCATGTTTGAGCGTGTTGGCGCGCTTGCACTCGGCGCCAAACCATGGCCGGTCAGCGCTAGACATTGCAACGTCAGAGAACGAAATGAAGTACTCCATTCCCTGACGCAACACATCCGACACGGCGTCGGCACACGACGAAGGATCAACCAAAGAGAAGCAAGTAGGCTGCCAAGGATACGATGCGAAAAAAGAACGCATCCCATCCCAATCTGCTGACTTGTACCGCCAAACCCGCCGAGCGCCTCTTGGGCTGGGATCGGATGAGGAGTGGACGGATACAGACTTCACCAGACAATGGTCGGAACTACCCAAAGGTGAAGATACCGACACTGAGTAGCGGTCTGGATCTGTAGTCAGCAGAAGGTCCAAGCAATTGGCTGTGTGCGAATCAACATCCGGCACCCTCGTTGCCCCCTGGACCAGCTGGGCGAGATTTAACGCAAGCGCAAGCTTTTTCGTCTCCCGCCCAGCATGATCAGTGCGCTGGTACGGGAAAAGCCACTCCTGGTGGTGGGCATTAAAGTCCCCCAGTAACACCAATTGGGCAGAAGGGTACCGCTGCTGTGCCGTATCAGCCGCTTCACTAAGGTATTCAGTGAGCCTGGTTGTCTCCTGATCCCCACTGTGCGAGCGGTAGACACAGGCGTAAACAATCCTATCAAGGCCCATGTCCACCAAAGCCCACAGCACAGAGAACCTAGAGTCCTCAAGGTTTCGGAGACGCCGATAACAGATGTCGTCTCGGGCGTACATGCATACACCCGCGCGTTGCTTAAAATTGTGCTCCAGGGTATACCGTGGGTATGTTAGGTACGATACATCTGACGGACATCTGATCTGCGTCTCCGAAAGAAAAAAGAGAGCCGGCTTATCAGTCTCTAGGTGATGATGGACTGCTATGAGATTTGAGTGCAGACCTCTGATGTTAGTGAGGTGCACTTTGAGTGGGAGGGGGTGCAGCCGCTGTTCAACTTTGAACATTTTTCTCTTTTTCATTATTTGAGTGAGTGAAGAAAGGTTAGGAGAGGGAAGTGAGATGTGGCTCCACGCTGCTTACCTTCAGACACGCACTGAATGGACGCCATCATTGGGGGACTAGTCTGGAGACTGCGGGGACGCCCGAGCCCCCCCGGGAATGACCATCGGGCCCTCCCTTCTGGTCGCCAACCAGAACGATGGTGCATTCCGGGATTTTTCGTCAGTTGGCGGGGCAGCCTTTCGTGTGGGGCTGGCACACTACTTGGGCCCCCAACTACCTGCGGTCGGCCAGCGGTGCACCGTGCCTCGGATCCCGCTACCCTCCGCGACCAGTCACCCGATACGCCCATAACAGCACGTGCCAGGCTGGTCTGTCTGCAATGGAACCTCCATCTCGACCCATCTCCTGAAGTGGCTACACCGGGCATCGCACCGGAACACGGCTAGGCCGCTTGGCGGTACGTCTTTGCCCGGTGGGTGGTCACAAGCCTTCAGCCGAAGCCTACCACCAGTTATTGTCACCTGATTGGCACCACCCGGGGACCACGTGTAGGGCATGCATGGGGTACTTTTCTACGGACGTGGGTGACTCGGCCCCCAAAAATTATTATTAATTAAGGTTAGTATTTGCGCCAAATTTCAAGTTTATTAAACCAAGATCTTCAACACCCCCCTAATCATCTTTAAGGGGTAGTTTCGGAAAACTAATAATGTTATCCTTTATTATTAACTTAGGTTAGTATTTGTCCCAAGTTTGAAGTTTATTAATCCAAGAAATGATATTTTCCATACAAACTTTAACATCCCTTAAATCGTATTTTAGGAGTAGTTTTAAAAAATGTAATGACAACCTTTACTTTAAAATCAATACAAAAATATAAAATATTTGCTGTTAGTATTGATGCCAAGTTTCAAATATATAAGCCTAACAAATTGCCACCTTTAACCTCCATTAGGGGTAGAATTTCCGAAAATCAATAAACACATTACTTTTTTTATTAATCAAGAGCGTAAACCTACAATTTATATATGTTACCTTCCAAACCGAAGAAATTTCATATAAAGTTTCAACCCCTACTTTATTCCCCTTAGGTGTAAAATTTCTAAAACCTAATAATTACATGAATTATTTTTATCAATTCCAACTCTAACTTACAAACTATAGAAATTACATACAAACTTTTAACCCCCTTTTTAGCCCCGTTAGGGGTGGCATTTTCTCATTGTTTTTTTATTAATCAGGAGTGAAAACCTACAATTTTAGATGTTTTACCTTCCAAACCGAAGAAATTTCATATAACGTTACAACCCCTATTTTATCCCCATAGGGGTAGAATTCCCAAAAACTAATAAATACGTGGCTTTTTTTATCTACCTAGGGATTAAATCTAAATTAATTCACGTGTCCTACTTTCAAACTGTAGAAATTACATACAAACTTCCAACCCTCTTTTTACCCCCTCAGGGGTCGAATTTCCATAAACCAATAAATATATTGATTCTTTTTATGAACCAAAAGCGTAAATCTAAAATTTCACGTGTCCAAATTACAAACTGTAAAAATTTCATATAAACTTTCTACCCCCTTTTTACCTCCTTACGGGTCGAATTTCCAAAAACCAATAAATACATAATTTTTTTTTATGAACCAAGAGTGTAAATCTAAAATTTCAGGTGTCCATCTTACAAACTGTAGACATTACATACAAACTTTCAACCCCCTTTTTACCCCCTTAGGGTTGGAATTTAGAAAAACCAATAAACACATTAATTATTTTTATCAACCAAGAGCGTAATGTAAAGTTTCATGTGTCCAATTTGCAAACTGTAAAAACTTCATACAAATTTTCAACCCCCTTTTTACCCCTTTAGGGGTCGAATATCCAAAAACTAATAAATACATTAATTCTTTTTATCAACCTAGAGCGTAAATCTAAAATTTCACGTGCCCAACTTACAAACTGTAGAAATTACATACAAACTTTTAACCCCCTTTTTACCCCCTTTGGGGTGGAATTTCTAAAAATGCTTTCTTAGTGCTCACTTACGCTACAGGAGGAACCTTTCTGCCAAATTTCATTCTTCTAGACCTAGCGGTTTAGGCTGTGCGTTGATCGATCAGTCAGTCAGTCAGTCAGTCAGTTTCTTCTTTTATATATATAGATAACACTTCTATACTGTGATATAAAATTTCGAAGACCAAACTGACATTTGGGGGGTTGTCACTTTATCGGTACATAAAAATAGTGTCGTGTCCTGACTATCCTGAGTGTTTGAAAGATAATCGAAAATCGAAGTTGAACGAAAATAAAACGAATTCACGGAAAAAAAAATGTTTAGAAACTAGCGGGCCTTATTTAGTTTCTACTCATTTATGTCAGACTTTATTTTATCGATCGCATTTATTATATTGTTGATTTCATATTTAACACAATAAAAGTTTATGTACTATGTTTGTGAATACTGTTATATTTAAATATATAACGTTTATATTCTTAAAACATTTATTTACACCAATTAGTAAAAATAATTTGAGGAATCATGTCACATTGATTCGATGAATCACTTATGATTGAGCCTTACCTACAACACAATGCTTCGCGCTTGCAACATTAAAAAAAATAAGGTCAATGGCAGCTGTCAGTTAAGTCTAAGAAATAAAAAATCACAGTATACAGTGATATTCAAACGAACTAACTAAAACCAGCTTCCTTCAACCTTCTTTGTACCGTAAGCACACTCACTGTTGTATACATCGAACTAAAACGATGAATTATGCACAACATCGTTAGGTTGATGATTTCTCCTCATCTCAAAAGCCCTGGCCCTCTCAGTTTGGATTAAGTTGGCCACAATGTCGTCCTTAACTTCGAAGAAGATCTAAACGATAAAAATAAAACAAATAATTCAGTATGTTAATGATATTTTTTGGAAATATTTAAACATGTGGCAATAAGCGAAATTCTCTCAAAATTATGTATGTTCGAATAAAGTTAAAACAATCGCATGAAAGGTGATGTTCAATTGTTTTATCAATTAGGCATAATCTTATCGGCATTATTATTAAACAAAAGAAAAACCAGCCTGTACCGGTAAAAAAAATATTACGATATTTTTGTATTGTTCCTCTACTTTTGCAAGTGTGTTTATATTTTTTGTCTTTCGCTTTCAACTTTAGATATTTGACACAGCATCCTCATGATCATCATTCATTCCTCAGTAGCAGCTCGGAGTAATAATCTCCCCCTATAACATAGCACCTATATAAATAACTAACGAAGTATGGGTTACCTCAGCTCAATCCTTCGGGAAATATAGACGTAATTTTATATTCTTCAGAACCAAATACACTGCGGGTCTTCTTTGTGACTCCTTTCCAATTAAATCAGCTGATAACATTAGCATAGATACAAGTTGCCAACACTAATCTCAGCTTTGCATACTACTCGATATCAATCGATTAGAATATTAGTTGTGTACTCACTACTCGATCATTGTTCAAGAGCATTCAGCCCCGTCTTCATACCGTGTTCCAATCCGTTTCGCATACAGTTCTCGTGTTATATAGAATTAATGCGCCATTGACATTATTCCACACTGTGAGAGTTTAATCTGATGTTATGGCTCCATCTATGTAGGTATACGAACGTGTTACCTAACTAAGACAAGGCTAAAGTGCTTTGACACGTTTTACGGAGAATATATTACTTGGAGATGTGATATTTTGTAGTAGAGAGATTATGTATTAGTGTTTGAATATTGTGTGGCAATGTATGTCTTCTAAAGGAGTCAGCAGCTTCTTAAGGTGGGCAGGGCACATTGCTCGCAGAAGAGATGGCCGATGGGGCCGAAAAGTCCTGGAATGGCGACCGTGAACCGGTCCTACTAAGTGAACCGATGACCTGGTTAAGGTTGTGGGAAGGCGCCGGATGCGAGACGCATGGGATTGGTCAATGTGGAAACGCCTGGGTGAGGCCTATGTCCAGCAGTGGTCGTTTTTTGGAAGAAATGATGATGATAATGATGAAAGGAGTCACAAAAAAAACGTAAATAAAATTTTATACAATCCTGATTTCTCTTGAAGCCAAAATATGTAACACCAGAAACTGAAAAACTTTTGTCAAAATTCGCTTTAAAAACCCTGATGGAAAACCCGTACTTAAAATGTGATTTCTTGAGCTTCGAAACTCATAAATTGTAAGAACGTCAAATAAACCCTTTTATTAGCGACACAGTCAAAGATATTGGCTGGAAAAGGTAAACAAGAAAAAAACTTCCTTGTCAGAATTTATTTGGTTCATTAAACAAAGGTGAGGCAGAACTCCAAAATGAAATACAACAGCTGGATGGTAACTGATTCTAATTTTCCGGGCGAATTCATTTCAGAGATGTTAACTTAGAATATCAATGGACAGACACATTTTTCCATCAAATTGAGTAGCATGGTTAGATTCTTATTTTAGGAATTCTTGTTCAATCTATAATTATTTTGATACCAAAGGGTGAGAGAGAGTGTGCTGTTATCGGAACAGTTTACAAAGTAATATCAAATTGAAAATATTTTTTTGAATCCAGTACCGAAAACACGACGACAGTTCACGAACAAACCCGAATCCGTGTGACGTCACGACGTTCGTTTCTATTCATTGTAGCAGATAGCTGATACAGTATTTTTACTCTTAACCGATTAAATATTATTATTATCGTCAATATATTGATGAATATCAAATATATTGATCAAAAATTTCGAATCTTAAAAGTTATCGTGCTTGCTTCGTACCATTATGTACGAATATTACAAAAAAATCTCCATTATATGTGATTCACACAATTGCCAAGTACCTAGCAAACTGTACTAAAGTTTTGAGAAATGTTCTATGTCTAACTTGATTCCAATTAGAATGTGTTAATTATGTTGTTATTTAGAATTAGATTCGGATTAATTTCTTAATTTGATTCAAAAATGAGAAAAGTAAATTTTTAAGGGAACTTTCGAGCAAAGTTGACATTGTGGTATAATTACGTAACTTGAAAACATGATTTTTTGTATATGGAGACATATTCATTATTTCAGTTTTAGATGACAGATATAGGCGTAAAACTAATATTTCTGTTTGAATTGTGAAAATTGCTCGATGCATTTATGAGATATTTGAAAATGTACCGAATTAATATTTTCACGTTTTTGTTCTACAAAGTGTTTTAGTGTTTGTAATTATGATATAGATAGTTGTGTTTAATATTATTATGGGATATGTAAATAATGAAAAATAGGTACCGAAAATTTAAAGGATGTTATGCAAAAAATAAATGAAAATAAAGTCGCCACAGATTTCGGGTTGTATATTTAGTGGTAGCGGCGAAGTTGCGCGCCAATCGTGTTTGTTTACTTTTTATTTTACACGAATATTATCAAAATTTTACATATGGGTATATGTAAAAACAATAACATTATGACAATTACCTGGTTTCTAAATGTATCTAGTAAATAACAATAACAAACACCGGTCCACTAACACCTCAGAATAAATAATAGTACAACTAAAACGTAATTATTCATTACGATTAATTTATTTATGCTCAAAATTTCCAAATCGTCCATCATATGGGTATATTATTGAAATAAGCCTTTATGAATCCTTTATCACACATGACTAAATGAAATTAGCTGTTATAAATAATATTTTTGCACTAATATTCGGATATTTTTAGTCAATTCACGTGACACTTTATTACCGTGAAATTCCTTGAACGTTATAACGTCACCAACATAGCAACCAATCATGGCCCGTTCGTAGACAGGTGGTTCTTTTGAAATTTTTATCTATTTTCTATTGCTTATAATAAATTGAACAAAAATATTTAAGATATTTTTGCAACGACAGTATAATTTATGATATGTTAAGTTTCAAAATATATTTTAAAAATCGTATTTTTTTTTTAATTCAACAACCCAATTCTAGGACATGCCGGTTATCAATGATTTCCTTTGCCGTTTTGAGAGTGATGATGCATATTACACTAAGGCTCTCAGAGCTAACACAAGGTTAAATTAACAATATTGTATGACAAGACAGTCAATTTAACGTCGTGTATCAACTAACTCTGAGTTAAGTTATTCGTGCCACTTGGGCTAAGTAATGCGCCAGCCTGTGTTAATTAAAACCCACGACTTTAGACTTAAAAGTCAAGGCCGTTACTACTGGAGCACCACTGCTTTCTACAAAAAAGCATTAACCAGGTTTTAACATATTTATCAAAGTAGTCAAGGTAGACTTCGATTTTCGTATAACCCTTAGCTCTTTTTACAAAGCCTCAGTAAATTGGATCCTACAGAAAAGAAGGTTTAGTTTACTACTATTGTCATTCCTATTCATTGAAAAACATAAAACGGTAAGAAACTTGAAAGGTACCGCGTTATTCATCTAAAACTGTTAATAGAGAAACCTCATTTGAACGGATCTCAAGGAGACCAAAGAGTTTCGATGTGAGTTTGTACTATCACTTTACAAAACAACAATTTAGTAAAAACTCACTTAAACTGTCTACAGAAGTGCCCCTTGATTAAGTACTAAAAAGCAAACTATAATGAGACTCATAATATCTAGGTGAAGTTTAGTGGATCCAATTCCGAGTAAAGCGCGTACTCAAGAAGACTTGAGATCAGTTTAATCGATTTTGATTTGTTTAATGAAGATTGTTGGTTAGCCTGCTTTTGGAGTTCTTTTCAAATTCATTCTCGTTATCTTTTTGCGATTGGTCAGCATCTTTATGCACTCTTTTATAAGTTTACCGCCAGATAAACGAGCAACTACTTTCTCTGTTGAATCTTCACGTAGAACAATTGAAAACCATGCCCACAATACGAACACAGAAAGAGAAGTCCGCATTCACAACTAAGACGTAAACTTTCTGGATGACGCTTTAACTTAAATCATTGTTAGTGAGCCCGTAGCTTTAGTCCTGTTTTACATAGGTTCATATATTAATTTGGCAGTTAACATACTGCCTCTCCTATATTAACTTTAGAGAACATACAGTCCCCTGTGCGATATGACTGAAAAAGTTCGGTATGCGGTCGCTCCATAAACGTGTTCCAAATACTTTTAGATGGAGAATTCTTGTTCCTTGAGATAGCATGATGCGTACATTGTACGGGCGTATCTTAACTTTGGCTGTAGTAATTATACGGTATGGAGCCTGAGGGATTTTGTTCTTAAATATGATAAGCTAGGCTGTGTTGGAAAACCCTTGATGAGTTTTTAGGATCCTGTGGCAATGATCGTGACAAAGTACAGCCAGGTATAGGTATGCTTGTATGCTCTCACAATTTTTGTAGTTTTTGTGTTGTGCTGCTCATGCCATGCTGCAACTTCTTATTTTTTTTTATAAATTTGCCCCACACTAGGAATTTCTTCCTGTATCGTAAGTGTGTTTACAAACATATACACTCACATACACAACACCCAGAGCCAGAACAACTAAAGCAACTTTAGCTCAAGCATTGTAGATTTCCAGTGCTGCTTGTTCATCAGCCAGTCATTATTAATATGTTACTCGCGCAACTCAAATGTAGAAGTTACAGATTTCTGTGTCACTGTACAAAAGTCTTAAGCCTGTACAAAGTGGGTATATTTTTTAATTAAAACAAAAGGCGTTAATCCAAAAACATTGTCTCCTTATGTTAACCCTTCTTAGCTTCACAGCCATTAAAACCAACGTATAACGGTATAAGTACACCAAAAGCACATTAATCCTTAAAACGGGTAATTATAATGAAATTTTGTAGCCATATACAGTGAACAACGTGTGAGAATAATTTACTAGGGCATTACCACACCGTAAATAGTGTTTCATCCCATAATAAATGAAGCGTGCTTTATCAGATTATTTAGCGTTAAATTTGAATATAATGGGAGTATTATTTCATTAAGTCGTCAAACAAAATGTGTGTCATGAGTTTCATGTTGTGGTTAAATAAAATGTGTGTTAATTTATGAGCCAATGCTTTTTCTTAAGCATTTCACACATTTAAAGGACCAGTTGTATCGTCACCATAGTTAGTTACCTTCATAATTTTTTTCTTGCCTTGTTTGTTTGCCTTGGCTGAAAACATGTTGCACCCCAATGTTTTGGGGTGCAACACGTGTACTTAGGTACTTCTCTATTTGTCGTCATGCCTACCAATGTATAGATTAATTCTGAACATTTTTGTTGAATGACAGAGTCTCTTAAAGTGATTTTAGAAGCGGTAACGATTCATGAAAGGTAAAAATGTGCGTATGTCATGAGCAATGGCAATATCACGTGGTCAGTCAAAAATTTTATAGTAAGAGTCAGCCTTACCCCTCAAGCTTATCCCGAGCACATAAGTATTTCCACACGTTAAAAATAAAAAAAAGATATCACAAACCTTCCGGTGGTAGTCAAATTGAATCTATCACTATTTCCAACAGATATGCATATTTATTACACGAACGCATCCAGTTGACCTGCAACTCGCTTTGATATTTTGTATTAAATTATGAACGCGTCCTCGAGCAATGCATCATATGATTCATCGGTGGTCAAGAGGCGTTTATGCATGTGATACATCAATACCAGTCTTGCGCCCCCCTGCGTTGCGGTTTCGTAGGTTTAATCTGAAGTCTGTATTGGTATTGTTAGTCAATTTATTGTTTATCAATTGAGCATTTGTATTGGAATGGAAACAAATAGTATTGGAGGACAATAACTAGTAACTCCTTAAAGCCGGGTGTTTTAGGAGTGTAGAAATAAATGGAATCATTAAGTTTTCTTGGTGAAAATTGTTAATTATTTAAAAAAAACCGGCTAAGTGCGAGTCGGACTCGTGCACGAAGGGTTCGGCACAATTATCGTAAAATATGCCGGAAAAATCACAATTTTTGTATGTAAAATAAATATTTAAGTGGTAAATATTTATTTTATTCTTTTTTTAGTTTTAAAGTATTAGTAGTAGTAGTATTTTATTAGTATAACAGAAATACATCATCTGTGAAAATTTCAACTGTTTAGCTATCACGTTTCATGAGATAGACAGACAGAGGGACCGTGGAGTCTTAGTAATAGGTCCCGTTTTTACACTTTGGATATGGAACCCTAAAAAAATATTCAATGAAAAAATTTTTTTTGAACAAGCTTTTTTCGTATTCTTCTCAGCAAACCCTTTCATTTGATGCCCATCATGGCAGTGTACAAAAAAGAACTAGTCCGCTATCTTGGGTCGTCCACCATATTGGATTTAGAATGACGTCACTTAGTTAACCATGCATAGTCATCCAAACTAAACGTGTATGCAAAATTTCATCATTGATGGACGATAACTGCTTTAAAATTCAATTGTAAGATTTGACCCGAACACACTTACATATATATACATACATACCTACATACATTGCAAGTTAAATAAAAGCTTCTAAAAAATGATATTGCAGATTCTTTGCTTCCACGGCCAGCCAGTCTATTTATTCAGGATAAAAAGTGGTCAAAGTGGGTATTGGAGCTTCCTTTCAGTGAAAATAATTTGTAATAAAATAAGAATTGCCTAAATTACATATTACCACCATTATTGCAAACAAGTTCCTTCTGGGTAAGCTCACTTCATCGACTTTGTCTCTCCTCTGTCATCTGTGACCTAAATTAGAGTCAAAAGCAAACCCATCTCAAATATAAAAAAGTAACGATAATTCTTTTACATCTTTGTATTAGTTTAGAATTTACATGGGAGTAAATTCCAGTAATGTCAATACACAATAAAGACTTCTGTTTACCCCTTTTAAGGTTAAAGTATGACGTAGCCACACTGAAACGTTTATTCATGGGTAAGTGAGCTGTGATGGACCTTTTGTTTACAAAGAAGCCAGATGGGCGTTAACGTAAAGCCTTTTCATCTCCCTATTGTCTAAAGGGACCATAAGTTGTCTTATAGACTTTGCCAGCTTATACAAGGGTTATTAAAGTTTAAATAAGGAACTTAGAAGCAATATCATGGCAATAATATTACAATGACCGACTTTATTTATTCACTTTCTACTGCCAGCGGCTTCACCCGCATGAATGTTAAAAATTATCCCGAGGGAACAAATTCCCGGGATAAAAAGTATCCTATGTGCTCTTCCTGACTATAATCTGTCTCTTTGTTCAATTTAATTTAGATCCGACCTGCCTCTTAAGCGTGATAAAGTAACAAACATACACTCACACACTCACAAACTTTCGGCTTTATAATATTCGTGTGATCTCTGTGCCAAATTTAATCCAGATCCGTTCAGCCTTTCTGGTGTGATGGAGGAACAAACATCTGTTCAAACTTTCGTATTTATAATATTAGCAAGATTATAGTGGGATTTTGTCTTCTTCTTCTTTTTCGTTTCGATGGTACATTCATTGAATAAACGATATGGGCTCAGTTGGTGGCTACTTTTATTGCAGCGTCAGAAGCATTGTACAGGTTATCCAGGGTGCAAGTCGGGACACGCAAGTGGGTCATATATACAGGTCATACGTAAAGGGGCACCGCATTCGCACCGGGTGTTTACTGGACTGTTAATCCCGCATTTTTCTTTTTTTTTGTATTGTTATGTAATTACTAAAACAATATTATTAACTTAGCCAACGAATAAAGAATAAACCCAGTGCAAAGACATCTAAAGAGTTCTAAACACACACTTTTAAATCACTTTCCTTCTTTTAGGGCAGTTGAATAAGAAATCATCGTAATTTATTTACGAACGCGCAAGGCTTGTTAAAAATATATGTATATAATTAAATACACGTGGGCTCAGCATGAGCGTTATAATATGAAGAACACTTAAATCTATGTTACATGGGCTTATAAACTAGTTGAAAGGTTTACATGTGTGTGTCCGTGTCTGGGCCTCACTGTCACTCATCACTGTGAACCTGTAGCAGGAAGTCACACGCATGTCAGATCACACTTCTAGTTGTATTAGCACTCATTACTTGGTAATTTAATACAAATATATCGTAATCTTTAATTTCACAAAACAGTTGTTTGTTTATCAAATGACCTCTTCAAGTGGTCATAACTCAAGTTTTATCTCGGAAAGGTTCACCGCGGATGGTCGATCACTTCAGTCATTGTTGGCTTGCATTATTAGGTACAAACGAAGAAATAGTCGCGTCATCACCATCTAATCCATCTGTTCTTGTCCCATTTATTTTTTATGTTTGATTTAATTTTGATTTGTTTTAAGTTCTTTTTCAATGTTTCTATTTTGATTACTTTTAAATCAACTTTGATTTAATTAGATTTTTATTAAATTATGATGTACTTTTTTTTTTACTCTTTGCTTCGTTCAATCATCTTTTAAAAGGTTAAAAATGTTTCTTTCTATTATCTTAAATTATATATTGTAAAATTAATTAATTATATATTTTTTTTTTTTATCGTTTTTTTAATAATAAAATATGTGATTTTATATGCAATTAAGATTCACATATTGTAGATGTAGATCAGACTTTGTCTGTTGTACATTTTTTTTGCGTATTCGTTTGTACATCCAATTTTGTGAATTATAAACTTAATTAATAAAAAAACTGTTAATCGGTAGTTGAGGGAATTCCCGAAAGCCAATTCATAACATTTATATGAAATATATTTTTTTATTTGCTTTAGACAGATAAATTTATCCGGGATAAAATGCCAACGAACAGTGCAGTATCGGTAGGAGGACATTTTGAAAGCACATAGCTGAAGCAACAATATAAAAACACCTCCGAAAATAATATAAAAGGTAAAATTAGCGACTATTTATTGTAATATTATCAATGGCGTGTCAGTAACATGCTACACCATATAAATGATAACACTGTGAAAATCTCATTATTTTCATTAATTGACTATCCTCTAAGCTGTTCGTGGCTCTTGCGTTTAAATAGTGCCATCTGGCGAAGAGTTCTAATTGCCCCTGAATCCTCTGCATACCTGGTAGGTAAAAGTTACAACTTTTACCTACCAGGTATGCAGAGGGTTAAGGGGAAATTACAACTTTTACCTAGGTACCTTTTCATGCATGATATGCCTGGTAAGTCTGTCAGACCCGAATTTTACATGACTATTTCTTTCATTAGTTGTAATATGATCATAATTATGCAAACATGCTTATCTATAGCTATTCTAGGGACATATTTAGGATAATTTACACCATAAAACAATATAAGAAATATCCCACTTTTTTTTGTTATTTCTTGAATAAATCTGAGATAACCTTTTTAGTAGTTAAAAAGATCATTCAAACAATACAAATCTCAATTAAACTTCAACAAATAGGCACATAACAAACACTACAAATAATTATAAAATAACCAGTCTTTGTCAAACCCATCAGTGTGAGTAGGTAGACGAGAATTATAGTAAACACCTCGGTCTTGACACCCACGTGCATTTCATGTGTGTTTCACTACCAACCGAGCAGACTGAACTAAAACAGAGCAAACAGCTAAGTCAGTAGCTAGCAGTAGAATTGTGGCAGAAAACAAACTAATTCGTGTAAAATACAATGGTTAATGTAACAGGGTGGGTCTGTCTGGTGAAAAACTGTAAGCAGAAGAGCATAAAATTATGCTTCGTTTCGCATTCTGTACTCCGTTCATTCTGTTTAGTTCTTTGTGCGGCAATGTCAGGAACATTTTGAAATTAAACCAATCCGACTAATGTAGAAATGCGGTATATATTTTTCTATCTATTTCTCTTAAGCGTTTTATTTGAATATAAATATTTTCATTGTTAGTGCAAACCCAAATTTCTTCAGTTATACTTTGATTAATGCTTTGTAAATAAAACTGTACCTAGAAGTTTTCATACAAGTAAACTTTGGTTACCAACAATGCTTTTTATGTTCATCGATTTATCCGTCAATTGTGAACTGATTTTGAAAATTATTTTTTTATTTGAAAGAATATGTGGCCAAATTGGTTCCATTTTAATCTGGTGAAGATCTGATGAAAAAATTCGGTAATATACAACAGCACTATTCAATAAATGACGTAAAAACTCTCGGAATTGCTGCAATCGCATGTCTGTTTATTTTTTATACCATTTCATAACATAACATCACGGTAGTACGCTCTAAAGGGGTACGCAGATTTAAACAGTTTACCTTGGTACATTCTCATTTCACCGGTTATGTTCAAGTTTCATGATATTCGGATAATTAATTCTGGCATTATAAGTACCTTGCCTATCAGATAAAACTAAAAAGTTTAAAAAAAAAAAACTTTTTTCAAAGAAATATCACCAACTTCCAAATAAAAACACTACAAAGTGAAAAATAACTTTCTTTTTGGAAGACATCGACTACCAAAAAGAAAGTTATTTTTCACTTTGTGGTGTTTTTATTTGAAAGGCGGTAGTATTTTTTTTGTAAAAAAACATTTTTTCTTAGTAGTTCATGATTAGTATATCTCCTAATTACCAGCTAATTATGTAGTTTTTCTGCAACATCAGATTATGTTATAAACCATGTGAAGATTCAAAATGTTATTCATGATTTGATATATTAATGATATCATTTAGTTATTGGCATTTGTAAAATGTTTTCGAATGGGCTAAAGAAACACGAATAAAAAAAAAACGTAAATCTGTAACGCAGCAACCCTTATTTCAGCTTCCTTCCTGATTATGAGAAATGCCAACAATATTGTAAATTGCTATGACATTTACCATGTTTCATTGCGTGTCAAAATTTGCTATTCGATTTTGTGTATGATCAAATAAATAATAACCGAAAAGATGCCAACAAGAATGACTGGAAGAGGCTTACTAAGTATGTGGTCGAATAAACACTATATTGGTTTTCCTGAGAACTCTAGAAAAGTGACATTCTAATAATTAAACTGTCGTGATAGTGATTGGTAAAATGTCTAAGGTGGGTATTACACTACAACATATTTTATCTAGGATCATCAGATCTATAGTCATACTCGTATGTATATGATAATGTAGTATACACATAGATATAATAAACAAGAGTATACACATATGGATCATATCATCTTTGATAAAAGATTTTTGACATTTGTTGTTAGAATATTAGGATCATAGAAACCATAGAAACAGGAGTATTGGACGGAGAAATATAAGACAAATAGCTCTGTATCTTTTTCACTATTGCATTTTGATGGTTTTAACACGTCATGGTATAAGGCACCTTTCTTTTTTTGTTTGGAAATCATGCAATGACTTTGCCCGCTCTGGGTGAAGTTGGAAGGCGTGTCAGACTTTTAATGACTAAAATCCACCTTTGTTCCTTCAGTTGCTTGTGCCAGGGCCGCGGTAACTCTCTTTCAAATTTATCCGCGACCCAGACAGGCATCGGCTCTAGCAGGCCCCGTCACTTTTGCTGATTTTTCTTTGAGGCACACTACGCGCCGTAAAATCAACCAAATATGACATAAAATAGGATCAAAGAACTATTATAATGTAATACACAGATATGATTCTAGAGATCATATATTTAGGATAAGAGATAGGACCATATGTATGATCCTAGATATATGATAGTGTAATACCCCCCTACATACCTCTCTCACAGAGAGGATGCCTGTGTCCTAGCAGTGGAACCATTATAAGGCTGATCATGACGAATACTCTTCTAAAACGTATGGCATTGGCAAGCGTAAGCGAAATGTGCCATACTATGTTATATTCCAAGTCATTTCGAAAAATCTTCGTCTCTTCCACTTCCACACTCAAACAGCCGTCGTCATGAGAACATAAAGACGCTCAATTAAGGTTGATAAATAGATAACAACGCTTGAGGGAAACTGATTCAGGTTGAGTTGAGTTTTAACATAAGCTGTAGTGTATTTGCCATTACTTCAAAGGAAACAGCCTAACACTATTGTATCTAGTTAATCAACGTCATAAAAGTTGTAGGTATGTTATTATGTATGTCTTGGCTTGCGACCTATTGGACATGGGACTTTTTCGCAACAAAACACCCTAATACAATCTCAAGAAATCTACCCTATAAACCGTAAAAATGTATTTTATAGCAGTAACGTCAGTTATCCATAACGTGGGGTGACGAACTAAAACTTTTAAAACTAAAAAAAATATTACAACACATCGCCTGAATTTTTAGAAAGACTGGTAAATTAAAATAGTTAGCATTTTGTACGTTTTAAAATAGCGCAATCTGTATGACATAATCATTCGCAGATAAAACACTGAATGCATATTGTACGATATCCCAACATAGTAACAAGGTCTTTAAAAATAAATCAGGTATTCCAAATTCGCTACCAACAAAAATAAGTGCGAAGATTAGGAAACAAGAGAAAATATTATAAAAATTAAAGCATTTTCACGGTACGCAACAAAATGATCCTTCTTCCTGTCAAGAAAGTATTATGCTCTGAAAAAAAAATGCTTTACATAATCCGAAAAAATATTCTCCAACGGTGTGAAGATACCTCAACTCCCCGATTCCTCTTTAAAAAAGGTCAATTGCAATGAATTAATTTTTAAAAAAAGAATGCCTTGACTTTTTTGGGCAGATAAAGGAGATTATTTTGTTTAGTGACCATGAGTATGCCAGCAGCCTAATAGCGTAAGTGAATCGACCATTCACATACGACGGAAATCCACATCGCGTCTTTCATCTTGCATGTGTTTGGTCAAGTGTTCATACTCTTTGCGCTTTGACTTTCCGGATTTACTTACGCAATTAGTGCTGTTTAGTTTTTGTTACAGTGGTATGTTATTTTGGCTCTGTTATGCGAAAATCGTAATAGAGCCATATAGGTCAATGGGAGAACACGCTTTGAGTAAATCCACCCAGCATTTGCACGAATGTGTCAATAATCGTGTAGCTCAACTCAAAACGTACCCAAGGAGCTTAACGACTTGAAGAACAAAGTAATGAAATTTGGGTAGGCGGCATTAAATACTCAAACTGCCAGATAATCATGAAATCAAATGACAAATTATACGACTGCATTACTCGTTAAAATGATTGGATCAAATTCTCTATCTCTTCATGAATGGGGCGAGCCAACGACGGAGAACTTAAACTAGTGTCAATCATGATTGCTGGCGCCTGACAATCGATGCTTTCAAATCCTGCCTGCATATTCCATTTCTCACATATCTACGCATATAGTACACATACTAAAATCTACGTACTGATATTTCGACTGTGAAATGCAATAGGGAAATTGTGTTATGTTATATCAAGCTCCTTTTCATTTATTAAAATACGGTCAAACTGCAGTTTAAATTGGAATAATTATGTTGTTTGCTCCAAGACAGGCAATGCCGATTTTGGAGATTAATTCGCAACGCTGAAGTGGGATGCTTTTAGACAGATGGGCCAGGGTCGTCACATACTTGGTGCCTGAAGACAGGCGTTTATTGAGGTTGGTCTAAAACCATTGGCGTGACGATTTGGACTCGTTCCTGATAGATTCACTGGCGAAAGCAAAATATGAAAATAAAAGTAAAATTCTCTTACCTAGCAGTGACATCAACATTTAAAAAATTGCTATTGATATTTTTGGTAATAATGCTGTACACATTGGGTGACTTCACCACTGATTAGATTTTTAACCGACTTCCCAAAAAGGAGGAGGTTCTATGTTCGACATTACGTTTGTTTTTTTTGTGTATGTTCACCGATATCTCCGTCAATTGTGGACTGATTTAAAAATTCTTTTTGATTTTAAAAAGTATGTTTCGAAATTGCTCCCATTTTAATTTGGTGAAGATTTACAACAGAACACTTCAATAAATAACGGCAAATCTCTCGGGATTGCTGCAATCGCATGTCTGTTTATTGTTTATACCATTTCATAACATAACATCATGCCAGTATGCTCTTAAGGGACACGCAGATACCTCATTTCACCAGTTATGTTCAGGTTTCATGAAATTACTATTCCGGCGTTATAGTTACCTTACTAACTTGCCTATTAAGTTGGTACAACTAAAAAGCGAAAAATAAAAAAAACTTTTTTGAAAAAAAATACTACTGTCTTCCAAATACAAAACTACTAAGTGAAAAATAATAAAAGTCGGTGTCCATAACGCAAAAAATGGGTACCTAGGAAAGACACCGACTTAAAAAATAAAGTTATTTTTCTCTTTGTAGTTTTGTATTTGGAAGTCGGTAGATTTTTTTTTTCAGAAAAGTTTTTATTATTTTGTAGTGATTGGTTAGTAACTCAATCAATCTGCCTGGCCTTTTCCCATCTATGTTGGGGTCGGCTTCATGTCTTACCGGATTCAGCTGAGTACCAGTGTTTTACATGGAGCGACTGCTTACCTGACCTCCACAACCCAGTAACTAGGCAACACGGTACCTCTTGGTAAGACTGGTGTCAGATCTCAAGCTTCTGACTACCCGTAACGACTGTCAAAGGTCTTCAAATGACAGCCGGGACTTAAGGCATAGCGTGCTTTCCGAGGCACGGAGGAAACTCGGTATGTTGAAATGGTCACCCATCCACGGACCAACCTCGTCAAGCGTTGCTTAACCTTGATGATCGACCAGTGCGGCTGTTATTATTTTTCCACGAACTCCTCAAGTTGAGTAGTTAGTAACTGATGGAACTAAAATGTACCAAGGGGATATAGAAATAAAATCCATTGCGACTTCAACATTGAGACCCGTTCACATGTAAAGTTTAATTTCCTGGGACTTGCTTCAGCACTTGCCTTTGTCTTTGTTATTCATCGGATTCAGCTTCACTCATCGTTTTGTTCAAATAGATATGCAGTGGTTTTCGGGTTCAGTGAATGTTCATGCAAAATTACGGTAGTTACTTATTCGTTTTGTATCTAGGTAGGTTTTCCTTCAACAACTTATAATATTTGGTTATCCGGATCAATGCAACGATACATGCAAATTTATGTAATACTCGTAGCTGTAACAGTTTTCAAGTTAAACCAAAGAAAGTTGGGTAGTTCGTCCCCATTACTTATCTAACGTAGAATTATACTCATCCTTGCTTTTAAGACCATGTCGAGGTTGGCCTCCACTTTAACCAGAGACAGCTCAATGCGGCATTTATACGGAGTTACTGAAGACTGGGTGTCAAACTTTTCGGCTTCTACCTTCTTCTACCCGTAACGAGTGTCATTATCATCATCATTTCAGCCGAAAGACGTCCAATACCACAGCCACAGGTCGTCGCTCCACCTAGAGTGAGGTCTTCCAACGCTTCGTCTTCCGGTACGCAGTCACCACTCCAGAACTTTTCAGCCCCAACGGCCATCCGTTCTGCAAGCAATGTGCTCTGCCCACTGCCATTTCAGTTCGGCAGTTCTTCGGACTATGTTGGTAACCTTGGTTCTCTTGCAGATTTCTGATTCGATCATGCAAGGAAACTCCGAGCATAGCTCTCTCCATTGCTCTTTGAGTGAATTTAAGCCTTCTGATAAGGCCCATTGTGAACAAACACGTCTCTGCCCCGTAAGTAATCAATGGAAACACACACTGGTCATATTGACAAATAACTATAAATTATACTCGAAATCAATTTATTAACACAATTTTCGAGCCATGGGCATCTTTGGCATTCTGAATGGTCGCAATTCGATAGACCGACCAGGAACTCAACAAGCGTCGCGTTGTGGCTATTATTACGAACATGCACATACGCAAAGGTTTGTTGTTAGATATAGTCAAATAAAATTATTATGTACTCCATGGCATTTATTTACTATTTACTAGTTTCTGCCAGCGGCTTCGCCTGCGGGAATGTCGAAAATTATCCCGAGGGATCATATTCCTTGGATAAAAAGTAACTTATGTGCTATTCCTGACTACAATCTATCTCTGTGCCAATTTCATCCAGATCCGTCCAGCAGTTTGAGCGTGAAGGAGTAACAAATGTACAAACACACACACTCACAAACTTTCGCCTTTATAATATTAGTGTGATTTATTTGTTTATTCTAACACTGGAACGCTTTGCAGCAGTTACACCAATGGAGCACAAACCAATAATAAATAAACGCGGCTTCGCTCCCGTAGCCGTGGCTTCCCCCTCATGTGAACCCATTTACGGCATTCTTCTTCTTCGTCGTATCAATGATTCCTCAATTGTATACCTTTTGACCAGAATTCAGCCACGGAAATAGCGTTTTCATTTGCCTCACAAAGGTCATTCAGGGTGCAGGCGTTGTTGCACAGAAAGCACCATAGGAGGTTGGTCATTGTTTGGGACGTAGCTCCGCAATCGCACTGCGGGTCATTGGAGTACGGGTGTACTCCAATGACCTGCAGTGCGATTGCGATAGATGGGGATCTATCTAAGTTGTGCCTGCAGCGACCCACAGTGTGGCATCAATCTAACCATGCCCGACAAGTTTATGTAGCCCTCAATAAGACATAAAGGATAATTACGGACTGCCTAAAACCAACAACACTCACAGCACTATACCTGTTTGCAGGCATAGTCCCTCCGGAAGTTCGAAGAGAAGTGGCCTGTTCTTCAGAAAAACACAAGCAGGAGACAGCTATACGGCACTTTTTATACAATGTGGAGAACCCAAGGGGCAGATTGAAGAGGCAAAAAAACTTGCTGAGGTTAACCAAACCAATTAATTTTCGGCATAAAAAATAGTCTGTGTCACTTTGGAATAATGTAGCATTCCATAGGTGATAATTGATTTTATTTAAATTCGGTTTAGTAGTTTTTGAGGTTATACAAAAAAAATACAAACATTAAAATCTTTCCTATTTTTCACAATGTTTGCACACTGTCCAAGATAAACTTATAAAATACTATGAATTAAAAAAAGCCCATTGATATTTTCCCGGATTTGAACCCATAATCTCAAGCACGAGATGCGAGGTCTTAGACACTGGATCACAAAGCATGAATAGCAGAAACAGGATGCTGTTATCATTAATGGATTAATGATGATTTTATAATTATGGGAGGCATAAACATTGACATTTCAAACAACAATAAAGATGCTCATGCACTTGACTATTTGGACTTATTGGCTCATCATGGACTTTTCCCAGGACACGTGTTGGAAACGCATGGATCTACATGTCTTGACCACGCTAACATAAAAACTTCTCTCTCTAGCACGGTCATGGTGCTGGAATCCACTCTCACAGATCACTTCTCAGTTTTACTCGCTTTGTCGTTAAGTAAAATCAAAATCCTAGACTCACATCAAATTACAAAAATTATATGAGGAAGAGCTCGCCAATGACATCCGCAACATTTGTTTTGATGCCGTCTATAGAACGAAAGATCCCAATTTGGCTACAAAATATTTAATGGAACCACTTCTTCTAACCTTAAAAAGGAACACCAAAACTTTCTCTGGTTCACGTAGACGCCGGCCGGTTAAGCCCAGGGCTTACTCAAATGTATGCGCCATAGAGGCAATTTGTATAAAAGGCTTAAAACTGACCCGTCAAATGAAGTCCTCGTGGTGACCTACAGACGGTACCGTAATTTTTGTACAAATCTGCTAAGAAAAGCAAAAAGGGATTATGAGAGTCTGCAATTTGAAAAAGCAGGTAGAAATTCTAAGCAGCTATGACGTGCTATCAAAAGTGTCACAAACATGGGTCAACAGAAGTCTCCAGCCCATGATCTCATAGCGAATAGTCACGATAGGCAGGATTATTATTAAGCCTTTATTGCTGAAGAACTAAACACAAGTATAATCTAATATTATTAAAAACTTAAATCTAATACATCCGGTTTTCCGGTTTAGTGACCAGCGTGTCCTGTGACACATAGGCCTCTTCCAGCTGTTTCCACTCATTTCTGTCTCTAGCTTTTCTAGACCAGGTAGCGCCTTCAATTTTTCTTATATCGTCTATCCATCTCTTTGCCTGTCTTCCCCTTTTCCTTTTGCCATCGCGTGGTTGCCATTCTGTTACAATTTTTGTCCATTTAAACTTACTATCTCTCGTCATGTGTCCTGTCCATCTCCATTTCATCTGTCTAACTTTCTTTATTATATCTTCTACTTTGGTTCTGGATCGTATTTAAACTGCTCTTAACCGATCTTTTTTAGTGACACCAATCATGCTTCTCTCCATTCCTCGCTGACATGATCTCAGTTTTAAAAGATGTTTTTGATTTAGGGCCCACGTTTGGCTCCCATACGTCAGACAAGGTAAGACGCACGAATTGAGGACTTTTCTCTTAGCTGCCTTGGAAAAGTATTTGCTTTTGAGTATCTCCTTGAGTGACCAATATCTTTTCCATGCACAAGCAACTCTTCTTTCGATTTCCATGTCCGTTTGATCTCTGAATGAAATTAACTGTCCCAGGTACGTGTAGCTTTTCACGTATTCAATACTTTCGCCATCTATTGTTATGGCTAGTTCTTCCCTGTTTGTCATTACGTTTGTTTTAGATTTATTCATGGTAAGACCTACTATTCTACTAGCTTCTGTTAACTGTTGCACCATATGTTGCAGTGTACTAGGGCTGTCAGTGATTAATACTATGTCATCTGCGAACCTTAGGTGGTTGACTACTTCCCCGTTAATACTTGTGCCTATATTTTCCCACTCTGTGTTCCTAAATACACTTTCTAGGATTGCAGAAAAAAGTTTTGGGAACAACGGGTCTCCTTGTCTTACGCCTTTCGCTATTATTTGTGCCGTGCTATTTGTGTATATATTTTTGATTATACGTATGTATTTCTTGGGAATTCCTTGTTGAGTTAAAGCCTTCCAGAGTGACTCGTGCTTAATGGAGTCGAACGCCTTGCTGTAATCCACAAATGCAATATACAGTGTTTTATTGTATTCTTTAGCTTTTTCTATCAACTGTTTTAAAACATGTATATGATCGATGTTTGAGAATCCCGCTCGGAATCCAGCTTGTTCGATTGGCTGTTGTTCGTCCATTGTCCCTGTTAGTCTATTTAGAATCAATTTTGAAAATACTTTATATATATTTGACAACAAACTAATTGGTCTATAGTTTTCGATGTTATCCCGATCCCCTTTCTTGTGTAAAAGGATAATTGTACTCTTTGTCCATTGCGATGGTACAGATTCAGTTCTTAAGATGGTATTATATATTTCTGTGAGTTTTCTTAAGTTTTCAGGTGCAATGATTGAAGATTTTATCATCTCGTTCGTTATTTGATCTTGCCCAGGTGACTTGTCGTTCTTTAGATTGTGAACAGCTTTTTCTATTTCTGATTGTAGGAAAACTGGAATATCCTCAATTTCGTCGTCTTCTAGATTTGTAGCTGGATTCTGAGCATTGGGGTTCGCTGCGTAGAGTGACCTGTAAAAGTCTGTTGCAGTTTGGATAATAGTTCTTCTTATGGTCTCTTGCTTTCCCACTTTATTCTTAATGTTTGGTATCCATTGTTTTGACTCCACCAGTTCTTTTAAGGCTTTTTTAACTTAATTTATTTCTGGCTTTTTTCGGCTCTGTACTATTTATTATTGCTCTGACCATTCTATGGTTAGTGTTAAAATTCAGTTGTTTGATAACACTTACATCATAGAAAGCTTTTCTTTTATTAGTTGCTATATAATCTATTTCATTTCTATATGTTCCATCTGGCGATAGCCATGTCCACTTTTTATTTGTATTTTTATTAAAAAAGTTTTTCATAAATGCAAGGTTGTTTTCAAAGGCCATGTTGATCATACTTTTGCCATTGTTGCTTCTTCTGCCAAAACCAAATTTGCCAATTACATTTTCTTCTCCAGTTTGTTGAGAACCAATTCTGTCATTAAAATCCCCTATCAACATTACGTTCTTGTGCGACTGCTGTAGGACTGATGTTAGTTGTTCATAGAAGAGGTTTTTGGCAGATTTCTCGTACTGTTCTGTGGGGGCGTAAATTTGGATAATCGACCATTTATTTTTGTACGATGTCAGATTCAGATTAAGTATAGCTATTCTCTCTGATATGCCTTTGAATTCTTCTATGTTTCCTTCTAAATGTTTCTTTACCATGAATCCCACTCCATAGTTTCCTTTTGTTTCGCCTTTGTGATATAAAATATACTCCTTGCGGTCTTCAATATTTTCTCCTAATCTTCTTACTTCACTTAATCCTAAAACATCCCACTTTATACTTGAGAGTGCTAGCTCTAACTCCGTTAGACTCTCTTCTGTACGCAAGGTTAAGCAGTTTAAAGTGGCAATATAAAGTTTTCTTTTATCGTTTGTTTCAGTTTTGCTTATCAATTGTGCTGGAAGGGGTTGGTCATATTTCCCCACGGGAACCAGCCGGCTTGGGGGAGTAGGCAGGATACTATAAATCAAATTAATGACTATTTCGCAAACGTAGGGAGAAATCTAGCGGACAAAATACAAAGAGATCCCCGATCAATTTTGTTACCCGACCCCCAGAAGGAATCCCTAGTCCTATTTAGGACAAATGAACAAGAGGTGGAACGTTTAATCCTTTCACTTAAAAGCGATTGTGCAGTCGGCTGGGACGGTATTGCCACTAGTTTTCTTAAAAAACATAAATATTATTGTACCTCTACTGACATATGTTTGCAATCTGTGCCTCGATTTTGGTGTCTTTCCTGACTGGTTTAAGAAGGCTATTCTTCACCCTATTTTTAAGTCTGGCGACCGTGACTGTGTCGAAAACTATAGGCCTATATCAGTTCTGCCCGCGATGTCCAAGGTACTGGAAAAATTATAAATGCAAGGCTAGTTGCATACCTAGAGGCACGCAATCTTTTGTCGGTTAACAAATTTGGCTTCCGAAAAAATCTATCCACTGCTGATGCTGTTCACAAATTGGTTAATCATATAGCTCAGGAACTTGACAACGGCAAGAAATGTTGTGCATTGTTCCTGGACCTCGCGAAGGCATTCGACGCGGTCTCGATTCCCATCTTACTATCTAAGCTCGAATGCCTGGGAATACGGGACGCCTAGCTGTCCCTGTTTCGGAGTTATCTAACAAATAGAACACAGAGCGTCAAAATTGGATCCTACTCCAGATCAGATTTAAATATAGCTTTCGGTGTGCCACAGGGCAGTATTCTTGGCCCAAGTCTATTTTTAATCTACTTGAATGATCTGTGTAGCCTCAGTCTAGAAAGCGGCACAATATTTTCGTATGCAGACGATACAGCACTTGTGTTTGCCTCGGACAGCTGGGAAGATGCATATCGCCTTGCTCAGAAGGGTTTCGATACGGTCAGCGAATGGCTTAAGAGCAACTTGCTTACCCTGAAAATATCGAAAACGAAAATAATAAGTTTTTCGATTCGAAATACCAATGTGTCTGCTATAAGATCACTGAACGTTACCGCCCAGTCGACACCGTGTTTTGATTGCAGCGCCGGTACTTGCACCCATGTTCGCTGTGACATTGAACGTGTCACTTCGATAAAGTATCTTGGCATCGTCATTGACTGCAACCTTACATTTAAAGAATACATAACACACTTATCAAATAGGGTGCGAAAACTAATGTACATCTTTAAACAACTACGCAGTTCTGCAGATGCTGGTGTCATGAAAATGACATACCAGGCACTGTGTCAGTCAATTTTAGTTTATTGCATTACGTCCTGGGGCGGTGCAGCCAAATCTAATTTTATCCGGATCGAGCGAGCGCAGAGAGTGGTCCTTAAAGTATGCTGTTCCAAGCCAAGACTTTATCCCACCGTTAAGCTCTACGAATATTGTCAAGTTCTCACGGTTAGGCAATTGTTTGTTCTGGCCACAGCCATTAAACAACACGCCATTTCCAACTATTCCCAGCAAATAAATCGCCGTAACTGTATAGTTGCTCTAAATACGCCTCTTAAAACTTCCTTTAGTCATAGATTCTTTATTTTCCTTGGTCCGTATCTCTACAATAAGTTAAACCGAATTCTTTCCCTGCACCCATTGAACAAACATAATTTTAAAGTCACTTTACAAGCCTGGCTACAAGGCCAAACATATACTGCCACAGAAGTTCTCTTTGACGTATTAGTCTAGTTATTTGATGCACTAACACACACCACAACAAATATACACTGTCACACACATATCATCACAAACACACACCTACACAAACATTACACTCATAAAAACCTTCCAAATAAAGGTACTTTATATTATTATTAACTCTTTTTCAAATTAAATTAAATTTAATCTCACTATAATTCTAAAATGAATGTAAGTTGTTATTAACTCACTAATTGCTTTAACCGGCTATTTGTTGTGATATCAGATGTAAGCTATAAAATGTGTTAATCTATGACCGGATGGGGACCTGGTGACCTGTATTACAGGTGTTGCTACCTACCACGGGCACCAGCGATCCACAACCAAAAATTACTTGCTTTTGCTCATGTGTAAATTCTGTTGATATTTTTTGGCTTGTGGTGAGAAATAAACAATTTTTATTTTTATTTATTATTATTTCATTTATTCATTTTATATTACATATTTTAACATTTTTAAATATTATTCTATAAAAAATAAAATAAAAAAAACATTTAAAAATACAAAAATAGTAGCCCACCGGTATCGGGAACAGGGTCCAAGCTACCGGTGGTCAGGGCTCCTGAGAGAGGAACCTCCTAACGATACGCGCCGTGTCCAGAAGTACCGCTTTCTGGATCAAGCCCTTGATCCAGCTGCACATGTCGACAACCTCGCGAGCCAGATCAAGATACTTGCTTTTCTTATCTCTCTCAGCCTTCACGAGGCTCTCGTCATGTGGGACCGCTATATCAACAATCATTGCGCGACGCTCTAGTCGGTCTATCACCACTATGTCAGGCTTATTGGCAACAATAGTCCTGTCAGTGATGATAGACCGATCCCAATACAACGTGACATTACCATTTTCGAGAACTGGGTCGGGAACATACTTATAGTAAGGCACTTCCGACTCCACATGATTGTATTTAAGAGCAAGTTGCTGATGGATAATCCTGGCTACAAGGTTGTGTCTATGCAAATAGTCTCCGTTAGCCATACTAGAACAACCGGAGATAATGTGACGGATTTATTCACCCGGCCGGTGACATGCCCGACAGATGTCAACCGTGCCGTCCTTCACAATGTATTTCCGGTAGTTGTTCGTCATCATAACTTCGTCCATAATCGCAAAGACAAAACCTTCGGTTTCCCCGAATAGGTCACCAAATCGCAGCCAGGCCACGGACGCTAAAAGATCTACATCGGGCCCATGTAGGATCCGGTAGAAGCGTCCGTGAAGCTCCTTGCTCTGCCATACCTCCCTGCGGTCATTAGTATCTAATACTATAGGTTTGCGCCAGTTCTCGTTAGCCAAGGAGAGCGGCCTTACCCCGCTTGTCCACCGCTACCACATCTCGATGCATACCCACGTCAGCGGCCTGGAAGTATTCCCTAAGACTGCATACCTCGCGGTTGTGTAGGGTCTTAGCATTTAAAAAGCCACGACCCCCACACTTCCGAGGGATATACAGTCTCATAACCGATGAACGTGGGTGATGCATACGATTTGCGGTAAGCAGCGTGCGGATCCTCCTATCCAGGGCGTCAAGTTCAGTCTGAGTCCATTTGAGTATGCCGAAAGAATACATCAATACCGGCATGACCCAGCCGTTGAAGGCGCGCACCTTGTTACCGCCCGATAAAAGACTATTTAGTACTCTTTTCAGGCGGCCAAAGAAGCGCTCCTTCAACGACTGTTTCACGTCAGTAGCATTGATGCCTAGTGCTTCCGACATACCCAAATACTTGTAAGTTTCGGTTGAGGAAAGGGATCGAAGGTGTATGGAATCCGAGAGTTGTATTCCCACGGATTCCATAATCTCCCCTCGCTTTACATGCATGACTGCACATTTGTCCACACCAAATTCCATACGGATGGCGTCACTGAAGGTTTCTGTTACCTTCAGTAGCTTCATCAGTTGCAAGTTGTTGGGGGCAAAGAGCTTAAGATCATCCATGTAAAGGAGGTGTGATATGACCTGACCACCTCTTCTCAACCGATAGCCCAGACCTGAACCCTCCAGCAGTGTACTGAGAGGGTTCAGGGCTAAACAAAACCACAGAGGACTCAGACTGTCGCCCTGAAATATGCCGCGCTCGATCCTTATAGGTTCGCTGTTTTCCTGAATCTGTCGACATCCTGGATAGTGAAGGACCGTCCTCCACTGCCCCATACATGACGTCAGGAAGGCGCGCAGAGTTGCATCAATTTTATACAACTCCAGCACCCTCATAAGCCATGTATGTGGCACTGAGTCATAAGCCTTCTTGTAATCTATCCAACATGTCGCCAGATCCTTGCGGGAACGGCGAACCTGTTGGCTAATGGCAATGTCTATGAGGAGCAGCTCCTTAGTACCGCGGGACCCGTTCCTACATCCATTCTGAGAAGCAGACACGATGGCGTTATTGTCAATATGTTGATTAATTTTCGCTCTCAGAATGGATGTAAGGACTTTATAGACCGTCGGTAAGCACGTTATCGGTCTATAATTTTTAGGATCCGCAGTACTACCTGATTTGTGGAGCAGGTGGGTTATTCCTGTCGTTAGGAACTGAGGTAGCGATCCTGACTCTAAGGCAGACTGGAACTGAGTTGCCAAACGAGCGTGCGACCTTTGGAACCATTTAATCCAAAAGTTGTGCAGTCCGTCCGGCCCAGGAGATTTCCAGTTAGGCAACGGGCGGACTGCACGAGCCACATCTTGGGGGCTGATGGTAATTGCCCCCATTTGTGGTATCGGATCGCACGCTCGTTCGACCTCCCGAGTCCAGTCATCCTCGGTGTGACTGACAGGCACCGACCAGATATCGCGCCAGAACGAAGACATGGCGTCATTATCCGGTAGGCGCGTATCATTCACACCTTGGTTGGGTTGCTCCCAAGCCCTATAAACCCACCTTTCGTTGCTCTGGAATGTGCGATTCTGAGTGTATCGCTCCACTCGCCGCTTGTACCGACGAATACGGTTTGCCCATGCATAGATTTTCTGCTTCAGGAAGTCGATACGCTCTGTGACGCAGGACATATAATCTCGAGAACTGATATCAGTCCCTGAGAACGCCCGCCTCACAAAGCGCATCACTCTAGGGCGAGTGTTGCCCTCCCTGAAGCAGATAAGCTTGCCGATGAGTGCTCTAGCCTCACCGATACGACGCTCAATCCTGCACTGCCAAGCTGGTATAGCTGGTCGTGTAGCTCTGTCAGTTTTGGGAAACTTGACGTTAGCTACACGACATGCTGCTGCAGCCGCACAGTACAAGATCGAGTGGGTGTCGGCAAGGTCTTTGCTGCTATCAAAAACATTTGACAGCTGCGAATCTAGAGCACACACCAGCGCCCTATTTTTCTTATGCATGGGCAAACGAGGTAGTCGAGGTCTAAGCTCAGGCGGTGTGGAGCGATACTCGCTGAATGCACAATCCAAAGCGCTCCTCAAACGTGCATTGCATTGGGTACTCACAGATATAGCCCCGTCGTCGTCATCCTCGCCAACATGGTCGGGTCGCGGTGAAACACTGGGTTGCAGTTGCACCGCGGCCGGTGGCAAGGCAGGTGAGACACGGCTACTCTGTGATTCCTCACGCAGTCTATCAAGTACGGCGTCATCCAGCATACGGTTACGTTGGATGACCCGCACCTGATCCGATAGACGTTGGGCCGACACGTTGACAGCTGGCTTAAGCACCTGAAACAGAGAGAGAATCCGACCACGGTACGCAGTCAGGTTACTTCCCCCCTCTGTAGCCCCAAAGTATGCGCGCATGACGTTTTCGTTAATCGATTGCGTCCATCGCATGCGCTGCACACTTCCACCGGGAGCGGGGACCCTGTCAGAGGCCGATGGGCCTCGAGGTCCTAGGCTGTCCGGTGGCCGGCGTCCTCCCCGTCGACGCGTAGGTGGTGGTGTCGTCGGCGGAGAGAAGTATTCGTCGCTCGAGCTCGACGCAACTGCAGCATCCAGGATCGTTTGACTTACGGTTGTAGGGGATCCCGGCGACTGCGAGGCGGAGCTGAGCGACGAACCCGAAGATGTTGGGCGTGTGTTTTTGGCTCGGGCCTGGCTTCGTGTCAACATTTTCTTCTCAGCTTGTCATTCTGGTTTATTGTAGGTTGTTCATTTTTTTTTTTTTTTTTTTATTATTATTATTAAAGTCTCCAATATTTCGATCAATGAGCTGCACCACGTACTAATATAACAGTTTTCTTTTACATGATCGCGTACGAAAATGTTATGCTATCGCAATAATTTAGAAAATAATCACGATTATACTCGTGCCAAGTTGCGTTTCTTGCATCCCGATAACCTGTTCTAGAACACTTCTTTTTGTACAAGGAACTTTAATGTTTTGTCTCTGGGCATAGAATGTACGGCTAAATAGGATACCTACTCACTGTCTGAATGTGGGTAGCTATAAACATAGGGGAAGGACAAGTGACGTCGGGGACCCGAAACTAAGAAATTAAATTTGGTTCAAATACATTTCACTAGATGGCGCGATATGTATCGATTTGTTATTGAATTGTAAAATAAACGTTTTCTAGAATTAATCGTAAAAAATGTATTTTCTTGTTTTATCGACACTCCTATGCACACAATTATGTTATTCGGCTCTTTATTTCAAAGATTATTTAAACGGATCATTTAAAATTAACTCTAATAGATGGCGCGGTTTTAAATTTTTGAGGCATTCCACTCGTTTTTTAATTTGTCCTGTAGCACATTTTGTAACAATGAAACTGTAAAAACGTGCAAACAATACTGTTATATACAGGTCTGCGGATCCCAAGCCAGGAGCTCATCACTGGGGCCCATTAGCAGCGTGTCACTCCTGGATCCAATCAGAATACCCACGAAACTGCCGTAACGCAGCAGTGGAAAGCTAGGGATTTGCTCCCTATTGCGAGAGATACTGGTACCTATCTCACAGGTGGCACAAGGATTGGCGTATATACGTTCGTACTTACCTTAGATTCCTGCGGTAGACTCCTGGGCGTCGATCAATCTCGTGCCGTGAGGTTAGGGATAGGAGAATATATATAATAAAGGAAGTAATGGGAAAGACTGACGGCTGTCTGGACCGGAGAATCCGGCCGGCGTCCACCAGGCAGCACGTTTCCCGCAAAAGCACCTCGATGCGCGTGAAAATATACTCTAAACCCACTTTAGGGACGCCCCACAACGCCGATTGCGAACGGCGGGCGCGATTAACAAATACAATCACCGAAATATCGCTCGATTACGTTATTAGAATACAAGACACCGATTTTTTCCCGTGTTCCGTTCAAGTTTTCTAACTACACTGTTAGTGTCAGCTGTCAAAATCGTTGACAGCCCACGGACACGGTGTTGCGAGTAAACGTAAACTCGGGACAGAACATCCCCCCGTCTCGGACATAAGGAGTTATGTCCGCTAATAAATGGGCAAGCGTGCTAAACTCGCTACTGCTCGCTTCAAAACCGAATCTCCGACCATGACCTCCGCAACTCTGGGAACTCCGTCAGACCCATAAATCAAATCTACAATGCGTCCACGACGCCAATACAAAGGTAACAAGTTAGGTTCTTTAACAAGTACAAGGTCTCCGACTTTGGGAGGGTCAGTTTTGTCAGTCCACTTGACGCGCTGCTGCAAAATATGCAAATATTCCAAAGACCAACGATGCCAGAAACTTTGGGACATCTGTTGGAGCAACTCAAAGCGAGTCAATTGCGAAGATTTAATTTCCCTGAAGGGGTATTCCGGCAGGGCGTTAAGAGGCTGACCAATCAAAAAATGACCAGGGGTCAAAACTTCCAGGTCATTTGGGTCCGAGGAGATCGGACAGAGGGGTCGTGAATTGAGGACGGCCTCGATTTTACAGAATACCGTAACAAGTTCCTCAAAGGTCAAAATTGTTTCACCAATAACACGGCGGAGATGCGTTTTTGCCACCTTCACAACGGCCTCAAAAATGCCACCCCAATGTGGGCACACTGGGGGGTCAAATTGCCAATCAATTCCCATTTGCGCCATGGCAAATCTCAAATTCTGTTTATCCTTATTTAGATAATTACAAATATCATTTAAATATCTATCAGCGCCCTTATAATTAGTACCGTTATCAGAACGGATCAAAGATGGTAGTCCTCGGCGGGAAACAAATCTACCTAGCGCTGCAACAAACGCATCTGTGCTGAGGGCAGTTACAAGTTCCAAGTGAACCGCCTTGGAGGCCAGACAAACGAACACACACAAGTAGGCCTTGACAGCCTTGGCGTTCTGAAGTTGGGAAGTCTTCACCAAGAAGGGACCAGTGAAATCGGTTCCGACCGAAGTAAATGGTCTGCTCTCCGTCACTCGGTCGGATGGCAAATCACCCATTATGGGTTGAGTGGGAGCAGCCTTCAACTTATAGCACTGCATACATTTAAAGATGATGCCACGAATAGTGCGTCTGGCCGACAAAATCCAAAATTCACGCTGCAAAATGGCTACGAGGGCGTGTTCGTTATTAATGTGTCGATCGGACACCAACAATTTCACCAACGCTCCTCCTTTAGGGAGCAACAAAGGATGGCGAGCACCATAAGGCAAGTTCGAATTCCGCAATCGTCCTCCGACTCGGAGCAAACCAGATTGGTCTAGGAATGGATTAAGACGAGCGATTGAGCCTTTCAAAGCTGAGCATTTCCTCAGGGTTTCAATAGTCTGGTCAAAGTGCTCGGCTTGTACAGCACGAACCAACAACAGCAGGGCCTCTTGGCGTTCATGAGGCGACAAAACTGAGGATAAAAATTTATTATTAGGGTTCCGTCCGTTACGTATGAAACGCCGGACCCAAGCGGTAACTCCTACCAATTTCGACAAAGAACTGTATCTGTCCCAAAGATACTCCAAATTATATGCAGGTTGCGTTTCCACAATTCCAATACGCAAGCCTGGCAGAACCTCTGGAGAGGAGAACCTATTCTGGGGCCAGGACGACTCGCCATGCGACAACCAGTCTGGTCCCCACCAAAGAGAATGGTCAACAAGGGCAGGAGCCTCGCAACCACGGGACGCGCAGTCTGCGGGGTTCAATTCTCCTGGGACATGTCTCCAGATCAGTTTAGTCTCAGAGTTCTGAATCTGTGAGACTCTATTCGCCACAAAAACCTCCAAAGTATGAGCTGAGGTGCGAAGCCAACAAAGAACGATCTCGCTATCAGTCCAAGCGAAAACGTCTGAGATATCAACTGAGCGACCCAGAGTGCTGTAAACATGGTGAAGGAGCCTAGTAAGAAGAGCTGCTCCAGACAATTCCAATTTATGAATGGTTAACCGTGACCTAATAGGCGCCACCTTACTCTTAGCCATCACCAAGTGGACCTCTACAGAACCGGATGGACCTACAGTCCGTAAAAATACCACGGCCGCATAACCTCGTTCGGACGCGTCACAAAATCCGTGGAGACTCACTCGACACTTACCAGCTGGTAGAAGGAGTCTGGGCAAGGAAATCCGGTTTACATCCGGAAGGGAAGATACAATCGCAAACCATTCCCTCATCAACTCTTCCGGTAGAGGCTCGTCCCAAGTAATATTGGCTAACCAAAGTTTCTGCAAAAACCACTTAGCCAAGAATATGAGAGGAGTGATCCATCCATTGGGATCAAATGTCCGGGCAACAGTTGACAAGACCATGCGCTTTGTCCAGGTCTGGGGAGTATCCAATTTAACTTGATAGGTGAAGACATCCTGGACGGGCTGGTATTGGATACCAAGGACGGCAATCAAATTAGGGTTATTCACATCCTCAAAAAGGAGAGGATCCTGCTGATGCTTTACTGGCAGATCACTCAACAACTCCGGACTATTCGACAACCATTTACGCAATTCGTAACCTCCTGATTTCAGGATTCCAATCAACTCATCTCGCAAAACCAAGGCCTCTTCCACTGTAGAGGCCCCGGTGCACACATCGTCGACGTATACGGAGTCTTTCAGAATAGCAGCTGCACGTGGATACTTCAACTGTTCACGGCTGGCCAAATCCAATAAAGTGCGGATGGCAATATAGGGACTAGACCTGAGTCCATACGTTGTAGTGTTCAACTCGTACACAGCAATCGGATCACACGGTCGCTCACGCCAAAGGATCATTTGATAGCGCCGGTCGTCCGGATGAACAAGAGATTGTCTGAACATCATACGGATGTCAGCCACAAAAACAATCTGGTGACGGCGGAAATTGGTGCGGATATCCGAAATGTCCCTATGCAATTTGGGACCCGAGTGCAAGCACTGGTTCAAAGAAACTCCATTGGACGTAGGGGCCGAGCCATCGAATACCACGCGGATTTTACCACCCGGAGTTTTCAAAACCGCATGGTGCGGCAAAAAGTAATGCTCGATTGAACGGCAATCAAGATAAGAAGGAGACATGTGTCCCAAATCTTCATACTCCCGCATGAAGTCCACGTATTTCTTACAAAAATCTGAATCTCTACGCATTCGACGCTCCATGGACAATAACCTCTTTTCCGCTAAAGCATAGGAATGACCAAGAGGAGGACGCGCAGCCTGAAACGGCAAACGAGTGACAAAACGACCATCAGCGAGGCGACCAGTATTGTTCTGGTAATTCAATTCGCACTCTTGTTCAGCTGGATCAACTCTTGGAGCAAGTGGAAGCTCTTCGACTTCCCAGAAGCGCTGAACGGCGTCGGATAGAGAGATCCCCACATTCAATTCTTGGTCCTCAATCCGCGGGGCGGAGCCCTTCAACACGGGACCCATGAAGCTAAAGCCAAAAACTGTCGGTATAGCTACTAACCCATTCGTCTGCAGAACCCGCTTGGTCCCGGACAAAATCAAACCCAAAACATCCGCACCTAAAAGCACGTCTACGGGTCCGGGTACAAACCACTTCGGGTCGGCAGGAGTTAGATCTGACGTTAATTTCACCACGGCAGGGCTAATGGTTACCTGCGGGTGTCTGCCCATGATATCATTCAAAACAACGGCTTTGGCCAAGATTCTTGGCCCACAATGAACCGGCGAAACACAAATTTCAACTTCTCCCCGTTGACCACCCGCTTCAATACCACCTATGCCGTATATAGCAGAATGGTGGGGTCCACGTGGGAGACCCAATCTCTCCACTAAACAAAAGGATACAAGACAGCCTTGAGCACCCGAATCCAAAAGGGCACGAACTAACAAAGAGTTACCCTTCGGGCCCCAGATCCTTACAGAGACAGTTGGCAGAAGGACTGTCTCTGGCTGGGCGGCTGTAGTGGAGGAGAGGGAGGCGACCACCTATTGTTGATAACCCCCCTGGGGTTGGTAGTCGTCCGGAAGATCGGACGCGGGCCAGTTGGAGTGTAGGTAGTGGTCTACCGGAGTGCCGAAGTGTCTTCTGACTCGCCCAGTTACCGGGTTCTGGTAACCACGGGCACGTCCAAACTGGGGCGGGCAGCGCTCCAATCACGGTCGCTCATGTAGCGGTGGTGAGAATGGCCGCGGCGCGGCCTGCCTCTCCATTCCCAAATACCTCTCCTCCCGTTGAGGAGGGGGTGGAGGGGTGCCCCCGCCTGTGCGAGGTGAGCCCCGTCGAGGATCCACGTGGGTTTGGTGGGGTTGGTGGGGATGCGGACCCCCGCCTATGGGGGAGCGTCGGGCATCATCAGGCCCGCCAACACCATTTTGGTTAGAACATAACACGCGGTGGTGCTTACCTTGACAGTGCGGGCAAGGATCTGACCTCTGGCAATCCCGCTGCAAGTGCTGTCCCAGACAGGTGTAACACCACTTGCGGCTGTTGGCGATTCCCCGTCGGTCCTTTGTGTTCCTTGCCAGGAACTTCGGACAGGAGGTGACCATGTGGCCATCCGTGTTGCAGTATATGCAGCGCATACTGCGAGCCTGGGTCGCCACATATTGATGAGGAGGGCGTCGTGACTCACCCTTCCCACGAGGGGGGGGCGCGCACCAACACGACGCGGGTCCGGAGAGGACCGCTCTGGGGCCCGCGAGGGACCTTCAAAACCAGATTGGTCCAAGAGGCGACATTCCTCATCCAGGAATTTCAACAAGTCATCGAAAGGGGGGAGGTATGTGGCATTATCTCCACCATACCTCTGCTCGAAGCGAACCTTCAATTCGGAAGGCAACCTTGACAGAACAAGGTGAAGTAGCATGAAGGACCATTGGTCAATAGGTAGGCCCAATCGCCTCAAGGCGTTCAAGGCCACCGTCAGTAGGTTGACCAAATCCATTCGTAGGGTGGCAACTCGATGGATGCGAGGCAACGACAAAATCTGCGAGACGTGGGCGTCCGCTAACAGCCTCACGTTCGCATAACGCTTGATCAACAGTTCCCGGGCAGTATTATAACTTTGATCCGTAACAGTTTGGTTGCTGACTAAACCTAGGGCCTCTCCTCTTAACGTGGAGAACAAGTAGGCCTGCGTTTGACTAGGCGACAAGTCTGTCCTAGCATCCACCAAACTGTTGAACAGGTCGAAGTAGGCAGTCCAGCAACCCAAATCTCCACTAAAGTGTGGCAAGTCTAGCGTAGGCAACCGTCCTAACAAAGCAGGATGGGTGGGAGACCTCGTCTCCACCTTCAAAACATCCTGTGTAGAACCCCTCAATTTACTGGTTGCCTCAACAATATCATCAGAGAAACCGTAGAACTGTGTGACGTCTGCCTCAACCGCAGCGGCTAACTCAGTGTCCTCGGTGGACAATAGTTCCAAACATTCCGCATGATATTTATCTACCCTGGCCTGACGCACTGGGAGTTCACTAGAACGCGCCAACAAAGCGTCTGATCTTTCAGGTCTACTTATTAAAGAGGCCGCCGTGGTCACCCATCTCAATTCCGATCTAATCTTACAAGCAAATGTATTGGCAGTCATACTGTCAAAATGTAAGCAACGGTGATTAAATATTAATTAATAAACAAAAGGTTCAACAAATTAAATTAATAATGTATGTGTGTAACCAAAATAACAGTTTGACAGTAATTCTCTTACCAAATTAAATATCAAATAATAAAGTCTGTAAAAGAAACAACAAGTTAATTTAACAAATAGTACTGAACCCTGTTACATTTACTTAATTATTTTCCAGTAGTACAAAATTATTATGGAACCCCAAATATCAATTTATAAATTATCAAAAACAAAGTGGGTAGGTACCTCAAGAAAATAAATTATCAACACACAAGAGGGTATTCTAAAAAGTGAAAATTATCAGCACAAAGTGGGTAGGTTGATTTTACAATAGAATTCAATATTCAATTTACTTTAATAGTTAAAAACAATGGATTTAACTTGAATCAATTAGAATATTACTGTCAATATCAAACAAACTAACCAATTTTCTTATATAATTGGTAACAATATACTTTACAACAATAACTTCTATAGCGGACACTGAGTATGTTTATAATGTAAACAAACTTACAAACCCAAGTTAGAAGGTTCAAGGTCCAACAATAACTATGATTCAATTTAATACAATTAGGGAAGACTATTTAGTATGCACCAAACCTATATTGTATACAACAAATAAACAAATTTCAATACAAAACTGTAACCTTCTATCCCGGAGTGACAATATTAAGTTGTGAGTTGTACACTTTATTTCAACAAATTGGAATGTAACTGTGGGGGATTTTTGCCCCTAACAAGACACAACCAACTCTGAGTGACTCAAAATGTACCAATCCCCAACCCCTTATTCTCAACAATAAAAAGCAATACAGCGTTCACTGTGAACGAGTGTCCTAGCATATACTATGATCGTGGAATGAACCACGCTCTTGCTACCAAATGTTATATACAGGTCTGCGGATCCCAAGCCAGGAGCTCATCACTGGGGCCCATTAGCAGCGTGTCACTCCTGGATCCAATCAGAACCTGTACCCACGAAACTGCCGTAACGCAGCAGTGGAAAGCTAGGGATTTGCTTCCTATTGCGAGAGATACTGGTACCTATCTCACAGGTGGCACAAGGATTGGCGTATATACGTTCGTACTTACCTTAGATTCCTGCGGTAGACTCCTGGGCGTCGATCAATCTCGTGCCGTGAGGTTAGGGATAGGAGAATATATATAATAAAGGAAGTAATGGGAAAGACTGACGGCTGTCTGGACCGAAGAATCCGGCCGGCGTCCACCAGGCAGCACGTTTCCCGCAAAAGCACCTCGATGCGCGTGAAAATATACTCTAAACCCACTTTAGGGACGCCCCACAACGCCGATTGCGAACGGCGGGCGCGATTAACAAATACAATCACCGAAATATCGCTCGATTACGTTATTAGAATACAAGACACCGATTTTTTCCCGTGTTCCGTTCAAGTTTTCTAACTACACTGTTAGTGTCAGCTGTCAAAATCGTTGAAAGCCCACGGACACGGTGTTGCGAGTAAACATAAACTCGGGACAGAACAAATACTATTTAACAAATCGTCACTAGATTTATAGAAATAAATATTAACAAACTGAATAAATCCTTTCAATTGCAAGTTGCTTCTAACACCATCTATCGTGTGGGAGAGAATTGACCGCGTTCGATATACTTTTATTAAAATAATCGGTTTAGTCTGCCGCACTTAGACTCCCATCTGATCCGTTGTGCGAGCTGGCCTATGCTCTGTGAGAGAGAATGGGCCGAAATCACCACACCACTCGGGATGTCACATGTCTTCAAATTTTTGGTTTTAAGACATTTTCTCACGATGTTTTCCTTCACCTTTTTGAGAGCAGTGGTGATAAAATAATTTACCCAAAGTAAAGTGCCTGGCTGGGTTCGAACCTACAACTTACAACTTGTAAGTAGCGGCCGTTTACGACTGGCCAACCACTGCTCGCTGAGATTACGATTAATAAAGACTTATGGGAGATGAAACTGGGATTAGAGCGAGAAGGGGAAGAAGATCATGACTTTCTTTAAGTATTGGGAACAATGCACATACAAAGTAAAACATTTGCCTATTGAATCCTTATAAAAAATAGGACCAACCTTAGATGTTAAATTAATTAAATGAATAGAAAACTTTCTGTTGATATTTTTTCTATATTGTTTCATGTTTATGGTTTTTCCTGTCAAAATCCCTAAACTAACTTCCTTAAATGTATATGTAGTTGGAACGGTTGCAGTCCGAAGCTTAGTTATTTCATTAGCGTGTTCAATCAGGCGATTGTCGCTTTAGCATGTTTCACTTTAGATTCAAAGTTGGCAAAGCTGCCTTATTCAAACAAAGGATTTTATTCAAACATAGCTTAAAACACTCGGCAAAGTCACCATTCAAACAAAAAAAAAATCAAAATCGGTTCATCGGCTTAGGAGCTATGATGCCACAGACAAACACACAGATACACAGCAACGCATTTCAAACTTATAACACCCCTCTTTTTCTGTCGGGGGTTAAAAACCAGCAATCATAGAAACATTTACGCTTTTTACTTGAAACAAAGTGGTTAATTACAAGAACCACCACAAACAAAAATTAAGTACAAAGTCGAAGATATAACAAATTGTAATTAACAAAAACGTTAAAACAATTCCAACTAGTGAAAACAACGTTTTACTTAAGAGCGTTGAGTGCTTCTTACTTTTCTAGAACACTTAGCTAGGGCTTTATTGCCTAGTATCACATTATAAACCCTTACCATGTTTTGGCAGTTTTCAGGACAATTCCTGATTGTAATATTACGAAATCTTTCTCATTCAGTTGAAATTCGTTGTAAGTATAATTCTTAATGGGAAAAAATGTTACGATGAAATATAAAGTTTGATGACTGTCCGAACTGAAAAAAAACCTATACACTCACAACACAACCTTTCATTGAAAGGATGCCTCTGTAGCGCACTGTTGTCGAGGCTTACCTTACTTATATTTATGTTAAGCAGTTAATTGTTAAAAACGGATCATGATCATTAACATTTCGAAATTAAATAGAACCAGTAATTGATGAGGGATACCTTTGCTATGGGCACAGATATTATAATACTAGCATACAGATGCCTCACCCCATACAAAGTAACCGTGCCGACGTAACTAGCGTTTTTCGTCTGCTTAGGTTGATTATTCTATAAGTACTTGCAAGTAAAAGGGTTTTCTCGGTTTGTGACAATGTTTTTCTATAATTATATAGTGATGTTTGACAGTATTTTTTTGCACATTTTTACATTTTCATTGTTCTAAAATATATTACAATACAAATGTAAAAAAAATACTGACATGCCTCAAACATTTGAAACCGCGCCATCTATTGGAATCAATTTTAAATGATTTCTTCAAATGATCTTTGAAATGTGAATTAAGACCCCAATATTCTATAATTTTGTGCTAAAGAGAGTTCATTTAACAAGAACATATTTTTTTTAATGATAATTTCTAGAAAATGTTAATTTTACACACAAGTCAATAACAAATCGATGCATATCGTGCCATCTAGTGACATTTATTTTGAACCAAATTTTGTGAACAAAAAGTGTTTTGCATTAACAATTATGATTAGCACTATGGACACTATGGACAGTGTTTTGCATTAACAATTATGATTAGCGTACACAGTTTCAAAAATATTAGGCTCGTTGAGTGGCGGAGATTAGTTTTTGGAATAATTGACGGGGGATGCAACGTCCCGTCATCGTTTTTTTTTCAATTTGTATTGTCTCACTGCTGGGCAAAGGTTTCTCCCATAGCTCCCCCATAGTAAAGGTGTGCCCTTGACTCCCCCATATCATGGGGTCCCAGCTCTAACAAATAAAATTTGGTTTAAATAAATGATCTACATATTAATAGATGTTTTGTAAGCTATTAACATTAATGTTGACGTGAGTAAGTTTCATACTTTTGCATCGTTTATTCTGAAAGCTGAATTGTAGATTTTTCAGGTGTTTTCAATTAGAGTCTTGCAATCATAATCATCTCAGTTCAAAGACCTCTAAATCTGAATATAGGCTACAAACCGTCGCCACATAAACCGGTCCTGTATTTGCTTGCAATTATGGTAAAATAAAAACCTTATTAGATAGTAGGATCATTACATTACAATACATATTTTCGAACTTAATTAAACAGTTTTTGTACTAGTGTTTAACGCAAAAGACAAATTTTTACACCAATAATATAAAAAAAAATGTATGTAGATCAACTGATTTTAAAAATAATGCGTAGAAAGTTTTTTTCTCTCCTATACGACGTTACCGCTTCATACCCTGCAGAAAATTCTCAAAAACAACTAAAAACCATTTTGTATTTTTTTAATAATCCAATAACTGGCCCACTGTTGGGCAAAACTCTTTCCCATAGCATCCCACTCTTTCCAATTTTAGCTAGTTTACCAAAAAGTTGGTTTCCCCACACGTACGTGTCTAATGGACGAGGTTCAAGTGTAGTACACCTGCATTAATGGAGTCGTTAGTTGACGGGTACCGCGAGTGCATTCTACTAACACCTAGTATCTGTTTCAGTAACCTGCTTCAAGAGTTGTTCAGTTAGGTACATACATAAGTAAACTTTGAGAGTATGAAGAACTTGTGTAATTACGACGCTTTTTTTTTTACCCTTACAGGTGTCTGTGTATCTGCAAATGGGGCAGAAAAGTTCTGGAATAGCGAACGCGAACCATAAGTAGTTGCGATGGAAGGCCTCCGATCAGGTGGACCGATGACCTAGTGAAGGTTGCGGGGATCCCCTGGATGCGGCACGCACGTGACTGGTCAAAGAGACGACGCTTGGTCTGGACGGAGGCTGACGGACGCTTTGTCCAGCAGTAGACGTCTTTCAGCTGATATGATGAGGTGTCTGTGTGTATGCAATGCAAATGTAATCAAAGCAGCAGCACGTTTCGTCTAAAGATCAGTTGCCCGAAGAACGATCGGACTACTACTAGATAAATAACTATGCACGCCTCTCTTGTCATGATCACATTGATCCCATAGTAATTAAGATTGTTCTGTTTATGTGCAATGTATGCGAGTACTTTGAATAAATTAATAAATAAGTAGTTCAAAAAACATTAATTAAAAATTAAACTAAAAATTTTAATTATTGGTCATGAATAGTAATATTTTTATCCAAGTTTTGTACTCGCGTCGGGGGACCCCAATTAGATTTTTCGAAAATGTGATATTATCTGTGCTACAGGGCTTTCCCTTAGCGTCTGCGCTCTGACGCAGCGCTAAGCATCTACCAAAAGTTCAAATATTATCTGAAAGATGAAAAAACCGAATGCAGTGGCATTTCAATATTGGTCACTTCTTGATAAGATTCTCTTATCAAAATCAATTCTTATTTTTATTTTACATAGGCCTACATGGGCACGTCGACAAAATGTTCGGGTTGGTCGTTTCCTATGGAGAAGAACCGGCAAGAAACTCCATGGTAGAGTAACCAAAAATGGTTTGGGTTTACAATATTTCCATGTTACAGCATTAGCAATTTCGAGAAAGAGGTCAACTGTCTAATCCGACTCGGCTGGGCGGCGTTCGGGAAGTTGCGTGGTATCTTCTCGTCCAATTTACCGCAGTGTCTCAAGACAAAAGTCTATGACCAGTGTGTGTTGCCAGTGATCACCTATGGGACCGAGACGTGGTCGCTCACAATGGGCCTTATCGGAAAGCTCAAAGTCACCCAAAGGGCAATGGATAGGGCTATGCTCGGAATTTCCTTGCGTGATCACGTCAGAAATGATGATGTCAGCAGGAAAACCAAAGTTACCGACATAACCCGAAGAATTGCCAAACTTAAGTGGCAGTGGGCAGGGCACATTGCTCGCAGAACGGATGGCCGATGGGGCCGAAAAGTTCTGGAATGGCGACCGCGAACCGGAAGACGATACGTTGGAAGGCCTCCCACTAGGTAGACTGATGACCTGGTTAAGGTTGCGGGAAGGCGCTGGATGCGAGAAGCACGGGATCGGTCAATGTGGCGACGCCTGGGGGAGGCCTATGTCCAGCAGTGGACGTCTTTCGGCTGAAATGATGATGATGATGACAGCATTAGTACTATGGGGGGACAACGTAGGCCCGACAATAAGTCGTAAGAAACAAAAAAAAAACTTTTTTTTTTACCGTCTAGATGTTAGTTTACAAATGTTAACTAACATCTAGAAGGCCTACAATGTTGACACATTCACAAAATAATCGGTAAAAGAATCTATACAAAGTTAAAATACAAAAATATAACAAGACTTAATTTATCATGTGGCATAAATGTTGTTATCAGTGCTGTAACTATTCTTTGCATAGGGCTATAAAGATGATTGCAAACTATTGTAAAAAGTCCAATTAAAAGAAGAAAAACAAAAAAGAAAATTGAAAAAATGAGATTGAGAATAGTTAGAGACATCCACATATTTGTTCCGTTTATGAGTTACCAGGGAAGCCGCATGCGTAGAAGGAGCTAAAGCCAACATTTTTATCTTCAACGTAGTCCTTGATTTTATAATATGCTTTTTTAATAAGGACACGTTTGATGTGATTTTTGAACTTTCCAGCATCGGTCAGTTCTATAACTGACTTTGGCAACTTGTTATAAAAGCGTATACTGTTTATAAGAAAAGACTTGCTAGTTTTAGTTAATCTGAATTTGGGTATTACAATTTCATGCTTACTGCGTGTATTCAAATTATGGAAGTCGCTTCTAGTTTTGAAAAGCCCTCGATTTTTGCGGACATACGAAATACATTCCAAAATATAAAGTGAAGGTAGAGTCAGTATATCGATCTCTTTAAATTTTTCTCTGAGGGACTGCGAGGACCAATTTTATAGATCGCGCGGATTGCCCTCTTTTGTAATATGAAAACTGAGTCAACATCTGCTGCTGATCCCCACAGCAGAATGCCATAAGACATAATACTGAATACTGTGGAAATAAGCATAGTATACTAACCTAGCTGTGTGTGTGGCTACATCGGTTAACTGCCTTATTTTCCTTACTGCATATGCAGCTGAACTTAACCTTCCCGAAAGAGTTCTAACGTGCGCGCCCCACTGCAATTTTGAATCGATAGTAATCCCTAAGAATACAGTTTCCGTTATAACTTCAAGATTTTTGCCGTCAAGATTTAAGTTTAGGTCACGTTGTGGTACATTTGGTAAAGAGAACTTAAGACATTTTGTTTTTGTTCAGTAAGAGATTGTTAGCTGCGAACCTTTTTGAGAGAATAATTAGACTTTCGTTGACATGTAAGACATCCATATCTTTCCTATCTATTTTAAAAATTAGCGAAGTATCATCAGCAAATAGAATTATATCCGATAATTTGGCCATCATAAAGGGGAGATCATTAATGTAAACAAGAAAGAGGAAAGGGCCGAGAATTGAACCTTGGGGCACGCCCATCTTGACTAGAGACCCGGTAGACGTCGCCCCATAAACATTTACTTTTTGATGTCTGTTTGATAAATAGGAAAGCACGAGACGAGCACGAGCAGCTTGTCCTCGAAATCCGTAGTGGTGTAATTTACAGATCAGTGTGTTGTGGTCGACGCAGTCGAACGATTTTGAGAGATCACAGAAAACGCCAATGGCATCCTGGGGTTTCTACCTTTCGTGAAACCAAACTGCTGACTATGCAGGATCCCATTAGAATTGAAGTGAGACAATATTTTTTCATAGATTTTACTCAATGCTGGAAGCACGGATATAGGTCTATAATTAGAGAGATCACTTACAATACATACTTTTATTAGTTTGGCGAAATAACAACGTTGTGATTTACTTACTAGTATTTAAAGAGAATCATTTGAGGATAGACGGGCACTTTTACATATTTTGTGGTGGAAGCATTTTCTTCTGATGAAAAAAAAGGTACTTCAAAAATTCAAAAAACCGGACTGCTTAAAAAGCGAACTAAAAAGACGTAAACAAGAAGAAAATATCATGCTGTGCAGTCGGAGGATACATATTCGCTAGCTGGCTGACCAAAACCAGATGTATCCCCCGACTGCACAGCATGATATTTTCTTATACATATATACATATACACATTCATACAAACTTACATACATAGACTGATAAACACATTACCCTCCTTCGGCAGTCGGCTAAAAATATATATTTCTGACAAAATGTGTAGTGTTGAGTGTGCTATTGGTAGCACTATTCATCGGGCTGCCACATTCCAGGGTGAGTATACGAAAAACTTGTATTTTATAATCACTAGTAGCGATGTTGATGATCTATAATAGGCTGTTTTGCTAGGTTAATCGGTAGTTCGGCCAAACGTTCTTTGGGCGAGTTATTATTCGGCCGAACATTCTTCAGATGATCAATCATTTGGCCGACCGGTATTCCGGTGAACCATCATTCACTGAAACGTACTTCGGTCAAGAGAATTTCGAGCAATCACGGTGCACTTGTTCAATTGAGCTATTTTCTATTGACAATGCATTTTTATATAAAGATCTTACTACCATATAAAATTCTGAAATTACCTACCAGACAACGATCAGCATAAACCGCTGGGTCTTAAAGCAAACAAGTTTTGATGAAATTTTAAGAAAGTTTTGAAATATTTGCCGTTGGGAAATCTGGTTCGGCTTGGTGGCAATGTAAATTGTGATACCCTTGAACTTCAGAACGAGTTTATCAATTAGTGTCATTATCCTAATATGATTCCACTTGAGAGAGAGACGGAGCTGTAAACAACGAAGAGCACTATCTTTTTTTTCACAGCGGACTCATGATGGCTTTATAATAACAATAATAATGGTTTTATTTAGAAAAATACTCGGACTATAAGAAGTACGGTGATGCGTCATCGGTACATAGTGGGCATCCTCCCATCCATAAACACCAAACGTTTTGGGAATATTCTTATTATGCGTACAGCAAAGAAATGAAATTCCCTGCAGGAGTTTTTTATTTCCTGATAGCTATAACCTGGGCGTCTTTAAGTCAAGAGTGAAAAGGTTTTTCTAGGCAATCGTGTGTCATCGTCGACCACATTATCGCTTACCATTAGGTGAGATACTGGTCAAGCACAAGCAAAATACAACTTTACAAGGATCAGAAATCAAAAACAATTTTGTTGATTCATTGACATGTTATAACAGCCTATGTATATATTTAGTCATTGACAAAACATGTTCAGAGCAGATCACAACAAGACTACAAACCATTTCTTAAACAAAACTTCCTTAACCTTCTTCCTCTTTAACTCTAAATATAAATGGCAGATTGCCTGTTTTAAATACAACCCTTTAGTAAGAATTAACTTGACAAATAGGAGATTTAGAAAGATAAGTATAAATTAATTTGTTCGGTAGCCGGTTAAATGAATTATATCCTTTTCTTTTGCGTTTAGAAATAAAGTTAAAAGAGTTGCCAGAAAGAAAAATAGTTTTAATTTGACAGCAATCTTGTGTTTATTTTGCGCTTTTCGAAGTCATTTCAGGTCGTCCTAATGAGAGCATAATATCTTTCATTTTATATTTGCCAGTAGACGGTTTTCATAAACGGCATCGGATCATCAAGGCATTTGATTTCTCAAAGATCTTCCATTGATCTAGACTATTATCTTCTATAAAATTACATACATGATCTCTCACCATTTTCCATGGGGGTATGCAAAAACTAAATACTACCCCGGCTAAGATTAAGGATCTTATATCATACTCCTTTTCGTTAATTTAAATCGATTATACCCTTATCGTTATACTACAGACATAGATCTAACTAGATGACGCGATTGTATGTAGATCGAGCTGTTTCATTTAGCATTAGCGGCACTGGACATCTACTGAAATCTAGAAAAATGCCTAATTATGACATAGGAAGCTAACGTTAAGTAACATAAAGTAAATACTGTACAGAAAAAAGTTGAAGGAGACAGTGAAAATATTTTAAACATTGGTAAGTAAATTTGTTCTTAAGTTGTGTTTGTGAAAAAGTGGCTCGCTTGGTTTTCATACAGATGGAGGGACTTACGTTATCTAGTTAGATATATGTCTGTGGGTCATACACATACAATAAGGAGCCCCATAATTTTGAAGTTACTACTCTCAGGATCAACCATCGCTTCTTTGGGAGATTATCTATATATGTATCTTGTTTACTTAAAACAAGACACAAGTACCTTTGTTTGGTACTGGGCGGTCTCTAGTGCATGTATGGTGTCAATATGGGGCATGAAAGAGTGACAGTGATCTTTTGGACATAGCCGTAACACATACTGGCCTAGCAACTGTTCAGTACTTTAAGTCAAGAGTAATGTAATACTTAGTACAGTAATGATAGTAATTGAATCTGTAACGAATAATTTGTGTAGAATTTACGTGCGATATTTCTCTAGTTTACCCGAATACAAAATGCTGCGCCTAGGACTATAATTCTGACACCTGTATTTCACCAAATCACGATCCGATTCAGGTATAGTAATCAGACATATACTTAACTACGCACATCGGCAAAATAAGCGGCACAAAATACAAAAAACGTTTCTTTTTTAATACTATTTATTTTTATAAACTTATATTAGGACAAGATTCCTTACTTAAAACTACACCTTTTGAAATAGAAATGATAAAGTATTTAATACATTTTGTGTGAGTAATAAGAATTTATGTGAAAACTGCACGTTGTTGATTTTTAAGGTTACTCAGGAAAGTGAATTATAAAAACATTTTTACAATAAAATTAATATCACATAATATGGAGTGTTTTCTTCAAATTCTTTTAATAAAGTTTTCACCAACCCAGACATGTTGGGAATAATGGTATACATTGCCTCATGTTGTAGTCCCAATCATTACTTTCTTTTTTACTTTAACGGCACTTCGCAGTGCATCCACATTGACAGGTGTAGCTATTCCAAAATTACGATATTGATATTTTAACATAGACTGAAGTTGAAAAAACCGGCCAAGTACGAGTCGGTCTCGCGCACGTAGAGTTACGTACCATTATTGCAAAAAAAGGCACAAAAATCACGCTTGTTGTATGGGAGCCCTACGTAAATATTAATTTTATTCTGTTTTTATCATTTGTTGTTACAGCGGCAACAGAAATACATCATCTGTGAAAATTTCAACTGTCTAGTTAAAACGGTTCATGAGATACAGCCTGGTGACAGACAGACAGACAGACGGACCGCGGAGTCTCAGTAATAGGGTCCCGTTTTTACCCTTTGGGTACGGAACCCTAAAAATGGTGTGTCTGAGCTGGAACAAAACAAAGTGACCCCTGATAAAAGGGCAAATGGTATCACATTTTATTCTTAAATAACACTTATATAGCCTTATTCAATAAGATCTTCTCTATTGATTATCACCGAGTCCGTACGAGCTCCAAAATGTTATACTACCTGATTCAAATATTGTTCCTCTACCATATGCCACAATAGTTTAAAAAATTGACAGATAATGTTCTTTTGGTTTATGATCAAACATTTAATGTAATCCATAAATTCTATTTAAATGACTTCCACACTTATCACTTAACAATATTTTACTCCATTTGCCAAAGTCGATTTTTCTAGCAAAAGTTATACTGTTTCTAAGGAGTGTGCCTCATTTTATGGACCTTTGGCGGGCATGAACGAACCAGCTTCCTTCAACCCCCTTTGTACCGTAAGAGTAAGTACTGAAAGATAAACTGTGTTTAAAGCGCAAAAACGATGTATTCAGTCCATATGTGGCTTAAAAACTATCGAAACTTGTAAACCTTATTTAAAATCATTAAAATTACTGACTATGCCATCTAAATTTACGAGACTGCTTTGTTTGGTAAAATAAATTTACACCTGTTTCAAAAAATATCCGAAGTGAAAATACTTCAATGCGTTCTCAATATGTAAATAAACTGTGCAACAGAAAATGTAGAACCGCTTTGATGAAATAGAGTTAATTTGGCATGGCTCCGAAGTTTATAATAATATACCCGACACCCTAAAAAAATTGCCCCTATTAAAGTTTAAGAAAAGTCACTACTCGCTATTAATTGAAAAATGTTATTATACTGTAGAACATTTTATAAATGCTTATTTTTATATTTCGTGTGCAATAAATCTGTAAGTAAGTAAGTATTTTTAAGAAATCTATTTCTCCTTTTTGGTTAGATTTAATTGTAAATACATTTAAAATATTTTTTTTTAGTTTTCTTGTACTTAAGTATTTAATTTTGTTTTATTCTGTTAGTATTTTTCTTTTCTTTTATTGTTTGCTTTTATTTTCAACAATAATTGTACGCCTTCACGGCAAAACATAGCGCCCGTTATAATTAACTTAAGATCTGTATGTAAATACCTATGTTTCATAAATAAATATCCTGATTCTGACCGTAAGCTCACTTACTGTTGTACATCGAACTTCCTCCAGCTCATTTCTAGCTTGAACGGCCTTTAAACAATTATTCCTTTTAGAAGTACGGGTTTTCTGCCTTGTCCTGATTTTCTCACAAAAACATTAGTGTTTCTGAATCATTGGAGACTGTAATAACTGGCTGAAATAGGTAAACGATGAATTATCCACATTATCTGTAGGTTTGATCATTTCTTCTCATCTCAAGTGCACAGGCCCTCTCCGTTCGGATTAAGTTAGCCACAATGTCATCCTTATCTTCCAAAAAGATATAACGTTAAAAATAAAACAAATCAACCAGTTTTTGGAAATAATTAAACAAATCCATAATGTGGCAATAAGCGAAATACTCTCTAAATGATGTAAGTTCGAATAAAGTAAAACAATCGCATGAAAGGTGATGTTTTATTGTTTTATCATCATCATATCAGCCGAAAGACGTCCACTGCTGGACAAAGGCCTCCCCCAAGCATCGCCACTTTGACCGGTCCCGTGCGTCTCGCAACCAGCGTATCCCTGCAACCTTCATCAGGTCGTCGGTCCACCTGGTGGGAGGCCTAATTGTGAACATGCGGAAGTAGGGTCTTGTTGAAACATATCGAATCAAGATGTGTTTCGCCCATTTGTAATAGCTAGTAGCACCCTCCGTTCGCAATCAGTTAGTGGGGCGCCCGCGAAGGTGGTGTTAAATATATTTCAAGTACATCGAGGTGCTTTTGTGGGAAACGCGTGTGTGTCTGACGAAAGCCGGAACCCGGCCCAGAACGCGTTGGTGGTCCCAATCCAATCATTGTCCTTTATTATATATATATTCTCCTATCCCTAACCTCACGGCACGATATTGATCGACCCCCAGGAGTCTACCGCAGGAATCTAAGGTAGGTGCCTGTAATGTTGCCGGCCAACCCTTGTGCCACCTTATACCCGTAGTAGGAACCAGTATATCTCCCAATAAGGAGCAAATCCCTAGCTTTCCACTGCTGCGAACCGCAGTTTCGTGGGGTACAGTTTCAGACAGGGTCCAGGAGTCCCAACGCTGCTATGGGCCCCAGCGTTAGCTCCTGGCTTGGGACCAGAAGACCTGTATTTAACATTTGGTAGCAAGAGCTTGGTTTGCATTCCACGAGCATAATAAACGCTAGGACACTCGTTCACAGTGAACGCTGTATTGTTTGTCGGTTTGCTTTTTATTTTTGAGAATACTGGTTTGGAAAGTGGTAAATTTTGAGTCACTCAGAATTAGCGGTGTCTTATTAGAGGCAGAAAACCCCCTCAGTTACATTCCAATTTGTTATAATAAAGTGTACAACTCACAACTTAATATTGTCACTCCGGGATAGAAGGTTACAGTTTTGTATTGAAAATATAATTTGTTTATTTGTTGTATACAATACAATATAGGTTTGGTGCAAACTAAATAGTCTTCCCTAATTGTATTTAATTAAATCATAGTTATTGTTGGACCTTGAACAAACTATGTTGGTATTGTAAGTTTGTTTACATTATAAAAATACTCAGTGCCCGCTACAGAAGTTATTGTTGTAAAGTATATTGTTACCAATTATATAAGAAGATTGGTTAGTTTCTTTGATATTGACAGTAATATTCTAATTGATTCAAGTTAAAGTCATTGTTTTTAACTATTAAAGTAAATTGAATATTGAACTTTTATTGTAAAATCAACCTACCCACTTTAGTGTTGATAATTTTTAATTTTTTGAATACCAGAGGGTATTTTCGATTGTTGGACATTGAACTTACTATCTTGGTTTGGTAAGTTTGTTTAAATTATAAACATACTCAGTGCCAGCTACAGAAGTTATTGTTGTAAGGTATATTGTTACCAATTATATAAGAAAATTGGTTAGTTTGTTTGATATTGACAGTAATATTCTAATTGATTCAAGTTAATGTCATTGTTTTTAACTATTAAAGTAAATTGAATATTGAACTTTTATTGTAAAATCAACCTACCAACTTTTGTGTTGATAATTTTTGTTTTTTTTTAATACCCTCTTGTGTGTTGATAATTTATTTTCTTGAGGAACCCACTTTGCTTTTGATAATTTATAAATTGGTATTTGGGGTTCCATACCCGCTTTGTTTTTGATAATTTATAAATTGATATTTGAGGTTCCATAATGGTTTTGTACTGGAAAATAATTAAGTAAATGTAACAGGGTTCAGTACTATTTGTTGAATTAACTTGTTGTTTCTCTTACAGACTTTATTATTTGATATTTAATTTGGTAAGAGAATTACTGTCAAACTGTTGTTTTGGTTACACACATATATTATTAATTTAAGTTGTTGAACATTTTGTGTATTAATAATATTTTATCACCGTTGCTTACATTTTGCCAGTATGACTGCCTATATATTTGCTTGTAGGATTAGAGCGGAATTGAGATGGGTGATCTTGGTGGCCTCTTTGATAAGTAGATCAGAGGCATTGTTGGCCCTTTATAGTGAACTCCCAGCCCGTCAAGACAGGGTGGATGAATGCTTTGCGGAGTGTTTGGCGCTATTGTCCACCGAGGACACTGAGTTGGCCGCTGCAGTTGAGGCAGACTTCATGCAGTTTCACGGTTTCTCAGATGACATAGTTGAGGCAACCGTTAGGTTGAGGGGTTTTGCACATGGGAAATTGATGGGAATGGATGATGCCACATACCCCCTTTTGATAATTTGTTGAAGTCTTTGGATGAGGAATGTCGCCTTTTGGACAATTCTGGTGTTGAAGGTCCCTTGCGGGCCCCAGAGCGGCCCTCTCCGGACCTGCGTCGTGTTGGTGCGCGCCCCTCCACTTATGGGTTGGGTGAACCACGACGCCAGCCTCATAAATTTGTAGCGACTCAGGATCGCAGTATGCGTTGCTTATATTGCAACAAGGATGGCCATATGGTCACGTCCTGTCCGAAGTTCTTAGAACGGAACACAAGGGACCGACGTGGAATCGCCAACAGCCGCAAGTGGTGCTATACTTGTCTGGGACAGCATTTGCAGCGGGATTGCCAGAGGTCGGATCCTTGCCCGCACTGTCAAGGTAGGCACCACCACGTGTTGTGTCCGGACCAAAATGGTGTTGGTGGTCCTGATGATGCCGGACGCTACCCATAGGCGGGGGAGTGCATCCCCACCAACCCCAGGTGGATCCTCGACGGGGTGTACCTCGCAACAATAGGTATCAACAATAGGTAGTCACCCCCCTCTCCTCCACTACAGCCGCCCAGCCAGAGAAAGTCCTTCTGCCATCTGTCCCTGTAATGATCTGTGGCCCGAAGAGTAAATATTTGTTAGTTCGTGCTCTTTTGGATTCGGTTTGTCAAGGTTGTCTTGTTTCATTTTGTTTAGTGGAAGGATTGGGTCTCCCACGTGGATTCAACCCTTCTACCATATGGGTGGTATTGAAGCGGTTGGTCAACGTGGAGAAATTGAAATTTTTGTTTCGCCTGTTCATTGTGGGCCAAGAATCTTGGCCAAGGCCGTTGTTTTGAATGATATTTTGGGCAGACACCCGCAGGTAACCATTAGCCTGCAGTGGTAAAATTGAAGTCGGACCTAACTCCTGCCGACCCGAAGTGGTTGGTACCCGGACCCGTATATGGGTGCGGATGGTTTGATTTTGTCCGGGACCAAGTGGGTTCTGCAGACAAATAGGTTAGTAGTTGTACCGACGGTTTTTAGTTTTGGCTTTACGGGTCCCGTTTTGAAGGGCTCCACCCCGCGGATTGATAACCAAGGACTGATATTGAGATAGTCCTATGTTGGCTTCGCACCTCAGCTCATACGTTGGACGTTTTTGTGGCGAATAGTCTCACAAAGTCAGAACTCTGAGACTGAATTGAGCTGGAGACATGTCCCAGGAGAATTGAACCCCGCAGATCGCGCGTCCCGTAGTTGCGAGGCTCCTGCCCTTGTTAACCATTATCTTTGGTGCAGACCAGACTGGTTGAAGCACCGCAAGTCGTCCTGGCCCCAGAATAGGTTCTCCTCTCCAGTGGTTTTGCCAGTTTTGCGTATTGGAATTGTTGAAACACAACCTGCATATAATTTGGATTATCTTTTGGACAGATACAGTTCTTTGTTGAAATTGTTAGGGGTTACCGCTTGGGTCCGGCGTTTCATACGTAATGGACAGAACCCTAATAATAAATTGTTATCCTCAGTTTTGTCGCCTCATGAACGCTAAGAGGCCCTGATGTTGTTGGTTCGTGCTGTACAAGCCGAGCACTTTGACCAGACTATTGAAGCCCTGAAGAAATGCTCAGCTTTGAAAGGCTCAATCGCTTGTCTTAATCCATTCCTAGACCAATCTGGTTTGCTCCGAGTCGGAGGACGACTGCGGAATTCGAACTTGTCTTATGGTGCTCGCCATCCTTTGTTGCTCCCTAAAGAAGGAGCGTTGGTGAAATTGTTGGTGTCCGATCGACACATTAATAACGCACACGCCGGTTGCAACGCCCTGGTAGCCATTTATCAGCGTGAATTTTGGATTTTGTCGGCCAGACGCACTATTCGTGGCATCATCTTTAAATGTATGCAGTGCTATAAGTTGAAGGCTGCTCCAACTCAACCCATAATGGGTGATTTGCCAACCGACCGAGTGACGAAGAGCAGACCATTTGTTTCGTCTGGAACCGATTTCGCTGGTCCCTTCTTGGTGAAAACTTCTCAACTTCGGAACGCCAAGGCTGTCAAGGCCAACCTGCGTGTGTTCGTTTGTCTGGCCTCCAAGGCGGTTCACTTGGAACTTGTAACTTGCCCTCAGCACAGATGCGTTTGTTGCAGCGCTAGGTAGATTTGTTTTCCGCCGAGGACTATCATTTTTGATCCGTTCTGATAACGGTACTAATTATAAGGGCGCTGATAGATATTTAAATGATATTTGTAATTATCTAAATAAGGATAAACTTTGAGAATTGCCATGGCGCAAATGGGAATTAATTGGCATTTTTGTAAATATTGCGATAGTAGCAAAACCACTTCTCCGCCGTGTTGTTGGTGAAACTATTTTCACATTTGAGGAACTTGTTACGGTATTTTGTAAAATCGAGGCCGTCCTCAAATCACGACCCCTCTGTCCAATCTCCTCAGAACCAAATGAACTGGAAGTCATGCCACCTGGTAATTTTTTGATTGGTCAGCCTCTTAACGCCCTGCCGAAATACCCCTTCAGGGAAATTAAATCTCCGCAATTGACTGGTCTTTGGAATATTTGCATATTCTGCAGCGGCGCGTTGAGTAGTCTGACAAAACTGTCCCTCCCAAAGTTGGAGACCTTGTATTTGTTAAAGAACCTCATTTGTTGCCTTTATATTGGCGTCGTGGACGCATTGTAGATTTATTCTATGGGTCTGACGGAGATCCCAGAGTTGCAAAGGTCATGGTCGGAGATTCGGTTTTGAAGCGAGCAGTGGCAATTTAGCACGATTGCCCATTTATTAGCGGACATAACTCCTTATGTCTGAGACGGGGGGATGTTTCGTGCCAAATTGTGGTATTTACTTGCAACAAGGCTGTAACCTGTAAACAAGGCTGTCGGTGGGCTGAAAAACATTTTGACAGCTGACACTGCACAGTCGAAAGAGAAAATTTGTAACGTGAACACGCGGAAGTCGGGTCTTATCGAAACATATCGAATCGAGATGTGTTTCGCCCATTTGTAATAGCTAATAGCGCCCTCCGTTCGCAATCGGTTAGTAGGGCGCCCGCGAAGGTGGTGTTAAATATATTTCAAGTACATTGAGGTGCTTTTGTGGGCAACGCGTGTGTGTCTGACGGAAGCCGGCAGACCTGTATTAGTGTTTGAATATTGTGTGACAATGTATGTCTTCTAAAGGAGTCAGCAGCTTCTTAAGGTGGGCAGGGCACATTGCTCGCAGATTGGATAGCCGATGGGGCTTTTTATTAGCGACACAGTCGAAGACATCGGCTGGAAAACGTAAACAAGAAAAATAAACTTCCTCGTCAGAATTTATTTGGTTCATTAAACAAAGGTGAGGCAGAACTCTGAAAAGAAATACAACAGCTGGATGGTAACCGATTCAAATTTTCCGGGCGAATTAATTTCAGAGATGTTACCTTAGAATGTCAATGGACAGACACATTTTCCATCAAATTGAGTAGCACGGTTAGTTTCTTATTTAAGGAATTCTTGTTCAATCTATAATTATTTCGATACCAAATGGTGAGAGAGAGTGGGCTGATATCGGAGCAGATTAAAATCGGATTCATGGATGTAAAATTTCTTCGAATTCTAGGACATGCCGGTTATCAATGATTTCATTCACCGTTTTGAGAGTGATGATAAATATTACACTTAGGCTCTCAGAGTTAACACGAGGTTGAATTAACAATATTGTTTGACAAGATAGTCAATGAAACGTCGTGTTAGCAACTAACTCTGAGTTAAGTTGTTCGTGCCAGTCGGCCTCATTAATGCAACTACCTGTGTTGAAACCTACTACTTTGGACTCAAAAGTCGAGGCCGTAACTACTAGACCACCACTGAACTCCACAAAAACAAGCATTAAGCAAAATACCAGGCTTCAACATTATTTATCAATGTAATCAAGGTAGACTTCGATTTTCGTATAGCCCTTAGCTCTTTTTACTAAGCCTCAGTAAATTGGATTCTACAGAAAAGAAGGTTTAGTTTACTACTATTGGCATTCCTATTCATTGGAAAATCTAAAACGGTAAAAACGTGAAAGGTATTACTGCCTTATTCATCTTAAACTGTTAATAGAGAAACCTCATTTGAACGGATCTCAAGGAGACCAAACAGTTTCGAAGTGAGTTTGTAGTATCACTTTACAAAACAGAAATTTAGTGAAAACTCACTTAAACTGTCTACAGAAGTGCCCCTTGATTAAGTACTAAAAAGCAAACTATAATAAGACTCGTAATATCCAGGTAATGTTTAGTGGATCCAATTTCGAGTAAAGCGCGTACTCGAGAGGACTTGAGATCTTTTTAATCGCTTGTGATTTGTATAACGAAGTTTGTTGGTTGAACTGCTTTTAAGTTAAGATCTTCTCAAATTCATTTTCTTTATTTTTTTGCAATTGGTCAGCATCTTTATGCACTATTTTATAAGTTTACCGCCAGATAAACGAGCAACTTCTTTCTCTATTAAATCTACAAGTAGAACAATTGAAAACCATGCCTACAATATGAACACAGAAAGGGAAGTCCGCATTCACAAATAAGACGTAAACTTTCTAGACGTCGCTTTAGTCTTGTTTTACATAGGTTCACATATTAATTTGGCAGTTCACATACTACCTCTCCTATATTAACTCAGTCCCCTGTGCGATATGACTGAAAAAGTTCGGCATGCGGGCGCTCCATAAACGTGTTCCAAATACTTTTAGATGGAGAATTCTTGTTCCTTGAGATAACATGATGAGTACATTGTATGGGCGTATTTTAATTTTGGCTTTAGTAATTATACGGTATGGGGCCTCAGTGATTTTGTTGTTAAATATGACAACCTAGGCTGTGTTGGAAATCCCTGGATGAGTTTTTAGGGCCCTGTGGTAATGTTCGTAAAAAGTCAACCAGGGTTAGGTATGCTGGAATGCTCTCACAAATTTTATAGTTTTTGAGTTGTGCTGCTCATGCCACGCTGCAACTTCTTATTTTTTTTTATAGTTTGCCCCACACTAGAAATTTCTTCCTGTATCGTAAGTGTGTTTATAAACATATAAACTCACATACACAACACCCAGAGCCGGAACAACTAAAGCAAATTTAGCTCAAGTATTGTAGATTTCCAGTGCTGTTTGTTCAACGGCCAGTCATTAGTAATATGGTATTCGTGCAACTTAATATAGAAGTTACAAGATATTACATATTTTTATTCTGTCTCACTGTACAGAAGTCTTAAGCCTGTACAAAGTGGGTTTATTTTTCAATTAAAACAAAAGGCGTTACTCCGAAAACATTGTCTCCTTATGTTAACCCTTCTTAGCTTCACAGCCATTAAAACCAACGTATAACGGTATAAGTACACCAAAAGCACATTAATCCTTAAAACGGGTAATTATAATGAAATTTTGTAGCCATATACAGTGAACAACGTGTAAGAATAATTTACTAGGGCATTACCACACCGTAAATAGTGTTTCATCCCATAATAAATGAAGCGTGCTATATCAGATTATTTAGCGTTAAATTTGAGTATAATGGGAGTATTATTTCATATAAACGTCAAACAAAATGTTTTAGCGTATTAGAACTGGAGGACTTATTATTCCAAACACTTAGACTCCTTTAATTATTTATTGTAATTCACATTTTCATATAACAGTATTACAGACAGAGCATAGAGCCAGGATGGCAGCACACTACGGGCGCGTTCAGCAGTATTTAAACTAAACTATAATTAGGTGCGTTCATATTATTTAACAAAATGTGTGTCATGAGTTTCATGTTGTAGTTACATTATATGTTATGTGTGTTTATTTATGAGCCAATGCTTTTTCTTAAGCATTTCAAACATTTAAAGGACCAGTTGTATCGTCACCATAGTTACCTTCATTATTTTTTGTTGCCCTCCCAATGTTTTAGGGTCAATGCCACATGTTTTCAGCCATACTTAGGTAATTCTCTATTTGCCGTCATGCCTACCAATGTATAGATTAATTCTGAACATTTTTGTTAAATGACTATCAGAGTCTCTTAAAGTTATTTTAAAAGCGGTAACGATTCTTGAAAGGAAAAATGTGCGTATGACATGAACAATGGCAATATCACGTGGTCAGTCAAACATTTTATAGTAAGAGTCTGCCTGACCCCTCAAGCTTATCCCGAGCACATAAGTATTTCCGCACGTTAAAAATAAAAAAGATATCACAAACCTTCCGGTGGTAGTCACATTGAATCTATCACTATTTCCAACAGATATGCATATTCACAATTTATTACACGAACGCATTCAGTTGACCTGCGCGTTCGCGAGTTGGCTTTGATTATTGGTATTAAATTATGAACGCGTCCTCGAGCAATGCATCATATGATTCATCGGTGGTCAAGAGGCGTTTATGCATGTGATATATCAATACCGGTCTTGCGCACCCCTGCGTTGCGGTTTCGTAGGTTTAATCTGAAGTCTGTATTGGTATTGTTAGTCAATTTATTGTTTATCAATTGAGCCTTTGTATTGGAATGGAAACAAATAGTATTGGAGGACAATAACTAGTAATTCCTTAATGCCGGGTGTTTTAGGAGTGTTGAAATAAATGGAATCATTGAGTTTTCTTGGTGAAAATTGTTAATTATTAAAAAAAAACCGGCTAAGTGCGAGTCGGACTCGTGCACGAAGGGTTCCGAACAATTACCGTAAAAAATGCCAAAAAAATCACAATTGTTATATGTCAAATAAATATTTAAGTGGTAAATGTTTATTTTATTCTTTTTTTTTGTATACAGTATAAGTAGTAGTAGTATTTTATTAGTATAACAGAAATACATCATCTGTGAAAATTTCAACTGTTTAGCTCTCACGTTTCATGAGATACAGCCTGATGAAAGACAGAGAGAGGGACCGTGGAGTCTTAGTAATAGGGACCCGTTTTTACACTTTAGATACGGAACCCTAAAAGAATATTCATTGAAAAATATATTTTTTAACAAGCTTTTTTCGTATTCTTCTCAGCAAACCCTTTCATTTGATGCCCATCATGGCAGTGTACGAAAAAGAACTAGTCCGCGATCTTGGGTCGTCCACCATATTGGATTTAGAATGACGTCACTTAGTTAACCATGCATAGTCATCCAAACTAAACGTGTGTGCAAAATTTCATCATTATTGATGGAGGATAACTGCTTTAAAATTAAATTGCAAGATTTGACCCGAACACACTTACTTATATATACAGATATTGCAGATGCTTTGCTTCCACAGCCAGCCAGTCTATGTATTCAAGATAAAAAGTAGGCAATAGTATTGGAGCGAGCAGTGAAAATAATTTGTAATCAAATAAGAATTGCCTAAATTACATATTACCACCGTTATACCGCAAACAAGTTCCTTCTGGGCAAGCTCACTTCATCGACTTTGTCTCTGTCATCTCTGACTTAAACTAGAGTCAAAAGCAAACCCATCTCAAATATAAAAAAGTAACGATAATTCTTTTACATCTTTGTATTAATTTAGAATTTACATGGAAATAAATGCCAGAAATGTCAATACACAATAAAGACTTCTGTTTACCCCTTTTAAGGTTAAAGTATGACGTAGCCACACTGAAACGTTTATTCATGGGTAAGTGAGCTGTACGAAATCATCGTAATTTATTTACGAACGCGCAAGGCTTGTTAAAAATATATGTATATAATTAAATACACGTGGGCTCAGCATGAGCGTTATAATATGAAGAACACTTAAATCTATGTTACATGGGCTTATAAACTAGTTGAAAGGTTTACATGTGTGTGTCCGTGTCTGGGCCTCACTGTCACTCATCACTGTGAACCTGTAGCAGGAAGTCACACGCATGTCAGATCACACTTCTAGTTGTATTAGCACTCATTACTTGGTAATTTAATACAAATATATCGTTAACTTTAATTTCACAAAACAGTTGTTTGTTTATCAAATGACCTCTTCAAGTGGTCATAACTCAAGTTTTATCTCGGAAAGGTTCACCGCGGATGGTCGATCACTTCAGTCATTGTTGGCTTTGCATAATTAGGTACAAACGAAGAAATAGTCGCGTCATCACCATCTAATCCATCTGTTCTTGTCCCATTTATATTTTATGTTTGATTTAATTTTGATTTGTTTTAAGTTCTTTTTCAATGTTTCTATTTTGATTACTTTTAATTCAACTTTGATTTAATTCGATTTCTATTAAATTATGAAGTACTTTATTTTTTAACTCTTTGCTTCGTTGAATCATCTTTTAAACGGTTAAAAATGTTTTTTCTATTTTCTTAAATTATATAATATAAAATAAATTAATTATATATTATTATTTTTTTATCGTTTTTTTAATAATAAAATATGTGATTTTATGTGCAATTAAGATTCACATATTGTAGATGTCGATCAGACTTTGTCTGTTGTAATTTTTTTTGCGTATTCGTTTGTACATCCAGTTTTGTGAATTATAAACTTAATTAATAAAAAATACTGTTAAACGGTAGTTGGGGGAGTTCCCGAAAGCCAATTCATAATATTTATATGAATTGGCTTAAGACAGATAAATTTATCCGGGATAAAATGCCAACGAACAGTGCGGTATCGGTAGGAGGACATTTTGATTGCACATAGCTGAAGCAACAATATAAAACACTTCCGAAAATAATATAAAAGGTAAAATTAGCGACTATTTCTTGTCATATTATCAATGGCGTGTCAGTAACATGCTACACCATATAAATGATAAAACTGTGAATAATCTCATTATTTTCATTAATTGACTGGTCTCTAAGCTGTTCGTGGCTCTTGCGTTTAAGTTGTGCCATCTGGCGATGAGTTCTAATTTCAGGTATGCAGAGGGTTAAGGGGAAATTACAACTTTTACCTAGGAACCTTTTCATGCATGATATGCCTGGTAGGTCTGTCAGACCCGAATTTTACATGACTATTTCTTTCATTAGTTGTAATATGATCATAATTATGCAAACATGCTTACCTATAGCTATTCTAGGGGCATATTTAGGATAAGTTACACCATAAAACAATATAAGAAATACCCCACTTTTACTTGTTATTTCTTGAATTAATCTGAGATAACGTTTTTAGTAGTTAAAAAGATCATTCAAACAATAAAAATCTCAATTAAACTTCAACAAATAGGCACATAACAAACACTACAAATAATTATAAAATAACTAGTCTTTGTCAAACCCATCAGTGTGGGTAGGTAGACGAGAATTATAGTAAACACCTCGGTCTTGACACCCACGTGCATTTCATGTGTGTTTCACTACCAACCGAGCAGACTGAACTAAAACAGAGCAAAAAATCAAAATCAAAATCAAAATTTCTTTATTCAATTAGGCCATTAAGCGGCACTTTCGAACGTCAAAAATAAAAATTAAATGTAATAATAATTGATTCTACCGCCCATTCGGAAATGTAGCTTGTTATGGAGAAGAACGGACAAGAAACTCCACACTTACTCTTTTAAAAAAAAAATGTGTTTTACAAGTATTTGGTTACAATAATCTTGTAGGAAAAATACATATATGTGAGAACGATGTAAAAAAACGCACTTAAAAGCGTCTAGAGTAAAACAAACAATTAAAATTACAATAAATAGGTAATTAAAAACAGGCGGAGGCAGCTAAGATATGACCAATCCCAACTGACGGCGCCCGTTCACGAACATGACACATGGATCGGCACCACTCAGCTCAACCATCATGAAGGGAACCGAATGATCCAACACATGTGCCACCATCAGAGAGACATTAGAGAGAGCATGACACACTCAACTGCCAGGGCACACTGAAGTCAACGAACGACACATAGTTACAGTAAATGGTAGATTTACAGTTGGTACATAGTACTCACATATGTGCTGTGCAGTTATATAATCCAAAAAATAAATTGATTTTATACAACACAAATATACATTATAATTATTCGTACAGTCTTCAGCAGGTCCAATAATACTTCATAACTTTTCTGCTTATCACTTGTTTTTGTGGCCTAGTGGGTGTGGAGCTGGAATAGCGTTGGGCCAAGCATTTTTATCAGCGATGTAATCCCCCAACCTATAATATGCCTGCCTGCATAGTGTGCGTTTTTTTTAAATTTCGTCTCATTCAATTCTAGAATGTGTGGCGGTATTTTATTGTAAAATTTTATACAGTACCCCATAAAATATGACGCTACTTTAGCCAGCCTGAAACCTGGTTGAATTAATTGGTCCCTATTTCTAGTAACATAACTATGTCTATCGCTGTTTTTACTAAAAACATGTAAATTCTTTCTAACGTACATGATGTTTTCGTAAATATATTGACACGGTGCCGTCATGATGTTAATGTCCTTAAACAGTTTCCTTAGAGAATCGCGCCGGCGAAGATTGTATATCGCTCTGATGGCTCGTTTTTGTAGAACAAAAATTGACTGAATGTCTGCAGCCCTTCCCCATAGTAACATGCCGTAAGACATTATACTATGAAAGTAACTAAAATAGACCAGCCTCGCGGTATCTACATCAGTAAATTGGCGAATTTTTCTAACAGCATAAGCCGCCGAACTTAACCGCCCCGCAAGTGATATTAAATGAGGACCCCATTGTAAACTTGAGTCTAGCGTGATACCCAGGAAAACCGTTTTGTCGACGAATTCTAGCTTCTCGTTGTTTAATATAATGTCACAATCATAACTTTTGACATTCGGCAAGACAAATTTTACACACTTAGTTTTTTTAGCATTCAAAACTAAATTATTAGCAGTGAACCAGTTTAGAACTTGCCGCAATGCATTATTTACGTCGGCAACGTTACTCGTACGTCTATTTATGTTAAAAATCAAAGAAGTGTCATCAGCAAATAACACCATGTTTAGTTTGTTTTTCAATAGATGGGGTAAATCGTTAATGTATACTAAAAATAAGAAAGGACCTAAAATTGAGCCCTGGGGTACCCCCATTTTCACGTTCAACCCAGATTAATTGACACCGTTTATTTGAACTAATTGCTGTCTATCATTCAAATAGGATTTTACTAAATTTAATGCTGATTGGCCTAGCCCGTAATGCTCAAGTTTCAAAAGCAATGTTTCATGATCAACGCAATCAAACGCCTTCGACAGGTCGCAGAAGATACCTATGGCATCTTGTCCCTCCTCCCACGCATCAAAGATGTGTTTTATTAAGGTGACACGAGCGTCGGTGGTACAACGTCCTTTGGTGAAACCATATTGTTTCTCGTGTAGGATGTTTTTCGTATTAAAATAAATGAGCATTTGATTTAGCATTATCTTTTCAAATACCTTGCTGAAAACCGGCAACACGGATACGGGTCTATAATTATTTGTGTCTTTACTGTCCCCGGATTTAAAAAGTGGTATAACCTTACTATATTTCATTAGATCCGGAAATACTCCTTGATCTATACACAAATTAAAAATTAAAGCTAAGTACGGCGCTATAGTCTGAATAATGGAGGTACAAACTTTGATGGACATTCCTCATAGATCTTCTGTCAGTTTTATCTTTATTTGCTTAAAAGCTTTTATCACTGTTATTGGGTTTATATGTGAAAAGTTAAATTCAGTCGGGACGGCTGAAACGTTAGCGTGCGACCATAAGCGAGCGACGGCGAAGAATTTAAGGTTTCAGTAGTTTTAATTGGGATACTGGTAAAGAAATTTACAAATTCTTGAGCAACTTCTTTGTTATCTCTAATAAGTCCATGTGTAGTCTCAAGCGTGTAATCAGTATTTTTTCTTTTGTTCCTGTTTGTTTCATTGTTAATAATTTTCCAAACCGTCCTAATTTTATTTTCTGCGAATTTAACCTTATTGCTAATGTATAAAGCCTTAGCTAGTTTACATGAATTTTTAAAAATTCTTGAGTTAGTAGCAACATACTTATTAAAAGTTTCAGTGTTAATATAAGGCTTAAGGCCATACAGCTCGTAAAGTCTTTCCCTACTTTTCCTGATTCCTTTAGTCACCCAGTCACTGAACAAAAACTTAGGGCATATAGTTTTAGTTTTCTTCTTAAAAGTGTTATTGAATTCTGTTTGAACAACTGAGAAAACTTTTTTGTATAAAATATTACCATCGTTCATACAGAGCAAACAGCTAAGTCAGTAGCTAGCAGTAGAATTGTTGCGAAAAACAAACTAATTCGTGTAAAATACAATGGTTAATGTAGCAGGGTGGGTCTGTCTGGTGAAAAACTGTAAGCAGAAGGGCAAAAAATTATGCTTCGTGTCGCATTCTGTACTCCGTTCATTCTGTTTAGTTCTTTGTGCGGCAATGTCAGGAACATTTTGAAATTAAACCAATCCGACTAATGTAGCAATGCGGTATACATATTTCTATCTATTTCTCTTAAGCGTTTTATTTGAATATACATATATTGATTGTTATTGCAAACCCAAATTTCTTCAGTTATACTTTGATTAATTCTTTGTAAATAAAACTGTACCTAGAAGTTTTCATACAAGTAAACTTTGGTTACCAACAACGCTTTTTATGTTCATCGATTTATCCGTCAATCGTGAACTGATTTTGAAAATATTTTTTTTATTTGAAAGAATATGTGCCCAAATTGGTCCCATTTTAATCTGGTGAAGATCTGATGAAAAAATTTGGTAATACACAACAGAACTATTCAATAAATGACGGGAAATCTCTCGGGATTGCTGAAATCACATGTCTGTTTATTGTTTTTACCATTTATACGCTCTAAAGGGGTACGCAGATTTAAACAGTTTACCTTGGTACATTCTCATTTCACCGGTTATGTTCAAGTTTCATGATATTCGGATAATCAATTCTGGCATTATAAGTACCTTGCCTATCAGATACAACTAAAAAGTGAAAATAAAAATAAACTTTTTTCAAAGAAATATCACCAACTTCCAAATAAAAACACTACAAAGTGAAAAATAACTTTCTTTTTGGAAGACACCGACTACCAAAAAGAAAGTTATTTTTTACTATGTAGTGTTTTATTTGAAAGACGGTAGTATTTTTTTGTAAAAATATTTTTTTCTTAGTAGTTCATGATTAGTATATATTTATTACCAGCTAATTATGTAGTTTTTCTGCAACATCAGATTATGTTACAAACCATGTGAAGATTCAAAATGTTATTCATGATGTGATATATTAATGATATCATTTAGTTATTGGCATTTGTAATTTTTTTTCGAATGGGCTAAAGAAACACGAACAAAAAAAAAAAACGTAAATCTGTAACGCGGCAACCCTTATTTCAACTTCCTTCCTGATTATGAGAAATGCCAACAATATTGTAAATTGCTATGACATTTACCATGTTATATTGCGTGTAAACATTTGCTATTCGATTTTGTGTATGCTCAAATAAATAATAACCGAAAAGATGCCAACAAGAATGACTGGAAGAGGCTTACTAAGTATGTGGTCGAATAAAAACTATATTGGTTTTCCTGAGAACTCTAGAAAACTGGCATGCTAATAATTAAACTGTCGTGATTGTGATTGGTAAAATGTCTAAGGTGGGTATTACACTACAACATATTTTATTTAGGATCATCAGATCTATCACATCACATCACATCATCAGCCTATTAATGTTCCCACTGCTGGGACACAGGCCTCCTCTCTGTGAGAGGGGATGGGCCATAATCCACCACGCGGGCCCAGTGCGGGTTGGTGGATAGAGCAGATATCAGATCTATAGTCATATGTATATGATAATGTAGTATACACATAGATATAATAAACAAGAGTATACACATATGAATCATATCGTCATTGATAAAAGATTTTTGACATTTGTTGTTAGGATATTAGGATCATAGAAACAGGAGTATTGGACGGAGAAATATAAGACAAATAGCTCTGTATCTTTTTCACTGTTGCATTTTGATAGTTTTAACACGTCATGGTATAAGCCACTTTTCTTTTTTTGTTGGGAAATTATGCAAAGGCGTGTCAGACTTTTAATGACTAAAATCCACCTTTGTTCCTTCAGTTGCTTGTGCCAGGGCCGCGGTAACTCTCTTTCAAATTTATCCGCGACCCAGACAGGCATCGGCTCTAGCAAGCCCCGTCACTTTTGCTGATATCTCTTTGAGGCGCACGTGAAACACTACGCGCCGTAAAATCAACCAAATATGACATAAAATAGGATCAAAGAACTATTATAATGTAATACACAGATATGATTCTAGAGATCATATATTTAGGATAAGAGATAGGACCCTATGTATGATCCTAGATATATGATAGTGTGATACCCCCCTACATACCTCTCTCACAGAGAGGATGCCTGTGTCCCAGCAGTGGGATCATTATAAGGCTGATCATGACGAATACCCCTCTAAAACGTATGGCATTGGAAAGCGTTAGCGAAATGTGCCATACTATGTTATATTCCAAATCATTTCGAAAAATCTTCGTCTCTTCCACACTCAAACAGCCGTCGTCATGAGAACATAAAGACGCTCGATTAAGGTTGATAAATAGATAACAACGCTTGAGGGAAACTGAGTCAGGTTGAGTTTTAGTTTTAACATAAGCTGTAGTGTATTTGCCATACCTTCAAAGGAAACAGCCTAACACTATTGTATCCAGTTAATCAACGTCACGTTTATTATGCGGCAATCAAGGAGGTTATGAGCTAAAATTACGAGTTTCAGGTTCAACTGTCTCTCAAGATACAGGTTACCTACCTAGTTTGAGAGGCAGGGTTTTCCATATTGTGTACAGATTTCAGTTCCTATATTGTATTACATTGTGTTACTACCTAAGCTCATTTAAATTGTGTTTACTTAAAACATGTTTTAATGAAATAAAGTTTTTTTTTTATTAACTACCGTCTTTTCTATTCTGTTTTATGTAAACTTACCTATCATAATAGTTGTAGGTATGTTATTATGTATTTGCGACCTATTGGACATAACGTGGTGTGACGAACTAAAACTTTTAAAACTAAAAAAAATATTACAACACATCGCCTGAATTTTTAGAAAGTCTGGTAAATTAAAATAGTTAGCATTTTGTACGTTTTAAAATAGCGCAATCTGTATGACATAATCATTCGCAGATAAAACACTGAATGCATATTGTACGATATCCCAACTAATGTTACTATAACAAGGTCTTTAAAAATAAATCAGGTATTCCAAATTCGCTACCAACAAAGATAAGTGCGAAGATTAGGAAAAAAGAGAAAATATTATAAAAATTAAAGCATTTTCACGGTACGCAACAAAATGATCCTTCTTCCTGTCAAGAAGGTATTATCCTCTGAAAAAAAAATGCTTTACATAATTTGACAAAATATTCTCCAACGGTGTGAAGATACCTCAAATCCCCGATTCCTCTTTAAAAAAGGTCAATTGCAATGAATTCATTTTTTAAAAAAGAATGCCCTGACTTTTTTGGGCAGATAAAGGAGATTATTTTGTTTAGTAACCATGAGTATGCCAGCAGCCTAATTGCGTAAGTGAATCGACCATGCACATACAACGGAAATCCACATCGCGTCTTTCATCTTGCATGTGTTTGGTCAAGTGTTCATACTCTTTGCGCTTTGACTTGCCGGATTCACTTACGCAATTCGTGCTGTTTAGTTTTTGTTACAGTGGTATGTTATCTTGGCTCTGTAATGCTAAAATCGTAATAGAGCCATATAGGTCAATGGGAGAACACGCTTTGAGTAAATCCACCCAGCATGTGTACGAATGTGTCAATAATCGTGTAGCTCAACTCAAAACGTACCCAAGGAGCTTAACGACTTGAAGAACAAAGTCATGAAATTTGGGTAGGCGGCATTAAATACTCAAACTGCCAGATAATTATGAAATCAAATGACAAATTATACGACTGCATTACTCGTTAAAATGATTGGATCAAATTCTCTATATCTTCATGAATGGGGCGAGCCAACGACGGAGAACTTAAACTAGTGTCAATCATGATTGCTGGCGCCTGACAGTCGATGCTTTCAAATCCTGCCTGCATATTCCATTTCTCACATATCTACGAATATAGTACACATACTAAAATCTACGTACTGATATTTCGACTGTGAAATGCAATAGGGAAATTGTGTTATGTTATATCAAGCTCCTTTTCATTTATTAAAATACGGTCAAACTGAGGTTTAAATTGGAATAATTATGTTGTTTGCTCCAAGACAGGCAATGCCGATTTTGGAGATAAATTCGCAACGCTGAAGTGGGATGCTTGTAGACAGATGGGCCAGGATCGTCACATACTTGGTGCCTGAAGACGGGCGTTTATTGAGGCTGGTCTAAAACCATTGGCGTGACGATTTGGACACGTTCCTGATAGATTGACTGGCGAAAGCAAAATATGAAAATAAAAGTAAAATTCTCTTACCTAGCAGTGACATGAACATTTAAAAAAATGCCATTGATATTTATGGTTATAATGCTGTACACATTGGGTGACTTCACCACTGATTCGATTTTAACCGACTTCCCAAAAAGGAGGAGGTTCTATGTTCGACATTACGTTTGTTTTTTTTTGTGTATGTTCACCGATATCTCCGTCAAATGTAGACTGATTTAAAAATTCTTTTTGATTTTAAAAAGTATGTTTCGAAATTGATCCCATTTTAATTTGGTGAAGATCTGATGAAGACCTTCGGAGATATACAACAGAACACTTCAATAAATAACGACAAATCTCTCTCGGGATTGCTGCAATCGCATGTCTGTTTATTGTTTATACCATTTTATAACATAACATCATGCCAGTATGCTCTTAAGGGACACGCAGATACCTCATTTCACCAGTTATGTTCAGGTTTCATGAAATTACTATTCCAGCGTTATAGTTACCTTACTAACTTGCCTATTAAATAGGTACAACTAAAAAGTGAAAAATAAAAAAACTTTTTTGAAAAAAAATACTACTGTCTTCCAAATACAAAACTACAAAGTGAAAAATAATAAAATTCGGTGTCCATAACGCAAAAAATGGGTACCCAGGAAAGACACCGACTTAAAAAAATAAAGTTATTTTTCTCTTTGTAGTTTTGTATTTGGAAGTCGGTAGAATTTTTTATCAGAAAAGTTTTTTATTATTTTGTAGTGATTAGTAACTCAATCAATCTGCCTAGCCTTTTCCCATCTATGTTGAGGTCGGCTTCATGTCTTACCGGATTCAGCTGAGTACCAGTGTTTTACATGGAGCGACTGCCTACCTGACCTCCACAACCCAGTAACTAGGCAACACGGTACCTCTTGGTAAGATTGGTGTCAGATCTCAAGCTTCTAACTACCCGTAACGACTGTCAAAGGTCTTCAAATGACAGCCGGGACTTAAGGCTTAGCGTGCTTTTCGAGGCATGGAGAAAACTCGGTATGTTGAAATGGTCACCCATCCACGGACCGACCTCGTCAAGCGTTGCTTAACCTTGATGATCGACCAGTGTGGCTGTTATTATTTTTCCACGAGCTCCTCAAGTTGAGTAGTTAGTAACTGATGGAACTAAAATGTACCAAGGGGATATAGAAATAAAATCCATTGCGACTTCAACATTGAGACCCGTTCACATGTAAAGTTTAATTTCTTGGGACTTGCTTCAGCTCTTGCCTTTGTTATTCATCGGATTCAGCTTCACTCATCGTTTTGTTCAAATAGATATGCAGTGGTTTCCGGGTTCAGTGAATGTTCATGCAAAATTACGGTAGTTACGTTTTCGTTTTGTATCTAGGTAGGTTTTCATTCAACAACTTATAATATTTGGTTATCCGGATCAATGCAACGATACATGCAAATTTATGTAATACTCGTAGCTGTAACAGTTTTCAAGTTAAACCAAAGAAAGTTGGGTAGTTCGTCCCCATTACTTATCTAACGTAGAATTATACTCATCCTTGCTTTTAAGACCATGTCGAGGTTGGCCTCCACTTTAACCAGAGACAGCTCAATGCGGCATTTATACGGAGTTACTGAAGACTGGGTGTCAAACTTTTCGGCTTCTACTACTCGTAACGAGTGTCATCATCATCATCATTTCAGCCGAAAGACGTCCAATACCACAGCCACTAACCAGGTCGTCGCTCCACCTAGAGTGAGGTCTTTCAACGCTTCGTCTTCCGGTACGCAGTCACCACTCCAGAACTTTTCAGCCCCAACGGCCATCCGTTCTGCAAGCAATGTGCTCTGCCCACTACCATTTCAGTTCGGCTGTTCTTCGGACTATGTTGATAACCTTGGTTCTCTTGCAGATGTCTTCATTTCTGATTCGATCATGCAAGGAAACTCCGAGCATAGCTCTCTCCATTGCTCTTTGAGTGACTTTAAGCCTTCTGATGAGGCCCATTGTGAACAAACACGTCTCTGCCCCGTAAGTAATTACTGGAAACACGCACTGGTCATATTGACAAAGAACTATAAATTATACTCGAAATCAATTTATTAACACAATTTTCGAGCCATGGGCATCTTTGGCATTCTGAATGGTCGCAATTCGATAGACCGACCAGGAACTCAACAAGCGTCGCGTTGTGGCTATTATTACGAACATGCACATACGCAAAGGTTTGTTGTTAGATCTAGTCAAATAAAATTATTTTGTACTCCATAGCATTTATTTATTATTTACTAGTTTCTGCCAGCGGCTTCGCCTGCGGGAATGTCGAAAATTATCCTGAGGGATCGTATTCCTTGTATAAAAAGTAACTTATGTGCTATTCCTGACTACAATCTATCTCTGTGCCAATGTCATCCAGATCCGTCCAGCAGTTTAAGCGTGAAGGAGTAACAAATGTACAAACACACACACTCACAAACTTTCGCCTTTATAATATTAGTGTGATTTATTTGTTTATTCTAACACTGGAACGCTTTGCAGCAGTTACACCAATGGAGCACAAACCAATAATAAATAAACGCGGCTTCGCTCCCGTAGCCGTGGCTTACCCCACATGTAAACCCATTTACGGCATTCTTCTTCTTCGTCGTATCAATGATTCCTCAATTATATACCTTTTGACCAGAATTCAGCCACGGAAATAGCGTTTTCATTTGCCTCACAAAGTTCATTGAGGGTGCAGGCGTTGTTGCACAGAAAGCACCATAGGAGGTTGGTCATTGTTTGGGACGTAACTCCGCAATCGCACTGCGGGTCATTGGAGTACACCCGTACTCCAATGACCCGCAGTGCGATTGCGATAGATGGGGATCTATCTAAGTTGTGCCTGCAGCGACCCACAGTGTGGCATAAATCTGACCATGCCCGACAAGTTGATGTAGCCCTCAATAAGACATAAAGGATAATTACGGACTGCCTAAAACCAACGACACTCGCAGTACTATACCTGTTTGCAGGCATAGTCCCTCCGGAAGTCCGAAGAGAAGTGGCCTGTTCTTCACAAGCAGGAGACAGCTATACGGCACTTTTTATACAATGTGGAGAACCCAAGGGGCAGATTGAAGAGGCAAAAAAACTTGCTGAGGTTAACCAAACCAATTAATTTTCGGCATAAAAAATAGTCTGTGTCACTTCGGAATAATGTAGCATTCTATAGCTGATAATTGATTTTATTTAAATTCGGTTTAGTAGTTTTTGAGGTTATACAAAAAAAATACAAACATTAAAATCTTTCCTATTTTTCACAATGTTTGCACACTGTCCAAGATAAACTTATAAAATACTATGAATTAAAAAAAGCCCATTGATATTTTCCCGGATTTGAACCCATAATCTCAAGCACGAGATGCGAGGTCTTAGACACTGGATCACAAAGCATGAATAGCAGAAACAGGATGCTGTTATCATTAATGGATTAATGATAATTTTATAATTATGAGAGACATAAACATTGACATTTCACACAACAATAAAGATGCTCATGCACTGGACTATTTGGACTTATTGGCTCATCATGGACTTTTCCCAGGACACGTGTTGGAAACACATGGATCTACATGTCTTGACCACGCTAACATAAAAACTTCTCTCTCTAGCTCGGTCATGGTGCTGGAATCCACTCTCACAGATCACTTCTCAGTTTTACTCTCTTTGTCGTTAAGTAAAATCAAAATCCTAGACTCACATCAAATTACAAAAATAAATGAGGAAGAGCTCGCCAATGACATCCGCAACATTTGTTTTGATGCCGTCTATAGAACGAAAGATCCCAATTTGGCTACAAAATATTTAATGGAACCGAAGTGGTTCCATTAAATATTTTGTAGCCTTAAAAAGGAACACCAAAACTTTATCTGGTTCACGTAGACGCAGGCCGGTTAAGCCCAGGGCTTACTCAAATGTATGCGCCATAGAGGCAATTTGTATAAAAGGCTTAAAACTGACCCGTCAAATTAAGTCCTCGTGGTGACCTACAGACGGTACCGTAATTTTTGTACAAATCTGCTAAGAAAAGCAAAAAGGGATTATGAGAGACTGCAATTTGAAAAAGCAGGTAGAAATTCTAAGCAGCTATGGCGTGCTATCAAAAGTGTCACAAACATGGGTCAACAGAAATCCACAGCCCATGATCTCATAGGGAATAGTCACGATAGGCAGGATACTATAAATCAAATTAATGACTATTTCGCAAACGTAGGGAGAAATCTAGCGGACAAAATACAAAGAGATCCCCGATCAATTTTGTTACCCGACCCCCAGAAGGAATCCCTAGTCCTACTTAGGACAAATGAACAAGAGGTGGAACACTTAATCCTTTCACTTAAAAGCGATTGTGCAGTCGGCTGGGACGGTATTTCCTCTAGTTTTCTTAAAAAAACATATAAATATTATTGTACCTCTACTGACATATGTTTGCAATCTGTGCCTCGATTTTGGTGTCTTTCCTGACTGGTTTAAGAAGGCTATTCTTCACCCTATTTTTAAGTCTGGCGACCGTGACCGTGTCGAAAACTACAGGCCTATATCAGTTCTGCCCGCGATGTCCAAGGTACTGGAAAAAATTATAAATGCAGGGCTAGTTGCATACCTAGAGGCACGCAATCTCTGTCGGTTAACCAATTTGGCTTCCGAAAAAATCTATCCACTGCTGATGCTGTTCACAAATTGGTTAATCATATAGCTCAGGAACTTGACAACGGCAAGAAATGTTGTGCATTGTTCCTGGACCTCGCGAAGGCATTCGACGCGGTCTCGATTCCCATCTTACTATCTAAGCTCGAATGCCTGGGAATACGGGGCGCCCAGCTGTCCCTGTTTCGGAGCTATCTAACAAATAGAACACAGAGCGCCAAAATTGGATCCTACTCCAGCTCAGATTTAAATATAGCTTTCGGTGTGCCACAGGGCAGTATTCTTGGCCCAAGTCTATTTTTAATCTACATGAATGATCTGTGTAGCCTCAGTCTAGAAAGCGGCACAATATTTTCGTATGCAGACGATACAGCACTTGTGTTTGCCTCGGACAGCTGGGAAGATGCATATCGCCTTGCTCAGAAGGGTTTCGATACGGTCAGTGAATGGCTTAAGAGCAACTTGCTTACCCTGAACATATCGAAAATGAAAATAATAAGTTTTTCGATTCGAAATACCAATGTGTCTGCTATAGGATCACTGAACGTTACCGCCCAATCGACACCGTGTTTTGATTGCAGCGCCGGTACTTGCACCCATGTTCGCTGTGACATTGAACGTGTCACTTCGATAAAGTATCTTGGCATCGTCATTGACTGCAACCTTACATTTAAAGAGTACATAACACACTTATCAAATTGGGTGCGAAAACTAATGTACATCTTTAAACAACTACGCAGTTCTGCAGATGCTGGTGTCATGAAAATGACTTACCAGGCACTGTGTCAGTCAATTTTAGTTTATTGCATCTCGTCCTGGGGCGGTGCAGCCAAATCTAATTTTATCCGGCTCGAGCGAGCGCAGAGAGCGGTCCTTAAAGTATGCTGTTCCAAGCCAAGACTTTATTCCACCGTTAAGCTCTACGAATATTGTCAAGTTCTCACGGTTAGGCAATTGTTTGTTCTGGCCACAGCCATTAAACAACACGCCATTTCCAAATATTCCCAGCAAATAAATCGCCGTAACTGTATAGTTGCTCTAAATACGCCTCTTAAAACTTCCTTTAGTCATAGATTCTTTATTTTCCTTGGTCCGTATCTCTACAATAAGTTAAACCGAATTCTTTCCCTGCACCCATTGAACAAACATAATTTTAAAGTCACTTTACAAGCCTGGCTACAAGGCCAAACATATACTGCCACAGAAGTTCTCTTTGACGTATTAGTCTAGTTATTTGATGCACTAACACACACCACAACAAATATACACTGTAACACACATATCATCACAAACACACACCTACACAACATTACACTCATAAAAACCTTCCAAATAAAGGTACTTTATATTATTATTAACTCTTTTTCAAATTAAATTTAATTTAATCTCACTATAATTCTAAAATTAATGTAAGTTGTTATTAACTCACTAATTGCTTTAACCGGCTATTTGTTGTGATATCAGATGTAAGCTATAAAATGTGTTAATCTTCGACCGGGTGGGGACCTGGTGACCTGTATTACAGGTGTTGCTACCTATCACGGGCACCAGCGAACCACAACCAAAAATTACTTGCTTTTGCTCATGTGTAAATTCTGTTGGTATTTTTTGGCTTGTGGTGAGAAATAAACAATTTTTATTTTTATTTATTATTATTAAAGTCTCCAATATTTCGATCAATGAGCTGCACCACGTACTAATATAACAGTTTTCGTTTACATGATCGCGTACGAAAATGTTATGCTATCGCAATAAATTAGAAAATAATCACGATTATACTCGTGCCAAGTTGCGTTTCTTGCATCCCGATAACCTGTTCTAGAACACTTCTTTTTGTACAAGGAACTTTAATGTTTTGTCTCTGGGCATAGAATGTACGGCTAAATAGGGTACCTACTCACTGTCTGAATGTACGTAGCTATAAACATAGGGGAAGGACAAGTGACGTCGGGGACCCGACACTAAGAAAAAAAAATTTGGTTCAAATACATTTCACTAGATGGCGCGATATGCATCGATTTGTTATTGAATTGTAAAAAAAACGTTTTCTAGAATTAATCGTAAAAAATGTATTTTCTTGTTTAATCGACACTCCTATGCACACAATTATGTTATTTGGCTCTTTATTTCAAAGATTATTTAAACGGATCATTTAAAATTAATTCTAATAGATGGCGCGGTTTTAAATTTCTGAGGCATTCCACTCGTTTTTTAATTTGTCCTGTAGCACATTTTATAACAATGAAACTGTAAAAATGTGCAAAGAATACTATTAAACAAATCGTCACTAGATTTATAGAAATAAATCGATGCCTTAGTTCACAATTGCACTAACTACAAAATTTTCAATTTTTACTTTTTTAATGCCAAATACACTAAATGTCATGCTCTTTCGTTTCCGCGCATCGAAATACCGTTATTCCGTCTCTATCTACCAAAACCGTGGGTCACAATTGTATTAAATGAGTTCGTTTAATGTTCCATGAATGTGGTATTATACTAATGGTCTTTATTTTTGTAAAACCAATCAAGATATACTTTAACTGATTTTAAGTTTCTCAACTGCATGAAATTTCAAAACACAAACGTATTATATACATTTGCAATATCTGCTCATACTTTTTAGCAGTGCTACAAGAGTGTATTATGTGTTGGTAGTACAAAAGGATCAAGAAAGTTTGATGCCCAAGTGTGCTAAGTACTTTTACTGGGAGGGGTTTGGCAATTTTTTAAGTGCACAAATACATTAAACCGTTTTGAGATATAGTCCGAATTGTACAAGTGTATTAAATAGTTTTACTTGAAGGGGTTTGACAATTTTTTAAGTGCACAAATGTATTAAATGGGGGGTTTTATGTTTATTTGGCCATTTTGAAAAGGTAACGTTTAAACTAATATTACAATATTGAGATATGATGGAGTAAAAGGACTAGTCTTATGAATAGATGCATATTTTTTTTGTTATTTTACTTGGATTTTCTACTGTTCTCGTCTAAACTTTAAAAAACTTTAAAGCTCTCTCCTCAAAAATGAAAATTTTGTAGTTAGTGCAATTGTTAACTAAGGCATCGAAATATTAACAAACTGAATAAATCCTTTCAAATGCAAGTTGCTTCTATCGTTTGGGAGAGAATTGACCGCGTTCGATATACTTTTATTAAAATAATCGGTATAGTCTGCCGCACTTGGACTCCCATTTGATCCGTTGTGCGAGCTGACCTACGCTCTGTGAGAGAGAATGGGCCGAAATCCACCACTCGAGATGTCACATGTCTTCAAATTTTTGGTTCTAAGACATTTTTTCACGATGTTTTCCTTCACCGTTTTGAGAGCAGTGGTGATAAAATAATTTACCCAAAGTAAAGCGCCTGGCTGGGTTCGAACCTACAACTTACAACTTGTAAGTAGCGGCCGTTTACGACTGGCCCACCACTGCTCGCTGAGATTACGATTAATAAAGACGTATGGGAGATGAAACTGGGATTAGAGCGAGAAGGGGAAGAAGATCATGACTTTCTTTAAGTATTAGGAACAATGCACATACAAAGTAAAATTTTTGCCTATTGAGTCCTTATAAAAAATAGGACCAACCTTAGATGTTAAATTAATTAAATGAATAGAAAACTTCCTGTTGATATTTTTTCTATATTGTTTCATGTTTATGGTTTTTCCTGTCACAATCCCTGAACTAACTTCCTTAAATGTATATGTAGTTGGAACGGTTGCAGTCCGAAGCTTAGTTATTTCATTAACGTGTTCAATCAGGCGATTGTCGCTTTAGCATGTTTCACTTTAGATTCAAAGTTGGCAAAGGCTTATTCAAACAAAGGATTTTATTCAAACACAGCTTAAAACACTCGACAAAGTCACCGTTCAAACAAAAAAAAAATCAAAATCGGTTCATCGGCATAGGAGCTATGATGCCACAGACAAACACACAGATACACAGCAACGCATTTCAAACTTATAACACCCCTCTTTTTCTGTCAGGGGTTAAAAACAAGAAATCATAGAAACATTTACGCTTTTTACTTGAAACAAAGTGGTTAATTACAAGGACCACCACAAACAAAAATTAAGTACAAAGTCGAAGATATAACAAATTGTAATTAACAAAAACTGTAAAACAATTCCAACTAGTGAAAACAACATTTTACTTAAGAGCGTTGAGTGCTTCTTACTTTTCTAGAACACTTAGCTAGGGCTTTATTGCCTAGTATCACATTATAAACCCTCACCATGTTTTGGCAGTTTTCAGGACAATTCCTGATTATAATATTACGAAATCTTTCTCATTCAGTTGAAATTCGTTGTAAGTATAATTCTTAATGGGAAAGAATGTTACGATGAAATATAAAGTTTGATTACTGTCCGAACTGAAAAAAACCTAAACACTCACCACACAGCCTTTCATTGAAAGGATGCCTCTGTAGCGCACTGTTGTCGAGGCTAACCATACTTATATTTATGTTAAGCAGTGAATTATTAAAAACGGATCATGATCATTAACATTTCGAAATTAAATAGAACCAGTAATTGATGAGTGGATACCTTTGCTATGGGCACAGATATTATAATACTAGCATACAGATGCCTCACCCCATACAAAGTAACCGTGCCGACATAACTAGCGTTTTTCGTCTGCTAAGGTTGATTATTCTATAAGTACTTGCAAGTAAAAGGGTTTTCTCAGTTTGTGACAATGTTTTTCTATAATTATATAGTGATGTTTGACAGTATTTTTTAGCACATTTTTACATTTTCATTGTTCTAAAATATATTACAATACAAATATAAAAAAATTACTGACATGCCTCAGACATTTGAAACCGCGCCATCTATTGGAATAAATTTTAAATGATTCGTTCAAATGATCTTTGAAATGTGAATTAAGACCCCAATATTCTATAATTTTTGCTTAGGAGAGTTCATTTAACAAGAACAAATTTTTTTAATGATAATTTCTAGAAAATATTAATTTTACACACAAGTCAATAACAAATCGATGTATATCGTGCCACCTAGTGACATTTATTTGAACCAAATTTTATTTGTAAGTGCTGGGACCCCGTGCTATGGGGGAGTTAGGAGCACACCTTTACTATGGGGGAGCTATGGGAGAAACCTTTGCCCAGCAGTGAGACAATACAGGTTGAAAAATAAAACGATGACGGGACGTTGCAACCCCCGTCAATTATTCCAAAAACTAATCTCCGACACTCAAAGAGTTAGGCTCTATTTCGTGAAACTGTGTAAGCTTATCATAATTGTTAATGCAAAACACTGTCCATAGCATCATTATGCGCGATCTACATATTAATAGATATTTTGAAAGCTATTAACATTAATGTTGACGTGAGTGAGTTTCATACTTTTGCATCGTTTATTCTGAAAGCTAAATTGTAGATTTTTCAGGTGTTCTCAATTAGAGTCTTGCAATCATAATCATTTCAGTTCAAAGACCTCCAAAGCTGAATATAGGCTACAAACCGTCGCCACATAAACCGGTCCTGTATTTGCTTGCAATTATGATAAATAAAACCTTATTAGATAGTAGGATCATTACATTACAATACATATTTTTGATTTTAATTAAACAGTTTTTGTACTAGTGTTTAACGCAAAAGACAAATATTTACACCAATTATATTAAAAAAATGTATGTAGATCAACTGATTTTAAAAATAATGCGTAGAAAGTTTTTTTCTCTCCTATACGACGTTACCGCTTCATATCCTGCAGAAAATTCTCAAAAACAACTTAAAACCATTTTGATTTTTTTTAATAAGCCAATAACTGGCCCACTGTTGGGCAAAAATCTTTCCCATAGCATCCCACTCTTTTCAATTTTAGCTAGTTTACCAAAAAGTTGGTGTCCCCACACGTACGTGTCTAATGGACGAGGTTCAAGTGTAGTACACCTGCATTAATGGAGTCGTTAGTTGACGGGTACCGCGACTGCATTCTACTAACACCTAGTATCTGTTTCAGTAACCTGCTTCAAGAGTTGTTCAGTTAGGTACATACATAAGTAATCTTTGAGAGTATGAAGAACTTGTGTAATTACGAAGCTTTTATTTATTTTTACCTATACAGGTGTCTGTGTATCTGCAAATGGGGCAGAAAAGTTCTGGAATAGCGAACGCGAACCGGAAGTCGTTGCGATGGAAGGCCTCCGATCAGGTGGACCGATGACCTAGTGAAGGTTGCGGGGATCCCCTGGATGCTGCACGCACGGGACTGGTCAAAGAGACGACGCTTGGTCTGGACGGAGGCCTTTGTAAAGCAGTAGACGTCTTTCAGCTGATATGATGAGGTGTCTGTGTGTATGCAATGCAAATGTAATCAAAGCAGCAGCACGTTTCGTCTAAAGATCAGTTGCCCGAAGAACGATCGGACTACTACTAGGTAAATAACTATGCACGCCTCTCTTGTCATGATCACATGGATCTCATAGTAATTAAGATTGTTCTGTATATGTGCAATGTATGCGAGTACTTTGAATAAATTAATAAATAAGTAGTTCAAAAAAGATTAATTAAAAATTAAATTAAAAAAAATTAAAGACCACCAACACAAAAAGTAAAAAATAGCATTTATTGGTCATGAATAGTAATATTTTTATCCAAGTGTCGTACTCGCGTCGGGGGACCCCCGAATTAGATTTTTCGAAAATGTGATATTATCTGTGCTACAGGGCTTTCCCTTAGCGTCTGCGCTCTGACGCAGCGCTAAACATCTACCAAAAGTTCAAATGTTATCTGAAAGATGAAAAACCGAATGCAGTGGCATTACAATATTGGTCACTTCTTGATAAGATTCTCTTATCAAAATCAAAATCAATTTTTATTTTTATTATACATAGGCCTACATGGGCACTTATAAAACGTCGACAAAAGGTGCACGGTTCGAGTTGGTCGTTTCCTATGGAGAAGAACCGGCAAGAAACACCATGGTTACTCTTTTGAAAAATGGTTTAGTTTTACAATATTTCCATGTTACGGCGACTATGGGGGGACAACGTAGGCCCAACAATAAGTCGTAAGAATCTAAAAAAAAAAAGTTTATATAATATATAACAAAGTTCTTCTTCTTCTTCCTGCCCCCTTCCCAATTTATTAGAGGTCGGGCCTCCTTGTGCGTCTACGCCAGGATGGTCTGTCCTGGGTTGTCGATGGTGGCAAATTTTTCTCCTTGAGGTCTCTCTCGACAGTGGTCCACCAAGAGGCTGGTGGTCTGCCCCTTGTTCGTTGCTTGGTGTTGACTTTGAGCATTGTCTTCACGGAGTAGCTATCTTCACGTCTCATAATGTGCCCATACCATCTAAGTCTGCTCTCTCTGATCTTGTCGGCGATTGGTGCTACCTTGAATGATCCTCTTACGTATTCGTTCCGCACTTTATCCAAGCGCGTCACGCCCCCTGCCCAGCGGAGCATTTTCATCTCCGCTGTGTGTAGCTGTTGTTCGTGCTTCTTCAAGGCTGCCCAACATTCAGCGCCGTACAGCAACGTAGGTCTAACGGCTGTTTTATAAACTTTTCCTTTTGTTTTGATCGGCATTTTAGAGTCACATAGGACGCCCGACAGAGATCTCCATTTCATCCATGCCGCATTAACTCGATTATATAACAAAGTTAACATACATATGATAAATTTAGTCTTGTTATATATATATTTATTTTATTTTAACTTTGTATAGATTCTTTTACCGATTATTTTGTGAATGTGTGAACATTGTAGGCCTTCTAGATGTTAGTTAACATTAGTTAACTTTGTTAATATATAACAAAGTTAACTAATGTTAACTAACATCTAGAAGGCCTACAATAGTTAACATTTGTTAACTTGTCTATATTCTCAATATGTAATGTCTTACATTCGTATCTTTCCTATCTATTATAAAAATTAGCGAAGTATCATCAGCAAATAGAATTATATCCGATAATTTGGCCATCATAAAGGGGATTTGGAGATCATTAATGTAAACAAGAAAGAGGAAAGGGCCGAGAATTGAACCTTGGGGCACGCCCATCTTGACTAGAGACCCGGAGGACGTCACCCCATTAACATTTACTTTTTGCTGTCTGTTTGATAAATAGGAAAGCACGAGATCAGCAGCTTGTCCTCGAATTCCGTAGTGGTGTAATTTACAGATCAGTGTGTTGTGGTCGACGCAGTTGAACGCTTTTGAGAGATCACAGAAAACGCCAATGGCATCCTGGGACTTCTCCCAAGATTCCAAGATGTGGCTGATGAGTTTTACTCCCGCGTCCGTTGTCGACCTACCTTTCGTGAAACCAAACTGCTGACTATGCAGGTGCCCATTAGAATTGAAATGAGACAACATCTGGGCCAGCATAATTTTTTCATAGATTTTACTCAATGCTGGAAGCACAGATATAGGTCTTTAATTAGAGGGATCACTTACAATACATACTTTTATTAGTTTGACGAAATAACAACGTTGTGATTTACTTACTAGTATTTAAAGAGAATCATTTGAGGATAGACGAGCACTTTTACATATTTTGTGGTGGAAGCATTTTCTTCTGATGAAAAAAAAGGTAATTCAAAAATTCAAAAAACCGGACTGCTTAAAAAGCGAACTAAAAAGACGAAAAAAAAATAACTAAAAAGTTGTAAATAAAAAAAAGTTAATGCAAAAATTTAAAAAGCCCGACTGCTTAAAAAGCGAATTAAAAAGACGTTAACAAGAAGAAAATATCATGCTGTGCATTCGGAGGATACATATTCGCGAGCTGGTTGACCAAAACCAGATGTATCCTCCGACTTTTTAGTTCGCTATTTAAGCAGTCGGGCTTTTTAAATTTTTGCATTAACTTTTTTTACATATTTATTATTTATACATATTTATTTTTTACTTTTTTACATATACAATTTTTGCATTAAGATTAGTTTTATATGTTTTTGAAATCACCTCTTAAATCCCTTTATTTTGATATCCCACACGATGGGTTCGGAAGAAAAAAATATTTTTTCCTCCACAAAATGGCGCTCAAAATCCGCCATTTTTTCTTTTCCAATTTTTATGTAGCCAGTGACACTCGCAGGATTAAGACGAATCGATTGACGTAAGAATAATCAAAATTGGGCAACGCGTTTGGTCTCTAGAACGCCACATAGTAACAAACATACATACATACATTCATACAAACTTACATACATACATAGACTGAAATCTCATAAAAAAAAGAAAAAAAAAATATATATATATTTCTGACAAAATGTGCAGAGTGTGCTATTGGTAGCACTATTCATCGGGCTGCCACATTCCAGGGTGAGTATACGAAAAACATGTATTTTATAATCACTAGTAGCGATGTTGATGATCTATAATAGGCTAGTTTGCTAGGTTAATCGGTAGTTCTGCCAAACGTTCTTTGGGCGAGTGATTATTCAGCCGAACATTCTTCAGATGATCAATCATTTGGCCGACCGGTCTTCCGGTGAACCATCATTCACTGGAACGTACTTCGGTCAAGAGAATTTCGAGCAATCACGGTGCACTTGTTCAATTGAGCTATTTTCTATTGACAATGCATTTTTATATAAGTTTTTTTTTAATAACATGTAAGGATTCTTTTGTTTTGTGCTTCTTTGAAGTGTGTCAATCTATAACAGATCTTAAAGATCTTACTACCATATAAGATTCTGAAATTACCTACCAGACAACGATCAGCATAAACCGCTGGGTTTAAAAGCAAACAATTTTTGATGAAATTGTAAGAAAGTTTTGTAATATTTGCCGTTGGGAAATCTGGTTCGGCACACGGCTTGGTGGCAATGTAAATTGTCTTGAATTGTACCCTTGAACTTCACAACGAGTTTATCAATTAGTGTCATTATCCTAACATGATTACACTTGAGAGAGAGACGGAGCTGTAAATAACGAAGAGCACTATCTTTTTTTTTCACAGCGGAATTATGATGGCTTTATAATAACAATAATAATGGTTTTATTTAGAAAAATACTCGGACTATAAGACGTACGGCGATGCGTCATCGGTACATAGTGGGTATCCTCCCTTCCATAAACACCAAACGTTTTGGGAATATTATTATTATGCGTACAGCAAAGAAGTGAAATTCCCTGCAGGAGTTTTTATTTCCTGATAGCTACAACCTGGGCGTCTTTAAGTCAAGAGTGAAAAGGTTTTATCTAGGCAATCGTGCGTCATTGTAGACCACATCATCGCTTACCATTAGGTGAGATACTGGTCAAGCACAAGCTAAATACAACTTTACAAGGATCAGAAATCAAAAACAATTTTGTTGATTCATTGACATGTTATAACAGCCTATGTATATATTTAGTCATTGACAAAACATGTTCAGAAGATCACAACATGACTACAAACCATTTCTTAAACAAAACTTCCTTAACCTTCTTCCTCTTTAACTCTAAATATAAATGGCAGATTGCCTGTTTTAAATACAACTTTAGTAAGAATTAACTTGACAAATAGGAGATATAGAAAGATAAGTATAAATTAATTTGTTCGCTAGCCGGTTAAATTAATTATCCTTTTCTTTTGCGTTTAGAGATAAAGTTAAAAGAGTTGCCAGAAAGAAAAATTGTTTTAATTTGACAGCGATCTTGTGTTTATTTTGCGCTTTTCGAAGTCATTCCAGGTCGTCCCAATGAGAGCATAATATCTTTCATTTTATATTTGCCAGTAGACGGTTTTCATAAACGGCATCGGATCATCAAGGCATTTGATTTCTCAAAGATCTTCCATTGATCTAGACTTTTATCTTCTATAAAATTACATACATGATCTCTCACCATTTTCCATGGGGGTATGCAAAAACTAAATACTACCCCGGCTAAGATCCTTACATACTCCTTTTCGTTAATTTAAATCGAATTATACTACAGACATAGATCTAACTAGATGACGCGATTGTATGTACTTCGCGCTGTTTCATTTAGCATTAGCGGCACTGGACATCCACCGATATCTAGAAAAATACCTAATTATGACATAGGAATCTAACGTTTAGTAACATAAAGTAAATACTGTACAGAGAAAAGTTGAAGGAGACAGTGAAAATATTTTAACCTTTGGTAAGTAAATTTGTTCTTAAGTTGTGTTTGAAAAAGTGGCACGCTTGGTTTTCATACAGATGGAGGGACTTACGTTATCTATTTAGATATATGTCTGTGGGTCATACACATACAATAAGGAGCCCCATAATTTTGAAGTAACTACTCTCAGGATCAACCATCGCTTCTTTGGGAGATTATCTATATATATATATATCTTGTTTACTTAAAACAAGACACAAGTACCTTTGTTTGGTACTGGGCGGTCTCTAGTGCAGGTATGGTGTCAATATGGGGCATGAAGAGTGACAGTGATCTTTTGGACATAGCCGTAACACATACTGGCCTAGCAACTGTTCAGTACTTTAAGTCAAGAGTAATGTAATACTTAGTACAGTAGTGATAGTAATTGAATCTATAACGAATAATTTGTGTAGAATTTACGTGATATTTCTCTAGTTTACTCCACGACCTCATCCCACCAGCCCCCTTCTACCATCGGACATCTAGACGCACTGCAAGTTACCATCCTTACCTTGTTGCCATTCCACCAATTCGCACCAAGCGCTTCCAAACATCCTTCATAATGCGCACAGCGAATGAATGGAACTCACTACCTGCATCTGTGTTTCCGAACGCATTCAACCCGAATCTCTTCAAAGTTAGAGTAAACAGGCTCCTTCTGGGTAAGCTCACTCCATCGTCGACTCTGTCTCTGTCACCTATGACTTAGACTAGAGTCAAGAGCAAACCCATCTCAAATAAAAAAAAAAAAAAAAAAAAAATACAAAATGCTGCGCCTAGGACTATAATTCTGACACCTGTATTTCACCAAATCACGATCCGATTCAGGTATAAATAATCAGACATATACTTAACTACACACACCGGCAAAATAAGCGGCACAAAATACAAAAAACGTTTCTTTTTTAATACTTTTTATTTTTATAAACTTACATTAGGACAAGATTCCTTACTTAAAACTACACCTTTTGAAATAGAAATGATAAAGTATTTAATACATTTTGTGTGAGTAATAAGAATTTATGTGAAAACTGCACATTGTTGATTTTTAAGGTTACTCAGGAAAGTGAATTATAAAAACATTTTTACAATAAAATTAATATCACATAATATAGAGTGATTTCTTCAAATTCTTTAAATAAAGTTTTCACCAACCCAGACATGTTGGCAATAATGGTATACATTGCCTCATGTTGTAGTCCCAATCATTACTTTTTAACAATATTATAGTCCATTTGCCAAAGTCGATTTTTCTAGCAAAAGTTATACTGTTTCTAAGGAGTGTGCCTCATTTTATGGACCTTTGGCGGGCATGAACGAACCAGCTTCCTTCAACCCCCTTTGTACTGTAAGAGTAAGTACTGAATGATAAACTGTATTTAAAGCGCAAAAACGATGTATTCAGTCCATATGTGGCTTAAAAACTATCGAAAATTGTAAACCTTGTTTAAAATCAATAAAATTACTGACTATGCCATCTAAATTTACGAGACTGCTTTGTTTGGTAAAATAAATTTACACCTGTTTCAAAAAATATCCGAAGTGAAAATACTTCAATGCGTTCTCAATATGTGAATAAACTGTACAACAGAAAATGTAGAACCGCTTTGATGAAATAGAGTTAATTTGGCATGGCTCCGAAGTTTATAATAATATACCCGACACCCTAAAAAAATAGCCCCTATTAAAGTTTAAGAAAAGTCACTACTCGCTATTAATTGAAAATTTTTATTATACTGTAGAACATTTTATAAATGCTAATTTTTAATATTTCGTGTGCAATAAACATTTGCAGTGATTCTTAAATATTTTTAAGAAATCTATTTCTCCTTTTTGGTTAGATTTAATTGTAAATACATTTAAAATATTTTTTTTTAGTTTTCTTGTACTTAAGTATTTAATTTTGTTTTATTCTGTTAGTATTTTTCTTTTCTTTTATTGTTTGCTTTTATTTTCAACAATAATTGTACGCCTTCACGGCAAAACATAGCGCTCGTTATAATTAACTTAAGATCTGTATGTAAATACCTATGTTTCATAAATAAATATCCTGATTCTGACCGTAAGCTCACTTACTGTTGTACATCGAACTTCCTCCAGCTCATTTCTAGCTTGAACGGCCTTTAAACAATTATTCCTCTTAGAAGTACGGGTTTTCTGCCTTGTCCTGATTTTCTCACAAAAACATTAGTGTTTCTGAATCATTGGAGACTGTAATAAATGGCTGAAATAGGTAAACGATGAATTATCCACATTATCTGTAGGTTTGATCATTTCTTCTCATCTCAAGTGCACAGGCCCTCTCCGTTCGGATTAAGTTAGCCACAATGTCATCCTTATCTTCTAAAAAGACATAACGTTAAAAATAAAACAAATCAACCATTTTTTGGAAATAATTAAACATATCCATAATGTGGCAATAAGCGAAATACTTTCTAAATGATGTAAGTTCGAATAAAGTAAAACAATCGCATGAAAGGTGATGTTTTATTGTTTTATCATCATCATCATCATCATATCAGCCGAAAGACGTCCACTGCTGGACAAAGGCCTCCCCCAAGCATCGCCACTTTGACCGGTCCCGTGCGTCTCGCAACCAGCGTATCCCTGCAACCTTCACCCGGTCGTCGGTACACCTGGTGGGAGGCCTTGCAACGCAACGTCTTCCGGTTCGCGGTCGCCACTCCAGAACCTTTCTGCCCTATCGAACATCCGTTCCGCGAGCAATGTGCCGTGCCTACTGCCACTTACGTTTGGCAATTCTTCGGGCTATGTCGGTAACCCTGGTTCTCTTGCTGATCTCTACATTTCTGATTCGATCACGCAAGGAAACTCCATTGCCCTTTGGGTGACTGTAAGCTTTCTGATGAGGCCCATTGTAAGCGGCCACGTCTCAGAGCCATAAGTCATCACTGGCAACACACACTGGTCATAGACTTTCGTCTTGAGACACTGTGGTAAGTTAGACGGGAAGATACCGCGCAACTTCCCGAACGGTGCCCAGCCGAGTCGTATTCGACGGTTGACCTCTTTCTCGAAGTTGGCCCTACCCAACTGGATCGTTTGTCCCAGGTAGACATAGTCACCCACAACTTCGAGTGTATAGTGTCCGACGTTAATAGGAATGGGTGTAACATGGGCATTCAGCATCACCTTGGTTTTGTCCATGTTCATCCTAAGACCCACTCTTTCGGAAGCTCTACCGAGGTCATCGAGCATTATACTGAGGTCCTCCATGGTCTCAGCCATAATCACTATATCGTCGGCAAACCAAAGGTGAATGATGTACTCTCCATTGACGTTGATGTCTAGCTCTCTAGTCCAGAACCTTGAAGACGTCCTCCAGTGCAGCGGTGAACAGCTTCGGAGATATGACGTCTCCCTGTCTCACACCTCGCTGCAAATGTACGGGTTCCGAGGTCTGTTCCTGAAGTCGAACTGACATGGTGGCATTGTTGTATAAGCACTTCAACACCTCGATGTATCGGTAGTCAATTTGGCACCGTTGGAGAGACTGCAGTACAGCCCAAGTCTCGATTGAATCGAAGGCTTTTTCGTAGTCCACAAACGCTAAATAGAGAGGTTGTACTCTTCGGTCTTCTGTATAACCTGCCGCAGCGTATGTATGTGTTCTACGGTGCTGAAGCCTTTACGGAAACCTGTTTGTTCGGGAGGCTGAAAATCGTCAAACCTGCGCGCGAGACGATTTGTGATGACTCTTGAAAACAGTGAAGTGAGATGGGCCTATAGTTCTTCAGTAAGGCATTGTCACCCTTCTTGAAGAAGAGTACCACCACACCCCTGCACCATGTCTGTGGCGTCCTCCCCTCGAGTATGACGGAATCAAACAGCTTCTGAACGGCCTTTAGGACCGGTTTCCCACCCGCCTTCGGGTTCGGAGTTCGGCCGTGATTCCGTCATCACCCGGCGCCTTGTTGTTCTTAAGCTGTTTCAGAGCCATCCTAATCTCATACAGGCTGATGTCCGGAAATGTCTTCGGTATAGTGTCGGGTCAATCTAGCTCTAGGGTCATTGGCTAGATTCGCGACGGGTTTACTGGTTGACGTATACAACTGCCCATAGAATCTCTCGATCTCCCTCAGAAGCTCCGGTTTGGCGGATACGATCCTGCCATCATCGGTCTTCAGTTTCGTGAACTGGCTCTGCCCAATAGACAGATCTCTTGCAAAGACCTTGGAGCCCTTAAACCGCTCAATCGCGTCTTTAATACTTTCGGTATTAAAGCGGCGGAGATAGCTTTTCAAGGACTTTGAGATCCTCCTCCTGTGCTCACGCTTTCTGAAGGAGTTCATCATGTAGAGGCCTTCCTTCTCCATAAAACCGGCCAGTAGGTGATCCCGGTGGTTCCGACGTCAAGGGACTTGTGGACGATAAAGCCGACACCACCCTCGGACTGCCGGTCACCCTCTCGGAAATAGAGCAGGTTACCGGATTTGAGGATTATCAAGTCCTCCCCTTCTCTTCGGACTTTAGATAACCCTATAATGCTCCATCGTAACCTGCTCAATTCTTCCTCGAGTTCGGCTATCTTCTCGTCGGTCCGGAGTGTGCGTGTGTGTGTGTGTGCCAGGTCCAGTCCTCGGTGTTTATTGGGGTAGCCGGATCCATTCCGGAGATTCTTTGCACACCTTGCCACGCCATCGCCTCGACCGCTACCGTAGCCGAGGGTAGACGGGCTGCCGGGCACTCGGGGCCGTTTTTTTGTTGTGCTATTCATATTGGTTTGGGGGGGTTTGCCATTATCGCCACTCTTGGCAGACGGGTTGGCGATCGCAGTTTGTTGGTAAAGTGCACAGAGAACGCTGCTGCCCATTCTCTGGTGTGTCCCTTAGTCGCCTCTTATGATACCCACGGGAAGATATGGGATGGTCAAATTCTTTACGTCCGTCACCATACGGTACATGTTTTATCAATTAGGCATAACTGGTTCAGTAGCAGCTCGGACTTATAATCTCGCCCCTATAACTATTACTAGGACTTATATAAATAACTAGCGAAATGTGGGTTACCTCTGCTCAATCCTCTAGGAACTATAGACGTGACTTTGTGTTCCTCACAACCGTATACACTGTCAGACATCTTTGTGACTACCCCTTTGCAATTACATCAGCTGATAACATTAGCATAGATACAAGTTACCAACAGTAAACTCAACTTTACATACCACTCGATAACAATTAATTTGAATATAAGTTGTTGTGTACTCACTACTCTATCATTGTTCAAGAGCATTTAGCCCCGTCTTCATACCATGTTCCAATCCGTCTCGCTTACAGTTCTCGTGTTATATATAATTAATGCGCCATTGACATTATTTCACACTGTGAGGGTTTAATCTGATGTTAAGACGCCATCTATGTAGATATATAAACGTGTTACCTGACTAAGATAAGGCTAGAGTGCTTTGACACGTTTTACGGCGAATATATTACTTGCGATAGTGATATTTTGTAATAGAGGGATTATGTTTCGTCCCGAATTGTGGTATTTACTTGCAACACCGTGTCGGTGGGCTGTCAACGATTTTGACAGCTGACACTACACAGTCGAAAGAGAAAATTTGTAACCTGAACACGCGGAATTAGGGTCTTGTTGAAACATATCGAATCAAGATGTGTTTCGCCCATTTGTAATAGCTAATAGCACCCTCCGTTCGCAATCGGTTAGTGGGGCGCCCGCGAAGGTGGTGTTAAATATATTTTAAGTACATCGAGGTGCTTTTGTGGGAAACGCGTGTGTGTCTGACGGAAGCCGGAACCCGGCCCAGAACGCATTGGTGGTCCCAATCCAATCATTGTCCTTTTTTATATATATATTCTCCTATCCCTAACCTCACGGCACGATATTGATCGACCCCCAGGAGTCTACCGCAGGAATCTAAGGTAGGTGCCTGTAATGTTGCCGGCTAACCCTTGTGCCACCTTATACCCGTAGTAGGAACCAGTATATCTCCCAATAAGGAGCAAATCCCTAGCTTTCCACTGCTGCGAACCGAAGTTTCGTGGGGTACAGTTTCAGACAGGGTCCAGGAGTCCCAACGCTGCTATGGGCCCCAGCGTTAGCTCCTGGCTTGGGACCAGAAGACCTGTATTTAACATTTGGTAGCAAGAGCGTGGTTTGCATTCCACGAGCATAATAAACGCTAGGACACTCGTTCACAGTGAACGCTGTATTTTTTGTCGGTTTGCTTTTTATTTTTGAGAATACTGGTTTGGAAAGTGGTAAATTTTGAGTCACTCAGAATTAGCGGTGTCTTATTAGAGGCAGAAAACCCCCTCAGTTACATTCCAATTTGTTATAATAAAGTGTACAACTCACAACTTAATATTGTCACTCCGGGATAGAAGATTACATTTTTGTATTGAACATATAATTTGTTTATTTGTTGTATACAATACAATATAGGTTTGGTGCAGACTAAAGAGTCTTCCCTAATTGTATTTAATTAAATCATAGTTATTGTTGGACCTTGAACCAACTATGTTGGTATTGTAAGTTTGTTTACATTATAAAAATACTCAGTGCCCGCTACAGAAGTTATTGTTGTAAAGTATATTGTTACCAATTATATAAGAAGATTGGTTAGTTTCTTTGATATTTACAGTAATATTCTAATTGATTCAAGTTAAAGTCATTGTTTTTAACTATTAAAGTAAATTGAATATTGAACTTTTATTGTAAAATCAACCTACCCACTTTAGTGTTGATAATTTTTAATTTTTTGAATACCAGAGGGTATCTTCGATTGTTGGACATTGAACCTACTATCATGGTTTGGTAAGTTTGTTTACATTATAAACATACTCAGTGCCCGCTACAGAAGTTATTGTTGTAAGGTATATTGTTACCAATTATATAAGAAAATTGGTTAGTTTGTTTGATATTGACAGTAATATTCTAATTGATTCAAGTTAATGTCATTGTTTTTAACTATTAAAGTAAATTGAATATTGAACTTTTATTGTAAAATCAACCTACCCACTTTTGTGTTGATAATTTTTGTTTTTTTTTAATACCCTCTTGTGTGTTGATAATTTATTTTCTTGAGGTACCCACTTTGCTTTTGATAATTTATAAATTGGTATTTGGGGTTCCATACCCGCTTTGTTTTTGATAATTTATAAATTGATATTTGGGGTTCCATAATGGTTTTGTACTGGAAAATAATTAAGTAAATGTAACAGGGTTCAGTACTATTTGTTGAATTAACTTGTTGTTTCTCTTACAGACTTTATTATTTGATATTTAATTTGGTAAGAGAATTACTGTAAAACTGTTGTTTTGGTTACACACATATATTTATTTATTTATTAAAAACTTTATGCACAAGTACAAAGGCGGACTTAATGCCTTAGGCATTTTCTACCAGTCGACCTTAGGGTGGTGCAGAGATAAAATAAGGCAGGTGCAACTAAATTAAGGGATAAATTGAGAAAAAAAACATATATAAAAAATACATACAAATATATACTTAGATACATACATACAAAAACAATGCTATAGAGAAACCGAAACCAACAAATCAATTCTGTGATGATTCTGCAAACTTCTTGCGAATGTGCTCACGTGCCTTCAATTTGAAAGATAACCGACTGTTTGCCATCCTGATATTCTGAGGGAGCGCATTCCAAAGAGAGATAGCCTGGACAATGAAGGACGAGTGGATAAACCCAGAGCGGTGAGAAGGACATTGTAGAAGACGATTATTGGTGGAGCGAAGATTTTTACTGTGAGCAGAGCAAAGGAATTGAACATGAGAAATCATATAAGAAGGTTTATCAATAAAAGAAAACAGGGTAGTCAAGGCCCTCAGCGCTCTACGCTGACGAATGGGTAACCATTTTAAAAGTGATCGATGAGTGGATACATGATCATACTTACGGACGTTGAAGACAAATCGAATGCAGTTATTTAGAAGGCGGTCAAGTACATTTATCATTATTTATTATGGCGTATATTATTAATTTAAGTTGTTGAACATTTTGTGTATTAATAATATTTAATCACCGTTGCTTACATTTTGACAGTATGACTGCCTATATATTTGCTTGTAGGATTAGAGCGGAATTGAGATGGGTGACCTTGGTGGCCTCTTTGATAAGTAGATCTGATAGATCAGAGGCTTTGTTGGCCCTTTATAGTGAACTCCCAGCTCGTCAAGCCAGGGTGGATGAATGCTTTGCGGAGTGTTTGGCGCTATTGTACACCGAGGACACTGAGTTGGCCGCTGCGGTTGAGGCAGACATTGTTGAGGCAACCGTTAGGTTGAGGGGTTTTGCACATGGGAAATTGATGGGAATAGAAGGAATGAATGATGCCACATACCCCCCCCCCCCTTTTGATAATTTGTTGAAGTCTTTGGATGAGGAATGTCGCCTTTTGGACAATTCTGGTGTTGAAGGTCTCTTGCGGGCCCCAGAGCGGCCCTCTCTGGACCTGCGTCGTGTTGGTGCGTTCCCCTCCACTTATGGGTTGGGTGAGCCACGACGCTAGCCTCATAAATTTGTAGCGACTCAGGATCGCAGTATGCTTTGCTTATATTGCAACAAGGATGGCCATATGGTCACGTCCTGTCCGAAGTTCTTAGAACGGAACACAAGGGACCGATGTGGAATCGCCAACAGCCGCAAGTGGTGCTACACTTGTCTGGGACAGCATTTGCAGCGGGATTGCCAGAGGTCGGATCCTTGCCCGCACTGTCAAGGTAGGCACCACCACGTGTTGTGTCTGGACCAAAATGGTGTTGGTGGTCCTGATGATGCCGGACGCTACCCATAGGCGGGGGAGCGCATCCCCACCAACCCCAGGTGGATCCTCAACGGGGTGTACCTCGCAATAATAGGTATCAACAATAGGTAGTCACCCCCCTCTCCTCCACTACAGCCGTCCAGCCAGAGAAAGTCCTTCTGCCATCTGTCCCTGTAATGATCTGTGGCCCGAAGAGTAAATCTTTGTTAGTTCGTGCTCTTTTGGATTCGGCTTGTCAAGGTTGTCTTTTTTCCTTTTGTTTAGTGGAAGGATTGGGTCTCCCACGTGGATTCAACCCTTCTACCATATGGGTGGTATTGAAGCGGTTGGTCAACGTGGAGAAATTGAAATTTTTGTTTCGCCTGTTCATTGTGGGCCAAGAATCTTGGCCAAGGCCGTTGTTTTGAATGATATTTTGGGCAGACACCCGCAGGTAACCATTAGCCTGCAGTGGTGAAATTGAAGTCGGACCTAATTCGTGCCGACCCGAAGTGGTTGGTACCCGGACCCGTATATGGGTGCGGATGTTTTGGGTTTGATTTTGTCCGGGACCAAGTGGGTTCGGCAGACGAATAGGTTAGTAGTTGTACCGACGGTTTTTGGTTTTGGCTTTACGGGTCCCGTTTTGAAGGGCTCCGCCCCGCGGATTGAGAACCAAGGACTGATATTGAGATAGTCCTTTGTTGGCTTCGCACCTCAGCTCATACGTTGGAGGTTTTTGTGGCGAATAGTCTCACAAAGTCAGAACTCTGAGACTGAATTGAGCTGGAGACATGTCCCAGGAGAATTGAACCCCGCAGATCGCGCGTCCCGTGGTTGCGAGGCTCCTGCCCTTCTTAACCATTCTCTTTGGTGGAGACCAGACTGGTTGACGCATCGCAAGTCGTCCTGGCCCCAGAATAGGTTCTCCTCTCCAGAGGTTTTGCCAGTTTTGCGTATTGGAATTGTTGAAACACAACCTGCATATAATTTGGATTATCTTTTGGACAGATACAGTTCTTTGTTGAAATTGTTAGGAGTTACAGCTTGGGTCCGGCGTTTCATACGTAACGGACAGAACCCTAATAATAAATTGTTATCCTCAGTTTTGTCGCCTCATGAACGCTAAGAGGCCCTGATGTTGTTGGTTCGTGCTGTACAAGCCGAAAACTTTGACCAGACTATTGAAGCCCTGAAGAAATGCTCAGCTTTGAAAGGCACAATCGCTTGTCTTAATCCATTCCTAGACCAATCTGGTTTGCACAGAGTCGGAGGACGACTGCGGAATTCGAACTTGTCTTATGGTGCTCGCCATCCTTTGTTGCTCCCTAAAGGAGGAGCGTTGGTGAAATTGTTGGTGTCCGATCGACACATTAATAACGCACACGCCGGTTGCAACGCCCTGGTAGCCATTTTCCAGCGTGAATTTTGGATTTTGTCGGCCAGACGCACTATTCGTGGCATCATCTTTAAATGTATGCAGTGCTATAAGTTGAAGGCTGCTCCCACTCAACCAATAATGGGTGATTTGCCAACCGACCGAGTGACGAAGAGCAGACCATTTGCTTCGTCTGGAACCGATCTCTGGTCCCTTCTTGGTGAAAACTTCTCAACTTCGGAACGCCAAGGCTGTCAAGGCCAACCTGTGTGTGTTCGTTTGTCTGGCCTCCAAGGCGGTTCACTTGGAACTTGTAACTGCCCTCAGCACAGATGCGTTTGTTGCAGCGCTAGGTAGATTTGTTTTCCGCCGAGGACTACCATCTTTGATCCGTTCTGATAACGGTACTAATTATAAGGGCACTGATAGATATTTAAATGATATTTGTAATTATCTAAATAAGGATAAAATTTGAGAATTGCCATGGCGCAAATGGGTATTAATTGGCATTTTTGTAAATATTGCGATAGTAGCAAAACCACTTCTCCGCCGTGTTGTTGGTGAAACTATTTTCACATTTGAGGAACTTGTTACGGTATTTTGTAAAATCGAGGCCGTCCTCAAATCACGACCCCTCTGTCCAATCTCCTCAGACCCAAATGACCTGGAAGTCATGACCCCTGGTCATTTTTTGATTGGTCAGCCTCTTAACGCCCTGCCGAAATACCCCTTCAGGGAAATTAAATCTCCGCAATTGACTGGTCTTTGGAATATTTGCATATTCTGCAGCGGCGCGTTGAGTGGTCTGACAAAACTGTCCCTCCCAAAGTTGGAGACCTTGTATTTGTTAAAGAACCTCATTTGTTGCCTTTATATTGGCGTCGTGGACGCATTGTAGATTTATTCTATGGGTCTGACGGAGATCCCAGAGTTGCAAAGGTCTTGGTCGGAGATTCGGTTTTGAAGCGAGCAGTGGCAATTTAGCACGATTGCCCATTTATAAGCGGACATAACTCCTTATGTCCGGGACGGGGGGATGTTTCGTCCCAAATTGTGGTATTTACTTGCAACAAGGTGTCGGTGGGCTGAAAACGATTTTGACAGCTGACACTATACAGTCGAAAGAGAAAATTTGTAACGTGAACACGCGGAAGTCGGGTCTTATCGAAACATATCGAATCGAGATGTGTTTCGCCCATTTGTAATAGCTAATAGCGCCCTCCGTTCGCAATCGGTTAGTATGGCGCCCGCGAAGGTGGTGTTAAATATATTTCAAGTACATTGAGGTGCTTTTGTGGGCAACGCGTGTGTGTCTGACGGAAGCCGGCAGACCTGTATTAGTGTTTGAATATTGTGTGACAATGTATGTCTTCTAAAGGAGTCAGCAGCTTCTTAAGGTGGGCAGGGCACATTGCTCGCAGATTGGATTGCCGATGGGGCTTTTTATTAGTGACACAGTCAATGACATCGGCTGGAAACTGGAACTGGAAATAAGAAAAATAAACTTCCTCGTCAGAATTTATTTGGTTCATTAAACAAAGGTGAGGCAGAACTCTGAAAAGAAATACAACAGCTGGCATGTTACCGATTCTAATTTTCCGGGCGAATTAATTTCAGAGATGTTACCTTAGAATGTCAATGGACAGACACATTTTCCATCAAATTGAGTAGCACGGTTAGTTTCTTATTTTAGGAATTCTTGTTCAAGCTATAATTATTTCGATACCAAATGGTGAGAGAGAGTGGGCTGATATCGGAGCAGATTAAAATCGGATTCATAGATATAAAATTTCTTCGAATTCTAGGACATGCCGGTTATCAATGATTTCCTTCACCGTTTTGAGAGTGATGATAAATATTACACTTAGGCTCTCAGAGTTAACACGAGGTTGAATTAACAATATTGTTTGACAAGATAGTCAATTAAACGTCGTGTTAGCAACTAACTCTGAGTTAAGTTGTTCGTGCTAGTCGGCCTCATTAATGCAACTACCTGTGTTGAAACCTACTACTTTGGACTCAAAAGTCGAGGCCGTAACTACTAGACCACCACTGAACTCCACAAAAACAAGCATTAAGCAAAATACCAGGCTTTAACATTATTTATCAATGTAGTCAAGGTAGACTTCGATTTTCGTATAGCCCTTAGCTCTTTTTACTAAGCCTCAGTAAATTGGATTCTACAGAAAAGAAGGTTTAGTTTACTACTATTGGCATTCCTATTCATTGGAAAACATAAAACGGTAAAAACTTGAAAGATATTACTGCCTTATTCATCTTAAACTGTTAATAGAGAAACCTCATTTAAACGGATCTAAAGGAGACCAAACAGTTTCGAAGTGAGTTTGCAGTATCACTTTACAAAACAGCAATTTAGTGAAAACTCACTTAAACTGTCTACAGAAGTGCCCCTTGATTAAGTACTAAAAAGCAAACTATAATGAGAGTCTTAATATCCAGATAATGTTTAGTGGATCCAATTTCGAGTAAAGCGCGTACTCGAGAGGACTTGAGATCTTTTTAATCGCTTGTGATTTGTATAACGAAGTTTGTTGGTTGAACTGCTTTTAAGTTAAGATCTTCTCAAATTCATTTTCTTTATTTTATTGCGATTGGTCAGCATCTTTATGCACTCTTTTATAAGTTTACCGCCAGATAAACAAGCAACTTCTTTCTCTATTAAATCTTCAAGTAGAACAATTGAAAACCATGCCTACAATATGAACACAGAAAGGAAAGTCCGCATTCACAAATAAGACGTAAACTTTCTAGACGTCGCTTTATCTTAAATCAATGTTAGTGAGCCCGTAGCTTTAGTCTTGTTTTACATAGGTTCACAAATTAATTTGGCAGTTCACATACTACCTCTCCTATATTAATTTAAGACAACATACAGTCCCCTGTGTGATATGACTGAAAAAGTTCGGCATGCGGGCGCTCCATAAACGTGTTCCAAATACTTTTAGATGGAGAATTCTTGTTCCTTGAGATAACATGATGAGTACATTGTATGGGCGTATTTTAATTTTGGCTTTAGTAATTATACGGTATGGGGGCCTCAGTGATTTTGTTGTTAAATATGACAACCTAGGCTGTGTTGGAAATCCCTGGATGAGTTTTTAGGGCCCTGTGGTAATGTTCGTAAAAAGTCAACCAGGGTTAGGTATGCTGGTATGCTCTCACAAATTTTATAGTTTTTGAGTTGTGCTGCTCATGCCACGCTGCAACTTCTTATTTTTTTTATAGTTTGCCCCACACTAAGTATTTCTTCCTGTATCGTAAGTGTGTTTACAAACATATAAACTCACATACACAACACCCAGAGCCGGAACAAATAAAGCAAATTTATCTCAAGTATTGTAGATTTCCAGTGCTGTTTGTTCAACGGCCAGTCATTAGTAATATGGTATTCGTGCAACTTAATATAGAAGTTACAAGATATTACATATTTTTATTCTGTCTCACTGTACAGAAGTCTTAAGCCTGTACAAAGTGGGTTTATTTTTCAATTAAAACAAAAGGCATTACTCCGAAAACATTGTCTCCTTATGTTAACCCTTCTTAGCTTCACAGCCATTAAAACCAACGTATAACGGTATAAGTACACCAAAAGCACATTAATCCTTAAAACGGGTAATTATAATGAAATTTTGTAGCCATATACAGTGAACAACGTGTAAGAATAATTTACTAGGGCATTACCACACCGTAAATAGTGTTTCATCCCATAATAAATGAAGCGTGCTTTATCAGATTATTTAGCGTTAAATTTGAATATAATGGGACTATTATTTCATTGAGTCGTCAAACAAAATGTGTGTCATGAGTTTCATGTTGTGATTAAATAAAATGTGTGTTCATTTATGAGCCAATGATTTTTCTTAAGCATTTCAAACATTTAAAGGACCAGTTGTATCGTCACCATAGTTACCTTCATTATTTTTCTTGCCCTCCCAATGTTTTATGGTCAATGCAACATGTTTTCAGCCATACTTAGGTAATTCTCTATTTGTCGTCATGCCTACCAATGTATAGATTAATTCTGAACATTTTTGTTAAATGACTATCAGAGTCACTTAAAGTTATTTTAGAAGCGGTAACGATTCTTGAAAGGAAAAATGTGCGTATGTCATGAGCAATGGCAATATCACGTGGTCAGTCAAACATTTTATAGTAAGAGTCTGCCTGACCCCTCAAGCTTATCCCGAGCACATAAGTATTTCCGCACGTTAAAAATAAAAAAGATATCACAAACCTTCCGGTGGTAGTCACATTGAATCTATCACTATTTCCAACAGATATGCATATTCACAATTTATTACACGAACGCATTCAGTTGACCTGCAACTCGCTTTGATATTTGGTATTAAATTATGAACGCGTCCTCGAGCAATGCATCATATGATTCATCGGTGGTCAAGAGGCGTTTATGCATGTGATACATCAATACCGGTCTTGCGCACCCCTGCGTTGCGGTTTCGTAGGTTTAATCTGAAGTCTGTATTGGTATTGTTAGTCAATTTATTGTTTATCAATTGAGCCTTTGTATTGGAATGGAAACAAATAGTATTGGAGGACAATACCTAGTAATTCCTTAATGCCGGGTGTTAGGAGTGTTGAAATAAATGGAATCATTGAGTTTTCTTGGTGAAAAATGTTAATTATTAAAAAAAAACCGGCTAAGTTCGAGTCGGACTCGTGCACGAAGGGTTCCGAACAATTACCGTAAAAAATGCCGAAAAAATCACAATTGTTATATGTAAAATAAATATTTAAGTGGTAAATGTTTATTTTATTCTTTTTTTTTGTATACAGTATTAGTAGTAGTAGTATTTTATTAGAATAACAGAAATACATCATCTGTGAAAATTTCAACTGTTTAGCTCTCACGTTTCATGAGATACAGCCTGATGAAAGACAGAGAGAGGGACCGTGGAGTCTTAGTAATAGGGACCCGTTTTTACACTTTGGATACGGAACCCTAAAAAAATATTCATTGAAAAATATATTTTTTAACAAGCTTTTTTCGTATTCTTCTCAGCAAACCCTTTCATTTGATGGCCATCATGGCAGTGTACGAAAAAGAACTAGTCCGCGATCTTGGGTCGTCCACCATATTGGATTTAGAATGACGTCACTTAGTTAACCATGCATAGTCATCCAAACTAAACGTGTATGCAAAATTTCATCATTATTGATGGAGGATAACTGCTTTAAAATTAAATTGCGAGATTTGACCCGAACACACTTACTTATATATACAGATATTGCAGATGCTTTGCTTCCACAGCCAGCCAGTCTATGTATTCAAGATAAAAAGTAGGCAATAGTATTGGAGCTTCCTTTCAGTGAAAATAATTTGTAATCAAATAAGAATTGCCTAAATTACATATTACCACCTTCTGGGCAAGCTCATTTCATCGACTTTGTCTCTGTCAACTCTGACTTAAACTAGAGTCAAAAGCAAACCCATCTCAAATATAAAAAATTAACGATAATTCTTTTACATCTTTGTATTAATTTAGAATTTACATGGAAATAAATGCCAGAAATGTCAATACACAATAAAGACTTTTGTTTACCCCTTTTAAGGTTAAAGTATGACGTAGCCACACTGAAACGTTTATTCATGGGTAAGTGAGCTGTGATGGACCTTTTGTTTACAAAGAAGCCAGATGGGCGTTAACGTAAAGCCTTTTCATCTCCCTATTGTCTAGAGGGACCATAAGTTGTCTTATAGACTTTGCCAGCTTATACAAGGGTTATTAAAGTTTAAATAAGGAACTTAGAAGCAATATCATGGCAATAATATTATAATGAACGATTTTATTTATTTACTAGCTATTGCCAGCGGCTTCACCCGCGTGAATGTTAAAAAATATCCCGAGGGAACAAATTCACGGGATAAAAATATCATATGTGCTCTTCCTGTCTCTGTGTTCAATTTAATTTAGATCCGACCTGCCTTTTGAGCGTGATGAAGTAACAAACATACAAACACTCACACACTCACAAACTTTCGGCTTTATAATATTAGTGTGATCTATGTGCCCAATTTAATCCAGATCCGTTCAGCCTTTCTGGTGTGATGGAGGAACAAACATCTATTCAAACTTTCGTATTTATAATATGAGCAAGATTATAGTAGGATTTTGTCTTCTTCTTCGTTTCGATGGTACATTAATTGAACAAACCAATTGGGCTCAGTAGGTGGCTACGTTTATTGCAGCATCAGAAGCATTGTACAGGTCATCCAGGGTGCAAGTGAATGGACAGTCGGGTCATACATACAGGTCATACGTACAAGGGCCATCGCATTCGCACCGGGTGTTTACTGGACTGATGATCCCCCATATTTCTTTTTTGTATTGTTATGTAATTACAAAAACAATATTAACTTAGCCAGCGAATAAAGAATAAACACAGTGCAAAGACATCTAAAGAGTTCGAAACTTACACTTTTAAATCACTTTCCTTCTTTTGGGGCAGTTGAATAAGAAATCATCGTAATTTATTTACCAATATCTCCTACAGGAAATCCTATGAAGAAAGATTGTTTTTTTTTTTTATAAAAAATACAAAAAGGCGTTAAGACGTCAAGGTTAGTGAGCGAAAAAATATAAAGGGCCAACTTTCAAAATGTCGTATCAACAGATTGATTGATAATCTTGCGAGCCACCAAGCGAGCGACAGCTAAGGGTTCACAATAGGGTTTGTCGGTGAACGGAACTGCACCCGTAGGGCTGTCGAATGTAGAGTTAGAAAGGGCATAAAATGTTCTGAATTTAGTATTAATAACATACCTACCGTTTTTTATTTTCCTTCGGGCGTATGATGGAATAATTTTGGTATACGAGCTAGTCAAATATGAACGCGCAAGGCTTGTTTAAAATATATTTATATAATTAAATACACGTGTGCTCAGCATGAGCGTTATAATATGAAGAACACTTAAATCTATGTTACATGGGCTTATAAACTAGTTGAAAGGTTTACATGTGTGTGTATGATGCATGCAGATGCATGTCAGATCACACTTCTAGTTGTTTTAGCAATCATTACTTGGTAATTTAATACAAACATATCGAAATCTTTAATTTCATAAAACAGTTGTTTGTTTATCAAATGACCTCTTCAAGCGGTCATAACTCAAGTTTTATCATGGATGGTTGATAACTTCAGTCATTGTTTGCTTTGCATAATTAGGTACAAACGAAGAAATAGTCGCATCATCACCATCTAATCCATCTGTTCTTTTCCCATTTATTTTTTTATGTTTGATTTAATTTTGATTTATTTTGAGTTATTTTTCAATGTTTCTATTTTGATTACTTTTAATTCAACTTTGATTTAATTTGATTTTTATTAAATTATGATTTATTTTTAATTTATTATTGATTTTGTTTTTTACTCTTTGCTTCGTTCAATCATCTTTTAAACGGTTTAAATGTTTTTTCTATATTCTAAAATTATATATTATATCATTAATTAAATATATAATATTATTATTTTTATAACTTTTAAATAATAAAATATGTGCTTTTATGTGCAATTAAGATTCACATATTGTAAATTTCGATCAGACTTTTTCTGTTGCACATATTTTTTGCGTATTCGATTGTACATCCAGTTTTGTGAATTATAAACTAAATTAATTAAAAACTGTTAAACGGTATTTGGGGAATTCCCGAAAGCCAATTCATAACATTTATATGAATTGGCTTTTGGCAGATGAATTTATCCGGGATAAAATGCCAACGAACAGCGCAGTATCGGTAGGAGGACATTTTGAAAGCACATAGCTGAAGCAACAATATAAAAACACCTCCGAAAATAATATAAAAAGTAAAATTAGCTACTATTTCTTGTAATATTATCAATGGCGTGTCAGTAACATGCTACACCATATAAATGATAATACTGTGAACATTTTTCATTATTTTCATTAATTTACTGTCCTCTAAGGTCTTGACACCCACGTGCATTTCATGTATGTTTTGCTACCAACCGAGCAGACTGAACTAAAACAGAGCAAACAGCTAAGTCAGTGGCCAGCAGTCGAATTGTATAATACAATGGTTAATGGAGCAGGGTGGGTCTGTCTGGTGAAAAACGTATATAAAACTGTAAGCAGAAGAGCACAAAATTATGCTTCGTGTCGCATTCTGTGCTCCGTTCCTTCCGTTTAGTTCTTTGTGCAGAAATATCAGGAACATTTTGAAATTAAACCAATCCGACTAATGTAAAAATGCGATACAAGTTTTTCTATGTATTTCGATTTAGCGTTTTATTTGTAGTTCAATATTTGGATTTTAATACTTTGAATAACATAACATTACGTCTAGTCGGTAGAGCTTCCGAAAGAGTGGGTCTAAAAATGAACATGGACAAAACCAAGGTGATGTTGAATGCCCATGTTGCACCCACTCCTACCAAAGTCGGAGACTCTACACTCGAAGTTGTGGACGATTATGTCTACCTGGGACAAACGGTCCAGTTAGGTAGATCAAACTTCGAGAAAGAGGTCAACCGTCGAATCAGACTCGGTTGGGCAGCGTTCGGCAATTTGCGCGGTATCTTCTCGTTTATCTTACCACGGTGTCTCAAGACGAAAGTCTATGATCAGTGTGTGTTGCCAGTGATTACTTACGGGACAGAGACGTGGTCGCTCACAATGGACCTCATCAGAAAGCTTAAAGTCACCCAAAGGGCAACGCAGAGGGCTATGCTCGGAGTTTCCTTGCGCGATGGAATCAGAAATGAAGACATCCGCAAGAGAACCAAGGTTACCGATATAGCCCGAAGAATTTCCAAACTTAAGTGGCAGTGGGCAGGGCACATTTCTTGCAGAACAGATGGCTGTTGGGGCCGAAAAGTTCTAGAATGGCGACCGCGTACTGGAAGACGCAGCGTTCAGTGTGGTGACGCTTGGGGGAGACTTTTTTTTTTTTTTTTGGATGTGAAATCATCCAATGACTTCTCCCGCTCTGGGTGAAGCAGGAGGACGTGTCAGACTTTTACTGACTAAAACCCACCCGTGTTCCTTCAGTTGCTTTTGCCAGGGCCGCGGTAACTCTCTTTCAAATTCATCCGCGACCCAGACAGGCATCGGCCCTAATGGACCCCGTCAGTTTTGCTGACATCTCTTTGAGGCGCGCGTGGAACACTACGCGCCGTCGACTCAGGCCTGGTCCTTATCGGACGGCGAGCAACCCATTACTCGCCGTCCGCAAGCCCGCGCCTACGGTGGCCGGGAATCGGCTTGCGACTCCCGACGCCCAGGGCGTCTCCTGCGGTGGCTAGGGGCGCGAGGGCGCCATTTTTATTTTCCAATTTAAATGTAGCCAGTGACACTCGCAGAGTTAAGACGAATCGATTGACGTAAGAATCATCAAAATCTGCCAACGCGTTTCGTTTCTAGAATGCCACGTAGGAACAAACATACATACATACATAGACTGATAAACACATTACTCTCCTTCGGCAGTCGGGCAAAAAGGAAGTTATTTTTCACTTTGTAGTGTTTTTATTTGGAAGTCGGTAGCATTTTTTTGTAATTTTTTTTTCATTCCTAGTATATCTCCCAATTACCAGCTAATTATGTAGTTTTCCTGCAACATAAGATTATGTTATAAGCCATGTGAAGATTCAAAATGAGAATCATTTCGTTATTGGCATTTGCAAAATGTTTTCGAATGGGCAAAAGAAGATTAGATTAGATTATATTAAGACCGGCTGGTGTCCGCAACTCCACGTCTAAGCGCGTATTTTGCGTACGGATGGGCAAAAGAAACATGAATATTAAAACGTAAATCTGTAACGCAGCAACCCTTATTTCGACTTCCTTCCTGATTATGACAAATGCCGACAATATTGTAAATTGCCATACCATTTACCATGTTTCAGTGCGTGTAAACATTTGCTATTTGATTTTGTGTATTATGAAATAAATAATAACTGAAAAGATGCCAACAAGAATTACGGGAAGAGGCTCACTAAACATATTATGGTCGGATAAAAACTATTTTGGTTTTCCTGAGAGCCCTTACACTCTAGACAAGTGACATTAACTAAGATTTAGCGATAGTGATTGGTTAAATGTCTAAAACGTATGCGATTGGCAAGGGTTATTGAAACGTCCAATCCCTGAGAAGCTGATTTTAAAATGAGAATCACGTCTAAACGACTGGTTGTATTTTTTTTAAGTATAATGTTTTCATTAGACCATTTTTTTAATAATTTGATCTAAGAAAATTTTGAGTTTTATTCGTATAACATAGTGTAATTAATTTGTAAAGTTATGTCTAAAACGGACAAAAACATGACAATCGCACCAAAACCGCTGGGCGTATTTTAGTGAAGTAGACACCAACTCAAAGACAATTTAATTATCTACATTTTGATCTCAGGCTTTTTTTAAAGTCCTAGAATAAGAAGGAAACTAAAAAAAACTACTCAATTTTGGGTCGCACGGGTGTGAAACGAGTGCGCGTTTTGTTCCCTCAAGGTCGTTGGCGCCACTTGTGAGGTGAATTTGACTTACATCTTTGATGACGCCTGTCCTACTCACCGAGTTATTCTACTTAAGATTTTCTTATTAGGCAATACTCCATGCTACATTTAGCGATCAAATATTCAAAAGAAATACTTATTTACAATAAAACAAAGATATATCATACAACTCATAAAATTTTATTAATCTTTACACTTGTGCTCTTGGAACACTATAAATTTTCCTTTAAATATAAAACCTGTAAAATCATATATTTTTATAGTTAAATCAGCCTTTGGCAGTCTTTTGACAATAGGAACTATAAAAATCAAACAAAATAAGAATTTCTTCCAAAAAATAAATAAAAATACAACTTCTCAAAATTTTGTCTTTTTCAAGGGCCAAGCAGCTAGTACATGTTGGAGTTATAAGCTTTAGACATACTGCCCTGGCTTCGCATGGGACTAAAATTATAGATAAAAACCTTTCTCGTTCTTTCTATTAGTAAAAACCGCATCGAAATCCGTTGTGTGGTTTAGGAGGAATTGGCGGATATACAGACAGACGCCTTTACAGCAAGCGAATTTGTTTTTTACTTTTTATAATATGTAATGATATTTCTTGCAATCGTAGCAAGCATATCTTGTTTTTTCAATCTACGCAAAATATCGACCATTTCTAGAAGGACCGGTTATCCCAGGTACCTCATCAATCTTTAAAATGTCAAAAAAAACTATAATGATTTGACTTACGTAGTCTGTACCCCGGTCTCACGCATCGGACTTGCGCCAAAACTCCAAGACGTGGGTCTGCGTCGCCGGCGCCGTGGTGGGCTTAAAATGAACTGAAGGGACTTGCAATGATGAAAGTACGCGAAAACACAACTCAATTTGATGCGGATAAAAATTTTATTCGACTTTTTCAAACCACCCGGTCTTACAGACTTGCACGTCATAAATGGCGGATTAAATTTTTACTCGCTTCCAGTTCAAATAGCCGTCATGAGAAAGTAGAGACGCTCGAAAGGTTGATAAATAATAACAACGCTTGAGCAAAACTGAGTCAGGTTGAGTTAAGTTTAACATAAGCTGTAGTGTATTTGCCATTCCATCAAAGGAAACAGCCTAACACTATTGTATCCAGTTAATCAACGTCACGTTTATTATGCAGCAATCAAGGAGCTCATAAAACTAAAATGACGAGTTTCAGGTTCAACTACCGTCTTGTCTATTCTATTATATATACACTCACCTATCATAATAGCTGTAGGTATGTTAATATGTATGTTTTGGCTTGCAACCTATAGGACATGGGACTTGTTCGCTAAAAACACCCTAATACAATCAAGGAATCTACCCTATATACCGTTCAAAATGTATGTACATTTTATAGTAGTGAGTGAGAGTTCTGGCTTTCTGGAGTATACTTTTTTGAATTGCATGTATTGTTGCATTAGATACCGAGGAGTTCCCGGCCCTCCCTACCTCTGATATATTTTTTTGGGTTTATATAACGAACATTGAAATTTATTTTTACTTTTATAAACTTTAATCTTCAACCATGCTCTGCTGATACTTGAGTGAGAGTTCTGGCTTTTGGTGGGATACGTTTATAAAGTGCATATATATTTGTATTAGAAACCGAGGAGTTCTCGGCCCTCTCTACCTCTGATATATTTTTTTTGGATTTTTATAACGAACATTGAAATTTGTTTTTACTTTTATTAACTTTAATTTTCAACCATGCTCTGCTGATACTAGAGTGAGAGTTCTGGCTTTTTGTAGGATACTTGTATAAAGTGCATATATATTTGTAGTAGAAACCGAGGAGTTCTTGGCCCTCAGTACCTCTGATATATTTTTTTTGGATTTTATAACGAACACTGAAAAATTTCTTGATCTTAGCAATTTTAAATCTTCAACCATGCTCTGCTAATACTTGAGTGAGAGTTCTGGCTTTCCGGAGTATACTTTTATAAATTGTATTTATTGTTGTAGTAGAAACCGAGGAGTTCCCGGTCCTCAGTCCCTCTGGTATATTTTTTTTAGGTTTTTATAACGAACACTGAAAAATTTCTCGATCTTAGTTAACCTAAATCTTCAACCATGCTCTGCTGATACTTGAGTGAGAATTCTGGCTGTCTGGAGCACCCTTTTATAAAATGCATATATAGCTGTAATAGAAATCGAGGAGTTCCCGGCCCTCCCTACCTCCGATATTTTTTTTTTGTATTTTTATAAAGAACACTGATAAATTACTTGATATTAAACCTAAATCTTCAACCATGCTCTGCTGATACTTGAGTGAAAGTTCTGGCTTTCTAGAGCATACTTTTCTAAAATACATATATAGCTGTAATAGAAATCGAGAAGTTCCTGGCTCTCCCTGCCTCTGATATATTTTTTTTGGATTTTATAACGAACACCAAATTTTTTGATCTTAGCTTACCTAAATCTTCAACCATGCTCTGCTGATATTTGAGTGAAAGTCCTGGCTTTTTGGAGTATACTTTAATAAATTGCATTTATTGTTCTAGTAGAAACCGAGGAGATCCCGGCCCTCCCTACCTCTGATATTTTTTTTTTGGATTTTATAACAAACATTGAAATTTATTTTTACTTTTATTAACTTTAATCTTCAACCATGCTCTGCTGAGTAAGATTTCTGGCTTTTTGTGTTATACGTTTATAAAGTGCATATATAGTTGTATTAGACGCCGAATAGTTCCCGGCCTGCAGTACCTCTGATATATTATTTTACGATTTTTAAAAAATATTTTTTATCTTAGCTATCCTAAATTTTCAACCATGCTCTGCTGATACTAGAGTAAGAGTTCTGGCTTCTAATAGCATACGTTTTTAAAGTGCATGTACAGTTTTAGCAAAAACCGAAGAGTGCCTAGCCCTCAATACTTCTGATTTTATTTTTGCATTTTTTATTACTAACGATGAAAAATGTCTTTATTTTTGCTTATCTCAGTCTTCAACCATGCTCTGCTAATACTTGAGTGAGGGTTTTGGCTTTCTGTTTCATGTTTGCGTCTAGTCTTGATATAGGTGTATAAGGAAAGGAGGAGTTCTCGGCCTGATAACAGTTCAGTTTTATGTTTTGATTTTTTTTTGTATCGAACTCTGAATTTTTCTTGGTTTTTGCTTTTGCACGATTATAACAAACTACTGGCACTTGAGAGTACATTTTACTTTTATTTTATTAATTTTGATTACTTCGAGCTCTAAACTAATTATTTTTGACAAAAGAAGAAACGGCAATCGTCGTTTTATATAAGTAACGCCAGTTTAATAAAATAAAATGGTTAATTTCTGTTATGAGTTTAATATGTTTGTTAATTTTTTTTGTGTTTAATTCTGCAGAACTATTTCTATAATGTATCAGGAACTATAGAACTCATCTTTGTACTCCTAAATCACTTTTAAAATTTGGTTTTGGAAAAAATGATCTGCTACCGGAAGTTAGCAGATCATATTTTCATGTGACTTTTTTCTGGAAAAAAGGCCAGAACTATTTCTAAAAAGTATCAAGAACTCTAGAACTATGCTGCATGCGACTAGAACTCACATTTTTTTATGCTCTGCTGGAAAATGATCTGCCAGGTTCACGCAGACTAGTAATATCAGTTATCCATAACATAAGGTGACGCCCAAATACTTTTAAAATGCATCCAAACATTAAAAAATATTACTACACTTCGCCTGAATTTTTTGAAAGATTGGGTTAAGACATCAATTAATAAAATAGGTATAATTTTGTAAGTTTTAAAATAGCGCAATCTGTATTCGCAGATAAAACACTGAATGAATATTGTACGATATCCCAGCATAGTAACAAGATCTGCAAAAAGGAAATCAGGTATTCCAAATTCGCTACAAACAAAAGTAAGTGCGAAGATTAGGAAAAATATTATAAACTTCCTGTGTATCCTCTGAAAAAAATTCTTTAATATAATCCGACAAAATCTTCTCCAACGGTGTGAAGATACCTCAAATCCACGATTCCTCTTTAAAAAAATGTCTATTGTAATGAATTCATTACAAAAAAAAAGAATGTACTGACTTTTTTAGCGAGACAGATAAAGGATATTATTTTGTTAAATAACCATGTGTAAGCCAGCAGCCTAATTGCGTAAGTGAATCGATCAATCACATACGATGGCAATCCATATCACGTCTTTCATCCCGCATGTGATTGGTCAATTATTCATACTCTTTGCGCTTTACCTTGGCGGATTTACTTACGCAATTTTTGATAGAGTGGTGTGTTATCTTGGCTCTGTAACTATAAAATCGTATTAGAGCCATATAGGTCTATGAGAGAACACGCTTTGAGTAAATCCACCCAGCATGTGCACGCATGTGTCTATATAATAATCGAGCAGCTCAACTCAAAAGGTACCAAAGGAGCTTAACGACTTGAAGAACAAAGTCATGAAATTTGGGTAGGCGGCATTAAATACTCCAACTGCCGACAATTATGAAATCAAATGATATTTTTTTTATTATCAATGGGCTCGCGCTTGACCACTATCTCACCTGATGGAAAGCGATGATCTGGTCGACGGTGAAGCACGCTTGCCTAGAAAAAATCCATTCACTCTTTAGCTGTACGCATATTAAAAGTGTCCCCAAAACGTTTTGTGCGTATAGGTGGGATGTCCACCATGTACCGATCACGCATCGCCGTGCGTCTGGTTGTCCGATGATGGAACGGGCCGGGCCGAATTAAATCATGCAATTCCATCGCACAGTCCCCGAAATGTAACCGATAAAAAATCGACAAGATGGCAACTCGGCGACGATGTTCAAGGCTCTGGAGCTTTGATTTGACCAGTGCCTCATTGCCGATGAGTCTCTTGGCCCGCTTTTCGATCGACTCTAGTGCATCTAGCTGGTATTTGACAGATCCGTCCCAGAGATGAGAACAGTACTCCATGCACGATCGAACTTGCGCTTGGTATAAGTTGAGCAGCTGTTCCGGCGTGAAGTACTTTCTCACCTTCGCAAGGATCCCCAACTTTTTGGCAGCCAGCTGAGCCTTTGCCTCAATGTATGGCCCAAAATTGAGAGTCGATGTCATAGTAACGCCAAGAAGCTCAAGATGGTCCGTTATTGGCACGGTTACATCACGGAAAGTTGGAGCCGGGTGAAATTCTCTCTTTTTAGCGGAAAAAAGACACGCCTGGGTTTTAGCAGCATTAAACTTAACCAGATTGGCATCACCCCATTCGGAGCCTGCCTGCAAGGACAAGTTCAAACGCTCCACCATGGCCTCACGGAGAGACTGGATCTGTGGCCCGGTAGCACGTGCGTTGGACAAGTAAATCTCAGCAACAGTGCTGTCTTCTGCATACCCAAAGGTGCCGGCCGGGATTTAGCAGATCGTTGATGTGCAACAAGAACATTGTTGCTGAGAGTACCGACTAGAGATGGGTCTAAAATTAATAAGCTGCTAATTTAACACTGCTATATTTTTTTAGTGTCAACACTTGTTAAATAAATTCTGATCTAAATGCTAAATTTAACGGTATATCTCACAAACACGACGGCTTTTTGCTTTTTGTAATAGAGTGTAGTAAAATTTATGGCAGGGTTCAAGAAATTGTATAAAAACTAAAGCTGCGAACACTTTCACACACACTTACACATCTTGCGAACAGAAGTTTAGCAATATTTTTTCAAGCAAAACAAAGGACAGGAAAGGCCACAATGGTATTCCGTCTAAATTGCATAACAGAAAACGAAATGTAAACTGTTAATTTTGTGTTGAGTCAGACAGATTGTTATTTAGTTAACTGCTAACTGTTAAATTTAACATTGCCGAACTCGGCGTTCGGAAATGTTAAATTACTATTATACTAGTGAGTGATAAATAAAGACTGATCTTCGTTATGAAGTATATTTACGTATATGTAGTAGGTATAGGTATTGTGTGTTATGAGTTGAATTTCAATAGTGTGACTGTTTTTGTGTTGTTTACGTTTTAAAAATAATACTTTCAAATTGCAATAAATTTCTGTAATGGATACTTTATATTTTTCATTAAGTGTTTTGTGTGTACATAACAAAATTATAATCATTATGTTATGTAGTTTGTTTTTGATTATTGGAAAAATAATAAGTTATTTATTAAACAAAACTTATGAAAACTAAAAAAACAGCTACGAGTATAAAAGAAATAAATCGTGGTAAATAAATCGATCCTCATTTTAAATACGCCAACAGAAAAAGTTGACAGTCCAAGCCTATCAAGGAAACTAGAATTAATTTATGTCAACTATCGATGTTTAAATTTAGCAGTTGCTAAAAATAACCGCTAATTTTAACTGTTAATTATTTTTAGCATTAGCATTTAGCAGTGTTATTAGTTTTTATAATGTAAGCCCATCTCTAGTACCGACCCCTGAGGGACGCCGGCATTAATATCCAATTGGTCCAATGAGCAGCCATCGATAACCACTCGAATGAACCAATCCCTCAGGAAGTCTGCAATCCAATCATACAGACCACCGGGCAGACCGAATGAAGGAAGCTTACCAATAAGGCTTTCGTGCCTGACCCTTTCGAAAGCCTTCAACATGTCGAGGGAGACGGCAAGCGATTCCCCGTGCCTCTCGATGGCCTCACTCCATATGTGAATGGCATACGCTAGAAGATCCCCAGTAGACCGATTTTGGCGGAAGCTGTTTTGGCGGTCGCTAAGGATATCGTTAGTTTTTAGGTATGCCAGGAGCTTAGTGATTAGTACACGCTCCATACTTTTACAGATTATGGACGTTACAGAGATGAGTCTGTAGTTAGCTGGGTCAGCTCGACTGCCCTTCTTGGGCACGGGCTGTACTTTACGACTGCAATACTGGGTATAACGGTTGGATCAAATTCTCTATCTCTTCATGAATGGGGCGAGCCAACGACGGAGAACCTAAAGTGTCAATCATAAACGCTATGTGCGTTTAGTGCTTGTAGACGGAGTTAAGAACTACCAAACGTTCTACGACTTGTTAACTGAAACAATACCAGCTGAATCATTTACCACTAAAATGATGAATAGGGATTGTGTGAAGGTTAACGCCAAAACAGAAGACCCTTATATAGTAATTGCCAAGTTTTTGACAGAAAAAGACAACCATTGGCATTCGTACGAGAATAAGAAGGCTAGACCAATTAGAGTTGTTGTGAAGAAGTTACATTCTTCTTGCCAACCTGATTGAATCAAATACAATCTAACGACACAAGGATTCAAAAACGAAAAAGTAGACAGCAAATTGAGGAAGGAAGAGTAAAGAACCACTCAACATGTTCGTTTTATCATTTAATAATGACGAAGATGTCAACAAAATCTATGGAATAAAGTACATTTTAGGGTGTAAAATTGAAATACACCCACTCAAAAATCCTAAGCTCGTTCCCCAATGCAAGAGATGCCAGGCATATGGGCATACTAATAAATACTGCAGATAAGAGCAAAGGTGTGAAAAACATGAAACCAAATAGAGGATAAACACAAGCCGTGATTATCATTCGACGCTCAAGATTGATTACACCAAACTATCTTTAACAACATTCCAGCATCAATGTGTTCTCCGTTCAAAGCCTCCTATCCTGTGAGACACCCGCCTTACAAAATTTCACGAACATAGCTCGGCTCGTCTAAATTATTCATCGCACGGGGCAGCACCGGCCGTCCTGTCACACTAAACTTTAGTATTCCCCTGTGTATGATACTTACGGAATTATGTATTATGTTTCGTCGTAATATGTATGTGGACAGAGATTATTGTAAAGCTGTGTAGTAATGTAGAAGTTTGTGGCTGATAAGTTTTGTGGGACAAGAGTTATGTGGACCAATCCCTGGCCGTTTATGATAGAAGAGGAAGAGGGAAGAAAGGGGTACAAATCCTGAGATTGACTTAACAAAATACTAGTTTAATATTTATTTTTCTTCTAGGCATATTCATTAAACTTTATAGCCAATACTAAAACTTTAATAAATTAGTTTTCACAAAGTCACAGGATGACCGTGAGATTAAAAAAACAAAACTTTTTTTAAGTAATCATGTGCAGTCCATGTCTTTTCCAATCATAATCACGCCTAGTAACGAAACCATAGCGCGAATCAGAAAATGTTATATCCAGCTATCTATCAAAGAAAGTGGGAAGATTAACGTACTTTCTCCTTCTGGATTCTTGACTTCTACTGGTAGAATAAACCATTTTTGCTGTTACCAATATATTCAAAGTGCTTTGTAGCTTGTGGCTCTATTAAAGAGAAAACATGGGGTGCTGTGGTTTCAACGTAAACAGAAAGTTTACCCATCCCGCAGTTTTTATGTGTTAGTCGGGTCGATAATCCAGGAGGGATCTACTTTATACCGAATAAAATATACCAGAACCACATGGAGGAGTGTTTTTAGGCTCCTTACCCAAGAGTGCCCATTGGACCATATTTTTAATCTAAGCCATAGCGGACAGAATGCCAAACCGGCAGCGAATATACTTATATAGGACGCGCTATAATTACGCTGAGCACAAATGTCTTAGCCATCGTTAGAATTGTCGCTCGGTTTGCATGGAAAGTTTTGACAATGTCGTCTCTAGCAGAAGCTTCTCAGTGCACTATGCATGTATAGACGCGGTAATCTGTTTGTCTGACTACCTTACCTGCCTGTCCCAAGGCTTATATTTTTTTACTGTAATAGTGCCCTTTATGTTTTCAAAGAAAAATGTGTCGCTGTGTCCTCTATCTTGGCATACGAGAAAATAAAGGCCTGCCCTAAAAGTGGCAAGGTATCTCTTAACAATTTTAGTGATAATGGGTCGTTGGTGGCATGAGTTGATTGTGGGCCACAAGTTGAAAACTGTTTTTTTTTTATAACAATATCACAAACACACATAAAATTACATCTTTTTACCATGGGGGTATAAGGCAGAATCTAAAGAATGCCACCTGCTATGATCCTTTTGACGATCCTACTATGATCCTTGTCCTGGGCTTTCTGAAGAATAGCAGCAATAAGATCCGAGTACGTCCCTTTAGGGTGTCCCGTCCTGGCTCTTCCTTGTAATTTATATCTTTTGATAGCCGCCTTTGGTTCTTCCTCCAAACCATCTAAGCATAAATTTACTGTCACAACAACATCTCCTTTTAAACCAAAAAGTTTTCCTATTATATCATTACTTCGAAGTTACAACATACACAAAACAAACATGAAACATGTGGTCCACAATCAATAGGTATTTTAAGAATTATAACAAAATACAAACTTACATAAACTCACGCCTTTTTGGTGGATAGGCAGAAACTACAGAACGCCACCTGATACGATCCTTACATACTTCTTTTGCTTCACTCACATTCATACATCTAGTCATACACACACGCTGGTTATGAGTACTGCGCACCTGGCCTTTTTGAAGAACATCACCTATAAGGTCTGTGTATGTCTTTCTAGGACGAAAAAACAAAATACTTTAGAACAAAATATTTTAGGAAATTTTATATACATTGTAAACAATTTTATTAATTATAATTACAGGAATTTTAAATAATGTTAATACCCAGCCTCGTACAGGGTGGAAACCTACTTTTAATGCTTTTTCTCAAACATGCTTGGAAATTTGAGCATTATTTTGACAACCTTCTTCGAGATAAATCGAAATTGCAGTACTGGCCAAATACATGCGAGCAGCGGCCGGCAAAAGTTGTATGAAAATCCATATCTGTCGTATGTAGCGGCCAAATAAATTACATAGTAAACTCATAACTGTCGTGTAATTTAAAAATGGAACGATCTTTTTCTCCGAAACATGGCAACCAAGTAGGTAACTTATCAAAGGTTTTATATAAATTACGAACTGGTTTGTAAATAGAAAGCTGTTTATTGAAAAAAAAAAACAAATTAACACTTTCAAGGCTTAGCACGCACTGCGATTTTTGTTTGCGCGGATTTTTGTAGTATTATTACCGCGTGATTTTTTTACCGCAACGCGTGCGGCTTCATGCAAATCCATAGGTCACAGAATGGGCGGAAAACGCGCGAATGAAAATCGCAGTGCGTGCTAAGCCTAACGCGGGAATAGGTAATTATTGTTGTTCGTTATTGATTTTGAAAAGTAATTGTATTTGACAAAACGAGTTGTAGGTACTACTTAGTTTTAATTTCCGCGCATTATTTGAGAAAAGTTCTATACAAGCCTTGGCCATAACTAGGCATTGATGGACTTACGTACGTGTGCCTCAGCTTCGCCTCGGCCCACATTTACACGTTCGTCCATCAATGCCTCTTTTTCTGGCCGCTGCAGTAATGTACTATAACTTACTTTTGAAAAAGTGAAATAAAAATAAATTGTTTTGGACACTTCCTCTTATAATTGTCGGTCGTAATAATTTTTCCATCAGCTCATTCACACGAATAATGATATTAAAAATAAGGTCACTATTGCACACAATTTATGGCAATTATTTCCACTGGGATGATTTTACCAAAACTCTTTTCACAAGAGTATTAATAGTTGGCCTGAAGTTTTTCTAAAACATGATAGTGATTTTCTTTTAAAGTCAAATAATGAATTTGTTACAATATTTGTTATCATTTTTTTAAAACTGTTTGTTGACTGATTGTTGTAAGCACTCTATACATTATAACTGAAAACTCAGTAAAATCTTCAGTTACTTATTAAGTACTTATTGAGAACTATAAAAGAAATAATTAACATTCATAATTTCAGTCTGTGTGTCTGAGTAACTGTGGACAACATTTAAAAAAATGGGCGTCAAATTATTGTCGTAACTTTTCTTGGTTTTTGTAACTCTTGAACTTCGGAAAACATCAGGTAAAATTAAGTTTTAATATTTCTTTTTCGTGTTAATAAACAAGAAGAAGAAATATCAATCTATTGTTTTTATTTTTATTTATTATTAAATTGACCATTTAATTTATTTGGATCAGAAAATTAAAAATATACATCGTCGGTTTAAATATAATAAGTTTAAATATAAATATACGCTAAGTACATAATATATTTTTTTTCCAATTTCATCCTGCGATCGGCTCCACAAGCCCTTAACGGATCTGTTGTAGGAGTTATTGTCAGGAAACAACTGTTCCTCCAGTGAGGAAGCTGTGTCTTATTAAATTAGGATTTGTTAGTGAACAAAGTCCCATATGTGTTGTCTTTTCAGCCTTCTGTCACTTATAGGTTCACATAATATGCTGTTGCTAGGGTGTTGGTATGAGCTTTTATACGGTCTTTGTATATTTTTACTCTTTGTTCCACTTCCTCCTTAACGGTTTTTATTTCGGTGTACTCATGCGATTCAGTGGTTCTGATAAACAGAGGTGCATTTGTTATAATTTTGAGTGTTTTGTTCTGGAACCGTTGCAAAATCTCCACATTAGAGTTCTTTGCTGATCCCCACAGCTCAATGGCATACGTTCAAACTGGCTTGATTATGGTTTTATAAATAAGTATCTTATTTTCCATGGTGACTTGTGATCTTCTGCCTACAAGCCAGTTTAGGTTTAATTCGTCGCGTTTTTTTATGAATATGCAGTTTCCATGTTTGTTTCCTATCAAGATGCATTCCTAAATATTTTGCTGAATTCTTCATTTTGAAAAGCAGGCCTAAGTGCCAAAACCTATCGAATGCTTGCTGTACATCGAGAAAAACAGCACAGCACACTTCTCTTATTTTGTTGGCAACTCGGTGAACCTGTTCCACAGTCGAATGACCAACTCTAAAACCAAACTGATGCTGAGGAATGGAGTCACTTTTGTTAAGTATTGTTGTTAGCCTTCGCAAGATGATCTTAACAAACAGTTTCAATAAGGTTGGTAACAGACTAATCCTTCTGTATGAAGACACAAGATGCGGAGGTTTGCCAGGCTTTTGGATCATTATTGTCTCTGATATTTTCCATATCATTGGGACATGTCCAATCCTAATTATGCTATTAAAAAGGTGTGTTATACTGACTATAGCTTTTTTAGGCAGTTGTCTTAGAATTTCAGCTGTTACTAAGCAAAAACCAGGAGCCTTGTTTAACTGTAGACCTTTTATTTCACTTTGGACTTCGCGTGGTGAGCAGCTTTGAATTGGAGGACATAGTTGCAGGTCAGTTTCTAGATAGACTTTTATTTCTTTTTCTGTTTCTATATCACCAACATTCGGAGTAAAGACTTCATGCAGAAATTGTCCAAACGCCTCAGCCCGTTCCTTGATAGTCCTAGCCCAGGTGTTGTTATTGGTTTTTATAGAATGTTGTGCAGCTTGTGGGGCCACCTTACTGCTTTTTACTTCTCGTCTTTAAGGTATTGTTTTAGGTCAGCGGCTGCTTTATAAAATGCTTTTTGTCTTGGGAATGTCGACTACAATATAACACTCTTTTGAGTCGTCTTTTTTTATTTTTTTGTTTTTATGGCCTTGGGTATGTTCTTACTACCTTGTTTTAATGTCGTAGCCGGTGTACATTTCCATGCGGCTATTTGTATTAGGTTAGTCAAAGTTATTGCATATTTTTCGATGTCATCTTTAGTTTTAAGTATCACCTTAAAGTTGAGGTTTTCGTCAATGTAGTCTCTGTATGCATCCCAATCAGTATTTTTGGCGTAGAGTCGCTCTTTCACTGGTCTTTCTATTATGGTGGTGCTTATTGTGGCTATTACTGGCGTATAGTCAGAACTACTATCCAGACAAGTCTCCATACTTAAGTAATGGTTTGAGAATCCTTTGTACACGAAGAAATCCAGCAGATCTGGTGTTTTTCTATTATGGTGGTGCTTATTGTGGCTATTACTGGCGTATAGTCAGAACTACTATCCAGACAAGTATGCCAGTACGAGGGTTTACCTGTACTTATTACATATAGTTTGTTCTTGTCTATACTTCTTTTCATTTCTCGGCCTCTGGGCAAAGTAAGTCTAGATCCCTAATAAACGTTTTTGGCATTCCAGTCGCCTCCACGGCACCAAGGGTTTTGAAATAACTTGAGAATGCTTCTTCCTTTAATGTGTGCTTTGGTGGAGAGTATACAGCCGATAAAGAAATAGACCCTAGTTAGACCTTTACTGAAGTTGCTTGTATTGGCTCTGTTTTATACTCCTAAAGAACCACTTGCTTAATATGTGTTGTTTTTTAATATTACAGCTGTGCCTGCATGAGCAGTTCCGTCTGGGTGGAATGTCGAATATATGGTGTATTTTTTTAATGTTGTGCTGTGGCTTGGTGCCTCAGATACAAGAAGTATGTCAATGGTTTCATTTTCTAACAATGTTTGTACGTCATATTTGTGCATAATCAACCCATTTGTGTTCCACGTTGCTACTTTCAGAGTGGTCATTTCAATGGAAAAGTTTGTTGATTACTGTTGTGAAGGTTCATCATTGTTGACATTTGTTTCAATAATTTATCTAGCTTTACAGCTTGTTGTGTGAGTAGTATTTCTAAGTTACTATTATATGTTGTGGGTTTAATTAGACCATCTGCATAGGATTTTGTTTTATGTGTTTTTTGTTTGTGTGTCTCGTTTTCTCAAACATTTTGTATTGTTGGTGTGATTCCGAGATGGTATTCGGCTGTCCGGCAATATTTGATTTATTTTGTGTGGTGCTGTGATATGTAGGGACCTTTGTTGGCTTTTGGTCTAACTATTTTTCTAGCAAAAATTTATTTGTACACCCTTTGCGTAACGCGCAGGTGGCAAGAGTGTTCCGGTCCTTTTTGGGACAATCTGACGTTTTGTGATCTTGAGCACATTTCACACAGCGATATATGGTCAGTCCATATGCAATAATTTTTAGAATGGCCATATTGTTGACACCTCTGGCATTGTGGTATTGTGTTTCTTTTCCTAGGCTCTTCAATTAGAACAATCTGGTTGTGAATAGATTTTATTGATTTGGCAGCACTGTTGTTTGGGCCTGCCACAATATTGACAAAGAATGTCGACGTTGGTTTTTTTCTGGCCCATAATTTATATTAATAATTTCTCCTTGTACTTCATTTCCAGAGTTTTCGACCTCTTCTATGATAGCACTTTGAGGAGTTGAATGATGGAGGTTTTTAATTACTAAACGGCAGCAACGCTGGTCCTTTCTATTAAAAGTGTGGCCAATTAATCCATTTTCTGGCACTATGGTTATAATTTTCTTATATGCATTCTTATATGTCTATGGAATTAATCCTCAATTGATTTTTTTCACAATTTTAAGGATAAAATGAACACAAACAACAACAAATACAATGAACAGTGCTAATTAATTAATTTAATTTGTTTATATCTTTAACACTATATAAGGTAATCGGTGGCGGTTTACTTGGGCGTTTCTCTTTGGGTTCAGGCTCATCTTCAGTCAAGTCAATCTGTAGGCCATTGTAACTATTGGTAGTTTTGATTGTTTCAGGAGATGGCGATTGTGATACCTTCTTTCGCTTGTTGCCTCTAGCTGTTGGAACTCTTTGTCATTCCCTCCTGAATGGCAAAGAGTTCCAGGTCAGGTGTGTTATTAGTTGGTGTCTGAATGAAAAATGAATATTTTAGAACCAAGGCTTGCTGGAACCTCTTCCAGCCAGTTACCTGGCCAGGTGTATGGTTATACCGCCATTGTTCGTTCGCCAGAGCCTCGTCTGTTATCTGGCAGGGAGCACCACAGAGTATCTTTCTGTGGCCTTAGGCGCGTGCAGGTGATGTTGACTATTTGACCGGAAATGATGTTAAGTACGTTCTCTCCTTACTCCCCGATATGGTGATTTTCGTAAATTTAATGAGTCAGGCAGGATTGATAATATTGATACTGCATTAAAAAATCACAGTTCACCAATTTTATTTAAGGTTTTTCAATATTGAAAAATACATAATCAATTATTAAAAATTAAAATAGTTGACAAAAATGTAACTTTTTCTTCTTTTTAATGACTTTTTTTAATATCTCTTGGAATGGTTCAACATAATAAATTTCTAATGTACTGAAATGTTAGGTATCAGAAATTAACATTACGTTTTTTTTATTTCAGGATCACTGACTGCTGTCACATGTGTAAGTAAAATACATTACCCAATTCTATTCAATTAACTTATGTCGTTTAAAAACATTAATTGAATCCAATTTAAGGGATTGCACTTTGGTAGCGCCATCTCTTGTAAATGTCATAAATCAATGACCGAAAACACATAGACAAACGCATTTGAGATTTCGCGGGCGATCGATATCTTAATTATCTCGTTCCTTCCTCATTCCTTTTCCCTTTATGTACGCCTTAATGACAGGTCGCCAGAACGAACCGAAACTTCAACGTGAACGGGCCTCGTATCTCAACCGCCAGCTTTCCAAGCCACCTGGCTGGAGACTGATGCATCTAATTAGTTAGATTGCAGAGAACCTTGTGAACCGTGTCTATTAACCCGCCTCGCGGATATAAAACAATTGTGTGAAGTGTGTGGATCCTGAAGGAGCCATTTTGGAGTAGAAGAACACCAGCTCGCTGCCACACGTGGGCTGGCATCGACCACTACAAGGTAAGGCGTACTACTTCCCTCATTTCCATACTAGATCGCCCGAATTGATCCGTGAATATTTTCCCGCTTATTTTCAACGCACTATTGCCAGAACCCTTCAAATACAGTCCACTTTTCATGATAGACACAAGGATGAAGAGGTTTCTCAAACCGCTATCACATTTTTGGTCCTTCGTAGCCCGATATATTACTATAATATATCCATTTTCCTTTATTTCTTACGTAGGAATCAATCATAAATTCCTACTAGGGTCGTGGCACCTAGCCGCCTACCCACATAATCAAGTTGTAAACCCAATACGTGGTTCCATCAACGCCGCTATAGCAGGTTCATAATTACGTATCTGCTATTATTAAAAATAATTCTTATTTAAAACTAACTTGTCGTATTGTAAATTTCTATATTTCAAGCGTCTTTTAGTTTAACCGCCCTTATAGGAATCACCTACAAACAATTATAAATTGTTAGGAATAAGTTACTTTCCGAATACCGCGGGGTAGACATTCATTCTATAAGAAAAAAATAAAATAGGTGTACTACTTGTAGGTACCTACGCAGTATAAATATCATAACTTTACCGAATACGTTTAGACGATTGCGGGCTATAAGTTGCATATTTATACCTATTCATTTATCTTAAACAATATTCAAACTTAAAAATAAAACTGGTTAGGATAGTAATGCTATTAACATTTTGTACTATCTTATTACTTTGGTTAGTGGGTACTACGAAAAAACTTATTTCGTTACTACGCAAATATTGCGAAACCCGTTGTCACAGTACAGTCACAATCAGTAGTATTACTTTTCTACATATAGTTGTTCGTTTAAATAATTACCGTACATTGTTTTGTTTGTGTGGTTATTTGTAACTACATAACATAACAATGCCGCGTGATGCGAAAGCAATCGCTTCTTCGGAAGATCAACAGTTGGTGATTTTAGAAGCTAAGCGTAATATACTTTTCGAGCGTATTCAGTCAATTTATGATCGCTCTAAAGTCGCTAATACTTCCGAATCGGTGAGAGAAGGCTTTCTCAGTTCTTGTGTAACAATAGATGATATTCGAACGGACTTTCATAAATTATTGGATGATTATAATGCTAGGTTACTGGCTATATATCCCGATGCGAAGCCTAGCTATCAAGCCTACGCCTCATTCGAGGATATGTATTGTTCCGTGAAACGTGTGATGTCTCAATTGGAAGATAAGCCGTCCGGGAGGCACAGTATGAGTGATTCCGCAACATGTAGACCAAGGTTGCCGCCAATCGAACTCATGTCGTTCGACGGTGATATACGAAACTGGCCATTATTTTATGCAAGTTTTAAATCTACAGTTCATGACAATAAGTCGCTGACGGATGCAGACAGGTTGTACTATTTAATAGGTAAGCTGTCGCCGAAGGCACAGTCTGTGTTCGCGGGAGTCACACCGTGTGCTGAGAATTACCAAGTCATGTTCCAGGCACTCCTCGATAGGTACCAGGATATTCGTGTCCTCGCGTCTACCTACTTGGATCAAGCTTTAAATCTTAAATTGTCCGGTCCCGCGTCTGTTTCGAATTACCAGCTATTTGTGGACAAGTTCGTCACCGCAATTAATTCCCTAAAGAATCTAAAATTAGTTGACCTTCTGGATTTCATTTTATTGCACCTCGCAATAAAAAAGTTTGACACTGAAACTATTCGCGCTTTCGAGATGACAGAACGTAATCGTAAGATTCCCCCTCTAGATAGTTTTGTCACCTTCATCAATGATCAGTGTCGGATATTCCGTAATACCCAACCACCCTTAGCTAACAATAATAAGCCTAATAGTTCGGACAATTCACATAAGTCTAATAAATCGCGTAGTTTTAATAATAAAATGACCGCCCCTAATCCACAATCCTATGTAGCTTGCTCTGAGTCAAATAATTCAAACAAGTGTCTGTGCGAAGCATATATCCATGAACACTTATATAAATGTCCCGCTTTTGATAATTTGACTCCGACAGCTCGTTTCAAATGTGTAAAAGACAACAGTGCTTGTGTCAATTGTTTGAGTATTAAACATAAAACGGTTAACTGTTCTTCTAAATTAAAGTGTCGCACATGTAATCAACGTCATCATACATTGTTACATTTTAATAAAAACCCGCAATTATCATCTGTAGTGACGTCACAGCCGAATCCGGTCCCAACGCCTATGCCGACTGTACCTTCTATTACCTCACAGTCTGAGGTATCGTTGTGTACGACCTCTGTCGCTGGCGCCGCTCGATCGCGTTCGATTGATACTCGATGCGTTGCGGCGTCGCCGTCGGCGAGAGATAGCCCGCAATGTACGGCGTACACAACCGTTCTGCTCGCTACTGCTCAAGTCGTAATTTACGATGTAAATGATAAGCCGCACATAATACGTTGTTTACTAGATAGTGGATCACAAAGTAATTTTATTACTTCTGAATGTTTTAAGCGTCTAGGACTTTGGAAGAACTTTCATACTTCTAATTTAATAGTTAAAGGAATCGGTGGGTCGGAAAAACCAGTTAAAGGTTCCGTAGATATTAAATTATATTCTCGTTTTAGTAATGATATTAATTTTAACGTTTCTTCGCTTATTGTTGAACGTATAACGGAGACATTGCCGACCGCTCTCGTCGATGTCTCTAAACTTACACATCTCAAAACATTACCGCTCGCAGATTCGAAGTTTGCGGAGCCGAGCGGTATCGATGTTTTGATTGGTGCTGCTATATTCCCGCGCTTGCTTTTGCCTAACATAGTGCATAGCGAGCAATATAATATACCTCCCGCTATTGAAACTGTGTTGGGGTATGTGGTTATGGGTTCCGTACCTACAGCACATACTTCACACTGTACGAGTACAACTTCATGTTGTTCTGTTCTTCAAGATCGCAGTTTAGATTCGCTTCTCAAGCGATTCTGGGAGCTTGAAGAAATTTCCGCCTCGCCCTCGCAGAGCCGTAAGGATCTCGAGTGCGAAGAACATTTTCGCGCTACCACTGTTCGCGATGACAGTGGTAGATATATTATGTCGCTGCCATTTTGCGACGACCCTTATTCGCTAGGCGACTCATACGCTGCCGCACTTAGGCGTTTTCATTGTTTGGAGCGCAAACTTGATGCGTCCTTAGGGTTACGCAGCGCTTACAATGACGTCATGCGGGACTACATTAACAAGGGATATTTGAGTACGGTTTTAAAAGATGACAACGGATCTAATCTGTCATATTACATTCCGCATCACGGTGTCGTTCGCGAAGATAAGACTTCTACTAAACTTCGCGTAGTTTTAAACGCTAGTAGTCAAACTACATCGGGACAGTCGATCAATGACATTCTACATGCAGGCCCTAATCTACATATTATAATTCGTTTTCGTCTCTTTCAAATAGCCCTGTCTGCTGATTGCCGCCAAATGTTTCTCAATGTCGGCGTTCGTGAATCGGACCGTAGATTTCAACGCATCTTTTACAGATTCAGTAAACATGAACCTATAATGGTCTACCAATTTAATCGTGTTTGCTTCGGATTTAAGTCTAGTCCATATCACGCGTTACGTGTAGTCCGCCAGTTAGTCGCTGATGAAGGCGCTGCTTCTTCCGCCCTATATATGGATGACATTGCCTGTAGTGTCATGTCCATACCGCAAGCAATTTCGCTTTGTGATGAGCTTATTCAGCTCTTCAAGCGAGGCCAGTTCGACCTTGTCAAATGGACAAGTAACTCGAAAGAGGTTCTCGCACACATACCTGATACTCATAAGGCTTCGCCCGATATCGAGTATGAGAAGTCTATACCGCATAAGGTCCTGGGTTTACGCTGGGACAAGTCTCGTGACAGTTTCCTCTTTGACGTCACCACACCAGATGATAAATGTACCAAGCGAACCATGCTTTCCACAGTGGCTCGGCTATGGGACTTAATGGGTTTTGTCGCCCCCACTATTCTGTACGCTAAGCTCTTAATTAAGGAACTTTGGCTAGCAAAGTGTGACTGGGACGACATACCACCTGAACATATAGTCACCGCTTGGAAGCAGTTTTGTACTGAGCTTTCTACGCTTAATGAAATTATTATCCCGCGTCATCTGGGGTTGGTCGACGGATGCACCATGAATTTAGACTCCGTGCAGTTAGTTAGTGCGAAGTCTAAAGTCTCACCTGTGAAAACCATTTCGGTGGCTAGACTAGAGTTGTGCGCGGCCCTACTGTTGTCTAAGTTGCTTCGCAAGGTACAAGACACAATATCGCCCCACTACCGCATCCATAAGGTATACGCGTTTACTGACTCTAAAGTAGTGCTCGCCTGGATAAATTCCTCACCGCACCGCTGGCAAACTTTTGTTGCCAATCGGGTTACTAAGCTGATAGAGCTTATACCCGCTAATTGTTTCAACCATGTCGCAGGTACTGAGAACCCCGCTGATTGTCTGTCTCGTGGTGTCACGCCAGCTAAGCTCTTGCAGCATCCATTGTGGTATCGTGGACCATCGTGGGTTTCTCATGACCCAGCTGAGTGGCCCATACATACTTTCGAACACAATGCACTGCATGAGGGCGTACCCGAACAGAAATCAGTCGCTCATGCCGTGGTTTCTGAGGTTACGGAATCACCAATTTACGCGCTAGCACTACGTGTTTCGTCGTGGTCTAAGTTGCTACGCGCTATTGTTTACGTCTATAAGTTTTAAAGACAACTGCCTAGTGCACGTACTGTATCAAGCTCTGATCTGAAATATGCAGAAATTAAATTGCTGCGAGCTGTACAGGATGTTCATTTCCGTAACGATATTTTAAATTTAAAAAACACTAAACCATGTACTCCCGCCATCCATAAGCTTAAGCCGTTTCTCGATGAGCACGGCATCATACGAGTTGGTGGTCGTCTCACAAATTCGGACGAACCCTACGAATATAAACATCCCTGTATTCTACCACGTCATGACCATATTGTTGATCTTCTTGTTGACTTTTGTCACAAGAAACATCTTCATGCCGGTCCGGAGTTGCTTATGTCCTTACTCAGGCATAATTATTGGATTTTAGCTGCACGTCGAATAATTCGTCACAGAATCCACAACTGTAACACTTGCTTTAAGTTCCGCCCGCGTCCTATTCTTCCACTTATGGCAGATCTACCTAGCCAGCGTGTTAACCAAGTCGACAAGGCGTTCACTCACACCGGCTGTGACTATGCAGGCCCGCTACAGTACACACCATTTCGTGGTCGAGGTGTTAAGAGCTATAAGGCTTGGCTCTGCATTTTTACGTGTTTGACGACGCGTGCCACGCACATTGAAGTGGCAACAGATTTAAGTACAGTGACTTTCCTTGCAGCCTTAAAACGCTTTCTTTCGCGACGCGGTCCTATTAAATGCTTATATACCGATAACGGTACTTGTTTCGTAGGTGCAAGTTCTTATTTACGCGACCTTCACAAATTTCTTAAAGATTTTCGTCCTCATCTTGAGGAAGAACTTTCCTTCAATCATATAGATTGGAAGTTTATTCCGCCTGCTTCCCCACATTTTGGAGGATGTTGGGAAAGTATGGTTAAGGTAGTTAAAACTCACCTTTTTAAAGTTATAGGTCAACAAATCCTCTCCTACGAGGAACTTATAACTGTCCTTAGTCAAGTTGAGGCTCTAGTTAATTCGCGGCCACTTACTGCTTTGAGTAGTGACCCTACTGAACCATCAGCACTGACCCCTGCGCATTTCTTGCACACCGCGCCATTGTTGTCCCTTCCCGCTCCTGAAGCAGACTCACTCAGCTTGCTTCAGCGACATACTCTACTTGACAAACTGGTGCAGTCGTTCTGGCAGCGCTGGCGTTCAGAATACTTACATCAACTTCAGGCTAGATCCAAATGGAATAGTCCTGCACCTTCTATACAAGAGGGTACTATTGTAGTTATCATTACTGATAACTCTCCGCCCCTTTCATGGCCGTTAGGCATTATTGATAAATTGCATACCTCCAAGGACGGTACAACCCGTGTTGTTACTGTGAAAAACGCAAAGGGTAGCTATGTGCGCCCTGTTGTGCGTCTGTGTCCATTCAATAAGGCCTGGCTTGATAGTTAGGTCTCTTCGTTTTAGTTAGTTAGCGACGCAACATAATTTTCTATTAAAATTTAACTATAGGTATGCAACTTAATGTATTATGCAACTCGCAGTATTTATCTTAAATCTTAATAGGGAGAGTGTGTATGAAAGAGCCAAGCTTTGAAAGAGCCAATGCGATTTTCTCCCACTTAACAAAATCCTACCATAATTCAATTTTACTCTTTATATGACAACACTGGACAGCTGTCACCCACAGAGATTTGACAGTTCTAGCAAAACAAATGGCGTCGTAGGACTGCATTGAAAATATTGAAGCCAAAATGTAAGTATTTTTGGGTTTACTTAAGTTTTTTTGACGAGAAGTGTAAGGCATATGTGGACAAAAGGAATATGTTGTATTGTTATGCATATATTTGGCTTTATTCTACGCAAATATTATTTTTATCATGTTATGTTAAATTACCTGTAGTTTGAGGTTATATTTTTTAATACAAAATGTTTTGAAAGAGCCAATTGTCGAGTCTATGAAAGAGCCGGCTCTTTCATAGCACGAAAGTTGGCTCTTTCAATATACTACTAGCTTTTAGTTTAACATTGCTGTCTTTATAATACCTATTTAATACTGCTAATCTTTCAGACTATAAAAATATGTCTTCACGAGCTTCAGCACCGAAAAAACGGCAAAGGCCCACAACTGCAGTGATAGAAGAGGCTGTACGAGAAGTGACTGAGAGAAATCAGTCCATAAATAAAACGGCATTGTCATTTGGAATATCAAGGGCTTATTTAGCGAAAATCATTAAGAAGGCTAAGAATTCTCAAGAGGAGTATATACATCGCCCAAATATAGGTAACAAACGCATTTTTACTAAAGTTCAGGAAGACTTATTAGTATCATATTTAAAAACTGCATCTAAAATGTGTCACGGTTTGACAAGAAAACAAACAAGAGAATTAGCTTTCCAGTATGCAGACGCAAATGCTATCTGTCCAGAAAAATGGAAGACTGATAAAATTGCATCTGTGGAATGGCTTCGAGGCTTCATGTCGAGACACAAAGATTTGTCAGTCAGAAAACCTGAGAGCACTTCTTTGTCCAGGGCGACAAGTTTTAATAAGACAAATGTTGGCAAGTTCTTTGAAAAGCTGACCAGCGTTTACGAAAAGTATAATTTCCCACCCCACATGATCTTTAATACAGATGAAACAGGATGCAGCACCGTTTCAGCCCCTCCTAAAATCATCGCTGAAAGAGGCTCGAAACAAATTGGACAGGTTACATCAGCCGAGCGTGGTACGCTCGTCACAGCTCTGTTTTTTATTAATGCTGCAGGTGGCACTATACCCCCAGTCTTTATTTTTCCACGCGTGAATTATAAAGACCATATGTTAAATAATGGGCCTTCAGGAGCACTAGGTTTAGCCCATGTTTCAGGCTGGATGACTGAAAATAATTTCATGAAGGCTATGGAACATTTTGTGAGCCATGTTAAACCATCAGAAGAAAATCCAGCATTGATTTTATTGGATAACCATGCCTCCCACGTTAATCTCCGTGTGATCGAATTTGCCAGACATAATTTTATAAAAATGCTGACTTTTCCACCACACTGCAGCCATAGGCTACAACCTCTGGATGTCACGGTGTACGGGCCATTCAAAACCAGATATCGAATAGCTATGAATGAGTGGATGCTTTCAAATCCTGGTAAAACTGTTACCATCTACCAAGTTGCACAGTTTGCTAGAGATGCTTACTTAGCAGCGTTTAGTCTGCAAAATGTTACTCAAGGATTCATCAAAACTGGCATTTATCCTTTAAATTCTAATACATTTTCCGATGATGATTTTCTTGCATCATACGTGACCGACAGACCTAATCCAGTTCCTTTTGATGATTCTACGCCAGAAAACGTGAGACCAACAACACCTGAGTGCAGCACTTTTCATATTAACATTTCAGAAGCTCCCAGAATTCCAAATGTTGGATCCATACCCACAGATAGTCTGATTGAAAACATCCCATTGCCAGAAAGTATACAGCCCTCAACATCAGTACAACAATTTGCAAGTCCCGAAGTTGTAAGACCTTTCCTAAAATCAGGACCCAGAAAGAATTCTAAACCTAACAATCGTAAAATGACATCAGCTGTAATCACGGATACTCCTGAAAAAAACAAAATAGAAGAAAAGGAAAGTAAAAACAAATCAAGAAAAAATATTGTTAAGAAAATGACCACAAAACAAAATATCAGGAAACTAAATTCTAAAAAACAGGATGATTCCAGTGACACTAGCGCAAACATGTCTTTGCACGATGATACATCATTAACAAGCTCAGATGATGAAATAAATTTATTAGAATTCAGAAACCGGAATATTAGTTTACAACAAAATCAAAATTATTGTAGTGTGTGTAATGGACACTATTCTAAGAGCAAAGAAGAATGGTACCAGTGCAAAATATGTGGAGGATGGGCACATGAGTCTTGTGGTAACAAAGGAGTCATTAATTTCTTCTGCCAAAAATGTTTTTAATTGTTCTATCAGAGTTTCAATATTATTTGAAACTCTGATTTTTTATTTTTATAAAAGTATTATTTATGATTAAGATTATTGTAAGTTGATTATTTGAGACTGATCAAAACCTGTGATTTTCGCTTGTGTTTAATTTTGATTATATTTAAGTCTATTAAGAGATTTTAATTGTTGAAAAAAATGTTTATTTCTACAAAGTGGAATCCGGCTCTTTCATAGCACACGGTAGCTCTTTCATTGACAGGTTGTTTTGAAAGAGCTGATTTCCCATTTTTTTCTAAGTGGCTATATTTCAGATTTCTAACATTGTTAGCTATTTTTTGTTACTTGGAGTACCATTACTATTAAACTGATTATTAAAAAAAAGTAATTTTATTTAAAAATAAGCAACCGAAAATGACTTTTTTTTATACTTTTTAAAACTGGCTCTTTCACACACACTCTCCATTGAAATGTAAAAATCCGCATCTTAGTCCGTATTGCTGAATAGGTATACGGTAGTACACCTCATAGGGCTAAGTTTAATTTTCATTAAAGGTGACCCTTTAAGGCCGGGAAAATGGTAGCGCCATCTCTTGTAAATGTCATAAATCAATGACCAAAAACACATAGACAAACGCATTTGAGATTTCGCGGCCGATCGATATCCTAATTATCTCGTTCCTTCCTCATTCCTTTTCCCTTTATGTACGCCTTAATGACAGGTCGCCAGAACGAACCGAAACTTCAACGTGAACGGGCCTCGTATCTCAACCGCCAGCTTTCCAAGCCACCTGGCTGGAGACTGATGCATCTAATTAGTTAGATTGCAGAGAACCTTGTGAACCGTGTCTATTAACCCGCCTCGCGGATATAAAACAATTGTGTGAAGTGTGTGGATCCTGAAGGAGCCATTTTGGAGTAGAAGAACACCAGCTCGCTGCCACACGTGGGCTGGCATCGACCACTACAAGGTAAGGCGTACTACTTCCCTCATTTCCATACTAGATCGCCCGAATTGATCCGTGAATATTTTCCCGCTTATTTTCAACGCACTATTGCTAGAACCCTTCAAATACAGTCCACTTTTCATGATAGACACAAGGATGAAGAGGTTTCTCAAACCGCTATAACATTTTTTTTTCAATTTCACTAGTAGGGTGACTAGTGAAATTAAGCTATTTTGTTCATATTTTAAAAGTGATGGCTCACATTATACTGCCATATTGGTATGGCAAGGCAGAAAATACTTAAACAAACAAAAAAGTTCGAGATAATATGCCCCAAATGATGTATTTGGTCCAAATCGAACGCGGTACTTTAGGACAGTATTTAAAGCCTAAGATCCAACTACTAAAATCTGCAGACAAATTTGTTTTAAAAAAAACTTAATTTTCATGAGTGACAGATACTTGATGCGGCTCCTGGTAGCTCGATTTTTACAACTGCAAGGGTGGAAACACTCACATGGAAAACCTGACTTAGAAGTAAACGTGTTAATTGACTCTTATTTTTTTCAGAATGGGACACTACTATTTGGCCCTATTGAGAAAGATGAACCTGGAGTATCTGTAAGTATTTATACAATGTAGAATTTTATAATAGATTATAATTATTTTAATTATTGTACTTTTTCAGGCGTCTAATTAACAGTGTCGTATAAAATATCAATCTGTTTTCTTAAAGGTTGTCTGGTAGATATCGCTGTCAGCGATAAGACCGCCTTTGTACCCGTTTTTATATGTTTTTCTTGTAATTGTTTATAATTTTATGGTGTACAATAAAGTATATTCTATTCTATAAAATTAATAATTTTTAGTTATTAGGTATGTTCCTCGCATTTTTATGAAACAAGTTGTTATTTTTATGGTTTTCCTTGGTCGACTTCTGCTTCGAATAATACTGTATCTGTCTAAATAGCTTTCCAATTACCGCATTGCAAATTACCATGTTTTTAGAAGTTAGAATGGGTATAGTAATATATCATTAAAAGATAGACATATGCCTTTAAAGACTTTTCTGTAGACCTTTAAAAGAGGAAAATCTCATCATACTTTATTTTGTTACATCTCAAGGAGATCTCTCACTGCTTACATCTAAAGCTTGACTTTTGCCGACATTTGCAACAATTATCGTCATATTTCAACCAATTTATACAAAACCTTGAGAAATTATAAATCTAAATCTTACTCATGAATCATTCTACCTACTGGTAAAAACCGCATGAAAATTTGTTCAGTAGTTTTTGAGTTTATCGGGAACAGACGGACAGACAGATGCGGCGGGAGACTAATATGACTTAGTGATAGTTATGTGTTCTGTTAATTTAAGGGCCTCCATACGCTTTAGTGCCGTAAAACGGTAACTTTCTAAAGCATAATCTTAACGGCTAGGTTAAAAGGTTTGAAAAAAAAAATTGATTCATGTACACAATTTTGAACACAAGGTCTTTTCGTGTAACTAATAGTTTTGCTTTAAAAAATAATTAATTGATGATTTGGATGTTGAAAAATATTTTTACACCGAAAAATTGATGGCTGGAATTTCTTCATCTAACATAGCTTAAGTAAATCAAATAATATTTTGCAAACAAAACTGTTCAAAAAGAGGTTCAATATTGATATTTTGGGATCGAGCGGGCGCACAGCCTATACTGCCTTAACATTGGGGCGTATATAGCGCCTTAATTTAATACTGATCAGGTTCATTGTCATAGTATCATGTACATAACATTAATTTATTATTTTATATGTAAAGATTATCGGATTCTGATATATGATTAGGGATTTATTTCAATCGTTAATTTTTATAAGATGAACTAACGGACGCGTCATGGTTTCACCCACGTAGTTCCCGTTCCCGTGGTAATACAGAGATAAAAACTAGCCTATGTCAACCGGGGATATTGTAGCTTTTCAACAGTGAAAGAATTTTTGAAATCGGTCCATTAGTTTTAAGTTTATTCGTTACATACAAAAATACAAATCTTTCCTCTTTATATTATTACTAGCTGAACCCCGCGGCTTTGATCGCGTCAAATTTATAGCCTTTATTACTCGGGAATAATGTAGCCATCCGTAAGTGAAAGAATTTTTAAAATCGGTCCAGTAGTTTCGGAGCCTATTTGGAACAAACAACCAAACAAAAAAATCTTTCCTCTTTATAATATTGGTATAGATTACTTTAGATATAGTAATATAGTATATATATGGTATGGATTTAAAAAAATGCGGAATGATGCTGATGCTGAAAAATGTCTAATAGAATATGGTCCTGGGAATTGAATCCAGGATTCTAAGCTTTCTAGTCCCATGTTTAGTGATTTACTACCACCATATTTAGCCATACCTATTACGAGAATAAAAAATCTACTAATAATTGAGAGTTAATTTTAATTTTTGGTGTTTAGTCTGTGTTCTTGGGTTCCTCTGTAGTATCTTTGTGCTTATTGATCTAGCTCTGTTTAAAGGGGGGCATCATGTTTTACTTACTCTTTCACTGTTATTTTTTGTTTAATTTCATCGCAGATCCAAGACTGTTTAATCTTTACTCCAGGACTCGTCGAGCTTTATTGACTCCATGCTTTTCTGGCTATCGCCACTATTGATTCTGGGTTTCTGGAGTTGCAGTGGTTTGGAATAGTATTGCTTGGCTTGCCGCAGTCCTGTATTTTATGCATGAAACATGATACGAATCTTTAATGATTATAGTTTGTTTTGTTAAAACAAGTACCTAGATATCACAACTTATATAATAAGTAGATGCAAATGCTAGGTTAGAAATGATGTTAACAACAACTATATTTTTTGTAATCTAATGTTTAAAACTGTAATTTCTAAACCGTTATATTACTTGTGTAGGAACCCGCGGGGTTGATGGTGCCGGCCGGTCCAGTGGGACCGATGGGGCCGGCTGGTCCAGTGGGACCGATGGGGCCAGCTGGTCCAGTGGGACCGATGGGGCCGGCTGGTCCAGTGGGACCTCCTGGGATTCCCGGAAGACCTGGCATTTGCCCTTGTTATATGCCTCCAACTGGTAAGTATAAAATTTATAGGTTTAGTAGTAGTACGGCTTGAAGGACTACTATTGTGACATAATCGGCCAAAACAGATATCTATATAGACATATAACAGTCACGGCACCGTTATGTTGCAGTACATTCACGTAAAAAATATAATTATATTAGGTATGGTTTCGTAGAAGTCGACCGACATTGGTCCCACACGTTAAACTAAGTACGCCACAACCCGCGTATCGCAGTCATTCCCATACAATCGGTGACTGTTGTGTGCTTATGAACCTTGAGGATTAACAGGCCTATGTAGGACGCTTTTAAGGCGGTTGCTGTCTACTGTCGCTTTGCGCAATATTGACAAAATCCTTGGTTATTCTTAATTAAGTTGTAATATATTATTCCAGCTGGTGTTCTTGAAAGTTACAACGAGAGCTTCGGATCAAAGGATTATCCAGCAGACGGAACCTGTAAATCTGCACCGGAAGGTTTAAAAAGCGGTGAGAACAACAATTGTTTGACTATTGCATTAATTATCTAATACCTTTAAACGAGAAATTCTTGTTTATATTTATGTATATATACAGGGTGTCCCAGAAATCGACGTCAAGCCGTAAATGGGTGATAGACCAAGTTATAACAGTTCTCAGAAAAATACGAAAAAAAATCTATCTCATGTTTTTAAAAATTTATGGTCACTTTAAAAATTTACTAAAAAAATCAATCCCTGTAATGGTTCTTTAACTCCAATTGCTACAAATCCCATAATTTATCAATTTTTTTTATTATTATGTAATCTTGAATAATGCTTGTGCAGATTTTTGCCTAAAATTTAAAGCCAACTCCTCCTACTTAGAAGAAAATAAACTTTTTCAAAACCAAATTATTCAAATTTACTGTTTCGCCCAACTTTAACTGACTGTACTGAAAAAAAAATGTACTACGCTAGTTTGGCAAGTAACATGAAAAATTGGCGCATTTAATAAGGATTCAAAAATGGTGTAACACTTGCTAGATTACGTTTTCAATAATTGGTCAAATTTTTTTTTGTAAATAGTATCGGTTTTTACCCAAAATGTCCATACTTCCTTAAAATGACTTTAGCTTACCTAAAGCTTTGCTAAACTCCGTTTCTAATTCGATAAAGACGGAGAGAGTCATTTTACGAAGTGTGAGCGAGATAAGAAATCGAAATTTTACGTAATTTAAGAGCAAAGTTATGATAGTGATTCAACCTTTTTACTTTAAGTCAGGACCAGTTTTCTCATCTTAGAAAAAAAAACAAATTATCAGATTTAACGACGATTCGACGAGGCGACGATTTTTTACGTTTTTTTTTTTTTTTTTTGTCACTGATAAAGGTGGCGTCACTCTCTGTCTCGCTCACACTTCGTAAAATGACTCTCTCCGTCTCTATCGAACTAGAAACGGAGTTTAGCAAAGCTTTAGGTAAGCTAAAGTCATTTTAAGGAAGTATGGACATTTTGTGTAAAAACTGAGACTATTTACAAAAAAAACTTGACCAATTATTGAAAACGTAATCTAGCAAGTGTTACACCATTTTTGAATCTTTATTAAATGCGCCAATTTTTCATGTTACTTGCCAAACTAGCGTAGTACATTTTTTTTTCAGTACAGTCAGTTAAAGTTGGGCGAAATAGTAAATTTGAATAATTTGGTTTTGCAAAAGTTTAATTTTCTTCCAAGTAGGAGGAGTTGGCTTTGAATTTTAGGCAAAAATCTACACAAGCATTATTCAAGATTACATAATAAAAAAAAAAAAACAATTTTTTTATTTCACATAGGCCTACATGGGCACTTATAAAACGTCGACAAAATGAGCACGGTTCGGGTTGGTCGTTTCCTATGGAGAAGAACCGGCAAGAAACTCCATGGTTACTCTTTTAAAAATGGTTTGGTTTTACAATATTTACATGTTACAGCATTAGTACTTAGATATGGGGGGACAACGTAGGCCCGAATTATGACAATAAGTCGTAAGAAACTAAAAAAAAAGAAAAAAATTATATAAAAAAGTTAACAAATGTTAACTAGCATCTAGAAGGCCTACAATGTTCACACATTCACAAAACAATCGGTAAAAGAATCTATACAAAGGTAAAAAATAATAAAAATAAGTATAACAAGACTAAATTTAACATGTTGCACAAATTTTGTTATCAGTGCTGTAACTATTCTTAGCAAAGGGCTTTAAAGATGATTGAAAACCATTTAAAAAAGTCTAATTAAAAGAAGGAAAGAAAAAATGAGATTGAGAATAGTTAGAGACATCCACATATTTGTGCCGTTTACAAGTTACCAGGGAAGCTGCATGCGCAGAAGGAGCTAAGGCCAAATGTTTTTATCTTCAACGTAGTCCTTGATTTTATAATATGCTTTTTTAACAAGGATACGTTTGATGTAGTTTTTGAACCTTCCATCGGTCAGTTCTATAACTGACTTTGGCAACTTGTTATAAAAGCGTATACTGTTTATAAGAAAAGACTTGCTAGTTTTCGTTAATCTGAATTTGGGTATTACAATTTCGTGCTTACTGCGAGTATTTAAATTATGGAAGTCGCTTCTAGTTTTGAAAAGCCCCCGATTTTTACGGACATACAAAATACATTCCAAAATATAAAGTGAAGGTAGAGTCAGTATATCGATATCTTTAAATTTTTCTCTGAGGGACTCGCGAGGACCCATTTTATAGATTGCGCGGATTGCCCTCTTTTGTAGGATGAAAATTGAGTCAACGTCTGCTGCTGATCCCCACAGCAGAATGCCATAAGACATAATACTGTGGAAATAAGCATAGTATACTAACCTAGCTGTAGCTACATCGGTTAGCTGCCTTATTTTCCTTACTGCATATGCAGCCGAACTTAACCTACCCGAAAGAGTTCTAATGTGCGCGCCCCACTGCAATTTTGAATCGATAGTAATCCCTAAGAATACAGTTTCCGTTATAACTTCAAGATTTTTGCCGTCAAGATTTAAGTTTAGGTCATGTTGTGGTACATTTGGTAAAGAGAACTTAAGACATTTTGTTTTTTTCGCATTCAGTAAAAGATTGTTAGCTGCGAACCATTTTGAGAGAACAATTAGACTTTCGTTGACATTTATGACATCCGTATCTTGCCTATCTATTTTAAAAATTAGCGAAGTATCATCAGCAAATAGAATTATATCCGAAAATTTGGCCATCATAAAAGGGAGATCATTAATGTAAACAAGAAAAAGGAAAGGGCCGAGAATTGAACCTTGGGGCACGCCCATCTTGACTGGAGACCCGGAGGACGTCGCCTAATTAACATTTACTTTTTGATGTCTGTTTAATAAATAGGAAAGCACGAGATCAGCAGATTTTCCACGAATTCCGTAGTGGTGTAATTTACAGATCAGTGTGTTGTGGTCGACGCAGTCGAAAGCTTTTGAGAGATCACAGAAAATGCCAATGGCATCCTGGGACCTCTCCCAAGCCTCCAAGATGTGGCTGATGAGTTTTACTCCCGCGTCCGTTGTCGACCTACCTTTCGTAAAACCAAACTGTTGACTATGCAGTATCCCATTTGAATTGAAGTGAGTCAACATCTGTTCCAGCATGATTTTTTCAAAGATTTTACTCAATGCTGGAAGCACGGATATAGGTCTATAATTAGAAGGATCACTCTTACAGCCTGATTTGAAAATTGGTACTACTTTACTGTGTTTCATTAAGTCAGGAAAAGTGCCGCTGTCCAAACATTGATTGAATATGCCTGTTAGGACAGGAGCAATTGAGTCAATAATATCTCCAAGAACCCTAACGGATATCCCCCACAAGTCTTCAGTATTTTTTTTATTGAGACTTTTGAACGCGTTTTTAATTGAATCAATACACATTGGTTTAAATTTAAATATTGGTATGTCTTTAGTAAAGTTTTCTTTAAGAAGAGCTTCAGCTAATTTAGAAGAGGAAGGAAGAGACTTCGTAACCTCTAACGGAATGTTGGTAAAGAAATTTTCTAATGTCTCAGCGACTTCTTGTCTATCAGAAATGGTTTGATTAGTTATTTTCAAAGACAACTCATTCTGATCGCGTTGTTGTATCTTTCCAGTTTCTTTATTAATTAATTGCCACACAGTTTTTATTTTATTATTAGAAACACCAATTTTGTTAATTATTATTTGAGATTTTGCTTGAGCGCAGACTCTTTTGAATATTTTGGAATAGTTTCTAACATAAGTGTGAAAAACTTGATCGGAAGTCAAAGATTTTTCGTAATATAAATTATATAAGATGTCTCGGCTTTTTCTTATGCCCACAGTGGCCCATTCACTAAATTTCGATTTGGAATTGTTGACTTTTACTGTTTTTACAGGACACGATTTATTGAATTCTTGGCAAACTGTTGAAAACAACGTGCCGTAATTTATATTGGGGTCGTTTGAATCAAAACTGGCGTTACAAAGGTTGCTTAAAACATTATTATTAAAAGAGATTAATTTATTTTTAGTAAGTGGTCTTAATCGAATTGATTTAGCTAGGTTATTTTTTTTATCTGACTCAAAAGATACTAGTTGACCAGTATGGTCTGACTTAACGCCACTAATTAAAAACGAATCTTTTACTTTACAATTAGTGAATACATTATCTATGCAAGAAGCTGAAGTTGCTGTTATTCTTGTTGGTTCATTAAATAAATATGTCAGGTTAAATGATTTAAATAATGAAATGAGCTTACATTTTTCAGGCGAGTTGACTAACAGATCTATATTTAAGTCACCACAAACAAAAACTAATTTATTATCTCTGAAAAGTTTACTTAATAATTCTTCCATTGTTATCAAAAACAATGACAAGTTTGATGCTGGTGGTCTGTAAACGCACAAGACAGTATGCCCCTCGACCTCTGCACATGCTACCTCACACAAGCGATCAACAGAGTAAGCAGTGATATCCTTCCTTTCCTTATATTTTAAATGACTATTACAAAGTATCAGGGTACCACCACCCACTGTGGATCTGTTGTACGCAAATAATAAAAAAAAATCATAAATTATGGGATTTGTAGCAATTGGAGTTAAAGAACCATTACAGGGATTGATTTTTTTAGTAAATTTTTAAAGTGACCATAAATTTTTAAAAACATGAGATAGATTTTTTTTCGTATTTTTCTGAGAACTGTTATAACTTGTTCTATCACCCATTTACGGCTTGACGTCGATTTCTGGGACACCCTGTATATATATATGTATATATAATCTGAATCTCAGAAACAGCTTCAATGATTTTCATGAAATTTTGTATGCAGGGGGTTTTGGAAGCGATAAATCGATCTAGCTAGGTTTGACTTTTAGAAAACGTCGTTTTCTCTATTTTCACCCGAGCAGAGCTCGGTCGCCCAGGTACAGAAAATACCAGAGAAACTTCACCCCTAGGATTGTATAAAAAGCGACATCGATGGGCAGGAGGAAGTATCCTCCACATAAAAGTAGTAAGTAAGTAGTAACTTACTTACTACTTTTATGTGCACCGCGTAAGCGCCATCTCTGTGACCACAATAAAGTTAGTTTTCTGTAGTTATTGACATCAATTCCGCAAGAAAGCGTGCAAGATACTCATTTAACAATAATTGTTCACGTTATTGATATAACATTGTCATGCGCTAACCGATATCAGCATATTTAGGTAGCCCTGGTGGTACTACGATGTTTACGTGCGCGCCATCTTTGTGATAACAATGAAATTTGTTTTCTGTAGTTGTTGACATCGATTTAAAATTGTCATGCGCTAACCAACATCAGCATATTTAGGCAACAATGTATGGCTATAGAGGAGTGTTGCGGGTTGAGAGGAAGTAGGTATAATAAAAATAAAAATTAATAGGTATATAATATTTATTTTTTATTTAAAAAATTATAATAATTAAGGTTCTGAAAAGGCGGTCTTTCAAAAAAAAGGAGATTCACTTATATACGTAGTATTATTTATTATGCCCTTTATTTAATTTATTTCTTATTTGATACATTTTTAAATATTTTTATAAAACACAATAAAAAAGAAAACATTTAAAAATATAAAAAAGTAGCCCACCGGTACCGGGAACAAGAAAAACAGAACACTATTATTTATTATTCTTATGGTATTAATTAATATAGTAACCCAATGCAGGTTAAAAAATATTTAATTACTGAAAAAACTGATATAATTTTGAATACTTCAAAAGAGAACCAACATGTTACTTACGTTTGAAACAAACAGAACAACAATTTACAACTCTTAAAATTTTTCAAAACTGTTTACAGAAAACAATTAACTATAAAAAACTTAACTGTAGCTTGTGGGATACTTCTAACGGAGAGGGTAAACTTTATTTTCTATAACTTCTAATCTTGATCTCATTCCATTTACCATATTATTGCAATGGTTGTAAATCTTATCTTGGCCTGACGATCAGTTTTGGTTAGTTTATATTTTTAGGCAGGTTTATTATTATAGATCCCAGTTGCATGTAATTGTCTTCGGACAGTGGTAAGTGAAATGCCATATCTTTTAGCACCAGATCGGGTGGTTGTACAATAATTCGTTGTTTGGATGTTCACAATATCACGATGACGGCTGGATTGATTTGTGTAATCAATCGGACGTGGCCCTTGGCTGTTACACTTCACTTCACAAGCTTCTTGATGCCGTCGCACCCATAAACGAACTGTATTTCTCTATAAAAAAGTTAATTAAAAAGTTAGACTTTTACTGGTAAAAAAATAAAATATTAATTGATTATAGTTTAGATTACACTTATGTCGACATTTAATTCTCGAAATACTGTTTAAACTTTGATTTAGTTCCAAAAGGACATCGAGACATCATGTTATTGTAATTATTTAGTACTGTTCTTATGTTTTATTTTTTGTGTTGAGTCTGTAGAACATTAAACATGAGGAATAAGTACATACAGCAGCAGAGAATCCTCATGCCTTGGGCTCAGCGTGCCCATAGTGAAAGGATTACCGACTCCACTAGTCCAAGTTCACTTCTCAGCTTAACGGTCTTCGCAAAGTGACATTATGTCAGCGATAATGATCGTACTGTTCCATTTTTTTACGTTTAAGTAGCTCACAAATATTTGATTATATATAAAAATCTTTAGGATCGATAGAATTATGCATTTTCTAAGCCTTTTTGTCATGTTTTGGTGAGACTCTTTTGTTTATAGAGATAAAGATCATTTATTTGTCCGAAACATGAGTATGCACACGCAAAGCATGCAAGATGTTAATTACATTGCAGAAAGGATCACAGTCATGTTCAACCTTAACGGCGTACAAATATGTATTAAAATAACATTAATTGTAACTATTAATTATCATGCATATAAAAAATAATTAAATTTAAATATAATGTAGTTAAGCTTAAGCATCAATTAAATTAGATTATAATTTTAATTATAATCACTACAAGGTGACATTTCACGTCACGTTTATCGCAGTGGTTGAGCGATTGACTGCTGCCCTGCGTGTCGCGGGTTTGATTCCCGCACGGAACAAATATTTGTATTGCCTACGGATAGTTGGTGGTAAAACTACTTACATAACATACAAAACATAACATCAAAAATGTATTCTCAGAAGGGGTGGGCAGAGGTGCACCTAAAAGTGACACCCCAAGTTCAACATTTATGTACGTATAAGTCATGTAACATGGGGCGACCCTATTGTCATCCACCGAGCATAAATCTAAACTCCGGGCTGCTACTAAGAATATTGATAATATTATGTAACCCAAGAGAATGACATTTACATTCCATTGCAGGTAAATATTATTTGGGACCGATGGAAACAATGGCGAATCCAATAGAAGTATTCTGCAATATGACAAGCTTGGAGACGTGTATTCGCTTAAGCAATTCAACCCCAGAGATTAATCATAAATCCATGAAAGGAGGAGCGTTCTGGTTGAACGAAATGAGCGTTCATATGAAAGCATTGTATGATAGTGTAAGTAACATTTATAATATAAATTATTTTCGGTTTTCTTTCATCATAGCGCACCTTCACGGATGAGTGTTAACGCGTGCCAGTGATCCCGTCATTATCGGCACAGGAGGACACCGTGGCGTTTTAGTGGGTTGGAGTCCCACATAGGGTTACCATCTGACAGGCATTTGCCGCATTTGACAGACAATTTACAGTTTAGACAGGCGTGCGGCTGGTGCTAAGCTGACACAGGCATTTTGAATTTGGCGGTCGCAAGTCTGCCTGTTTGAAACTGACTATAAAGTCGCAACAGGCGTGCACCAACAAGTTTCAACCTATTGTCAGCAAGTTGAGAAATTCTTTCTAAGTTGAATACCATTATTGATTATGTAAAACTAGCTGTCCCACGCGGCTTCGCTCCCGTCAATTGGCTACCTACCCTACCCAACCTACTCTACATACACGATTGTTGCGTAACTATAACCGTTTACGCAGCGCACGCAACGGAAGCTCTAAAAATAGTACATTATGGTACAAGTGTGTCATGTTGGTGATTACCGCTGAGGCGCCATTGAGACCCGAGCTGTTAGGTGAGGGTCTTAAGAGAGCCGAGGACGGTAATCATCAATACACACGTGTATCTTACGACGTTTTTCAACAAACTTGTGAAGAAAATAATACTAAAACATCATTTTCACCAGTGAAACCAGTTGAGGAAAATTTTTCGCAATTTCGGGCAAAATTAATCAGTTTTCCTATGCGCGCGCATCTAACAATGGCGATCGGCCATAGACTAAAAGAATGAGGTTTTTTTTTTTAGCTTTTCGCGGATAGCGTTTAAGCCACGTATATACAAAATGGGGAATTTCATGTTTTCTTTATTAAAGAGAAAAACAAAAGTTATGTTTTAGTGAAAGTTTTATTTATTAAAAACGTTCAAATTATCTATTTAAATACGAAGTTGCATGAAATGAATTAGCAAGCAATAGGTACATTAATTTATTTGTACTATTGAGCACGATTTTTTTTGTATCGAAACTTTTTTAAGAACAAAGCAACTCAACCAATAAATTAAAAAAAACTCTATAACTCACTTGTGAATAATAGCAAGGAAAAGGTTACAGTTTGAATACAGGTGTCATTATGTGCCTAAATGCGGTGAAATTATAGCCATTTTATGAGCAAGTGTGTTGAAAAAGTTATTTTTTCCCGTGTTTGCAACATTTTTCATTTATGCTCTGCTCCTATTCGTTGTAACGTCATGTTATATAACCTTCTTCGATAAATTGACTATCCAACACAAAAATATTTTTTTATTCCAACCATTAGTTCCTGAGATCAGCGCGTTCAAACAAAGAAATTCTTCGGTATTATAATATTAAGTATAGATTATATGACGAGTACAAAGTCCTAAAAGAATATTGCAGAAGCTGGTTGTCGTCTAACGACAACCAGTTTCTGAAAGTCTAACGACACAGTGGTGTACTTTTTATTAAAGAAGGGACGTGAATAGTGACATCATAGAACTTATTAAAATCTGTCAGTTGGTATTTTCTATATTTGTAGACAATGCGGAGCGAATTTTTTTCCTAATAAACGCACAATGGAATAAAGAAAGGAATCGCCTGACAATAGAGTCAGTAAAAGCGCTATTAGTAACCCAAGAAAACTTTAAACACGTTTCGTGTGAAGATTTTTATATTTAAGAAAGAAAAGAACATTAAAAAAGTTATGTCTTCTAAGAAATATAAATCGTAAATTCTTCATTGTTTTCAATAAACCGATATATTAATTTGTGTGAGACTCCCACATAACTACGCTATCTCCCCGTATTAGCGCAGTATTAGTAGCATAATTATGGCCAGCGCACCTAGTCAGGTACCAAATTTTCGCCCTGTATAGGTATGCTCGCTCAAACCACATCTGGGCTCGATACCATCAGAAATGTATAGGAATTATAAAATGAGACTCTTTTTAGGGTTCTGTACCTGAAGGGTCCAAACGAAATCCTATTTTTGTCACTCACGTGTACGTGTCCGTCTATCCATCGTCTGTTACACGGATTTTACGGCCAAACGGTAGAAGCTACAGTCTTCATTTTTTTTTAATATAAGCATCTTGTTTATCCAAAGCCAAGCATTTCTTTTTTTATATTTTAAGCTTTGATCCCATACAGCTAAAGGGGGCGTGTTTTTTTTTATTGATCTACCCCATCGAGTGGGTATCGTTGTTTAGAGCTCGTTGAGTAGATAGATACTATATTTTCGTTTTTTTATATTGGGAAACAAAGGAATGAGAAGCCAACAAAATCAGCATTTTTTGAAGAAATTTGGTGATAGTGATTATTATTACGCATAATTACTAACAAATACCAATATATTGATAAATTAGATTTTTCCTTTGACATTTTCGCAGTTTGGTTTAGAATCATAAATGTGCGAAGTCCGACACGCAATTGATCGGTTTCTTTCACTCCCGGATCTCTGGTTGAGAATCTTCTTCTTCTTGCGTGCTAGGTGTGACCTCCTCTGGTGTCAGAGTTAATTAAGCTGCCTCTGGGAATCCCACAGGCCTCTGACTTGGCTATTTCATACTTACATTAACTATGTAAGTCCAGGTTTCCTCACGATGTTTTCCTTCATCGTTGCCTGTGATGTGTATGATAAACTTAGAAAAAACATATGTCGTCTTAGCCACTGGGCCACCACGACATGTGGTTGGCGGGTTGTGTGGGGTTGAGAATAAAGTGATCAAACGATCGTCTTGCGTGATTTATATGGGACGAAGCAAAAATATAATGATTTCGTAATCTGATGTTGTCTAATGGAGCTGTCTCTTTTTATTACGTTTTCTTCCTAAATAAATCACCACCAGTTTTCACTTTTTCCTTAGTCCTTATTTATTCAGAGGTAATTTCGTAGTTATGAACTAAGATCATTACTGTCTAAAATAAGCAAGCAACTTGGCCCCTGTACAGCCAACAATGGCGTGGAACTTATGTATCCAGAACTCTATTTTTTGTGTTAACACTACACGTTCACTAAAATGTATTATTATTTATTTCAGATTTCACCAGAACAACTAACATGGTTGCGGGATCGATCAAACACCGTTCGTCAAACTCTAAAGTATAATTGCTTGGATTCAGTTCCGTACTCTAAACACGACATGTCTGCATCAGTGAAGTTGTGGGCTTGGAATGATGTTGTGATTGGACCGTATCCAACTAATGATTCACCTATCTTTTATACCGTACCAGAAGCCACTGACAATTGCGTGGTAAGATACTTTAGGCCTTACCTATTTCTGATAAGATTTGCAGTATTCAAGCAAATATTTATTTACAGTATATAGTATATTAATATACTAATGTAATAGCGCGTTTACATTAGATCAGCCGAAGTATACGGCGACCGCTTTCGATTGAAGCGGATCGGTTAACCGAATTGGGCTGTTTACATTAAGTCAATCAACGAATACGGCTACCGTATTAGTTTAAAATGTCGATTTACCGGATTCAGCCGAATTGCATTCTGCAACCGCAATTGCCACCGCATTAAACTGAACAATGAGTGGCGCGTTTCAATAAGTCAGCCGTGTTCATTCACTGAAACCGGTCTGCAGCCGAATACGGCTAACAGAAAACCGGTTTACACTAGTTGGTGATCGAATACGGGCTGCAACCGAATCAGTCAAAACGACCTAATGTAAGTGAGCCATAAAATGTTCCCCAGACTGAACTTTCGCTCCCTTACCATAATTAAGAATTTTGTTTATTGTTTTGTTTACATAAATTATTTATCCGGCTGTATGCACTACACCAATACACTCGTACAATATATAAATCAGTGGATTTTATCCATAATCTTTTATCCTATTCAAGGCCAATATTTAATCCGAGATCATTGCAATTTCAGCCAGGAAGTACTGAATGGAAAAGTACGATCATAGAACTACAAAGCTCCAACGTTCACAGGCTACCAATAGTTGATTTGTGGATCGGAGATATTCGTCAAGTAGAACATCAAAAGATGAGCATTGAAAGTGTTGAATTGTGTTTTGGTTAACATAATGTACGCGTTAGAAATTATATTTTTATTTCAAGTAAGAGACCATGGTTTTTTAAATCAACTTATATATTTTATATGTACATCATTTGCTTGCTTGTGATTTATTGTTAATTCTTGTTTCTTTTTATTTTGTATAATAAAAGCCAATATTTGTTTTTATCTTCGTATTTTATTTTTGACCGACTTCAAAAAAATAAGGACGTTCTCAATTCGACGGCATTTTTTTTTGTTTATTTTCCCCGATCACTCAAAGGCGCCTAAACTAATTTGGAAAATTCTTCTTTAGTTTGAAAGAGTTAAACTTCCCCCATGGTCATCAAGTCAGGATCTGATGATGGAATCCTGGCGAAATGGAGGTAGCTCCTCAAATATTATAGGCATACATATATAGCGGTTTTGGTATTTTCATCAACAATGCAGTCATTTACATTCTGAACGTATAATTTGGTGAAGTAGAACTGATGAAGAAGACCACAGGTGGCCACTGGAACTCCTTAATGCTAAATATGTCACGGGTGTAAGATATCTCGAATAGTTAACCGACTATGATGAAGCAAATACTTATAAATAAATGGTACCTACTGATGAATACCATCGACCCGATCTCATGATGAAGCCAGAATGTAGGCACTGCAACTCCAGTAAATAAAGCAATGTCTCCTAGTCGTGTTTGTTCTTATATAGCTTAAATATCAGTATAAAACATATATTACAATTTATAAAGGCATTTGGAGGAAATACTAATTCCACGCGGACGTTTGGAGCCGTGGGCGGCAGCTTGTAGTCAAATTAAGTACTTTTAAAATGTTCAACGAAACAAGCAATATATTAGTAGGAAGTTTTGAAGTCCAATGTCGCACCAATTCAATTTACCATTGTGTCTAAAAAAATTGTCAATAGTACCAGCACTGACAATAAGTTACACCATCTGAAAAGATAAATCCTAACCACAAAAGCTCTGTATATACAAACACTCCTCTAAATATAATAGTTCCCAAAAAAACTTGGCTCAACTTTACCTAAGTTATTGCATTATTCATAAAAATTACGCTAATCGCTAGATACTTGAACCATCCGATAACAATTTATGAAGGCGACGGACCGCGTCTATCGGACCGTACCAAAGAACTGAAGGATACACTTTCCGAATTGTTTACACTGCCGTGATGTGGGTGAAACTGACGTCTAAGCGGTTTAGTTCCAAACAGTCGTCGGCTGTAACCGCGAATGGTGTCGAACAAGAAAACGCTTTTGTTTGACCGTAGACATAGAATAAGAAAATCTTAGAGAAGGGACACTCATGTAGTAAGTGTGCCACTTCCAGCTTTAGAAAGATTCTCGCTTAGGAATTATTGAAAGAGATGACGCTCTATAAAGCCGGACTTATTCTTATATTCCAAGCGTCATTTTAAAACCAACTATAATAATAATTTACAGCCATCAATTTCAATTCATCAATTTGACGACATGGTTGGCGTAGTGGTTGAGCGATCGGCTGTTAAGTTGCATGTCGCGGGTTCGTATCCCGCACGGAACAAATATTTGAAACACAGGATTACCTAGTTCAGGCACATAACACGTGTGAGCTTGACATAGATTTAAGCAAAAATTTTATTTATTGTTTTGCCTTAAGATTTTAAATGAATAAACTTATTATTATATTATTTTTATTTGTATAATGTATGTGTCTTGGGTCTTGTGTATTTGAGTTTAAATGTTTGTATGCGCACCCACGATACAGGGAACGTAATAAAAAAAAACGCACGAATATCATAAAATAATTCTGCTATGAGTCTTGTTTATAAAATGTGTTGTCAAATTATTGATAAATGAATGCAGAGCTCGGTGTGCGGTGCCAGAGGAGTTACAGTTTGACTGAATTGAGCGCCTATTAAGGCAGTCTGCGGACTCCTGTCATCTGCTTGACATAAAGTTCTGAGTAATTTCTACAGGACCAGTCGAGCTAAATAAATTTATTCTGACAAAATTTATTTTTTTGTTAATCGACACGAAAATAATGTTACTAGCCTCGGCGCTTTTCAGCCACTGTTGATTCTGCCTTTCGTCATTTCAGCCGAAAGATGTCTACTACTGAACATTGAACTCCCACAGGCGTCGCCACATTGACCGATCCCATGCGTCTCGCATCTAGCGGATTCCCGCAACCTTAACCAGGTCACCGGTCCAACTAATGGGCTTCCTTCTAAAGCATTGTCTTCAGGTCGGCGGTCGCCACTCCATTCGTAGTTGTCATCATCATCATCATGGGCAGCGTTTCAGTGTACCTACGGCTGGGACATAGGCCTCTGAGAGAGGGAATAGGCCTTAATCCACCACGCGGGCGCAGTGCGGGTTGGTGGATGTCAAGTGTCTTCGAATTTTTGTTCCGGTATCACGATATTTTCATTTTTTTTTCTAGAAATAGAACCCAAAGTACAATTAAAGTATGTAACAATATTATTACCGCAGCTCTTTGGTTTGAGTGGTTTGAGTAATACCTTTTAGGAGATTTTTATAAACCTCCTAAAAAGTATTACTGAAACCGGATAAATAGTTACTTAGTATAATCGATCAGTGGGTATGAAATGAGGTACACAAAGTAAAGCACCTACCTAGGTACCAGGGCAAACGACGACGATACGTAAGTCAGGGTAGTTACCACTGGACCATCACTGCTCTTTGCAGTAAGTAAGCACTTAATCATTCGAATCTGCTGTCGCCTCTATACATTCACAATCTAAGCCGACATGTTAATGTCCAAAATTCGATAAGCATTTACCGCAGTTTAAACATGATGCTGGAATTGCCGGAGGGCAAACCCCTGTTGTCTATTATGTATAATGAAGGAGTTCTTGTGGTACTTTTAAGTGCGTTTCACGAATAATTACTACTTGCCCGGCTTTCAACCTATGTCAAGCACGCGAGGCAAGGTTAATCACTGGACCTCCACAAGCAAAAGTTGACAACTTTCACATTATTAATCTCAAATTCTTTGAATGATGGGGCTAATAATTCGTATAGGCAATAACGTTCTCAAGACTTTCAAAGTCAGAACCAAGACATTTTGATTTGCATTAAATAAATAACAGCAATCATCGAAACATTTACGCTTATTTCTTGAAACAATAACTAGTTACTAACAAGAACCATGATATACAAGGAAAACTTACGTATAAAGTCGAAGACATAACGAAATGTAATTAACAAAAACTGTAAAACAATTCCAACTAGTGAAAACAACGTTTTACTTAAGATCGTTGAGTGCTTCTTACTTTTCTAGAACACTTAGCTAGGGCTTTATTGCCTAGTATCACATTATAAACGTTCACCACGTTTTGGCAGTTTTCAGGCAATTCCCTGATTGTAATATTACAAAACCTTTGTCATTCAGCTGAAATTCGTTCTTAGTAAAAATCTTATTGGGAAGGAAGTTAACGATGAAATATAAGGTTTGATTATTCTCCGAACTGAAAAAACCTTATACACACAGAGGCATCCTTTCAATGAAAGGTTGTGTTGGGAGTCATCACAACGTTTCATTAATAGGATGCCTCTGTACCGCCCTGTTGTCAAGGTAAGTATTTATGTCTAGAAGTGAATTATTAAAAACTGGACATGATCATTAACATTTCGAAATTAAATAAAACTTATAATTGATGAGACATCTTTGCTATGGGGGACATCTTAGCCCACCGGTGGGACAACACATTTTGAATAAAAAAAACAATGACAGGACTATTGCATGCATCGCCAAGTGCGTAAAAAAATAATTTCCGCCACTCAGAGAGCGTACGATTCGCGAAGCTAAGTATTATTAAAGCTTTATTTTCCACTTAACACTTTACAATTAATATACATGCAATTATAATAATTTCATTCCCGTTTCATGGTTATGTGGCCCCCTATGGGTAAAAGCCTCCCTCATTCCTTTCCACCTTTTCCTGTCTTTGGCCATATGCATCCATCTTTTTTCCAGCTATGATCATAATGTCATCCACCCATCTTTTCTTCTGTTTTCCCACTTTCCTTTTGCCTTTTGGGCCCTGCCATTAAGGTGTTTGGTAAGTCCATCACATATCTTCGTAACTTGACAGGTGCCCTGCCTATTTCCACTTCTGTTTTAAACTCAAATTCTTTTAAAAGGTTTAGCCCTATAAAGTACCTTAATTATTACTATTGTTGCTAATCAACTCATAAATATATCTACGGCGCAACTTTACACAAAACATGCATAACCTAACACACACATTAACAAGCACTACACAAATATACAGACACAAATACATAACACACACATACTGTTAAACTCACACACACAAATTTAGATTCAAATTATGACTAAAAAAGACTTACTTTTTTAGTCATAATTAATCACAATTGTAAAAATCTTGAAAATGTTTAACCTCCGTAACTCTACTTTGTAACATGTTATTCATTGATCGATATTCAATTATGGGGCAGGCACTGTTTCTCCTAAACACAGGTTGCATTTCAACTTACCTAGGAGAACAGAACCACACCCACAGATTTTCTCAGTTTCCCTAAAGGAAGATTTGAATCGGAAAATCTTTGAGACATCCCATTACGAAAAAACAATACCGCGTATGAAATTGCCGGAGTTCAACGGAACTTACAACAATTGGATCTCTTTTAGACATTTATTCTTTGAGATGATTCACAACAATCCAACGCTGAACATACTTCTCCTCCTATATCCTTCGTCCTCTCTCGCGTCCTGTTGGCCGTCGCAGTATTGCTCTTCTTGCGTGCTTGTCGATAATATCTTCTTAGTCGCCACACTATTATAGCGCAGACGATTCCTCCCACCAGCAAAGTGCTTATGGCGTAGTTGCCAATGTCGTGGACACTTAACTCGTAAGGTAGGCTCTCTCGTCCCTTTTGTGCAGCTATCTGGTTACCTAATGTTGTATGTTCATTAGATAAGTTGAGGATGGGTAGCACGAATTTTGTGTTTTTGAATGTGCTCCACATATCGGCTCCATGCTAGTTGCTGATAGTTGTAGAGGCGTGGCAAATGTGGTTGTCCGCTGTCATTGTTAAACATTGCTGTAGATCAAACTCTTCCATCTGTATGTAGGTGTTCTTTGCGAAGTTAACTCCAATATACTGTGTTGTTGTCGCTATCACCTGACATTGGTCAGCAGTTTGGTGTCTAGGTATAGCTATATTGCGATACAATGTATACTCGTCATCGCTTAGTAACTGGATATGTAGTTTAAAGAGCAAATACTGTTCGGTAATCCGGGCTTTGACATAAATAATTTTGTAATTATTTTTATTGTTAGCTCCATTGCTGCTTTTGATAGGTAGTGTTAACCTTTTCGGTATAATACCGGCAATGTAGTTCATTTGTTCAGATAATTGCTCCGGTGTGAATAGGTTCATATCGAGATGACCTCGATAGATATCTGTCAATGCATCTAGGAGCATTTGTTGGTTTCTTCTCAGTACTGCGATAAGTAGGCTTTCAGTTAAGGCACCAGCATTGACATCACTCATTGTTTTCATTATTTGAAACCGGTTTTCTATCAATGCTGTATTATATTTGGTTTCGTTCATGAATTGCTGAATTCCTTCCAGTTGCGTTTTTACGAAGTTTTCATTTTTCTTTATGACATTATTTTCTGCCTCGATAATCAGTGTCTGATTTAGTTAGTTAGTTATGAGCTGCAGTAAATATTGCTCGTTTGTTTTGATTTTTTGTATATCTTGAGCGTATTTTTCGGCAAAATCGCTATCAAAGACACCAAATAGGGCTCGTGCAAGGTTTCCTACGCCGTTGACGTAGCCACGTCGCTTTCGCTGTCAATGTTGAGAACGTAGCAGTATGTTGTACTCGTTCAGCTGGCTCATTTCGAACTTCAATTGTTGAGTCGTAGCGTGACATGGTTCGTTAGGCATCGTATCACACATTTGTGCTAAACGATCCACAAATTTCTCCAAGTTTGTTGTACTTTGCCAGAATGTTGTTAGGTTGTAGTACACTAGAAGCTTCCATTCGTCATGAATTAGTTGGATATTTCCGATGGGGTCAAAACACACTGGTTGGTTTTCTGTCAATTTTGTTATTTTGAAATGTTGCAGGGGTGTTGCTAGTCCACTTGTAAACGTTGTGAACACTACAAGTAACACCAAAAGCAAGCTATTTAGTTTTTTCTTGATTTTGATACCTTTATTTTGCTTGCAGGGCTTCGTTTCCGGAATCACTTTCTGTGAATCAATGCCTTCACATACCTCGTTTATAGGTAACGGGGCAAGTTTTGTTATTGGTCTTTTGAGGACTCCATTCTGTGTCTTGAGCGTGACCACTCGAACTAAGTTGTCACTGCCTGGATGTAGTTCCACTACGCGGCCCATTGCCCACCTGCTCGGAGGTAGTATTTTTCTTTAGAAATTCCTGCAGTAAGTTCTTTTTTAGATTATGTATGTGGTTGCTTTTCTCATGTGTAGACTCCAATTTGCTGAGCATGGTTTTGAATGTTCTTCGGTTCGTTTTAGGTTTTTGAATTTAAAAAGACCACCTTAGCATCCTGTGGTCAGACGGAAAGCTCATTTTGTTCAGGATTTCTACATTTGTTACAGATTTTGGGTTGGGACTCAATATAAAGTTAATTTCATTTTTTGTTTTATGGTCTGGTGATAACCATGTCCATTTTCTAGAACTTTTCTTCTTGAAATATGTGTTCATCACTGCCAGCTTGTTATCCTGTGCATATTGTATTAGACGTTCACCTTTGTCGTTTCGTATGCGGTAACCATATTTGCCCATTATAAGATTTTCTTGAGGTTTCGGTGGACTAATTTTAGCAATGAAATCTCCGATGATTAACCTGTTTTTATCAGCTAGTTCTTGTGCTCTAGTTAAGTCGTTGTAGAATTTTGTGATTCCTTCTTCACTTGAACTCTCAGTGGGAGAATAGTGGTCCTTCCTTGATTTTCAGTTTTAGCAGAGCCACTCTCTCCAATATTTCCAAAAAGCTCAATATGTTGCCCTTAAGTGATTTCCCTGTGTCTCTCCTATATAACAAAATATGTATTCTTTAATGGTATATCCTATCTTTTTAACTTCTGCGAGTCCTATGATATCCCATTTTATTTTATCTATTGCATTATTTAGTTCTAAGGCTCTTTCTTTTGTTGATAGGGATCTCACATTGAATGTGGATATCATAAGACCTTGTTCTCCTCTTGACTTCAAACTATTGCTAAGATTGTGTTTATTTAAATTATTCTGTTTATTTTTATTTGATGGTGGGTAGTGGTCATCTTGCCCCACGGTCACCAGCCGGCTTGGGGTTATTTTTTTGGAGGTTGGTTTAAATAATGTTATGGTGTTTGTTTTGTTTATTTTTCGGGTGCCGGTAGTCGATGCTTTTTTCTTACGAGTTTATTTTCTTTTGGGTTGATAAATTGGGTGCCTGTGTCTTCTCTCTTTCTTTTATCTCTTGTTTTTCCAGCTGGTTTCTTCACTATTAGTTTGTCATATTTGAGGAAAGTGATATTTCCTTTTTCCCTTTCACCCACTAGTTGTGGTTGTAGCTGCTTGCGTTTTTCGAGTAATTCTTTAGTGTAATCCTCTTTGACGTACATACCTGGTGGGAGATTTGTCTTATTTTTCAATATGGTATGTTTTTTCCCTTTAGACGCTATAGTAACTACGACGGGGCGACTTTTATTGTAGTTTTTTCCGATTCTTTATACGTTTTTGATTTCATGACTATCAATGAGTGCTCCTGTTTTTATTATTATGTCCTTCATGTAGTCTATCATCTCTGCTTCTGTTTTTCCAGACTCCTCAATTCCAAAAAAGACCAGGTTATATTTTCTTGTTTCTAGTTCTATTATGTTTAGTTTTTGCTCCAATGTAGAAATTTTGGCTTTGAGTTTAGTATTCTCCTCCGTTATTGTTTTAAACCTGCCATCTATTGCCTCCATAACATTTTTTGTAACTGCCGTAGTTATAATTTTAGTCTTTGGTTATTTTGCACTGTGATTATTCGCCAATATTGTCTTTTACGGTCACACTTAATGGATTATGCGTCGCGATGCCACAAATTAACACTATTTGCACTGTTATTGGTTTTTATTTGCGGAGGCCGTTGACGTATGTGTTTACTGTGAGACCATCGGAATATCCACTCGCGAAGCTAAGTAAGCCAATCATAATTTTAAATGCTAAACACTGCCCATAGCATAATTATGCGCGATCTACATATTAATAGATGTGTTGAAAGCTATTAACATTAAATTGATTGATTGTCGACGTGAGTGAGTTCATACTTTTGCATCGGTTTTTCTGAAAGTTAAATTACAGATTTTTCAGGTGTTTTCAATTAGACTTTTGCAATCATAATCATTTCAGTTGAAAGACCTCCAAAGCTGAACATAGGCTACAAAACGTCACCACATAGACCGGTCCTGTATTTGCTTGCAATTAAGAAAAAATAAAAACTTTTTTTTTTACAATAAGATCATTACATTACAATTCATTTTTTCGAATTTAATTAAACACTAATGATGTAAAAAAAAAATATGTATATCAACAGTTTTCAAGAATAATTCGTTGAAAGTATTTTTCTCTCCTGTAAGACTTTATAAAAGGCGGGCGTTTATGTATGTAAGACTTTATCACTTCATACCCTGTAGAAAATTCTCAAAAACAGCTAAACACCATTTCGTATTTTTTTAATAAGCCTATAACTGTCCCACTGTTGGGCAAAACTCTTCCCCATAGCATTCCACTTTTTTAAATTTTAGCTAGCTTTCCAAAAAGTTGGTTTCCCTACACGAACGTTTCTAATGGACGAGGTTCAAGTGTAGTACACCTGCATTACTGGAGCCGTTAGTTGACGGGTACCGCAAGTGCATTCTACTAACACCCAGTATCTATTTCAGTAACCTGCTTCAACAGTTGTTCAGTTAGGTACATACATAAGTAATCTCTGAGAGAGTGTGGAACTCGTGTAACGACGACGTTTTTTTTATTTTTGTCTATACACGTGTCACGTATCTGCCTATGGAGCAGAAAATTTCTGGAATGGCGATCGCGAACCGGAAGCTGTTGCGTTGGAAGGTCACCGACTAGGTGGACCGATTACCTGGTGATGGTTTTGAGGATCCGCTGAATGTGGGACGTAGGTACGGGACCGGTCTATGTGGCGACGCTTGGGGGAGGCCTATATCCAGGAGTGGACGTCTTTCGGCTGATATGATGAGGTGTCTGCGTGTATGCAATTCATATGTAATCAAAGCAGCAGCACGTTTCGACGAAAGAGCTATTGCCCAAGGAACGATCGGACTACTACTAGGTAAATAACTATGCACGCCTCTCTTGTCATGTACATTGATCCCATAGGATTGTTCTTTATATGTGCAATGTATGTAATATAGCAGTAAGCAATAAAAATAATATTATAATAATTTATATGTATAGTAGTGTAGCAATAAGTAGTTTAAAAAACATTAATTAAAAATTAAACTAAAAAATGCAAAGACCCCCAACAACAATAAAATTAAATCTATAAAAAGTAAAAAAAAAAAACATTTATTGGCCCTATAAGTTGCCATGAGTAGTAATATTTTTGTCCAAGTCTCGTACTAGCGTTTTGAATTTTCGGAGATGTAATATTATCTATGATACGGGGCTTTCCCTTAGCGTCTGCACTGTGATGCAGCCCCAAATATCTACCAAAGTTCAAATGTTATCTGAAAGATGGAAAAACCTTGAATGCGGTGGCATTACAACATTGGTGACTTCTTGATAAGAGACTCTTATCACAGTATATATTTATTATAATAATAATACATACTTTTATTAGTTTGAACTTTGAGAAAATAACAATGTTGTGATTTACATACTAGTGTTTAAAGAGCATAATTTGAGGATAGACGAGCACTCTTACATATTTTGTGGTGGAAGCATATTCTGTTGTTGAAAAAAAAAACTGAACAAGATGTGCAGAGTGTGCTATTGGTAGGAACGTACTTCGATCAAGAGAATTTCGAGCACTCACGGTGCACTTGTTCAATTGAGCTGTTTTCTATTGACAATGCATTTTTTATATAAAAGTTTTTTTTAAATATCATGAAAGGATTCTTTTGTTTTGAATTTCTATGAAGTGTGTCAATCTATAACAGATCTTAAAGATCTTACTACCATATAAAATTCTGAAATTCATTACCTACCAGACAACGATCAGCATAAACCACTGGGTCTAAAAGCAAACAATTTTTGATGAAATGGTAAGAAAGTTTTGTAATATTTGCCGTTGGGGGGAAATCTTGTTCGGCACACGGCTAAATTGTGATACCCTTGAACTTCACAACTAGTTTTTCAATTAGTGTCATTGACCTATAATGATTCCACTTGAGAGAGAGACGGAGCTATAAAGGAAGAAGAGCACTATTTTTTTTCACAGCGGAATCATGATGACTTTATAATAAGAATAATAATGATTTTATTTAGAAAAATACTTGGACTATAAGAAGTACGGTGATGCGTCATCGGTACATAGTAGGCATCCTCCCACCCATACACACCAAACTTTTTCCGAATATTTTGATTATGCGTACAGCAAAGAAGTGGAATTCCCTGCAGGAGTTTGTATTTCCTAATAGCTACAACCTGGGCGTCTTTAAATCAAGAGTGAAAAGGTTTCTTCTACGCAAAAGTGCTTCATCGTCGACCACTTCATCGCTTACCATAAGGTGAGATAGTGGTCAAGCAAAAGCAAAATACACCTTTATAAGGATCAGAAATTAAAACATTTTTGTTGATTCATTGACATGTTATAAGAGCCCCTGAATTCATGTAATTATGTTAATAAAGGCAAAAGTGTATATATTTAGATATTGAAAAAACATGTTTAGCAGACCACAACAAGATACCAAACCATTTCTTAAACAAAAATATTTCTTCCTCTTCAACTCCAAATATAAATAGCAGATTGCCTGTTTTAAATACAACCCTTTAGTAAGAATTAACTTGACAAATAGGAGATTTAGAATTATAAGTATAAATTAATTAGTTCGTAAGCCGGTTAAATGAATTATATCCTTTTCTTTTGCGTTTAGAAATAAAGTTAAAAGGGTCGAATCTTGTTTTTATTTTACGTATTTCGAAATCATTCCGTCTGGTCGTCCCAAGGAGAGCATGATAAATTAAATTTTAAATTTGTCAGTATACGGTTTTCATAAAGGGCATGAAATCATCAAGGCATTAGATAACTCAAAGGTCTTCCATTGATCTAGACTTTCTTTTCTTCTATAAAAAGGTGAGAGATGGATGTAAATACATCTCTCACCTTTTCCCATGGGGGTATGCAAAAACTAAAGACCACCCGGCTAAGATCCTTATATACTCCATTTCGTTCATTTCAATCGGTTCATACCCATACAATTAGAAGCCCCACGATATTGAAGAACCTACTCTCAGGATCAACCATCGCTGTTTTTGGGAAATTATATATATGTGGGATCCTACCATGATTTGTTTACTTAAAACAAGACACAAATAACTTTGTTTAGTACGGGGCTCTAGTGCGGGTATGGCGTCAATATGGGGCATGAAGAGCGAGAGTGATCGTTCGGACACAGCCGTTACACATACTGACCTAGCAACTGCTCAACGTTTTAAGTCCAGCGTAAAGTAATACTTAGTACATTAGTGATAGTAATTGAATCTGTAACGAATAAACTGTATAGAATTTACAGGAGATATTTCTCTAGTTTACCCGTATTCTCAACTCTGGGCCCACGACTATAATTCTGACACCTGTCACTAAGTACGTCAAAGCACGATCCTTTATACTTGGATCAGACATAATACTTAACTACACACACCAGCAAAATTAGCGGAACAAAATATAAAAGACGATTTTTTTTTAACTATGGTTTATTTTTTTTAAAGTTGTATGAAGAGAAAATTCCCTACTTAAAACTACACATTTTGAAATAAATATGAGATCGTATTTATTACATTTCGTGAGATTAACATGATTTTGTGTGAGAACTTATTATAAAAACATTTTAACAATAAAATTAATATCACATAATATCGAGTGTTATCTCCAAGGTATGTGCATTATCCTGGATCAAAACAAAGTGAGCCCCGAAAAAAGGGAAATGATATCACATTTTATCACTTCTACAGTGATATTTAATAAGATCTCCTGTATCGATTACCACCAAGTCCGTACTAGCTCCAAAATTATATACCCAGGTAGTATCCAGGTAATCCAATATTGTTCTTCTACCATATGCCAAAGTAATTTAAAAATTGTTGTTTTTGTTCATGAAAAATAATTGAATTCAGTCCATTGATTCCACTTAAATGACTTCCACACTAATCACTAAACAATATTTTACTCCATTAGTCCATTAGCCAAAGTCGATGTTTTCTAGCAAAAGTTGTACTGTTACTAAGGAGTGTGCTTCATTTTATGGACCTTTTGCGGGCACGAACGAACCAAAACCAGCTTCATTCAACTTTCTTTGTACCGTAAGCACACTTACTGTTTTACATCAAACTTCCACCAGCTAATTTCTGGCTTGAACGGCCTTTAAACAGTAATTCCTGTTAGAAGTACGGGATTTCTGCCTTGTCCTGATTTTCTCATAAATAATAGTTTTTCTGTATTATTGGTAACTGTAAGATATGGTTGAAACAGGTAAACGATGAATGCACAACATCGGTTGACCATTTCTCCTCATCTCAAGAGCCCTGGCCACAGATATAAATCTAACTAGATAACGCAAGTCCCTCTATCTGTATGAAAACCAAGCGTGCCACTTTTTCACAAATAAATTAAAAACAAATTTACTTACCAATGAAACAAAACATTTCCAATGTCTCGGCCAACTTTTTCTATACATTCTTTACAGCTCAATATGGCATAAAAAGCATTTTTCTAGATTTCCGATGGCGATAAATGTAAATAAAAAGCTCAGATTACGATCATTGATCGTACCTTTTCTCCGTTTTTTGGCACGTGCAGTACATACAGTTGCGTCATCTAGTTTACAAGTTACCAACACTAATCTCAGCTTTGCATATCACTCGCTATCAATCGATTAGAATATTAGTTGTGTACTCACTACTCGATCATTGTTCAAGAGCATTCAACCCCGTCTTCATACCGTGTTCCAATCCGTTTCGCATACAGTTCTCGTGTAATATAGAATTAATGCGCCATTGACATTATTCCACACTGTGAGTGTTTAATCTGATAGAATGACGTCATCTATGTAGGTATACGAACGTGTTATCTAAATAAGACAAGGCTGGAGTGCTTTGACACGTTTTACGGTCAATATATTACTTGGGAAAGTGATATTTTGTAGTAGAGGAGATTATGTATTAGTGTTTGAATATTGTGTGGCAATTTGTATTTTAAAGGAGTCACTTAAAAAAACGCAACTAAAGTTTTATTTGTTTTATTCCATCACCCATTAATTCTGTGTTTAAAATTTAATGTTTTATATATTATTATTATAAGTGATTATTTATTGATTATTTTTAATCAATATTTTATTATTCTCAATTATCTTATTATTATCAATTTTAAAATTATTATTTTGACATTTTTTATTTGAAAAGTTCGCTGTAATCTGCAGTCAATTGTGATTAATTTATTGTCAATTCTATTGTGAACATTCGTTGGAATGCTATAATCTATAATTATTAGTTATATATATTTAATATTATAAATAGGAAAGACTTTTTCATTTGTTTGTTTGTACCGAATATGCTCCGAAACTACTGGACCGATTTAAAAAAATCTTTCACCAATAGAAAGCTACATTATTACTAAGTGTGAAAGGCTATTTTTTCTGAAAACGGGTCCTGTGGGGTGGTTAGTCCACGAGAGCGAAGCCGTGGTTAATAGCTGGTTTTATTACCAGCTTTAAACTCTAATTTTCCTTGCAGCGAAAATATGTAACACTAGAAACTAAAAAACTTTTGTCAAAATTTGCCTTAAAAATGGTGATGGAAAACCCGTACTTACTATTTTATTTCTTGAGCTTCGAAACTCATAAATCGTAAGAACGTCAGAATCAAATAAACCTTTTTATCAGCGACACAGTCAAAGACATTGGCTGGAAAAGGTAAACAAGAAAAAAAAACTTCCTCGTCAGAATTTATTTGGTTCATTAAACAAAGGTGAGGCAGAACTCCGAAATGAAATACAACAGCTGGATGGTAACCGATTCTAATTTTCCGGGCGAATTAATTTCAGAGATGTTTCCTGAGAATGTCAATAGACAGACACTTTTTCCATCAATTTGAGTAGGTTAGTTTCTAATTTTTGGAATTCTTGTTCAATCTATAATTATTTCGATACCAAATGAGAGAGTGGGCTGTTATCGGACAGATTAAAATCAGATTGTTAGAAGTAAAATTTCGAAGAAGTTTATCGACATGCCGGTTATCAATGTTTTCCTACACTGTTTTGAGAGTGATGATTCATATTACACTAAGGCTCTCAGAGTTATTCAACCCCGTGTTAGCAACACGAGGTTAAATTAACAATATTGTATCACAAGACGGTCAATTTAACGTCGTGTTAGCAACTAATTCTGAGTTAAGTTGTTGATGCCAGTGCCATGCCAGTCGGCCTAAATAATGAGCCTGACTGTGTTCAAACCTACGACTTTGGACTAAAAAGTTGAGGCCGTAACTGCAGGACTACCACTGCACTCCACAAAAAGCATAAAGCAAAACACCATATTTTAGCATATTTATCAAAGTAGTCAAAGTAGACTTCGATTTTCGTATAACCCTTAGCTCTTTCTACGAAGCCTCGGTAAATTGGATTCTACAGAAAATAAGGTTTAGTTTACTACTACTCGTATTGGTATTCCTATTCATTGGAAAACGGTAAGAAACATGAAAGGTGCTGCGCTATTCATCTAAAACTGTTAATAGAGAAACCTCATTTGAACGGATCTCAAGGAGACCAAACAGTTTCGATGTAAGTTTGTAGTATAACCTTACAAAACAACAATATAGTGAAAACTCACTTAAACTGTCTACAGAAGTGCCCCTTGATTAAGTACTAAAAAGCAAACTATAATGAGACTCGTAATATCCAGGTGAAGTTTAGTGAATCTGTTTAATCGCTTGTGATTTGTATAACGAAGATTGTTGGTTCTAAGTAAAGATCTTTACAGATACATTATCTTTATCTTTTTGCAATTGGTCAGCATCTTTATGCACTCTTGTATAAGTGTACCGCAAGGTAAACGAGCAACTTCTTTATCTATTAATTCTTCAAGAAGAATAATTGAAAAACATGCCTACAATACGAACACAGAAAGGGAAGTCCGCATTCACAAATAAGACGTAAACTTTCTAGACGACGCTTTATCTTAAATTAACGTTAGTGAGCCCGTATCTTCAGTCCTGTTTTACATAGGTTCATATATTAATTTGGCAGTTCACATACTACCTCTCCTATATTAACTTTAGAGAACATACAGTCTCCTGTGCGATATGACTAAAAAAGTTCGGTATGCGGGTGCTCCATAACCTTTTCCAAATACTTTTAGATGGAGAATTCTTGTTCCTTGAGATAGCATGATGCGTACATTGTACGGGCGTATTTTAATTTTGGCTTTAGTAATTATACGGTACTGACTATCTCTGTGCCAAATTTCATCCAGATCCGTACAGCTGTTGTAGTGTGATTGAGTAACAAACGTAAATCAATCAAACTTTCACATTTTATATCTATATATAACAAAGTCGTGTTAGTTACACCATTTATACCCCGAAAACGGCTGGATCGATTTTCTTGATTTTTTATTTAACGTCGTCCAAAATAACAGAATAACTACTAAAATATCGGAGAAATTAACGAACAACAAAATTATGAAAAAAAATCATTTTCCCATACGTTTTGAGGACACAGCGCCATCTCTGATAGATACATGACATACACAAAACACAGACCAAAATTAATATAGCGTTGTATACTGGTGCCGATGTGTAGATGGCGTTGTCGATTATTCTGAAATTCTAAACAAAGTCTGGTTATTGTAGTTAAACCATGTTCCCATACATTAGTTTGAGATTGTACGAAGTTCGCCGGGACAGCTTGTATTATATTTAGAAAGAAGTAAAGGTAAGGATTATAGTAGGATATTTTCTTTTTTTTCGTTTCGATGGTACATTAATTGAATAAACTATTTGGGCTCAGTAGGGGGCTACGTTTATTCCAGCGTCAGAAGCATTGTAAAGGTCATTCAGGGTACAAGTCAATGGACAGTCGGGACACTCTATCAAGTGGGTCATGGTCTGTACAGGGGCACCGCATTTGCACCGGGTGTTGAGCCCCCATTTATTTTTTATTGTTATGTTATTTCTAGAACAATATTAGCTTAGCCAACGGTTTAAGAATAAATCCAGTGCAAAGACATCTAAAGAGTTCTAAACACACACTTTTAAATTACTGCCCTTCTTTTAGGGCTGTTGGATAAGAAATCATCGTAATTTATTTACCAATATCTCTTACAGGAAATGCTATGAAGAAAGATAGTTTTTTTTTATAAAAATACAAAAATGCGTTAAGGCGCCAAGGTCAGTGAGCGACAAAAAATAAAGTGCCAACAGGAAGGGACGAACAACATTTTCTCGATAGAAAATGTCGTATCAACAAATTGATAGATAATCTTGCGAGCCACCAAGCGAGCGACAACTAAGGGTTCATAATAGGGTTTGTCGGTTAACGGAACTGCACCTGTAGGGCTGTTGAATGTATAGTTTTTTATTTATTTATTATTAGGCTTCCCAACACTGAGTACACTGTTACTTTATAAATTTGTACATTTCAAACTGAAGTCTAAGTGCCTCATCATTTAAAAGCACAGCATGCGCTAAATTATGCGGAGATAAATACAGAATATATTCATTAAAAACGATAACGATAAAAGCTAAATTGATTGCAGTAAATTAAATTAAGTAACATAGATTAAATTAAATTAGAACAGATTATAACAGATTAAATTAAATTAGAATAAATTAAATTAGAATAGATTAAATTATTATACATTTTATTATTTATATATTAGAATAGGTACTAGAGTTACCCACTAAATGGTAAGCGCGACTTTTTTTAGAGCAGGTACAGAAGAGTTAAATAGGGGAACATCGCTTTTATGCTCTTTGTATGCAGCATACATTCTTGAAAGTGGACAGTATTGCCTCAAGTTGGTGTGATGCTGCATCTTGTTATGCAGAAAAGTCTCCTATTAGAACTTCTCGGCAGATTACGTGGCACGTGGAATAATACCATACTTATTGCTAATCTATCGACCGATTTATTATGAGACCACAGTGTACTCGTAACAGAATCAGTAGGTTAGGAAAGTTTTTTAACAGACTTCAAAGAAGCCGAAATATTCATCATGGGTGTATTTTATTTTATTTTTTTGGGTTATTAGACAAAATAAAATAAAAAAATTGCGAATATTAGTCAAAATAAAAATTCTAAATGGTGCCGACCAAAATTTCTGAAACTTTCGTCATGGGTGTCATTTTCATGGTTTTTGGGGTCGATAAATGCTAATATGGGGTCAAAATGAATATACAAGATGGCACCGACCAAAATTTCTGAAACTTTCGTCATGGGTGTCACTTTCATGGTTTTTGGGGTCGCTATAATGCTAACATGGAGTCAAAATGAAAACGCAAGATGGCGCCGACCAAAATTTCTAAAACTTTCGTCATGGGTGTTGCTTTCGTGGTTTTAGGGGTCGATAAATGCTAATATGGGGTCAAAATGAAAACACAAAATGGCGCCGACCAAAATTTCTGAAACTTTCGTCATGGGTGTCACTTTTATGGTTTTTGGGGTTGCTAGATACGATTTTGGGGTCAAAAAGATAACACAAAATGGCGCCGATCAAAATTTCTGAAACTGTCATCATGGGTGTCATTTTCATGGTTTTTGGGGTCGATAAATGCTAATATGGGGTCAAAATGAAAATACAAGATGGCGCCGACCAAAATTTCTGAAACTTTCGTCATGGGTGTCACTTTCATGGTTTTTGGGGTCGCTAAATGCTAATATGGAGTCAAAATGAAAATACAAGATGGCGCCGACGAAAATTTCTAAAACTTTCGTCATGGGTGTCACTTTCATGGTTTTTGGGGTCGATAAATGCTAATATGGGGTCAAAATGAAAACACAAAATGGCGCCGACCAAAATTTCTGAAACTTTCGTCATGGGTGTCACTTTCATGGTTTTTGGGGTCGCTAGATACGAAATTGGGGTCAAAATGAAAACACAAAATGACGCCGACCAAAATTTCTGAAACTTTCGTCATGGGTGTCAGTTTCATGGTTTTTGGGGTCGCTTAGTGCTAATATGGAGTCAAAATGAAAATACAAGAAAGCGCCGACCAACATTTCTGAAAATTTCGTCATGAGTGTCATTTTCATGGTTCTAATTAAAATATAAGATGGAGCTAACTTTAAAACGGACACCCATGACCAAAGCTTCAAAAATTTAGTTGAGCGCCATTTTGGAATTTCATTTTGACCACAAATTCGCAATTAGCTACCCCGAAAACCCTGAAAATGACACCCATGACGAAAGTTTGAAATATTACGGTCGGTGCCATCTTGGAATTTTATTTTGACCACAAATTCGCATTTAGCGACCCCAAAAACATGAAATTGACACCCATGACGAAAGTTTCAAAACTTTCGGTCGGCGCCATCTTGGAATTTTATTTTGATCACAAATTCCCAATTAGCGACCCCGAAAACCCTGAAAATGATACGCATGACGAAATTTTCAGAAATTTCGGTTGGCGTCATCTTATATTTTCATTTTACCACGTATTTACAATTACCCACCACGAAAACTATAAAAATGACACCCATGACGAACATTTCAAAAATTTGGGTCGGCATCATTTTGGAATTTTATTTTGTCCACAAATTCGCATTCAGCGACCCCAAAAACCACAAAAGTGGCACCCATGAGCATGACTAAAATTTTGGCAATTTCGATCGGTGCCATCTTGGATTTTAATTTAACAACAGTTTAATATTTCTTTTTTCTTTTTGTTTCTTTTTAGTCCGTCCGTTTATGTTTTCAAAAATATAAATAGTTAGGTAGTCAAATAATTGAATAAATAAAATACAATTAAAGTTATTATTTATTTACTACGCATTGTAACTCTCGTATTTTAGTAACTTTTAAAAGCAATAGTAAAATAAACCTTCTCTACACACCTTTACTGTGGCTTTTGAAGCTAACCTTAAGGTTAAACTAGTCGACGGCACGAACTATTTTGTGCGCGAGGTTAAAATGCATGCTATCTCATCCCACAAAACGTTCGAAATATATAGATGCTGTGATGAGCAGTAAGAAGCTAGTTCGCGTACGAATTAGCACTTCTGCAATCTTTTATCGAAATGGATGATGATTTAGGACGAAAACGAGCGCGCCAAATTTTATAAACAGACCTTTGGGAGTCTAGATTTCATGAAAAAACTACTGAATGTATCTGATCAAAATAAAATTATTTGGATTGTTGAATTACTAGTCTATCCCTGTATGGAGGCCGTTTTTTGATTTTCCTTCTTCTTATGGTATTTATTTGCGCCCAAAGATACGTTAAAATTAGTGTTGAAATATGGAACTTTCGACGCTCATAACTTTCAAATATTTTATTTTTTTATTTTTTCGGTTCCATACAGGGCTAGATAATGATGAGACAAATTGATATCTTTTTTTATTTTGAAAGTACATCGTCAAACAGTGGAGTAATCTCTAGACTACGTTTGTATGGAAGAATTTTTGACTTGTGTATCCTTAAGGGCGCGGCGAACAAAGCTCGCAAATGCAATTCGAGCCGAGTGAAAAATTCATTCGGAGTATTGCTATCTCGGTTTGCACGCACACGCGGCGCGCCGTGCGTAGCCGTGTGTGTGTGTGAGCAGATAGATATCGCTACCTAATCATCCTATCGACTCGAAAGCCGGCCGACGCGAACGGCGCCCGCGTTCTTTTGTCTTATTTATGTAGGTATTCCTTTTACTAAACCTCAAACATGTGTTGTTATAATAAATAATGAATGCAAGTATTACATATGCCTATTTGCGCATAAGTAGGAATAGATAAATAACAGCGCACTGAGCTACGAATATTAAAAAAAAAACCGGCCAAGTGCGAGTCGTACTTGCGCACTAAGGGTTCCGTACATTTATCACAAAAAACGGCAAAAAAATCACGTTTGTTGTATGGGCCCCACTTAAATATTTATTTTACTATGTTTTTAGTAGGTATTTGTTGTTATAGCGGCAACAGAAATACATAATCTGTGAAAATTTCAACGGTCTAGCTATCACGGTTCATGAGATTCAGCCTGGTGACAGACAGACAGAGAGACAGACAGACGGACCGCGGACCGCGGAGTCTTAGTAATACGGTCCCGTTTTTACCCTTTGGGTACGGAACCCTAAAAACAAGGATTTTGAATAAACATTTATTTTGTTATGTTCTTACTTTATAGATTATCATTCATCTGTTTAAAAAATATAAATTTAAACTTGATAAAGTCGTGTAGTGTGACCATAAGTATATTATTACATGATCGTCGTGGCTCTGTAAATATTTTGCAGTTTATTATGTAGTCGATTAGCTAGCCAGTTATAAAAGATTATTGTAACACCCCAGGGTAAGGGTCACTGAAGTCCAGATAAAAATCTCAGAATAATTAAATAAACTAGAACGAATTTGGCTTTTTAGTTTTAGTTTTTTGTCAAAGGAATTTTACAAAAAAGTCTAGCAAAAACTGGACCGAGGGCATAAAGCCGCACTTGTGCATGCAAGTCCAATCGCATGGTCACCCTGCCCTGCGTGAGCCCAACTGGCCGAACTAACGTCACAGTAAGTAAAGAGGAGCAATGTAGGTAAGTCTTAGCGGTGTCCTTGAGATAATTACCTACGCCCGCTTTGTCTCATGACATGAATAAACAAACAAAAAAAACAAAGCTTCGTAAGTTGATGGATAGGTAGGTAGGTAAATACTAATTTATACAAAACTAGCTGTCCCCCGCGGCTTCGCTCCCGTCAACTGGCTACCTAACCTAATCTACATATCTACCTACCTACCCTACCCTACCCTATCTACATACCTAATCTATACTACATACATGATCGTACGCAACGCACGCAACAAAAGCTCTCAAAAAGGAATATTTTGCCCGTTTTTGCAACATTTTTCATTTATGCTCCGCTCCTACTGGTTGTAACGTGAAGTTATAACCAATATCCTTCCTCAATAAATGGACTATCCAACGCAAAAATATGTTTTTAATTCCAACCAGTAGTTCCTGAGATTAGTGCGTTCAAACAAACAAACAAACTCTTCAGCTTGATAATATTAGTATAGATATACTAAGGTACCTATTAATTTAACTTATTGTATTATCCCTTTCCCGATTTTATTGAGGAAAAATACAAAATTTCAACAACGTTTCGGAAAGATTGCTCCAAATTAACATGCATTCGGCCATCACCATAATTCGCTTTTGTTGTTTTGGCCCCAAATTATCATATTTCCTTCGTGCTTCTCATCTATGGAAGCACCCTCCTCTTTTAGAAAAAATGGACCAAATTATCCGTCATACATTAACTCTAATTTTAAATGTGGCCATGGACGACCGAGCTTGGGCTCAAGCTACTCTTCCCATCCGTATGGGAGGCCTCGGCGTCCGCAAAATTTCTAGTATTAGTTTACCGGCATTTATATCCTCGGTCCACGGTACTGAGAAATTAATCAGGAATATCCTAGCTCCCATACTGATTAATTTTGATGTGCCGTGCTTCACCGAGGCTATTGATGCTTGGAGACTCGCTTGCCCGAACTGTAATCCCCCCGACTACCCATCTTCCCAGAGACGGTGGGATGAGCCGCTCTGCAGAGCAGTTCAGGAGCACCTTATTGCCACTTCAGCCACTCCTGCCGAGCGCGCTCGCCTGCTGGCTGTGGGTGAGTGGGAGTCGGGCCTCTGGCTTCACGCAATACCGTCGTCGAACATAGGCACCTTGTTCGACGACACTACTTTCCGCCTCGCTGCTTCCTTACGTCTTGGCGCTCCTTGTTGTACTCCACATCGTTGTCACTGTGGCGAAGTTGTCAACAGCCTCGGTCACCACGGTCTTTCATGCAGCCGAAGTGCGGGTCGCTTCGCTCGGCACGGAAACTTAAACGACATCATCCAACGTGCTCTCGTCACCGTCGGCGTTCCGGCCGTATTAGAACCCCATGGCCTGGCACGTGACGATGGCAAAAGACCGGACGGGATGTCTTTGTTTCCATGGAAGATGGGTAGGCCTTTAGTGTGGGACGCTACTTGTGTCGATACTCTTGCGCCATCCCATCTTCCGAGTTCATCGTGCTGTGCTGGCACTGCCGCTGCGGTACCTAATCGGTAACCTCATCGGTAGTTATATTTTCGAACCGTTTGGGGTTGAAACTCTTGGTCCGTGGGGTCCGAGTGCTCACGCTTTGTTTAAAGATCTGTCCAAACGCCTAGTTGACACTTCGCGTGACCCAAGGGCTGGCTTTTATCTTGGTCAGAGATTAAGCATTGCCATACAACGTGGCAATGCTGCCAGCCTTTTGGGTACATTACCAGTGGGCAACGATGTGGAGGAGTTTTTCGACGCCATATTTTAGTTGTGTATATTTTTAGTTTTAGTTAGTAAGAAGTTTTTGGTTAAAGTGTATATGTTTGTAGTCTTAGTTATTTAAGTAATTTATACACTGTATATACTTTTATCTATGTAAATAAATCTTAGAGTATAATTGTATTATGTCATTGGGAAATAGGTACTTCCTGTGAGAAACATCCCAACTTTCGGAGACCATGTCGGCAACCGAACCATATAGTAAATAATAACAAAGTCCGTAAACAACGCAAAGTTCGTAAAAAAGTAGATTACTCAATACCAAAGTTCAAATCACAAGGCAAATCTAAATCCAAGTTCAAAGCATTATTCAATAGTGTCAGAAATATTAAAATAAGTACAATTTATAAAATAAATAAATGCGCACATAAAGCATAGTAAAGTAATCATCTAATAATGACAACAAACAATCCACAGAACAGTAGAACAAAAAACAGTGAAACACACCCGAAACACACCCGAAGCACACCCGAAGTGCCCCGAACAAACCCCACGCCGTACGAACGATACACAACCGTGAGCAGTGCGACCACGCACACATTGACATTTGCTTGACGCGACAGCAATACTAGCTATTGGAAATGTGTGATTAATTTCATGTGTTCCGTAATACCAAAAATTATGAATGAAAACTTAATGTTTTTAAAATTTTTTGTTCGATGATTTGTAATTTGATAATATGAGCTATGTTTCTGCTACGAGATTAATGAAGATATTGTTTTTTATAATACAGAAATATCAAAAAGAAAACATGTCATTTACGCTGTAAAAATATACAAAATGGAATTCGCTAAAACTTAATTTTAGGTAAGTATTTAGAAAAAAAGAAGACGTAGGGACCTAGATAAATACTGTCTTAATCCGAATATCATCATAATATGGTGGAAATATGCTAAAATCACAAATGATTTTGGTATTATGTTTGTATGGACAATTGATGCTTCGCCGCGCTCTTACTGTGGATAGCATAATCAAAGAGGAATAACAAGCGACGATGGATAGACCGTATCACGGGGACCCGACCGACGCTAATAAATAAAATTTGGCTCAAATAAATTTTACTAGATGGTGCAATATGCACCGATTTGTTATTTTATTATATATAAAATTTACATTTTCTAGAATTGATCATAAAAGTTTTATTTTTTTGTTTAATCAACACTCCTATGCACACAATAATGTAATATTTGGCTCTTTATGTCAAAGATTATATGAACGGATCATTTCAGATTCATTCCAATAGAGGTGCGGTTTTAAATATCTGAGGCATTGACACTGGCATAGGCACTGACTCCCATTTGGTCCGTCGTGCGTGCAGGCCTACTCTCTGTGAGAGGGAATGCGCCGTAATCCACCTGCACTTGGGCCCATTACGGGTTGGTGAAGACATCCACATGTCTTTAAATTTTTGATTCTAAGACATGCCGGTTTCCTCGCGATTTTTCTTCACCATTTTGAGAGCAGTGGTGATAAAATAATTTACACAAAGTAAAGCGCCTGCCTGGGTTCAAACCCACGACTTACAACTTGTAAGTAGCGACCGATTACCACTGGGCCACCACCGCTCGCTGAGATGACGATCAATAAAGACAAATGGAAGATGTACCCAGTTACATCTTCCTTTTGATCATTAGGGCGAGAAGGGAAGAGGATGATGATTGTCTTTGAGTATTGAGAAAGGGAAACAATGCACATACAAAGTAAAACATTTGGCTATTGTATCCTCATAAAAAATGTACCTACCTTGGATATTAAATTAATTGAATAAATAGAAAACTTCCTGTTGAGATATTTTTGAAATATTTTTTCATGTTTATGGTTTTTCTTGTCACAGTCTCTAGACTAACTTCTTTAAATGTGTAGGTAGTTGCAACGGTCGCGGGCCGAATACTAGGATATTCACAAGCGTATTCAATCAGGCAATTACCACTTAAGCGTGTTTCCTGTGAGAAATAGCTTTCGGTGCTTAGCCTAAGAAGTGGGAACATCAAGTCCTTAAGCGATGCTAAGAGCATTCTTACAAAGTGGCGGGTTCCCTGCGATGTTGTAACTTTAAACCATATAGAGAATATACACAAGCCGTGATTACAATTCTTAGACGCTCAAGATAGATTACACCGAACTATCTTTTAACAATGTTCGGAGGAGGCTTTTGAAAGGAGAAAATATTGATGCTTATCAATATTTTCTCCTTTCAAAAGCCTCCTATCCTGTGAGACACCCGCCTTACAATATTTCACGTACATAGCTCGGCTCGTCTAAATTATTCATCGCACGGGGCAGCACCGGCCGTCCTGTCATACTCAACTTTAGTATTCCCCCGTGTATGATACTAACGGAAATATGTTTCATCGTATTATTTACATGGACAGAGATTATTGTAAAGCTGAGTAGTAATGTAGATGTTTATGGCAAGTTTTGTGAGACAAGAGTTATGTGCACCAATCCCTGGCCGTTTATGATAGAGGAGTAAATTAAGAGGAAAGAAAGGAGTAGAAATCCTGAGATCGACTAATATTCATCATTCGTCAAGGCATAGTCATAAATATTTATAACAATAGGACTAAATCATCGATAAATTCGTTTTCACAACGTCACAGGCAGTAGACCGTGAGATTAAAAAATATTTTTTTGTTATAAGTAATCGTGTGCAGTCCATGTCTTCTCCAGTCATAACCAGCCTTGTAACGAAACCACTGCACGAATCAGAAAATGTTATATCCAGCTATCTATCGAAAAAGGGAAGGTTAACGTACATTCTCGGACAAGTTTCTACTAGATTCTTGACTTCTACTGGTAGAATAAAACATTTTTGCTGTAACCAATAGTGCCTTGTAGCTCATGGCTCTACGTACCCTCTACGTATTAGAGTGTAAATGTGGGATGCTATGGTTTCAACGCAAACATAAAGGTTACCCATCCCGAAGTTTTTTATGTTTTAGTCGGGTTGATAAGCCAGGAGGGACCTACTTTATACCTAATAAAGTATACCAGAGCTGCATAGAAGGAGTGTTTTTTCGGGCTTATTACCCAAGAGTGCCCATGGGACCATATTTTTAATCTAAGGCACAGCGGACAGAATGCCAAACCAGCAGCGGATATACTAATATGAGACGCGCTATAATTGCGCTGAGCCCAAAATTCTTAGCCATAGTTAGAATTGTCGATCGGTTTGCTTTGATAGTTTTGACAATGTCGTCTCTAGCAGAAGCATCTCGGTGCTCTATGCATGTATAGACGTGGTAATCTGTTTTTCTGACTACCTAACATGCCTGTCCCAAGGCTGATATTTTTTTTACTGTAATTTTGTCCTTTATTTTAAAGAATAATGTGCCACTGTGTCCTCTTTCTTGGCAAACGAGAAAAAAAAGACCTACTACGAAAAGGGAAATTATATGTGCGGCAACAAAAGTTTTCTTTAGTACCTGCAACCTAGCGTCTTTTTTTATATGTGGGCGACGAGTTAATAGAACAGCTTCAATTATATTAATTCATCATCTTTACTACTCCAACAGAATATCAAAAAACCAGCGTCAATTTACGAGCGTAAATTAATATGACTCCGAGCTACCGATAAATATATTTACTTCTGATTTGATAACTCAGCGACTAATGTTGTAAGTGAGCTACTTTATATATTTTAGAGATTCAACATCTGTCTGCTAATAAAATCAAATTCCAGCCTCAAAATTAGCAATCAAAGTTTTTCATTCAACAACTAAATTAATAAATCATATTCTTTTTTCGTGAAAGTTTGCAACACAAGCGCGGGAGTGTAGGTACCTGACGCTCGTTGGGAATCAGAGGGGCGCGACCGGCCATTTGCACCAATGAGCTAGCTCTATTCGGTGCGTGCAGCAACGAGTTCACGTGTATTTGTTTACATTAATGACACGATTAAGGAGTGCTCGTATTCAATTAAATATAAAATAAATGTGAATTAGTCCAAGAGCGAGCGAAGCGAGCTCGGGAGCTTAGGGCACCCCGACACGGATAGGTTAGGTTCGAAGGAGATGACGGGAGCTGAAGTGAGCGAGCAAAGCGAGCGAACTCAGCTCCCGTCATCTCCTTCATGTTAGGTTACTTTAGACCCTGCAGACAGAAATAGGAGCCCTGCGCAGCGGGGCTCCGTCGACTTTGTTTCGTTTCCTAAAAGTATTAAATACCACCCATATTTTTTGTATGTTCATTTGGGTAGGTATAATAGTCAATTACTTATGGTAACATTATAAATAGATAGGCGAATACATGAAATTATAGCTTTTATTGACCATTATTTGATGACAATAATAAGGAAATTTTATGTTCAAATATAGTAGATTCACTCATCAATTACTTATGCTAAAGTATAAAAATAAAGGTGACTCTATGAAATTAGAGTACGTTGATATTATTTTATAGATGAAGTTGATACACTTATTAGAAGCTAGCAATGAGTAGACATATCACAAATTTAGTTGCTTAAGAATTATCACCATGTTGCGTCATATTAACAGTAGCTTGTTTTACAATATATGGTCGCTTATAAACCATTTATTAGACGCTAAAAGTTTGTCGCTGACCTATTAATTAATTAGACAACTAAATATATTTGCAGACGAGAATGACATTTTAAAGAAGCTGCCTTAATTAGCACCCCTACGAAAATGGCATGGTATCTCTTAATATTTTTTTTTTGTGATAATGGGTCGTTGGTGGCATGAGTTTATTGTGGCCACTTTGCTTCATTTTCATTCATTCATCTAGTCATACAAGCACACCGGTTATAAGTACTGCGCACCTGGCCTTTCTGAAGAACTGCAGCAATCAAATATGTGTATGTCCTTTTAGTGTATGTCCCTTTCTGTCGTTTCCTTGTAATTTATATCTTTTGTAAGGTGCCTTTGATTCATCCTCCAAACAAGACTAGACAAGACAAGACAAAGATATTTTATTTCAACTAGGCCACAAAGCGGCACTTTTAAACGTTAGTTACATTAAAATTTACAAGGAATAAAAATTGATTCTACCGTGCATTCGGAAAGTAGCTTGTTATGGAGAAGAACGCACAAGAAACTCCATACTTACTATTTAAAAAAAAAAAAAAGTTTTTTTTACAATATTTAGGTACATAAGTACATACATTAATAAATTTATATGTGTGAGGACAATGCACCCAGAATCACTACATACTATACTACGTACAGGTACAAAGTATTAAAAGTACTCACACATGTACTGTGCAGTTACATAATAAGCACTAGAAAAACACTAGCATCCGAAGCAGTTAAGTTAAGACCAATCCCAACTGACGGCGCCCGTTCACGAACATGACGCATGAATCGGCACCACCCAGCTCAACCATCATGAAGGGAACCGAATGATCCAACACACACGCCACCATCAGAGAGACATTTGAGAGAGCATGACACACTCAACTGCCAGGGCAAACACAAGTCAACGAACGACACCAAGGTACAGCAAATGGTAGATTTACAGTTGGGTACATAGTACTCACACACGTGCTGCGCAGTTATAGTATACTAAAAGAAATTGAGTCTATATAATACAAATATATTCATACAGTCTTCAGCAGGTCCAACAATTCTACAAAACAATAATGTTCTGCATATCACTTGTTTTTGCACCCTAGTGGTTGTGGAGCAAGACTAGCATTGAGCCAAGCATTTTTATCAGTGATGTAATCCCCCAACTTATAATATGCCTGCTTGCATAGTGTGCGTTTTATACAAGTTTTAAATTTCGTCTCATTCAGTTCTAGAATGTGGGGAGGAATTTTATTGTAACATTTTGTACAGTACCCCAAGAAAGAAGAGGCTACTTTAGCCAGTCTGAAACCTGGTTGAATTAATTGGTCCCTATTTCTAGTAATGTAATTATGTCTATCTTCGTTTTTACTAAAAAGATGTAAATTTTTTCTCACGTACATGATATTTTCATAAATATATTGACAAGGAACCGTCATGATGTTAATGCCCTTAAACAGTTCCCTTAGAGAATCGCGCCGGCGAAGATTGTATATCGCTCTGATGGCTCGTTTTTGCAGAATAAAAATTGACTCAATGTCTGCAGCCCTTCCCCATAGTAAAATACCGTAAGACATTATACTATGAAAGTAACTAAAATAGACCAGCCTCGCGGTATCTACATCACTAAATTGACGAATCTTTCTAACAGCATAAGCTGCCGAACTTAGCCGCCCTGCAAGTGATATTAAATGAGGACCCCATTGTAACGTTGAGTCTAGCGTGATCCCCAGGAAAACCGTTTTATCGACGAATTCTAGCTTCTCCTTGTTTAAGATAATGTCACAATCAGTACTTTTTACATTCGGCAAGGAAAATTTTACGCACTTGGTTTTGTTACCATTTAAAACTAAATTATTTGCAGTGAACCAATCCTAAACCTGCCGTAGCGCGTTATTTACGTCGTCAACCTGACAAGTACGTCTATTTATTTTTAAAATTAAAATTGTGTCATCAGCAAATAACACCATGTTTAGTTTGTTTTCCAATAAACGGGGTAAATCGTTTATGTATATTAAAAATAAGAAAGGACCTAATATTGAGCCCTGGGGTACCCCCATTTTCACGTTTAACCCCGACGAATTCACACCGTTTATTTGAACTAATTGCTGTCTATCACTTAACCAAATTCTTCCAAACTTAACGCTGATTGACCTAGCCCGTAATGCTCAAGTTTCTGAAGTAATGTTTCATGATTAACGCAATCAAACGCCTTCGACAGGTCGCAGAAGATACCTATGGCATCCTGCGACTCTTCCCACGCATTAAAGATGTGTTTTAATATGGTGACACCAGCGTCAGTTGTACAACGTCCTTTGGTGAAACCATACTGTTTATCATGCAAGATGTTATTCGTATTAAAATGAATGAGCATTTGATTAAGCATTATCTTCTCAAATACCTTGCTGAAAACCGGCAACACGGATACTGGTCTATAATTATTTGTGTCTTTACTGTCCCCGGATTTAAAAAGTGGTATAACCTTACTATATTTCATTAGATCCGGAAAGACTCCTTGATCCACACACAAATTAAAAATTACAGCTAAGTACGGCGCTATAGTCTGAATAATGGAGGTACAAGCTTTGATGGACATTCCCCACAGATCTTCAGTCGGTTTGATCTTGATTTGCTTAAAAGCTTTTATTACTGTTATGGGGTTTATATGTGAAAAGTTAAATACATTCGGGCAGGCTGAAACGTTCGCGTTTAATAATCCAAAAGCAAGCGCGGGCGAAGAATTTAAGGTTTCAGTAGTTTTAATTGGGATGTTGGTAAAGAAATTTACAAATTCTTGCGCAACTTTTTTGTTATCTCTAATAAGTCCGTGTGTGGTTTCAAGCGTGTAACCAGGATTTTTTTTTTATTCCTGTTCGTTTCATTATTTATAATTTTCCAAACCGTCTTGATTTTATTTTCTGCGAATTTAACCTTATTTCTAATGTACAAGGCCTTAGCTGCCTTACATGTATTTTAAAAATTCTCGAGTAAGTAGCAACATACTTATTAAATGTTTCAGTGTATATACAAGGCTTAAGGCCATATAGCTCGTAAAGTCTTTCCCTACTTTTTCTAAGTCCTGTAGTCGCCCAGTCACTGAATAAAAACTTAGGGCATACAGTTTTAGTTATCTTCTTAAAAGTGTTATTGAACTCTTTTTGAACCACTGAAAAAACTTCATCATACAAAATATTACCATCATTCACTGTGAGGTCCTGATCGCTTAACTTAGCGATTAAAGTGCTGTTAAATTTATTTAATTTACCGGATGTTATTGGTCTGGATTGAATCTGCACTTGTTTTATTAGCATATTGGACTCAAATGTCACAAGTAGCCCACTATGATCCGAAGGCAGATAATTTATAATGGCAGTGTCCAAGTAGTTGCAGCAACAAAAAACATTATCAATACATGTAGCAGAAGTCAGTGTAGTTCGGGTTGGTTCCGTAAACACATGTGACAAATTAAATGATTTAAAGAGATTTAATAACCTACGTCTATCTGAATTATCTTCTAGAATATTAATATTAAAGTCACCACAGACAATTACTAGTTTATTACCCATTGCGAGTTTTGCCAAAACATTTTCCATCACTGACTCGAATATAGAGTAGTTCTTATAATTAGGGGGTCTGTAGACGCACACTATGACATGCTTATCCAGCTCAACACAGGACAGTTCAACACTATGTTCAACTGAGAGGTCTACTATATCTTTACGAGGTTTTGATTTAATACCATTTTTAATTAATATAAGTGAACCCCCACGCAACATAATATTTCTGTTAAAACTACTGCCCACAGTATAATTTTCATAATTGATTAGCATTGCGTAATCTTTCAGCCAATGCTCAAACGTTTCTGAAAACCATCTTATCATACGTTTTCTGTCACAACAACATCTTCTTTTAAACACGTAAAAGTATTGTCGTACCTTTTCTTGGTTTTCGTAACTCTTGAACTTCAAAAAACATCAGGTAAAATAAAGTTTAATGATTTCTTATTCGCATTTATGTCACATAATTATTGCAAACACCGCCAGATTTTTCTTTCTCGATATATTGTGAAAAAATTATTTTATGTCAAATAAAATAAACTGAATTATATTCGATTGTAACAATGCATCCGCCTCTTAGCCAATTTTTTGAGAAAGTAAAGTAACACTTTTTAGCAAAGTTTTTTTTTTATTTCTATAAAAGCAACTGAAAAAAAGGAAAAGTGGCCATCTATTGTTATTTCCCCCGAATCTTCAAAAAATCTTGTCAAAGGGGGTCAAAATGATATTAAAAATTACAGTCCTATTTCAGTACTTTCAGCGCTGTCAAAGGTCTTGGAAAAACTACTGAATCATAGACTCATAAGATACCTAGAGCACTTTAAAATATTATCAGACTCACAATTTGGTTTCAGGTCTGGAATAAAAAAATATTCTTTTTTTAGTTATTAGGAATGTTCCTTGCATTTTTGTGAAACTGTTTGAAATGTTGTGTTTCCTTGGTCGACTTCCATTTTCAATTAATACCGTATCTGTCTTAATAGCTTTCCAATTACGCATTGCAAATTACCATGTTTTTAGAAGATAGATTGGGTATAGTAAGCTATCATTAAAAGATAGACATATGCCGTTGTGGACTTTTCTGTAGACCTTTAAAAGAGGAACAATTCCACCTTACACTGTTTTGATATATTTCAAGGAGATAGCGTATAGAGAGGCAGCGTTTTAGATGAAAGCTCCCAGGCGGCTTGACTCTTGCGGACATTTTCAACAATTATCGCCATATTTCAACCAAGTTATACAAAATCTTAAGAAATTATAAATTGAAACCTTCCTCATGAATCACTCTGTCTACTGGTGAAAACCGCATGAAAATCTGTTCAGTAGTTTTTGAGTTTATCGCGAGCAGACGGACAGACATATGCGGCAGGGGACTAATATGACGAAGTGATAGGGATGTGTTCTGTTAATTTAATTAAATATTGATCATGAAATAGTAGTTAGTTATGACATAACATTAATATATTAGGTTATCGGATTCTGATATATGATTAGGTATTTATTTGTCTAGTTATTTTTATACGATGAATTCAAAAATGCGCAATGATGCTGATGCTGAAAAATTCCTAATAGAAAATGGTCCTGGGTATTGAATCCAGGATTCTACGCTTGCTAGTCCTATATTAAGTGGTTTATTACACCCTACTATATTTAGCCATACCTATTACACGAATAAAAATCTACTAATAATTGAGTGTTAATTTTAATTTGTGGTGCTTGGAAGATGGACTTTCCCCTGTTCTGTAGTCTAGTCTGTGTTCTAAGGTTCCTCTGTAGTCCCTTTGTGCTTATTGATCGAGCTCTGTTCTGCCTCCTGTTTAGGGAGGGAAGCGGAAGTCATGTTTTCATACTCCTCCGCTGTTATAATTTCGTAGCGGGTCCAAGACAGTTTAATCGTTGCTTCAGGACACGTCGTGCTTTATTGACTCGGTGCTTGTCTGGTTGTTGCCACTTTTGGTTCTGGCTTTCAGGTGTTGAAGTGGTTTGGAATAGTATTGGCTTGCCGCAATCCTGTATTTTATGCATGACATATGATACGAATCTGAAATGATTAAAGCTTGTTTTGTTAAAACCAGAGGGGCTCATGGCTAAATTATAACAGCCGCATGGGTCGATCTTTAAGGTTAAGCTACTCTTGACGAGGTGGTCCGTCGATGGGTGACCATTTCAACATACCGAGTTTCTTCCGTGCCTCAGAAAGTACGTTAAGCCGTTGGTCCCGGCTGTCACTTAAAGATCCTTGACAGTCGTTACGAGTAGTCAGAAGCTTGAGATCTGACACCAGTCTAGCCCAGGGGTACCGTGTTAACCAGTTACTGGATTATGGGGGTCAGATAGGCAGTCGCTACATGTAAAACACTGGTACTCAGCTGAATCCGGTTAGACTGGAAGCCGACCCCAACATAATTGGGCAAAGGCTAGGCAGATTGATTGATTGTTAAAACAAGTACCACAAAAGTATCACAAGTTACATATATGGATGCAAATGCTAGGTTATAAATGCTGTTATCAACAACTATCTAGTTGAATCTAATGTTTACAATTGTAATTTCTAAACCGCCTTATTACTTGTTTAGGGACCCGCGGGGCTGATGGGGCCGGCTGGTCCAGTTGGACCGGTGGGGCCGGCTGGTCTTGTGGGACCTCCTGGGATTCCTGGCAGACCTGGCATTTGCCCTTGTTTTATGCGTCCAACTGGTAAGTATTCAATTTAGAGTTTTAGTAATACGGCATGAAGGACTACTATTGTGACATAATCGGCCAAAACAGATATCTATATAGACATACATCAGTCACGGTACCGTCATGTTGCAGTACAGTCACGTAAAAATATAATTATATTAGGTATGGTTCGTAGAAGTCGTCCGACATTGGTCCCATACGTTAAGTACGCCACAACCCGCATGTCTCAGTCATTCCCACATAATCAGTGACTGTTGTGTGCTTATGAATCTTAAGGATTTACTGGCCTATGTAGGACGCTTGTAAGGCGGTTGCTATATACTGTCACTTTGCGCAATATTGACAAATGTCCTTGGCTACTCTTAATTAAGTTGTAATATTTTTATTCCAGGTGGTGGTCATGATTAAAGTTTCCACGAGAGCTTCGGATCAGAGGATTATCCAGCAGACAGAACTTGTAAATCTGCACCGGCAGGTTTAAAAAGCGGTGAGAACAACAATTGTTTGACTGTTGCATTAATTATTATTCTTCATGTAACATGTTCCACAGGCTCAATACAATAAACAAAAAGAGAAGAATACTACTAAATAATGCAGTGATATTTGGCTGAGCGTGCTCATACTGACAGGGTTACCAACACCACTAGTCCAAGTTCACTAATCTGCCTAACGGTATTCACAAAGTGACATTATGTTGTTATAATGGTCGTACTGATCCATTATTAGGGTTCCGTACCCAAAGGGTAAAAACGGAACCCTATTACTAAGACTCCGCGGTCCGTCTGTCTGCCTGTCTGTCACCAGGCTGTATCTCATTAACCGTGACAGCTATACCGTCGAAATTTTCACAGATTATGTATCTCTATTGGTATATATGTAGCACATTTAGGTAGTGCATATATTTTAGGCTATATGACAATAGTTAGGGTCGCTAGAATGATGCTTTGTCTAAGGCCTTTTGTCATGTTTGGGACAGACTCTTTTTTATAAATCACAACATGACGACATTTATAAAAAATAAACTATTCTTACATAACATCACGCCTGTATTCTCTGAAGGGCTGGGCAGATGTGCACCTAATAGTAACACCCACATTTCACCAGCTGTGTATGTGTACGTCCCATGTAACATGGAACGAGCCTATTGCCATCCACCGAGCACAAATCTAAACTCTTGGCTGCTACTAAGAATATTGATAATATTATGGAACTCAAGAGGACGACGTTGACATTCCGTTGCAGGTAAATACTATTTGGGATCGATGGAAACAATGGAGAAACCAATAGAAGTATTCTGCAATATGACAAGCTTGGAGACTTGTATTCGCTTAAGCAATTCAACACCAGAAATTAATCATAAATCCATGAAAGGAAGAGCGTCCTGGTTGAATGAAATGAGCGTTCATATAAAAGCATTGTATGATAGTGTAAGTAACATTCATAAAATACATTATTTTCGGTTTTCCTTCATCATAGTGTACATTCATGGATGAGTGTTAACGCGTGCCCTTGTTCCCTCCATAATCGGCACAAGAGGACACCGTGGCGTTTTAGTGGGTTGGAGTCACATATAGGGTTACCATCTGAGAAGCATTTGCCGCATTTGACAGACATTTTACAGTTCAGACAGGCATGTGGCCGGCGGTAAACTGAGACAGGCATTTTGAATTCGGCTGTCGCAAGGCCGCCTGGTTGAAACTGATTATAAAATCGCAACACGCGTGCGCCAACAAGTTTCAAGCCATTGTCAGCAAGTTTAGAATGTATTTCTAAGTTGAATATCATTATTGATTATGTGAAATTATTTGAAGATTACGAAGTCCTGAAAGAATTTTGCAGAAGCTTAGACGACAACCAGTTTTTATAAAGTCTAACGATAACGGCACAGTGGTGTACTTTTTTGAAAAGTAGGGATGTGAATAGTGACATCATAGAACTTATTAAAATCTGGCAGTTTGTATTTTTTATATTCGTACAAAATACGGAGTGAATGTTTGCCCTAATATTTGCACAGTGGAGTAAAGAAAGGTATCGCCTAATAATAGAGTCCGTAAAAGGCCTATTAGTAACCCAAGAAAACTTTAAACACGTTTCGTGTGAAGATTTTTATATTTTAGGAAGAAAGTAACATAAAAAAGTTATGTCTTAAAGAAATATAAATGGTAAATTCTTCATTGCTTTTCATTTTAATAAAAACACAGTCTTTAAAGTGCTCTGTTGCGTTGCGTATTTTTTATTACTTACCTGGGCGACCGAGCTCTGCTCGGGTGAAAATAGAGAAAACGTCGTTTTCAAAAAATTAAACCTAGCTAGATCAATTTATCGCCCCCGAAAGGCATACTAAATTTCATGCAAATCGTTGGAGCCGTTTCAGAGATTCAGATTATATATTTACAAGAAATGCTCATTCAAAGGTATTAGATTACATATATTATAGATGTGGGACTCTTACATAACTGCACTATCCCCCGTGGTAGCGCAGTATCAGTAGCATATCGCCAGCGCACCCAGTCAGCTACCAAAATCAAAATCAAAATCAATTTTTTTATTTCACATAGGCCTACATGTGCACTTATAAAACGTCGACATTCGACATACCAAATTTTCGCCCTGTATAGGTATGCTTGCTCAAACCACATCTGAGCGCCATACCATCAGAAATGTATAGTAATAATAAATTGAGACTCTTTTTAGGGTTTCGTACCTGAAAGGTCCAAACGGAACCCTATTTCTGTCACTCACGTGTCCGTCTATCCGTCGTCTATCACACGGGTTTTACGGCCAAACGGTAGGAGGTGTACAGTCTTCAAATTTTTAAAACATAAGTATATTTTTTACCCAAATTAACTTTTTTATACAGCTTAAGGGGGCGTGAATTTTTTTAATTGATCTAACCCATCGAATGGGTATCGTTGTTGAGAGCTCGTTGAGTAGATAAATACTGTTTTTTTTTTTTTTTTAATATTGGGAAACAAAGGAATGAGAAGCCAGCAAAAATTTTTTCAGAGGATTTTTTTAACTTCCCATTTAACTATGAACTTAAAATTTGGTAATAATGATTATTATTACGTATATTTTACTAACATATAACAATATATTGATAAATTAGATTATTCTTTGAAATTCCCACTTTTTTCGTATTACAACCAACTTAATTTTGCGGTTTGGTACGGAATCATAAATGTGCGAAGTCCGACACGCAACTGGCCGGTTTTTTTCACTCCCGGATCTTTGGTTGAGAATAAAGTGATCGAAAGAACGTCTTGCGTGATTTGTATCGGCAGAAGCAAAAATATAATGAAATCGTAATCTGATGTTGTCTAATGAAGCTGCCCCTTTTTATTACGTTTTCTTCATAAATTAATCAGCCCAAGTTTTCACTTCTTCCGTAGCTCTTATTTATTCTGAGGTAGTGATGTAGTTAAGAATTTATAATTATTAAAATAAGCAAGCAACTTGGACCCTGTACAGCCAACAATGACGTGGAACTTATGTTTCCAGAGCTCTATTTTTTTGTGTAAACACTACACGTTCACTAAAATTTATTATTATTTATTTCAGATTTCACCAGAACAACTAACATGGGGGATCGATCAAACACCGTTCGTCAAACTCTAAAGTATAAATGCTTGGAAACAGTTCCGTACTCTAAACACAACATGTCGGCAACAGTGAAGTTGTGGGCTTGGAATGATGTTGTGATTGGACCGTATCCAACTAATGATTCACCTATCTTTTATACCGTACCAGAAGCTACTGACAATTGCGTGGTAAGACTTTAGGCCTTACCTATTTCGGATACGATTTGAAGTATTGAAGCAGATATTTATTTACACTATATATTATATTAATATCCTAATATAATGGCGCGTTTACATTAGGTCAGCCACCGTATACGGCGACTGCTTTCGGTTGAAGCGGATCTGTTAACCGAATTTGGCGGTTTACATTAAGTCGGTCACCGAATATGGCGACTGTATTCGTTTACGTTGTTGGTTAACTGGATTTGGCGACCGCATTCAGCCGAACTGCATTCTGCAACCGCAATGGCAACCGCATTCAATTGAATGAGTGGGGCGTTTCGATAAGTCAGCCGTGTTTGGTCTGCAGACGAATATGGCTCACCGAAAACCTGCTTACACTAGTTGGTGACCGAATACGGGCTGCAACCGAATCGGTCAAAACGACCTAATGTAAGTGAGCCAAAAAATGTTCCTCAGACTGAACTTACGCTCCCGTATCATAGTGTAAATGTTTTTTTATTGTCATCTACCTTTTCCAATATACTCGTACAATATAGAAATCAGTAGACTCTATTCATGAACTTTTATCAAATCCAAGGTAAATGTTTATTCCGAAATCATTGCAATTTCTGCCAAGAAGTAGTGAATGGAGAAGTACGATCATAGAACTATAAAGCTCCAACGTTTACAGGCTACCAATAGTTGATTTGTGGATCGGAGGTATTCGTCAAGTAGAACATCAAAAGATGAGTATAAAAAGTGTTAAATTGTGTTTTGGTTATCATTATTTACGCGTTAGAAATTATATGATTATTTCATGTAAGAGAGTATGTTTTTGTAAATCAACTTATATATTTTATATGTACATCATTTGCTTGTTTGTTCTTAATTGTTTGTTTATTTGTAATTCTTATTTGTATAATAAAAGCTAATATTTGTTTTTATCTTCGTATTTTATTTTTAACGACTTCTAAAAATTAGGACGGTCTCAATTCTTCAGCATTTTTTAAATGTGTTTTCCCCGATTACTCAAAGACGCCTGGACCAATTTAGCAAATTCTTCTTTAGTTTGAAAGAGTTAAACTTCCCAGGTGGTCCCATATCATTATCATATCTTCTCAGGTGGTCATCAAGTCAGGATCTGATGATGGAATCCTGAAGAAATCAAGAGAGCTCCTCAAATATCATAGGCATACATCAACAATGCAGTCACTTACAATCAGAACGTATCATTTGGTGAAGTGGAACTGATGAAGAAGACCACAGATGGCCACTGGAACTACTTTATGCTAAGTATGTCACCGTTATAAGATATCTCGTTAACCAAATATAACGAAGCAAATACTTATAAATAAATAGTACCTACTGATTAATACTACCGAACCAATCGGATGATGAAGCCGGAAGGTAGGCACTGCAACTCCTATAAATAAAGCAATGTATCCTAGTCGTTTTTAGGCTTATGTAGCTTAGCTAGTTATTTATAAAGGCACTTGGGGGAAAAACTAACTCCACGCGGACGGTTGGAGCCGCGGGCGGCAGCTTGTAGTCAAATTTAGTACTGTTTAACGAAAAATGCAAGATATCAGTAGGAAGTTCAGAAGTCCAATGTTGCATTAATTCAATTTATCATTGTGTCTAAATTATTTTTAACCGACTTCCCAAAAAGGAGGAGGTTCTATGTTCGACTTCAAGTTAGTTTTTTTTTTTTTTTTTCGTGTATGTTCACCGATTACTCCGTCAATTGTGGACCGATTTTAAATTTTTTTTTTTGTTTGAAAAAGTATGTTCCGAAATTGGTCCCATTTTAATTTGGTGAAGATCTGATGAAGAACTTCGGAGATATACAACAGAACTCTTCAATAAATAACGGCAAATCTCTCGGGATTGCTGCAATCGCATGTCTGTTTGTTGTTTATAACATTTCATAACATAACATCACGCCAGTTCGCTCTTAACGGGTAAGCAGACCTCTCATTTCACCAGTTATGTTCAAGTTTCATGAAATCTATTCTGGCGAAATAGTTCCCTTACTAACTTGCCTATTAGGTACGTACAACTAAAAAGTATAAAAAAAAACTTTTTGCAAAAAAATACTACCGACTTCCAAATACAAAACTACAAAGTGAAAAATAACTTAATTTTTTGAAGTCGGTGTCCATAACGCAAAAAAATGGTACCTACGAAAGACACCGACTTCAGAAAATTAAGTTATTTTTCACTTTGTAGTTTTGTATTTGGAAGTCGGTAGTATTTGTTTGCAAAAAGATTTTTTTCAATATTTTCTTTGCAGGTGATATTGTCAGTGCTAGTCCACTGACAATATCATCTGCAAAGATAAATTCTAACCACAATACTCCAAATAACTATATCTACAATCACTCCTCTAAATATTTATAGTTGCCAAAGAAACTTGGCTCAATTTTGCCTACGTTTTTGCATTATTCATAAAAATCACGCTAATCGCTTGAGACTTGAACCATCCGATAACAATTTATGAAGGCGATGGACCGCGTCTATCGGACCGTACCAAAGGACTGAAGGATTCACTTTCCGAATTGTTTACACTGCCTTGATGTGGGTGAAACTGACGTCTAAGCGGTTTAGTTCTGAACAGTCGCCGACTGTGACCGCATTTTGTGGCGAACAAGAAAACGCTTTTGTCTGACAGTAGACATAGAATAAGAAAATCTTAGAGAAGGGACAATCATGTATTGTACCTGTCGTAAGTGTGCCATTTCCAGCTTTAGAAAGATTGTTAATTCTTATGCTTAAGAATGAGTGAAAGAGGTGACGCTCTATAAATTCGGACTTTTTCTTAAATTCCAGGCGTGATTTTATAACCAACTATAATAATAATTTACAGCCATCTATAATAATTTGATGACATGGTTGGCGTAGTGGTTGAGTGATCAGCTGCTAAGCTGCGTATCACGGGTTCAATTCTCGAATGGAAGAAATATTTAAAACACAGGATTACCTAATTCAGGCACATAACACGTGTGAACTTTACATAGATTTAAGCAAATTTTATTTATTGTTTTGCCTTATTATTTTAAATAAATAAATGTATTATTATTATTTGTATTATTTATGTGTCTTGGGTCTTGTGTATGTGAGTTTAAATGTTTGTTAACGCACTCACGATACAGGAAGACGTTCCTAGTGTGGGGAAAGTAATAAAAATAAAAAAACTTTCTGTCATGAGAGCTGGATTATCGTAAAATAATTCTGCTGTGACTCGTGTTTATAAAATGTGTTATCAAATTGTTGATAAAGGAGTGCAGAGTTCGAAGTGCGCTGCCAGAGAAGATACATTGAGCGCTTATTAAGGCAGTCTGCGGACTCCTATCATCTGCTCGACATAAAGTTCTGAGTAATTTCTACAGGACCAATCGAGCTAAGTACTGTTCTGACAAAATTTTATTTTCTGTAAACCTACACGAAAATAATGTTACTAGCCTCGGCGCTATTCAGCCACTGTTGATTCTGACTTTCAGCAGTTGCATTCATCATCATCATTTCAGCAGAAAGACGTCTATCTACTGTTGAACATAGGCCTCCCCCAGGCGTCGCCTTATTGACCGATCCCATGCTTCTGGCATCTAGCGGATTCCCGCAACCTTAACCAGGTTACCGGTCCAACTATTGGTAGTCTTTCCAACGCATTGTCTTCCAGTTCGCGGTCGCCACTTCATTTGCAGTTGTCATCATCATCATCATCGTCAACCTTTTAATGTTCACACTGTTGGGACACAGGCCTCTCTCTGTGTGAGAGGGAATGGGCCTTAATCCACCACGTGGGCCCAGTGCGGGTTGGTGGATGTCAAGTGTCTTCGAATTTTGGTTTTAGGACATGGCGGTTTCCTCACGATGTTTTCGTTCACCGTTTTAGGGGCAGTGGTGATGAAATGATATACACAAAGTAAAGCGCCTACCTAGGTACCAGGGCAACGATAACACGTAAATCAGGGTCTTTACCACTGGGCCACCACTGCTCTTCGCAGTTGTATTGTTAGGAAATATTGTGTTGGCCGGCTAAGCCCCGAATATGTAAGCACTAAATCGCTCGAACCGGCTGTCGCCTCTATACATTCACAATCTATGCCGAGATGTTAATGTCCAAAACTCGGATCTTCAAAGCGGACCTATACAAACTGCATGTCTAAGATTAATGAAGTTTTGAACACCAAGTGTCCAAACTAAGTATTTACCGCAGTTTACATATGATATACCGTGGATGCCGGAATCACCAGAGAGCAAACTCCTGTTGTCTATTATGTATAACGAAGGAGTTCTTGTGGTACTTTTAAGTACATTTCACGGTAAATTATGCAATGTTTTCATTGCTTGTGATGTTAGACTTGCTTGTTCCTTTTAGAACATCCCGCTTATATTTTGCGTTGTTTAAATTTATAATTTTCTGAATAGCGTGGTCAGCCTTGTGTTCATACAAGCCCGAATGTTGAGGATAGGTTCTGAGTTGATTTTTCCAAGAAGAATTTCTCAGTAGCAGTCCATAGGATTTGAAAACTCGATCGACGAACACCTTCACACAACATCTTTAACATCAACCCATCCAAGAATAAAGTGTTGTTTATAGTAATCAAGTGGCAAAGTTATATCTTTGTTTATTAAGAATAGGTAATCAATGAGTTTTCGCGTTTTATGGATAAGGAGGGCCTCTATATTATGAACTCCTTCTTCAGAAAGCGTGAGCACAGGAAGTGGACCTGGCAAAGCCCCGATGGTGCAACTAAAAACGAGATCGACTTCATCATGTCAACCAAGAAGCAAATGTTCAATGATGTCTCTGTGATCAATTCGGTGAAAACCGGGAGCGATCACCGCATGGTGAGAGGCACATTGAACATTAATATCAAGCTTGAAAGGTCTCGACTGATGAAGTCTACGCTCCGTCCAGCACAGATCCAGATCCAAAACCCCGAGAGCTTTCAGCTCGAACTCCAGAATCGTTTCGAGTGCCTAGGGAGCTCCGTGGACGAATACAGCGATGGGTTCGTGGAAGCTGTCCATACGGTTGGGTCTAAGTTTTTCAAGACCCGCCGTACAGATATTAACAAAAAGCTCTCTGATCCTACTCTCAAGCTCATAAAGGAGAGGCGTGAGATGATCCTGCAGTCTTCAGACGATGCGTTGAAATACCGGCAGCTCAATAGATGGATCTCAAACTCCTTGAAAAGCGATCTCCGCCGCTTTAATACCGAGCGTATTAAAGACGCGATTGAGCGGAATAAGGGCTCCAAGGTCTTTGCAAGAGATCTGACTATTGGGCAGAGCCAGCTCACGAAACTGAAGACCGACGATGGCAGAATCGTATCCGCCAAACCGGAGCTATTGAGAGAGATCGAGAGATTCTATAGGCAGTTGTACACGTCAACCAGTAAACCCGTCGCGAATCTAACAAAAGACCCTAGAGCTATATTGACCCGGTACTATACTGAAAACGTTCCGGACGTCAGCCTGTATGAGACTAGGATGGCTCTTAAACAGCTTAAAAACAACAAGGCGCCGGCTGAAGACGGAATTACAGCCGAACTCCTGAAGGCGGGTGGAAAACCGGTCCTTAAGGCCCTTCAGAAGCTGTTTGATTCCGTCATACTCGAGGGCAAAACGCCACAGGCATGGTGCGGGGGTGTGGTGGTACTCTTCTTCAAGAAGGGCGACAATGCCCTACTAAAGAACTATAGGCCCATCTCACTTCTTAGCCATGTCTACAAGCTGTTTTCAAGAATCATCACGAATCGTCTCGCGCGCAGGTTTGGCGATTTCCAGCCTCCTGAAAAAGCCGGTTTCCGTAAAGGCTTTAACACCATAGACCACATACATACGCTGCGGCAGGTTATACAGAAGACCCAAGAGTACAACCTGTCTCTCTGCTTAGCGTTTGTGGACTACGAGAAAGCCTTTGATTCGATCGAGACTTGGGCTGTGCTGCAGTCTCTCCAACGGTGCCAAATTGACTACCGGTACATCGAGGTGTTGAAGTGTTTGTACAAAAACGCCACCACATCAGTTCGACTTCAGGATCAGACCTCGGAACCTGTCTTTCTGCAGCGAGGTGTGAGGCAGGGAGATGTCATATCTCCGAAACTGTTCACCGCTGCACTGGAGGATGTCTTCAAGGTCCTGGACTGGAGAGGGCTAGGCATCAACATCAATGGCGAATACATCACTCACCTTCGGTTTGAGACGATATAGTGGTCATGGCTGAGACTATGGAGGACCTCAATACAATGCTCGATGACCTCAGTAGAGCTTCCGAAAGAGTGGGTCTTAGGATGAACATGAACAAAACCAAGGTGATGTTGAATGCCCATGTCACACCCACTCCTATCAAGGTCGGAGACTCTACACTCGAAGTTGTGGATGACTATGTCTACCTGGGACAAACGATCCAGTTGGGTAGGGCCAACTTCGAGAAAGAGGTCAACCGTCGAATCCGACTCGGCTGGGCAGCGTTCGGGAAAATGCGCGGTATCTTCACGTCCAACTTGCCACAGTGTCTAAAGACGAAAGTCTATGACCAGTGTGTGTTGCCAGTTATGACCTATGGCTCTGAGACGTGGTCGCTCACAATGGGCCTCATCAGAAAGCTTACAGTCACCCAAAGGGCAATGGAGAGAGCTATGCTCGGAGTTTCCTTACGTGATCGAATCAGAAATGTAGAGATCCGCAAGAGAACCAGGGTTACCGACATAGCCCGAAGAATTGCCAAACTTAAGTGGCAGTGGGCAGGGCACATTGCAACGCGAACCGGCAGACGTTGCGTTGGAAGGCCTCCCAGCAGATGGATCGATGACCTGGTGAAGGTTGCAGGGATCCGCTGGATGCGGCACGCACGGGACCGGTCAATGTGGCGACGCTTGGGGGAAGCCTATGTCCATCAGTGGACGTCTTGCGGCTGATATGATGATGATGAATCAATGAGTGTATTTTGGTCGGATTTGCAGCTCATTAAATCTGTATATCATGAGCAGTGGTGGCCGAGTGGTAACAACCTCGACTTACGTGTCGTAGGTCGTGAGTTCGAACCCAAGCAGGCGCTTTACTTGAGTTAATTATTTCATCACCACTGCTCTTAAAACGGTGAAGGAAAACATCGTGAGGAAACTGGCATGTCCTAGAACCAAAAAATTGAAGACATGTGACATTCACCAACCTGCACTGGGCCCACGTGGTAGATTAAGGCAATCTCAAAGATAGGATGCCTGTGTCCTAACAGTGGGAACATTATAAGGCTGATGATGAAATCATTATAGCCCTTTTCCAACTACCTACATAATTGAGAAACAATATACCACGGGTATTTAACGCGATGATTTCGATTAAAACCGCCTTAAATACCCGTGGTATATTGTTTCTCAATTATGAAACGCGAAAGTTTTAAAGTTAATACCTACATAATATATTGGAGTTGGTTTCCACTCTTACTAGATTCAGTGGTATATCAGTAGTTTACATTGTTTAACTGCATATTTGACGTCCACAACCCAGAAACTGGGTAACACACCCTTTGGCAAGACTGGTTTCAAATTTCAGGAAATGTAGGCTAACGAAACACCTCTGCCCAACCCTTCTGAGAATTCAGTCGCTATGTTATATTTATTAACGTTACCTGACAAAGGCAGGTGTTTGTTGATTATTAATACGATTGCTGTGGTCGGATTTGCTGTTACAGTCACAAAGCCCAGTACCGGGCGCTAAATAGAATGTTATCAGAATTGCCCAGTATTCACGAACATACTCGTACCTGACCGGCAGCTGATTAACAAGCACGCCATGTGATAAATCGCGAGCTATTAACATAACTTGCCATGTTTCACGGTGAAAACATAATGATTATTTAATTGTTTAAAACCTGAATGGCTGTAGGGAATAATTATTTAGAAGAATAATTATGTATTATTCTTTGGTTTCTTTGTCAGGCCGATAGGAAAATGAAATTGTCGCGATAGCGATTGGAAAAATGTCAAAAAAGTGTTTTGGAATGTCAAGCGCTAATGAAATGCCACGTTATCTTTGGCATTTCGACAATCGCCATTGCTGACTTTGAATGACACTTGTCACATCTGAACTTTTCATACCACCCTCTTAAGTCCCCTAACGAAATTTTTCTTTACTGATATCAGCGATGCCAAACAGGAAAAAAATGAACTTTAAAAGTATCTATATATTAACTGAAACAGTCACATTGCTACTTGCCCGGATTTCAACCTAAGGTCTTAATCACTGGACCTCAAGCACAAGCAAAAGTTGACAACTAATACATATTACTAATCAAATTTTTTTTAATGATAGTGCTATTAAATCGTATAGGCAACAACATCATTATGAAAAAAATCAAAATCGTTTCGTTGGCTTAGGAACTATGATGCCACAGACAAACACACCGATACAGAGACAGCGCAACGCATTTCAAACTTAAAACACCCCCTTTTTCTGTCGGGGGTTAAAAACCAGCAATCATAGAAACATTAACGCTTTTTACTTGAAACAAAGTAGTTAATTACAAGGACGTTACGAAGGATGATATACAAACAATACTTAAGTACAAAGTCGAAGATATAACGAATTGTAATTAACAAAAACTGTAAAACAATTCGAACTAGTGAAAACAACGTTTTACTTAAGAATGTTGAGTGTTTTTTACTTTTCTAGAACACTTAGCTAGGGCTTTATTGCTTAGTATCACATTATAAACGCTCACCATGTTTTGGCAGTTTTCAGGACAATTCCTGATTGTAATATTACGAAATCTTTGTCACACAGTTGAAATTCGTTGTAAGTATTATTCTTACTGGGAAAGAATGTTACGATGAAATATACATTTTGATTACTGTACAAACTGAAAAAAAACCTTTACACACACAACACAACCTTTAATTGAAAGGATGCCTCTGTAGCGCACTGTTTGCGAGGTAAGTATTTATGTTAAGCAGTGAATTATTAAGAACGGATCATGATCATTAACATTTCGAAATTAAATAGAACCTATAATTGATGAGTGGACACCTTTGCTATAGGCACAGATATTATAATACTAGCATACAGATGCCTCACCCCATACAAAGTAACGTTGCCGACGTAACTAGCGTTTTTCGTCTGCTTAGGTTGATTATTTTATAAATACTTGCAAGTAAAAGGGTTTTCTTGGTTTGTGACAATGTTTTTCTATAATTATATAGTGATGCTTTACAGTATTTTTTGCACATTTTTAAATTTTCATTGTTCTGAAATGTGTTACAATACAAATGTAAAAAAATGACTGACATGCCTCAGACATTTGAAACCGCGCCATCTATTGGAATCAATTTTAAATGATTCGTTCAAATGATCTTTGAAATGTGAATTAAGACCCCAATATTCTATAATTTTGTGCTTAGAAGAGTTCGTTTAACAAGAACATATTTTTTTTATGATCATTACTAGAAAATGTTAATTTTACACACAAGTCAATAACAAATCGATGCATATCGTGCCATCTAGTGACATTTATTTGAACCAAATTTTATTTGTTAGCGCTGGGACCCCGTGCTATGGGGGAGTTAGGAGCACACCTTTACTATGGGGGAGCTATGGGAGAAACCTTTGCTCACCAGTGGGACAATACAGGTTGCATAAAAAAAAAACGATGACGGGACGTTGCATCCCCCGTCAATTATTCCAAAAAATAATCTCCGCCAGTCAAAGAGCCTAATATTTCGTGAAACTGTGTAAGCTAATCATAATTGTTAATGCAAAACACTGTCCATAGCACAATTATGCGCGATCTACATATTAATAGATGTTTTGAAAGCTATTAATATTAATGTTGACGTGAGTGAGTTTCATACTCTTGCATCGTTTATTCTGAAAGTTAAATTGTAGATTTTTCAGGTGTTTTCAATTAGAGTCTTGAAATCATAATCATTTCAGTTAAAATACCTCCAAGGCAGAATATAGGCTACAAACCGTCGCCACATAAACCGGTCCTGTATTTGCTTGCAATTGTGATAAAATAAAAACCTTATTAGATAGTAGGATCATTACATTACAATACATATTTTCGAACTTAATTAAACAGTTTTTGTACTAGTGTTTAACGCAAAAGACAAATTTTTACACCAATAATGTAAAAAAAAATGTATGTAGATCAACTGATTACAAAAATAATGCGTTTAAAGTTTTTTCTCTCCTATACGACTTTATAAAAGGCGGGCGTTTATGTATGTATGTATGTACGACTTTACCGCTTCATACCCTGCAGAAAATTCTCAAAAACAACTAAACACCATTTTATATTTTTTTAATACAAAATGGTATTAAAAAAATACTATTTTGTATACAAAAAGAACAGAACAGAACAAGAAAAAGAAAAGAACAGAGTTGGGCAAAACTCTTTGCCATAGCATCCCACTCTTTTCAATTTTAGCTAGTTTACCAAATAGTTGGTTTCCCCACACGTACGTGTCTAATGGACGAGGTTCAAGTGTAGTACACCTGCATTAATGGAGTCGTTAGTTGACGGGTACCGCGACTGCATTCTACTAACACGTAGTATCTGTTTCAGTAACCTGCTTCAACAGTTGTTTAGTTAGGTACATACATAAGTAATCTTTGAGAGGATGAAGAACTTGTGTAATTACGAAGCTTTTATTTATTTTTAACCCCCGACGGAAAAAGAGGGGTGTTATAAGTTTGAGGTGTGTTGCTGTGTATCTGTGTATCTGTGTATCTGTGTATCTGTGTATCTGTGTATCTGTGTATCTGTGTGTCTGTCTGTGGCATCATAGCGCCTCAACGGATGAACCGATTTTGATTTAGTTTTTTTTGTTGGAAAGGTGATTGTGTCGAGAGTGTTCTTAGCTATGTTTAAAAAAAAACGGTTCAGCCGTTCAAAAGTTATGGGCGTTTTACTGTTTGAATCGGGATGTTTTCGCAAGATAAATGTGTCGGGGGTTTTTTAAATTTTTAAATTTTACTTGTTACCTACACAGGTTTCTGTGTATCTGCAAATGGGGCAGAAAAGTTCTGGAATGGCGACCGCGAACCGGAAGACGTTGCGACGGAAGGCCTCCGAGATCAGGTGGACCGATGACCTAGTGAAGGTTGCGGGGATCCCCTGGATGCGGCACGCACGTGACCGGTCAAAGAGATGACGCTTGGTGGAGGCCTTTGTCCAGCAGTAGACGTCTTTCAGCTGATATGATGAGGTGTCTGTGTGTATGCAATGCAAATGTAATCAAAGCAGCAGCACGTTTCGTCAAAAGATCAGTTACCCGAAGAACGAACGGACTACTACTAGGTAAATAACTATGCACACCTCTCTTGTCATGATCATATTGATCCCATAGTAATTAAGATTGTTCTGTATATGTGCAATGTATGCGATATAGGAGTACTTTGAATAAATAAATAAATAAGAAGTTCAAAAAACCTTAATTAAAAATTAAACTAAAAAAATTAAAGACCGCCAACACAAAAACCTATAAAAGTAAAAAATAGCATTTATTGGTTGTGCATAGTAATATTTTTATCCAAGTGTCGTACTCGCGTCGGGGGACCACCGAATTTGATATTTTTGGAAATGTGATATTATCTGTGCTACAGGGCTTTCCCTTAGCGTCTGCCTCTGACGCAGCGCTAAACATCTACCAAAAGTTCAAATGTTATCTGAAAGATGAAAAAACCTTGAATGCGGTGGCATTACAATATTGGTCACTTTTTGATAAGAGTCTCTTATCACTTACAATACATACTTTTATTAGTTTGACGAAATAACATCGTTGTGATTTACTTACTAGTATTTAAAGATAATCATTTGAGGATAGACGAACACTTTTACATATTTTGTGGTGAAAGCGTTTTCTTCTGTTGAAAAAAAAGTTAATTCATAAATTCAAAAAACCCGACTGCTTAAAAAGCGAACTAAAAAGACGTCATCGAGAAGAAAATCATGCTGTGCAGTCGGAGGATACATATTCGTGAGCTGGCTAACCAAAACCAGATGTATCCTCCGACTGCACAGCATGATTTTCTTCTTGTTTACGTGTTTTTAGTTCGCTTTTCATGCAGTCGGGATTTTAACATTTTTGAATTAACTTTTTTTATTTACAACTTCCTAGTTATTTTTTTTTATTAAATACGTTTAAACATAATAAGTGTTATATTTTTTTGAAATCACCTCTTAAAACCCTTTATTTGAAAAAAAAAATTTTTTTCCTCCACAAAATGGCGCCCAAATACCGCCATTTTTTCTTTTTCAATTTTTATGTAGCCAGTGACACACGCAGGGTTAAGACGAATCGATTGAAGTAAAAATCATCAAAAACGGCCAATGCGTTTGGTCTCTAGAACGCCACATAGGAACAAACATACATACATAGACTGATAAACACATTACCCTCCTTCGGCAGTCGGGTAAAAATATATTTTTCTGACAAAATGTGTAGAGTGCAGAGTGTGCTATTGGTAGCACTATTCATCGGGCTGCCACATTCCAGGGTGAGAAATACACAATAACAGGGTGTATACGCAAAAATTGTATTTTATAATTACTAGTAGCGATGTTGATGATCTATAATAGGCTGGTTTGCTAGGTTAATCTGTAGTTCAGCCAAACGTTCTTCGGGCGAGCTGTTATTCGGCCGAACATTCTTCAGATGATCAATCATTTGGACGACCGGTCTTCAGGTGAACCATCATTCACTGGAACGTACCTCGGTCAAGAGAATTTCGAGCAATCACGGTGCACTTCTTCAATTGAGCTATTTTCTATTTACAATGCATTTTTAATATCAAAGTTATTTTAATAACATGAAAGGATTATTTGTTTTGTGCTTCTTTGAAGTGTGTCAATCTATAACAGATCTTAAAGATCTAACTACCATATTAAATTCAAAAAAATTATTACCTACCAGACAACGATCAGCATAAATCTCTTCATAGATCTTCTTCCTCCCGGACCGCCGCAAGGTGCTAACGTGTCCTCAGTACCGTACCCAGTTATTTAGTGACTTTTTAAATTAAATTTCGTGTTTATAAATCTATTCAAAATAATAGGAGTGCATGATAGCATAAGAAGTGTGTCACAAAACACTCATAAACGATTGCAACCTGGAATATTTCTGCCCGCCTGGTGCTTTGACTTCTACGCTGCGCAAGCCCCGCCCTCAAGTACGCGTAAGAAAGAACTCGCATAATAACAAACTTCGGCGCATACGCTTTACTCTCAACTAGCTACACCCAGACAACGCCCTGGTGCTAATCGATTGAGTGTTGCCGCAAAGTTGACCCCGCCCCGTAATTAGCGATTGACACTATCACCCAATTGTCTGCAAATACCGACGTACCTACTAACTAGGGTCGAAGGCGGTCATCTGCCGGTGCGCACACGCAGATACATTATTTGACATACACCTCCTTATTACCACTACTACTATACTGGTACTAATGGATTCGAATATGGACAAATCTGTGTCGGATACCGAGCTTAATTTGGTGGGGAAAGATCAAGATAAGACGCCACCTAACTTTGTATATCAGCGCTTCGCTAAGAGGAGCAGAGACGATCTCCTATTTGAGCAAATGGATGAGTTTAAAGCTGAAACGAAGAAAATGATGTCTGTGTTTTCGAACAGATGGACTAATGAGATTCAACAAATGAACTCAACTTTGAAGGAAATTCACCAAAGTAACATTAAAATTGAGACTTCGATCAACTATCTCACAGTGCAAAATGAGGAACTTAACAAAAAAATTGCTAAGCTTGAGAACCAAAACAAGGAAGATAAGAAATATATTACTCTATTGGAGGGTAAAATGGAAGAAATTCAGATAGGTAGTAGAAAAACAAATTTTGTTGTCAAGAATGTTCCTAAGAAAACCAATGAAACGAAAGATGACCTCCTGGATATGATTATCTGTCTTTCTCGTAACTTAGAATGTAATATTGTCAAATCGGATCTCAAGGATATATACAGACTTCGTGGAAAAAATAATGAAAGTCTAAACCAGCCTATTATTGTAGAAACAAGCTCAACATTCCTAAAGTCTGAGGTCATTAGAAAGAGCAGAGCTTTTTATGTGAAATACAAGGCTAGATTGAGTTGTAAACAGCTAGGGTTTAAAACAAAAGAAGATACGCCCATATTTGTGGCTGAGCACCTTACAGCCAAAGGGACCCGCCTTCACTTCCTCGCCCGGGACTTAACGAAATCAGGAGCTTTTAAATTTTGCTGGACAGGTTACGGCAAGATCTACGTAAAGAAGGATGAACGTTCGCCGACTATAGCAATTAGAAGTGAAGAGCAGGTACATAAACTCATGGGAGCTCAATGACTCTTGGTTCAAAGTTATCAACAGTGTTTACTTTATGCATCTAGCCAAGTTCATGTGTACCCTCATAAGTCTTATAAACCAATTATTTTAAAACGTAAACTTATCACGTACCCGCGTAAATTCATCACTTTGATTTTGTAAAAAATATAAAATTCAAATGTACCCGCTTAATTGTATCACGCTAATATTGTTTACCATGAGTTGTCTAAGATGTTTCTTTTTGGTGGGTATAACCATATATGTGGCTAATTTGTTCACAACATCTAGCAAAGCTATAATGTACCCTCATGTTTTGTATAAACACTTTTTTGTTAAACGTAAAGATAAAATGTACTCTCGTAAATTCATCAAATTAATTTTGTTAAAATGTCAATTTCATACATACCCACATAATTTTATCATATTAACTTTCTTCATCTTAGAACATTATTATTCTAAGTTCGTCATATTATTTTGTCGGAAATTTTTATTTTTAGCATGTATAACTATAACTATGGCTAATTCATTAATCTGCCTTTTACAAGAATTTATTTATGCATGTATAATTTTAATTAACACCAGCATAACACGCACACCTGATTCTCATGCATACACAAACATACTCGGTGCCAAAAAAAATATAATAACTCAGCATTCTCTTTTGAATCTCAATCAACATACCATAAGTATTAAATGTCATAACCCAATCGTCTACATCAGCACTAAAACATGTAACGATGCTACGTCTATTGAACCTTTAAATATTACAGATGGATGACACCCTACAAACGCTTGGTGAGATAGACAGTATAGAAGTTGCGTACACTTAAAAAATAAGTGACTCCACAGAACTCCACAAACATATAAATATAGCTAGAAACGATTTGACAATCATTTCTCAAAATATTAGGAGCATTTTCCGCAATTTTGACGATTTCTCTCTTTTATTATCCACGCTACGGTTTGAAACCGACGTCATAATTCTAACCGAATGTTGGCTCAGCCCAAATAAACCTATACCGCAGCTTACTAATTATCTTTCATTTTCGACAACAAGACATTTAAATCAAAATGATGGTGTAGTAGTGTACGTAAAAAAAACACTAAAACCCAAAGTAAAAGAACTTAGTTTGGCACAGTCAACATGTATTCAGTTGGAAATACTTAATTCCATTGTTCTTTGCATGTACCGCTCCCCATCCAACACAAACACAGACTGTTTCATAGATTCTCTCAGCACACACCTAAATACTTTAACTCGTCATCAAAGTATAATCATAGCGGGGGATATCAACATTAATATTAAAACTAAAGACTCTGAGTCATCGCAGGAACATAAAAATAGGGTAAACTACCTAAACATGTTATCACTATACGGCATACTACCTGGCCATACTTGCCCTACACGCGAATCTAACTGTTTAGACCACTTTATGTTAAAAATAAACAAAAAAAGGGTATCAGCTTCTATCGTTCTACTACATACATCAATCACCGACCATTACACTACTTTTCTAAAACTATCAAGTATAAAAAACAAACAAACTGCAATTAAAACTACTTCAACCGTCGATTTTGAAAAGGCTTTAAAACATCTTCAAGAAAATAACATTTCAGACCTCCTATTATGTAGCGATCCGGACCAATTAATTTACATGTTGTTGCACAAATTAACTGAATCTATTAACCACAGCACTGTTATAAAGAAAATTCCTAACAGCAAGCGTACCATTAAGCCGTGGATGACAGCCGGTATATTAAGATGCATTAAGAATCGCAACAAACTTCAAAAAAATACCCGCAATGACCCATTCAATGAAATCATAAAAATTACCTACCGACGATATCGAAACTATTGTAATGACCTAATCAAAAAACTAAAAAGAAAATACGAAAGGGAACTACTTGCTAATTCAGTCACAAATAATAAACTGTTATGGAAAAATATAAAAACTCTAACTTACACAAATAATACTAAAAACCAAAACACAGAACTACTTCATTTGAGGCCAAGTCCATCTGAATCCGTTAATTTCATTAATAACTATTTCGTAAACATTGGCAGAGAGCTAGCCCAAAAGATCCAGCCTACAGAAAATAACTCGTGAAATTTTCAAGGAGGCATATCCTCGACTCAAGTAAATTCATTTGTTCTCCTATACACTGATCCTGATGAAGTGAGCAGGATCTTGATGAGCCTAAAATTGGACAGTGCTCCTGGTTGGGACAATGTTTCCACTGGCTTCTTGAAACACATAAGTCTGGAAATTGTCCCAATCCTCACCCACTTAACTAATCTTTGTTTCACAAAGGGTATCTTCCCTGACCCACTTAAGAAATGAATCATTATTCCTGTCCACAAGGGAGGGGACAGAGACGATGTCAACAATTACAGACCCATATTCATCTTACCAGCTATTTCCAAAATTATTGAAAAGCTAATAAATAACCGTCTCACTAAATTCCTAAATTAATCTAATGCCTTAAGTACCTTACAATTTGGATTCAGGCAAGGAGTCTCAACTGAGGATGCAGTCACTGCCCTCAGCTCTCTGGTAGCTGATAATCTGGACAGTGGTAGCAAATGTCTGACCGTTTTTCTGGACCTAAAAAGGCGTTTGACACCGTCTCTGTTCCCATCCTGATACACAAATTGGAAGCCTCAGGTGTGAGAGGAATCCCTCTCAAACTTTTTACAGACTATCTCACAAATAGGAAGCAAAGGGTAAAAGTGGGTGAACACGTTAGCCATGATGCAAAAGTCACTTTCGGTGTTCCTCAGGGAAGCGTGCTTGGCCCTACACTCTTCCTGCTTTACATTAATTACCTCTGCAACCTAAAAATCAATAATGGCAAAATTTTTGCTTATGCAGATGATACCGCTGTGGTCTTTACTGGAAAGTCCTGGTTCGACGTTGCCAGAAGTGCTGAAGTTGGAATGAGATTAATAGCTTTTTGGCTCAAAAATAACCTGCTCACACTTAACACAGCTAAAACTAATTACATGTGCTTCAGTATATCACAACGTTCACAACCGAGTCCAGACTTTAGCATTAAAGTACATTCGTGTGATGACAAATACAATTGCTCATGCCCAACACTAGATAAGGTATCACAAACCAAATATCTTGGTATAATTGTTGATCACAACCTATCGTGGTACCCCCATCTTGAACAGGTCACAATCAGAATTAGAAAGCTAAGTTGGATTTTTAAAACGTTGAGGTATATTGTGCCCAAAAAAGTACCGACCACCAGAAATTCTCCCAGACACCTACTCAATGAAATTTATGTAGCTTTAGTACAGTCTGTCTTAGCGTACTGCATCCCTATTTGGGGGGGGTGCGGCTAAGACTAAATTTTTGGACCTTGAGCGGGCTCAACGAGCTCTCATAAAAATGATGTATTTCAAAAACCTTTGATATCCTACTCAAAGTCTTTACCAAATTAGTAATTTACTCTCGGTGCGAAAATTATACATTGTTAAAACGGTCCTAAAACAACACAAAACCCTGCTTTATGATCCCAGCTTAACCTTAAAAAGAAGAAGAGACATCATAGCGGAGGTTCCTAAAACTAAAACTAAGTTCGCTCAAATACAGTACAAAAATCGTTCAGCTCAATTGTACAATCGAGTGAACAAAGACATTTACGTGTATAATAAGAAACATAAAGAGTGTAAAACAATCATAATAAACTGGATTAAACCATTAACTTATGAAGACACCGAAGCCCTCTTGTAGCATACATAGTAATTCTGGCACCCACACACGCAGTCGCACACATACACTTTACACGCTCTCGCACACATTCACTCCACACGGACTCGCACACTTACATTCTACACGTAGCTGCGTAGCTACCATGACACATACACAAAACACAATCTATTACCTTCCAACCTACTAATATTTTATTTATAATATTTTTAAAATTCAAAATTGATAATTTATAGATAACTCTGTAACTTTCATTTATTGTAAATTACTATTCCTGAAATTGTGAGTACCACATAAATAATGTAAAAACAAACTTCGGAAGAGCGAAGTGTCCTAACACAGACAATCCTTTGCCTAAAGGGACACTTCAAACACTAATGTATGTATTTCTCACTGTTAAAGCAAATAAATTATTAATTATTATTAATTATTATAAACCACTGGGTCTAAAAGCAAACAATTTTTGAAGAAGTTGTAAGAAAGTTTTGTAATATTTGCCGTTGGGAAATCTGGTTCGGCACACGGCTTGGTGGCAATGTTAATTGTGATACCCTTGAACTTCACATCGAGTTAATCAATTAGTGTCATTGTCCTAATATGATTCCACTTGAGAGAGACACGGAGCTGTAAATAACGAAGAGCACTATCATTTTTTCCCCAGCGGAACCATGATGGCTTTATTATAACAATAATAATGGTTTTATTTAGAAAAATACTCGGACTATAAGACGTACGGCGATGCGTCATCGGTACATAGTGGGCATCCTCCCATCCATAAACACCAAACGTTTTGGGAATATTCTTATTATGCGTATAGCAAAGAAGTGGCATTCCCTGCAGGGGTTTTTATTTCCTGATAGCTACAACCTGGGCGTCTTTAAGTCAAGAGTGAAAAGGTTTTTTCTAGGCAATCGTGTGTCATCGTCGACCACATCATCGCTTACCATTAGGTGAGATACTGGTCAAGCACAAGCAAAATACAACTTTACAAGGATCAGAAATCAAAAACAATTTTGATGATTTATTGACATGTTATAACAGCCCATGTGTATATATAGTCATTGACAAAACATGTTCAGCAGATCACAACAAGACAACAAACTATTTCTTAAACAAAACTTCCATAACCTTCTTACTCTTTAACTCCAAATATAAATGGCAGATTGCCTGTTTTAAATACAACCCTTTAGTAAGAATTAACTTGACAAATAGGAGATTTAGAAAGATAAGTATAAATTCATTTGTTCGTTAGCCGTTTAAATGAAGTATATCCTTTTTCTTTTGCGTTTATAAATAAAGTTAAAAGGGTTGCCAGAAAGAAAATTTGTTTTAATTTGACAGTGATCTTGTGTTTATTTTGCGCTTTTCGAAGTCATTCCAGGGCCTGCAGTCTCGACATAGTTTGCGATCGTTACGTTAAGTAACGATCGTTATCTCTTACCGACAAAATACGCTTGCCGTAACGACGCTAACGATAAACGCAAGTCTCGACAGCCGAGTTAGCGTGCAAAATCTGTCATTATATTGACTTAACGTTGTCGGTAAACTAGCGATGTTCGTATTCATAGTGCGGTGATTTTTTTGAAAAATTATAGCAGTTGAAAAAAATCCTTGTATCATAGGGAAAATTGGTAGACAAGATATTAAAAAAAACTATTTTTCTTTGAGAATTGTGCAGAAGATAGGTAAACCTTATCATGTTAACAATTTTTTGCATCGAAACTTGTAAGTAGCTTATGCCGTTTTTAAAAATACGCATAACAAAGAAGAATATAGTTCGCTTCCTTGCAACACAGACGTTGAACATGGGAAACAAACTGTCAATGTCAATTGTCAAGTTTGTTTGTACACAAAATACGACAATGAGAATTGGAATTGATAAAAAACTGTGACACAGGCGCAGGCCCTAGCCCGAGTGCTAGCAAGCAGCTTGAGCGTCAGGTAATAACAACCTACAACAATTTTCGATTCCTATTTTTGGTACTAAATTGAATAGTTTGTGTTTACTTAATGAATATCTTAAATGTTTCAGGCGTACTTCGGGGCATATTGATGCGCATTTGGCAACTTTAGAAGCCCGTCCATATCTCCACACGGGCAAATTTTGAAACATGCTGGAAGGAGGTTCCCGAGGAACTCAACAAACTCCCAAACGGATCCAATAAGTCCCCCGAGCAGTACATGACGTTAAATATCAAGTTGGTTTTTAAATGTAAGTACAAGCCACGTCAGTTTTATTTATATTTAGTAGAATACAATAGGTATCCTAATTACAGGTTTGGATAGACTTAAAAAGCTGCGCCTGCACTAAGGCAGCATAATTATAAAAACAAATCATTCAAACTGGCAACCGAGGCGTCATCACTGCTTCTTTGACTGAAGTGGAGAGACGCATAACATCCTTAATTAGTGTAGAGTACACATTTGGCACAGACTGCCCGGATACTATGCCATTTTCTTTTTTATTATTAGAATCACTAGAGCATTAAGAGACATTTTTAGTACATCAAATTTTTTTACAGATGGTGGCAGCTGCAACTCAAGTGCAATCAGACACAGCCAGAGGCAGGCAAGGTACAAGCCGAGGCGTGGATGCTATTTGCATAGGCTGCAAATTCAATAGCGGACAGTTTTACAACTTTTGTAAATAAAAATAATAAATGGTTTTATATGTTTTTATTTAAATCAGAGAGGGTCAATAAAATAAAATTATGTAAAACTAGTATTATTGAGTCTTCTTATGCACTCTGCAACAGCTCACTCAGTGCACCACACAAGTCCTGTATAACAAAAACAAGATTTTAGGAGTATTCATACAATGATACACAACGGCATAAGTCGGACTTGATGCTATAAGCCATTATATATCACCTTTGGGTCAAATAAATGGAGATGCTAATGAAATAGGTATAAAGATCTAGGGAAAATTATGTGTTATGCAAATATAGATATACCTATTTAATAAATATAATATAATAAAACCTTAAAATAAATCATTTGATTAGGTACCTGTTACTTCTAGGCCATCTTCATGAGAGTCAGGGTGTGGTGGCTTCTGGTTCATGTAATTTATATTTTATACATGTGTATTTATGCGTTGGTGAGACAGACACCTAAAAACAGACTTCAGCACACCAAAGCATCTTTCAACAACATTCCTGACTGCACAATGAGTATTTGTTTATTGATACTCCGGTTTCCCTGGGTGCTGATTTTTTAAAGGAGTCTTCAACCATGGTTTCAGAGGATATATATATCATCACCTAAAAGATAAAACATAGAATGTACTTTCAGCAGATTATAATAAACATTTATTATTACTTACCAAGCAGCCATGTACGGTGGTCCCCATTGATAATTTTTTTATGTGTGCAGTCTATGAGTGGTGGGTAGTGTGCAGTCTATGGCTGTGGAGCATTTCTAAACTTCCCTTTAACTGCACACCGTTCTTCTTGGATCATGGGCAATTTAACGTATCATCTTCAAAGGTTTTCATTGATAGCCAAAGTTACAGCATGTACTAATCGGCTAACTGACTTTTAGCTTATGCTGCAGCCCCACTGCAAGCCAATATGTAGTTGTTAGCACCCACTTGACTATTATGAAGAAAATTACATTACATCTTGGATATTAGAAAATAATAATAGAAATATTATTTAACTAGGCACATTAAGTACCCAACGCATAGACACTCACTTGAGACTCCACAGAAAGTCCGTAAGACCCTCGTCTTTGAATAGTTGGCGAAGTTCACCAACGAGCTCATGAAACATGTCCTTGATTATTCGGTAAAGATAGAGAAATTGGCCATCCTCTAAATCCAAAGGATTTTCACCTTTACGCCGGTTTCGTGCATTTTTCCGCCGCATTATTATATCGAGTCTGTGTTCTAGCACGACCAAAGCCCACGCTTACAGCCACTACTATACAGCCATATTACTCTAATTATAATTTATTTATTGTTTTTGTAACCTCTAAAACCAATGATAACGATCGTTACGACACTTATCGGGCTGTCAAAAATGCTCGCTAGGAAATTCGATATCATACCGATAAATCGTTAACTTAGCGACAATATACGTTAAGTTTGCGATGACAAACGTCAAAAATCGATAGCCTTGACTGTCGAGACTACCAAAAATCGTTACCTTCCGATCGTTAGGACTTAGCGACCGATCGTTACGAGATAACGATCGCTATCTATGTCGAGACTGCAGGGCCAGGTCGTCACAATGAGAGCATAATATATTTCATTTTATATTTGCCAGCAGACTATTTTTCATAAACGGCATCGGATCATCAAGGCATTTGATTTCTCAAAGGTCTTCCATTGATCTAGACTTTTATCTTCTATAAAATTACGTACATGATCTCTCACCATTTCCCATGGGGGTATGCAAAAACTAAATACTACCCCGGCTAAGATCCTTACATACTCCTTTTGGTTCATTTAAATCGGGTTATACCACAGACATAAATCTAACTAGATGACGCGATTGTATGTACTTCGCGCTGTTTCATTTAGCATTAGCGGCACTGGACATCCACCGAAATCTAAAAAATACCTAATTATGACATGGGAAGCTAACGTTAAGTAATATAAAGTAAATACTGTACAGAAAAAGTTGAAGGAGACAGTGAACATATTTTAACCATTGGTAAGTAAATTTGTTCTTAAGTTGTGTTTGAAAAAGTGGCACGCTTGGTTTTCATACAGATGGAGGGACTTACGTTATCTAGGACTTAGATATATGTCTGTGGGTCATACACATACAATAAGGAGCCCCATAATTTTGAAGTAACTACTCTCAGGATCAACCATCGCTTCTTTGGGAGATTATCTATATATATATCTTGTTTACTTAAAACTAGACACAAGTACCTTTGTTTGGTACTGGGCGGTCTCTAGTGCAGGTATGGTGTCAATATGGGGCATGAAGAGTGACAGTGATTTTTTGGACATAGCCGTAACACATACTGGCCTAGCAACTGCTCAGTACTTTAAGTCAAGAGTAATGTAATACTTAGTACAGTAGTGATAGTAATTGAATCTGTAACGAATAATTTGTGAATTTTTTTACAATAAAATTAATATCACATAATATGGAGTGTTTTTTCCAAATTCTTTTAATAAAGTTTTTACCAACCCAGACATGTTGAGAATAATGGTATACATTGCCTCATGTTGTAGTCCCAATCATTCCTTTATAACGGCACTTCGCAGTGCATCCACATTGACGGGTGTAGCTATTGCAAAATTACGATATTGATATTTTAACAAAGACTGAAGTTGAATAATAGTATGTGGCTGAGCTGGAACAAACCAAAGTGACCCCTGATAAAAAGGCAAATGTTATCACATTTTATTCTTAAATAACACTTCTACAGCGATATCCAATAAGATCTTCTCTATCGATTATCACCAAGTCCGTACGAGCTCCAAAATGTTATACTACCTGAATCAAATATTGTTCTTCTACCATATGCCACAATAGTTTAAAAAATCGACAGATTATGTTCTTTTTGTTCATGATAAAACATTAAATGCAATCCATTAATTCTATTTAAATGACTTCCACACTCATCACTTAACAATATTTTACTCCATTAGCCAAAGTCGAGTTTTCTAGTAAAAGTTATACTGTTATTAGGAGTGTGCCTCATTTTATAGACCTTTGGCGGGCACGAACGAACCAGCTTCCTTCAACCTCCTTTGTACCGTAAGAGTAAGTACTGAAAGAGAAACTGTGTTCAAAGCGCAAAAACGATATATTCAGTCCATATATGGCTTAAAAAGTATCGACACTTTTAAACCTTATTTTAAATCATTAAAATTACTGACTATGCCATCTAAATTTACGAGACTGCTAAATATTTTTAAGAAATCTGTTTCTATTTTTTGGTTAGATTTAATGTAAATACATTTAAAATAGTTTTTTATCTTGTACTTAAGTATTTAATTTTGTTTTATTCTGTTAGTATTTTTCTTTTCTTTTATTGTTTGCTTTTATTTTCAACAATATTTGTGCGCCTTTACGGCAAAACATAGCGCCCGTTATAATTAACTTAAGATTTGTATGTAAATACCTATGCTTCACAAATACATATCCTGATTATGACTGTAAGCTCACTTACTGTTGTACATCGAACTTCCTCCAGCTCATTTCTAACTTGAACGGCCTTTAAACAATTATTCCTCTTAGAAGTACGGGTTGTTCTGCCTTGTCCTGATTTTCTCATTGAGACTGTAATAAATGGTTGAAACGGGTAAACGATGAATTATCCACATCATCTGTAGGTTTGATCATTTCTTCTCATCTCAAGTGCCCAGGCCCTCTCAGTTTGGATTAAGTTGGCCACAATGTCATCCTTAACTTCGAAAAAGATATAACGTTAAAAATAAAACAAATCAACCATTTTATGGAAATTATTAAACATATCCATAATGTGGCAATAAGCGAAATACACTCTAAATGATGTAAGTTCGAATAAAGTAAAACCATCGCATGAAATGTGATGTTCAATTGTTTTATCAATTAGGCATAACTGGTGCAGTAGCAGTTCGGACTTATAATCTCGCCCCTATAACATAGGACTTATATTAATAACTAGCGAAATGTGGGTTACCTCAGCTCAATCTTCCGGGACATATAGACGCGACTTTGTGTTCCTCACAACCATATAGACTGCCAGACTTCTTTGTGACTACCCCTTTTTGCAATTACATCAGCTGATAACATTAGCATAGATTAGTAATCTCAGCTTTGCATACCACTCGATAACAATCGATTAGAATATTAGTTGTTGTGTACTCACTACTCGATCATTGTTCAATAGCATTCAGCCCCGTCTTCATACCATGTTCCAATCCATTTCGCATTCAGTTCTCTACAGTTCTCTCTATATAATTAATGCGCCATTGACATTATTCCACACTGTGAGGGTTTAATCTGATGTTATGACGCCATCTATGTAGGTATACGAACGTGTTACCTGACTAACACAAGGCTAGAGTGCTTTGACACGTTTTACGGCGAATATATTACTTGAGAAAGTGATATTTTGTAGTAGAGGGATTATGTATTAGTGTTTGAATATTGTGTGACAATATATGTCTTCTAAAGGAGTCAGCAGCTTCTTAAGGTGGGCAGAGCACTTTGCTCGCAGAATGGATGGCCGATGGGGCCGAAAAGTTCTGGAATGCCGACCGCGAATCGGAAGACGATACGTTGAAAGGCCTCCCACTAGGTGAACCGATGACCTGGTTAAGGTTGTGGGAAGGCGCTGGATGCGAGACGCATGGGATCGGTCAATTTGGCAACGCCTGGGGGAGGCCTATGTCCAGCAGTGGACGTCTTTCGGCTGAAATGATGATGATGAAAAACTTAAAAAAAACGCAAATAAAGTTTTATTCAATCCTGATTTATCTTGAAGCCAAAATATGTAACAGTTGAAACTTCTGTCAGAGAGATGTTACCTTAGAATGTCACATGTGTGATAGACACATTTTTCCATCAAATTGAGTAGCACGGTTAGTTTCTTATTTTAGGAATTCTTGTTCAATCTATAATTATTTCGATACCAAATGGTGAAAGAGAGTGGGCGGATATCGGAGCAGATTAAAATCGGATTCATAGATGTAAAATTTCTACGAATTCTAGGACCGCCGAATGCCGGTGATCAATGATTTCCTTCACCATTTTGAGAGTGATGATGCATATTACACTTAGGCTCTCAGAGCTAACACGAGGTTAAATTATTACTATTGTATGACAAGATAGTCAATTAAACGTCGTGTTAGCAACTCTGAGTTAAGTAGTTCGTGGCAGTCGGCCTAATTAATGCACCTGCCTGTGTTCAAACCCACTACTTTGGACTCAAAAGTCGAGGCCGTAACTACTAGACCACCACTGAACTCCACAAAAACAAGCATTAAGCAAAATACCAGGCTTTAACATTATTTATTAAATAAGTCAAGGTAGACTTCGATTTTCGTATAGCCCTCAGCTCTTTTTACTAAGCCTCAGTAAATTGGATTCTACAGAAAATAAGGTTTAGTTTACTACTATTGGCATTCCTATTCATTGGAAAACATAAAACGGTAAGAAACTTGAAAGGTGTTACTGCCTTATTCATCTTAAACTCTTAATAGAGAAACCTCATTTGAACGGATCTCACGAAGACCAAACAGTTTCGAAGTGAGTTTGTAGTATCACTTTACAAAACAGAAATTTAGTGAAAATTCACTTAAACTGTCTACAGAAGTGCCCCTTGATGAAGTACTAAAAAACCAACTATAATGAGACTCGTAATATCCAGGTAATGTTTAAAGGATCCAATTTCGAGAAAAGCGTACTCGAGAGGACTTGAGTTATTTTTAATCGCTTGTGATTTGTAAAACGAAGTTTGTTGGTTGAACTGTTTTTAAGTTAAGATCTTCTCAAATTCATTCTCTTTATCTTTTTGCGATTGGTCAGCATCTTTATGTACACTTTTATATGTTTACCGCCAGATAAACAAACAACTTCTTTCTCTATTAAATCTTCAGGTAGAACAATTGAAAACCATGCCTACAATACGAACACAGAAAGGGAAGTCCGCATTCACAACTAAGACGTAAACTTTCTAAGCGACGCTTTATCTTAAATCATTGTTAGTGAGCCCGTAGCTTTAGTCCTGTTTTACATAGGTTCATATATTAATTTGGCAGTTCACATTCTACCTCTCCTATATTAACTTTAGAGAACATACAGTCCCCTGTGCGATATGACTGAAAAAGTTCGGTATGCGGGCGCTCCATAAACGTGTTCCAGATACTTTTAGATGGAGAATTCTTGTTCCTTGAGCTAGCATGATGCGTACATTGTACGGGTGTATTTTAATTTTGGCTTTAGTAATTATACGGTATGGAGCCTCAGGGATTTTGTTGTTAAATATGACAAGCTAGGTTGTGTCGGAAATCCCTTGATGAGTTTTTAGGATCCTGTGGTAATGTTCGTGTAAAAGTGTGGTATGCTTTCACATTATTTATAGTTTTTGTGTTGTGCTGCTCATGCCATGTTGCATCTTTAGCTCAAGTATTGTAGATTTTCAGTACTGCTTGTTCAACGACCAGTCATTATTAATGTGGTACTCGCGCAACTTAAATAAAAAAGTTACAAGATAACAACTATTTCAAAATATATATTTTTTTTAACTCTGTTTAACTGTACAAAAGTCTTAAGCCTGTACAAAGTGGGTTTATTTTCCAATTAAAACAAAAGGTGTTACTCCAAAAACATTGTTTCCATATATTAACCCTTCTTAGCTTCACAGCCATTAAAACCAACGTATAACGGAATAAGTACACCAAAAGCACATTAATCCTTAAAACTGGTAATTATAATGTAATTTTGTAGCCATATACAGTGAACAACGTGTGAAAATAATTTACTAGGGCATTACCACACCGTAAATAGTGTTTCATCCCATAATAAATAAAGCGTGCTTTATCAGATTATTTAGCGTTAAATTTAAGTGTAATGGGACTATTATTTCATTAAGTCGTCAAATAAAATGTGTGTTTATTTATGAGACAATGCTTTTTATAAAGCTTAACTCACATTCGACAAGGCAAGTTGTATCGCGAGCATAGTTACCTTCATCATTATTTTCTATGCTCTCCCAATTTTTGGGGTCAGTGCAATATGTTTTCAGCCATACCTAAGTACATCTCTATTATCGTCATGCCTATCAATAAATAGATTCTTTCTGCACCTTTTTGTTGAGTGACTATCAGAGTGCTTCAACCGGCGTTATTACAGACACAATGGAAAAACAACTAAACAGACGCCTTATAAGGTCTCGCGCCGGCTAAAGTGACTTGATTAGCAGTAACGATTGTCGAAAGGGTGGGGTTGGTGGGCGTGGGGTTGTCAAGTGCTACCGAAATATCACGCGTTCAGTCCCAAACATTTTAGATAGTGTCTGTCAGACCCCTTAGGTCAATACGGGGCAGAGAACACCCATGAAAATCTCCATATGTTAAAACAACCCAGCAAAGTGCGAGTGGGACTCGCGAACCGATGGTTCCGTAAAACATCTAAAAAGTATATTATTGTTTTTCACCAAAATAATTAGGTAAAAATAACGATAGAACTGAACCTTGTTCTAACGAAAAGAAAACTTGACTTTGACCCACAAAATTAATTTTGCCGATGGAAAACTGTTGTCCCCATACATCGACATCAGTTCATAAGTGTGACGTCATCACAGCTCCTCAGGTTTGCAATCCCTTGATTGCAAACCTGAGTATATGATAATCCTACCAAAAACATTTGTATGTAAAATATTGCCAAGACGAGACCATAAGGCTCGCACTGTCGAAAGGTTTTCAGATCTCATATAGAGCCAAGCTTCTAACTCTACACGCCCTAACTCTAGAAGCCCTAACTTCACAAACTCTATACCTTAGTCAAAATACACATATTTGTATAATACACTTGGCCATTTCGCTAATTTAAGGGGTTGAGGAGTGTTAAAAAAAAACCTGAAACACTTATTTTTAATTTGTAATAAGTTAGTACTTTCTAACATGAAATTAAGTTTGTATCGGAAAATTGTTTACAAAGTGATTTACTAAAAATCTATATGTATTTTATTATTTATAGCAAGCAGTCCCTATATCAATTTTCAGAGCTCTAGCATCAAAATTTGCGTAAGACTCATATAAACTTCCATCATCTAGTTTAAGGGGTCGGTGGGTAAAAGTTCCAGGTTCTTGGTGCTTTTTATTGTTTGTGTATTAATACCAGCTTACATACCAAGTTTCAGCTTTCTAGAACTTCAGGAAGTACCCTAAGAATTTTGATGACCATCAGTGAGTGAGTCAGTGACGAAATCGTGTTTTTTTAGATATCAATACAATCTTATCTTAAAACATTTCAATTGCATAAGTATAAGAACTATAATTATGCAATTGTAATGTTTATGTTTAATAAGTCTACTATTGACATGATATCCTGAGAATTTTGTTTATCTAGTATAATCCAAACCGAAATCATGAGGGTTCAAAAAAACGACGAAACGCTTCGAGAAAAGATATGTAGTGCCCTAGCGCTTCGCTTGGTTCGTCTTGGCGGGGGCACTACTGTGCCTGTGAATTTCAACTTGATACCTCCAGCTGCAAATGCTCTTGACACATAAGGGTCCTTTTTTCCTGTTGAGGAACGGGACCCTAAAAAAGGTATCACAAACCTCAGAGAATTAATCGCTATGTCCTACAAAAATATTAGCACAATTCAGTCTATTCACAGTTTATTACACAAACGCATCCAGTTGACCTGCAACTCGCTTTGATATTTAGTATTAAATCATGGACGCGTCCTGGAGCAATGCATCATATAATTCATCGGTGGACAAGAGGCGTTTATGCATGTGATACATCAATACCTGTCTTGAGCACCCCTGCGTTATGGTTTCGTAGGTTTAACCTGAAATCGGTATTGGTATTGTTAGTCAATTTGTTGTTTATCAATTCTGTCTTTGTACTGGAATGGATACAAATAGTATTGGGGGACTATAAGTTGTAACTCCTTAAGGCCAGGTGTTTCAGGAGTGTAGAAATAAATTTAATCATTGAGTTTTCCCGGTGAAAATAGTTGATTATTAAAAAAAAAATGCTGATTCTTTGCTTCCACGGCCAGGCAGCCTAGTATTTCTTAACTTACATATTACCACTATTATTGCAAACAAGTTCCTTCTGGGTAAACTTACTCCATCGTCCACTTTGTCTCTGTCACCTCAGACCTAGACTAGAATCAAGAGCATACTCATCTCAAGTAAATAAAACTAACGATTATTATTTTACCTCTTTGCATTAGTTTAGAATTAACACGGGAGTGAATTTCAGAAATGTCAATACACAACAAAGACTTTTTTAAATGGGGTAAGCCCCATTTAAGGTTAAAGTATGACGTCACTAGCCACACTGAAGTGTTTATTCATGGGTAAGAGATCTGTGATGAACCTTTTGTTTACAAAGAGGCTAGATGGGCGTTAACGTAAAGCCTTTTCATCTCTCTATTGTCTAGAGGGTCCATAAGTTGTCTTGTAGAATTTGCCAGTATATTCTGCGGGTTATTTAAGTTAAAATAAGTAGTTTAGAAGCAATAATATTATAATGATCAACTTTATTTATTTCTTCCGCCAGATATTTATTTCTTTTTATTTACGCAGGCGCGTGAAAGTCGAAAATTATCCCGAGGTTACATATTCCTGGAATAAAAGTATATTATGTGCTATTCCTGACTATCTCTGTGCCAAATTTCATCCAGATCCTTTCAGCCGTTGTAGTGTGATTGAGTAACAAACATAAATCAATCAAACTTTCACATTTTTAATATTTATATATAACATAAATACACACATATAACAAAGTCGTGTTAGTTACACCATTTATAACTCGAAAACGGATGGATCGATTTTATTGATTTTTGATTTATCGCTGCCCCAAATAACAGAATAAATAATAATATATCGGATAAATTAACGAACAACAAAATTATGAAGAAAATTCATTTTCCCATACGTTTTGAGGACACAGCGCCACCTCTGATAGGTACATGACATAAAGAAAACACAGACCCAAATTAACATAGCGTTGTATACTGGTTCCGGTAATACCTGTAGATGGCGTTGTCGATTATTCTGAAATTCAAAACAAAGTCGGGTTAGTTAAACCATTTTCCCATAAATTAGTTTGAGGTTGTTCGCCGGGACAGCTTGTATTATATTTAGTAAGAAGTAAAGGTGAGGATTACAGTAGGATAACTTCTTCTTTTTCGTTTCGATGGTACATTAATTGAATAAACTATTTGGGCTCAGTACGGGGCTACGTTTATACCAGCGTCAGAAGAATTGTAAAGGTCATTCAGGGTACAAGTCAATGGACAGTCGGGACACTCTATCAAGTGGGTCATGGTCTGTACAGGGGCATCTCAGTCGCACCGGGTGTTTACTGGACTGATGATACTCCATTTTTTTTTGTTTTGTTATGTTATTTCTACAATAATATTAGCTTATCCAACGAATAAAGAATAAACCCAGTGCAAAGACATGTAAAGAGATCCAAACACACACTTTTAAATCACTTACCTTCTTTTAGGGCAGTTGGATAAGAAATCATCCAATATCTCCTACAGGAAATGCTATGAAGAAACATAGATTTTTTTATAAAAATACAAAAAGGCGTTAAGGCGTCAAGGTCAGTAAGCGACAAAATATAAAAGGCCCACAGGAAGGGACGAACAACATTTCCACGATAGAAAATGTCGTATCAACAGATTTATTGATTAATCTTGCGAGCCACCAAGCGAGCGACAGCTAAGGGTTCAAAATAGGGTTTGTCGATAAACGGAACTGCACCTGTAGGGCTGTCGAATGTAGAGTCTGTAGTATTATATTATCTGTGGTATAGTTAAAAGGGGCATACAATGTTCTGAATTAGTATTCATAACATATATCTACCGTTTTTATTTTCCTACGAGCGTACTATGAGCTAACTTTGGTATAAAAGCTAATCAAATATGAACCCTCACATCATCTACACTCACAACATAATGTTCCAAATATGAATTCAAAAGATATTGTATAAACACTTACTTTTTTCTCGTGGATCGGTAAAATAAAAATAATAAACCATTACAGTGCAACTTTTTCCTTTGATTTTCAAACAACTGCATCATAAAATAACTTTTTAATTTTTATAGCACTCTTTTCCTTTTTAATTTATCGCCCGCCATACCACATATTTTTTCTGTTTTCACTTTTGTTTTATTTCATCTGTATGAATGAAGATTAACTGGTGTATGCAACGTCATATAATTAGTTATTAAAACACTCGTGTGATACTATTATCAAACATTACTATTGTTAAATCCACGCTCCTGTTTTAATAACCCCTATATATGACCGTTGCATAAACTACAATTCTTTAATTAAATATAAATGTACTCAGCATGAGCGTTATAATATGAAGAACACTTAAATCTATGTTACACGCGCATATAAACTAGTGGAAAGGTTTACATGTGTGTCTCTGTGTCTGGACCTCACAGTGTGTGAGTTGGAGCCTGTAGCAGAAAGTCACACGCATGTAAGATTAAACTTCTAATTGTTTTAGCAATCATTACTTGGTAATTTACTACAAATATATAGTAATTTTTTTAATTTTACAAAACAGTTGTTTGTATATCAAATAGCCTCTTCAAGTTATGACCTAACTCAATTTTCATTACAGGTACGTGCACTGCGGGTGGTCGATCACTTCAGTCATTGTTGGCTATGCATAATTAGCTACAAATGAAGAAATTAATAGTCGCATCAACATCATCTTATAATCTTTCTGCTCTTTTCCCATGTTAATTGGGGTTGGGCACTACGTATTTCTCTTCCATTACATGAAATTAACTGTGAAGCGTGTATAGGTACCTTAATTACCTATGTGCCTATATAATCATGTGCTTTAAAAAGGATTATCTTAATAAAAAACTGTTGTTGTGCAATTCATATAAATGTTTCATTTGGACAGATGAATTTACCAGGGAAAAACTGCCAACGGATAGTACAGTATCGGTAGGAGGACATTTTGTAAGCACATAGCAGAAGCAACAATATAAAAAGACCTCCGAAGGTAAAAATTGCGACTATTTCTTGTAACATTATCAATGGCGTGTCAGCAACATGCTACACCATATTAATGAGATAACACTGTGGAAAAATCTCAGTATTATCATTAATTTACTGTCCTCTAAGCTCCTCGTGGCTCTTGCGTTTAAGTAGTGCCATCTGGCGATGAGTTCTAGTTTCCCCTTAACCCTCTGCATACCTGGTCGGTAAAAGTTACATGATATGCCTGGTAGGTCTGTCAGGCCCGAATTTTACATGACTATTTCTTTTATTAGTTGTAATATGATCATATGCAAACACTATAGCTATTCTCTATAGCTATTCTAGGATCATATTTAAGATGATTTACACCATAAAACAATATAAGAAATACTTGTACTTGAATACTTGTTATTTCTTAAAAAAAAGACCATTCAAACAATACTAATCTCAATTAAACTTTAACAAATAGTCACATAAAAAACACTAAAATAATTATAAAATAACCAGTCTTTGTCACACCCATCAGTGTGGGTAGAGGAGAATTATAGTAAACACCTCGATCTGTGACACCCATGTGCATTTCATGTGTGTTTTGTTACCAACCGAGCAGACTGAACTAAAACAGAGTTAGCAGATAAGTCAGTGGCCAGCAGTTGCGCAAAAAAAACTAATCCGTGTAAAATACAAAGGTTAATGTAGCAGGGCGGGTCTGTCAGACCCTTGCAAGCATGCTGATGGTTAATGAAAAACGTATGTTAAAGTGTAGGCAGAAGAGCATAAAATTATGCTTCGTGTCGCATTCTGTGCTCCGTTCTTTGTGCCGAAACGTCAGGAACATTTTGAAATTAAACCAATCCGACTAATGCAGAAAATGGCAGATATTTTCTCTTTAGCGTATTATTTGTAGTTAAATATTTGGATTTTTTTATATTTTGAATAACATAACATTACGTCTGTAGATGCACCTATAGCACACCCAAATGTCATCAGTCATACTTTGATTCATCATCATATCAGCCGAAAGACGTCCACTGCTAGATACAGACCTCCCGCAAGCGTTACCACATTTATCGGTCCCGTGCGCCTCGCATCCAGCGGATCCCCGCAATCTTCACCAGGTATAATTTGATTAATGCTGGTTAAAAAGAAATGTACCTACCTAGAAGTTTTCATACAAGTAAACGTTGGGTGGGCCAGTAGGACTATCAAATGTGTAAATAAAAATCTCATAAAAAAACCATCAATAATATAATTTGAGAAGTATTATTTTTTCTTAATTGTGCATGATCAGAATCTTTCCCACTAAGCACCTAATTATGCAAATAAAAATTTCATAAAAAACCCATCAATAATATTATTTGAGAAGATTTTTTTTCTTAATTGTGCATGATCAAAATCTTTTCCACTAACTACCTAATTATGTAGTTTTTCTGCAACATGAGATTAAGTAATAATATTAAGATTAGATTATTAAGTAATATTAGTTAAGTAAACCATGTGACTATTCAAAATGCGAATCATAAGAAACACGAATACTAAAACGTAAATCTGTAACGCGGAAACCCTTATTTCGACTTCCTTCCTGATTATGATAAATGCCGAAAATATTCTAAATTGCCGTGCCATTTACCATGTTTCATTGCGTGTAAAATTTACTATTAGATTTTGTGTATTATAAATAAAAATAATTGCCGAAAAGGTGCCAACAATTACTGGCAGAGGCTCTGTAAGCATGCGGACGAATAAAAACTGCATTGGTTTTTCTGAGAGCTCTATGAAAGTTACATTCTATTAATTAAACTGTCGTGATTGTAGTGATTGGTATAATGTCTAAGGTGGGTTTTACACTATAACATATCTAGGATCATCAGATCTATAGTCATATTTATATGATAATATAGTTTATCCATATGAATCATATCGTCTTTGATACAAGATTTTTGACATTTGTTGTCAGGATATTAGGATCATAGAAACCATAGAAACAGGAGTATTGGGCTGAGAAATAAAATGACGTGCAATGACTTTTCCCATTCTGGGTGAAGCTGGAAGGCGTATCAGACTATTACTAACTAAAATCCACCCGCGTTCCTTCAGTTGCTTGTGCCAGGGTTGCGGTAACTCCCTTCAAAATTTATCCGCGACCCAGACAGGCATCGGCCCTAGCGGGCCACGTCATTTTTGCGGACTTCTGTTTGAGGCGCGCATGGAACACTACGCGCTGTAAACTCGGGCCTGGTCCTTCAAGCCCGCGCCTACGATGGCCGGGAAGCCCGTCTCCTTCGGTGGCTAGGGGCGCGAGGGCGTCTCCTTTGCGTCTCCCTCACGCGTTTCGCCTCCTCTTTTGCGAGCATTACTGCTTCGCAGAAGGAGGATACAGCTTCCCATGCAATCTCACTCCATACCATGGCCTGAACCAGGGCCGGATGCGAGAGGTCGCCACTGCCCATCGCCACCATGAACGGTATAAGGCTCCTGGTTGCCATATTTAATCTTGCTATAATAATTTTCTCAAATTTATTTTCATAATTTCCTGACACAAAATCCCTCCATAAAAATGTTGTGATTTTGCCTTTTCAGTTTTGCTACTCCCATATTCAAAATTCTAAGGCAATTATTTATTGTGACGGTTTTATTGACGGAATAAAGTAAGTACAACTAAATTTTGGCGTTCGTTCACAATATGCTTAATGGATGTGGAAATCTATAATTATCGTTGGTTACATTGCTGGACACACTGCCGAAGTAAAAGTAGTACACTCAACTGACTTGTCCTCCATTGCAACCAAATATGACATAAAATAGGATCAAAGAACTATGATAATATAATATAATATGATTCTAGAGGTCATATATTAGGGATAAGAGTTAGGATCCTAGATATAAGATTGTGTAATAACGCCCTAAAACGTTAGCGAAATGACATGTGATCAATCATGATAAGTAGCATTTTGACAATAACCATCGCTGATACAATGACACTTTGTGTAAGTAGAGCGTCTTGTTGTACTACTTACCGTATTATACTTCCTATTAATAACATTATAATATACGTTAATTCCTATAATAACACCTAATACTATCCCGAAGAGGCAATACTCAGCCACATTGAAATAAATCGGAGATACTGGAATAACGGTTCTGACTTTCAGCATTGTGAACGTCTTTCAAGATCAATGTCTCTCTAACAACAATAACAAATATTAAAGATAAAATTGGATTTGACTTCAATCTTTCAGTAAATACGAGAGCAAACTGTTTTGCGCCAATTGGATTGTTGAAATAAAAATATACGGTTTTCATAATGTATTTTGAAACTTCACATATCATAAATTATATTGTCGTTGCAAAAAAACTCTTATTTTTTTTTGGCAATTTGTAATAAGCAATTGAAAATCGATAAAATTTTAAAAAGAACCACGTGTCTACCAACTGGCCACGATTGGTCGCCATGTTGGTGTATTACGTACTACTATACTCCTAAATTCCAAATCATTTCGAAAAATCTTCATCTCTGTCACTACCACACTCAAACAGCCGTCATGAGAAAGTAAAGACGCTCGATTAAGGTTGTTTAATAGATAACAACACTTGAGGGAAACTGAGTCAGGTTGAGTTGAGTTGGGGGATCCCCTCACAGCGCATACGTCCACGTCGTTTCCCCCGGTAACGCCCCAGTTCTGACCACCGTAACGGAGTGGCAGACTGGGTGCGGCTAAAGTGTGCTGTGCATCGTAGCGAATTTTATTTTATTGCCTTGTTCCTGCGATATTGATTTGAGACCATGTCTACCCCTGCGCGTAACGCCCTCAGGCAGTTTTTATAAAAACCCAAAGGCCCTTCTCAGGGCCAACCCAAAGGCCCTTCTCAGGGCCAACGCGACACTTCTGTGTCGACAGAAGGCGGAGACTTCTACGGCGGCAAAGCAGACGAGTCGGACTCCGACAACGAGTCCGTTATGTCGGGTGCCGGACCGATGGTGATCGAGGATCCTCAAACACGATCGCGTTCGCGGAAGCGGGCCTTCCTTAAGGATGGGTCCGACGGCTCCTCGGGTTCGGCGAAGGAGACCGTAAGGAAGGCTAAGGCCAAAAAGTCAACCAAGACGGCAGCGGATACCCACGACGTGGGTCTGGCAGATGCCCAGCGCAAGTTGGACTTGACCCGGCGGGAGCAGCTCCAGCAGGAGTTGGAGGAGCGGGTGGCTGCCAAGGAGCAGCAGACGCGCATCGCCCGGGCCAAGTCAGGATACGGCGCGTCCCTCGTCCTGTACGCGGACCACTCGCTGGTCGAGCTGCAGAGGATGGCCGAAGAGGACGAAGAGGGGATCGTCGAGTCCAAGTCCTCACACCTGAAGGGGACCTTTCAAAAGGCCCTCAAATGCTGGGCCGTGAGCATGCGCGGTATCGTCGGGGAGCTGGTGCAGCGCCAGGCGACCGACGAGACGCGGCAACTGCAGGCGAGGGTCGATCGCCTGCAGAAGGAGGTCAGCCAGCTACATCAGAAGCTGGCTGAAGCCACGGCCCGGCCAACCACAGCCAACCCCAGACCTGCGGCAGAGGGCCCCGCCTCCTTCGACCTTGAGGACACCATCCGCAAGGTCATGCATGATGGAGGAGCGGGATTTCGTCCGAGCCTGCCTGGCAGGAATAGAGGACCGGCTCTTGCCCGAAAAGAGTTACCGGCTGCCTCTTGCGGCGGACAAGAGGAGGGGTGAGCCGGGGCCAACCTCACAAAGGGAGGAGGACCCTCTACTGCCTGCCACCACCCCGACCAACCAGCAGGGCTGGACGAAGGTCGCCGGCAAGGGGAAGGGCAAGGGTAAGGGCAAGGGTGCATCTGCGGTCGTCCCAGCTATCCCCACCACCACCGCCCCTCCCAGCCAGCCAGGCAAGGGCAAGGGAAAGGGAAAAGGGCCATCTCTCAAGGCCGCCAGCGCTGCCCCCCCCACATCCAAAACCGCCGGCACCAGGAGGAACCTCGTTCCTCCTAAGACCGCAGCCGTCGTGGTGACGCTCACCGCGGAGGCTGCGGAGCGTGGAGAGACGTACGCGTCCATATTGTTGCGGGCGCGTGCCAATGCCGATCCCGCCCAACTGGGGATCGGCAAGGTCTCTTGCCGGCGGACCCAAGCCGGGGCTCGAATTTTCGAGTTTCCGGGGGCAGAGGGCAGTGCCCACGCGGACCTCTTCGCAACGAAATTGCAGGAGGTCATAGCGGACGCGGCCAAGGTGGCCAGGCCTGTGAAGACGGTGGCCATTGAGGTAAACGACCTCGATGACACCGTCACCAAGGAGGAGGTAGTGGCGGCGGTCGCAGCAGTGGGTGGCTGCGGCGTCGCAGCGGTTAAAGGCCGGGACATCAGGTCCGGCCGCGGCGGCATGGGCACCATTCGCCTGGAGTGCCCAGTTGCCGCTGCCAAAGCCGTCCTTGACAAAGGACGGCTGAACGTCGGCTTCAGCTCGGGTGCGGGCCGGGCACTTGCAGCACAGCCCTTGCGGTGCTACAGGTGCTTCGGAGTCGGGCACACCCGGGCCCTCTGTCGTCCACGGTGGACCGGACAGAGAGCTGCTACCGCTGCGGCAAGGAGGGCCACAGAGCCGCCGAGTGCAAGGCCGCCGTACCGCACTGCGCTGTTTGTGCCGCCTGTGGCCGCCCCGCAGGCCACATAATGCAGGGGAGGATGTGCAATCCTCCGCCGCCGCTGAGCGCGAGGTTGGGCCTTCGGCTGCTGCGGCTGAGGAGGGGGGTGCGATGTCTGATTAAATGTCTAGAGTCGAACATCGCACCCTCCAGGCGAACATCAACCACTGCAGGGCGGCCCAGGATCTGCTGATGCAGATCATGGCCGAGTGGTTGGTGGACGTGGCGGTGGTTGCCGAGCCTTACTCGGTCCCCAGTACCTGGCTGGGCGATCGGGACGGCTTGGTGGCGTTGGTGGCGCGGTCTTCCACGGACTCTCCTCCCCTCTCGCTTTTAGAGTGGGGACCGGGATACGTGGCCGCCGCGTGGGGGGGGGGATACGGCCCTGGTAGGGGTCTATTTCTCCCCAAACCGCCCTCTAAGGGATTTCGAGAACTTCCTCGAAGTTCTCACGGCAGTCGCCGGGAGGGCGGCACCACGCCAGGTCGCCGTGATAGGTGACCTGAACGCCAAGTCGGAGGCGGCTTGGGGCAACCCGGCTGCCTCCTGTAACGTCCGGGGACGCGCCACCGTGTTTTGGGCGGCCTCATGCGGCGTGTCCCTCCTCAACAGGGGGGCGGTCCACACGTGTGTGCGGCAACGGGGAGGGTCGGTGGTAGACGTGTCGTTTGCCACCCCCACCCTAGCCGCCCGCGTAGTGAACTGGCGGGTGGAGACGGTGGAGACCATGTCGGACCACCGATACGTGCGGTTCGACATCTCCACCGGCCCTCGGGGGGGGGACGGCCCGCTCGGGCCAATCTCCCTTCCCGCGGTGGGCTCTCACCCGCCTGGACCGGGAGGCAGCCAAGGAGGCGGCCTTTCTCCAGGACTGGCTCTCGCTCCCTGTCGTGCCAGTCCTGGACGTGGACCGCGCGGCGGTCCAGCTCAAGAGGTCCCTGACCGAGGTGTGCAACGCCAGCATGCCTCGGTCACGCCATCCGCCTCCCCGTCGCGCCGTGTATTGGTGGTCGGAGGAGCTGGCAGGCCTCCGAGCCACCTGCGTGGAGGCCAGGAGAGCCTACGCGCGGAGTCGGCGGCGCACTACCCGATCTCAGGCCGGGGGGGACCGCCTCTACGCCTCTTACCTAGAGGCAAAGACGGTCCTCAAGTCAGCTATGTGCGCCGCCAAGGACTCGGCGAGGGCCGAGATGCTGGAGGGCCTCGACAGGGATCCGTATGGGAGGCCATATAAGGCGGCGCGAAACCAACTGCGCCCCTTTGGTCCCCCACTTACGGAGACCCTGGAGCCGGCGTTGCTGGATGGGTTGGTTAGGTCACTGTTTCCGCGCAGGACCAACTTCACCCCACCAACGATGAACCCCCCACTGGGGGGGGGTGGTGGCTTCGCCGGAGGAAGAGGTCCCTCCGGTATCTGAAGAGGAATTTCGCGCGAGGGTTCTGTCCCTCCGCGCGAAGAAGACGGCCCCTGGACCGGAAGGCGTCCCCGCACGGGTGGTGGCCATCGCGGCGTCCTTCATGGAGGGTAGGTTTCGGGACCTCTTCAGCGCGTGTCTTACGGCTGGGAGGTTCCCGAAACAGTGGAAGGAGGGGCAATTGTGCCTCCTCCGGAAGGAGGGACGTCCGGTGGACTCCCCCTCGGCATACCGGCCCATCGTTCTGCTCGATGAGGTCGGTAAATTGTTCGAGGGGATCATCGCCACCCGGCTAAATAGCCATTTGCGGGAGGTAGGGCCAGACCTGTCGGACGCCCAGTTCGGCTTCCGACGGGGGCGTTCGACGATCGACGCGTTGGCCCTACTCAGGGGCCAGGTGAAGGAGGCGGTCGAGGCTGGGGACGGAGTGTTGGCGGTGTCGTTTGACATCGCCAACGCTTTCAACTCCGTGCCCCACTCGACCATATTGGAGGCACTCCGGTACCACGGAGTGCCCCAATATCTGCGGGAGATCCTGGCCAGCTACCTGGAGGACCGTGAGGTCCTCCTCGTGGACAAGACGGCCAGGATCAGGCGCTACGGCGCGGAGTCCGGTGTTCTACAGGGGTCGGTGCTGGGGCCTCCCTTGTGGAACATCGGATTCGATTGGCTCCTGCGGGGCACCCTCCTCACGGGCACGAGTGTCATCTGCTATGCGGATGACACTCTCCTCACTGCCCGGGGGAGGAAATTTGGAGAGGCGGCCTGTCTGGCCTCTGCTCGCGGATCCTTAGTGGCAGGTAGGATCCGCCAGCTTGGATTGAGGGTGGCGCTGAACAAGACCGAGGCCGTGTTCTTTCACGGGCCTCGGCAGCGCTGCCCTCCTGCCGCCCACATTGTCGTGGAGGGCGTCCGAATTGAGGTGAAGGCCCAGATGAAATATCTGGGCCTAGTGCTGGACAGCAGGTGGCGCTTCGGCCCGCACTTCAGCGGGCTGTCGACGCGCCTGTTGAAAGCCGCGGACGCCCTCTCATGGCTCATGCCGAACCTGGGGGGGGCCAGTGCACGGTGCCGGCGATTGTATGCCGTGGCATCCTGCGGAGCATGGCCCTCTACGGGGCACCCATCTGGGCGGACTCCCTCCAAAGGAGGGAGAATGCAACCGCCATCCGCAGGCCCCAAAGGGTCATTGCACAGCGGGTGGCGAGGGCCTACCGCTCGGTGGGCCTTTCGGCGGCGTGCGCTCTGGCCGGCACCCCTCCCTGGGAGTTGGAGGCATGGGTGCTCACCAGAGTGTACGAGTGGGCGGCGAGGCGGAAGGCGCTTGGAGAGCGCCCCGCCAAGGAAGAGCGGGAGGCCGTGCGGCGGGAGGCGAGGGACGCTATCGTCGTCCATTGGACGGAGGACCTCGCCTCCGCCGCCTTTGGCCGTCGGACGTTGGACGCGCTCGGTCCAGTCTTTCAAAGTTGGCTCGAGCGACCCCACGGTTTCCTCTCGTTTCGTCTAGTGCAGGTGTTGTCCGGACATGGGTGTTTCGGAACGCACCTGCACCGGATCCGGAGGGAGGAAGCCCCGAGGGACATTGTCCGACAAAATCTTCTCCAACGGTGTGAAGATACCTCAAATCGCCGATTCCTCTTTAAAAAAGGTCAATTGCAATGAATTCATTTAAAAAAAGAATGCCCTGACTTTTTTGGGCAGATAGAGGAGATTATTTTGTTGAGTGACTATGAGTATGCCAGCAGCCTAATTGCGTAAGTGAATCGACCAATCACATACGACGGAAATCCACATCGCGTCTTTCATCTCGCATGTGATTGGTCAATTGTTCATAGTCTTTGCGCTTTGACTTGCCGGATTCACTTACGCAATTAGTGCTGTTTAGTTTTTGTTACAGTGGTATGTTATCTGTGCTCTGTAATGCTAAAATCGTATTAGAGCCATATAGGTCAATGGGAGAACCCGCTTTGAGTAAATCCACCCAGAATATGCACGAATGTGTCAATAATCGTGTAGCTCAACTCAAAACGTACCCAAGGAGCTTAACGACTTGAAGAACAAAGTAATGAAATTTGGGTAGGCGGCATTAAATACTCAAACTGCCAGATAATCATGAAATCAAATGACAAATTATACGACTGCATTACTCGTTAAAATGATTGGATCAAATTCTCTATCTCTTCATGAATGGGGCGAGCCAACGACGGAGAACTTAAACTAGTGTCAATCATGATTGCTGGCGCCTGACAATCGATGCTTTCAAATCCTGCCTGCATATTCCATTTCTCACATATCTACGGATATAGTAAACATACTAAAATCTACGTACTGATATTTCGACTGTAAAATGCAATAGGGAATTTTTGGTATGTTATATCAAGCTCCTTTTTAACCGACTTCCCAAAAAGGAGGAGGTTCTATGTTCGACTTCAAGTTTGTTTTTTTTGTATGTTCACCGATTACTCCGTCAATTGTGGACCGATTTTAAAAATTCTTTTTTTGTTTGAAAAAGTATGTTCCGAAATTGGTCCCATTTTAATTTAGTGAAGATCTGATGAAGAACTTCGGAGATATACAACAGAACTCTTCAATAAATAACGGCAAATCTCTCGGGATTGCTGCAATCGCATGTCTGTTTGTTGTTTATAATATTTCATAACATAAAATCACGCCAGTTCACTCTTATGGGGTAAGCAGATCTCTCAATTTACCGGTTATGTTCAAGTTTCATGAAATCTATTCTGGCGAAATAGTTCCCTTACTAACTTGCCTATTAGGTACGTACAACTAAAAAGTAAAAAATAAAAAAACTTTTTGCAAAATATACTACCGACTTCCAAATACAAAACAACAAAGTGAAAAATAACAAAAAAAAGACGTGTGGCACTCGGGGACTGCCGCGGTAAAGCTATTGCATAGCATTTATTCTAGATCCAGTCCTGGAAAATGCGTCAAAAAAATTAAAAACGTTAAAAACTCGAAAACGTAGCGAGCCAAACCCGCATTTATTTACTATCGAATTTTGCGCGATGTACATTTATATAGATATAATATCATATATACTTTCTCTGCGCGGCATTCATGACAACAAATTTCTTCCAACAAAATGATTATTAATACACTTATAATCAATATAAACGCAAAAATATAACTTTAGAATAACTTTAGAAAACCATAACAAACTAACTGTCAAACGCCTGACCAGAGGGAATCTAGTGACTGACAGTCAAAATGGCGGTCGATGTAATCCGTCTATTTGTTGAAGAGTCAAGGCCTATATAATCCCAGAGCTCTCATTGTTCTTCGTAATTATATCCGTAATTATATATATTAAAGGACGTCCGTTTCATACATCGTTATTTTGTATAGGAGTTTCGCCAGACTGGTGTCGAAGACTTCCGAACTGAAACGACGTTAGACGATGCACGGCCTTCAAGCCACACCTCCGTGCCCGTCGGAGTGGGGAGCGTGAGGTTTTTCGTTACGGAATTTCTGGATTCGGTCCCCGCGCTCAAGGCCCGCGATAGAAGCTATTAGCTTAAAAATTAAAGTCGGTGTCTTTCGTAGGTACCATTTTTTTTTGCGTTATGGACACCGACTTTAAAAATTTTTAGGCAAAAAGTTTTTTTCATTTATTCAAATACGGTCAAACTGCAGTTTAAAGTGGGATAATTATGTATTTTGCTCCAAGACAGGCAATGTCGATTTTGGGAATTAATTCGCAACGCTGAAGTGGGATGCTTGTAGACAGATGGGCGAGGGTCGTCACTTACTTTGTGCCTGAAGACGGGCGTTTATTGAGGCTGGTCTAAAACCATTGGCGTGACGATTTGGACTCGTTCCTGATAAATTGACTGGCGAAAGCAAAATATGAAAATAAAAGTAAAATTCTCTTACGAAAACTCTCTTAGTAAAATTCTCAGTGAAACAACATTTAAAAACTTGCAATTGATATTTTTGGTAATAATGCTGTTCACATTGGGTGACTTCACCACTGATTCGATTTTATTATTTTGTGGTGAGTAGTTAGTAACTCAATCAATCTGCCTAGCCTTTTCCCAACTATGTTGGGGTCGGCTTCTTCTCTTACCGGATTCAGCTGAGTACCAGTGTTTTTCATGGAGCGACCTACCTGACCTCCACAACTCAGTAACTGGGCAACACTGTACCCCTTGGTCAGATCTCAAGCTTCTGACTACCCGTAACGACTGTCAAAGGTCTTCAAATGACAGCCGGGACCAAAGGCTTAACGTGCTTTTCGAGGCATGGAGGACACTAGGTATGTTGAAATGTTCACCCGTCCACGGACCGACCTCGTCAAGCGTTGCTTAACTTTGATGATCGACCAGTGCGGCTGTTATTATTTTTCCACGAGCTCCTCAAGTTGAGTAGTTAGTAACTGATGGAACTAAAATGTACCAAGGGGATATAGAAATAAAATCCATTGCGACTTCAACATTAAGATCCTTTCACATGTAAAGTTTAATTTCCTGGGACTTGCTTCAGCACTTGCCTTTGTCTTTGTTAGTCATCGGATTCAGCTAAACTTATCGTTTTGTTCAAATATATATGCAGTGGTTTCTGGGTTCAGTGAATGTTCATACAAAACTACGGTAGTTACGATTTCGTTTTGTATCTAGGTAGGTTTTCATTCAAAAACTTATAATCCATGGCCTCCCGAAGATACCGTACTTGAGGCCCAGTAGCCCGTGCGCCAGACACGTATCTCTCAGCAACAGCGCTGTCGTCTGCATACCCAAAAGTGCCGGGCTTTAGCAGGTCATAAATGTGCAGCAAGAAAAATGTTGCCGAGAGCACTGACCCCTGAGGGACTCCGGCGTTAATACCTAACTGACCGGACGAGCAGCCATCGATAACCACTCGGATGGACCGATCCCTCAGGAAGTCTACAATCCAGTCACACAGACCACTAGGCAGACCGACGGAAGGAAGTTTACCAATGAGGCTCTCGTGCCAGACCCTGTCAAAGGCTTTCGATATGTCAAGGGAGACAGCAAGCGCCTCACCTTGCTTCTCGATGGCCTCACTCCAGATGTGAATGGCATACACTAGAAGATCCCCAGTTGACCGGTTTCGGCGGAAGCCGTATTGGCGGTCACTAAGGAGGTCGTTATCTTCTAGGTATCCCAGGAGCTGATTATTCAATACACGTTCCACACTCTTGCAGAGGATGGACGTTACTGATATGGGTCTGTAGTTGGCCGGGTCAGCTCGACTACCCTTCTTGGGTACGGGCTGAACGTTAGCTTGCTTCCAAGCCTTCGGCACTTTTCCAGTCATCATCGAAAGACGATAAAGGCGTGTCAGGATCGGAGACTATTCAGGCGCACAAGTTTTAAGTACAATTGCTGGTTTTGCATCACCCTACAGACCTCTCTCTGATGGATGCGAATGTCCGACTTACTCGTCTCACATCGAACAGCAGAAGGAGGGGGCCGCGTGCCATCAGTATTCAGACGCGAAGATTCCGCAAAGAGGGAGGCAAACAAGTTTGCCTTGTCCTCAGCGGAGTGGGCCAGCGACACGTTGGGCCTCAGCAGTGGTGGTAGTGAGGCGCGACAGAAGTTTGATTCAACCGATTTAGCCAGGGCCCAAAACGCCTTGCTACCTGCAGGGTGTGAAGCAAGTTTGTCCCCGATTCTGCTAATATGGTCAAACCGTGGCTTTCGCACCGCTTTTTTGCTGGACTTGGCAGACCTGTTCAAGGCTCTCTTCTTCTGACTCACGTCGTTTGCCTTGCGCACACGAGCGTCGACCCATGCTAGGTATGCCTTGTGTTTAACCACGTTTGCGCGGTCACATACGGCACCAAACCACGGACCGTCAACGCTGGACACCGTTACGTCAGAGAACGGAATGTAGTACTACATTCCCTGACGCAACACATCTGTCACTGCGTCAGCGCATGACGATGGGTGATCCGAGAAGCAAGTGTGCCGCCAAGGATAGCATGCGAAGAAAGATCGCATACCATCCCAATCTGCTGACTTGTACCGCCAAACCCGCCGGGTGCCTCTTGGGCTGGGATCGGGCGGCGAGTAGACGGATACAGACTTCACCTCCAATGCTGAAACCTGATGGGTCGCTGGCTCACTCTGCAAGTGAGAAAGCAAATTTATTTGCATCTCTGTTTGCTGTCAATTCACGTCTGCACGCTTTATCCAAGCAACCACCTACTGTAACTCATTGTGACTCTTCGATGCCGGAGATCGCTGTGCACACCAAAGAGGTCCGAAGAGTAATGCGCAGTCTAGACGTGAACAAAGCCAGCGGGCCTGACGACTTTCCAGCGAGAGTACTAGGCTGTGTGCGCCCGAACTTTCTCCTGTGTTGACACGCTTGTAAAAAGAACGGTGCCAAAGTCCTGGAAGCTTGCAAATGTATAGCCAGTGCCCAAAAAAGGCAACCGTGCAGATCCTGTCAATTACCGTCCAATCGCCATTACCTCCATTCTGTGCAAAGTTATGGAAAGGGTACTGAACAGTAAGTTACCTTGAAGACAATAATCTCCTCAGTGACCGTCAATATGGCTTTCGCCGGAGACGGTCTACTGGCGATCTTCTTGTGTATGTCACGCACTGCTGGGGCGAAGCCATCGAGAGACACGGCGAAGCACTTGCTGTATCGCTGGATATCTCGAAGACCTTTGACAGGGTCTGGCACGCAAGTCTATTCAGTAAGCTTCATTCGTATGGCATCCCCGCTGGTTTTTGTAGCTGGATATCAGACTTCCTTTGCGAACGGTTGATCCGAGTAGTCATAGACGGCTGCTCCTCCGACCTTATGGCTATTGATTCCGGAGTTCCTCAGGGGTCTGTTCTCTCTGCAACTCTTTTCCTGTTAACCCTTTTAACCCTGTACAAAGCGCAAGCCCGATCCTGCATGGAGTATTGCAGCCACCTTTGGGATGGCTCAGCAAAGTATCAGCTTGCCGCGCTTGACTCGGTGGAACGCAGAGCCAAGAGGCTCATCGGTGACATTGAACTGGTGGATACCAAGCTTCACAGCTTGGCTCATCGCCGCAATGTTGCCTGCTTGTCGGTCTTCTACAGACTGTGTTTCGGTGAGTGTGCTCACCTCTGGGTAAGTCTACTCCATCGTTGACTCTGCCTCTGTCACCTATGACTTAGACTAGAGTCAAGAGCAAACCCATCTCAAATAAAAAAACATCTACCAGGCATTTGACACATTTTACAGTTCAGACAGGCATTCGGCCAGTGGTAACCTGAGACAGGCATTTTAAATTTTGGCGGTCGCAAGGCCACCCGGTGGATACAGACAATTAAATCGCGCCATGCGAGCGACAGCAAGTTTCCAAGCCATTATCAGCAAGTTTAGAATTTATTTCTAAGTTCAATATCATTATTGATAATGTAAAATTATTTGTCGAGTACGAAGACCTGAAAGAATATTGCAGAAGCTTAGACGACATCCAGTTTTCTGAAAGTCTAACAAGACAGTGGTGTACTGTTTTGAAAAGTAGGGACGTGAATAGTGACATCACAGAACTTATTAAAGTCTGTCAGTTTGTACACAATGCAAAGCGAATGTTTTTCCTAATAAATGCACAGTGGAGTAAAGAAAGGAATCGCCTGTCAGTAGAGTCAGTAAACACGCTATTAATAACCCAAGAAAGCTTAAAACAAGTTTCGTGTGAAGGTTTTTATATTTTAGAAAGATAAGAACTTTCAAAAAAATTTATAAGTCTTCAAAGAAATATAAATCGTGCATTCTTCATTGTTTTCATTTTTAATAAAAAGCACAGAATTTATAATTATCTTTTGCGTATTATTTATGTGGGACTCAATCATAACTGTGCTATCTCCCCATGGTACCGCAGTATCAGTAGCATATCGCCAGCGCACCTAGTCACCTACCAAATTTTCGCCCTGTTTATGTATGGTCGCTCAAACCCCATCTCGGCTCCATACCATCAGAAATCTATTTCATCAGGAATTTTATATTGAGACTCCTTTAACGGTTCCATACCCGAAGGGTCCAAACGGAATCCTATTGCTCTCACCCACGTGTCCGTCTGTCCGTCAGGACGTCTGTCCGTCTAGCCACCGTCTGACACACGGGATCAAATTTTCAAAATATAAGCATCTTGTTGACCCAAAGCCATGCAAATTCAAATTGTGTTATTATTGGTTGCTCCCATACTGTTAATGGTGGCCAAAAAAGAAAAATATTCACCTTCCCCATTGAGTGGGTATCATTGTTTAGAGCTTGTTTGGTAGATAAATACTGTATTTTTGGTTTAAAAAAATATTGGAAAACAAAGGAATGAGAAGCCACCAAATTCAGTTACTATTTAAAAATTTTGTTCCGACGACTTTTTAAACTTTCCATTTACTTATGAACTTTATATTTGGTGATAATGTTTATTATTACATATATTTTACGAACAAATACCAAAATGTTGATAAATTAGATATTTTCTTTGAAATTTTTGCGGTTTGGTACGGAATCATATGTATGTGCGAAGTCCGACACGCAATTGGTCGGTTTTTTCACTCCCGGATCTCAGGTTGAGAATAAAGTGACCAAACGATCGTCTTGCGTGATTTAAATGGGACGAAGCAAAAATATAATGAAATCGTAATCTGTTGTTGTCTAATGAAGCTGTCCCTTTTTATTACGTTTTCTTCCTAAATTAATCACCCTCAGTTTTCATTTCTTCCTTAGTCCTTATTTATTCTGAGGTAGTGATGTAGTTCTGCACTTATGATAATTATTGTCTTAAAATAAGCAAGCAACTGAAAAATGAGTGGCGCGTTTCAATAAGTCAGCTGTGAAAATTTGATCCCGTGTGTCAGACGGTGGCTAGACGGACAGACGTCCTGACGGACAGACGGACACGTGGGTGAGAGCAATAGGATTCCGTTTGGACCCTTCGGGTACGGAACCGTTAAAGGAGTCTCAATATAAAATTCCTGATGAAATAGATTTCTGATGGTATGGAGCCGAGATGGGGTTTGAGCGACCATACATAAACAGGGCGAAAATTTGGTAGGTGACTAGGTGCGCTGGCGATATGCTACTGATACTGCGGTACCATGGGGAGATAGCACAGTTATGTTTGAGTCCCACATAAATAATACGCAAAAGATAATTATAAATTCTGTGCTTTTTATTAAAAATGAAAACAATGAAGAATGCACGATTTATATTTCTTTGAAGACTTATAAATTTTTTTGAAAGTTCTTATCTTTCTAAAATATAAAAACCTTCACACGAAACTTGTTTTAAGCTTTCTTGGGTTATTAATAGCGTGTTTACTGACTCTACTGACAGGCGATTCCTTTCTTTACTCCACTGTGCATTTATTAGGAAAAACATTCGCTTTGCATTGTGTACAAACTGACAGACTTTAATAAGTTCTGTGATGTCACTATTCACGTCCCTACTTTTCAAAACAGTACACCACTGTCTTGTTAGACTTTCAGAAAACTGGATGTCGTCTAAGCTTCTGCAATATTCTTTCAGGTCTTCGTACTCGACAAATAATTTTACATTATCAATAATGATATTGAACTTAGAAATAAATTCTAAACTTGCTGATAATGGCTTGGAAACTTGCTGTCGCTCGCATGGCGCGATTTAATTGTCTGTATCCACCGGGTGGCCTTGCGACCGCCAAAATTTAAAATGCCTGTCTCAGGTTACCACTGGCCGAATGCCTGTCTGAACTGTAAAATGTGTCAAATGCCTGGTAGATGTTTTTTTATTTGAGATGGGTTTGCTCTTGACTCTAGTCTAAGTCATAGGTGACAGAGGCAGAGTCAACGATGGAGTAGACTTACCCAGAGGTGAGCACACTCACCGAAACACAGTCTGTAGAAGACCGACAAGCAGGCAACATTGCGGCGATGAGCCAAGCTGTGAAGCTTGGTATCCACCAGTTCAATGTCACCGATGAGCCTCTTGGCTCTGCGTTCCACCGAGTCAAGCGCGGCAAGCTGATACTTTGCTGAGCCATCCCAAAGGTGGCTGCAATACTCCATGCAGGATCGGGCTTGCGCTTTGTACAGGGTTAAAAGGGTTAACAGGAAAAGAGTTGCAGAGAGAACAGACCCCTGAGGAACTCCGGAATCAATAGCCATAAGGTCAGAGGAGCAGCCGTCTATGACTACTCGGATCAACCGTTCGCAAAGGAAGTCTGATATCCAGCTACAAAAACCAGCGGGGATGCCATACGAATGAAGCTTACTGAATAGACTTGCGTGCCAGACCCTGTCAAAGGTCTTCGAGATATCCAGCGATACAGCAAGTGCTTCGCCGTGTCTCTCGATGGCTTCGCCCCAGCAGTGCGTGACATACACAAGAAGATCGCCAGTAGACCGTCTCCGGCGAAAGCCATATTGACGGTCACTGAGGAGATTATTGTCTTCAAGGTAACTTACTATTCAGTACCCTTTCCATAACTTTGCACAGAATGGAGGTAATGGCGATTGGACGGTAATTGACAGGATCTGCACGGTTGCCTTTTTTGGGCACTGGCTATACATTTGCAAGCTTCCAGGACTTTGGCACCGTTCTTTTTACAAGCGTGTCAACACAGGAGAAAGTTCGGGCGCACACAGCCTAGTACTCTCGCTGGAAAGTCGTCAGGCCCGCTGGCTTTGTTCACGTCTAGACTGCGCATTACTCTTCGGACCTCTTTGGTGTGCACAGCGATCTCCGGCATCGAAGAGTCACAATGAGCTACAGTAGGTGGTTGCTTGGATAAAGCGTGCAGACGTGAATTGACAGCAAACAGAGATGCAAATAAATTTGCTTTCTCACTTGCAGAGTGAGCCAGCGACCCATCAGGTTTCAGCATTGGAGGTGAAGTCTGTATCCGTCTACTCGCCGCCCGATCCCAGCCCAAGAGGCACCCGGCGGGTTTGGCGGTACAAGTCAGCAGATTGGGATGGTATGCGATCTTTCTTCGCATGCTATCCTTGGCGGCACACTTGCTTCTCGGATCACCCATCGTCATGCGCTGACGCAGTGACAGATGTGTTGCGTCAGGGAATGTAGTACTACATTCCGTTCTCTGACGTAACGGTGTCCAGCGTTGACGGTCCGTGGTTTGGTGCCGTATGTGACCGCGCAAACGTGGTTAAACACAAGGCATACCTAGCATGGGTCGACGCTCGTGTGCGCAAGGCAAACGACGTGAGTCAGAAGAAGAGAGCCTTGAACAGGTCTGCCAAGTCCAGCAAAAAAGCGGTGCGAAAGCCACGGTTTGACCATATTAGCAGAATCGGGGACAAACTTGCTTCACACCCTGCAGGTAGCAAGGCGTTTTGGGCCCTGGCTAAATCGGTTGAATCAAACTTCTGTCGCGCCTCACTACCACCACTGCTGAGGCCCAACGTGTCGCTGGCCCACTCCGCTGAGGACAAGGCAAACTTGTTTGCCTCCCTCTTTGCGGAATCTTCGCGTCTGAATACTGATGGCACGCGGCCCCCTCCTTCTGCTGTTCGATGTGAGACGAGTAAGTCGGACATTCGCATCCATCAGAGAGAGGTCTGTAGGGTGATGCAAAACCAGCAATTGTACTTAAAACTTGTGCGCCTGAATAGTCTCCGATCCTGACACGCCTTTATCGTCTTTCGATGATGACTGGAAAAGTGCCGAAGGCTTGGAAGCAAGCTAACGTTCAGCCCGTACCCAAGAAGGGTAGTCGAGCTGACCCGGCCAACTACAGACCCATATCAGTAACGTCCATCCTCTGCAAGAGTGTGGAACGTGTATTGAATAATCAGCTCCTGGGATACCTAGAAGATAACGACCTCCTTAGTGACCGCCAATACGGCTTCCGCCGAAACCGGTCAACTGGGGATCTTCTAGTGTATGCCATTCACATCTGGAGTGAGGCCATCGAGAAGCAAGGTGAGGCGCTTGCTGTCTCCCTTGACATATCGAAAGCCTTTGACAGGGTCTGGCACGAGAGCCTCATTGGTAAACTTCCTTCCGTCGGTCTGCCTAGTGGTCTGTGTGACTGGATTGTAGACTTCCTGAGGGATCGGTCCATCCGAGTGGTTATCGATGGCTGCTCGTCCGGTCAGTTAGGTATTAACGCCGGAGTCCCTCAGGGGTCAGTGCTCTCGGCAACATTTTTCTTGCTGCACATTTATGACCTGCTAAAGCCCGGCACTTTTGGGTATGCAGACGACAGCGCTGTTGCTGAGAGATACGTGTCTGGCGCACGGGCTACTGGGCCTCAAGTACGGTATCTTCGGGAGGCCATGGATTATAAGTTTTTGAATGAAAACCTACCTAGATACAAAACGAAATCGTAACTACCGTAGTTTTGTATGAACATTCACTGAACCCAGAAACCACTGCATATATATTTGAACAAAACGATAAGTTTAGCTGAATCCGATGACTAACAAAGACAAAGGCAAGTGCTGAAGCAAGTCCCAGGAAATTAAACTTTACATGTGAAAGGATCTTAATGTTGAAGTCGCAATGGATTTTATTTCTATATCCCCTTGGTACATTTTAGTTCCATCAGTTACTAACTACTCAACTTGAGGAGCTCGTGGAAAAATAATAACAGCCGCACTGGTCGATCATCAAAGTTAAGCAACGCTTGACGAGGTCGGTCCGTGGACGGGTGAACATTTCAACATACCTAGTGTCCTCCATGCCTCGAAAAGCACGTTAAGCCTTTGGTCCCGGCTGTCATTTGAAGACCTTTGACAGTCGTTACGGGTAGTCAGAAGCTTGAGATCTGACCAAGGGGTACAGTGTTGCCCAGTTACTGAGTTGTGGAGGTCAGGTAGGTCGCTCCATGAAAAACACTGGTACTCAGCTGAATCCGGTAAGAGAAGAAGCCGACCCCAACATAGTTGGGAAAAGGCTAGGCAGATTGATTGAGTTACTAACTACTCACCACAAAATAATAAAATCGAATCAGTGGTGAAGTCACCCAATGTGAACAGCATTATTACCAAAAATATCAATTGCAAGTTTTTAAATGTTGTTTCACTGAGAATTTTACTAAGAGAGTTTTCGTAAGAGAATTTTACTTTTATTTTCATATTTTGCTTTCGCCAGTCAATTTATCAGGAACGAGTCCAAATCGTCACGCCAATGGTTTTAGACCAGCCTCAATAAACGCCCGTCTTCAGGCACAAAGTAAGTGACGACCCTCGCCCATCTGTCTACAAGCATCCCACTTCAGCGTTGCGAATTAATTCCCAAAATCGACATTGCCTGTCTTGGAGCAAAATACATAATTATCCCACTTTAAACTGCAGTTTGACCGTATTTGAATAAATGAAAAAAACTTTTTGCCTAAAAATTTTTAAAGTCGGTGTCCATAACGCAAAAAAAAATGGTACCTACGAAAGACACCGACTTTAATTTTTAAGCTAATAGCTTCTATCGCGGGCCTTGAGCGCGGGGACCGAATCCAGAAATTCCGTAACGAAAATACCTCACGCTCCCCACTGTCCATCAATGTGGACCTTATGCTAATGAGAATAAGGGTCACTTTTGCTTGTCAAAGAAAAGCGACCTTATTTCAATGTGAATAAGGGTATTTTTGTTTTGTTTTTAATAAGGTTTTTGAATTCTGTGGAATCTGAGTGGTGAGGGGCAGGGGGGCGGAGGGGGGGAGGTTTGTTGCACGTGTTTTCGATTTCCGTGTTGGTATTTTTAGAATGAAAAATTTTTTTGCGGGGGGAGGTAAACGGTTAAGGGGGGGGGGGGGTAAATCCTATCTTGTTCTCCTGGATGAAGTAGCGCGGGCAGGGGGGCAACTTTTTTTGTCAGCAATGCGCTAACTCCAACCGTTTCTGAGATATGAGGGTTTTAAAATTTTTGTTGGTCGTAATTTTTTTGCCTTTTATCGGTCTCTCTGAGCTGTTTCTGTGACAATGTGGACCTTATGCTAATGAGAATAAGGGTCACTTTTGCTTGTCAAAGAAAAGAAACCTTATTTCAATGTGAATAAGGGTATTTTTGTTTTGTTTTTTACAGTTTTATTAATCGTAAATAAATGTGGGTTTAGCTTCTATCGCGGGCCTTGAGCGCGGGGACCGAATCCAGAAATTCCGTAACGAAAAACCTCACGCTCCCCAATCCGACGGGCACGGAGGTGTGGCTTGAAGGCCGTGCATCGTCTAACGTCGTTTCAGTTCGGAAGTCTTCGACACCAGTCTGGCGAAACTCCTATACAAAATAACGATGTATGAAACGGACGTCCTTTAATATATATAATTACGGATATAATTACGAAGAACAATGAGAGCTCTGGGATTATATAGGCCTTGACTCTTCAACAAATAGACGGATTACATCGACCGCCATTTTGACTGTCAGTCACTAGATTCCCTCTGGTCAGGCGTTTGACAGTTAGTTTGTTATGGTTTTCTAAAGTTATTCTAAAGTTATATTTTTGCGTTTATATTGATTATAAGTGTATTAATAATCATTTTGTTGGAAGAAATTTGTTGTCATGAATGCCGCGCAGAGAAAGTATATATGATATTATATCTATATAAATGTACATCGCGCAAAATTCGATAGTAAATAAATGCGGGTTTGGCTCGCTACGTTTTCGAGTTTTTAACGTTTTTAATTTTTTTGACGCATTTTCCAGGACTGGATCTAGAATAAATGCTATGCAATAGCTTTACCGCGGCAGTCCCCGAGTGCCACACGTCTTTTTTTTGTTATTTTTCACTTTGTTGTTTTGTATTTGGAAGTCGGTAGTATATTTTGCAAAAAGTTTTTTTATTTTTTACTTTTTAGTTGTACGTACCTAATAGGCAAGTTAGTAAGGGAACTATTTCGCCAGAATAGATTTCATGAAACTTGAACATAACCGGTAAATTGAGAGATCTGCTTACCCCATAAGAGTGAACTGGCGTGATTTTATGTTATGAAATATTATAAACAACAAACAGACATGCGATTGCAGCAATCCCGAGAGATTTGCCGTTATTTATTGAAGAGTTCTGTTGTATATCTCCGAAGTTCTTCATCAGATCTTCACTAAATTAAAATGGGACCAATTTCGGAACATACTTTTTCAAACAAAAAAAGAATTTTTAAAATCGGTCCACAATTGACGGAGTAATCGGTGAACATACAAAAAAAACAAACTTGAAGTCGAACATAGAACCTCCTCCTTTTTGGGAAGTCGGTTAAAAAGGAGCTTGATATAACATACCAAAAATTCCCTATTGCATTTTACAGTCGAAATATCAGTACGTAGATTTTAGTATGTTTACTATATCCGTAGATATGTGAGAAATGGAATATGCAGGCAGGATTTGAAAGCATCGATTGTCAGGCGCCAGCAATCATGATTGACACTAGTTTAAGTTCTCCGTCGTTGGCTCGCCCCATTCATGAAGAGATAGAGAATTTGATCCAATCATTTTAACGAGTAATGCAGTCGTATAATTTGTCATTTGATTTCATGATTATCTGGCAGTTTGAGTATTTAATGCCGCCTACCCAAATTTCATTACTTTGTTCTTCAAGTCGTTAAGCTCCTTGGGTACGTTTTGAGTTGACGAACGTTTTTATTAGTTTGACGAAATAACAACGTTGTGATTTACTTACTAGTATCTAAAGAGCACCACTTGAGGATAGACGAGCACTATTAGATATTTTGTGGTGGAAGCATCTTCTTCTGGTGAAAAAGTTTTTATTTCTAAACAAAATGTGTAGAGTGCAGAGTGTGCTATTGTTAGCACTATTCGTCGGACTGCCACATTCCAGGGGTGAGTATACGAAAAACTTTTATTTTGATAATCACTAGTAGCGATGTTGATGATCTACAATAGGCCGGTTTGCTAGGTTAATCGGTAGTTCGGCCAAACGTTCTTTGGGCGAGTGATTATTCGGCCGAACATTCTTCAGCAATCATTCGGCCGACCGTTCTGCCGTTAAATCATCATTCACTGGAACGTACTTCGGTCAAGAGAATTCCAAGCAATCACGGCGCACTTGTTCAATTGAGCTGTTTTCTTGCATTGCATTTTTATATATAAAAGTTTTTTTTTAATTCACATAAAATACTTCTTATGTATTGTACTTTTTTGATGCTGTTAATACAGATCTTAAAAATCTTACTACCATATAACATTCTGAAATTCATTACATATCAGACAACGATCAGCATAAACCGCTGGGTCTAGAGGCACAAAATATTTGATAAAAGTTTTGTATCAAATATTTTGTGCTAATGTAACAAATATGTTGTAAGATATTTCGTAATTTTTGCCGTTGGGAAATCTTATTCGGCATACGGCTTGGTGGCAATGTAAATTATGATACTCTTGAACTTCACAACGGGCTTATCAAATAGTGTCATTGACCTAAAAATACTGTATCATGGGGCTTTACTCTGACGTGTCAAAACTATCATGGTTCTACTGTGAGAGAGATGGAGCAATAAAGGACGAAGAGCACTATCTCTTTTTAACAGCGGAATCATGATGGCGTTATAATAAAAATAATAATGATTAGAAGAGAAAAATACCCATTTACAAGGATCAGAAATCAAAACGTTTTTGTTGATTCACTGACTGTTGTTTTGTTAAGTAATTATATTAGTGAAGACAAAAGTTTATATTTTCAGTCATTGTCAAAACATGTTCAGCAGACCATAACAAGACAACAAACTATTTCTTTAACAAAAACGCTTCTTTCTCTTGAGCTCCAAATATTAACGACGGATTGCCTATTTTAAATACAGGTTAATCTGTTAGTAAGAATTAACTTGATAAACAGGTGATTTAGAAGAATAAGTATAAATTAATTTGTTCGTTAGCCAGTTAAATGAATTATATCCTTTTATTATGCATTTATAACTAAAGTTTAAAGGGTTTTAAGCAAGAAAGAAAAATTGTTTTAATTTGACAGCCATCTTGTGTTTATTTTACGCTTTTCGGCTGTCCCAATGAAAGCATAATACCTTTCATTTTATATTTACCAATAGACGGCTTTCACAAAGGGCATCGGATCATCAAGGCATTTGATAGTTCAAAGGTCTTCCATTGATCTAGACTTATTTTCTCCTATAAAATTATATGTATATCTCAACTTTTTTCCATGGGGGTATGCAAAAACTAAAGACCACCCCGGCTAAGATCCTTACATACTCCTTTTCGTTCATTTAAATCGGGACATACACATACAATTAGAAGCCCCATAATATTGAAGTAGGTACCAACTCTCAGGATCAACCATCGCTTTTTTGTGAAATTATATACATGTGGGATCCTGTCATGATTTGTTTACTTAAAACAAGACACAAGTTCCTTTGTTTGGTACTGAGCGGAGTCTAGTGCGGGTACGGTGTCAATATGGGGCAGTGATCGACAGTGATCGTTCGGACATTGCCGTAACCCATACTGGCCTGGCAACTGCTCAGTGTTTTAAGTCCAGAGTAAAGTAATACTTAGTACAGTAGTTATAGTAATTGAATCTGTAACGAGTAAACTGTGTAGAATTTACAGGAGATATTTCTCTAGTCTACCCGTATCCAAAATTCTGCGCCCACGACTATAATTCTAACACATATACCAGCTAACTATGTAGGTCAAATCGAGATCCTTTTTACCATAATACTTAACTACACACACCGGTAAAATTACCGGAACAAAATAAGTTTTTTTTTTTTTTTTTTATCTTATATTAGGACAAGATTCCTTACTTAAAACTACACCTTTTGAAATAAAGATGAGATAGCATTTAATACATTTTGTGTGAGTAAAATAATTTTGTGGGAAAACTCCATATTGTTGATTTTTATGGTTACTAGGGAAAGTAAAAAAGTTAATTATAAACACATTTTATAATAAAATCAAACACAATATTGAGTTTAGTGTGAATCACTTAATATTGAGTGTTGTCTCCAAGTTATTTTAATAAAGTTTTCACCTACCTAGTCCTTTTGAAAAGAATGGTATCCTTTGTCTCATGTGGTAGTCTCAATCATTCCTATACAACAGCACATTGCAGTGCATCCACATTGACAGGTGTAGTTATTACGAATTTTGCTCTTCGTTTTACCAGGTCCCAAACATGTTCTATAGGATACATAACTGGTGTTATCGCCGGCTAGCCTTAAACTAGGATATTGATATTTTTAACATAGAATGAAGTTGAAAAAATGGTATGTGGCTGAGCTGGATAAAAACAAAGTGACCCCTGATAAAAGGGCAAATGGTATCACATTTTATTCTTAAATAACACTTCTACAGCGATATTTAATAAGTTCTTCTCTATCGATTATCACCAAGTCCGTACGAGCTCCAAAATTATATACTACCTGAATTAAATATTGATCCTCTTCCATATGCCACAGTAGTAAAAAAAAATACAGATTATGTTCTTTTTGTTCATGATAAAACGTGTAATGCAGTCCATCAATTCCATTTAAATGTCTTCCACACTCATCACTAAACAACATACACACATTATATATTATACCATTATTACACCATTAGTCCATTAGCCAAAAGCAAAAGTTATACTGTTTCTAAGGTCCATAAAATGAGGCACACTGCCCCATTTTACGGACCTTTGGCGGGCACGAACAAACCAAAACCATCTTCCTTCAACATCCTTCGTACCGCAAGATCACTTATTGTTGTACATCGAACTTCTTCCAGCTCATTTCTGGCTTGAACGGCCTTTAAACAAGTATTCCTGTTAGAAGCACGGGTTTTCTGCCTTCTCCTGATTTTCTCACAAAAACATTAGCTTTTCTGAATTATTGGAAACTGTAATATTTGGTTGAAACAGGTAAACGATGAATTAAGCACATCATAAGTAGGTTTGATCATATCTCCTCATCTCAAGTTCCCTGGCCATCTCAGTTTGGATTATGCTGGCCACAATATCATCCTTAACTTCGAAAAAGATCGAAACGTTAAAAATAAAACAAATAATTCAGTATGATATTTTTTGGTATTTTTTAAACATATCCCTAATGTGGCAATAAGCGCACTTCAATTCAATAAAAAAAATTGGAACAAACGCATGACAGGTGATATTCAATTGTTTTATCAATTAGGCACAAAGACCTTATACGTATTTCTTACTACTAGACTGTGTACCAAAATTTTTAGTTTAGCTAAAATGAAATCTATTATCATACCCCTAGGTTAGCTATTTCCTTATAAGCGGTACCTAACCAAAAGCGGTCCTGGCGAGAGAGTTTCCGCTGGTAGTGTGTCCTTGTCTGACCTCTTGCTAGCTCAACTAATCATTGGGTTTGGTAGAAATGGTAGAAAATTTTATATTTTTCTTTTATGTTATACCAAAACGAACAATTCATAGACTTTGACACGTATTTAAATATTTCTAGAAAGTATATAAATATTTCTACAGTTCCTATATTTAATCAATTCGTTGTATTTAAAAAAATATTCATTATTACTGAGTAAGAGTAGTACTTTTAAATGTTTGGGCCTGGTAATACTAAATGTAGGATGGTGGTTTGCGGATTTTTTGGCGGACTTTGTTAATATTATTTGCAAATTGATTCCTAGTGGAATACAATTGGTGTAGTTTTATTTCTCAACTGTCTACGCAACTGAACAATATGTGAAATCATAGAGATCCTTTGAGCTATATTTAGCTGCCGGTATTTCAAAGCACCGTCAGAAGACTGCAGTGTCATCTAACGCCTGCCGCCTTCATGAGCTTAAGAGTAGGATCAGAGAGCTTTTTGTTCCAATCTATATGATGGTCTTGAAGAATGAAACTTGAAGAGACTTGGGATTTGAGGATTATTGAGTCCTCCCCCTCTCTTCGAACTTCAGATAACCCTTTAATACTCCATCGTAAACTTCTCAATTCCTCTTCGAGTTCGGTGATATTTTCGTCGGTCCGGAGTGTGCACGTGTTGTACGTTGCCAGGACCAGTCTTCGGTATTTGTTGGGGTAGCCGGATCTCGTCCGGGATTCTTAGCAACCCTTGCCATACCGTAACCTCGACCGCTACCGTAGTCGAGGGTACAGGCTGCCGGGCAATAGGGGCTATGTTTAATTTGTGATATTCATGGGGAGTGCTTTGCAGGCGGGTTGGCGATCGCAGTATGGTTGTTACAAATGCACAGAGAACGCTGCTGCCCATTCTATGGTTTTTCCCTTAGTCGCCTCTTACGACACCCACGGGCACACATGGATGGTGAAATTCTTTACGCCCGACACCATACAGTTATTGATGTAGATACCAAAAAATATAAAAAAATAAATTATTAACTATATATTAGGTAGGTTTAGATAGCGCAGTTAGGTAGCATCAACATATTGGAATACTTAAACTATCGTTTTTACAATCAATTTGTCCCGTGTTCTGTTTGATCATGGTCACCTAATTAGAAAGTGACACACTACCAAAGGGAACCCTCTCGCTCGGACCGGTTTTTGCGCCATAGTGCCTGTGCACTATCTAGTAGTAAGAGGTATAAGATCTTTGATTAGGCATAATTGGTTTTATTATAAAACAAAAGAAAAACCAGCCTGTACCGTTAAAAATAAGTATTACGGTATGTTTATCTTGTTCCTCTAATTTTGCCAGTGTGTGTATATTATTTATCTTTCCTTTTAAATTTGGATATTTGGTACTGCTTCTTCATGATCATCATTCATTTCTCAGTAGCAGCTCGGAGTAATAATCTCGTCCCTATTACATAGGACTTATATAAATAACTAGCGAAAAGTGGGTTACCTCAGTCTCCACAAGATCGCCCGGGCGATCTTGTGGAGACTTAGGGAACTTAAGCAGTAGCAAATCACTTGGATTGACCCGCGTAAGCCATATTAAAAAATAAATAAAATGGGTTACCTCTGCTCAATCCTTCGAGCAATATAGACGTGATTTTATGTTCCTCACAACCAAATACACTGTCAGTCTTCTGTGTGACGACCTAACTACCCCTTTCCAATTTAATCAGCTGATAACATTAGCATAGATACAAGTTACCAATACTAATCTCAGCTTTGCATACCACTAGATATCAATCGATTAGAATATTAGTTGTGTACTCACTACTCGATCATTGTTCAAGAGCATTCAACCCCGTCTTGATATCGTGTTCCAATCCATTTCGCATACAGTTCTCGTGTTATATAGAATTAATGCGCCATTGACATTATGCCACACTGTGAGTGTTTAATCTGGTATTATGACGTCATCTATGTAGGTATTCGAACGTGTTACCTAACTAAGACAACGCTAGAGTGCATTGACACGTTTTACGGCGAATATATTACATGGGGAAGTGATATTTTGTAGTAGAGAGATTATGTATTAGTTTTTGAATATTGTGTGGCAAGGTATGTCTTCTAAAGGAGTCAGCAGCTTCTAAAGGTGGGCAGGGCAAATTGCTCGCAGAACGGATGGCTGATGGGGCCGAAAATTTCTGGAATGGCGACCGCGAACCGGAAGACGATACGCTGAAAGGTGTCCCACTAGGTGAACCAATGACCTGGTTAAGGTTGTGGGAAGGCGCTGGATGCGAGACGCACGGGATCGATCAATGTGGCGACGTCCGGGGGACGCCCATGTCCAGCTGTGGACATCTTTCGGCTGAAATGATGATGATAATGATGAAAGAAGTCACTTAAAAAAACGCAAATAAAGTTTTATTCAATCCTGATTTCTCTTGAAGCCAAAATATGTAACACTAGAAACTGAAAACTTTTGTTAAAATTCGCCTTAAAAACGGTGATGGAAAACCCATACTTACAATGTCGTTTCTTGAGCTTCGAAACTCATAAATCGTAAGAACGACAAATAAATGTTTTTATTAGCATTACTCACTTCATCATTATTTTCACGCCCTCCCAATTTTTGGAGTCAGTGCAACATATCTTCAGCCGTACCTAAGTGATTCTCTATTTGTCGTTATGCCAACCAAAATAGATTATTTCTGTACGTTTTTGTTAAATGGCTGCCAGACCCTCCTAAAGTGATTTTAGTATCAGTAAAAATTCTCACAAGGTAAAAATGTGTGGGTTTAACATGCGCTACCAAAATATCACGTCGTCTGTCAAACATTTTATAGTAAGAGTCTGCTGAACCCCGCAAGCTCACCTCGAGCACATAACACCCATAAGGATTTACGCACGTTTAAAATAAAAAAAGGTATCACAAACCTTCCGGTGGTAGTTGCATTGAATCTATCACTAGTTCGAACAGAAATGCTAGTCACAATTTATTACACGAACGCATCCAGTTGACCTGCAACTCGCTTTGGTATTTGGTAGTAAACTATGAACGCGTCCTCAAGCAATGCATCATATGATTAATCGGCGGTCAAGAGGCGTTTATGCATGTGATACATCAATACCTGTCTTAAGCACCCCTTCGTTGTGGTTTCATAAGTATAACCTGAAATCGGTATTGGTATTGTTAGTCAATTTGTTGTTTATCAATTCTGTCTTTGTAATGGAGTGAAAATAAATAGTATTGGAGGACAATATGTTGTAACTTCTTAAGGCCAGGTGTTTTAGGAGTGTAGAAATAAATGGAATCATTAAGTTTTTCTCGGTGAAAATTGTTAATAATTAAAAAAAAAAAATTGCAGATTCTTTGCTTCCACGGCCAGGCAGCCTAGTATTTCCTAATTTACATATTACCATTATTATTGCAAACAAGTTCCTTCTGGGTAAGCTTACTCCATCGTCCACTTTAACTCTGTCACCCATCTCAAGTAAATACAACTAACGATTATTATTTTACCTCTTTGTATTAGTTTAGAATTTATATGGGAGTGAATTCCAGAAATGTCAATACACAACAATAACTTCTGCTTACCCCTTTTAAGAATAGGTTAAATTATGACGTCACTAGCCACACTGAAACGTTTATTCATGGGTAAGTGAGTTGTGATGGACCTTTTGTTTACAAAGAGGCCAGATAGGCTTTAACGTAAAGCCTTTTCATCCCCCTATTGTCTACGGGGACTATAAGTTGTCTTGTAGACTTTGCCAGCTTATTCAAGGGTTATTAACGTTAAAATAAGCTTAGAAGCAATCGCATGGCAATAATATTATTATGATCAACTTTACTTATTAACTATGAAGAAGTAACTAACATACAAACACACACTTTATAATATTAGTGTGATCTTTGTGCCAAATTTAATTAGCGTTATGGAGCAACAAACATACACACATCCATCCAAACTTTCATATTTTTTAAGATTGTTGTAAGATTTTGTCTTCTTCTTCGTTTCGATAGTACAGTAATTGAACAAACTATTTGGGCTCAGTAGGTGGCTACGTTTATTGCAGCGTCAGAAGCATTGTACAGGCTGCGCCATCTTGGCTTACAAACTAGTGGCAAGGTTCACATGTGTGTGTTCGTGTCTGGAATACACAGTGAACCTGTAGCAGGAAGTCACACGCATGTCAGAGCACACTTCTAATTGTTATAGCAATCATTATTTGGTCATCATCAGCAGCCTTATAATGTTCTCACTGCTAGGACACAGGCATCCTCTCTGTGAGATAGGTAATGGGACTTAATCCACCACGCGGGCCCAGTGCGGGTTGGTGGATGTCACAAGTCTTCAAATTTATGGTTCTAGGACATGCCGGTTTCCTCACGATGTTTTTCTTCACCGTTTTAAAAGCATTGGTGATGAAATAATTTACACAAAGTAAAGCGCCTGCCTGGGTTCAAAGTCACGACCTCGAAACTCGTAAGTTTATCGTAATTTTTAATTTATCATAACAGTTGTTTGATTATCAAAAGACCTCTTCAAGCATTCATAACTCAAGTTTTATCACGGGTAGGTTCACCGCCGATGGTCGATCTCTTCAGTCATTGTTGGCTTTGCATAATTAGGTACATACGAAGAAATAGTCGCATCACCACCATCTAATCTATCTGTTCTTGTCCCATTTATTTTTTGTTTGATTTAGTTTTTATTTATTTTAAGTTTATTTTCTAAGTTTTTTCCATTTTGATAACTTTTAATTTAACTTTGATTTAATTTGATTTTCATTAAATTATGATTTTATTTTATTTTTTTAAACTTTACTGTGATTGGATTTAATTTTGTTTTAATTTCATTTTTTTACTCTTTGCTTACTTTCAATCATCTTTTAAACGGTTAAAATGGTTTTTTGATTTTCTTAAATTCTTTTACAATTTTTTGTATAATATGTGTCTTTATGTGCAATCAAGATCTATCAGGCTATATTTATCCATTCAAGGTTGCCTGGAAGAGATCGCAGAGCGCGATAAGGCCGCCTGTTGTATGTTTGATTTAATTTTAATGTTTCTTTTTGTATTGTCTTATCTTGGTGTACAATAATGTACATAAATAAAAACAAAAAATAATATTCACATTGTGAAGATGTCGATCAGACTTTTTCTGTTGTACATTTGTTTGCGTACCTATTCGATTGTACATCAGTTTTGTGAATTATAAACTAAATTAATAAAAAAACTGTTAAACGGTATTTGGGGCAAATTTTGAAATCCAATTCATAACATATGCATTAGCTTTGGACAGAGGAATTTACCAGGGATAAATGCCACCGAATAGTGCAGTATCGTTAGGAGGACATTTTGAAATTTAAAATTAGCGACTATTTCTTGTAACATTGTCAATGGCATGTCAGCAACATGCTACACCATATAAATGATAAAACTGTGGAAAAATCTCAGTATTATCATTAATTTATTGTCCTCTAAGCTCCTCGAGGCTCTTGCGTTTAAGTAGCGCCATCTAGCGATGAGTTCTAGTTTCCCCTTAACCCTCTGCATACCTGGTGGGTAAAAGTTAAATGATATGCCTGGTACGTCAGTCAGATCCGAATTTTACATGACTATTTATTTTATTAGTATAATGTAATAGTATATGATCATATGCAAACATGCTTATCTATAGCTATTCTAGGGGCATATTTAAGATGATTTACACCATAAAACAATATTTATTTATTTGTTTACTCTCGCACTGGAAAGCCTTGCAGCAATTACACCAATGGAGCACAAATTTGAGGTTTGAGAAATCTTTATTCACATGAGAATACAATAATTCACTTACATGTGAATATTACAAAATAACAGTAGGTAGATTTATTATTGTTGGGAGGTAGGTCAAAATAGATAATTATTAAAATTTTGAGGGTATGCCAAAAAGCAACAATATTTTGGTTCAACAACACCGTCATTTACAATCACAACACGGAAAGAAACTTTTAAAAAGAAAGTTATTTTTCACTTTGTAGTGTTTTTATTTGGAAGGCGGTAGTGTTTTTTAGTAAAAATTTTTTTTTTCTTTGTTGTTCATGATTAGTATATCTCCTAATTACCAGCTAATTATGTAGTTTTTCTGCAACATCAGATTATGTTACAAACCGTGTGAAGATTCAAAATGAGAATCATTTAGTTGATGGCATTTGTAAAATGTTTTAGAATGGGCTAAAGAAACACGAATAAAAAAAAAACACGTAAATCTGTAACGCAGCAACCCTTATTTTGACTTCCTTCTTGATTATGAGAAATGTCAACAATATTTTAAATTGCTATGCCATTTACCATGTTTCATTGTGTGTAAACATTTGCTATGGATTTTGGGTATGATCAAATAAATAATAACCAAAAGATGCCAACAAGAATGACTGGAAGAGGCTTACTAAGTATGTGGTCGAATAAACACTTGTGGACGAACAATTTTTAGAAAGACTGGTAAATAAAAATAGTTAAAAAGCGCAATCTGTATGACATAATCATTAGCAGATAAAACACTGAATACATCTTGTACGATATCCCAGCATAGGAACAAGGTCTTTAAAAATAAATCAGGTATTCCAAATTCGCTACCGACAAAAATAAGTGCGAAGATTAGGAAAAAAGAGAAAATATTATAAAAATTAAAGCATTTTCACGCTACGCAACAAAATGATCCTTCTTCGTGTCACGAAGGCATTATCCTCTGAAAAAAAATGCTTTAACATAATCCGACAAAATCTTCTCCAACGGTGTGAAGATACCACAAATCCCCGATTCCTCTTTAAAAAAGGTCAATTGTAATGAATTCATTTATAAAAAAAAGAATGTCTTGACTTTTTTGGGTTGATAAAGGAGATTTTTTTGTTTAGTGGCCATGGGTAAGCCATCAGCGTTATTGCGTAAGTGAATTCGGCAAGGCAAAGCGCAGAGAATGAATAATCGACCAATCACATACGACGGAAATCCACATCGCGTCTTTCATCTCGCATGTCAATTGTTCATAGTCTTTGCATTTTGCCTTGCCAAATTCACTTATGCAATTAGTGCTGTTTAGTCTTTGTTAGAGTGGTATGTTATCTTCGCTCTTTAATGGTAAAATCGTATTAGATCCATATAGGTCAATGAGAGAACACGCTTTGATTAAATCCGTCCATCATGTGCACGCATGTGTCAATGATCGTGTAGCTGAACTAAAAAAGTACCAAAGGAGCTTAACGATTTGAAGAACAAAGTAATGAAATTTGGGTAGGCGGCAATAAATTTTCAAACTGCCAGATAATCATGAAATCAAATGATAAATTCTCTTCATGAATGGGGCGAGCCAAGGACGGAGAACTTAAACTAGTGTCAATCATGATTGCTGGCGCCTGACAGATAATGCTTTCAAGTCCTGCCTGCATATTCCATTTATCACATATCTACGGATATAGCACACCTACTTAAATCTACGTACTGATATTTCGACTGTGAAATGCGATAGGGTAATTATGCTATGTTATATCAAGCTCCTGTTCATTCATTAAAATACGGTCAACCTGCAGTTTAAATGGGGATAACTTGTTTGCTCCAAGACAGGCAAGCCGATCTTGGAGATAAATGTGTGTGTGTGATGAGTTTTTTTTTGATAGTCTTGCGCTTGACCACTATCTCACTTGATGGTAAGCGATGATGTAGACAAATGGGCCAGGTATGTCACACACTTGGTGCTTGAAGGCGGACGTTTATCGAGGCTGGCCTAAAAACATTGGCGTGACGATCTGGAATCGTTCCTGACAGATGGACCGGCTAAAGCAAAATATTAAAACAACACAGTAAAATATAGCAATCTTACCTAGCAGTGAGACAACATTTAAAAAGGCTATTGATATTTTTGGTAATATTGCTATACATACATATTGGGTGATTTAAGAACTGATTTTATTTTATTATTTTGTAGTGAATAGTTAGTAACTGATGGGATTTAAATGTAGCAAGGGGATATTCGAATATAAATAAAATCCATTTCGACTTCAGCATGGGGACCTTTTATATGTAAAGTTTAATTTTCTGGAACTTGCTTTAGCACTTGCCTTTGTCTTTGTTAATCTTCGGATTCAGCTTCATTCATCGTTTTGTTCAAATATATATGCAGTGGTTTCCGGCTTCAATGAATGTTCACGCAAAACTACGGTAGTCACGTTTTCGTTTTCTATCTAGGTAAGTTTTCATTCAACAACTTTTAATAATTGGGTAACCGGATCAATGCAACCATACATGCATGTATGGTTGCATATATTATGTAATAGCTGTAACAGTTTTCAATTGAAACCAAAGAAAGTTGGGTAGTTCGTACCCCATTACTTATCTAACATAGAATGGTACTCATCCTAGCCTTTTCAAAAACCATGTTGAGGTTGGCCTCCACTTTAACCAGAAGCAGCTCAATTTATATGGAGCGTCTGAAGACTGGGTGTCAGACTTTTCGGATTCTATACTCGTAACGATTGTCACATAGGTGTACCCCAAGCGTCGCCACACTCATCGGTCCTGTGCGTTTCGCATTCACCGGACTCCCACAGCATTGACCAGGTCATCGCTCCACCTAGAGTGAGGCATTCCAACGCTACGTCTTCCGGTACGTGGTCACCACTCCAGAAATTTTCAGCCCCAACAGCCATCCGTTCTGCGAGCAATGTGCCCATTCTTCGGACTATTTCGGTAACCTTAGTTCTCTTGCGGATGTCTTCACTTCTGATTCGATAGCTATCTCCATTGACTTTTGATGAGGCCCATTGTGAACGACCACGTCTCTGTCCCGTATCAATAAATTATAGTCGAAATCAAAGGCTTATTTACATAATTTTCGAGTCATGGGCATTTTCGGCATGTAAGTTCTGAATCATATAAACACGCAAAGTTTGTTGTTAGAAACAGTCAAATATAGTTACTTTGTACTCCAGTAGCAATTATTTATTTATTCGTTTATTCTCGCACTGGAACGCTTTGCAGCAGTTACACCAATGGAACATAGAATTACAACAAATAAACGCGGTTTCGATTTTTTTTAAATCGGTTTTATAGTTTTTGAATTAATACAAAAAAAAAATACAAACAATTAAATCTTTCCTATTTATAATATACGTTAGTATAGACTAATATAATAAACTAAGTAAAAGACTAAGTTGCCTAACAAGGTTATTCTTCAACGTTGCCAGCGATGTCCAAGATAAACTTATAAAATACTATGAGTTAACAAAATCACATTGGTGTTTGCCCGAATTTGAACCCATTTGCCCACTTTTTACGCGGCTGAAGCCGCTGGCTCAGTAAAATTATGAAAGTATGGCAAAACCGCATGTTGCATCATTTACGAAATTAACACTAGTTGTATCCAAAATAAAACACGAAAAACTGCTAGTAGATGCATGGCATGGCAAAAGAATAGAAATGTCACGCAAGAGAGTGAAGACTGTTCTTGAGTATTAGGTATCATGGCATAAAGAATGCGAATACAAAGCAATACATTTGCCTATTCAATCCTAAGAAAAAATTGTACCCGTGAATGTAAATTTAATTGTTCTTCTTTTATTGATTGGCTTGCGTTTGACCACTGTCTCACCTAAGCGATGATGTAATCGACTATGGGGCACGCTTGCCTACAAATAACCTACTCACTCTTGACTTAAAGACTCCCAGGTTGTAGCTATCATAAAATACAGTCTCCGGCAGGGCATGTCAATCCTTAGCTGTACGTAAAATAAAAGTAAATAAATTGAAGGTAGTAAGTGAATTAGTTTAAATATTCCTGTTAATAGTTTTCTTTATTTTTTATGGCTATGGGTTATCCTGTCATAATCTCTAAACTAACTTTCTTAAATGTGTAGGTAGTAGGAACGGTCGTGGGTCGAATACTAGAATTTTCACAAGCGTGTTCAATCTGTCGATAATCGCTGAAGCGTGTTTCCTTTGAGAGGTAAAGTTTCGGGGCTTAACCCAAGAAGTAGACACATCAGCAAGTCCTTAAGCGATGACAAGAGCATTCTTACAAAGTGGCGGGTTGCCTGCGATGTTGAAACTTGAAACCAAATAGAGGATATACACAAGCCGTGATTACCATTCTTAGACGCTCAAGATTGATTACACCGAACTATCTTTAACAACATTTCTATGCATCAATATGTTCTCCGTTCAAAAGCTTCTTATCCTGTGATACACCCGCCTTACAATATTTCACGTAAATAATTCGGCTCGTCTAAATTATTCATCGCACGGGGCAGACCGGCCGTCCTGTCACACTCAACTTTAGTATTCCCCCGTGTATGATACTTACGGAATTATGTATTATGTTGCGTCGTAATTTATACGTGGACAAAGATTATTGTAAAGCTGTGTAGTAATGCATATATTTGTGGCTGATAAGTTTAGGGGTACAAGAGTTATGTGGTCTAATCTCTGGCCGTTTATGATAGAGGTGGAAGAGGGAATTTAGGGGTAGAAATCCTGAGATTGAGTTTACAAAATACTAGTATGATATTCATTGTTTATCAAGTCAAAGTCATAAAACTTTATAATATCAATACTATAACTTCAATAAATTAGTTTCACAACGTCCCAGGCATTAGACCGTGAGATTAAAAAAAAACATATTTTAAGTGATCTTGTGCAGTCCATGTCTTCTCCAGTCATAATCAGCCTTGTAACAAAACCATAGCGCGAATCTGAAAATGTTATATCCAGCTGTTGAAGAAGGTGGGAAGATTAACTTACTTTCTCGGACGAGTTCCTTCTGGATTCTTGACTTCTACTGGAAGAATAAAACATTTTTGCTCTCGCCAAAATTTTATAGTACCTTGTAGCTTGTACCTCCTCGTACCCTATTAGAAAGAAAATGTGGGATGCTGTGGTTTCAAAGCAAACAGAAACGCAGTTTTTTATGTGTTAGTCGGGTTGATAAGCCAGGAGGGATCTACTTTAAACCTAATAAAATAAAATATACCAGAGCTGCACATAAGGAGGTTTTTTTCAGGCTCCTTACCCAAGAGAGCCCATGGAACCACATTTTTAATCTAAGGCACAGCGGACAGAATGCCAAGCCGGCAGCGAATATACTAATATAGGACGCGCTATGATTGCGCTGAGCACAAATGTCTCAGCCATAGTTAGAATTCTCGCTCGGTTTGCTTGGAAAGTTTTGACAATGGTGTCTGTCGCAGAAGCGTCTCGGTGCTCTATGCATGTACATAGGCCTGTCTCAAGGCCGATTTTTCTTACTGTAATAGTGCCCTTTATGTTTTCGCTGTGTCCTGTATCTTGGCATATGAGAAAATAAAGATCTACTATAAAAATGGCATGGTACCTCTTAATATTTTTAGTGATAATGGGTCGTTGGTCATTGGTAGCATGAGTTGATTGTGATCATTTTGCTTCATTTTCATTCATACATCTAGTCATACAAGCACACCGGTTATGAGTACTGCGCACCTGGTCTTTCTGAAGAACAGCAGCAATAAGATCCGTGTAAGTTCTTTTAGCTGGTCCCTTCCTGGCGTTTCCTTGTAATTTATATCTTTTCTTAGGCGCCTCATACATTTTCTGTCACAACAGCATCTTCATTTGAACCTGAAAGTTGTCCTATTACATCAATACTTCAAAGTTACACCATACACAGTTCGCAAGGAACGCATTTACTTTGACGTCTGTCATACCTAACCTTCACTTCAATACGATTAATATATTGAAGATAATGCTGCTTTTTTAAGTAGGTACTAATTAATTAACACTGGCCGGTCACATGCAGTCCACAATCAATAGGGATTTTAATAATAGAACAAAACATTTTTGGAAATTTTATATACACAGTAAACAAAGTTATTAATTACAGGAATTTTAAATAATTATGGTATGCCCTGTATGATAGACACCATATGGATCCAGGATGGAAAGCTACACATTTTTTTATACCAGCGTGTTTTAGTGCTTTAACTTACTTTTGAAAAAGTAAAATATAGAAAATGATTTTTTTTTGGTACTTCCTCCTACATACCCTTTAGTGCCGTAAAATGGTAACTTTCTAAAGCATTCTCCTTAGTAACGGCTAGGTTAAAAGGATTGAAAAAAAAAATGGTTATTGATTCATAATTAATTTTGAACGTTGGTGTTTTCGTGTATCTATCAGTTTTGCTTTAAAAAAATGATTAACAACCACGATATTTTTTCGCAACTTTTGGAAACTCCTCCAAACCGAGTTGGATGTTTAAAAATATTTTTACACAGAAAAGTTGATGGCTGGAATTTCTTCGTAAAAAACATAGCATATGTAAATCAAATAATATTTTGCATACAAAACTGTTCAAAAGGAGGTTCAATATTGATATTTTGGCATCGAGCGGGCGCACGGCCAGTACTACGTTAACATTGGGGCGTATATAGCGCCTTAAAGGGCTTATTAAAAAAAAAAAACAACTAGCATATTTACAAATGTATACATATACTTCACGAAAACACTCAGAATGCAAAGAAAAACATATTTATGTCTATTGAAAATACGGCCACTATATTTGAATTATTATTATTGAATATAATGTGTGAACCAGTGGTCAGGAATTCAGGATAGGCTGGTCACAGAACAGAAACGGCACTCGTACTCAGTTATTTTCAAAAAACAATCTGACTATAGTTCGTCTTACAATTCGTAGTATCAACAATGGCGGTCACCGCCAACTATTCAAACTGTCTAACACATACGCTTTTTATATTATTCCAATAAACTTTTATTAATGTAATAGTCAAATTTAATTACTTAATAAAATAACTAATGTTAAATAACAATTATTAACTACCAGTAATATTTATCAAAGAATCATGCGTAATAATTGACTTTATCTACTTATTTGATACACCGAAAGATGACAAGCGGATGTTGTCCTAAGAGGTTTTAATCATTCGGAATACGTATTATGAACTAGCTGATCCCCGGGGCTTCACTCCCGTCAATTGGCTACCTACTTACCTGCCCTGCCTGCCATGCAACAAAAAAAAAAATAGATAAAAACAATCCTTGATGCGGATGACTGATCATGCTAAAATTTCAGCTCGATCGGTGCAGAACTTTTTGAGTTTTTGAAGCGTACACAAACCAACATAACATTTATATATATAAACACATCAACACGGTCTAGGGATATTTTTAAAAAAGCGGATTACTATCAATGTGTTAATTATTTATATGACATGTATACATATATTTAAAAGATACGTTATTTAATATTCTACCATTTTTTAATAATGGTTAAGGTACTTGGATTAAAATTTCAGGATTTTATGGAAAAAAAATGAAGCATAGACGGAAACCGTATATGAATTAACTTTTAATTTATGAAAAATCATTTCATTTGTGTTTATAAACTTGAAGTTAGTAGTCTGAGAAAGCGCCCATGATGTTCATAACACATCGGCAACGATTCGGCATGCTCAGAACTAGGTTGTCAATGTCTTGCTGCGGAATATTGTCCCATGTCCTTCTGAGGTGCGCAAAAAGTTGATCTTCTGTAGCCAGATTTTCAGGAACTTCCTTCAGAGCTCTTCTTTGCAGCATATCCCACACATGCTCAATGGGATTTAGATCTGGCGATTGAGCAGGCCAGTCTAAGGCCCTAACATTGTGTATATGTAACCAAGCTGCTACCGTTATCGCCGTGTGTGCCCAGGCATTGTAGTGCATGAGCAGGAAATCTTGCCCCATTTGTGTTCTGTAGGGCAAGATTACGGGCCCCAGCACCTGTTGGACGTATCGTTCTGCCGTCATATTGCCCCGCACCCAAACGAGATCCGTCCGTCCTCCAAGACGAATTCCTGCCCAAACCATAATTGTTCCTCCTTGGTATGGGTGAACTTCCTGAGGGTTCTGAAGACGGCTCCATCGTCCAGGAACTCGCCAAACATGCGTCCTTCGTGAATCTGGATGGAAGCCGAACCTGGATTCATCCGTAAACAGCACATTGGACCATTGCTCACGGCCCCAGTCCACGTGGTTCCGAACCCATTCTAATCGTCGTCCACGATTGCCTCTCCGTAAAGGTGGGACCCGGAGTGGTCTACGAGAGCGTAGATTGTTTTCATGCAGTCGCCTTCTTACAGTTTGGTCACTCACAAGCACTTGGTGTTCCACTCGTAGCCTTTGGACCAATTGAGTCGCCGTTGCATTTGGTTGAGTTCGCGCAATAATTTGCAAAAATCGGTCTTGTCTGGGGGTAGTGATGCGACTTGGCCCCCGGTGCCTCTCCGCTACTTCACCTGTGGCACGATAGCGTGTCCACAATATTGAAATTACATTTTGGTGGGTCCCTATGGCCTCAGCAACATTACGCTGAACAGACCAAGCTTCCAGAATTCCCACAGCTCGTAACATCTCCGCCCTCGTCAAATGTTGGCGTTGCATGGCTACAATACCTCAATTTTAACTTTATCTTTCGTTTAAAAATGAAAAAAAACTGTAACTAAACGTAATTCATATTGTTTTCTAAATTTCGCACAAATGAAAATTCCCTCTCCCACACATCACGACATTTTTATGCCACCGAAACAAAACAATTTTCAAAAATTTTAATTTGGAATTAGTCTGAGATAAATTACAAACAAATCGGTGTATAAAAGATTCCAATGCGGCCAGTACTTTTCGAGTTATTTAATTGAGTATGAAATATCCCTAGACCGTGTTGATGTGTGTATATATATATATAGATAGACTAGCACTCTGCCCGCGACTTCGTTCGCGTGATTTCGTTTATGCTGTAAATGATATTCTTATATGCAGTTAGTGAAGGAAACCAAAAATTAGCTATTATTAAAACAATAAAATGGGTATCGTAGATATACAGGGTTTATTGGATTGGGACGATTCGTTATTTGACTTAAAGAATAATAAATTTTAGGTTACCGCCACAAAGTAAAATCCTCCCCTAAAAACTTATCAACCCCTTTTTGCCCCGTTGGGGGACGAGTTTTGAAAAACCTAAATATGCTATTCACTCTTTTTTATTTATCGTTTATGTTAGTCAGATAGCGCAGTGAGATTCCTCAAAAAAAACTTTAAAACCCCTAACCCTAACTAAGAGAAAGTTTTAAAAATGTTTTATGTAAATTTTGAGTATCAACCTTATCCCCAAGGAACTTGATTTTACATACAAACTAATTTTTACCCTTTTCAGCTCCTTAAAGGTTGAATGGCTGCAAAATTGCGCCTTAGTGCTCCCCTAGAACCCCACGTCAAAAACGAAACTCTGTCCAGTAAGATTCTTAGCTTGAGTTAGTTTCGAAAAACTTATAATGACAACCTTTATTGTATCCTTATGTTGGTATTTGCGCCAAGTTTTAAATTTATTTTTTTGAAGAAATAAGATTCTTCAAAAAAACTTTGACACCCCCTTAACCGTATTTTGGGAGTAGATAAGTAAAACTAATAATGACAACCTTTATTGTTTATTTAGGTTGGTATTTATGTCAAGTTTCATGTTTATTAACTAAAGTAATAAAATTCTTCAAAAATGATTTAACACCCCTTAATCGAATAATGAAAACTTTTATTGTTTATTTAGGTTGGTATTTATGTCAAGTTTCATGTTTATTTATCCAAGAAATCAGATTCTTCCATACAAACTTCAACACCCCCCTAAATCACCATTTGGGCATAGTTTCGAAAAATTAATAAAGAAAACCTTTATTGTTTACTGAGGTTGGTGTTTATGTCAAGTTCCATGCTTATTAGCCCAATAAATAAGATTCTTCAAAAACACTGTAATACCCCCTAAATCGTCTTCTGGGAGTAGTTGCAAAAAACTAATAACGAAACCTTTATTGTTTATTGAGGTTGGTGTTTATGCCAAGTTTATTAACCGAAGATATAAGATTCTGCAAAACAATTAACATCGCCTAAATCATCTTTTGGGGGTAGTTTCGAAAAACTAAAAATGAAAGCCTTTATTGTTTATTTATGTCAAGTTTCATGTTTATTAACTGAAGTAATAAGATTCTTCAAAAAAGATGTAACACCCCTTAATCGTCTTTTGGGGGTAGTTTCAAATAATAATAATAACAACCTTTATTATTCATATAGGTTAGTATTTGTAGCAAGTTTCAAGTTTATTGACCCAAGAAATCAGATTTTTCCATATAAACTTCAACACCCCGATCCTTCTAATTATAGACCTATATCCGTGCTTCCAGCATTGAGTAAAATCTATGAAAAAATCATGCTGGAACAGATGTTGTCTCACTTCAATTCAAATGGGATCCTGCATAGTCAACAGTTTGGTTTCACGAAAGGTAGGTCGACAACGGACGCGGGAGTAAAACTCATCAGCCACATCTTGGAGGCTTGGGAGAGGTCCCAGGATGCCATTGGCATTTTCTGTGATCTCTCAAAAGCTTTCGACTGCGTCGACCACAACACACTGATCTGTAAATTACACCACTACGGAATTCGTGGAAAATCTGCTGATCTCGTGCTTTCCTATTTATCAAACAGACAGCAAAAAGTAAATGTTAATGGGGCGACGTCCTCCGGGTCTCTAGTCAGGATGGGCGTGCCCCAAGGTTCAATTCTCGGCCCTTTCCTTTTTCTGGTTTACATAAATGATCTCCCTTTTATGATGGCCAAATTATCGGATATAATTCTATTTGCTGATGATACTTCGCTAATTTTTAAAATAGATAGGCAAGATACGGATGTTTTAAATGTCAACGAAAGTCTAATCGTTCTCTCAAAATGGTTCGCAGCTAACAATCTTTTACTGAATGCGAAAAAAACAAAATGTCTAAAGTTTTCTTTACCAAATGTACCACAACATGACCTAAACTTAAATCTTGACGGCAAAAATCTTGAAGTAATAACGGAAACTGTATTCTTGGGGATTACTATCGATTCAAAATTGCAGTGGGGCGCGCACATTAGAACTCTTTCGGGTAGGTTAAGTTCGGCTGCATATGCAGTAAGGAAAATAAGGCAGCTAACCGATGTAGCTACAGCTAGGTTAGTATACTATGCTTATTTCCACAGTATTATGTCTTATGGCATTCTGCTGTGGGGATCAGCAGCAGACGTTGACTCAATTTTCATCCTACAAAAGAGGGCAATCCGCGCAATCTATAAAATGGGTCCTCGCGAGTCCCTCAGAGAAAAATTTAAAGAGATCGATATACTGACTCTACCTTCACTTTATATTTTGGAATGTATTTTGTATGTCCGTAAAAATCGGGGGCTTTTCAAAACTAGAAGCGACTTCCATAATTTAAATACACGCAGTAAGCACGAAATTGTAATACCCAAATTCAGATTAACGAAAACTAGCAAGTCTTTTCTTATAAACAGTATACGCTTTTATAACAAGTTGCCAAAGTCAGTTATAGAACTGACCGATGGAAGGTTCAAAAACTACATCAAACGTATCCTTATTAAAAAAGCATATTATAAAATCAAGGACTACGTTGAAGATAAAAACATTTGGCCTTAGCTCCTTCTGCGCATGCAGCTTCCCTGGTAACTTGTAAACGGCACAAATATGTGGATGTCTCTAACTATTCTCAATCTCATTTTTCTTTCCTTCTTTTAATTAGACTTTTACAATGGTTTTCAAACATCTTTATAGCCCTTTGCTAAGAATAGTTACAGCACTGATAACAAAATTTGTGCCACATGTTAAATTTAGTCATGTAATACTATTTTTATTTACCTTTGTATAGATTCTTTTACCGATTGTTTTGTAAATGTGTGAACATTGTAGGCCTTTTAGATGCTAGTTAACATTTGTTAACTTTTTTATAAAATATATAATCCTTTTATTTTATTTTTTTAGTTTCTTACGACTTATTGTCATAAGTCGGGCCTACGTTGTCCCCCCATGTCTAAGTACTAATGCTGTAACATGGAAATATTGTAAAACCAAACCATTTTTAAAAGAGTAACCATGGAGTTTCTTGCCGGTTCTTCTCCATAGGAAACGACCAACCCGAACCGTGCACCTTTTGTCGACGTTTTATAAGTGCCCATGTAGGCCTATGTGAAATAAAAAATATTGATTTTGATTTTGATTTTGACCCCCTAAATCGACTTTGGGGGTTGTTTCAAAAGACTAATAATGATAACCTTTATTGTTTATTGAGGTTGGTATTTATGTCAAGTTTCATGTTTATTAACCTAAGCTATGAGACTCTTCAAAAAAAAAATAACATCCCCTAAATCATCCTTTGGGGGTAGTTTCGAAAAACGAAAAATGAAAGCCTTTATTGTTTATTTAGATTGGTATTTAAGTCAAGTTTCAAATTTATTAACTGAAGTAATAAGATTCTTCAAAAAAAATAACATCCCCTAAATCGTCTTTAAGGGGTAGTTTCAAAAAATAATAATGGCAACCTTTTTTATTCATTTAGGTTAGTATTTGTGTCAAGTTTCAAGTTTATTGACCCAAGAAATCAGATATTGCCATACAAACTTCAACACCCCCCAAATTATCATTTGGGGGTAGTTTCGGAAAATTAATAATGACAATCTTTATCATTTTCTTAGAATACTATTTGTGCTAAGTTTCAAGAATTTTGGCTGAAGGAATTAGATTTTTCATACAAACTTTCAACCCCCTTTTTACCCCTTTAGGGGTGGAAATTCCAAAAATCCTTTCTTAGTGCACACTTACGTCACTTGAGGAACCTTTCTGCTAAATTTCATGCTTCTAGGCGTAGCAGTTTTGGCTGTGCGTTGATTGATCATTCAGTCAGTCAATGAGTCAGTCAGTCACCTTTCGCTTTTATATATATAGAAGATATATTAGAAGATTAACATTCAAAATAAAAGATGAACTATACGTATTGTAGAATTAAGTCAAGCTGGTATATCCAAGGTCGGTAACATGGAAAACGTCAGGCCAACTAACACTACTCTTGTGAAAAAGTTTTTTGGCGAAATAATCCCAGTGCAAATAATTGCCCTAAATTAAATACGTGCATGTAACAACATTTATGGCGATTTTCTTTTAAAGTCAAATAACGAATATGTCAATTTATTTTGATGTCTTTATAAAAATTGTTGTTAGCACCCTATACATTGTAAAGAAAACTCAATTAAAAACTGCAGTTACATATTAGGTACTTATTGAGAACTATTAAAGAAATAATTCACATACATAATTTTAGTCTATGTGTCTGAGTAACTGTGGATAACATATTAAATAAAAACGAGCCAAGTGCGAGTCGGACTCGCGCACGAAGGATTCCGTACTTGGTAAATTGTGGTTTACGATTTATGATGAATTAAAAAAAAACTACTTACAAGATCTCGTTCAAACCAATTTTCGGTGGATGTTTACATGGTAATGTACATCAAATATTTTTTTAGTTTCATCATTCTCTTATTTTAGAAGTTACCGGGGACACACACACATTTTACCACTTTGAAAGTGTCTCTCGCGCATACTATGCAGTTTAGAAAAAAATATATTAACCATATAATAAATTTTTTGTTTTTTTCTATTTTTGTGTCAAAAACTTAATGCGGTTCACAGAATACATCTACTTACCAAGTTTCAATAGCATAGTTCTTATAGTTTCGGAAAAAAGTGGCTGTGCCATACGGAAGGACAGACAGACATGACGAATCCATAAGGGTTCCGATTTTTGCCCGCCTAAAAATGGAACCCTAAAAATGGGTGTCAAAGTATTGTCCTACCTTTTCTCCGATTTCGTAACTCTTGAACTACAAAAAGGATCAGGTAGATTTGGAGTGTCTGTAAATCCCTCAAAATGTCAGGCCATTTTGATCGGGAGCTCGCGCATGATGGGCCGATTGGGGATTAGCTCTCTTCCTCCTATAATTTTTAATGGTACTGTCATCCCCATCAGCCCTAGTGTAAAAGATCTCGGTCTACATCTTGATTCGACGCTAAGCTGGCAAAGTCAGGTTTCTAGTGTCAGACAAAGATTCAACGGGACCTTGCGTTGCCTGTACCGTCTGAGGAACTTTCTGCCTGCAAAAACGAAGACTATGCTTGTGCAGACTTTAATTTTCCCTATAATAGACTATGGTGATGTGTGCTACTTTGACCTGAATGCGGTATTCCTGGACAAGCTTGATAGGCTCCTAAATAACTGCATCCGGTTCATATTCAACTTAAGGAAATATGACCATGTGTCGAGCTGCAGATCTGAAATCAAGTGGATGCCCATAAGGCAGAGGCGAAATTTGCGCGCTTTGACCACGCTTTTCTCCCTACTCAATTCACCCACTCCTCCTTCTTATCTCACACCTCACTTTCAATATTTATGTACTTCACACGCTAGGAATCTGCGTTCGTCTAACAATCTTCTCTTGCTTTGTCCCTCTCATACTTCTGATTTTATTCATTCTTCCTTTCATATTCAGGCCATTCTTCTCTGGAATGCGCTACCTCTCGATATCAGGACGGCCACGAGTCAATATGCATTTAAGCGGAAGTTACGGCATTACTTTCTACACCAATAGCAGAGTCGTCTCAATCACCTTTCTATCACTTATATATATATATATATATATTATAGGAAATATATATGTATGTTTATTTTAACTATTCTTAAATTTTTACTTTAATAATAATTTCTATTTTTTATGCACCTGCCATGTTATCTCTCTACCATCCTTGGTTGACTGGTACAGAATGCCTCAAGCATTAAGTCCGCCCATGTACCTGTATGTTGCATGAAGTTTTAATAAATAAATAAATAGGAGTAAGATTCAATATTTCTTTTTCATGTTTATCTCATTCTTTCTCGATATATTGTGAATAATTTATTTCAAATAAAATAAACCGTGTTAAATTCGATTGTAACCATACATCCGCCTCTTAACCAATTTTTTTGAGAAAGTATAAAAATACTTTTTAGCAAAGTTTTTATTTTATTTCTACTCTAAGGGATAGGTTTTTTAAATTTATATGGAACCAACTGCAATACCCAATCTAATAAAAAAGAAAATTCAAAATTGGACTACTCTTTAAAAAAGTAAGCGTGGCCGTCCATTGTAATTTATCTTATATATAAAATTCTCGTGTCACAATGTTAGTTACCATAATTTTATATGCATATTCAGTAGGTCTGAGAATCGGCTACTATCTTTATTTTAAACGCGGGCGAAGCCGCTGGTAGAAGCTAGTTTATTTATTTATTTATTATTTATTAAAACTTTATGCACAAGTACAAAGGCGGACTTAATGCCTTAGGCATTTTCTACCAGTCGACCTTAATAGTACCTTAATAGACCTTAGTTTATGTATAAACTAATGACCACTTTATTTTATTGGATCAGAAAATTAAAAATATACATCGTCGGTTTAAATATAATATTAAGCTAGTCCATAATATGGAATTATTAAATATACGAAAATAATCGAATTTTTATTAAGTACTTAAATCAAATTTTATTTTCTGATTTTCGAATGTTCTGCGTAAACGTAGTAGTAGTAGTATAGTTTTTCCTATGATGATCTTATTGAAGGATTGATATTATTGATGCTGCATTATAAAAATGGCATTTCACCAATTTTATTTACGGTTTTTCAGAATTGAAAATACATAATTATTAAAAATTATGGCTAGGCTTCAAATATTTGGGATTTAAAATAGTTGACTAAAATGTAACTTTTCTTCTTTTTGATGGCTTCTCTTAATCTCTTGGAAAGGTTAACATAATTAAATTTCTAATGTACTGAAATGTTTTGTATCAGAAACTAACATTACGTTTTTTTATTTCAGCATCACTCACTGCTGTCACATGTGTAAGTAAAATACATTACCCAATTCTATTCACTTAAATTATTATTAATTGAATCCAATATAAGGGATTGCACTTAATTTCACTAGTCACCCAACGCTATATTGTTCATATTTTCAAAGTGATGGCTCACATTATACTGCCATGCCATAGCATGGCAGAAAATACTTAAACAAACAAAAACGTTTGAAAAAATATGCCCTAAATGATGTATTTGGTCTAAATCCAACGCGGTATTTTAGGACAGTAATTATAGCCTAAGATCCAACTGCTAAAATCTACAGGTATATTTGTTTTGTGAAAAAACTTAATTTTCATGAGTCATACTTGATGCGGCTCCTTGTAGCTTGATTTTTTCGTCTGCACGGGTGGAAACACTCACAAGGAAACCTGACTTAGTAGTAATCTGTTAATCGACTCTTATTTTGCAATCCCCGACGGAAAAAGAAGGGTGTTATAAGTTTGACGTGTGTTGCTGTGTATCTGTGTGTCTGTCTGTGGCATCATCGGATGAACCGATTTTGATTAAGTTTCTTTTGTTTGAAAGGTGATTGTGTCGAGAGTGTTCTTAGTTTGTTTGGTGTTTGAATAAAATCCGCTCAGCCGTTCAAAAGTTATGGGCGTTTTACTGTTTGAGTCGGGATGTTTTCGCAAGATAAATGTGTCGGGGGGTTTTTTAAATTTTGAAATTTTACTTGTTTTAGAATGGGACACTACTTTTTGGACCTATTGAGAAAGAAGAACCTGGCGTTTCTGTAAGTATTTATTTAAATGATTGTAATTTATTGATGTTGTGTAATTTATTAACAGTGTCGTATAAAATATCTTTTTATTTTTGACATTTTATGGGTTTCCTTGGTCGATTTCCATTTTAGATTAATACTGTATCTGTCTAAATAGCTTTCCGATTAACGCATTGCAAATGACCATATTTTTTGGAGTTAGAATTGGTATATTAAGCTATCATTAAAAGATAGACATATGCCGTTGCGGACTTTTATGTAGACCTTTAAAAGAGGAACAATTCCACCATACTTTGTCTTGGTATATCTTAAGGAGGCAGCGTTTTAGATAAAAGATCCCAGGCGGCTTGACTTTTACCGACATATGCAACAATTATTTTCATATTTCAACAAATTTATCAATACCTTAACAAATTATAAATCTAAACCTTAATCATGAATCACCTTGTCTACTGGTAGAACCGAATGAAAATCTTTTCAGTAGTTTTTGATTTTATCGCGAATAGACAGACAGATGCGGCGGGGAACTAGTATGATGAAGTGATAGAGTGTTCTGTTAATTTAATTTAATATTGATCAGGTTCATTTTTATAGTATCATGTTTTTATTTTATCTTTTATTTTTTCTATTATTTTTTTCTCTATTTATTATCCATACTAATATTACAAAGAGGAAAGATTTGTATTTTTTCATGTTTGTATTTTTGTATGTAACGAATAAACATAAAAACTACTGGTCTAGAAGTATATCGGACTAGTAGTTTTTAAGTGTATTCGTTCCATACAAAAATACAAATCTTTCCTCTTTATAATATTACTAGCTGACCCCCGCGGCTTCACACCCGTCAAAATTATAGCCTATGTTACTCGGGAATAGTGCAGCTTTCCATAGGTGAAAGAAGTTTTTAAATCGGTTCAGTATTTTCGGAGGGTTCCCTATCCATTTGCATTAAATCTTTAGACATAATATTACATGGCATACTTTTGTTGTCGCATAACAGCTTACGCATATTTTTTTTTAGAATAATTACTCTTATCATAATAATGTTTAAGCATAACATTCTAATGCATAAATTTGTTTACAAATAATGATATTAAAACATATCTTTTTTTAGCCTAACAAATACGCATAATAATTAATTCCTAAAATTTAAAACACTAATACACATTTTTATACAATGTAATTTAATAATTCTCGTTCTATGATTATATGTTGTTTTTCTGGCTCCTCGCTGCGCCACCCGCGCTCGCTCCTTTCTGTCAGCTAGGTTCTTGATACCCTGGGAGCCAGGTTCTTTTTTTATCAGGTAAAATAAAATATATACTTCGAAACTTGCATATTTACAAGCAATTGCAAAAATAAATATAATATAATATAAAAAATAAAACACGCCTACCTTGTCAAAAAGTGATTTTTGTCAGATACATGACTATTAATTAATTAATTATTTGTAATGCATGACAGTTACTTATATTATATATAATCAATCATTAACATGAAGCATAAAAAAAAATTTGTAAAAATAACTCAATTTTGTTTCCGTTACTCCTATTCATTTTTATGCTTTAATACTATTATGCTAATAGTCATTAGGGCTAGTAACATTATGCGTATTAAAATTATGCCAAAACAAATTAGCCTTGTAGGATAATTATGCCAACATAAAATGTATGCCGAAAAAAAATATGGCAAAGAATTATTATGGCAAAAAAAAAAAATGCCTAAACAGTTATCCCAAAGTATATTAGGAAAAAGAACAATATGCGAAAAAAAAAGGGATCCCGTTTTGGAGCCTATTAGGTACAAACATACAAACAAACAAAAAATCTTTCCTTTTTATAATATTGGTATAGATTATTACTATAGATATAGTAGTATAGTACAGATTTAAAAAATGCGCAATGATGCTGATGCTGAAAAATGCCTAACAGAAAATAGTCCTGGAAATTGAATCCAGGATTCTACGCTTGCTAGTCTCATATTTAGTGGTTTACTACCACCATATTTATGCATATCTATTAAGCGAATAAAAAAATTACTAATAATTGAGTGTTAATTTTAATTTCAGGTGCTTGGAAAATTTACTTTATAGTCTTGTCTGTGTTCTAAGATTCCTCTGTAGTCCCTTTGTGCTTATTGATCGAGTTCTGCTTCTTGCTAAGGAGGGAAGTGGAAATCAAGTTTTATTACTCCTCCGCTGTTATAATTTCGCCGTGGGTCCAAGACAGTTTAATCGTTGCTCCAGGACACGTCGAGCTTTATTGACCCGGTGTTTTTCTGGTTGTTGCCACTGTTGTTTCTGGCTTTCTGGAGTTGTAGTGGTTTGGAATAGTATTGGCTTGCCGCAATCCTGTATTTTATGCATGACACGTGATACGAATCTTAAATGATTAAAGCTTGTTTTGTTAAAACCAGAGGGGCTCGTGGCTTACTATTTAGTAACAGCTGCACGGGTCGATCTTCAAGGTTAAGCAACGCTTGACGAGGTCGGTCCGTGGATGTCTGACCATTTCAACATACCGAGTTTCTTCCGTCCCTCGGAAAGTACGTTAAGCCGTTGGTCCCGGCTGTCACTTAAAGATCCTTGACAGTCGTTACGAGTAGTCAGAAGCTTGAGATCTGACACCAGCCAAGGGGTATCGTATTACCCAGTTACTGGGTTGTGGAGGTCAGATAGGCAGTCGCTCCATGTAAAACACTGGTACTCAGCTGAATCCGGTTAGACTGGAAGCCGACCCCAACATAGTTGGGCAAAGGCTAGGCAGTTTGATTGATTGTTAAAAAAAGTACTACAACAGTATCACAACTTATATATATAGATGCAAATCCTAGGTTAGAAATGCTGCTATCAACAACTATCTATTTGAACCTTATGTTTAAAATTGTAATTTCTAAACCGCTTTATTACTTGTGTAGGGACCCGCGGGGCTGATGGGGCCGGCTGGTTCAGTGGGACCGATGGGGCCGGCTGGTCCAGTGGGACCTCCTGGGATTCCCGGAAGACCTGGCATTTGCCCTTGTATTATGACTCCAACTGGTAAGTATTCAATTTATAGTTTAAGTAATACGGCTTGAAGGACTACTATTGTGACATAATCGGCCAAAACAGATATCTATATAGACATACACCAGTCACGGTACCGTCATGTTGCAGTACAGTCACGTAAAAAATATAATTATATTAGGTATGGTTTCGTAGAAGTCGTTCGACATTGGTCCCACACGTTAAGTATGCCACAACCCGCGTGTCTCAGTCATTCCACATAATCAGTGACTGTGTGTGCTTATGAATCTTAAGGATTTACAGGCCTATGTCGGACGCTATTGTGGTGGTTGATGTCTACTGTCGTTTTGCGCAATATTGACAAATGTCCTTGGCTATTCTTAACTAAGTTGTAATTTTTTTTTTCAGATGGTGGTCATGATGAAACATTCGGCGAGAGCTTCGGATCAGAGGATTCTCCAGGAGACAGAACCTGTAAATCTGCGGCAGGTTTAAAAAGCGGTGAGAACAACAATTGTTTGAATATTGCATTAACTATTATTCCTAATGTGGCATGTTCCACCAGCCACAACACAACAAACAAAAAGTAAAACGGAAGAACACTACTTAATAATGCAGTGATATTGGGCTCAGCGTGCCCATACTGAAAGGGTTACCAACTCCACCAGTCCAAGTTCACTAATCAGCTTAACTGTCTTCACAAAGTGACATTATGTCAGCGATAATGATCGTACTGTTACATTTTTTTTACATTTAAGTGGCGAATACATTTTTGATTATAACAATCGTTAGTGTCGACAAAATGTCGCTTTTTCTAAGCCCTTTTGTCATGTTTTGGTCAAACTCTTGTTTATAATTCAAACAAGGTGGCATTTGACGAAATGTTTGGCGCAGTGGTTGAGCGATTGACTGCTGCGCTGCGTGTTGGGATTCGTTTCCCGCACGAAACAAATATTTGTATGACCTACAGATAGTTGTTCCGGCTCTGGGTGTTGTATATGTGAGTGTATATGTTTCTAAACGCACCCACGATACAGCAAGAAATTTATAGTGTGGGGCAACGTTAAAAAAAAAGAAGAGAAATTAGAAAATAAAAATTGCGTGGCAGGTATTGAATGAAAATGAAAGTCCAAGTTAAAAAGTACGAGTACGTTCCAAGTACATGCTAATACTACTCACTTCCACTGATTTTCTTTGAATTCAGTAACGCTTGGGGCGTCTAGGATCTTGGACTTGAGCACGTTAATGTCAAAAAAAACTACCAATCACAACTGTCCATTTCCAGTTTGATTTGAGTTGAGCATGAGCATCTGGAATACCAGCCTAAGTTTATTTTCATGCGTTCGGCGTACGCTTGCGACACGGAAAAATGTGTCCAACCGACACTTTTGCTAGAGAACGTTACAACTATGCAATAGTGTAGTTGTCTTAGTGAAAGAGTGAGAAAGTAAACGTGTACCTGCGTGGTATAGCGAAAGGAACTTGGATCCTACTGAGGTACCTCTCGACACCTCTCGTCCTTTTTTATAATATAATGTAACTCTAGAGACTGTTTCTGACATTCTGTTGCAGGCAATTATTATTTGGGAGAAATATTGGCGAAACCAATACAAGTATTCTGCAATATGACAAGCTTGGAGACATGTATTCGCTTAAGTAATTCGACCCCGGAAAGTAATCATAAATCCATGAAAGGAGGAGCGTTCTGGTTGAACGAAATGAGCGTTCATATGAAAGCATTGTATGATAGTGTAAGTAACATTTATAAAATATATTATTTACAAATGTATTTTCGGTTTTCTTTCATCATAGCGCACCTTCACAGATGAGTGCTAAAGCGTGCCCGTGTTTCCGCCATAATCGGCACAGCAGGACACCGAGGTGTTTTAGTGGGGTGTAGTCCCACATAGGGTTACCATCTACCAGGCATTTGCTGCATTTGACATGCATTTTACAGTTTAGACAAGCGTTCGGCCGGCGTTAAGCTGAGACAGGCATTTTGACTATCGCGTTGGCAAGGACGTGAAAACAAGTTTCCAAGCCACTGTCAGCAAGTTTAGAATTTATTTCTAAGTTGAATATCAATATTGATTATGTTAAATTATTTGACGGCTTCGTCGCAGAATGTCCCTTAGTCGCTAAATGTCCCTTTCGAAGAATTTCCATTATGTGTTACTTATGTTTTATAAAAGTCGATAAATTAAATTCGAATATGTATTTGAGTTTATTATTGTTTCTAATTACCTACGACTATATGGTTAACTATTCATAACTGTTCAATTGTTGAAATTGTTCATAAGTGTTCATATTGATCACAAAAATCGTTTTTTTTTTCATACTTATATTAATTATTCATTAATCAAATAAACAAAACAGGTTTTCTTAGTACGTACGCATATTATCAATTTTAAGCTGAACCTATCTAACAATATTTGGCCCCTGTAAAGCCAACAATTGGACGGGAAAATTTGGGCGCACGGTTGGTGCAGTGGTTGAGCGATTGACTGTTGAGCTGCGTGTCGCGGGTTCGATTCTCGTACGAAACAAATATTTGAATGACCTACAGATAGTTGTTCCGGCTCTGGTTGTTGTGAATGTGAGTTTATATGTTTGTAAACGCACCCACGATACAGGAAGTATTTCCTAGGGTGGAGCAACGTTTTTATTAAAAAAGAAAAGAAGAAAGAAAGAATTACGTGGAACTTATGTCCCAGAACTCTATTTTTGTGTAAGCACTATACGTTCACTACAATGTATTATTATTTATTTCAGATTTTACCGGAACAACTAAAATGGTTGCGGGATCGATCAAACACCGTTCGTCAAACTCTAAAGTATAACTGCTTGGACTCAGTTCCGTACTCTAAACACAACATGTCTACATCAGTGAAGTTGTGGGCTTGGAATGATGTTGTGATTGGACCTTATCCAACTAATGAATCACCTATCTTTTATACCGTACCACAAGATACCGACAAATGCGAGGTAAGATAAACTAAGCTATTCTGCATATTTTAGATTTGCAGTTTTGAAAGAGCTATTTATTGTCAGTATAATGGCTGCAGTATATGCTTTCCTCATTTTGGTATTGTTTTATCTTTCTATTATACAATATACCTAATTATATGAACTGTTGGACTTCATTTATCCCCTTTTATCACGTTGATGGTAAATATTTAATCTGAATTCATTACAATTTCAGCCAGGAAGTACTGAATGGAAAAGTACGATCATAGAACTACAAAGCTCCAATGTTTACAGGCTACCAATAGTTGATTTGTGGATCGGAGATATTCGTCAAGTAGAACATCAAAAGATGAGCATTGAAAGTGTTGAATTATGTTTTGGTTAACATAATTTACTCGTTAGAAATTATAATAATATGATTATTTCATGTAAGAGAGTATGTTTTTTTTAAATTAACTTATATATTTTATATGTACATGTTTTGCTTATTTGTTCTTTATTGTTAATTGTGTTTATACAAAATACCTAATAAAAGCTAATATTTGTTTTTATCTTCGTATTTTATTTTTATTAACCGAATTCAAAAAAAGGAGGAGTTTCTCAATTCGTCAAATTCCTCGATTACTCAAAGACGCCTGGACCTATTTGGAAAAACTTCTTTTTTTAAAGGGTTTATACTTCCTAGGTGGTACTATGGTCATCAAGTCAGGATCTGATGATGGAATCCTGCAGAAATCGAGGGAACTCCCCAAATATTATAGGCACACATATAGCGGTTTTGGTATTTTCATCAAAAATTATGTACTTTGGCTATTAATGATTTTCTGGTAATTGAAGAATTATAATGGTAATTGAAGGTACCAACCAAAACCAAAAAGAGACAATTTTTTTTTTTTTTAACAATAAGTTCAAACCGACTTCCAAAACAAAAAACGGAAAACAATAGGTACCAAAGACACCGACTTTTTTGGGTTGTATATCATCCAATGAACTCTTCCGCTCTGGGTGAAGCGGGAGGGCGTGTCAGCCTTTTACTGACTAAAACCCACCCGTGTTCCTTCAGTTGCTTATGCCAGGGCCGCGGTAACTCTCTTTCAAAATCCGCGAATCTTCCTCGATCTTCAAAAGGCTTTCGACACTATTTCTATTACCATCTTAATTACCAAGTTGGAAAAACTTGGAGAGAGAGGACTTTAACTCATTTATATTTCTATGCTTCAACTCCTTCTTTTCGAGAGCTATCTCACGGGGCGGATGCAGCATGTTCGAATAGGGAGTCATGTACACGCTGAACTTTCGGGTATCATTTGGCATTCCCCAGGGTAGTATTTTAGGCCCTACACTCTTTCTCATTTATATTACTGAGCTTACTAGTATCGACATTCGCAGGGGAGACATCATATCGCCAGCTACTTGAAAGACCGACAACAGTATGTTGACTACAACGGGTTCGAATCAGAGCCATACTACACCAGATCCGGCGTGAGCCAGGGCAGCAATTTGGGTCCTCTCGAATTTATTTTAATGATAAATGACTTACCAGAGGTAGTCAAACATAGTTTATGTTTATTGTTTGCAGATGACCTCAAATTGTTGCTCGAGGTCAAGAGTTTTTCGGACTGTGAGCGATTGCAGGAAGACATAAATAGAGTGGTAGAGTGGAGCCATAAAAATAAACTCTATTTCAATACAGCGAAATGCTCAGTCATGTCATTTACGCGCTTAGACTACGAATACAAAGTAGAGGAATCTACTTTGCAGCGAGTGTCTCAGGTGCGAGATCTAGGAGTACTGCTTACCCCAGATCTCACTTTCCGGGCTCATATAGTCAAGATTTGCAAGAAAGCGTATAGAAACCTGGGTTTCGTGCTGAGACAGTCGCAAGGATTCACAAATATTACCACGCTCAGGGTGCTGTATGACGCTTTGGTAAGGAGTCACTTGGAGCACAGTACGGTGATTTGGGCTCCTCATAAAGAGAAATACAATGTCATGCTTGAGCGAGTACAAAATAAATTTATAAGACACTTGTATTTCAAACTTTATGGAGTTTACCCATTTTACCCGCTCATGTATCCCACACTATTTGTACTGGGAATGGTGGGATACAACGAACTCAGAGTGCGCCGGGAATTTACACTCGCGGCGTATGCACTGAAGCTCCTGCGTGGAGTAGCACATAACCCGGGTGTGCTGCGTCACCTGAAGCTGTGCGTGCCAGATCGGTACGTGTGGAGGCGGCGGCGGCCGCCACTGCTGGCCGTGCCTGCTGCTAGAACCAATCTATTGGCAAAAACACCTCTCACCCGCACAATCTGTGTGCTCAACGAATTGCATGAGAGGCTAGACATATTTTCGTGCAATTTGAGTGAATTCGCAAGAGTTTTGTTGAATTTTGCTCGTTATAAGTAAAATATAGATGTGTAAAGTTTTATTTTATATTAGTTTGAATATTTTAATAGTGTTAGAAGTTTAGGTGTATATAATTATTATACATTTATGTAAAAACTTATTTTAGATTAAGTTTTTAACCACCCTATTGTATTGGGTTCAACCTGTAAGATAGTGTGTGTAAGTTAAATAAATAAATAAATAAATATCATACGCTGATCATACAGCTCTTCTTTTGGTCGCCGATACCTGGTATGAGGCTTTTGCTGCTGCACAATATGGGTTTAATATAGTAAACCAATGCCTTAGACTTCATCTTTTAACCTTAAATACTGATAAAACCAAATACCTGACTATCAGTATACGTCATTCGACACAGATAGGGAGCAACTACAACATAGTCCCTCACCAATGTTCCCTATACACGCACTGCACTTGTGAACCAATAGAACGTGTTAAATCAATGAAATACTTAGGGATACTCTTCGACGCCAATCTCGGCTTCAAAGACTATATAAAATTACTCACCGCTCGAGTCAGAAAGCTTATATATGTGTTTAGGAAGCTGCGATACGTAGTTGATGCTTGGTTATTGAAACAAATCTACTTTGCTTTATGCCAGTCAGTAATCACATATTGTATTTCATTCTGGGGAGGAATTTCGAAAACGGTAATTAAACCTATTGTTATCGCTCAACGTGCAATTCTGAAGGTCTGCGCTTTTAAGCCTGGATTATTTTCGGTTCACTACAGAGCTATATAAATATCGTGAAGTGGTTACGGTTAGATAGCACTACCTACCCACAATAATTTTGAAGCAACATCAAGGCTTAGTATACGACCCAACCTTACACATAGGCATAGGAAAAATTAGTGTGTACTCGTGAACAAAAACCTGAAACTACTTTCGTTAGAAGATTTTTTGTATTTTTGGGTCCCTATGTCTATAATAAAATTAACTGTATTCTGTTTGTTTACTCGCTTAATAGTTAATATTCTTTATAGGGTTCGTTGCAAAGACAGGGTGAATAAATACTTATTGACCTTAACTTATTTATACCAGAGTAAACAGTGTCAGTTTGCAATTTTTGATTTTAATATTTTAATTACTCTCTATACACTCAAACTCTCATAAGCGCTTACTCCACATACATCTCTTCATGCATTATCATACGCACACACACACACCCCAACACTCACCTCCACACTATTACTCACCATTCTTCATACATATACACCAACTCACTTAGTTTAGTTTTTTAGCTTATTATATTTTTCTTCTTGAATCAATATAATGCTGTACTCGTTAGCATAATTTTTGTATGCACATAGCTTTCTGAGAAGTTTGGCGCTGTATACCGAGATACAGGTTTTTACTTAGTTCGGTTGCAGATGCTTCTACATTGTATTGAACTTATAATAGATTGCTAGTTTTAAAGTTATTATTTTTTGTACAATATTTTTTGGGTAAATAAATTATGTTTAACACATGTCAGAACAAGAAGACGACATTACTGATGTCACTGAGTTCTATATGGCGCATATAGTGTGCTTCACACAACCACACCAATAGTGAACCCTAGCCCCTAGTACTAATGCACACATATCGTATACTGTTTTTTTAAGCTTTGAAAGCTTTTTTGAAGCTAAAAAGCTTTTATTTTATATCAGTAATCTAAACTTAAAATACAAGTATATATTAGCTTTATATAATAGCTTATTAATTTAGTTATTCCCAGCCCTGAATTCCATCTTGGTTTACAGTACTCGCCAAGACAAAACCAACGAACTACAACACAATCGGTTTATCTTCTCTTGCTGAGGAGTTCTTATGGTGACTTTTTGACTCCTTTATCAGGCATTGAACTCCACCTTAGGCCGTAGCAGATACTAGTCTAAACAACCAACGACATACTTACTACACAATGGGTTTATCTTCTTCAGCTACTGAGTTCCTACTGCCACCTTCCGACTCCATCAGTATACCTTGGATTCCATCTTGAGCTATATAGTACTTGTGGAGAAAATCAAACAAGCCCATTTCGATGGGGTTACGTAGTTATTACCAGAATTTGCTCTGGCCATACTCCAGCTTCATCAACAGGACCCTGGACACTATTTTTTTCTTTTGTTTGGGATATCATCCAATGACTTCTCCCGCTCTGGATGAAGCGGGAGGGCGTGTCATACTTTTATTGACTAAAACCCACCCATGTTCCTTCAGTTGCTTGTGCCAGGGCCGCGGTAACTCTCGGCCCTATCAGGCCCCGTCACTTTTGCTGACAACTTTTTGAGGCTCGCTTGGAACACTACGTGCCGTAAATTCAGGCCTGGTCCTTATCGGACGGCGAGCTACCCATTACTTGCCGTTTGCAAGCCCACGCCTACGGTGGCCGGGAATCGGCTTGTGACTCCCGACGCCCGGGGCATCTGCTGCAGTGGCTAGGGGCGTGAAAGCGAGGTTGAGGGTAAGGGGGCGGGATCAAAGTACTTGGAAAGACAATAATAAAATCCCAAAATGTACGGGTGATTTAAAGGTTGTCTTAAAAAGATCGCTTTTAGCGATAAGGCCGCCTGTTAATGAATAAAACAGTTTTTATGTGGTAGAAAATAACCTTTGTATTTATCGAATACAGAGCGACACTTTAAACAGAAAAAACAAAATGATGGAAGAGAAAAAAACAGGGTTAACAACCACAAAAAAGAAACAAATTGGGTTGCCATGTTTTATTTATAATTTATTACTATAATTTTATGTTCTGTATTGAACATAACTTGGGGCGGCCAAATGCACCAGACCAGCGACATTTTCATTATAGTAATAAATTAAGATACAGAAAGTACATACAAAATAATAATTCTCTAAATTTAACTTCGAATTATACATTATTGAAGTTTTATAATACCTTATCGAAATATTTTAAAAGAATCTAATCAATATGATGAGTGGATATTACTTAATATAAATGGCAAAAAGATTTTTGAAGTGGACTGTATAAATTAATATGATTATATTAGACATATAATATCTAGTTGCAATGTATACATATTACCATATAGAACTAACTAGGTATATTAAAATCTATTTTTAACAAAAACTGAACTTTTATATTTTTTTATATTAACAAATTTTAACAATTTCGAACTTAAATATTAATTAACCTACTTCTACTATTAATTAATTTATCATTTAAGAGGAGAGGGCAAAGGTTGGTATAAGACCTTATATAAATTTTCTTATTATGTCCCATTCTCACATCAGCTACTCTTACTTTATTATCTGGACCTACATAAGTTTTTACAATGCGCCCCATGGGCCAATTCAATGGTGACATATCTTTTTGTTTTACAATAACTAGATCTCCTATATTAAGATTTACATTTTCATGTTTCCATTTGGGTCTATTTTGTAGTGAAGTTAAATAGTTTTGCAACCAGAGTTTCCAAAATGCTTGTTTTAATTTACAACATTGATCCCAAAATTTTAGTCTATGAATAGATTTTTCTGTTAAATCCAACTCAGGGTAACTTGTCAAATTAGTGCCAATTAGGAAATGACCTGGTGTCAAATAATTTAAATGTGATACATCACTACTCAAAGGGAGAAGTGGTCTAGAGTTTAAAATTGCCTCCACTTGGATAAGTACCGTGTTGAATTCTTCAAATGTCAATGTTACATTCCCAACTACTCTGCGGAGATGATGTTTTACACTTTTAACTCCGGCTTCCCAAAGGCCTCCAAATTCCGGGGAATAGCTGGGAATGTATTCGAACTTTATAAAGTTTGTGGAACAAAATTGTTCAACATTGTTTATATGTGTTTCATTTGAATGTAGAGTATATAATTCTTTGAGCTTAATTTCAGCTGCTTTAAAAGTTTTTGCATTATCACAATAAATAAATGATAGCAATCCTCTTCTACCAATAAAGCGTTGAAGACATGCCAAGAATGTTGGAGAAGTTATGTTACTCACAATCACAAGATGACACGCTTTTGTAACAAAACAGACAAAAAGTGCAATATAACCTTTTGTAATTATAGGTCTTCTTAATCGCGTTACTTTAATGCTAAATGGTCCGCAGTAGTCCATTCCTGTTTTCTGGAATGGCCTAGACATTGTTATTCTTTGTGAAAGAAGAGAACTTATTAGCTGCTTGGAAGCTACTGCCTTTACTCTGAAGCATTTGATACATTTATGTGTGACTTTTTTAACTTCTCTTATATTAGCCAGAATCTTTGTGAGAGAGAGCTCAAGAATAATTTTGCTCCAGCGTGCAATAACCTCAGATGTTCCTATCTAATTAACATTTCCGTGATTTTGTTTGATTTTGGAATAATAATAGGATGTTTTTTGTCATAGGACAAATTGTTAGCATTCTGAAGGCGATCACCTACTCTTAGAATGGAGTTATTGTCTAAGAAAGGATGCAGACCGCTTATGGAGGACTTTACCTGGTTTCCTTGTTTTAATGTCTCAATTTCTTTAGAGAGTATCTTATGCTGAACATATCTAATAATAACTAACTTAGAAGAATGTAACTCTTGAGGTGATAGGGACCCAGTAAATTTATTGTTTGGATATAAACAATTTGTTTTTGAAGCGTAAAAGTAGAGCAATAACTCTTTGAAGTTTGTTATAGTCTGAATATTTTCTAAATAAATCATTTGATTTCTGACAAGTGTCAGCATTTTGTTGTAAATTACACATAACTGGAATTGAAGGGGGTTCTACTGTTGTAGAAACTGAAGCAGCAATATTGTGCTGAAATTGAATATCTGATAAGTAAGTTGGACCATACCACCATAGCAGGTTGTCCTGTAATTTGTGAGGAGCAATACCTCGTGAAATCAGGTCAGCAGGATTTTCTATTCCTTTAACATGGGACCATGAAAATCTTTAGTAATATTCTTAATATTTGTGATTCTATTAGAGACATAGGCTCCTTTTATGCTGTGTGAATTAAGCCAATCTAAAACTATTTGTGAGTCAGTGTATAAAAATACTTTGAAGTTCACATATCTATTTTGCAAAGTTTTATGGACTCTGGAAGAGAGTTCTGCAAGAAGCAGTGCACCATTAAGTTTAAGGTTTGGAATGGTCATTTTTCTGCTTAGTGGAGCAACACGGGCTTTAGAGCATAATAAATTAACTTTTACTTGACCATCATTTGTTAAAACTCTTAGATAGAGACATCATCCCATGGCATTAGACGATGCTTCCGAATAGCCAACCAACTCAACTAATTTAATGTTTTCAAAATTTGTTTTTACAATAGGCCTATTTATTTTCAAAATGCCCATCTCTGTTAAATGTATTAAAAAATCTCTCCAGTCTTGTTTTAGTTTACTAGGTAAGATTGAATCCCAATCAATTTTAGATTTCCATATTTCCTGCATTAATAACTTGGCTTTCACTACTACAGAGCCCAAGAAGCCTAGTGGGTCAAAAATCTTTCCAATAAAACTTAGTACGAGAAGTAGTTTGGATTGTAGTTTCTTAGCATCATCAGTTAAAGGACATGAAAATATCAAAGTATCGGTTAGTATATTCATCTTCAAGCCTAATGTTTTAATTATATTATCTTTGCTTAATCCAATTTGATCAAAATATTTACATTGTGTCACCCAGTGTAATTTTTCTTCATCTATACTATCTGTAACTTATATGGTGTACATAATAAAGAGTATGCTATTCTATTCTATTCTAAAATAAAGAGTATGCTATTCTATTCTATTTTAAAGGACATGAAAATATCAAAGTATCGGTTAGTATATTCATCTTCAAGCCTAATGTTTTAATTATATTATCTTTGCTTAATCCAATTTGATCAAAATATTTACATTGTGTCACCCAGTGTAATTTTTCTTCATCTATACTATCTGTAACTTATATGGTGTACATAATAAAGAGTATGCTATTCTATTCTATTCTATTCTATTATAGAGTTACTTTGGCCACCTTCAGGTAATATGATCAGACCAGCTCTAAGACATTTAGTGCATTGTCATTCGATATATGTATGTATGCCTGGTCAATTGAACACCGAGAAGTGGGTTAAATTTAACTGGTAAGGTAACAGACAAGGAGACAACTGAAATTAAATAAAAGCTTATTAAATGCTAGCTAATACTAGCTTTTATGAGCCCCCTACAAACAGACCTAAGCTCAACTATTGAGCAAATTAGGCATTGTTTGGAAAGGGTACTTAATATAAGTACACAGTAACATAGCAAACCTTAGTACATCTTTTCCGAAAAGTCAGTCTCAGAATTCAAAACTCAAGCGACGTTAATTCAGTCTGCTATTGGTGCATAATATAGCTTCATAAAAAGATCATCATGTAATGGTGTACCTCAAGAAAGGGTGCGTAAATGAGCGAAAAATGGCTACAATTTTCTCCCATCTAGAACATTAATTATTCATCTTGGCTAAAATTTATTAGTACAAAAGAATGCCTCATGAAAGTAGCGATGAGCGTACGATATTCATTTGTTTTCATTAGCAGACTCGCGGAGCTACCACGAAAATAATGATAAGAACTCACTCGATTACAGCAGTGCTATTATGTTAACGTCTCACCGGGAAGAGGTAGGTCAAGTGAGGTAGAAGTGAGCTGTCAACTCCTTCAAGTGGAATATGAGTTCTTGAAGTGAAGTGCTCGCTTCACCTATGTTTTCACGGCGTCATTTTGTTAGAATAGGCTGAAGGAATACTTTCCGAAAAAATATATATTTTGAAAAATGTACCTTCTGAATAGCAGATAATAAACAGATTAGTATAATGACTTAAGGATTCATATCAGGATTTTAGAAGTAAGAAATTCACGTTTAAAAATGTAGGTTTTAAAATCTTTTCGTTATGAAAACAACAAAAAGAATTGTTTGCTTGCTAACTTATACTTCCTTCATTATTCTTATTCTTAAGCCAATCCAAATAAAAGTCATAATAAGAGTAAAGCTAGTCAATTCTGTAAACCTCGCACCGTGAACGCTTACGTGGTGGGAGCTTTAAGTGGACTCTCAATCCACTTTGATTGGACAGATTGACATCTCAATTCAGCTAAGCATTCACGGTGACAATTTTACAGAAAAACACTACTGGTACAAACCTTTGAGTAATAGAGATATATCATCCAGTATTCAATATCACCTTAGAAGACTCGGTGAAAACACAATTCGTGGTACCACTCTGAGTTGTTCTGCAGGAGAGATTAATAGCTTATTACTCCTTTGTTTACTGGTAGTCATTATTCAATTAAATATCATGGCCAAACGTAAACCATTGTGTTTACCCGGCAATATCATAACCATTTTACGTCTCCCGTTTATTATTAAATTGAAAGTATAATTCAAAAACAAAGAGGTTGAAACGTTATGTATACCTATATTGATGAATATATTGTTTTTCATACCACACCGCTCGACAATGTCCAATGGTAAAGTAAAGCGTTTCTTCGGCATTCGCGTCTCCTTCATGTAACTAAAGTTAAAACTACTTACAGACAGAATTCGTACATGATACGAGTTTGACGAACATTTAATACGGTGTGTTGCGCTGGATTTTTTCGATACTAAGATTAAAAATCTAGAAACTAATTTGAGTAAGCGTTTCTTTGATAAGTAGAAAACAATTGTGTTCTTTTTTTTGTAATTGCTAGCTCAACGCCCAAGCGTTAAAATGTAACCGTAATAAAGATGTTTTGGTTTCTTTTTCAATAAAATACCATTTATACATTTGGTTATGCCAAAAAATATGAATAAAAAATAAATTGCCAAAATTTATAAACTTTTTTACAAAAAATAAACCGACTTCTAAAGCAAAACACTAAAACGTGCAAAAAAAACTTTCGTTTCGGAAGTCAATGTCTTTGGTACCTCTTGTTGTTATCGATTTTCAACACCAACTTCCGAAAAGAAACTATTTTTTGCAGCTTTTAGTGTTTTGCTTTAGAATTCGGTTCAGTTTTTGGGAAAATGTTTTTGTTTCTCTCTTTTTAGTTTTAGTAGTACCCTATCACTAAAGAGTGAGCAAAGTTTTAAATAAGGTACATAGAGAATTGACAAAATACCCATATGAACAACTGAAGGCAGAAAACTCTACTGAGTGAACATGTTAACATGAACGTGGGCGCACGGTTGGCGCAGTGGTTGAGCGATTGACTGCTGCGCTGTGTGTCGCGGGTTCGATTCCCGCACGGAACAAATATTTGTATGACCTACAGATAGTTGTTCCGGCTCTGGGTGTTGTGTATGTGAGTTTATATGTTTGTAAGCGCACCCACGATACAGGAAGAAATTCCTAGTGTGGGGCAACGTTTATTTTTAAAAATAAATAAATAAATGTTCGTGCACAAGTATTGTTCGGCGCAATAATTGCAACTGAACAGCTCAGCACTATTGCCTGCGTGCATTTCCATAAATGCATGTATCACAACTAGCGTCAGTTACTGCGTGTTCGGATACCAATCGCGTAACTCCAATCAAACCATTTTAGTGCTACTTTAGCTTAGATTAACCATTTACCACTACTTTAACTAGTATTCAATGTAACTTTTAAAACCATTATTGCGAATCATTAAACCAGTGGTCGTAAACCAATAAACAAACCATTACCATTCTAATATAAAACCAACCAAATCAACCAACTCAGAGTTTAGTGCTAAACCAAGCAGGCGCTACTTTCTACAAGGTCCTTCGAGAATTAGGGGACTCGGTTCGCGAAGTACAGTGAAGTGTTTGTGCGCCGGGACCTTGCAACCAGTGTTTATTTTTTACCAGTTGATAGGGAGAGTAGGACATCAAATTGAATAAATTGGGCAGCTGCATAAGGAGAATATAAGGCAAAGCAACAGCAGCGTAGGGAGACGCGTGAAAAGAGTAAGCTAGAAGGAATTATGAAAAAGCAGACTATCCACTTTAGGGCGTTCATGAGAAATGTAGCTACCATAGAAATCGACCAACTGTAGAACAAGTGGGAATTCGACGATGCATTAAAGTCTCTACAAAGTCGTTGGGCTATTATAGACAGCCTGCACTGGGATATAGAAGGTGACAACGGAGATGAGGATGTCTGGTACCAAGAAGAGTTCAACAGATATGAGAAAATGTATAACGATTTGAAGAAAACCATCAACTCAAAAATGGGGTCTGTATCGCATTGCGACAAATCTACTCCACTGATGGATATTCCAACATTCCAATTCCATTCCAAAATTCGCTTTTAGCGACCCCAAAAACCCTGAAATTGACACCAATGACGAAAATTTCAGAAATTTCGATCAGCGCCATCTTGGAATTTTATTTTGACCACAAATTCGCATTTAGCGACCCCAAAAACCCTGGAAATGACACCCATGACGAAAATTTCAGAAATGTCGGTCTTTGCCATCTTGGAATTTTATTTTGACACAAATTCGCAATTAGTGACTCTGACAACCCCGAAAATGACACTCATGACGAAAGTTTCAAAACTTTCGATCGGCGCCATCTTGGAATTTTATTTTGACCACAAATTCGCATTAAGCGACCCCAAAAACCCTGAAAATGACACCCATGAGGAAAATTTCAGAAATTTCGTTCGGCGCCATCTTGGAATTTTATTTTGACCACAAATTCGCATTTAGCGACCCCAAAAACCCTGAAAATGACAAGCATGACGAAAGTTTGAAATATTTCGGTCGGCGCCATCTTGGAATTTTATTTTGACCACAAATTCGCTATTAGCGACCCCGAAAACGCTGAAAATGACACCCAAGACGAAAATTTCAGAAATTTCGGTTGGCGCCATCTTGGAATTTTATTTTGACCACAAATTCGCATTTAGCGACCCCAAAAACCCTGAAAATGACCCCCATGACGAAAGTTTGACATATTTCGTTCGGCGCCATCTTGGAATTTTATTTTGACCACAAATTCGCATTTAGCGACCCCAAAAACCCTGAAAATGACAAGCATGACGAAAGTTTGAAATATTTCGGTCGGCGCCATCTTGGAATTTTATTTTGGCCACAAATTCGCTATTAGCGACAACGAAAACGCTGAAAATGACACCCAAGACGAAAATTTCAGAAATTTCGGTTGGCGCCATCTTGGAATTTTATTTTGACCACAAATTCGCATTTAGCGACCCCAAAAACCCTGAAAATGACCCCCATGACGAAAGTTTGACATATTTCGGTCGGTGCCATCTTGGAATTTTATTTTGACCTAAAATTCGCATTTAGGGAACCCAAAAACCCTGAAAATGACAAGCATGACGAAAGTTTGAAATATTTCGGTCGGCGCCATCTTGGAATTTTATTTTGACCACAAATTCGCTATTAGCGACCCCGAAAACCCTGAAAATGACACCCAAGACGAAAATTTCAGAAATTTCGGTCGGCACCATCTTGGAATTTTATTTTGACCTAAAATTCGCATTTAGCGACCCCAAAAACCCTGAAAATGACACCCATGACGAAAGTTTGAAATATTTCGATCGGTGCCATCTTGGAATTTTATTTTGACCACAAATTCGCAATTAGTGACTCCTACAACCACGAAAATGACACCCATGACGAAAGATTCAAAACTTTCGGTCGGTGCCATCTTGGAATTTTATTTTGACCACAAATTCGCAATTAGTGACTCCTACAACCACGAAAATGACACCCATGACGAAAGATTCAAAACTTTCGGTCGGCGCCATCTTGGAATTTAATTATGACCACAATTTCGCAATTAGCGACCCCGAAAACCCAGAAAATAACACCCATGACTAAAGTTTCAAAACTTTCGGTCGGCGCCATCTTGGAATTTTATTTTGACCACAAATTCGCAATTAGCGACCCCGAAAACCCTGAAAATGACACCCATGACGCAAGTTTCAAAACTTTCGGTCGGCGCCATCTTGCAATTTTATTTTGACCACAAATTCGCTATTAGCGACCCCGAAAACCCTGAAAATGACACCCATGACGAAAATTTCAGAAATTTCATCTTTTTCATTTTACCACGTATTCACAATTACCCACCATGAAAACTATGAAAATTACACCCATGATGAACGTTTCAAAAATTAGGGTCGGCATCATTTTGGAATTTTATTTTGACCACAAATTCGCATTCAGCGACCCCAAAAACCATAAAAATGACACCCATGACTAAAATATTGGCAATTTCGATCGGTGAAATCTTGGATTTTGATTCTATAACAAGTTTTTTTTTTTTTTTTCCTTTCTTTTTAGTCCGTCCGTTTATGTTTTCAATAACATAAATATTTAGGTAGTCAAATAATTCAATAAATAAAATACGTTATGCCATTTTTTTGAAACTAAAGTACACACTATAAGTTATTATTTATTTACCATTTATTTTATTTTGTAGCTGCGTATCGACTTCGTGCTCCTGGCGCGCGCGCCATGAATGACCGCGCCGAGAGTGCGTTCCGCGGAGCGCGTTCCAAAGATTTGAAGTATATCAACTAAGCGCGCCTGGCGCGCGTGGCAACTGTTCCAGTGTTTGACCGTTCATCATGGAAGCTAGTCGTGTACGAGCAGCAGCATCTTCTCTAAGCGATTTATTATGATACGAAGAACTTTTGCTGTTCCACAAAAGTTCTTTCTTACCATATAGCTGAATTAATTTGCGGCAACTTAAGTTATCCATAATTATTATTCGGAGCGCAACAAACACAAAAAAATACGACGACCCGTCTCAATTGGCGCGCGCGCCACGACTGATGCGTGGTAAAAAACCGACACCCGACGGAACAGACCGCTCCGCGTTCGGGCGCTCCAACGAACACCTTGGCGCGCGTTCCAAACTGGTATCCATTTCGCGCGGCTGCAGCGCGCGCCAATGTTCGATCTCTCGGAGCGCGAAGTCGATACGCACCTTAACTCTCGTATTTTAGTAACTTTTAAAAGCAATAGTAAAATAAACCTTCTCTACACACCTTTACTGTGGCTTTTTTGTCGACTTTTGCGCGCCACTCGCTTCGCGGTAACAGTGGCGCGATAAATACCTACTTTGTAGGCAAAAGCTAGCCTTAAGCGAGATGTGGTTGTAGGCAGTAGATATATCTCTGCATAACCTTTCGGTAAATTGTATAGGCGTGATTTTATGTACAATTTTATTGCTGCTTTTTACATGTGTCACATGTAAAAAATTTACTCGCACACTGTTCCGTTGTTGTGGTTGAAATAGGTAATTTTCCTATATTTGCAATATTTGTAATTATGTGAGAACCATGTTCCTATTTATCAAGTGAAGGAATTTACCTGTTAGTGCTTGTAATACTTTATACCTATATGTAGTATAGTAGTGCGGGTTGCATCTTCCTCACGTATATGAATTTATTAATGTACTTATGTAAATATTGTGTAAGAGTAATTATGGAGTTTTTTGTGCGTTCTTCTCCATAACAAGCTACTTTTCCGAATGTACGGTAGAATCCATTTTTATTACTTGTAAATTTTAATTGTTGACGTTCAAAAGTGCCGCTTAGTGGCCTAGTTGAAATAAATATATTTGACTTTGACTTTGATTTTGACATGTATGGCTTTTGCAATAGTAATTGAAAGCACCTACGTATTCGCTGAGTCCACCACACGTGTATCGAGGGAGCGCCGTGCAGCCTCGATACCCAGGATCTTTGGTACTACATTACGAAATCTAAGTTCACAGAAAACAAATTATAATAACTCTGAAACTATCCAAAAGAAAAACAAAAAATGCGATTCCAAATACCAGATATTTTTAAAAAACAACATTACATTTAGTCAGAAAAACGGTCATCAGTGTATAAGAAGAGGCTGTAATAGCCAACTGCAGACCCAAAACGGTCCCTCGGGCACAAAGCATTACAAATTGTATAATTCATTGCTACAACAGCTCGTCCCTTCTTCAACTGAAGAAATATAGCAATAATTTGTCACTGGTGGCGCACGAACCTTTATTATTCACATTTTTACCGCATCAAATAAAGGAATTAAAATAAATATGTAATACATTTAAGAATAAATTGTAAGAGCATTTGTACCCATTGAACTTGGTATAAGGACAACGAGATGTAAAATTGTCAAGATTTTATACAACTGTGAAGATAAACATATATAAAATATTCATCATCTTAATGCCTTTTAATGTTCCCACTGCTGGGACATAGGATTCCTCTCTGTGAGAGGGAATGGGCCGTAATCCACCACACAGGCCCAGCGCGAATTTTCAAAATCGGTTCAGTAGATCCAAAGATTACCCCCTACAACGTCACAAACTCACAAAATTTACCTCTTTATAATATTAGTATAGAAGAAAAATATAGACATCACTGGACACAGTATTAATATTATTATTTTAAATCAGAATCCTATATTTTACAAGATTCTCTAAAAATATTTTCAAAGAATAATTTCTATACTTTTACTTTCGATGATTCTTTTTTCTAATCTTCTTCTGTCCGCAATTTATTTTTAAAATTAATTGTTGTATAAATACTGCGGACCAGTTTTTTACTCGTAAGACTCAATGGCAATCAAAATAAGCATAAATAAAAAGTAAACAAGTAAGACGTTTTTAATTTCAGAAGGTGCCTAACCATATTTCCATACTGATATTATAAATGTGAAAGTAACTCTGTCTGTCTGTGGCAGAACCGATTTAGTTGAAATTTAGTATGAAGATAGTTTGAAACTTTCCATTGGACGGACTTAGGATAGTTTTTATACCGGTAGCGTTCCCTTTGGACGATATACACGGGCGAAGCCGTGGGCAGAAAGTAAGTCACTACATATTATAAAATAAAGTCCCCCGTCGCGTCTGTACGCGATCAACTCAATAATTACTGAACGGATTTTTATGCGGTTTACACCAATAGAAAGAGTAAGAAACGCGGAATGTTTTTGTTTTTAATTTGTCACTGGTGAAGCCACGGGCAGAAGCAAGAACTTAATATTTTGTAATTCCTAAATGTAAATTCTTGATTCTGACCAGGAAAACGTATTGTAACCCACAACAGAATTTAGTTCGGCCACAAACAGCTTCCATTAGAGGAGACATCACGACAACATGTTGCTACCTGTCCGGCGTGATATATCGCGGCCCGCGCCTAATTGCTTGACTTTTTGTAGTACATTGTGTGTTCTGCCATCTTTATGTTTTTAGACATAATTACGGACTTTTTGTGAAGAAACAGGGATAATGTGCTATTATACAGGGCTACAAAGATCATGTTTGGTGCTTGAATGACATCATAGAACCCTATCTAGCTGGCAAGGTTTTTTAACAATTCAACGTGAAACGTTGATATAGATAGTAGAAGTCATCTTTGCGCGCGGCGCTATGTGTGGGTAAGCATGTGTGGGTGGTCGTTTGCACTGCCGCGAAATTATCACATTAATTAAAGCTATGCATTTACAAACGTACGCATAGAGCACGCACACATGGCGCCGCGCGCAAAGATAAGTTGAACTATCTATAGCTAAGTAGGTGCATAAAGTTTCAGATAGGAAACCTCTGGGACGGATCTTTCTGATTTTCAAAAAGAACACTTCACTTGATTGGGGGCCGCTTGTACAAAAAGTTTCGATCGTTCACTTAAGTAATGCTTGAATCTGAGAATACTTTTGGTGAGTGTTTACTGTCCTATACTGATTCACAAAAAAAAAACATAATTTAAAAATCTGAAAACTTTGCATATACTGCATCAACACCCCATATTTAGAGTTGCGCCCGTGTGGAATTGAATCGGACCACACTTGGTCGTTAGCGCTGCGGTTTAATGACTTAAATGGTCCGGTGACATAATGACCTTTACAGCTGATTTGGCCCAGTGCGATTCAAGTGCGGGTACCGATTGGAAAAGTGGAGTATTCAAAATAACATATAAAAACATATTTGTTAGTGAAACTGCTGTTTCAAGTTGTTGCAAACGGGAGTGATATGAAGTTTCGAATGACGATTTTGCGACGAACGCTATTTCAAAAAATATTACGAGTGGTACGCCAGTTCGAAAACACATTGAGTCAAAAACCGCTATATCGAATGACGTTGCCGCGAAAAACTGTTTGACTGGTACGCTAGTATAAAAGATTGAGTCAAAAACCGCTATATCGAATGACGTTGCCGCGAAAAACTGTTTGACTGGTACGCTAGTATAAAAGTTTCGGTATCGAAATCTACTGTTACGAATAGCATATCCCAATCTGAATTTATCTGGGAATCGAACTCGCGATCAAGTGATTACCAAAAACTACCTGCGCAACGATGATAAAACATATAATAAAAACGACATTTTTAACTATATTCGGTAGATGCGAAACGTACAGGACGATAAGTGTGGCAACGCTTGGGGGAGGTCTATGTCCAGCAGTGGACGGCTTTCGGCTGAAAAGATGATAACTTAGGATATGCTAGAATAGACAGATTGATAGAAGAAGATTGGATAGAAGCGCGCATTTGTTGTCAAGTGATTCGAAATTATTGGTGAATTAGAGGTTTGGTTATTCGAGATCGCATGGCTAAGGCGTAAAGTTTTTCGTAGTAGCATGCATTCGTTGTTAAGTATTTCGTATTAGGTAACTTACGGGGACGTGTTATTCGTAGTTACACTTTTCTAAGTCACGCAATACACTCCTATTAGAGACTCATATCATAGATTAGATCGTAGATACCGCACGGCCTATAGTTTAGGTGAAGCCACAAAACTCAGCTGATTCTTGTAAACACACGCGCTCACGCTCGCACAAGCAATAAAACTACGCTGATTTTAGTTAGTATCTCAGGGACCGTCGTGCAATAACTTTGAATTAAAAATGCCGTCCTGTGTTTTCAAGTGGTGCAAAAACAACACCATAGTGAACAAGAAGTCTTTAGGAATATCGTTTCACACGTAAGCACACGCAGAAATATTTGTATTTTTGGTTTTTCAACATAATTTTGGGTTTATTCGGAACAGGTAATGTTTTTTCCTGAAAATGACATATTGGAAGAGTGTTGCCAGTCATTCTTATTTCTAATTGCCCAAAATGTGGGTAAGTAAGCAAAGTCAAATAAAAATAATTAAGTAGAGAGTTGAACTAATTAATGATTATTTTCTGTTCAAATCACATGAATACATAAATATAACATACATAATTATTTAAAAATACACAAAAAGTACCTACAACCTATTTCTGGCATTTTTCTTAAATTAAAAAAAACGACCTTGAAGTAGATGCCTCCGATTGCATGACAGAAATAGGTCACCTTGTTTCAATCTTTTTTAAAGTTCACTAAGTTTGTTAGTATTCTGTAATAAGTTAATGCTCTATTTCGTACTTACTTAAATACAAATACTTTTCATTCCATCTGAAAAAGTTAATTCCATGGAATGGTTGTTTTTGTAATAAAAAATTATATTTTTGTAATAAACGTGTTTCACATAACCTTTGTTGTATTTTTTAACCGACTTCCCAAAAAGGAGGAGGTTCTATGTTCGACATTATGTTTGTAATTTTTTTAACTTTTTAGTAAAAAAAACCTGTTCTGAGCTGCTCGGTGTTCTTACACATGAGCGACTGCACGCGTTAATTAAAAACAAACAGATAGATTTCCTTTCACATTTGCATATAAAGTACTTACTTATAATACACACAACCGATCTTTGTGTGTCTGAAGTTAGTTCTGTCAACTTTTGCGCAAGAAACAGTTAAACTGCATAGAGTAAGCGAGATAGGATGATGCGACAAACGTAAACGAGTGAAAGAGACAGTTATACAATGCTATCTGCACTTTCAATATTGACACAAAAATCGCTACTGCGCAGGCTCTTGCAGCCAATTCAGACACACAAAGATCCGTTGTGAGTATTATAAAATTAATATTTAATCCCATTAAATAATTTGAGGGACTTTTTAAAAAAAAGTGGCAACACTCCAGTGACTCACACATATTTAAAAAAGTAGCTTCACCTAAACTATAGGCCGTGCGAAATCTACCTTTTTTACTTGATCTGAGATTAGAGATAGTGGATTTCAATACCGAAACTTTCATACTAGCTGTAGAAGAAACTGAATGAAATGTATCAACCACTCACCTGCACTGCACTTGGTGATCAGCTTCCTTCTCCTTGGGGTATCCCGGCAGGTGATGATAGCTCGCTAGTTGCGTTCTAGGACGTGCTGAATCTCGGGTTGGCCTTGTATTTGTAGTTTATGTCGTTTTATCGCGTTTTTATAATTGTTTCGGGAGCGCCAGCTAATAGCAGAGTATCGGTTCGCGGCCGGTTGATCAGACATCTTTTACATAGGAGGCAGCACTTGTCGCTGCTTAAAGTGCGTTCGGAAATTGCTGTGGCTGATACATTATTTATTAAAAATTAAAGTGAATCTAAATTATATTTCTGTAGGCTTGTGCTAGCTAATAATATTGAAAACATAACAATTAAAGAATAATACGGAACACTAGCGTACCAGTGAAACAGTTTTTCAAAACAGCGTGTTCGCGGCAACGTTATTCGATATAGCGGTTTTCGACTCAATGTGTTTTCGAACTGGCGTACCACTCGTAATATTTTTCGAAATAGCATTCGTCGCAAAAACGTCATTCGAACTTCATATCACTCCCGTTGCGAACAAGGAAAACAGATGTAACTTAATTGCATATGCCAAGATACATTTTATTACACAAATTCAATTATTAATTAAAGCAATATGGATGTTTGTATCGTCGTAATTTTTTGTTCGCGAGGCAAAAGAATAATACGTGTCCAATGTTTAGGTTAGGTATCTAACTGACGGACTAAACATGTTTTTTTTTGTCAACTACCCTATTAACGAAACTGCACAAAAATGACGCAAATCGATATCTCATAACGATAAATAAATGAAATAAAATATCTAAGTTCGATCTAACAAATTCTTAGCTAATAAGCTGTTCATTAGTAATAAAAGCCACACGGATCGGTCTTTACGGTTAAGTAACGCTCATAGAGGTCGGTTCATGAATGGGTGGCCATCAATTATGAAACGAAATACCTCTATGCTTCGGAAAGGACGTTGCCGGCTGTCTGTATGTAATGTAGATCTTTGTCAGTCATTACGAGTAGTCAGAAGACAAAACATCTGACACCAGTATTACCAATGAATATCACAATCACATCAATACAAAACAAATATATTGGTAGTAACACGTGCGACAAAGGATCGTGTTACCCAGTATCTGGATGAGCACTTTTACTTCTAAATGCTGGTTGGACATTATAATCCTCAAAATAAGGGCAGCGTTCTGGTCGTGATTTCTTTTAATTGAGTTTTTATTTTGAATTTCAGAAGATATGCCACAGAACGAGGGAAAAACGGGCGTCAGTTTTTTAGTTTGGTTCTGGGGGGTGACCACAAGCTCTTAGAGCGGTATCAATTTGACCTTGTTTCATGTTTTCGTACCATGACGTCGTTTAAGAAAGCTCAATTTGATAACGCTACGAAGTTTGCTTTTGTTTAGGTTTTGATAATGTTTGGATGCCGATTTTCTTATAGTTCATTCAAAATTCAAACCACAGCGTGCTTTTTTGACAACCAGCGATATCGTTTTTACTACAATTTTTGGTTTTGTTTGACAGTTAAAAAAAGTTGCTTTGGCGGGCTCGATTTATCAACATTTTCCAAAATATATACAAAAATTATCACTTCCGTGATCATACGGTAAGTAAAACGTATTTATTTACGCATTTATTGGATACATAACCTCTGCCAAGCCCTACAGAGCTACAGGCATCATGTTATGTTATTACCTATCTACGTAGGTAAACTTGTTGATTGATTTGTGTATCTCATGCGATTTTAACATATGTGGACTAAATTTCTTGTTTGATTCTAGGTGGCGAATGCATAATGAATGGCGAGTAAACCCATGAAATCATGGAGGGCAGTGCAGACGCTACGTGAGCCATCGCAACCTACTACCGCCGCGCCGTCAGCTTGTGTCTACCGACAATAAGCACAATGCTTGGGATAGATAACCAAAACAGCAGCACATGATATAATTAAAGGCTCTAAGTGTATAAAACTGTTCCAGTTCGAGGATAAATAATAAATAAAAGAAAACTGATAGAGGCCAACAAACGCATCGTGAAGCTGAGGGAGCTAAAATATATGAAACCTGTAAAACCTACGTACGACGAACGAAGAATGCATTTGGTGTTTTGTGATGCTTGTGCTAGTGTCTCACGTTATTGCTTATGGCTGCTTTGCTGTATTAATCCTTAATGTGCTTGTGATGACTGCCTAGTCTTGTTGTGTGTGATAACCATGGACATAATCTCAATGGTGGTAGATAACTGATAACCATCTGCATCTTACCCGACTGCGTTAACAATATTGTGTGTTGGTTTGTGCACCTACTGTGATGTAATCAGGTAATAAATGTTTTTGCAGCTGGAGAATCAATATACTTTTATACCCCACGTGTTGTACATTATATATTATTATCGTCAAACTCATCCATTCTACTTACCCTGAAAATATTCAAACAAACTCACGCCTCTTTCCCATGTGGGCAAGCAGAAACTACAACGCTACCTACTACGGTCCTAACATACTACTTTTGCTTCATTTACATCCATACATCTAGTCATACGAGGACACCGGTAATGAGGCCCTCAGCCTCTGACAGCCCACCTGACCTTTCTGGAGAACATTACTAATTAGATCCGTGTATGACCTAGGACGTCCCCTACCGGGTGGCGTTTTCACTCACATCTGCCTTGTAAATACCTTTTCTTAGTCGCCTTTTATTCATCATATAACTACCTATATTTAGAGGTATTTACTATACTTAGTTAATTTATACGTAATACGTAGGTATGCCTATTTTAAAAAACCCCATCTGCACGCTGATTAGGTAAAACAACGAAGTTTATGTAATACCTACTCATGCAAGCACCTAAGATAACTAAACAGATTGTAAGCAAATGACGAAGTATAGTACCTAAGTGTAGTTACTTCTTGTTAGATACTAATTAGAGTTGTAATTATTTTGTTTTTTTTTATCTAATTAGCATGTACAAACATATATAACTAAATCTAATTCGAATGTTAAAAGTTGATAAAGATAGTTTTTTAAAGAATTGTCATGAGATATCATACATGTTAATAATTACGCGCAGAACTTGAAAACATGATTTTTTGTTTGTGGAGATTTTTTGTTGAGGTTAGTGTCAAATGAAAGGTATTGGTCTAAAACCATTTTATCCGTTTGAGTCATGTAAATCGGTCCACACGTTTCCAAGATAATCGCATATCATTATAATCAAAATGTAAACAAACCAGAATGTTTCGTTTTTGTTCTAGAAACTTTTAATTATGGTAAAATGTGTAAATTTTATTATTGTAATTATTTGTACGTGGTTAAAGCCTATCATTTAAGACCAAATTTGTAAGGATTATGTAGAAAATTGAATAAAATACACGGCTCCAAAGATTTCGGCTAAGTCAAAATGAACGCAAAGATGGTCCATAAACACGCGGGTGTCAATTTGGGAATGACGGGCCATATACCTATAAGATGGGAGACGGGCCACTGGACAGATGAATTCAGTCGCAGCCAGAGATTACTATTATAAACTGGTCGCAGCTCAGCCGGAAGGAGAAAAGCCGAAATCCGCGGAACCAATTCTCAAGAAAATCCGCCTTTTATTTCTGGTTCTTTCTTCAGTCAAAAACGTGGATCCTTGGGTGTCCTTTCGTACTACACTACATACGCATTCAGGGGTGCGTGGTGACGTGTGCCACCAGCTGAGTAAGCAGGGAACGCAAGACAAACATAAGTGGGATACTGTCCCAGCGGGGGCGACCGTGGATAGGTACTTACAACATCCAGGCACCTAACCTCCACCGCAACAATATATATATGTGTACACATTTTACTTAATGTTATCTCTCCACTACCTTTGGTTGACTGATAGAGAATGCCTTAGGCATTAAATCCGCCTATGGTCCTGTATGTTGCATGAAGTTTTATTATATAAATAAATCTGGTTAACATGACAAAACCAACTAATGCTGTCTTATTACATCAAACACTACAAATACTTCAATAAAATAAAACATAACACTGTTTTTAAACACAATTATTTATTAGGTAGGTCTACTTTGAACAGAAAATGCATTACTGATAAAGTCATAGTTAAATTAACATATTTCAACGAGCTCCATGCTGGACACATATCATTGTTTTCTTACACTCCAAGGAACATAGAACATTTATAGTAGTCTAACCCCATGCTAACCTTTTTTATTTTAAGGCGGTTCTGGGGCCAAAATAGAAAGCGCTGGGTTTGGTTAAGTTCTTTAGCAAATTAGGATAAAACTGTAACTTAGAAAGAAAGAAAAAGTGTTTATTTGCCACAAAAAAAACATACAAATTCATCATCTCACTTTCTTCATTTCTTACTATTAGGTGCTTAAATAATTTACTGATTATTTCAGAATATTTCTGGTTTTTGATGACATATACATGATGTCATGACTGTTCTGTAGAAATCAGGCCTATTATATATATTTTTTTGCCAGTGGACAATGGTACTTTTTCTTACTTTTAGTAATGGTAAGGTTTTTCATTGTATATAACCACAACAGAGTTTGGCTCTTGTTTGGCAAAATTGTGGTGAACTGGTGAACAATTTTTCATATTTGTAGGTATCCATTTCTGAGTGATAATCAATGGTGAATGGTGAAGATGATGGCTTCTTCCTTTCAACTCACCTCCATTCAAAAAGCCAGTATCTGATCCTGTAGACAAATAATGAAATATGAGTCCTGAGTTTTATAGAGTAGGCAGGTGCTAGCTGAAAAACAAGATACATTTATTTGACAGTCACAACCCACCAGCAACAGTGTAAATGACAGTAATGAAATACTGAGACAAATTGCAATAAACTTGGCCATAACGAAAGGGTTACCAACTCAGCATTTGCTGGTCGTCAGACACCCAGCACTGGTTTTCAGTTGGCACCCAGAAGAAGAAACCCAAGACCAGTATTATATTATCTGTGCCTCTGGCCAGGCTAAATGGTACAAGATGTAAACTATTACATCAAATATTATGGTGATTGTCTTGGGAACCAAAGTTCCCAAAAGGCACTTGTTTGTCTATTATTGTGTCTACTAATTAGCACTCAAGGGGTTAAAGTAAGTTTTTGCATTTAGAATAGCATAATAATATTAACTAAAACTTACCAATACACAGTAATAGCCATTGATGTAATAAAAGGAGGTAATAGCAGATTTATTAATCCTGCGAATATGTCTTTAAGATGGGGTGTTTAACAGAACATAATTATGGTTTGGTCCTGCCATACTTTGCTACGAGTGTATCCTGTAACAAAATTAGAATATTGTGTTAGGTATTAACCAAAAACAGGTGCACTTAATAAATGAGTTAGTAAGTATATAATTTTATTTTCTACAAAATAACCAATCTTTTAAGAATAAGATTATAGATTACCTTCTTTAAGCCAAGTTAGCGGAAAGAAGCACAATGTTATTTAATTATTTTTCACGCCAGAGGACTTTATCATCTCTGTCAAGCTTTTCCGGTTGCGATTAACTTATTTACAGCTTCTTCATTATTTGTACGTGCCGCTCTTTTGTAGTTGGACAACAAATCATTTTCATTTACAGCATCCAAATAAAATTGTAGGCAAATCATTATTTATAAAAAACATGGACTTGGCTCCATATCGTCCAATTCGTCTATATAGGGTATAATACATCCCCTTGTCACCAAGGAGAGTTTTGAAGACAGAAATTCGTGATAACATTGTGATAACGGCAATTTTGGATAACAATCTTTAGGTCACAACTATTGGACATGTTTGTAGATATATGTAAGCGTCTCTTTGTTCATAAAATACATGGCAATCCTTTTGTCACACAACTCACAACAAACACACAACAACTTTGTTGTAAATTACTTTAAAGCAACGAAAATAATAAGGTACGCTTGTAAACAGAGCTCATACGACAAACAATGGAGGTTATAAATAATCCGACCAATTTAAAAATACAAGCTTACAAAGTAAAATGGTAAGATTTGTTGCACTCTTTAATTTGTTATCATAATAATATGGAAAGTCAAGCCACAGGTAATAAATTATATCATACTCAATCTTTTGAGATGCTTTACAGTGTCAGCTATTGGTTTTGATTTCAATAATACTTATTTTTTCTTTAAATTTATTATATTGTTGTAAAATACACTTAAGAAAATAATAGTGTAAATGTTTGACATGAATGTTTAGTATGGTATATAATTCTATTTGGTTTTTATATGAAATAAACATCTCATGATAATTTTTATTTTAAATTTTAGTGATAGCAAAAACGACATTCTAAAAACCTTTTTTTACTTCGCTAGCAATTCTATATCGGGAAATAGATAAATATTTCAAATCATTCGTTCATTCCCAACACTAATCGGCATCAATTTGATATCGTTTAACTAAGGTGAGGGTACGATAATGAAAAGTCTCAATAAGAGCTTGAAACAAAGCGTACTCAAATTGGTATTGTTTTGTAAAAGGTGGGGGTAGGCCCCCTGAAATCGGTAGTTCCCCTGTCAGGCAACCTGGAAGACGCACGCTGCAAACTATGGCAGGACAGTTTTCACCCACCTACTCATTATTTACCAAGCGAGCATCTTCCCGCAGCGTCTAACCTTCCATGGGCTACCCGAAACTCCCTGAGTCGCCTCAGAAACCAAGTAGTAAGGTGTAACACGACAGATGAGCAGTAGGGTGTGTATGTGGTGCCGAGTCGCAAAAACATGCTCCACCTCCTTTCCTGACATCTGTGCCCCAAAACATGAAGCCTGGGTGACCTATTCGCTACCACCGACGAAGCCGACACGATGCAGAAGAAGAAGCTTAACTAATACCGTTCCTGAAGAAACTACGAGGTGTTGAAAGGGTATGATGACGTGTCAGTCATTTGCTGATGGGTGATAATACCCCTCCCACATAGCGCAGCTATGTCAGAAACGATCGGTGATAACAGTGATTTCATCATCTTCAACTTGTAGTTTACTGTCTGACAGTGTAGGGCATTAAAGTAGGTAAAATAAAATGTTAATGTCTTTTGTTTATTTTTTTTTAATCTCTATACTAATTTTTTACAAAAAATAGAACAAAAAAAGCAAATGAATGGATGAAATTTGTTTAAAAAACCCTTTACATAAAATAATCGTATTATTTCTTACGCGTCAATTATGTCAGCCAAAACACAATTCAACACTTTCAATGCTCATTTTTTGATTCTCTACTTGACGAATATCTCCGATCCACAAATCAACTATTGGTAGCCTGTAAACGTTGGAGCTTTGTAGTTCTATGATCGTACTTTTCCATTCAGTACTTCCTGGCTGAAATTGTAATGATTTCAGATTAAATATTTACTATGTACGTGATAAAAGGGGATAGATGAAGTCCAGCAGCTCATAAAATTATATTTTATATTGGAAAGATAAAAAAATAGCACAAATGTTTTTATGTTCATGGTAAAATTAAACAATGAGGAAAGCGTTTACTGCAGCCATTAAACTGACAATATATAGCCCTTTTAAAACTGCAAATTTAAAATACAGAATGACTTCGTTTATCTTACCTCGCATTTGTCGGTATCTTGTGGTACGGTATAGAAGATTGGTGATTCATTTGTTGGATACGGTCCGATCACAACATCATTCCAAGCCCACAACTTCACTGATGCAGACATGTTGTGTTTAGAGTACGGAACTGAGTCCAAGCAGTTATACTTAAGGGTTTGACGAACGGTGTGTGATCGCTCCCGCAACCAAGTTAGTTGTTCTGCTGAAATCTGAAATAAATAATTATTAATTTTAGTGATCGGATAGTGCTAATACATAATAAAATTCCGACATTGTCAACTGAACTAAGACCAATTTGATTGGTTATTTTAAGACTTTATGTGATTATAAACACATCACCAACACCATCAACACTTTTTGTTCCTACTATTCTTCTCTGTTACCTTATGATTGTTGCTTCTGTGTTGTGTGTGTGTTGAATGAATATTTTTTTTTCTTTTTCTATTCTCTTTTATCACTAACTCATAATAATTAAAGACTATAGAAAAAGTGAAAACTGAAGCTGGTTTTGTACAAGTGGATGCGATCAAATGGGCGTCGTCACTAGACAACATTAGCTTGATATTTCACTATATTTATGCTTCGTCCCGTACACTACACATCACGAAGACGTTCGTTTAGTCATTTTTAAACTAAGAATCCAGGAGAGAAACCAAATTTTTTTATAAATAAAATGCCATATTTATGGTATGAAGGCGAGATGGGGTTTGAGCCAAGTATGCGAGTACATACATGGCGAAAATTTGATTGCTAAGAGAAGCAGTAGAAACGGATGAGAGAAAACTGAAACTAAATTTGTAAATAATGTATTTTATGAATGTTACTTACACTATCATACAATGCTTTCATATGAAAGTTCATTTCGTTCAACCAAAACGCTTCTCCTTTTTTGGATTTATGATTACTTTCCGGGGTCGAAGTATTTAAGCGAATACATGTCTCCAAGCTTGTCATATTGCAGAATACTTGTATTGGTTTCGCCAATGTTGCTCCCAAATAATAATTGCCTGAAACAGAATGTCAGAAACAGTCTCTAGCGTTACATAATATTATAAAAATAATTAGGTAACGTTACTGAAGTTGAGAAACAATTACCGGACATTCCCCTACTGACAAGATTGACTGTTTTGAGGGACAAAAATAATTTTGCCGTTGGAAAACTGTTGTCATATATCGCAGTGAGTTTACTAACTGCATATAAGTTAGTTATAATTTTTGTATGTTGCTACAAATTTACGGTTTTAGGGTTATTTCCTTTACTTGTGTGTACGATAAAAATAAATCTTGCCAAATTTCATGATTCTAGGTGAACGGTAGAAGGTTTAGATTTTGATTTCTATGCGAATATCAAATATGCGGCATAAATATCCGTATCTTGAAGAAGGTAATCCCGTCTAAGATATTCTAAACTACACAAAAAAAACCCTAAGAAATAGAAAAAAAAAAGAAGGAACAGAAAATAAGAACATAGGTACGCCTATTTCAAAGAAATCTCTCCCAGCATACCTGCGAGAGGAGAGTTGAAAAAAAGATATGTGGAACCGTGTTTACAGGGACAATAAAAAGAAAAATATATAAAACAAATCACTATAAAATAGAATAAAATATAACTTATTAATATATACTCTCATAAACATGCATATTAATCAATTAAATATTACAATAATAAATAATATCATAAATAAATAATAGGTAATATATGATTATTTGCAACTATAACCGAATGGAAAGATGGTGTTCTTTCTCTCTTTTTTTAAGAACAGCAAGAGTTTTGTAGTCCCTTTTTAATATCGGTTTGTCTGATTTATAAAGTTGACAAAAGGACTTTAAAAAGCGACATTCTATCGACCCTAAAGATTGCCATTTAATCAAAAATTTATGGCATTGCTATGCGCCACATAAATATTAAAAACAGTACGATCAATATGAGGTTTGAGGTTTGAGATGTATTTATTTCCCATAAAAAAATACTTTATTTACATGAGAAATGATTAACTAATTTAAATATACGTTATTGATTTACGTACAGTTTTAGCAAAAATAAATTACGATATACAAAAATATTCTAAAAGTGTAGGGTAATCGAAAAATAAATTAACACCGTCAGAACCATAGACATAGCGCAACTAGAAGTGGTATGTCATTACTAAGGTGCCCTCTTTTTTTTAAACATATATTATGTAATTTTAAGTGTTTATTGACATGGACATGGATTTAGCATTTTTAATGTTGTTTGGTAGTTTATTATACAATGCAGCACCTTCGTACATCACATTTTTTTGCCATAGTTGGTGCGTGGTGAGTATAATTTGTATGTCATTTTTAATGTTGTTTGGAAGTTTATTAGACAATTCAGCAACTTCGTATGTCACATATTTTTTTGCCATTGTTGGTGCGCGGTGATATGTCATTTGCATTTCTAAGCCTAATATTGTATCTTTTTTTTTTTTTGTATTGTATTTGTGTGTGAATGAAAATAATTAAGTATTTTTCTTATTAAAATGCAAGTGATATTGCTGACATTATGTCACTTTACGAAGACCGTTAGGTTGATTGGTAAACTTGGACTAGTGGAATTGGTAACCCTTTCACTATGGGCACGCTGAGCCCAATATCACTACATTATTTAGCAGTATTTTTCAGTCTGTCAAGGAAAGGTTATGTTTTTCGCGCGTATCTTGTATGCATGTATGTTTGTATGTATGTAATATTCTTTATTACCTCATATCTTTCAAATTACGGCCTGACGGATGTTTATAATTAAGACATCGTTAGATAGGTCTTGACTGCCCTAGTGTTCTTAGCCGAGTGCCATGAAAAAAAAGAACAATTTTTTTTTTTTTCTATAAACCCATCGAGTGGGGTATCAAAATGAAGGGCGAATATGTATTAAAGTCATTCGAAGAAAAAAAATACTAGAAAGTTGTAAATAAAAAAAGTTAATTTAAATTAAAAAAAACTCGCCTGCTTAAGAAGCGAACTAAAAAGTAGTAAACAAGGAAAAAACTTGCTGTGCAGTCGGAGGATACATATTCGCAAACTGACTGACCCCTGATCCTATTATATTTTCTTATTTATTTATTTATTTAAACTTCATGTACAATGGTGATACATAGGCGGACTTAATGCAGCAAGGCATTCTCTACCAGTCAACCTTTGGGTTAAAAAGGACAACAGGTGGTAGGAGTACAAAATAAAAATGAACAATAATTAAAGTCGGATATTAATAAACTATCTAACTAATAAAATACATAAATAATTTCTAAAACAATAGGCTAATATATATTATAATAAATATCATATTCTAAATGAAACAGAAATTAAACATAATAACTAAGACGAAGACCGAGCTATATATGAGAGGACAAGTAAGAGTTCCGGATTCTACGCTTAAATGAAAATTTACTCTCAGCTTTTTTTTATGTCAAGGGGAAGGACGTTCCAGAGTTTTATAGTAGAGACAGCGTAAGAATTAGATATAAACCCAGTGCGGTGAGAAGGAATTTGGAGATTTACTTTGTGTTGTGTTTGTGTCGATTTAATGTTTCTATTTATATCACACTAGCTTCTGTCAGCGGCTTCGCCAGCGTGATAAGTGTTTTCTTATCCCAGGGGAACATTATATCGGCATAAAAAGTAATTATTTCAAACTTAAATCTATCTCAGTGCCGTTCACCCGTTCTGGCGTGATTAGGTAACAAACATACATCCAAACTTTCACATTTATAATATTATATAAATATAATATATTTATAGTAGGATAATAAATGAAGAATAATAATTAATGTCATAGAAAAAAAATTGTTATTCTCACCGCTTTTTATACCGGAAGCAGATTTACAAGTTCTATCTCCTGGAGAATCCTCTGCTCCGAAGCTGTCGCCGAATGTTTCATCAGGATCACCATCTGGAATAAGAATATTTCAACTTAAGTATTTAACACGTTGAACGCCGCTTTAATTTTTCAGCCTTTCTGCTTGGGCCGTGGGTCGTTGTCGACATATAAAAGTTCTGTTGGAGAAGCGGCGGTCAAAATATGACCACGAGTCAGAGGCAATTAAGCATCTCTATTGGGCCGTCGGGCTCAGATATGAAACTAATATGTATTTGATGTGACTCCTGCGGTCCTGCAGATATATAGAGTGTATTTGATTTTTAGTAAAAAATATAACTTAGAGAATTATGACGTATGATTTCATGACGAAAATATTTCAGCAAATTCTAAAGGAAAAATGTAATAATAGAAAGTTTTTTAGATAAATATTCCCTGACTGCAAAAGCGCGTAGGATAATTTATTTCGCACGGCTTCACTGATTTTGAAGAATGTGGTATTAAATGAAAGGTAGGTACATCCTCAGTGACATTTTTTTTTTTTTTTGCCTATTCTGTCCCACTGCAGGGCAAAGGCCTCCTCTTCTTCCTTCCAATCCTCTCAGTTTAGGGCAATTGTGGACCAATCCTGTCGATAGGCATCAAGTTCATCCCGCCATCTTCGCCTGGGTCTGCTGCGGTGTCGCCTAATATTTTCCGGGACTCAAATTGTGGCTGTTTTAGCCCATGAACCGTTTGACATGCGGCAGATGTGTCCGGCCCAGTCCCATTTTAACTTGGCTGCTTTCTGGGTGACGTCGGCGATTTGTGTTTTGCGGTCTGTTATTCTGACTCCCAGAATGCTGCGCTCCATTGCTTGTTGGCTAACCTTAAGCCTGAACCTCTGCTGCGCTGTCAAAGACCAGGTTTGAGCTCCATATGTAAGGATAGGGAGAACGCACATATCCATCAATCTACGTTTATAGCAAATTGGGAGGTCTCCCTTCATGAGCGCCTTCATTGACCAATAGCTCTTCCAGGCGTTTTCGGTGCGGCGTGTAATTTCTTTTTCTTGTCTCGACTGGAAAGAGACTATTTGGCTCAGGTAGATATATTCTGGAACATATGCAATCTCCACACCCTCTAAACACAGTTTCTGCTGGACGCTATTGGTCATGAATTTGGTCTTTGACATATTCATCCGAAGTCCAATCTCGAGGCTCGCCCTGTTAAGGTCACTCAGCATTACGCCAAGTTCAGCTGCCGAAGATGAGATGCTCTATTCTTACCTCTGATAGGCCCATGATGTCCCAGTTGACATAGTTTAGAGCATTCTCAAGTTCAATTAACCGTTTCTCAGTTCTTAGAGTGCGGACATTGTACGTCAATATATTAAGTTTATCGGAATCCTTGTAGCCAGCAGTATTCGCTTAACAGTTTATGAACCTCGCCCGGAGATTATCACCCCTGACTCCAGGAGTTCCGGCATACTGTCGATAGCTTCCCCCCTGGAGCCGCCGAGCACTTGGGGATCGTTTCTTGTATTATCCATGAAGAAAGGGGTTTAGACAAGAAAGCTCACCACGCTTGTCCATTGCGGTTTGGTGAGCGCGCAGTAAGCCTACTAACTTGGCTTGTGGGTGCCGCCGTTGGTATATGAAATACTCGTCCGCCGTCACCCTGAGTCAACATCCTGCACTGATGCCAACTATCCCACTAGAAACCTCGTGTGAACTTCCACGTTCTTAAGCTCTCTAATAGGTGTTAAAAGGATATCCCGCCATTTTTTGGTCATCAGAGCCTCGTTTGTGGGCAGCAAGGTATACCACGTGCAGATGGGGCAGACTTTTGCGGAGTCCAGGTGCTGTGTACTCCTTAAAGAAAGAAAGCTCACCACTCTTGACTATTGTGGGTTGGTGAGCGTGTAGTTAGCCTGCTAACTTGGCTTGTGGGTGCCGCCGTTGGTATATTATGAAAATACTCCTCCGCCACCACCCTGAGTCAACATCCTGCACTGATGCCAACCATCCTACTAGAAACCTCGTGTGAACTTCCACGTTCTTGAGCTCTCTAGTTGGTATTAAATGGATATCCCGCCATTTGTCTGTCGCCAGAGTCTCGTTGGTAAGCAGCAGGGTGTACCGCGTGCAGGTGAGGTTGACATTTGGGGAGTCTGGTTGTTGTGTACTCCCCCTTACACCCCTTACTACCTAATTAAATTAGGTACTTGTATATTAATCTAACAACATAGTTAGGGTTTACTGTACTGGTACAGCTCGTCGGACCAATTGGATATGAATACTGGGGTCTATCAGAGGTTGGTACTCTCAGCAACATTATTCTTGTTGCATATGAACGATCTGCTAATACCCGGAAAACCTTTGGGTATGTAGACGACAGGACTGTTGATGAGAGATAATTATTATACTGGGCCTCAGGTCCGGTCTCTCCGTGAGGCCATGGTGGAGTGTTTCAACCTGTCTGTCTATGAAGACAGTTTCCGAATAGGGCGATGGCAATCTGGTCAAGTTTAATGCTGCCAAAATCAAGGCGTGTCTTTTTTTTTTTTAAAGTGCCAATGCTACCAGGCTCCATCTTTCCGAAGTGTAACCGTGCTGACAACGGGCCATCTTGAGTTTCTTAGCGGTACTTTGACATCGACTCTCAATTTTGACCAGTACATTAAGACAAAGGTTTAGCGGGCTGCCAAAAAGTGAGGCATCCTTGCAAAGGCGAGACGGTACTTCACGCATAACTGCTCAACATGTATCAAGCGCAAGTTCAATCACGCATGGACCCTACCTACCCTGACTGCTCAGCATACAGATGTGGACATACTCCATTCCGATATGCGTGTATTTTTGAAAAGCTGTAATGACTGTTTTAGCACCTAAATAAAGTAGACTAAAAATTAAGAAAGAAAGAAAGAAATGTTATAAAAAAAAGAATTGTTGCTGTCAAATTGCTGAATGGCTGGGTTATTTTTTTGTATTTTTATTAAATCATTGCTGTTTTTAGATTATTTAAATGTTATTGTTGAATTAGTATTATTGAATTGTTATTGTTGAAATTTGACTTATTATGATTTTTGTTTGTGTAGGACATGTAATTTGATTAATTTGGTTGATATTGATGTAATATTTTAAATTTTGTGTTGTTTTAATGTTTGTTTGTGCTAGTCGTAAATTATTTGTGTGTTGTTTGTCTGTTGAACCTAAATGTAATTACGTTAACATTAACTCTTTGCACGTGTTGGGTCACACTGTTAGTGCAAAGAGTAATTGAAATGAATAAATAAATAATAATAAATAAATGGAGTACAATGACTGATATATGTCTATATAGATATATGTTTTGGCCGATTATGTCACAATAGTAGTCCTTCAAGTCCTTCAATTATTAAAACCATAAATTTAATACTTACCAGTTGGAGGCACAAAACAAGGGCAAATTCCAGGTCTTCCAGGAATCCCAGGAGGTCCTACTGGACCAGCCGGCCCCATTGGTCCCACAGGACCCTAAACACGTTACAAAACGGATCAGATATTTCAGTTTCAAACATTATGTTCTAAAATATATATTGGTACTAAAAATGTTATGGTAAAATATATATTGGTACTAAAAATAGATTGGTACTCCTATGTCATTTTCAAGTTTTAATAAAACTTGAAAATGACATAGGAGTACCAATATATTATATAATGAAAACTTGAAAATGACATAGGAGTACCAATATATATATAATGTTATGGTAAAATATATATTGGTACTAAAAATATATTGGTACTCCTATGTCATTTTCAAGTTTTAATAAAACTTGAAAATGACATAGGAGGTACAGATGCATATTATAAAGCATACATAAAATACTAGAATTGACATTATTGGCAATATGTTTTATCTTAATTTTACTATAATTATTAAAAAAAAACTGGCTTTTCGTATCTGTCTGTCGCGATCTTCTCTTTAACTGCTCATCAGTTTTCATCCACCATCTTCGACCTTTTTAATATTCCCACTGCTGGGAAACGGGCCTCCTCTCTGTAAGAGGGAATGGGCCGTAATCCACCACGCGGGCCCAAAGTTTGTAGGACATGCCGGTTCCGCGTGAGGGAACCCTCACGATGTTTTCCTTCACCGTTTTGAGAGCAGTGGTGGTGAAATAACTTACACAAAGTAAAGCGCCTGCCTGGGTTTGGAAATCACGACCTACACCTTATAAGTCACGACCGCTACCACTAAGGCACAACTGCACCCACTCAGTTTTCATCATCATTATTTATTTTGTGTGCCTCACGCAGCCAGATGATTAACATTTTGTAACAGTTTTCTACACGCTTTGTATAATATTCAAAATTTGTTTTATATCTAAACGTTGAATTAAAACAGTAGATAGAATGTTTATACTGTATAGTATTATAGTTCATTATTAAATTATTGTGACAAATCATATTTCTTACCATTTCTCCATCGTCTCCACGATCTCCTTTTAGTCCTGGAATTCCAGGCGCGCCCTATAATAAAATATAATAAATAGTTTATTACGGATGCTCATTCATTATCAAATGCTTTTAATAGTTGTGCAAGACTTACATTGAGACCCCCTGGGCCAATTTCACCTTTATCTCCGCGTGGGCCTTGAGGTCCCTGAAAATGATAGTATGTAATGATTATTTTATTTTACTTATTAGTTTATCGTCGCACTGGAACGCCTTGCAGCAATTACACCAATGGAGCACAATCTTATAATAAACTTAATATAAGTCCAGGTTTCCTCACGATGTTTACCTTCACTGTTGTCAGTGGTGTCCAAGATAAACTTAGAAAGGACATATGAATTGAAAAAACCGGCCAAGTTCGAATCAGACTCGCGCACGTAGTGTTCCGTACCAGTATTGCAAAAAACGGCAAAAAAATCACGTTTGTTGTATGGGAGCCCCACTTGAATATTTATTTTTAATTTGTTTTTAGTACTTTTTGTTATAGCGGCAACAGAAATACATCATCTGTGAAAATTTCAACTGTCTAACTATCACGATTCATGATATACAGCCTGGTGATAGACAGACAGACAGACGGACCGGGCAGTCTTAGTAATAGAGTCCCGTTTTTACCCTTTGGGTACGGAACCCTAAAAAGTCACATTGCTACTAGCTCGGATTCGAACCCAGGAACTCAAGCACGAGAGGCTAGGCTTTAGCCACTGGGCCACCACGACTTAAGGAAAAAACGGATTAAATAAGCCTAAAGTCGCAAACTGGCGTTCACTATGGTGAAATAAAACAAATAGGTTATTACGCATAAGCATTTCATTGAATAATAATGCATATTTAATAATTGTGCAAGACTTACATCCAAACCTTTTGGTCCTATTGGTCCTTGAATTCCGGGTACGCCTAGACTGCCCTGAAAATGGTAAACAAAATGAGTATTTTAATTTACTAGCTTCTGCCCGCCGCTATGCCTACGTGAAAAAAGTGTTTTATTAATCGGTTGAATATCGTAATTAACTGAAACATTTAAAAAGCCATTGTGTCTCACGTAGATTTGCGTTTCAGCATTCAATAGGCTAATCCATGTTCTGGTCAATCCGTTAAACCGTAAAGGCGTCCAAGCAACACAAACTCACATTCGCATTTTTAATGTTTAATTACTAGCTGCCCCGCTCCGAGTCCGCATCAGCCGTTTGAAGTGATGCACTTATTAGGCGGCCTCATTTACGGAGACGCGGTGCGTCGCGCGTCGCGATATACTGCTGCCCGCACTAAATTCAAATATAGGGCGCTGGATGAGAGCGTTCACGTAGAAGCGATGGCGTTTACGTAGAACCGACGCACTGCGAGACGCCACGCTGCACGTGATGCGCGACGCCTCGCATCTCCGTAAACGAGGCCGTATGCCACTTTTCTGGCGACTCGGCGCGTCAAGCGGCGCGGGCGTTGCGGCCCGCCCTGAATTGCAATATATGGCATTGCATGAGAGTGTTCATAGAAAAGCGATTTTACTCGCGTTTGTTTGAGATACTCGTACAGGCGGAGCCCGCGCTAATACGAACGTAAATATTATAGCGATACCCGCTATTGCGCCCAAAGAGGCGCTCGAGACGGAATCTTCTGCCAGTTCTGCTTGGAAATCGCACAACACAGACAGATTATAGTCTGGAATAGCACATAGCCTTTTATTTATTTCATCCCGGAATAAGGTCTCCTTGAGATAAGAAAACACTTTTCACGCGGGCGAAGCCGCTGGCAAAAGCTAGTTGAAAAATAATGCGAAGGTATTTAATAATTGTGTAAGACTTACATTAAAACCTGGTGATCCTTTTTCCCCTTGAAGTCCAGGGAGGCCTCGTGGTCCCTGAAAATTCGTATTAGGAACTGCAACGGTTAAGGAGAAAAACTAATTTTGGGAGTTTTGCCACTAAAATTGTTGCAAGACTTACATTTTCACCTGGTTCTCCCACTTCTCCTTTAACACCGGGTTTGCCTTGAATACCCTTAAAATAAAAATAAATGTTAAAATTTTCATTTTATTGTTCGTGTTTGTTATTTTAATTAAGCTAAAAAAAAACGAGTAACTATAGCAACCAAAGTTACCAAAAGAAAAATAACTTACTTCTATCCCTGGTTCTCCTTTTGTACCTGGTATTCCTGGATCTCCAGCTGGACCCTAAATTTATTAAAAAAGTTATTGTAACAAAATAATATTTGTCTAATACCTACACTTTAAACAATAATCTTGTTCCTAGTATAATAATATTATTTATAAAACCAGCCCAGCACTGTCCCACTACAGAACAAAAGCCTCTTCTCATACAGAGAGCTTTAATCACCACGCTTGCTCTATACGGTGATTTCAAACTTATATTTACTATAAGCTCAGGTTTCCTAGTGATATTTTCTATGACCGATGTTAGCAATGTCCAAGACAAACTTAGAAAATACATATGAATTGCAATAGTTTAAACATGAACCGACGACCACAAATAGAGGCGATCTTAGCCACTGAACGGACACGACACACTTGTAAGATGTAAAGTACCTTTATTTTTACCTGGAAGAAACGGTTCCTGTTTTTTCGTGTATTACATAACCCCCAATTACTTATTTATGAATTTGTAGTTGAGTGTTTGTCAAACTTTATTTTACCCTGAACACCTGCCAAAATTAGTGATTAAAGAAGGGTTTATAACATTCTCAACTTCGAACTCTATATTCAGAAACTGGCCATAATGGTGCCCATATGGGCAGAGAGCGCCGACTGAATATCCTAAGTAAAAATTCATAATTCGAGGTTTGGTTCTCGCCTCTTTCCTCCTCCAATATTGGACCAATTTAAAAGAAATTCCGTAAACTGAAAATTAAAGATATATGCTATTCAAAAACATACTTGCACAAGTACGTAAGCTAACTTTTGGTTTCTCTTACAGGCCCTCATCTCATCATCATTTTTCTTTATCACTTTTGCCAGCACTTTTTTTTTTAATTCTTCACAGTTTATACTGTACCTATTAGGCAATTTTTTTTATACCTCTATTTATGATTAGTTTTCCCAAACTGTAGCGTTGCATTTAGCATGGAGCTAAACATAGCCACGTTAATAAAAATGAAAAAATTGATAAAAAGGATATGATTATGGGTATAAAAGATAGGATATGAGTATAAAACTATGGGCTGGCTTCGCACGACGTGGGCAGCTAACCAAGCAGCAGGTCGGGCAGGAAGACGTGGAATGCCCGAGGTAGTCAGATGGGAAGGCACCACGACGTACAAGCAGGCAATCGGTTAACGTAGCTTACGTTTAGCTCCCTCCGAGCTAAACGCAACGCTACAGTTTGGCGTCCCACTGTTCCTTTTTGATGATACATTATCATAAGAAGCACTAGAACCCTCAAAAATGCTCTAAATTGCGCTGTAAACGGAGGCTTAGTGTACAAATTTGACAAATATAAATAAAAAAGGAAAACATAGTGGCATAATATATATCTTACTTATCCAGTTTATGGAATATATTTAAATTGGTCCAATATTGGATTAGGAAATAGACGAGAACCAAACCTTGAAATATGACTTTTTACTGAAGAAATTCAGTCAGTTTTAGTAAGGAAAGCTTGAATACCTTACTTCGCAGTACCTAAATCGGTAACTTTAGTATTCACAGTTAAAAAAAATCCATGTATTTAAAGATTACTGTTTCGTATAAGCAGATACTTACAGGTAATCCTGTTTCACCTGTCGCTCCACGCTCTGGAATTATTTTATCACCCTATAAAGAAATGCATTGTTAGTCAAAATATATTTCATGGATGCCTCCCAACTTGCGTGCTTGCATAGGTGGGATTTTAAGATGTGGCAGTAGAATCAGTGAGAATAGAATATTTACTTATACTCATATGAAACTGCACCATTGGCGAGAGAATGCTTGTTTTCTATCTGACTTTATTTTTTCTAAATCTTTAAATTAAGTAACCGCGATCTGTGCGATCACAGATTTTGATGAGTGCGCCAGGATTGCTCGTAACTTACTTGTCTGAAGAATGTTCGCCCAAAATTTTGTTTCACCGATGATTTATTGGTCGAATGAGTAATTTATTGCCCTAAAATCTACTGTCACTTCACGCTTATACAGTTGTTTATCGGTCAAATGATATTTTGGGCAAACGTTCTTCGGACAAGTGAACCCCGGGATATCGTGACGCGCTAGATTTTGATGACATCTTCAGATTTATTTTCGTGTTTTACCATACTGCCATGATTTTCTACCAAAATAGTTGCAAAAAACGTGAAAATAGTTGGAATTGTAAATACTACCTAAATTTGACGTAATCAATCTCATATTTTAGGCCTTTTGACAATCATTATCGCTAATAAAATGTCACTTTGTCTAGGCCAGTGATTTTCAAACTGGGGGTACACCCCACTAAGGGGACGTGACAACATAATTATAAAAGGGGGCGTAAATCCGGGGGCCGTACCCTCCGTCACCCACGCACATGACACCGCCCCGCTAGAGCAAGCTTGTAAATCAAAAATGATTCAGCTTCCAAATTTATGATTTTAAAAAGATTGAAAAGACCTTTATTTTGGGAAAATTTTATGCCAATATACTGTGTATTTGTGCTAAAAATATATTTTAACCAGATGTTTTGTGCAATAAAAAACTTTGGGAACCCCTGGTCTAGGCAATCTTAATGGCCATCTAAGGATCATCTTATTGGTAAATACATATTGTTGAACAAAAAATACATATGGATGTGCGTTTAGTTCAACAACATGCATTTATCTATAGCTCTTCACAAAGTACTCCTCATAATCTCTTCTTAGGCTTTAGATAAAGTGGCGGAATGCGTTATTGAGACGCAACGGAGTCGCCCTCACGCCCCTAGTAGCCGTAGGAGATGCCTTTGGCTTCGGGAGTCACAAGCTGATGCCCGTCCACCGTAGGCGCAGGCTTGCGGCCGGCAAGTAATGGGTAGTTTGCCTTCCGATAAGGACCAGGCCAGAGTCGACCGTGCGTAGTGTTCCACGCGCGCCCCAAGGAGATGTCAGCAGAAACTGAGGGTGTCCGCTAGGGCCAATGCCTGCCTGGGTCGTGAATAAATTGGAAAGAGAGTACCCGGTGTCCTGGCACAAGCAACTGAAGGAGCAGAGGTGGTTTTTAGTCAGTAAAAGTCTGACACCCCCTACCGCTCCATCCAGAGTCGGAGAAGTCATTAGATGATTTAACATCCCTAAAATAAAAAAAGCTCTAGTTAAAGTGAAATTCTATCAGTAATAACGGATTTCAAAAAGCACTATTCAAATACGTGTATCAGTAAGATTAAGAGAAAATTATGAATATTTAGTAAATAAATTAAAAATAATAGTAGATACTTACTAATTTCAAACTGCAAGTAGCTGAAAACAAAAAAAAACCGTTGTAAATCTACATTAGGAAGTAACAAAATAACTTTATACTATTTCCCCTCTAAAAAGATTATTTAATTAACTGAAAACAGTGAATAAAAAGCACTTCTAATAATTTTTTGCTGTTTGAAATTAGAACACACTAATATATTCGACACCCAAATCACTACTATCCTTGCGCCAAAATACTCGATACAAACTCTTGTGCAAAGAATACTCGACATACAAACTCCTTGTGCTTTCTTTTCTCGTAGTCATGGTATAAAGTATAGTATGCAAATCTTGAATAAAACGGATTTATGTCGAGGTCCATGAATCACTCGCGTCGCTCAGGATTCTAACACTTGAATCACTCGCTATGCTCGTGTTTCAATCATCACAAATCGCTCCCTACGGTCGTGATTCAGTTGTTAGAATCCTTCACTTGCTCGTGATTCATCAATGGCCGTCGATTTAAATTCATCCTTAATTCACTAGTTGCATAATATACTATTATTACAACACGGAAAGGATTGAACTCAAATTTAGCTTAATGTTTTTCAACCATAATGTCAATCAGTCTGCTTTTCCCAAAAATATTGGTGTCAGCTTCAGCGTAACTCCACAATCCAGTAACTGGGTAACATGATACGCCTTTGTAAGACAAATTATATTCAAGATAAGAATGCTTGGAAACATGCTGCTCCTGCTCTATATATTAACCCGTTTGATTTTGTTTACACTAAAGATTGCACTCTTTAGTGTAAACAAAATCAAACGGGTTAATTTATATTATATTAATATTATAGTAATGCTTTATTTTTCTTACCTTTTTGTTTAAGAAATTTACTCGCAAACTGTTCTGTTTTGTTGAATTAGGTTTAGGACCTATGTTTGCAATATTTCTAAGTATGTGAGTACCATACTCCTATTTATCAATTCATGTATGTATGTAAATATTGTAAAACACTTTAAAAAACATTGTTAGTGTGTAGTTGATTGTGTGTTACTTTTCCGTTCTTCTCCATAACAAGCTACTTTTCCGTTCTTCTCCATAACAAGTTATTTTCCCGAATGGACGGTATTAATTATTATTAAATTGAAATGTATATTTTTGACGTTCAAAAGTGCCGCTTAATGGCCTAGTTGAAATAAAGAATTTTTGTCTTTGTCTTTGTCAAAGACTAGTGCCAGAATATCTGGCTTCTGACTGTCTACTAATAACAGATGGGAGAGTTTAACGTGCTCTCCAAGGCACAGAGAAATCTCGCAATGTAAAGATATGTGTGTAAATGGCTGACCCATCCACAGACCCACCGATCTTGGCAAAGAACGACCCGTGAGGCTATTATTATTTAGTTATAACAAAAAACTTCTTTACAAAAAAAAATACAACCGACTGCCAAATAATCACGTTTGTTGTATGTGAGCCCTACTTATATATATTTATTTTATTCTGTTTTTATGTATTTGTTGTTCTAAAGGCAACAGAAATATACCATCTGTGAAAATTTCAACTGCCTAGCTATCACGGTTCATGAGATACAGCCTGGTGACAGGCGGACAGATAGACAGACAAACAGACGGACCGCGTAGTCTTCGTAATAGGGTCCCGTTTTTACCCTTTGGATACGGAACCCTAAAAATACAGTCGTATTGAGAACTTCGTCCTTTTTGAAGTCGGTTAAAAATGACAATGATACATCTAGAATTTTCAGTTATGATTTCATTTAGGAGGATAATGGAGGATATCTGCCACTATACCATTTATAGGAAGGAGGAAAAGTAGCCATGTTGATGGGTAAATACTCATAGTAATTAATATTAATATTTATTATATTATACATTCCTGTGTATTGTAATACAACGTCCTGACTGTCCAACATCCTCATAGGGTTCCTGTTAGGTATGGTCACATGTAACCACATGACTTCCAAATATAAATTGTTATTAAGATTTTTAGTTATAATTACAACAGATACGCAGCATACAGATTACGCCTACAATTGGGTACCTAGTTGTTAATTGGTAACATTTTAAGGAAATAAGTTGATTTATTTTGATGCTTGCAACAGATTTGAGTTTTATTATACATTTTATAGATTACTAGCGGACGCCTCGTGGTTTCACCCGCGTAGTGCCCGTTCCCGTGGGAATACAGGGATAAAAAGTATCTATGTCAGCCGGGGATAGAGTAGCTTTCCGACGGTGAAAGAATTTTTGAAATCGGTATAGCAGTTTTTAAGTTTATTCGTTACATACAAAAATACAAATCTTTCCTCTTTATAATATTAGGATAGATAAAGATTATTTCCATGTCTTTTTAATTCTCAATACATTTGTACCACAAACTGTTTACCAGCTTGGACTCTAGTCAAGCTGATATTTTATTAATGATAAAAATAGTCGAAAATCTAAATAGTTTAACAGTGACACGATACGACTATTAATGGATAATTATGATTATTAATAGCATCTCTCAGCGATTAGACAATTTTTTTCCAGCTCTTTGGCGGAATTCCAGAGGAATTGACAGTGAGTGTATTGTCCTTTATGTAACAGTTGCATTATATGACTACTTTTATTATATTGGGTCCTGCCTGTAAAAATAAATGTTTGTGTAATGAACACGAAAGCGTCGCGTTAGCGATTGTTAGCGATTACCTTAAATTTTGGAATTTCGACCAACGCCGTCGCTGACATCGAATGACTCTTTGTGTAGAGCCTAATGTTATATTTCGAAAGTGCATGATAAGCCCCATAATTTTGGACATTTTGTCTAAATACATTGCAGAAGAGGATTTTACTTTTCCAGAGGCTCCATACTCCATTTTAAATAAAATTAAGGATCGTCCTCACTGGGAGCATTCTTTCGTGTGCGTTTGTAAACAAGCAATCGTAGGCGAGCATCAAATGGTTCCCAGCGAGCCCAGCATTCACTTTCGACCAAAACTATGAACGTTCGAATCAAGCCTTCCCTTGCGAGCTTGGAGCATTCGAATACGATCTCGTTAAATGTCATTCATTCGATAATACGATTGACCAAGAAAGTCACAAATACTTAATACCAAGGCACTGGTAAATCGAGGGCTTTTCAAAACTAGAAGCGACTTCCATAATTTAAATACACGCAGTAAGCACGAAATTGTAATACCCAAATTCAGATTAACGAAAACTAGCAAGTCTTTTCTTATAAACAGTATACGCTTTTATAACAAGTTGCCAAAGTCAGTTATAGAACTGACCGATAGAAAGTTCAAAAACTACATCAAACGTATCCTTGTTAAAAAAGCATATTATAAAATCAAGGACTATGTTGAAGATAAAAACATTTGGCTTAGCTTCTTCTGCGCATGCAGCTTCCCTGGTAACTTGTAAGCGGCACAAACATGTGGATGTCTCTAACTATTCTCAATCTCATTTTTTCTTTCCTTCTTTTAATTAGACTTTTTACAATGGTTTTCAATCATCTTTATAGCCCTTTGCTAAGAATAGTTACAGCACTGATAACAACATTTGTGCCACATGTTAAATTTAGTCTTGCTATACTTATTTTTATTTTTTTTACCTTTGTATAGATTCTTTTACCGATTGTTTTGTGAATGTGTGTACATTGTAGGCCTTCTAGATGCTAGTTAACATTTGTTAAATTTTTAATTTAATATATAACCTTTTTATTTTATTTTGTTAGTTTCTTACGACTTATTGTCATAAGTCGGGCCTACGTTGTCCCCCCATATCTAAGTACTAATGCTGTAACATGGAAATATTGTAAAACCAAACCATTTTTAAAAGAGTAACCATGGAGTTTCTTGCCGGTTCTTCTCCATAGGAAACGACCAACCCGAACCGTGCAACTTTTGTCGACGTTTTATAAGTGCCCATGTAGGCCTACGTGAAATAAAAATAAAAAAATTGATTTTTGATTTTGAATGTTCCTTGCTTAACAAGTGGCCAGTAATATTCCTACATACATACTCATTGATTTCATTATCTGAGTACTCGCTTTCGATCGTTTTATTTGCTTGAACATTCGAATGCGAGCCGTTGCCGCAAAAATTGTTGCGACGTCCACACCGGCCGTAGTTCGTGCTTGCTTGAAAGCTTTGTAACGCTCGGCTCAAGGTCCACACCACTCGAATATTCGACGTCGAATGCTCATTACACGTGAATGCTCTCAGTAAAGATGTTCCTTTAGATATTTATACAACCTATTTTAAAGTCTGTTCAACCGATTTTGAGTTCTATCCCGTAAATATAAGGATAGCATTAAAAGCATAAACCTGTTACCAAAACTAATTGTTTACTGTAGCTGCCATTTGTCATATCACCAACGCAATAGACTTCAAAATGTATTGAACGAATTAAAATGGGATTAAATGTCAAATAGAGTATAGTTATATGGCATTCGGTGTCAGTGAAGGCGTAAGTTGAAATGTCGAAATGTAAGAGATTGATCGTTTTATTGGCGGGTTCTTTTTGGGTGATGTTCAGCAGCTATTAATATTATTTGCAGATTGATTCCTAGTGGTTATTTTGATATAAAATTGGTGTAGTTTTGTGTCTCAACTGTATACTCAAATGGATAATATGAAATCATTAACAGAAGTGATCTCGGGCTAGTGGAGCGGAGAATTTTATTTTAGTATTGACTATATATATATTCCATGCCGAGAACCCCTGCAGCCCTCGGAAAGCACGTAAAGCAGTTTGTTCCAGTGGTTTTTTGAGCATCTGTGATATTCGTTACGGAAAGTCAGAAGCCAGGCAATCAGACACAAGTCTTGCATTGGGTTTTTTATTGGACAATCCCACCGCACTATTTCCAAACCACTGCAACTCCCGAAAGCTAGAATAGCAACAGTGGCGACCACCAGAAAAGCGCCGAGGAAATGAAGCTCGATGAAGTCCCGCAGAATGAATTTAACTGTCTTGGATCCCGCTACGAAATTAATCAGAAAATAATAACGGAGGAGTAGGAAAAAAAATACTGATTTCCACTTCCTTCCATATCAAGCGGGATACGAACAAAAAAGGCAGAAAGGGTCGTTTACTTATCCCAGAAGCCCAGTTGCCTAGCACCACGGACACAAATTTGCATTTATTTTATTAATGGGTCCTAACATTGTGAGCTGTTATATTTGATTCCAATAATAGGTATGGCAAAAACGCTTGAATGCACGGAAATTTGTTCTAGTTTCCACAAGGTCTGTATAGTAAACAACTCCTGATGCAGCCTGTACATTATTCAACATAATATTGCGTTAATTCTACCGAACAATATACTCACATAAGATATGATGTGTATATTGTACATATTAGCAGTCAGATGTAGAACACTGACATATGGTATCGTGTTCCTCAATTACTCGATTGTGGAGGTCTGATAGGCAGTCGCTCCATGTATAAAACTTTCGTAACGTTTTCAGCTGCTTGCAGCAGACCCCAACATAGTTAAAAAATGTTTATAGCAAGTTGACCAATAACTTGACAGTGGAATGCAAATATTTCTACCTATATAAAAAGATGATCGTGTTAAAAAAATCGAAGGTCGAATACACTCATATTTTTAAAAGACTTCAAAATAATAAAATTATAGTTTAAATATCTTTTTTAAAACAACCTTTTTTCTTATTATTCTCACCATTCATGGCAGTGCACAAAAATAACTAGACCACCATCTTGGACCAGAGGATTCAGAATGACGTCACTTAGTGACCATGCTGTGCATCTATCCGATCCATACCATCGGTAGAGGATAATTGCTTTAAAATTCAGTTGCAAGATTTGACCCGAACACAGATACATTGCAAGTTAAATAAAAGCTTGTAAAAAGGAGGAGATTCTCAATTCGACTGAAAGTTTTTTGTTTATCGTGATATGAATGTGTACTTATCTTGTGAAGATAGGGGTCAATATGGTGTCTTCATTGGAAATTATTTTCGTCTCTGCATCAACATGCTTCAACTCTTATACGATAGTTAAGTGCACTACACAGTACATAGTACTTAAATATTCTACTTACTATATTTTGTCGTGCACTTGTTTCTACCAGTGTCCGTCGTCTGAAAGAAAACTTAAAGTTAAATTCCAAAATTGGCGGTGTGATTTATTACAATAACTTTACAACAATACAGTTATCCTTAATTATTTTTGTATTACTTACAAACGTCATCTCCGGAATTTTTGTTTGTGCTGAAACAAAACCAAAAAACGTTAGGTACTAATTATGTTAAATACCAACATTTTCACCATTATTGATTATATTAATTATTGAAATTAATAATTAAAAAATCTTTTTTTAAATCAAGCTATTTCGTATTCCTATCAGCAAACTCTTTCATTTGATACCCGTATCATGGCAGTGCACAACAAATAACTAGTCCGCCATCTTGGGCGGTCCACCATATTGGATTTAGAATGACGCAATGCATTGTCATCTAAACTAAACGTGTACCTATGCAAAATTTCATCTTAATCGGTGGAGGATAACTGCTTTTTCAAAACATTTGTTCACAAAGTGGCTCTTATTTCACCGCAATTAGGCATATAATGACACCTGTAATGAAACTGTGACTTTTCAATTGCTATTATTCATAAGTGAGTTATAGACTTTTCTTTAAATGTATTAGTTGATTTGCTTTGTTCTTAAAAAGTTTCGATACAAAAAAGATCGTGCTCAATCGTTCAAATAAATGAATGTACCTATTGCTTGCTCATTTCATGCAACTTCGTATTTAAATAGATAATTTCAACTTTTGTTTTTCTCTGTAATAAAGAAAACTTGAAATACCCCATTTAGTACTGGGTAAAACGCTATCAGCAAAAAGTAAAAAAAAGAAACCTCATTCTTTTGGCCGATCGCCATTGTTAGATGCGCGTGTATAGGAAAACTGATTATTTTTTCCCGCCATTGTGAAAATTTTCACAACTCGTTTTCACTGTTGAAAATGTTTTCTTTTGGTATTATTTTCTTCACAAGTGTGTTGGAAAACGTCGTATGATACACGAGTGTATTGATAATCACCTCACCTCACCTCACCTAACGGCTCGGGTCTCAAATGAGCCCCAGCGGTAATCACCAACATTACACACTTGTATGTACCATAACGTCCTATATAATTCAGTTGCAAGATTTAACGCGAACACACTTACATAATTAATAAAGCATTGTTTAGCACATTAATCTGAAATACAAATTTATAGAATTTAAATGTATAATTTTTTAATATGTTGCTAAACACCGCTGCACCGTCGAGATTTTTATAATAGGTAAGGTAATCTTTCGTAGGATCAGTAGTGAAAGTCACTTAAACATTGTCTTTTATGTAATAGGAGGACACTGGTTGCTGCAACACAGTTTTATCTAGCACAGGAGTCAGAAAATTCCAAGAAAACGAGTAGGTATTTATGTTTGTGGTACTAAACAATATTTATTTTATCTAAATTGATGCAAAAATACTTCGGTTTTCAGATTTTCATTTAATGTGTTGTATTAAGTTGCTGTACCTACTTCTGTGTTAGTTATTGCAATATTTTTTATACAGTTTCGTTTTTAATTGAATGAGATTTAAAAACTGCCATTTATTCATGAACTTCATAGGCACTGGTACCACCGCGCCGGCGGCGAAGCTATTAGCTATAGACTATATTCTCGCTGAAGAAACGAACAAAAGATACTACTAATCCCGTGGCAATAAAAGGGACACATATATATTAATAGTTGATCGCTGGCTGTTCACACTGCCGGCGAGTACTCTCTCACCACAAGTTTGTCGAAGCGACAAGAGCTATCAAAAATAATACTCGCTCAGCGTTACTTGCTCGGCGATGCTCGCTTGGCGGTCGGACCGCCGAGAGACCAACTAACCAACCAACGCGTGCAGGTCTGACCGCCCGAGCGAATGGTGCGAGTAATCACCCGTCGGACAAAAACACTCGCTCATAGCCGAGCGGTAAAACTATCAGAACTAGACACTCGCTTCTCGCCAATTCGTATCTACATACGTTCTAGCTCTACTCGCTGCTCGTTAATTCTCGGCGGTAAGACAAGTGCCTTATGTTCATTAATTTGATAGTTTCCTGTCAATATCATTTTTTTCCTGTAAATAAGCACGACTCGTAAATTAATAAAAGCTCACCAGCAGTCCTTACGACCACTATTACCTACCTGGTCTAGTGGTGCAATTAATTAATTAGCTATTCTTTAATGAATAATTAAATAATAAGACCCTTTGCGCAGCTGTTAATTGTTTTTCCGCCAAGCTATTTATTTCCTAAGCGTTATATAAGTAATAAAAGTAAATGCAATAAAGCTGTTTATGGAAAATAAATAATAGTGCATAGTATATAATGTGCTCTTTAATTCTTCTAGTCCTTTATATCTTAAAGAACGCTTTCAGTTCCTCTGTGACACACATTCTCGGTCCTTGAGATCATCGGAGAACCTAAAATTAAGCATTCGTATGCATTCCACATCCTTCTTCGACAAATCTTTTACGGTTCAAGCAGCTCGTTTGTGGAATGCATTACCTATTGAGGTAAGGCGTGCGCAAACATTACCTTCATTTAAAAAATGGTGAAGGAGCATTTCCTTTCTCTGTAACTATTCTTCTCCTTTCTCTGTTCTATATTTGATATTTATTAGTATATTATTTTATTTGTATGTATGTATTTTATGTTATAACTAAGTAATATTATTTAGTATAGTTTTTGTACACTGACAGCCCTATGTCTATCTTCTCTCGTTCAGTCCATCCAAAGGTTGTCTGTAAGAGATTGCCCTGTGCGATAAGACCGCCCATTGTACACTTATCTTTATAAATGTTTTGTCCTGTAATTATTTCAGTGGTGTACAATAAAGTATAAAATAAATAATAAATAATAAATAAATAGTGTGTAAGTCTACGAGTATCTACGTGTATGTCTACAAAAACACTACTTCTCCTAATTCAACTTGAAACTGGTCTCTCTTGAAATCGGATACATTTTTAACCCCCGATGGAAAAAGAGGGATGTTTCAAGTTTTACGTGTGTACCCTGTGTATTTGTGTATCTGACTGTGGCATCATAGATAAGGATGAACCGGTTTTGTTATTGATTTTGTTGTTGATTGTTTGAAAGAGAAGAGTGTTCTTAGCTATGTTTGATGAAAATCGGTTCAGTCGTTCTAAAGTTATGGGCGTTTTACTGTTTGAATCGGGGTGTTTTCGCAAGATATCGTGTCATAATTACGTGTTCAATAGATTGTCGGTCGAAACGTGTGTACTACTAGATAAATTAAGTAGTAATTTAGTAGCAGTATTTGTAGTAGTAGTAATTAAGTATGAAATAAAACTGTGCCGGGCGTTTTTTTAAATTTTACTTTTTTATCGTTTAGCTAGCATCGAGGAATGGGCCGTAATCCACCACGCGTTTGCTAGCGTTTTTGGCAAAACAATGACATTCAAAAATGCTGTTTGATGACCTTATTGAAATAAGTGAATTGAATTTGACTTTGAATAAAATAAACTACTTACCTGATGCATATTGAAGTCCAAAAGTGACACAAACAAAAAATATAAGGTATGTCGATAATTTAACGTCCATTTTTGCGAACGCCACAGACTTACTGACATGAATAGGAAAACAATCATCCTTAGGCATCCATTGAATTTGGTTTTCCTTAATAAATCTATTTATAAGTATTAAATAACTTTGTTTCATGGCAATATGTTTGTCTCTATGGCAGAAATAAATACTTTTAATAAGGCAGAAAGAGTTAGGTACCTATCTAAGAGATACCTATTCTAAGATTTGTAATCTTTTTCTTTCGTGTTGCGGTAAATTTGTAATCGTGCTGTAGCGTTGGTAACGTTGTTCAAGTCATCCAGTGACGGAACGGAACAGATGGGAAGGGGTAAACGGATATTTGGGGTAGTCCAACAAATGAGACATAGACTGAACAGAAGCACCGCACTTGCGCTGGGTGTTTGTTGGATCAGTAATTCCCTCAATTTCATTGCAGGATCCAAGACAGTTAAATTCATTCGCCGGGACTTCCTCGAGCTTCATGGCCTCGGCGCTTTTCTGGTGGTCACCACTGTTGATTCTGGTTTCAGGAGTTTATTTTATTTATTTATTTATCAAATCACCAAAACAAACAAAAACATGGACTTATTAGATTTCATGAGGTCTTATACTAGTGTATATGTCAATAACAGACGTCTGCAACATTCACAAATAAAATAAAATCACATATTTTAATAAAAAATATAATTTAAACAGAGGATGAATAAAAGAAAATAATTATAATTTACATCAATTAAAAATAAAACAATAGGAGTTGTATTGGTTTGAGAATAAAAAAAAAACCCATAAAATTGTCACGTGAATTGTAACGATATTTACTGAAATAAACCCCTTCAACAGACCTAAGATAGGAGGATTGCAATAAAATATTAAAATATATTACTTGTGTTTAAGTATTATTTATTTGAATATCAAAAACTGATTCCCGTAAACATAAAATAGTAGACAATATGTTTGTCTAGTAAGGCTAAATTTATCCAAAACAAAATTCGATGCTTTCGACGCTCATTCTTTGATCAGCATTACGTATATCTCCAATCCACAAATCTGCTATTGGTAGTTTGAATACGAAGGGAGCTTGGAGTTCTATGATAGTAGTTTTCCATTCAGTGCCTCCTTCCTGTAATATTAATTGATTAATTTAGATTTTATCCTCTTACAGTATGAATATCTAGTTGTCTAGTCAAAAAGGACTAATTTCAAATGCGCAATGTGATCGGGTATGACAACGTAACTTAAACTTTACTAAAAAAGAATCCAGAGGGTTTAGACAAGTGACATGTACAACAAAAGCGTCGCTGGAAAAATGACAATAATGTGTGGCAATTCCTGACGTATTTGAAATTTTTCTAATATATGGTATGATGTTACTTATCGAGATTTTAAGGGAACTATGCACCGCAGTCAAACTTGTGAGTGTGACCATCGAAACGTTATGTAAACACATAAAGATTTCTGCCGCAAATTTGGACAAACGTCTAAAAAATTAAGAAAAACTATATAAATTTAAACCACAATCAAACGATTCTTACCTTGCATTCGTCGGTATCAGCTGGTACGGTATAAAAAAAAGGTGATTTTTCAGTTGAATGTGGTCCAATCACTACATCGTACCAAGTCAACAATTTCACTGACGCAGAAACGTTGTCTTTATAGTAAGGAACTGAGTCCAGGCAGTAGTATTTAAGTGTTTGACGAACGTTTATATGCTGTATTCGCAGCCAAATTAATTGGGCCAGGGTTATCTGAAACAAATGAAGAGAAAGAACATTATTAGAAAGAAAGAAATATATATTAGTTAGAAAGAAAAAAAGAATAAAGTTTATTTACGCGAGGCATGACGCAAATCTACCATTTAAAAAAATCAGAAGTTTCGGAGTAATTTGGCTTTGATAGACAGACGAAGAAGTGATCTTATAAAAGTTCCGTTTTTTCTTTTGAGGTGCGAAACCATAAAAAAGACGACAAAAATGCGATGCGTTGCGTTTTTACCTGGCAGCCCCAGAATGAGGCTAATATTTTTCATTAGATTTTTTTATGACTGTGCCTATTTCTCTGACACGTCATGTAGCCTAAGCAGCTTGATGGTTTTCGGTGTAATTATCAGTTACATATATCATTAGATTCAAATAAAAAAGACGGCGAACGCCAGTAGGTGTAGTCGTTTTCTTGTGGCATGGTCATTGAGGTTATAAAAATAAAAGGGCTCGAAGAAAAGATTCTAATAAATTGCTGTATTATATCTCTGAAATGGCATTAAAATTAGTGCTACCACTTGCATAAGATTGCTTATAAAGTTTATTTTTTACCCGACTGCAAGGAAAGGGTTATTTTTTGTTGTTTTGCAGTCTGGCATTTCTCATATATTTTATCATCATCAATAAGATATCAGCCGAAAGACGTCACCACATTGACCGGTCCCATGCATCCCGCATCCAGCGGATTCCCGCAACCTTCACCAGGTCATCGGTCCACTTGGTGGGAGGCCTTACAACGCAACATCTTCTGGTTCGCGGTCGCCATAGAACTTTTTTGCCACATCGGGCATCCTTATATTGTATTATATTGTACAATTTATGAGATCACCTCTGCTCTCAAAATGCATAAGGAAAACATCACTCAGAAACCATCATGACCTAGAACCGAAAGAATTCGATGACATCCACAAACCGAATCGAGTCTGTTTGGTGGGCTACGGTATGGGACCACATCCTCACACAGAGAGGAAGCCTGTATCTTAGTTGTGGAAATATTATAGACTGAACAAGAACCTGCTATGAAAACTTCAAGGTCACGGTCAAGGTTGTTTCTGTAACTTTTATTTACCATCTGACATGGATGCAGTAATTTGAATTTGAAGTTACCTACTATGATGTCAGACATTATGTTTCTAGTGTCAAAGAGAGACGGAGCTATACAGAAGGAATATCACTATTCCTATTTAACCGACTTCAAAAATAGGAGGTGGCTCTCAATTCGTCAGAACCTTTTTTTATATTCACCTATTACTCAAAGACACCGATCGGACTAAATTCAACCAAAGGGTAAATATACCCTTTGAATCCTGATTCAAGAAGAATTTTCTCCCATCATCAAATTCTGACCTGATGACAATGGGGTCATTCTTTGACCTTGGAAGTCGAGGGAATATAGCGATTTTGGTATTTTCTCCAACATGGCAAGCATTTGCATTCAGAAAGTAAGATTTGGTAAAGTGGAACTGATGAAGAAGATCACAGATGGCCACTGAAACTTTACATTGATAAGTATGTTTTGGGTACAAGATATCTCGAATAGTTAAATTACCATGATGAAGCAAATGGTTCTAATGAAAGTGGTACCATCGAACTGATCTGGTGATGAAACAGGAAGGTAGGCACCAGAACTCCATAATAAAATAATGTATTCCAGTCATGTTTAGGCTTGTTGGAATTGTTATGAGAAGCCCTCAGGCTATAAATGATTGTCATAGTAATATAAGATATCAAAACTAAAAAGAGAAAATTAAAACATTTTTACAAAAAAAAATAAACCGGCTTCCAAAACAAAACACTACAAAGCAAAAAATAACATGCTTTTCGGAAGTCGGTGTAGTACCAATTTTTTTTTCGTTTAAAGTTTTTTCAAAACGGAATCATGATGCCATAAAGTTGTTGTAGTAAGGGCCCAGGGCAGGCCTCCTTAATTAAGCTCAAAATTGTGTACTTGATCTCTGAGAGTGAAATAACTTTTACGTAGTAACTTCTCTAATCTATGGCATTTTATAAACAAAAAAGTCGCGACAGCCGTTGGTAAAACGCCAATTTATGGGAATGATAAGGCCTACTTGGTCCAAAAACTTAACTACTACTCCAGAGTTAGTGAGATAACCCAGTGTGGTGCAAGCGGGCCTAAGCGCTATTGATATGTCACGTGTTCAATCCCTTACATTTAGGCATTTTGTCAATCACCTTTGCTGATAGAATAACACTTTGACTAGAACCTCTGGACACGTACGTTTGAAGTTATCTTTCAACAAAACTTTTTAACAAATAAAAAAACTTTTTGCAAAAAAATACAACCGACTTCCAAATACAAAACTACAAAGTGAAAAATAACTTATTTTTTTGAAGTCGGTGTCTTTCGTAGGTACCATTTTTTTGCGTTATGGACACCGACTTCAAAAAATTTAGTTATTTTTCACTTTGTAGTTTTGTATTTGGAAGTCGGTAGTATTTTTTTGCAAAAAGTTTTTTTTATTTTTCACTTTTTAGTTGTACGTACCTAATAGGCAAGTTAGTAAGGGAACTATTTCGCCAGAATAGATTCCATGAAACTTGAACATAACCGGTGAAATGAGAGATCTGCTTACCCCTTAAGAGTGAACTGGCGTGATGTTATGTTATGAAATGTTATAAACAACAAACAGACATGCGATTGCAGCAATCCCGAGAGATTTGCCGTTATTTATTGAAGAGCTTTGTTGTATATCCCCTAAATACATATATATATATATAATAGATATACGAATACATACATACAATACAATATATTATTATGTATAGGCAATGATAAATGACGACTTGGCACGTTTTATTGGGTCAGGGAATGCATTCCACAAACGAGCAGCTAGCAATAAAAGATTTATCCAACAAAGTGGTGGAATGCATTGCCATTTTATGTCGCAAGTTATCCGATGACCTAAATGATTTCGTGTGGGAATCTATACAAATATTATAAAGAGAAAGATTGATGAAGAATGATTTGTATTTAACGAATAAACTTAAAAACTACTAGACCAATTTCAAAAATTATTTCACCTTTGAAAAGCTATACTATTCCCGGGTGACATAGGCTACTTTTTATCTCTGTGTTCCTACGGGAACGAGAAGTACGTGGGTGAATCCACGAGGCGTCCGCTATCGCAAATAAACTGAAAACGATCCTTGAAGTAAAGAGGGGTGAAAGGAGTAAAGAGCACATTATGCAGAAGAGAAATAATATGAGCAGCGAAGGCGAATTAAGCACTTTGTGCGTAAGCTCGGGAGCGCTCAGAATCGCCTGAGCACACAGAAACAATGTGCATGTTCATCTATTCACACAACTAAGACCAACCCACCGTTGTGAGATAGAACAACAGACTGTAGGTACCCAGAAAGAAGTATTTTCGTTATATAACTTACATCATATAAATCCTTCATATCAACACCTTTTGAGCTCAACCAGTATGATCCATGTACGCCACTATGATCAACCACTGGGGTTTTTTTATTGTTCCTAACACAGGTCTCTCGGGTAGTCATATTGCAGTACACTTCAAATGGATCGCCTCTTGGTCCTACGTAATAGTAACCTGCAAAAAAAACATGATGAAATATTTTAAAGGCTGCTTATTATAAGGAGGAAATATATTTGTTTGTAAAAAATAATCTCTAAAGTCCCCGTCACGAGAAGCTATAAAGTACCGCGATCTATAGAGCTATCGTCTGATGTTTTATGGTATTGGAACGCTTCTACCACAAAACATCAGACGACAGCACTTTATATTGGTACAATATAACCCGACCAAGTGAAATTGCTCGTTAGTTTCGTATTAAACGTATGTTACTTTGAGTTAATTGAATTTGGGATTATTTGTAGTTGATTGAATTTTCGCTACCTACGTAACTTAGTAGAATTCTTTATAGACATAATTTATAACTTCTCGTGACGGGGACTTTATAAGTCCTGATCAGATTTCAAAAATTATTTCACTGACAGATAGCCAAACTCTTTAACCTGAAAAAATTAACGGTTCATTGGAGTGAGAGCCACAAGAAAAAGTTTTTGTATTATAAATCTCTCTCACCGCTCGGCACACCATCTGGTGCAGATTTACAAGCAACCTCTGCCGGCAATTCCTTCGTCCCGAATCCCTTTGGTATTGAAGCTGAAACAAATATTTAGGGTTATAAGTAAAATTTAAGTTAAAATATTTCAGCTTGGGTAGGTCAGCTTTCACTATGGGTAACTAGTATGTTGATTAGCCCTCTAGTCGGTAGAGTCGGCAATAGTTCGACGAGCCAAAGGTAGATGGCAGAGTTTTCAAGACAACAACATAGTCTCTGTTCTTCGGCAGCGAAATTTTTCTGGCTTAAAATACTAGATGGCGCTGACGAAATAAGTTTAATAATAGTGCCATAAATCGCCTCTTCGCATTAAAAGTGTACAATCTCAGAAATTTTTAATTTTGCAGGAGGTTTTAAAGGTTTGACGATTCATAAACTTTTACCCAATGAAATTATAAAAATGTTCTTTTATTTTTTTTATAGTTACATTATCTGTCTTCTAAAATAAGTACTAATAATAATATTAATTTTATTAAATAGCAGGTAAATAAAAGGTAAGAAATTAGTTGTTTTTAGTTTTGATACTTTTTCGGAGAAAATGTATTTACCGTTATATTAAAAAAAATACTGAACCGTAGTACTTATATTTTATCACAAAACCTGTACAAATATAAAATAACACAATTTTAAAGGGTAAATTCCTTCAAACTTTACAACATATAAAGCATTAGAAAAAAGTAATAATTTTGAGTTTATAAAATATTAATGAAATTCTACCGTGTCACAATTTAGTTTTATTTTGACGAGAAAAATGTGTGCACTGTTCGTTCACTTAAATACTACTGTAAATTGTACAGTTTTGACGCGAAACAAATTCTCACTGCCACCAATTTAAAACTAACCAATGCGCTACCTAGCGGGGATTTAACAAACCACGTTATTTTTTCACTATTTATGAGAAAATATTTGCGATAGTAAACATGTCTGTATACCTAACTCAATTTCGTAATGTTTTTGAGATAGTACACTTTTAATGCAAAGAGACGAAACATAAAAAAGTGTACAAACCTCCGTTTGTAAAGAGATCGAAGTGGTCTAACAATAATGTTTCACCACTATTTTTAGGGGGAGTAAGCGGGCAAAGTCCAGGTCTTCCAGGTCTTCCCATAGGTCCTGGAAATCCTGGTGACCCTGGCAGTCCTCGAAGCCCCTAAAATAGAAACACAAAATAGTTCACCAATTTAAATATATTTTATAATTGTCATTGGTTAAATTAGCCCTAAGAACTTTACCAATTAAGAATTTAACCAATGACATTTTTTTTTTTGCACAAACATGTAACTGACTTCTAAATAAAAATACATACAAATGTGTGGACGTTGTGCGATTACTTTCATTGTGCATACAGTTATGGAGTGGAATTCCCTGGCGAAGTCTTAGTAGTTGCCTGATAGCTACAACCTAGGGGTATTTAAGTCATGAGTGAATTGGTTACTTCTAGGCAAGCGTTCAGCGTCGATCACAACACATCAGGCAAAATAGTGGTCAAACTCGAGGCTATCTTTAAATAAAATAAAAAGCACTACTAAGTGAAAATTAGCTTGAATTTCGGCAGTCAGTGTTCCTGTTTTCGTTTCTTCGTTTTTTGATACCGAATTTGAAGTTATTTTTCTCTTTGTAGTGTTTTTATTTGAAAGTCGCTTGTATTTATTTGTAAAAAAGTTTTTAGTTTTGCACTTTTTAGTTGTATAAGGTACCTATAATGCCCATAATTATTCTAGAATAAATTTATTAAAAGTGTATCAGGGGGAGCAGTACACACATGCGTACCCCTTTAGAGCATACCGGTGTGATGTTATACCATGAAATGGTGTAAACAATAAACATAATCAAGATCAAAATAAAAATAAAAAGTCTATCTAATAGTATCTTGTATGTTTGTATGTATGTAATATTCTTTATATATATTACCTCATATCTTGCAAACCACGTAACAGATTTAAATAATTAAGACATTATTAGATACATCCTGACAGCCCAAGTGTTCTTAGATAGGTGACGCTAAAAAAAACAAACACGACGGATTTTGGGCGCCATATTGTGGGGGACTCAGTTTTTTTTCTTCCATACCTATCAAGTGGGGTATCAAAATAAAATGTTTTAGTGGTGATTACAAAATTGTATACCACTTATATGTTTAAGAGTAATTCGTAAAAAAATACAACTTAAAAGTTGTAAATAAAAAAATGTTTATAAAATCAAAAAACCAGACTGCTTATGAAGCGAACTAAAAATATTTAAACGAGAAGAAAATCATGCTGTGCAGTCAGAGTATACATATGGTTCGGTCAGCCAGCTCGTAAATAAAATGTATCCACTGACTGCACAATATGATTTTCTTCTTACCTCCTTATGTGTTTCAGATTGCAGAATGAAAATGACCTTGTTCAAAATTCCTAACTTTTTTATTATAAACATTCCTTACAAAGCCTACTACTTTAAAACTCAGGGGTAAAAAAAAGAAACTTAGGAGTAAGAAAGAGTCAGCCTATTACATCGGCCACTTTAGTTCTCATTACTCAACATTACTTTTTTTTCCTTTTTGTTCGTTTTTTTGCAAACTTACACAAATTGCAGTGAGTTAGGTCACTTTCATTATGAGAGAGCGGTATGTGGGTCTTGTTAGCGGTGTACATTGGATCACTTTTGAATATTGTTTTATAAAAAAAAAAACATTTTCTTTAAAAACACTTCAATAAAGACTACTCACCATCCTTCCAGATGGTCCCGGATAACCTTTCGGTCCTTGAAGTCCATTGACACCCTGAAATGACAGTCTATTTTCAGTATTTTGCAGTATAAGAAAACATTTTATGATGCCAAATATTCACTAATGACATGTAAACAAATAATAATAATTATACACATTAATTTTAGAACCTAATTCATTTTGCATGTTTACTGATGCTATATGCAATTCTGTATTAAATAAATAGATAAGTAAATTTGAGTTTCAGAGGTAATATCGTCTTGGGTACATACATTTTAAATACTAGGTACTCACCGGGTTTCCAGGTTCACCTTTTTCCCCACGCCCAGAATTTACATTCTGAAAAAAACAACATAATTTTAACAAAAGCATTTTGACTTCCAATCGTATTTCATTTAAATAATTATACTTATTCGGGTAACGAGACGACTAAACAATTATTACATTTCATATGACTGTTTTTACTAACGTCTAGTTAGGTTATGTCTAAAGTAAGCAGTTTCCTGTGAAGCTATTCCGTTTCATCAAGCTTGTTGTCTTCTAAAACTACAGTTTCGACATATGTTAAGTTTTTTTATGTCAAGTTCAGTGTCCGTCATATATTGTTTTGTTTACCCTTTCATACCTCATTTTTTTCCGTTTAGAGAGTAATTAATGTTTAGGGGTTAATGAGGTTAAAAAGCGATTCGAGACTTCTAAGTATAATGCAATACTTATTAGTGAAAAATCATCAACGCTCTAGTCTATTTCTTACTTTGTTAGAATCAGCTTCGGAAGGAATATATGGCGTACGCTAATATAAGTTCTGTGCGATCCAAAAATGCTAATAAGAACAAAAGGCAAGGTCTTTAAAACAGTGGTAAGACCAGTTTTGCTCTACGGGAGCGAAACCTGGGCTATTAAATAAATGACGAGCTGAAACTGCACACCACAGAGGATCAAGGAACGAATGAATTCGGAACAAGGATGTACGGGATAATTTTACAGTTTCCATTCATCGCTGAAAAACTTACCGAATCCAGATTTGAATGGTAAGGTCATGTATTGCGGAGACCCATTGACCACATCTTGAAACAGTGCCTTTCCATGATGACACAAAAGAGAGGGAGAGGTAGACCACTGATATCTTGGATGATTAGTGTTGCTGGACATGTGTCTACTGACGATGCTTACCAGCGGAACAAATGACGGCTCATGTCCAGGAAAGCCGACACCGAGTAACGGGAACAGTCGAAGTGGAAAAAGAAGAGTTGAGAACGGCGTCAAGTCTGACCAGATGCAAGGCCACTGACAAAGTATCCAGTATTTTATAAGTAACGATTAATCTATCAGTTTTGTACATCTGATTGCCTATTTTCTTACAAATTGAATAAATAGGCGGACATAGTGCCATAAAGTCCCTAAAATACTGGGTTCTCCGAAAAAAGGTAACTAATAGTTTCCGTTACCTAACTCTTTTAAAATTCAACAACTTTCTGTTTGCTACAAATTATTATAATATCCTAAATTAAAAAAATTATGTCTTTTACTTACGGATGAAACATCTGGAATCGATGCTGCAACAAGACAAGGAAATTGATTAATAACTGTAAAGATTTTTATTTTATGTTAAGCAGTGCGTTTGTTTTTTCAAATAAATAACTTAATGGATAACCGCATTAAGTCTTTTATACTGAGCTGAGAATCTTTCAAGAGCTGAAAATATCCATAAAAATGAATAACTTTTAATTATGTGTTAGCAATGATATGAAAAAGGAAACCCCAATTCACAAACAAGTTTATTTTACACAGATGTGTACATAGTAGAAGAAAGACTTGCATGAAAATTAAAGTATAACAAGCTTTCTAGCTCACTGTGGATTGTCATTCAAACCAAAGTGTATGCCTTTCAGCTAAATTGTTTGTGGATAACAGTTTAAAATTCAGTTGCAGGCTTTGCCCAAAGGAACTAATAAGGCAATTTAAATAAAAGCTTGTAAAACCGTAGGCGGTGAAAATTACAAACAATTTCTTTAATAGGTAACCTACCTGACGTATTTTGAAGTGCTAGAGTGATATAAACAAATAAAATGCAAGACAATACTTTGACGTCCATTTTTTCAATCGTCTAAAAGCAGACTGAAATACCTAAGGAAATAATTTATTTTATAGAGTAAGGATAAGCATGATTTTCCTTGTTATACGGGATGGATAGAGTTTTAGAACGCTATAATTTACAGGGACTTGTATGGCAGTTGTCACAATTGTTAGGGGATGTCAAAACTGCTCAAAGGACCAACTCCAAAGAAATATTATAAATACGAAAGTAACTCTATCTGCCTTTTTGTATGTTTGTTATTGTTATCTTTTCACAACTAAACCGGTCAACCAATTTTGAGGAAATTTGTTAAAGATACGAGTCCTTGGAAATGGACATTTTCCAAAGTAAGTATCTGATTACGTAAGTATATTATAACTAGCTGTCCCACGCGGCTTCGCTCCCGTCAACTGGCTACCTACCTACCCATCAACCCTACCTACTCTACATACATGATTGTTGTGTAATTAAACCGTTTACGCAGCGCACGCAACGGAAGCTCTCAAAAAGGAATAATTTTGCCCGTTTTTGCAACATTTTTCATTTATGCTCTGCTCCTGTTGGTCGTAGCGTGATGTTATATAGCCTTCCTCAATAAATGGACTATCCAACACAAAAAGAATTTTTCAATTCCAACCAGTAGTTTCTGAGATTAGCGCGTTCAAACAAACAAACAAACAAACTCTTCAGCTTTATAATATTACTAGCTGTCCCACGCGGCTTCGCTCCCGTCAACTGGCTACCTACCTACCCATCAACCCTACCTACTCTACATACATGATTGTTGTGTAATTAAACCGTTTACGCAGCGCACGCAACGGAAGCTCTCAAAAAGGAATAATTTTGCCCGTTTTTGCAACATTTTTCATTTATGCTCTGCTCCTGTTGGTCGTAGCGTGATGTTATATAGCCTATAACCTTCCTCAATAAATGGACTATCCAACACAAAAAGAATTTTTCAATTCCAACCAGTAGTTTCTGAGATTAGCGCGTTCAAACAAACAAACAAACAAACAAACAAACAAACAAACTCTTCAGCTTTATAATATTAGTATAGATTTATTTATTTATTTATTAAAACTTCATGCAACATAAAAGTACATAGGCGGACTTAATGCCTTAGGCATTCTCTACCAGTCAACCAAGGTCTACCAGTCAACCAATTATTAGTATTAGTATAGATATGCCCTGTCGGCGAAGTGTCCTGTCGGCGAAGTGTCCTGTCGGCGAAGTGTCCTGTCGGCGAAGTGTCCTGACGGCGAAGAGTCCCATCGAAGTAAAGTCTTGTCGGTGTTCAGTCTGTTGGCGTAGTGTCTGTCGGCATTTAGTCGTACACTCTCCCTAACCATTACACCGAATTCCTTAAATGTACATTTAAAGATTTACAATGACATGAAAATAATAATAATAATGAGGAATTGATGATTTTTTTGGAGTGTGCTATTCGAGAGTATCGCTACATGCCACCCGAACTTAGGCCACGATTACCTCGTTTGCACATGCATAACAAAAATAAGGCGCTGGTGGCTGTTCTGGATTCGCATTTGTCAAACTATTTTGATGACTGCGAAGACCTCACTAATACACATTCGATCATGTACTGCGCGGCTGCAGTGGCATGTCGTGTAGCCCACGTCAAATTTTCAGATGACAGATGACCGTACCGGCTTGGCAGTGCAGGATCGAGCGTCGCATTGGTGGGGCCAGAGCACTCATTGGCAAACTAATTCTCTTTGTGAGACGGTCATTTTCGGGGACTGATGTCAGCCTCCGGGACTACATATCCCATGTCACAGAGTACATCGACTTCCTGAAACAAACGGATTCGTAGGTATAGGTGGCGAGTGGAGCGATATACCCAGATTCGCACATTCCAAAGAAAAGAAAGGTGGCGTTCCCGAAAGGATGTGTCTACATGTTGGATAGATTATAAGAAGGCCTATGAATCGGTGCCTCATACATGGCTCATGAGGGTGCTAGAAAAAAAAAATAGATACAACTCTACGCACCTTTCAGATGTCGTGTAAGGGGCAATGGAGCACAGTCCTTCGCTATCCATCATCATCTTCCTGCCCTTATCCCATGTTACTTGGGGTCGGCGCAACACTTTTTCTTCTTCCATACCGTTCTGTACCCTGTCACGCTATTACTGACTCCCTTTTCCTTCATATCACTCCTCAAACAGTCCATCCATCTTTTATTTGGCCTTCCTCATCCTCTCCATCCATCCACATTTATATTCATAACTCTTTTAGTAACATGCGTTTCATCCCTCCTCATCACATGACCATACCAGGACAAACGGTTTCATTTCAACTTTTCTGTCACTGGCGCCACTTTCAAACTGCCTCTAATATACTCATTTCTCACTTTATCCAATCTCGTCACGCCGCACATCCATCTCAACATTCTCATCTCTGCTACATGCAATCTCCTTTCATCCATCTTATTCACAGCCCAACATTCTGATCCATACAGTATGACATTCTAATCACGGACTTGTAGATTTTAACCTTTAACTTGAGGGGCATCCGTGGGTCGCAAATTGTTCCAGTGACGTTCGCCATTTTATCCATCCTGATTGATCCGGTGCGTTACGTCTCGGTCTACCTCGAAGTCCGCCAAAACTGGAGAGACCGCCAAAATCGCAAAACAAGTATTCAGTTTTGCTCCTGCTCAATTTCAGGCCAACACTCTCCAGTCCATGCCACCACACCTCCAATCTGCTCTGGACCTCTAGGCCACTCTCGGCAACCAGCACAATGTCATCGGCAAACAGCACACACCAGGGTGCCTCTTCCTGTATGTCCAACGTCAGAGCGTCCATTATCAACAGGAAGAGGTAGGGACTGAGGGCCGACCCTTGGTGCAAGCCGACCGCCACACTGAATCTGCCAGTATTGCCCACTGTAGACCTAACTTCGGTACTGCATCGACTGTACATCGCTCGGATCAACTCTACGTAATTGCCAGGCACTCCTTTCTTCTTAAGGGTCCACCAAGGGTTCTTAAGGGATCTTGAGGAACCCGATCGTTTGCCTTTTCGAGGTCAACGAACACCATGTGCAAGTTTTTATGTGCACCTCTGTATTTCTCGCACAAATGGCGGATTGCAAAAATGGCATCCGCTGTACCCCGACCAAAGCCAAATTGCTTCTGGGATATTTCACTCTCTTCTCTCAGCCGCCTTTCAATAACTTTTTCCCAAGCTTTCATACTATGTGACATTAGCTTTATTCCTCTATAGTTGTTGCACTCGTGCACATCACCTTTGTTTTTAAAGATGGGCACTAGTGAACTATTGCACCATTCATCAGGTATGGCCTCTTCCCGCAGCAACTTGTTTAAGAATAAAGCTAACCACGTCCATCCATCTACGCGCAATACCTTCCATACTTCAACTGGTATTCCATCCGGACCAACTGCATTTCCATTCCATTTACACTAGTTGTGCTATTCTTACTTCATCCATACTAACCATTCTCACTAATCCCTCACTCACAGGTTTACTTTCTAACACACCACTCCAGTAATTTTCCTCATTCATCAGTTTTTCAAAGTAGACCTTCCATCTATCTTTAATTTTTTCATCATCAGACAGAATCATTCCAAATCCATCTATTATACATATTTTCTGCCAACCTTTTTCTCCCTAGCTCTAGCAAGCTAGTACAAGTCATTTTGGCCTGCTGGACTATCCAGCGTGTCGTATATTTTATCCAGAGCTTTTGCTCTCGGCCATAGCCACGGTTTTCTTGGCTTTTATCTTCACAGCTTCATTCTCTCACTTTTTCCAGCTTTCAAATTAGCGTTTTCTTGTTCTACACCTTGCCATTCCTTGATTTTTTTCTTCTTTTCCTTTAACAGATTTTGTATTTCAGTTGACCACCAACTTGTGTCCCTATCTATCGTGCCCTTTGCTTTCGTCTCGCCCAAAATATCCTTCACTGCACTCCTAATACAACCAGCAATCTCTTTCCAACTTTCATTTTGTTTTTTTTTTTAAATATTTTATTTTTTTTATTTTTTTTATTTACACTTCGATCTTCCATGTCTCCCATCTCTATCATTTTGTCTACTACTCGCTCTCGAAACTTCTTCGCACAATCATTCGTCGCTATCCAAATGTCGAAATATAGAGAGGAGTAGAGGATATGCAAGCATTGAGCAAGGTATATTCCTGGGCCTATCGCCCAGGATTTTAGTCCATTTTGGTTTTGCATAGCCATGAATCCTCTAAGCATGCTGAATTCAGCAGCATGCTTAGGGTTAGGTGGTCAGGTTATATCTCACCTCCTTTACCTTCAGCTGATGGAGCTACTGAAGGTAACTGAACCTTTTAGTAGTGCCATCAGGATGGAGTTTGGTGTGGACAAATGTGCGGTCATGCATGTAAAGCGAGGAGAGATTGTGGAATGCCTTGGAATTCAAATCGCAAATTCCATAAAACTGAGATCCCTCTCTCCAAACGAAACATATAAGTATTTTGGTATGTTGAAAGCATTAGGTATCAGCACTACTGACATGTAGCCATCGTTGAAGGAACGCTTCAAATGTATTAAATATCCTTCTTTCGGGCGGAAACAAGGTGCGCGTCTTCAACAGTTGGGTCATGCCGTTATTTATGTACTCTTGTACACATGTACTCAAACGGAACTTGACGCCCTAGATAGGTGGGTCCGTACCTTGCTGACTGCATATAGAATGGATCACCCACGATCGTCGGTCATGAGATTGTATATCCCGCGGAAGTGAGGAGGCTGAAGCTTTTTAAATGCCGAAAACCTCCACAACCGCGAGGTATGCAATCTCAGGGAATATTTTCTACATGCCGATGTGGGTATGTATCGAGACGTAGTAGCCCCTAACGGAACTTGACGTCCTAGATAGGCGGGTCCGTACACTGCTGACTGCATAAAAAAACAAAAAAAAGTAGTATCTTGACATGGCTCGCGAGGTTGTCGACATGTGGTATGTGGACACAGCAATCATTGTACCGATAGTCGTGTCAGCCAATGGCTTAATAGCCACGAGCCTCGACCAACACCTTAGGGACTCTCGTTATGCGGCTTGGTCAAGGGCCTGATCCAAAAAGCAGTACTGCTGGACACGGCTCGTATTGTTAGGAGGTACCACTCTCTGGAGCCCTGACAGCCGGTAGCTTGGGTCCTGTTCCCGATACCAGTGGGCCTCCATTTTTATATTTGAAATGGTTTTTTTATATATTTTATAAAAAATATTAAGAATGTAGATAATAAGAAAAGTAATAAATAAAGGACTTAATAAATAAATGCGCAATAAACAAATAGGTACATAAAATGACGTAGAAGTAATGTCGTTAGTATTTATATGACCTCTAATAGCAAAAAGAATAAATATGGGCAATAAAAAAACTGTTTAGAAATAAACTCTTTATTAATATAATATTGATCAGACAAACTTGATTTTCAGATACTTATTTTTTTTTACTGGTGTAAGAAAACCATCAAACTGGAGATTTCCTAGATTTTTTAAGGTAAAGATAATATAAATATTAATATAATGTTAAGGCCGATATAAAAACTGAATAAAGTTGAAAATGTACTATTGACTTAAAGAGAACAAAATACATTGTCACCCTGTACATTACACTAATTGTTTACTGTAGAAATAATAAATTTCACTTAAATAACAATAAAATAACATTATTATCTAATATAAATACATAGATCAATGTACGCCTTTTTCACATGGGGATAGACAGAAATTACAGAATGCCACCTGCTACGATTCTTATACACGCACGCCGTATGTACCTATGTAAATACTTTTTTAAATAAAATATGCAGAACCTGATAACCCTAAAGGAAAGCATGTTCTTGGTGGACTTACAACCAAGCAACGCTTAGTTCACTGGCTGGTTGAGCAGTTCTATAGAAGCGGGATAGATGTCGCTACATGTTCCAAATCTGTTAGGAGTAGATTACGCACCTGAAGGCCAGTTCTCCGAATATAAACCGGTTACATTACCGTTTTAGAATTTGCCGCTAGGAGCCCTAGTGTAGTAAGGTCTTCAAAATGACAAATTTCCTAGTTTCATCATCATCATCAGCCTTTTAATGTTCCCACTGCTGGGACACAGGCTTCCACTCTGTGAGAGAGAAAATGGACCTTAATCCACCACGCAGGCCCAGTGCGGGTTGGTGGATGTCACATGTCTTAGAAGTTTTGGTTCTAGGACATGCCGGTTTCCTCACGATATTTTTCTTCACCGTTTTTAGAGCAATGGTAGTAAAATAATTTACACAAAGTAAAGCACCTGCCTGGGTACCCACGACGCACGAAACGTAGTCGGGACTGTTACCATAGAATCACCACTGCTCTTCGAATTAAATTACTACTTTTTTATTGTTGTTAATATTTTCCAAATATGGCAGATTAAAATAGGTACGTTAACCAACCACTGATTTAGTAGAGTTTTATGTTTCGGAAAATTTATCATTATTTTTCGAATAAAAAGGGGCCGAATACATTATTCGGTTCAAAAATTAAGAGTAAATAAAGAAATGACGGCAAGAAAGTATGGAATATGAAATGCAAAATTCAACCATATTGTTGTGGCCATTATGTTACTCGTATATCATTAATCATTTTTTTGCCTTTGTCTCATGTTTCTTGAGGTCGATGCAGCACGTTTTTCTCTCTCCTTTGTCTACACGGTATTTAAACCTTTTTCTTTCATATCATTTGTCACTCAATCCATGCACTTTTCTTTGACCTCGCTCTCTCTTCATCTAATATCACCACTCCGTGAAATTTGACTGCTAAGTAACTATTAAGTATCGTTTAAATAGGTAATTGAAATAACTTAAATTAGTGAAGGGGTCATGGAACTTATTAAAAAAATAAAAACCTACAATAAAATTTATTATTTTATGTTTTTCCTATTATTGATAACATATACATAAGGATAAATACTATTGAACTAAAAACACTTATGGGACTCATTATTTTGATATTGATTACTTAATTAATATAATAATATTTATAACGTTCTCCTATTTCTGATAACATGTTTGTTACTATAAAGTTGAATTCCTTATCAAATTTGGTTTTGAATTTTGGATCATTAACTAATTTATCGGTGTTGTTATGCACAATAGATTAGCATAAGCAAGACTTGTTATTGCTAAAATTTTGAAAAACAGGATATCTTTTATCATTGTAGCGAACGTGGATTTCCTGTTTTTGTATCATAAGTCTTCAACGGTTTCTAAATTAAAGGCAAGTCTAAGTGCCTTGAAATCTATATGTATTATATGTCCCGAATTATTGCAAAAATCACTGGGTGATAATTTAATCGAGTGAGATTGATAACTTTTTTCTCGGTTTAATACGGAAGCACACGAAATTATCTCATTTTTACATTGTTTTTGAATTGATCTATTTACAATATATACTGACACTAGCCGTGCCTGTGGCTTCGCTCCCGTCAACTGCCTACCCTACCTTGTATACCTTACCCAACCTACCCTACATACCCTACCCTACCAACCCAAATCAATTGCTATTCGTTAATCACGCTAAAACTTGTTTTTCTTTTCATAATACAGGGGTGGTTTGAAAAACCAAATAGGGAAAACAAAAAGACTGCCCGTGTATGGGTGCCTATCCACTACATCCGAGACCACTTTGTGATCGCGTGCGCTAATAATATAAATGCGAGAAAATTGCGAACAAACATACATACATACAAACATACGGGTCCAACTGAGAACCGCCATTTTTTTTAAAGTCGGTTAATAATCGCGTAAAATATGCATGAAAATTACCAAAATATGCAACATCAAATAATAAAAACATAGTTAATTTATTTAAAAACCACATACAATCTGTGTCTTTTTTATTATTTATTTCATAAATACATATAAAAAAAAATTTGGTACCTATCTAAACATTTGCTACTAAGTATTGTAAACATAAACGACCACCGGGACTGCTCCAAATGTTCGGTAGTAAGATTGTGTCTTCAATCCCACAAAATATTTTTACAAGCAGAATAAAAAATTGATTCTATGTCGATATTTATACGAAAATATGAATCATCACTGGTTTTAATTTAAAATATGTAATAATAACAATATATAAAGGGGTTTAATATGCAAATGCAAACATGCAAATGTTGGGATCATCGTTATGACGAAGAAGAAGAAGATGTGTTGCAACACAGATGCACTCTCTCTTCCCACACTATTGATGAGATAGTCCGACGGGATGGATATCATACACGACCGGAGAGATATCAAGCGCAGGGCCAAAGGCCGAACATGCTTTCTGAGAGACGGATCTATTACATATCAATCTCCCAAAAAGCCGGGATGTTGCTGTGAATTTTTTTTTGGAAAAACCTAATACCACCTTGCCCAACCAAAACCCGAGGCTCAGCTGTCGCGCTTGCGACTGCGAGACCTTATAGTTAAGCGCTTTAAAATGGATATTGTGGATACAAGTGTTCCTGTTTTAATACTAAGGTTCTTTCATTATTCATCGTCGTTATTTCAGCCAAAAGACGTCCACTGCCGGATATAGGCCTTCCCTAAATGTCGCCACATTGACCTACCTGTGCGTCAGGCATTTAGCGGATCCCCACATCTTTCACCAAGTCATCAGTCCACCTAGTGGAAGGCCATGAAATGACTTCCGATTCGCGGTCGCCACTCCAGAACTTTTTGACCCCATCAACCGTCCATTCTGCGAGCAATGTGTTTTGCCCATTGCCACTTATGTTTGGCAATTCTTCGTGCTATGTTAGTAACCTTGGTTCTCTTGCGGATGTCGTCATTCCTGATTTGATCACGCAAGGAAACGCCGAGCATAGCTCTCTCCATAGCCCTTTGGGTGACTTAGGTTACGTTAAGCCTTCTGATAAGCCCATTGAGAGCGACCACGTTTCGTTCCAGTAAGTAATCACTGGCAACACATTCTGGTCATAGACTTTCGTCTTGCGACACCGCGGTAAGTTGGACGAGAAGATACCACGCAAATTCCCGTAAGACGAATTCGTCGAATGACCTCTTTCTCGGAGTTAGACCTACCTAACTGTACCGTTTGTCCTACGTAGAAGGGTCTTTCATGTATTTTTATTTGGAAGCTAGCTTAAAAAAGTCAGTTGCCTTTTTTATACAAAGGTCTCCATCTTCAAGCGTTTTCATCTTGCTTGTTTATTGCTGATTAGTTAGGTATTAATTAAAGCATATTTTGCACAAAATATTCCATATCCGGTCCGAAATATGATGTAAGTAATTTAATTAATATTTGAAGTAACATTGTTATCTAATATTCTTATCATTCTTATTAAGCTTAGGTACATACTGGTCGATGAACTCTTGTTTATAGCAAGCCATTATTGGGCAAAGATTCAAAAAGGTATAATGTTCAATGTCAAGCGATTTTGAACCATGCAGGGTGTACTTAACTATTGTAGTCACACCAATTGTGAGCTTAAATCACCCTGCAAACGGTGATGATACGAGGCCTGTCAATTTATTTTGAAAATCTTAAGGATAAAGGTTTATTCACGTGACATTTTGGTAGCGCTTTTTCATAATCATTATCGCTGATGAAATTATCTTTTTCAATACCCTCTGGACAGACAATTATCGTGTCATTATATACAAGTTCTAGTTTGAGGCCTTCAGACCCGTTTTTGTGATTCAAATTGTATTTTGTCTTATTTTATAGATCTTTAAATAGCATTACATCCCATCCGCGTATGGAACCAAACGTTTTGGAAATACTTTTATTATGCGTACAGCAAAGATGTGGCATTCCCTGCCGGAGTCTGCATTTCCAGATAGCTAAAACCTGGGAGTCATTAAGTCAAGAGTGAATATGTTTCTTCTAGGCAAGCGTGTTTCATCGTCGACCACATCAACGCTTATAGTTCTCGCTAAACTTAGCCACCCTGAAGTTGGGTTTCCGATGCGCAAGTTACGAATTGGTGCTGTTTTTGTTTGAGATTTACAACTTCGCATCCATTGCAGCCAACTTCAGGGCGGCCAAGAAGTTTGGCGAGAACTATACCATCAGGTAAGTTAGTAGACAAGCGGTACCAAAACAACAAAAAAAATACAATATAGTTGTGAGTTTGAACTACAGTTTTTATACAAAGAGTTTTTATTCGACTACCTATATTTTTATACTCTACTCATTCTTTAAATCATACTTACTTATTTATAAATACACCATAATATTATCAAATCTAATGCATACACCTTGCTTTGATTCATTTCTATTGTTGACTAAACTTTCGGTCCATAAAAAAAGTCGAATTTATCATAGTTTTACAAATTGTAAAACTATGATAAATTCGACTGTTTTTTCCTCTTCATTTAAAACTAGTAGTCCATCCCGGCTCTGCACAGATGTGCCAACGAAGAAAGAGTTTTAGATCTTTTCCCTTTTTTTTCTTAATACACAATGTGTCCTAAGCTTACAATTACAAACGCTTACATACATTCAGCAATTGTCTTTTTAGGGTTCCAAACCCGAAGGGTCCAACGGAGCCCCATTGCTGTCACTATCGCGTTTGTCTGTATGTCTCTCCGTCTGTTTGCCTGTCCGCCGTCTGTCACACATTTTGTTCCGAAGATATTTTAACTTCCCATTATAACTATGAACTTGAAATTTGGTGATAACGTATATTTTACTAACAAATACCTATATATTGATAAATAAATTTTCTTTGGTATGGAACCCTAAATGTGTCCGACACATACTTGGCTGCTTTTTTATAGATAAATCAGGTATTGCCTGATAGCTCCCGTCACTGTCTTTCATCCACCTATATTTTAACTTCACTCTCTTTCTTGGACACCCAGTCTATTTTGCTTTTCTTTCACTTTGGACAAGTGCACAAACTTACAGAGCAAAATATATATTCATGCTTCTTTACATGTATGCCTTCATAACATTTTAAAATGTTCCGTCATGTGTATTAATTTATAATATAAAATCATGCCTGTATCACCGAAGGGTTATACCTATAGGTATGTTCAAATCACATGTAATAGTGGACATACCCAAATCACGGCAACTCCTGAAATCCAGAATCAACAGTGTCGACCATTTGAAAAGTGCCGAGGCAATGAAGCTAGACGAAGTCCCCGCCAATAAATTTAACTATTTACTATCTTGGATCCAGCAACGAAATTAATCAGGAAATAATGACGGAGGAGTAGGATAAAAACATATTTTCCAATTCCCTCCATATCAAGCAACAACAACTCGTATTACACAACTGTAATAACAGGTGCTAGGCAACTGGGCTTGTCCCAGTTGGGATAAGCTCAGTTGCTGGAAGTCGGTGTCATAAAAAGAAGAAACAAACGTACCAGTCAAAAACATAACCCTCTTTTCTGCTTCGCTGAAGTCGGGTAATATTGAAAAAAGTGTTTAATAAGTTATTTAATAAGTGAGGTATTTCAGTGACGCAGGCAATAAGTAAGTGATTTTAACAATTGAAACATTTCTGTGCCTCATGTTAGAACTGACACATCTCTAGCTATATCGATTTTTGCGTTTTGAATGCACTTTTATCAGATAAAATTATTTACTTCTAATCGACATTTTAATACGACTTCTAATAAAAACATATAACTAACTTAATATAAGTAGTTTTCAGCTTACTTAAATTATCAAGTTATGTTTTATAACATTACATACATTTTTCAAAAATATTCGAATTGTCTGTGTATCTGGAGTATTTGCTATCTTTAGAAACCTTTACAGTTTTGCCACTATATTTTTATAGTGTTGTTGTTTTTGTGTGTATTTTATTTTTGTTGGTATTTATTTATTTATTTAAACTTCATGTGCAATGGTGATACATAGGCGGACTTAATGCAGCAAGGCATTCTCTACCAGTCAACCTTTGGGTTAAAAAGGACAAACAGGTGGTATTCAGAAATGTTGCAAAATCGTGTAAAAAGCAGTGCTTATACTCCATAGATATTAACTTAAAGTTGGATAAAATCACCGGTAACAGTCTTTTTAAATGCATTTAAATATTAAGTTCGCTCTTCTGAATAGTTGGCTTTTTAAAGTTGTACCTGTCAGTTTTCACAGTCAGCATATATTGGTTTACAAAAAGGGAATCGAACCCTTTCACAATAAACAAGATTTTGAAGCTTTTTAGGAGGGTGAAAAAAAAAACATTTGTGTTCTTTAAAACTATAATTAAAAATATAGTTCCGTATGGTGTCGGACGTAAAGAATCTCACCATCCCATATCTTCCCATGGGTGTCGTAAAAGGCGACTAAGGGATACACCAGAGAATGGGCAGCAGCGTTCTCTGTGCACTTTAACAACAAACTGCGATCGCCAACCCGCCTGCCAAGCGTGGCGATTAAGGCAAACCCCCCCCAAACCAAAATGAAAAGCACAAAGAAAAAACGGCCCCGAGTGCCCGGCAGCCCGTCTACCCTCGACTACGGTAGCGGTCGAGGCGATGGCGTGGCAAGGGGTGCGAAGAATCCCCGGAGTGGACCCGGCTACCCTAATAAACACCGACGACTGGACCTGGCAACGTATAACACGCGAACACTCCGGACCGACGAGAAGATAGCCGAACTCGAGGAAGAATTGAGCAGGTTGCGGTGGAGTATTATAGGGTTATCTGAAGTCCGAAGAGAGGGGGAGGACTCGATAATCCTCAAATCCGGTAACCTGCTCTATTTCCGAGAGGGTGACCGGCAGTCCCAGGGTGGTGTCGGGTTTATCGTCCACAAGTCCCTTGTGAACAACGTGGTGAAGATCGAGAGTGTGTCGACCAGGGTGGCGTACCTTATACTCAGAATATCCTCGAGATATTCGCTGAAGGTTATACAGGTCTACGCCCCGACCTCGGCTCACCCCGACGACGAGGTAGAGACCATGTATGAGGATATTTCTAGAGCCATGCATGGTTTCAAAACTCACTTCACCGTTGTCATGGGTGACTTCAACGCGAAACTGGGCAAACGAGACGTGGATGAGCTGCAAGTGGGCCAATTTGGAGTTGGACATCGGAACCACCGGGGTCACCTACTAGCCAGCTTTATGGAGAAGGAGGGCCTCTATATGATGAACTCCTTCTTCAGAAAGCGTGAGCACAGGAAGTGGACCTGGCAAAGCCCCGATGGTGCAACTAAAAACGAGATCGACTTCATCATGTCAACCAAGAAGCAAATGTTCAATGATGTCTCTGTGATCAATTCGGTGAAAACCGGGAGCGATCACCGCATGGTGAGAGGCACATTGAACATTAATATCAAGCTTGAAAGGTCTCGACTGATGAAGTCTACGCTCCGTCCAGCACAGATCCAGATCCAAAACCCCAAGAGCTTTCAGCTCGAACTTCAGAATCGTTTCGAGTGCCTAGGGAGCTCCGTGGACGAATACAGCGATGGGTTCGTGGAAGCTGTCCATACGGTTGGGTCTAAGTTTTTCAAGACCCGCCGTACAGATATAAACAAAAAGCTCTCTGATCCTACTCTCAAACTCATGAAGGAGAGGCGTGAGATGATCCTGCAGTCTTCAGACGATGCATTGAAGTACCGGCAGCTCAATAGACGGATCTCAAAGTCCTTGAAAAGCGATCTCCGCCGCTTTAATGCCGAGCGTATTAAAGACGCGATTGAGCGGAATAAGGGTTCCAAGGTCTTTGCAAGAGATCTGACTATTGGGCAGAGCCAGCTCACGAAACTGAAGACCGACGATGGCAGAATCGTATCCGCCAAACCGGAGCTATTGAGAGAGATCGAGAGATTCTATGGGCAGTTGTACACGTCAACAAGTAAACCCGTCGCGAATTTAGCAAAAGACCCTAGAGCTAGATTGACCCGGCACTATACCGAAGACATTCCGGACGTCAGCCTGTATGAGATTAGGATGGCTCTTAAATAGCTTAAAAACAACAAGGCGCCGGGTGAAGACGGAATTACAGCCGAACTCCTGAAGGCGGGTGGAAAACCGGTCCTTAAGGCCCTTCAGAAGCTGTTTGATTCCGTCATACTCGAGGGCAAAACGCCACAGGCATGGTGCAGGGGTGTGGTGGTACTCTTCTTCAAGAAGGGCGACAATGCCCTACTAAAGAACTATAGGCCCATCTCACTTCTTAGCCATGTCTACAAGCTGTTTTCAAGAGTCATCACGAATCGTCTCGCGCGCAGGTTTGACGATTTCCAGCCTCCTGAACAAGCCGGTTTCCGTAAAGGCTTTAACACCGTAGACCACATACATACGCTGCGGCAGGTTATACAGAAGACCGAAGAGTACAACCTGCCTCTCTGCTTAGCGTTTGTGGACTACGAGAAAGCCTTTGATTCGATCGAGACTTGGGCTGTGCTGCAGTCTCTCCAACGGTGCCAAATTGACTACCGGTACATCGAGGTGTTGAAGTGTTTGTATAAAAACGCCACCATGTCAGTTCGACTTCAGGATCAGTCCTCGGAACCTGTCTTTCTGCAGCGAGGTGTGAGGCAGGGAGATGTCATATCTCCGAAACTGTTCACCGCTGCACTGGAGGATGTCTTCAAGGTTCTGGAATGGAGAGGGCTAGGCATCAACGTCAACGGCGAGTACATCACTCACCTTCGGTTTGCCGACGATATAGTGGTCATGGCTGAGACTATGGAGGACCTCAATACAATGCTCGATGACCTCAGTAGAGCCTCCGAAAGAGTGGGTCTTAGGATGAACATGGACAAAACCAAGTTGATGTTGAATGCCCATGTCACACCCACTCCTATTAGGGTCGGAGACTCTACACTCGAAGTTGTGGATGACTATGTCTACCTGGGACAAACGATCCAGTTGGGTAGGGCCAACTTCGACAAAGAGGTCAACCGTCGAATCCGACTCGGCTGGGCAGCGTTCGGGAAGTTGCGCGGTATCTTCACGTCCAACTTACCACAGTGTCTCAAGACGAAAGTCTATGACCAGTGTGTGTTGCCAGTTATGACCTATGGCTCTGAGACGTGGTCGCTCACAATGGGCCTCATCAGAAAGCTTACAGTCACCCAAAGGGCAATGGAGAGGGCTATGCTCGGAGTTTCCTTACGTGATCGAATCAGAAATGTAGAGATCCGCAAGAGAACCAGGGTTACCGACATAGCCCGAAGAATTGCCAAACTTAAGTGGCAGTGGGCAGGGCACATTGCTCGCAGAACGGATGGCCGATGGGGCAGAAAGGTTCTGGAGTGGCGACCGCGAACCGGAAGACGTTGCGTTGGAAGGCCTCCCACCAGGTGGACCGATGACCTGGTGAAGGTTGCAGGGATCCGCTGGATGCGGGACGCACGGGACCGGTCAATGTGGCGACGCTTGGGGGAGGCCTATGTCCAGCAGTGGACGTCTTGCGGCTGATATGATGATGATGATGATGAAAACTATAATAATTATGCTTTTACATGAAAGGTAAGCAAACATTAGTATAAAGTATTATGATGGATAAATTCATTTGAAACAAACTTCAACATTTTCGATGCTCATCTTTTGATCCGGATTACGGATGTCTGCTATCCATAAATCAATTATTGGTCCCCTGTATACGCTGTTAGTCTTGTATTCTATGATAGTACTTTTCCATTCGGTACTCCCCACCTGAAACGGGATAACATTATTTATAATAAGCATTGATGCCCACTCATCATCATCATTGCAGCCGAAAGACGTCCACTGCCAAACAAAGGCCTCTCCCAAGCGTCGCCACATTGACCGTTCCCGTGCATCTCACATCCAGCGGATCCCCGCAACCTTCACCAGGTCATCGGTCCACTTACTGGGATGTCTTCCAACGCGGCGTATTCCGGTTCGAGGTCGCCACTCTAGAACTTTTCAGCCCCATCGGCCATCCGTTCTGCGAGCAATGTCCTTTGCCCACTGCCACTTAAGCTTGGCTATTCTTCGGACTATGTCGGTGATCTTGCCACTAATCGACCAAAATTAGGCATATTTGATTGTCACTTATCGTCCAAGACTAGAATGAAGTTCTAGACCAGTTTTAGTCTATCAACTAAAGTGTGACGATAGCAATTGGATAAACTCAAAACTGTAACGTAACGTGACATTTCATTACATTTTTCACATTTTCTAATCGCTATCGCCACGCTTTCGATTATAGAATGTCACTTGTCTTAGGCCTCAGACAGAACTCAAAGACAACCAAAAATCTTTACCCTCCCGTAGTCGGGTAGAAATACAGTATTTATATTCTCATCAAGTTCTAAACAACACACGATAAGGAAGACCAATTTCTTTTTATTGCGCAATTTTTTTATTGTTTGGGACTCTCCCCTGTAAACATTTTAATGTTTAAAGATTGTTGACAATTTATATGGCTTTGGGTCAACAAGTTGCTTATACTGTTCATTGTTGTACATTTATTGCGAACTAAGTGTACAAAGTTGGTGTGTGTTATTGCGCGGGGCGCCGGCGACTTTGTTGTTTAGGTAGTAATCGTTCTTACCTACGCTATATTAAAAACAATATCAACATTAAAATAATAAAAAAATAACTTACAATTTAATATTTTTCATTTCAATCTTTGTTAGCATACCTATTGCCTACTCATACTGGGCATTTTTCAAATTGTCTGGGCATTATGAATAATGCCGTATTAATCATTTGGTTCATAAAATAATATTAAAAAAAACTTTTCTCACCCTACAGTGGTCTGTGTCCGAAGGTATAGAATAAGAATGGGGAGATTTGCTTGTTGTGTTCGGTCCGATCACTATTTCATACCAAGTCAACAATTTTAATGATGAAGTTGGGTCGTTTTTAAAATAAGGAACTGAGTCCAGACAATTGTATTTCAGCGTTTGGCGAATGGATACTGATCCGCCACGCAGCCACAAAATTTGTGGAGTTGTCAACTGAAACAAAAATAAACAAACAGATAAACTTTATGAAACGAATATCTTACATAACGAGACCTCGCCTCTCAAAGTACCAACATGACTTTTTTAATTCATACATTTCAGTTTATCTCGGCCGTATCAGGCCGTATAGTTAATATTAGATTAAAATCACCAATCCGTGGTGATCGATGTTCATACCTTATCTGTATGAGAAGGGGCCTTTGCCCTTCAGTGGGACAATTACAGGCTGATATTATTATATTGTTATTAACTCACATTATATAATATTTTTTTCATGTTAATTCCTGTTTCGGTATACCAGTATCCTCCTTTTTTGGAAAGATGATTACTCTCAGGTGGTATTCCAGCTCCTCTTAGACATGTCTCAAGGGTTGTCATATTGCAGTACACTTTTAGTGGCAGATTTTTAGGTCCCAAATAATAGTCACCTGCAAAAAAATAGGAGTTTAACCCTTACTCAAATTAATATGAATAAACTTCGCTTATCGTCTGTGGTGGTATTTTTTTCCACGATGATAGTTTAGAAGTTCATAAAAACGAAATGAATATCTGTAACGTTTACAAGATGTTTTTTTAAATCATTGCTAGTTTTATTTTGTAAATCTGTCTGTCAACAACCAATTGTAGTAGTCTATGCATAAGTATTTAGGAGAGTATATAAGATTTTCTCTGATTATGTTCAGTTTGATGATATTTTATTGAGAAAATCTTACAAAGCATTCTAAGACATTTTCTTAAAATCTATATTATTTGACAAATCCGTTGTCAAGTTTAGTGAACGTATTTATATTGATATTGCTAAATTTAAAATATCTTTCTCACCGCTTTTGGTACCGGCCGGTGCATCTTTGCAAAGAACCAATCCTGGTGAATTCTTCGTTCCAAATTCAACGTTCAGGCCCCTTGCTGGGGGAGCTGTAAAAACCCGTTCAAAAGGTTAACTTAAGTGGCAGTGGACACATTGCTCATAAACGGTTCATGGGGTCAAAATGTTCTGGAGCAGCGACCGCAAGCCGGAAGACGCAGGCTGTTAGAAGGCTTCCTCCATAGGTGGACCGATCACCTGGTTAAGGTTGCGGGAGTCCAATCGATGCTAAACGTCTGGCGACGTCCTTCGGTTTAAATGATGATGATTCAGAAGATAGTTAAGAGTGGAGTGACGATGCCTTCGCCTAAAGATTTCAAGGGATGTTTCATGAATTTGATGTAGAAGTGTTGGTCATCCATTAGCAAGCTGAGCAGACGACATTGGACCTGGATGAGGTTATGCCCAGCATTGGGTAAGCTGGGGCTGCGGTGGTGGGGTATATTTGATGTTAATTTGTTAAAGTCGAAATAGTGTCAATGTCACTACTTACTTTCTTCAGGCAAACTCGTAGGGCAATATCCAGATTCTCCAGGAATACCAGGAGTTCCTTTTGGCCCTGGAATTCCAATTGGACCTCTACGTCCCTACGGAAAGAGCATCATAAAATAACCAAGAAATTTAGTGTCGTTTTATATTAGTTTAAGATCGCTCAGTAAAAATGTGTTGTTTTTGATTAATATTATTTTATGAATGATAATAATTATATGATTAATAGTAGAATAGATATAGTTGTCAGCACGTAACTTGGCACGAGTCGTTTGATGCGCTCACGTCATTGTTTAGGTCTCTTTGATTACCAAGCCTGCCCAGGGGAATGTTTAGCACCGTTCCGTGCTCGCGATTGGTTGGTCAGTTGACACAAGTATCAAAAGACCAATCGCTTCGCATCCACGTTTCGTTCGCTCTATATGGTGGTTGGTCAGTTCACGCACTATCCGCGAATTTACCACCACTACGGCAAAACTTGCCAAGTTACATGCCAGGGACCTATATACCTGCAGATTTTTGCAGTGGGATATCATACTAATACATAGTTGTTAAAATATCGCTTAAATGGTGAAGTACTGTTTTTACTTCTACTGACTAGGTATACCCAAATGACAGTTGCGTTAATTATGGTTTATTTACTTCCTTGTCAAATAAATTGGGTTTTACTACCTAGGGCCATAAAATATACTTACTGTCATTCCCGGTGATCCCCTGCTACCAATCAGTCCTTTAGGTCCATCCAAACCCTGAAATAATCTGTTTTTAGTATTTTATACAATCACATATTTTAGCAATTACTTTCTTGTAAGAAATAAATAATATATTATAAATAAATATTATTAAAGACCTAAAGTGATTGTGAGTGAGTGTATACTAAAGTTAGAATTAGGTTATTTCTCACTAATATTATGAAAGCGAATAAGAGTTTATTTGTAAAGTTTGATTTTTCCCATACAAGTTGTCAGGGGTATAGGAAAAAGGGGAAGGAGTCCGTACATTTCAATCAGAAATAACTTTCTTTTTCTGAGTTTTAAAAATAACTGTTGCCGTTCAAATCTATAAAAAATATCTTTTACTTACTTCAGGTCCAGGTTCACCTTTTTGACCACGCTCTGTATATTGATTATAAACGTCAATCTAAAACAAAACCGTACGTAAATATGTCAAAAAGTCTTAACAGATTTTTTATGTTCTTATTGTGGCTAAATAAAGAAAAGTAAGAAAATATGTTCTTTTTCCTGGTTTCAGTGACCCAGATTAAATTAAATGATGTACGTATCGGTCAAAATGATTGTACACCTTGCACCCACTTTACCAGCGCTTTGCCCCGCGTTCGCTTCGTGCGCCAATAGCCTTGACAAAAAATAGAATCTAGATTGCATCCAGGTTCACAGTTATATTGACTGAGTAGTAGGTACTTACATGTTTTTCCTTTGAAACGTTTGCTGAAATAAAACCAATTTTTTTTTATATTAAGAAATACAACTAGGAACTTTCAATTTACATTGTACTATTATTTGTAGTTGTATAGTGCTATTGTTTTAAAAAATATAAAATATAAAAACGGTCAATTATAGTGTTATGTTTAAACAGTTCACAGCTATTGATAATGGATGAAGCCTTCGTTTATTTTAGTCTGAATACAGTAAAATAAATATCCAAAAAAAAAATATTTCAACTACAAAAATCCAAAAATAATAACAGCGTACTCAAGTCGATAAGGCCGAAAATAACATAAAACCTTTTGAGATACAAAAATAACGTAATAAATCACGGCTCTATAACATCAAAAACAAAAATTTTTACAACATACCTGACGTATTTTGAAATTCCAGTGAAAAAAAAACGAATACAAATAACAATAATTTGAAGTCCATTTTTTCAGTCGTCTAAAGCTAGACTGAACTGCCTAATAAAAACATTTTATTTTATAGCGTTGGATAAAGGTGGTGCGGTTTCCTGTCCGAAATTAGGGAAGTTAATTAATACTTGAAAAACATAGTTATCTTAACTCTTATAATTAAAATTAATTGGGGTTGATATACTTTGGTACTTTTAAGTGTTACAAATGTTTCTTTCGTCGATCTTTATATTCTCTTAATTTGTAAATTTTCTCAAGGGGGACTCCGCAGGCGAAGTTAAAAGATACTTTTATTTCTATAGTACATCACAACATATCCTTGGATAAAATAAATAAATAACACTATCTACGTGCTTCCCTAAACGGTAGTACTTCTCTTGTTGTTGATAACCTTGACTTCAGTTCTAAAAAACGACGCTGCCTGGAATTTATTCAATGAGAGTTATGATAACAAAAGATTGCTTGTCATCAATCATGTGCAAGCACTTTTTAACGTTCAGCCTATAGATAGATAATCAAGTAAGTCACTACGTTACATAATTGACACAACTAAAACCGCCGACAAACTGTTTTACAGTTTGGCAGAATGTATGAATGTAATAGTGCAAACAAATTTTGAATGAATAAAAAAATAATAAAAATAAAACTTAGGGCTTTGGCAACCCTTGGTCAACCTATTCAAAATGCCTTATTTTCGGGCGAGAGTAAAGTAGCTTCGCGAATGCAAAAACTAATAGGCAAGAAGTTATTGTAGTCAGTCATACTCGATTTTTTTTCGAAGGAAATATTTATTTATTTATTAAAACTTTATGTACAAATACAAAGGCGGACTTAATGCCTTATTTATTTCCTACCAGTCGACCTTAGGGTGGTGCAGAGATAAAACATGGCAGGTGCAATTAACTGAAAGAACGAGTAGAAAAAAATAAAATAAAAATAAATTACTAAACTTACTACTTAAAAATATATACTTAGATACATACATATAGATATAAAATTTATACATAAACAATGTCATTGAGAAACCGAATCAAAAAAACTAACTGTGTCAAGTTTCTGCAATAAATGAATGTCTGATTTTTCGGCAATAAATGTATAGGGGTCTCATTATCCTAATGTGCCCAGGGCCTCCAATAGGTTTAAGTCGGCCCTGCCTCATCGGTTTTGTTTTCTTTCTTTTAGATTGGTCACTGCCTGCCTACAACTTCATATAAAGCGAAATTCAATTATTATTGTCACATTTCAGAGCAGTATTATGTCGAAGTTATGTTCCGTCGAACTAGAGATCCGCCGAACAAGTACATATCGAGGAATGGTTTTGTCGAAGTAGTGTTCTTCGAAGATGTGTGTTGTCGAAGTATAATCTGTCGAACTAATGCTAGTCGAATATATGTTCTGTCGAAGCAATGAGTTGTCGATCTACTATTTTTCGAAATTGAGACTCTGTCGAAATAATTAACTGTCGAAATTCAGAATGACACTCGGCAAAAAGTCGGATTCTCAAAATGTACTCAGGAACAAAATACAGAATGTCGACAGGTAATATATATTTTGTTTTGTTTTTTTATAAACTACAGGCTAGCGTTTGACCACCATCTCGCCTGATGTTAAGCAATGATGTGGTCTACGGTGAAGCACGCTTGCCTAGTATCGCATAGTCAAGATCGGAGACAATTCAGGTGCACAGGTTTTAAGGACAATTGCTGGTATCCCGTCGGGGCCACTCGCTTTGTTCACATCAAGGCTACGCAGCACCCTACGGACGTCCTTTTGATGGATGCGAATGTTCGACATACTCGTCACACATCCATCAGGAGATGGAGGAGGCTGCGCGCCATCAGAATTCAGATGCGAAGATTCCGCAAAAAGGGAGGCAAACAAGTTTGCCTTCTCCTCAGCTGAGTGGGCCAGTGACCCGTCAGGTTTCAGCAGTGGTGGTAGTGAGGGGCGACAAAAGTTTGATTCGACCGACTTAGCCATGGACCAAAACGCTTTGCTACCCGCTGGGTATGAAGCAAGTTTGCGACCGATTCTGCTAATGTGGTCAAACCGTGCTCTTCGCATAACCTTTTTGCAGGACTTGGCAGCTGTGTTGAAGGCTCTCTTCTTCTGACTCACGTCATTTGCCTTGCGCGTTCGAGCGTCGACCCATGCTTGGTAGGCCTTGTGTTTAACCGCGTTGGCGTGGTTACACTCGGCTCCAAACCATGGCCGGTCGATGCTAGACATTGCTACGTCTGAGAATGGAATATAGTACTCCATCCCCCGACGGAATACAACTGTCACAGCATGAGCGCACGACGATGGATCGTCCGAAGAGAAGCAAGTGGGCTGCCAAGGATAGCATGCGAAGAAAGATCGCATCCCATCCCAATCTGCTGACTTGTACCTTATTCCTATTTCAACACGGTCCAAATTTCGAAAAACAATAGTTCGATTACTCATTGCTTCGACAGAACATATATTCGACTAGCATTAGTCCGACAGATCATACTTCGACAACACACACATTGCACGGGATGGAAACGGACATGGCATTATAATATTTTGTACATACAGACTCTTTAGTCTATTACTCGTAGCGTATATCATAAATTTTTAATGGTGACTGACACATATTGTCATGAATGCTATTTGATTAGCATAACTCAACTGTATATTTCTTATTTTTTATTTAAACACCGACGGAAAAAGAGGGGTGTTATAAGTTTGGCGTGTGTTGCTGTGTATCTGTTTAGCCACGAACGTTTAGCCACGAGCTGTCACATGTCTTCGATTTTTTGGTTCTAAGACATACCGGTTTCCTCACGATGTTTTCCTTCGCCGTTTTGAGAGCAGTGGTGATGAAATAATTTATACAAAGAAAAGCGCCTGCCTGTATTCGAACCCACTACATCGTAATCCACACATACTCTACTATATCATACTTGTAAGTCGCGGCTGTTACCACTGGGCCACCACTGCTCTCTTTCTAACGTACATAATGTTTTCATATGAAAAATTTGAATGAATTTCAGACAAAAATAAAATTGAATCCTGCTACCGACACGGTAGAAAATTAATACAGGGTGGCACAAAAATTATCACCCGATGTTCTTCGGCTGCAATTTTTTTTATCAAATCAAATAAAATCAAAAATATTTATTTGCTAGAATATGGTACATAAGGTGTTACAGTAAATTTAGTTCAGCATATCCTACCATAACATGGCGTGCACAATTATTGACAATCATGGCTGTCGCTTAATCTAACTTACAAATTACAGATTCCATTGACTTGTCTTCTAAATAGTCCTTAATGCTATAATATATTTTAAATAATAATAAATTTAATAGTAGTTTTTTAAACTTTGTCAGCGGTAGGTCTTGAAAACTATTAGGTAAATGATTGTAAATAATAATCGACATGCAATATACATTTTTCTTAAATAATTCTAGTTTTACTGATGGCATCCGAAGTCTATCTTTATGCCGTGTTCTGCTATTTGGCCTGTCAGTATTTGATTCAAATGAATTGTAGTTTCTCTTTACAAAAGTACATATTTCAAAAATATATAAACATGGCAAGGGTAGAATTTCAAGCTTTTGAAATTGTGGCTTACAGCTGTCTAAAAAACGAGCTCCACAAATTGCTCGGATACATTTTTTTTGAGCTTTAAATACTCTGTCGAAAACTACTGAGTTACCCCATATTATAATGCCGTATCTAAGTACGAAAGTCAGAAATGATGATATCCGCAGGAGAACCAAAGTTACCGACATAGCCCGAAGAATTGCCAAACTTAAGTGGCAGTGGGCAGGGCACATTGCTCGCAGAACGGATGGCCGATGGGGCCGAAAAGTTCTGGAATGGCGACCGCGAACCTGAAGACGATACGTTGGAAGGCCTCCCACTAGGTGGACTGATGACCTGGTTAAGGTTGCGGGAAGGCGCTGGATGCAAGACGCACGGGATCGGTCAATGTGGCGACGCCTGGGGAAGGCCTATGTCCAGCAGTGGACGTCTTTCGGCTGAAATGATGAATGATGATGATGATCTAAGTACGGATGATACATATCCATGATAAGCCAGCATTGCAGTGTTAAAGTTTACTGTTTGTGTAATTCTTTTCAATACATATATAAAACGATCTATTTTTGTAAGAATTTTATCTATGTGTGTTTTCCAGTTGCAATTTTTATGAACCGTTATACCCAGGAATACACAATTATCGACAGTGGTCAAGTGAGAATCTTTATGATAAATATCTAATGCATTTATGTTTGCATTGTATGTTTGGAATTGTATTATGTTTGTTTTAGTCATATTTATTTTTAAGTTATTTTTTTTAGCCAATCGATTGCCTTATCTAGAGCTTGGACGACTTCGTTCTCTAAGTTGTTGTTATTGTCACTCTTAATGATTATTGTAGTGTCATCAGCAAATAGTATACAATCTTTGACTATCGCCGCTGGAATGTCGTTGATGTAAACTAAAAATAGTTGTGGGGATAGGATACCTCCCTGTGGCGTGCCATAATTATTTTGTTTATTTTTCTTTTGGCAAATTTTTGTTATTTCCACGCATTGTACTCTTTCAGAAAGATAACTTTTGATCCAGTCGTTGGCCTTATCCCGGATTCCATGATGCTCAAGCTTTGAGAGTAGTGTTTTATGGCAGACAAAATCGAAGGCTTTTGTCATGTCTAGGAACACGCAACTAATCTTCGATTTTTGGTTCAAGCTTTCGGTTATGTGTTTCATTAGTGTAAAACATGCCAAAGTAGTGGAACTGCCCTTCCTAAACCCGTATTGTTCTTTTTTAAGAATATTACATGTTGTTAGAAAGTTCTCTATTTTAATGCACATAACTTTCTCAAATAGTTTGGATAGGATTGGGATTAAAGTTATTGGGCGATAATTGCTCATGTCAGTTTTTACACCTTTCTTATAAAGAGGTTTGACAATTGACCTTTTCAGACGTGTTGGGAATACTCCTTCTGTTAGAGACAGGTTAATAATGTATGTTAAGGGAGACACTAAACTCATTGCACATATTTTAACACTTTAGTGCTCAAGTCGTCATATCCGGTCGAGTTAGTGTTTCTTAGACTGTGAATTATTTTATAAACGTCTGATTCATCTACTGGTGTAAGAAAACTGCTTTTAGGATTTTGAGGGGTGGTTATTTTTAAGTCATTTTGCACATTTTTATGAGCATTATTGGTCGTCTTTGTTTGGGATATATAATAGTCATTAAATACGTCACATATTTGATTTGGATTGTCATAAACTGTACTGTTAGCAATAACTGCGTCAACTTCAGAGTTACTTGTTATATTATTTGTGTTTGTTTTAATCATATTCCAAGCCGCTTTACTTGTATTTTTGGCCTTATTAATGTAGTCTAAGCTATTTATCTGCTGAGCCTTGTGTATGCATTTTTTCAATATTTGAGTGTAGTCGTCATATTTTTTTTTTGTTTTGTTTTTGTTATGCTTGTAGAGATGGTATTTTAAATATAATGTTCGTTTTTTAATGCAGCATCTTTTTATACTCTTGGTTAAACCTCTATTTTTCACTTGTTTACAAGTATTTTTGACTTTAACTATAGGAAAGGATAGATTATAGAAAAGGGTAATTAAATCGTGCAGTCTATCGAAGGCGTCATTTGTTGTTTGAGTTTCGTAAACTTCGGAGAAAGATAAACTCGAGATGCAGTTGTTGAACTTAATAACATTTTCGTCACTGAGCTCTCTTACACTTTTAAACCAAAAGCTATGAATGTCTTTAACTTGAAGATCAGTCTCTAAGCAAACCGTTATTGATTGTGCTATTTCGTGGTCTGAAAGCGCTAGATAGTGAATTGCAGGATTAGCGTCGTGGATGTTACTTACTATTAAGTCCAAACATGCGTTTTTCCTCGTAGGCAGTTTTATGTGGTTGATTATATTATTATTATTAAGAATAGAGTTTAAGTCATTGGATGTTTTATTTGTTTTCAGTGTGTCAATATTCCAGTCGCCACAGATGATAACTTTTTGTTACCTTTTTTACACAGTCTATTGGCAAGAAGTTGTAAATTATTCAAAAATATTGTGGCATCACGTGTAGGTGTTCTATATATGCACACTATAATTAAGTTATATTTAATTATTTCGATGGCACAGCATTCGAATTGAAAGGGAATAGGGATGGGTAAATTTTTTATTTCTTTAAATTGTAAGTTATTTTTAATAATATATACGAGCCCCGTCGTTGGTTAATTCTAGAGAAGAAGAATTATAGTTATTAAGTCTAAGGTTTTGTTCACAACCACTTTTTAGGAAAGTTTCAGTTAAACATATAATATCTACGGGACCTAGTTCCTTTTGTAAATTTGAAATAGCCTCCTCTATTAATTCCTGTTTGTTTAATACTCCAGCAATATTCTGGTGGATTACCGTGATTTTAGTATAATTAGTTTTGTTTGCGAAAAAACTCAGTTTTGGTGGCATTACCAACTTTTCTTTTTTCCTCAAAGAAGGTAGTAATTTTGGTTTGTGTGGTTTTTCGCGGTGTTGTAGGTGTGTTTGTTCTGTGCTGGATAATGTGCTTATTTTTAAATCGATTACGGAACTCAGTCTGGTATTTCTTATAGTCAATTCTTGTGTTCAACTTCAAACATAATTGCTATAGTAATGGTGTTTACTTTTCATAGACCTGTTGTTGATGCTATTTATGTATTCCAAATTGTGTACTTTTACGTATTTACAATTATCATAATTTTGTATTATTAATTCCAAGTTGTAGTTAATTGTATTTTCGTTTAAGTAAGGAATATATTGTACGTTAGTAACAAGTACAGTATTGTTTCGTAGTTTATAAAGGACGTTACACAACTCAGTTATCAGAGAGTAAGGGTTTTTGTCATTAGATCCTATCATTAAAACTATAATATCGTCACTGGTCAATGTCCTTACGAAGTCGTCATTACAGCTGTTCAGAATCTGAGCACATGTTGCATTGGGCTTAATGAAAGATGTAATTTTGTAGTTGTCATTCCATTTGTCTAACCTGGAATTAGTCATAGTTTTATTGAGACCGCGGGCCTGCTGGTCTCCGAAAATTATGATTCTATTATGTTGGTTCGCTACTCTGATTGGAGCAATTTTGTTTATGCTCTCATGGTGGGATTGTTGCTTATTAATATTATCTGTTGCAGTGTCATCATCCGCATTCTTCAGGTGGAATTGTTGTTCGTCAATAAAACCTATTAAAGCGTCATTTTCCTTGCTTATTATATGTGGGGATTGTGATTGAGTGGGTTGTATTCCCTCTAAACTGCATATTGAGGCGGCTGTGTTGATTGGTATATTTCCGACCTCACTTGGAGATTGCGCCACCACGACCGTGTCATGTTGATGAGCCGTAATTGTAGGCGGATGAATCAACTTGGACGGAGTAGAGAAACAGCTAGTTCTTATAATATTCCTTTTGCGTGCAGACTTCGGTGTAAGGCACTTTGTTTCTAATGTGTTAACCTTTTTATATGTCGCTATAACGTTCTGGTACTGTCCGATATCCATTTTCAGTCGAAAATTTTCACTATTTAGGTTTTCGATCTCCAGATGAGCGCTTTCTAGTTCCGCAGTGAGTCTTTTGATTGTGTCCTTATAGCTCTCGATTTCGTCGCTGTCATTAAAAAGAAAGAAAGAAAGAAAAATATTAATTTGTGACCCGCCCAGGAGACACGAGATAAGCAACACAAACAATAATAACAAATTAAAATAAATAACCCCGTGCGAGACCAAAAAGGCTCCTATCTCAGCATGTGCAACGATATTAAAAAGAAAATAACGCTGCGCTGATATTCTGATAGGGCCCACTCAGCACACCCATTCATTAGGGCACATTCAGCGAGGTGTTTGGCAAGCTCATCATAGTGGTGTCAAGTAATGTGGAATTATTTCTTAGGTTGATGTTGAAGATATTGTCCACTGAGTTAGCCCTTAATGGTTTTCGGACAGTAATGTTATCGGTTTCTAAATCCATTGTAGTGTCGTTAATGGTTCAAAATATATTAATGAATGGTAATCACTGTTCTTTCAGTATTCAGAGTAACAATTTTAGGTATTTAAATTTATATTTGAAGTTAAAAATGCAAAAAATAAACAAAAACAAAAAGTGATTCTTCTATTAGCAAGGTTCGAACGCACCGCCTTTTGATCTCTAAGCGTCTTATTTAATCACCGCGCTACGGCGTTACAAAATCTGAGCTCGAAAATTGTGGGTGCTTTCTAGCGTGGAGCGATTATATATTAGTCATCGTCATGAGGTCATCGTAAATGACCATATAAGGTAGCGAATGTGCATATCACGCAGTCTCGCTGCGGACTCACACTGAGCACTGGGACACTTAATAGATAAAGAGTTTTGTTGCTTTTTCTTGGTTTCGTCTTTCGTTGCTCATTCACACATCATTTGACTTATTTCACTTCTGTTTTTACCATCGTTTACACTGACACTTTTCACGTCCGTTAGTTTATATTATAATGACAAATTTTCGTAATTATAATTTATAAATATTTTCTGCACGGAGCTATCACTATTTGTGTGCGTTCCGCGGTGCGCGTCGCAACGAACCTCCCCGTCGCAACGAACCTCCCTTTTTATGCGTGGCTGTCTTTGGTTCTGCTTTTGGATAATGTTTATTTGGTTTCTTAATTTTCTTTTTTCAATTTCATCGATAAAATGATACGGCTAAGTGGCCGCCACCATAATAGATAAACATTCGAGCCCAATTTATGGCATTATCCATTAGTCTTGCCAGAACTTCTGGCGGATATTATCTTTGAGGTCTTCAAGAGTCTGATGCTAATTGACATAGACTAATGACTTAAAAAAAACCACAGGAAGAAGTGTGAAATCAGGCTATCTTACCGGCCATTGAAAGACCTGGTAATGCAGCCCTCAGAATTTTGGTTGTGGCTCGTGCAGTAAGCGCCGTTGCTTAATCCTGTTGGAACCACATGTTCGCCAGTTCTAATTTATTCCTTTTAAGAATAGAAAAAGACGTTGATCATGACTCTGTGACCAAATCGACCACAGTAGTCGTTTGGTGGCCCGATGACGCCATCAGCGTAAACAACACTCCATGCAGTAACTTTGATTGGGTATGCCTCTTACTGGATTTTTCGTAGATTTTCGGTGCCACAGAAGTGATAATTTTGGTCATTCATATATTCACAGAGCCTGCTCGTGATGATTTTCTATGAAAAATTTCCTTACTCGTGGTCGCAATTTAAAATGGCTTTACGTAGATTGCACGCGCTTGGAGGTTGTGGTGTTCTGATTTACAGATCCACATTTTTTAACTCTATTTACAATTCATAACACTATACAAACCATACTTTCATATAATATTTTGATATTTTATCAACTTTTGTAATTCATTTTTATGTTTTTTTTCTTTTGTTATCATCTGAAAAGCATACTTTTAGTTATATCTGATTGTTTTAGTATCTGAAACTTAAATTATATTGTTAATTTGTAATTCTTGCAATATTTTCTACTGTGACATTTTCATCTGACATGACATCTGTATGTCTATTTTATTTTTCTTAAAACCCATGGACTAAACCTCCTTTAAGCTAGGTTTACACTATTATAAGGGTAGCATAGACTGACCCCTTTGTGAACCGTTTTTATTCGTTCTGGTCTTTATTTCTTCATTAAAATTTGAATTTGAAATGTAGATAGAACACAGAACGAAGAAAATCGGGCGTCTTTTTTTTTTAGTTTCGAATCTGGACGGAACGCCGAAAAGTCGGTTGACTACTTAATGATACCAAGTGTATTTTCTGATCTGAAAACTCCTGGAAAACTCTAAACTATGAATTATCAGTGTACGGAACCGCACATTATTTTTCATACTCACGCGCCGTGCATTCTGTGCACTCAGCATTTCGTACCTATCACTAAGCTAATTTGTGTAAGTACATTAAATCAATAAATCAGTGTTCAACGGACATTCGCGGTGGTCGGTTTTATTTCATCATCATCCCCATAGAATCGCCCCGGTATCATCACTAAGTGCAGGGATCCCCTACATTTATTTTGGTCCTTCGAGATTAGCATCAGGACCTCGTCGCGGTACTTTGAGCTAGCGCGCGCACAGCTCAGTGGCAATCTCTCGCGAACGTGGTTCTGTGATCAAACCAGTGAGAAACTCTTTTTTTCACTCTCTCATCCTATACTTGAGTTACACTTGACTTGAGCTTAGGTCAACAGCACGGTCGTGGTAAGGAAATCACGGCGTGATATCACCATCATCATCATCAGGCTCCCTGGAGCACATCATCGGTTGGCGCAAGGGTTCAGCGTCCGCAGTCAGCATCGTCATCACGTGGATCATCATATTTCCAAGTAAGACTGTTCCTTTTACCTACCTACATCATGGAAGATCTTATTGCCCGTCAATCGGAAATCATCGCCAATTTTACTACCATCAAGGTCAACTTTAGCAAGGACTCGGATTCTCGCAAAACTACGGAATACCTCAGGAAACGTTTAGACGCGATAGACGACCTCTGGGGAGAGTTCGAACAAAATCATAAGCAAATATCGGAGCATAAAGATGCGGCGGTCGACTATTTCCTCGACAACACGTATCAAAAGGGCAAAGATCATTATCAATTTGTACGGAATCTCATTTCGTCTTACGGCAAATCAAACAAATCAACTCAACCTGATGGCAAGTTAGACGAACTAATATCGCTGCAACGCACGAACTTTAGGGCATTTACTCGGCTGGTCAAAGGTATCAAGATTGATCAGATATCGGACAAATGGGAACTTGAGGATGAGCTCAAAAACATCCAAGTAAAGTGGACAATGATAGATACGCAACATTTGCAAATCGATCATATCCTAGCTGGAGGTGACTTATCATACGACGAGGAGTTTAACAATCATGAATTGGTCTACAAAAACATCAAAAGAGAGCTGAATAAGAAGATCTCCTCAACATCTCATTTAGAGAGATCAACCCCGCACATTGATATACCGTCATTTAGCGGGAACTACACACAATGGCCAACATTTTATGACTTGTTCACCGAGACAATTCATAACAACAATTCGATCACGAAAGCTCAGAAGATGCAGCATCTTAAGGGAAAACTTAAGGGGGAGGCAGAGCGTATTATTCATCATCTCCATATATCATCAGATAACTACGATGCAGCGTGGGATATCTTACTACATCGGTACAATAATACTCAACTTCTTTTTACCAATCACATCGAAATCTTCCTTAATCAACCCAACATCCAAAGGCAAACATCATTAGACATCAAAGGTTTATACGATACCTCAACCGAATGTATTCACGCGATACACAATCTCGGTGCTGATACGAATACATGGGATCCGTTGTTGGTTCACTTGCTCTGCAAAAAACTGGACCCAGAAACATATGCTGGGTACAAAGAAGCACGCAGGAATCCTCGTGACCTACCAAAGCTGGAGGAATTAATGTCTTATCTCGAGAGTAAATTTACTGCTCTTGAACCCATTAAAACTACTAAGGAACCCTCATCATCAAGCAAAAGGAACCCAAATCAATCGCATAATAAGCAAAACTATAATAAAGGTTTCGCTAACAAAAATTATCAGGCCATCATTACGCAAACATCGAAATGCACTGTATGCAATTCAAATCATGCTCGCAATTTGCTATCATGCCAAAAATTTATGAAAATGACATCAGATGTACAATTGAAATTGGTGACGAAATCAAATATATGTCGAAATTGTTTATTCAGTCACGACGGAAATCAATGCACTTCAACGAAACGTTGCAAAACCTGTCAAGGAGATCATCACACAATACTCCATGAAGCGTGTTGTGTCTCATCATCAAAATCGCCAAATAACCACCCTAACGTTAATCATGTCGCAGGGGAGGACGAAGAGTTATTGTTGACCACGCTGTCAATCAAAGTCAAGTGTTCCGACGGCAGCTACGTGTTCCTTAGGGCACTTCTAGACCAGGGATCACAAATATCATTAATATCGGAAAACGCTGTTCAGCGATTAGGGTTGCAGCGTCAACGATACAACGCATCAGTATCAGGGATAGGTGCTGGTACTAGACAAAGCAAAGGACGGGTATCAATCGACTGTCAATCTATCTACGGCGACTATCATTTTACTACAGAAGCACTGGTTCTGCCTAAAGTCGCTAACTGCTTGCCTGGTGCACCATTCAAAAAACAATCATGGCCTCACATTCAGCATCTTCAATTAGCAGATCCAGAATACAACGTGTCTAAGCCAATAGATATTCTCTTGGATGTGAGTATCTATTCTCAAATCATCATGGACGGTCTCATCAAAGGACCAGCGCAGGCTCCGATTGCGCAACAGACCGCACTCGGTTGGATCCTGTCTGGCAATGTTCGCACATTTAACTGTCATATCGCGACGAATGACTTATCAGAACTATCAAAATATTGGGAGATAGAGGACGTAGAAACATCATCATCACCCCTTACCCGTGAGGAGCAGTACTGTGAGGAGTTTTATCAGCAAGCTACTCGTCGTTTGGATACTGGTAGATACGAGGTTGGCATACCCATGAAACCCGAATATGAAAATCAGCTTGGATCATCAAAATCTAAGGCTATCGCACAATTCAAACAGTTGGAAAGAAAAATGTGCAATAATGAATCATTTGCAGAAAATTATAAAACGTTTATGTCGGAATATCAACAACTGGGTCACATGTGTACGGCTAATAATGTCGATGAATCAAAACGTGCCTACTTCTTACCACATCATGGCGTAATGAAATTAGACTCAACAACAACAAAACTTAGAGTCGTTTTCAATGCGTCAGCGAAATCAACATCAGGAAAAAGCCTAAATGACCTCATGTGCTGCGGACCAAATCTACAAAAAGACCTCATGACACTCATCTTAACCTGGAGAACGTACAGTTACGTTATCACGGCAGACATAGAGAAAATGTTTCGCCAAATCATTATCAGGCAATCCGATCGTCATCTTCAATCAATCATTTGGCGGCAATCATCTCAAGAAATACTTAACGAATATCATCTTACTACCGTAACATACGGTACTAAGGCCGCTCCATACTTAGCGATGCGAACGTTAAAACAGCTGGCAATAGACGATGCCGACAAGTATCCTCTAGCTTCGTCAGCCCTGAGTCAATCATTTTATATGGACGATCTATTTAGTGGAGCAAATACCATTCAACAAGCGAAGGAGCTTCAGCATCAACTCATTGAGACGCTGAAGGGAGCTGGTATGAACCTCCGGAAATGGTCCAGTAACGTACCGGACCTCCTGGTAGATCTATCACCAGATCAACTCAACAACCCATTAGACTTCAAGTGCTCGGAAACAAGAAAAACACTTGGATTAAGATGGAACTCATCAACGGATAGCTTCACCTTTCAAAATCAATTGGATTATCACGATAAACGCGTCACAAAGAGACAGCTACTTTCGGAAATTTCAAAGATATTTGACCCCTTAGGCTGGCTGTCACCATTATCAATCAGAGCAAAACTGCTTTTTCAAAACGCATGGTCATCACATTTATCATGGGACGAAGAAGTTCCGCAACCGATTCAAGATGACTGGATTCAGATCAAGAATGATTTCAACACCATAGATCAATTTATCATTCCACGTTATCTCGGCAACACAAACCAATCATATCAAATCCATGGATTTTGTGACGCATCCGACAAAGCATACGCATGTGTTGTGTATGTAGTTGCTAAGGACAATAAGGGTGATCGCACATCAACGCTCGCTGTAGCAAAAACAAAGTTAGCACCACTGGCAAAAAAGGTATCATTACCACGACTAGAGTTATGTGGTGCGCTACTACTATCTCAACTTATCAAGAAAGTCATGGAACCATTATCAAATCAAGATGTGGAGATTTACGCCTGGACAGACTCGATGATAGTTTTAGGGTGGATCCAAGGCGACGTGAAGAAATGGAAACAATTCGTAGCTAACAGAATCAACAAAATCACTATTATCATTCCACCCTCAAGCTGGCATCATGTGAGGTCCGAAGAGAATGCAGCAGATTGCGCTACTCGGGGTCTGACGTCACGGAAGCTTTCAAGCCATCCGCTGTGGTGGCAGGGTCCGAAATGGATAACCAATTTCGAACAAAGCACCCTCCCTACCACCTCATATCAATCACCAGATTTGGAAACCAAGAAGCCTAGTGTAAACACGGCTTTATATCAAAATCATATTTCATTGATACACGAGTTACTACAGAACTACAGTTCCTTAACTCGCATTCTGAGAATCGTCGCTTGGGTCTCGCGTTTCATAACGCAATCACGAGGTAAACGCACATCAAAATCAGATGTTTTAACGTCATCAGAATTGAACAATGCATTGAATATCATTATCAAAGATGACCAACTAAAACAATTTCATGAAGATATATTGTTTATCAATCAAAAGGGGCATGTGCATCCAAGAAGCAAAATATCATGTCTTAATCCATTCATAGATGAACACGGTCTCCTTAGAGTAGGTGGACGACTGAAAAACGCACGCATCAACGACTCATCAAAGCACCCTATCATATTATCAAGCCACAGTCGTCTCACAGATTTAATCATTGATCAGGCTCATATTACCACATTGCACGGAGGCCCGCGACTGACACTTTCATACATCAGAGACAGGTATTGGATCATCAGTGGAATCCGTACCGTCAAAAGGAAGTTGAGATCATGCGTTAAGTGTCAGCGCTTTACTCAAACGCAATATCATCAAATCATGGCCGATCTTCCACAACCACGAGTCACCCCGTCACGACCTTTCTCTCACACCGGTGTCGATTTTACCGGACACGTCGAGCTGAAGGCTAATAAGGGACGTGGAATCAAAACCGTTAAGGGCTATATTGCTGTGTTTGTTTGTTTGTCTACCAAGGCTGTTCATCTGGAGCTAGTTTCTGATCTCAGTACTCCATCATTTCTAGCAGCCTTTCGTAGGTTTTCGGCCCGTCGTGGAACACCAAGTCACGTTTACAGTGATAATGGCACAAATTTCGTAGGTGCCAACCGTATCATAAAGAAGGAATATCAAGACATCATAGCCACAATCAACACCGATTTCTTCAATAACATCAATGACATGAACATAAAGTGGCACTTCAACGCTCCTGCATGGCCAAGTGCAGGCGGTCTTTGGGAGGCTGCGGTGAAAAGCCTCAAATATCATCTGAAACGCATCATCGGAGATCAGAAACTCACTTACGAGGAATTTACTACACTTCTATTTCAAATCGAGGCATGTCTGAACTCAAGGCCCCTCTGTCAGTTGACAGAGAGCCCTGAAGACGACGTTCTTACGCCAGGTCATTTCTTGATCGGCGGCCCGCTTCTATCTAGACCACAGACTGATCCAGATCACATAAACCAGTCAACTAGGTGGCAACTCATTCAATCAATGAACAAACACCTTTGGAAAAGGTGGTCAAGCGAATATTTACAGCAACTGCAGGCTAGATCAAAATGGCGTAAGCCAAGTAGGAACTTCGAAGTGGACGATGTCGTTCTTATCAAGGACGAAAACTTGCCACCCGGCAAGTGGGCGCTAGGACGTATTCAAGCAGTTCATCCTGGGAGAGATGGCTATGTAAGGGTAGTCAGCTTAAAAACCAAAAATAATATCATTCAACGTCCAGTCACCAGACTTGTGTTGTTACCAGTAAACGAGGATACAAGTCAGGATGAAAAAGTCAACCATCAAAACAAATCAGATGAGCGAAGCAAGAGAAAGCGACTTCCTCGCAACAACGTTTCATTGAAGAATCTATTCACTAGCTTCATATTACTATTTTTCATGTTATTATCATCGACTTCAGCGGAAAATATACCCAATCAAGAATCGTATAATCTGACGTCATTAGATCAGAATCAAGCTATTTACTTCGATAGAATATCCAATCTTCAGTACATCCAGGACGAATGGCGTCTAGTTGTCTACTACAATATGACGACATACTGGAAAGGGTTAGCCGAGATCAAGAGTTACGTCAATCATATCAAGTCATTATGCATAACTCAGGCAAATAAACAATATCAGAGTATCATTCATCAATTAGAGCACGAAATAAGTGACATTGAACATTATGATATGTTACTTAAATATCAAAGTCCAAAGAGGCTAAAGAGAGGCCTAGTGGACGGCGTGGGTTATATTGCCAACTCGTTATTCGGTGTACTAGACGAAAGGTTTGCTGAAAAATATAAGGGTGACATCGAACAGATCAGTCATAATGAAGCACATCTACAGAAACTTATAAAAAATCAAACAAGCATCTTAGAATCTGAGTTCAACATCGTACGCCGTAACGAGGATATCATGAATAAACAATTTTCATTTATCAAGCAACATCTACAACATATATCATCTGAGGTGAATAAAGTACGTCTCGCAAACGAAGATAGTCTTTACATTACCTCATCGGCACTAGCAGCATCAATAATTCTCACAAATATTCGTTGGATTCAGCAAACGCTAATCGGAACCGTAACAGATATTTCACACGGGCGCATTGACAGCCATTTGCTGTCACCGGAGCAGTTATCGTATCAGCTGAGCACTATCTCCAGTCGACTGAATGGTAAACTTACGATACCTGTGGACTTAAGGAATGTCAAGGATTTGTACCGGTTACTAAAGGTTTCGGCTAGAGTCTTCTCTAACTACTTAATCATTGAGATCAAGGTTCCACTCATAAGTAACGAACTGTTTGAGTTGAACAAAATCATATCAATTTCGCAAAAGAGAGGACAACAATATTATCATCTCATTCCATCAGTACCGCTCATAGCCTACAATTTGCGCAAGGATACAGCATTTCTCCTATCAGAAGCAGACCTTCAATCATGTACTCATGTTCCTAACGATATCTTGTTATGTTCATTAAACATGCCCATCTACAATCTAAACATGAAACAATCAATTTGCGAAATCAAATTATTCAATAAAAAGCAACTATGCCACTCCGTAAAATCATCATGTGACGAGCAATGGATCAAATTACACAGGCCGAACAGCTGGTTGTACACATGTTGCTCGGAATGCCAAACTCGCATTATTTGCGCCAACGGAATCACAATGGTGAACCTTGTCGGCAACGGGATTATTACCCTAGGTCAAGGTTGCACATTGAAAGGAGAGACCTTCAGTATCTATGCCCATAACAATTTCATCAATCACGTGAATATTCATCATCACATCGAAGTCCCAGAGGTGTCCGTACTAAACAAAATCATGAAAACGTCTGCGCCAGAGAACTTCAGTGAAGCTGAAGATCATCATCTCATTTGGAATAAATTAAGGGCTCAGATTGACGAGGTTAAGGAACAGTCATCTACAGATCTGAGCATTCACGACATTCATCACTACACTGTGTTGTACATCAGTGTAGCTTCGGTAATCATCTTGGGTGGCGTCGTCGTGTACCTCATCAAAAGCCAACGAAGTACGGGCAGGGCATCAGCGTCGCCGGCCCCCCAGGGCCAAGAGGCTCTCGGGGTGGGGCCTGTGGCGGTCGCACCGGCATCGCGTGGATCATCAGTGCAAAAGTGTAGTGAAGTGTTCACAATCAGTGGTGTAGACAGGGCTACCTCGCCCATGTGTACCGTAGAATAGTCGTTTAGTTAGTATTTTCACATTTGTATCATTAGCAATCTATATCATTTTATTTTACTATTTTACTTGTCTCTTAATTTAATTTTCTGTTAATCAATCATATCAGTTGTCTGATTGCGGGCAGGATGTACGGAACCGCACATTATTTTTCATACTCACGCGCCGTGCATTCTGTGCACTCAGCATTTCGTACCTATCACTAAGCTAATTTGTGTAAGTACATTAAATCAATAAATCAGTGTTCAACGGACATTCGCGGTGGTCGGTTTTATTTCATCATCATCCCCATAGAATCGCCCCGGTATCATCACTAAGTGCAGGGATCCCCTACAATCAGCTTATGTAAAACTATTATTATCTGAAGTGCTCCAATTAAATATATTTTGTGTGGATCCCGAGAGCATTATTTCATGGAAACACCCTCAACGGTCATCTCTTGGCATCAAAGGCCTCGCTGTTTGGTGTATTGAGCCATAGCCGGCCTCCACATTGGAGCCTACGTACTTACCTGTTTGCCTGTTTATCTGACCTGCTTCCATCCTGCTGCCTAGTCCACTGCCTACCTGCCCGATTACCCGCTTATCTGCCTACTTCGGGCATTCCACGACTTCCTGCCCGAGCTGCTGCCTGGATAGCTGCCCACGTCGTGCGAAGCCCTACCGTTTTATTATCTATATCCTTTTTATTTTCTTAGCTTTAATTTTAATAACCTTTAATTCATAATTTTATTAACGTGGCTTACGTTTAGCTCCCTCTGAGCTAAACGTAACGCTACAAGGTTACCAGCTATATTTTTTTTACCGACTTTCCATAAAAGAGGAGGTTCTATGAACGGCTGTATGTTTGTTTTTTTTGTGAATATTCATTAATTTTTCCGTTAATTGTAGACCGATTTTGAAAATCATTTTTTTTTGAAAAAGTATGTTCCCAAATTGGTCCCATTATATTTGGTGAAGATCTGATGAAAAACTTCGGAGATATACAACATTACTCTTCAATAAACAACGGCAAATCTCTCGGGACTGCAGCATTTGCAAAAACTTGCATGACTGTTTATTGTTTACGCCATTTCATAACATAACATTACGCCAGTACGTTTTAAAGGGGTACGTAGAAGGGTATCCCTAACGAACAAAATACAGGCACAAAGACTGCCGAAATTAAAGTTATTTTCATTTTGTAGTATTTCTATTTGGAAGTAAATTCTTCCTTTTTTTTTGTTTTAATGTTTTTTGCATCAGTTTACTTCAGAAGTGTCGAAAGAGAACTCACATTTAGCCGCCATATGCAAAAATTATAGCATCTGCCGATAGAGTGATGAGTTTTGCGAGATCCTGTACAGTCTAGATATGGCTACTCCAATTTGCTCGCGCTAACAAAGTCGTCATCAGGAAGAATTTAATTAAGCACTTCTTTGTATACCGCATCGGTAGTTTTTCTAGCTGGTCCCGAAATGATCAATCTGCTATTAGTACTGAATTCGGATCAGGCAAAGTAGAATTGCCCGTGTGAGAAATAATTTCCTTTATATCTTTGCCTTAATGACTGACCCTGAGTTTCATTTATGATCATTGCAAAGCAGACCTCGCTTGTAATCGTTTAAACTCAAAGACATAGTCTGGGGGTACCAGTGATATTCGAGGTATAAAACTGATTCCCACGAGCACATCCAGTAATCACAGTGGCCTCTATATATTTTTATGCAGTATTTTGATAACAAACAATTTATTTTTCATTCAAACTTTAACACCCCTTTATGGTATGAAATTCTAAAAATCCTTATATATGTATTTCTTTAATTGCATTCATGAACCAAAATACTAATTCTAAAGTAATTCGATTAAAAACAATTTATTTTTCATTCAATCCTTAACACCCTTTATGAAATTCAAAAAAATCCTTGAATGTCTTTAATTGTACTGAAGAGCATAAATACTAAATCTAAAGTAATTTTGATATTAAACAATTTATTTATCATACAAATTTTAACACCCCTTTATACCTTTTCAAGGGATGAAGTTTAAAAAATCCTTGCATACGTATTTATTTAATTGTATAGAATAGCAGAAATGCTAAATTTCAAGTAATAATATTGATTATAAACAAAATATGTTTCATATAAACTTTAACACCCCTTTATGGGGTGAAATTCTAAAAATCCTTATTTACCTATTTCTTTAATTGTATTTAAGAGCATAAATACTAATTCTAAATTAATTCGATTATAAACAATTTATTTTTCATTCAAAATCAAAATCAATTTTTTTATTTCACATAGGCCTACATGGGCACTTATAAAACGTCGACAAAAGGTGCACGGTTCGGGTTCGGCGTTTCATATGGAGAAGAACCGGCAAGAAACTCCATGGTTACTCTTTTAAAAATGGTTTGTTTTTACAATATTTCCATGTTACAGCATTAGTACTTAGATATGGGGGGACAACGTAGGCCCGACTTATGACAATAAGTCGTAAGAAACTAAAAAAAAAAAAAAAATAGATTATATTAAAAAAAAATAACAAATGTTAACTAGCATCTAGAAGGCCTACAATGTTCACACATTCACAAAACAATCGGTAAAACAATCTATACAAACGAAAAAAATAATAAAAATAAGTATAACAAGACTAAATTTAACATGTGGCACAAATTTTGTTATCAGTGCTGTAACTATTCTTAGCAAAGGGCTATAAAGATGATTGAAAACCATTGTAAAAAGTCTAATTAAAAGAAGGAAAGAAAAAATGAGATTGAGAATAGTTAGAGACATCCATATATTTGTGCCGTTTACAAGTTACCAGGGAAGCTGCATGCGCAGTAGGAGCTAAGGCCAAATGTTTTTATCTTCAACGTAGTCCTTGATTTTATAATATGCTTTTTTAACAAGGATACGTTTGATGTAGTTTTTGAACTTTCCATCGGTCAGTTCTATAACTGACTTTGGCAACTTGTTATAAAAGCGTATACTGTTTGAGAAAAGAAAAGACTTGCTAGTTTTCGTTAATCTGAATTTGGGTATTAGAATTTCGTGCTTACTGCGTGTATTTAAATTATGGAAGTCGCTTCTAGTTTTGAAAAGCCCTCGATTTTTACGGACATACAAAATACATTCCAAAATATAAAGTGAAGGTAGAGTCAGTATATCGATCTCTTTAAATTTTTCTCTGAGGGACTCGCGAGGACCCATTTTATAGATTGCGCGGATTGCCCTCTTTTGTAGGATTTAAATTGAGTCAACGTCTGATGCTGATCCCCACAGCAGAATGCCATAAGACATAATACTGTGGAAATAAGCATAGTATACTAACCTAGCTGTAGCTACATCGGTTAGCTGCCATATTTTCCTTACTGCATATGCAGCCGAACTTAACCTACCCGAAAGAGTTCTAATGTGCGCGCCCCACTGCAATTTTGAATCGATAGTAATCCCTAAGAATACAGTTTCCGTTATAACTTCAAGATTTTTGCCGTCAAGATTTAAGTTTAGGTCATGTTGTGGTACATTTGGTAAAGAGAACTTTAGACATTTTGTTTTTTTCGCATTCAGTAAAAGATTGTTAGCTGCGAACCATTTTGAGAGAACAATTAGACTTTCGTTGACATTTAAGACATCCGTATCTTGCCTATCTGTTTTAAAAATTAGCGAAGTATCATCAGCAAATAGAATTATATCCGATAATTTGGCCATCATAAAAGGAAGATCATTAATGTAAACAAGAAAAAGGAAAGGGCCGAGAATTGAACCTTGGGGCACGCCCGTCTTGACTAGAGACCCGGAGGACGTCGCCCCATTAACATTTACTTTTTGCTGTCTGTTTGATAAATAGGAAAGCGCGAGATCAGCAGATTTTCCACGAATTCCGTAGTGGTGTAATTTACAGATCAGTGTGTTGTGGTCGAAGCAGTCGAAAGCTTTTAAGAAATCACAGAAAATGCCAATGGCATCCTGGGACCTCTCCCAAGCCTCCAAGATGTGGCTGATGAGTTTTACTCCCGCGTCCGAGTCCATTCAATCTTTAACACCCCATTTTACCCCTTTAAGGGATGATATTCAAAAAATCCTTAAATACGTATTTCTTTGATTGTATCGAAGAGCATAAATACTAAATTTCAAATAATTTTGAGAATAAACAATTTATTTTTCATACAAACTTTAACACCCGTTTTTAACCCTTTAAAGGATGAAATTCAAAAAATCCTGAAAGACATATTTTATTATTTAAAACTTAGACTCTAAATACCACATATCATTTATTTCAAATAAAAATGACAGAGTTTCATACAAACTTTAAACCCTTATTTTACCCCTTTAGAGGACGAATTTCCAAAAATCCTTTCTTAAATGACGCCTACAGTATAAACTCAAAATCCTCCCAAAATTTTAAACTTTTATCATTAGTGCTTTAGGCTAGGCGTTGATATGTCAGTCGGGACATTTCCTTTTATATATATTTTAAACTTTTATCATTAGTGGTTTAGGCTAGGCGTTGATATGTCAGTCGGGACATTTCCTTTTATATATATATAGATGAAAGTAACTAAAATAGACCAGCCTTGCGGCTTGTAACAGTACAAGCTACCGAGGTTAGCCACCCTGCAAGTGATATTAAATGAGGACCCCATTGTAATCTTGAGTCTGGGGTGATCCACAGGAAATCCATTGTATCGACGAATTCTAGATTCCCCCTGTTTAACATAATGTCACAATCAGTACTTTTGACATTCGGGCAGACAAATTTTACGCACTTAGTGTTTTTAGCATACAAAACAATTTTTTTAGCAGAGAACCAATTTTGAACCTGTCGTTAGGCGTTATTTACTTCGTCAACGTTACTCGTACGTCTATTTATCTTAACAATCAGATAAGTATCATCAGCAAATAACACCATGTTTAGTTTCTTTTTCAAAAGATGGCGTAAATCGTTAATGTAGACTAAAAAAACAGTCGAATTGATAACATCCTCCTTTTTGCGAAGTCAGTAAATAAGAAAGGGCCCAAAATTAAACCCTTGGGTGCACCCATTTTCACCTTTAGCCCCAATGAATTGACACCGTTTATTCGATCTAATTGCTGTCTATCATACAAATAAGATTTTACTTAACTTAACGCTGATTAGCCTAGCCCGTAATGCTCAAATTTCAAAAATAATGTTTCATGATTAAAGCAATCAAACGCCTTCGACATGTCGCAGACGATACCTATGGATTCTTGTGCCTCTTCCCACACATCAAAGATGTGTTTTAATTAATGTTTGTAAAACCAGCGTTTGTACAACGACCTTTGGCTTATATACGATGACGGCTTGTCATAAACCAGAACGATTTTAGAAAGCTTTTATTTAACTTGCCTTTTTGTTTGGGTAAAATCTTGAATCTCTTCGGAGGAATACTGCGTTGATGTTATGTTTATATTTAATTTAACTTTCAATGAAGATCTTGTATAAGAACCTGCTAAATAGTATGTGTAAGAATATCGATACCTCTAGGCTCAAAGGACATGGTCGTAAAGGACTTTTTGCCACTATTTTACCTTAGTTTTAATTCTCTGTCGATCTGTTTATTCCGTTACACGAAATTCGCAAAAAATGCCTTTACGACCAACATAATTTGACATGCTAAACAAAGTTTACCGTGAAAATATGAATATAAATAACAGTTAGTTACCAGAGTGTACTCATTTTGGTAGTAAAGCAAAGTATAAAACAACTATTGTGCGTAAAATACATACAAATTAAAAATTGCCTTATATCCCTCAATTTTTTTTTAAATGAAGCCCATCGTCCTGTACACCCCTAAAATTAAAAAATTAAAATTATAGGTGTACTTTACTAGCTAGTTTCATTTTTGTTATAAATTTATTATTAACTAAATAATTAAACAATTGAAAAGTGTAATAATTTTAAGGTTCTTAAGAATCACCCGCTATTACATACTATTCAAATAAAACGAATATTTATATAAACAATTTGAGATCGTTTATTTGGAATTGAACACAAAGCTTTAAATCTATATATAATTAACTAATATTTTGGTAAATATCGTACTTTTCTCTAATCTACTCTCTTCTTTACTCTTTTAATTAGTTTCACTTCTCTCTTTAATTATAAACAGATAATGATTTATTTGCTCTTTGACTACCAGACGTACGGCGATGCGTCATCGGTACATGGTGGACATCCCACCCATACGCACAAAACGTTTTGGGGACACTTTTATTACGCGTACAGCTAAGGAGTGGAATTCCCTGCCGGAGTCTGTGTTTCCCGATAGCTACAATCTAGGGGTCTTTAAGTCAAGAGTGAATGGGTTTTTTCTAGGCAAGCGTGCTTCACCGTCGACCACATCATCGCTTACCATCAGGTGAGATAGTGGTCAAACGCAAGCCTATAGAAAGTAAAAAAAAAAGAACTTTGTAAACGATACATAATTCGAATTTCAAATTCAAATTCAAATCTTTTATTTGCAGAATATGGGTAGGTACACAGGTGTTAAAATTACAAAAAAATATATAAATATCGCCATAATCAGGCTCACGCCATGCAAATTTAAAAAGCATATTAATAAATTACAAATTAATTAATTATACACAGTATCAAGTAAATAAGGCAATAAATTACGAAATTAAGGAAAATGTCAAGCATACAATAATTTATAGTTTATATTATTACAATTAATAGAAATAGAAAGATCAATACATGTCAAACAGTGCAAAAATAGTTATACAAATATACATAATTCGATAGATAAACAATTATTAAATACTTTTTTTTTTTTCTCTAAAATGTATCATCAAGAAACTCTTTTACTGAGTAATATGATTTATCTAACAGTATTTTCTTTAGTTTATTTTTAAAAATATTATTGTTAGAAATTGCGAGTAAGTAATTGGGTAAATGATTATACACTCTAGGAATCATACAAAATACACTATTGTTCAATAGTGCAGTTCTATTAGGAATAAAGCTTATTTTATATCGGTACCTTTGACTTTTTAATGTAATAAAACAACTGCTGTTATTTTAATAACACTTTAATTTTTGGAAATATTGGTCTACAGCTTTCAGTCTGTTTCATCCTAAAAATCGCTCGAACGCATCGTTTTTGCGCTCTAAATACCATTTCTTTATCTGGAGAGTTGCCCCAGAACATGACACCATACATCAATAAAGGGGTAACATAGCCATGATATGCTGTTAGAACTGCTGTCGTATTAACAGTTTTCGATAACATGTAGATAGCATATGAATATTGATTCAGTTTTTTACACAACATTTCAACATTTGGTTTCCAATTTAACTGAGAATCAATGTTTACTCCTAAGAACCTTGCTACATTTACTTGTTCAATTTTTGTGTCTTTGTATTGTATATCCATTTCTTGTAATTTATCAACTCTATTTCGAAACGTCATTAATTTTGTTTTGCTTAGATTAATTTTTAAATTATTTAAGGTTAGCCATTTTATAATTTTTTCTAAGGTATTATTTATCTCTATTTGCATTTGTCTTTTGTCTCTTTCAGTAAATATAACTGTACTGTCATCAGCAAAAAGAACAGTATCATTAAACGTCACACCGGGTAGGTCATTTATATATATAATAAATAATAATGGCCCCAATACACTACCCTGTGGTACCCAAAATTATTATTTTTGTAATTTGATTCGTAAGTATTATTTCTTTTTGATGAATTATCTAATCTTGTGATGTGTGTTGACTGTCTTCGATTGCTAAGATAGCTTTTTATGAGATTGTAAACGTTTCCCCTAACTCCGTACGCATACAACTTATCTAACAATATACTGTGATCAACGTAATCAAAGGCCTTTGTTAGATCCATATAAAGGGCGCACGCATAGTTTTTTTTATCAATCTCTACCATAATACTTTGCAAAAATGAAAATATTGCCATATTTATCCTCTTACCTTTCCTGAAACCTATTTGTTCTTTAGCAAATAAGTTATTTGCCTCGAAGTAATTATATATGTTTTCGTGGATAACTTTTTCAAAATCATAATGTGTTTTCGTTTTTCTACATAAAACAAATTTCTTCAAAATTCCAAAAAAATGTATCCCGTTTAAATCAAAAGGAGACATCAACAGTATATGTAAATCATAAGGCTGCTAAGTCATAAGTACGAACATAACATAACAAAATTTTATACACTTAGTTCACAATAAACGTTTTGATTTTGACTTTGTATCAAAGTTGAAAAAATTCTTAGTTTTTATGATAATGTTTTGGTGTGTTTATGTGTTTTTATTGTACAAGTTAAAAGTACATCAGTTAGGCATTTCATCATCAGCCTTTTAACTTTTCCGCTGCTGGGACACAGGCAGTGGCAGTGGCCTCTCTGTGAGAGAGTTGTGAGAGAGAGGAGGTTAGTCATTTAACAGAAACAAATTAATAAATAAAGTAGATCATTGAAAAATAAATTATTTTAAAGGCTCTTAATTATGTATAGGTAATAGCCATGCTCATTTTTGTAGCTTATCTTTTTGCAAAAATAAATTATTACTCGTACTTGCAGCAAAAAAGGAGGGTTTAAATAAAAATATTGTTTTATGCATATACAATTTTAATAATCTTTACGTGAAATATAAAAAAAATCGTTTTATTAGAATTATGTTGGTTAAATTCATACAAAACACAATTCAACACTTTCAACGCTCATCTTCTGATCTCCATCACGAATATCTGCAATCCTCAAATTATATATTGGTAATCTCATTACGTTGTTACTTTTTAGTTCTATGATAGAACTTTTCCATTCATCACCTCCTTCCTGAAACATTTGATAAAAGAGTTTGGGTTAGATTAAACTCTGTAATTTCTGGTGTATGATGGGAAAATATATAATTATGAAAATTAATAATGCTGATGAAATCTAGGATCAATCAATCTGCCTAGACTTTTCCTAATTATGTTTGTCACATGTTGATGAAATCTAGGAAAAAAAAACGTAACTGTATAATGGAGTGACAGAGCTAGATAAAAATAATTAGGTACAAATCATCCGCAATAGCACTGGACCGAAATCGCTGAAAGTAATTGAGGAAGAGCCGTGCCCAGAAGTGGGATAACACAGGCGGACAAAGAGTAAAATTGAAAGACTACTAATGAGGATAGGTGGTTTAAAGCCTGCTTTAATGCATACTATTATATAAAGAAAGAAAAATATTTAATTGCCACAACACGACATACAAACATTAGATTTCAAAAATAAGAACAGTGGTAATAGATTTTGAAAACTAAACCCTTAACGATAGTGTTAGTAGTTCTTAAATTTTGTTAGAAAAGTAAAAAAGACAAAAAAGTAAATGCGCATATAAATAAAAGCAGATGCATGTCGTGGTTGTGGCAAGAAGGCTTCCACTCAACATAATGCTGTGCCGCGTGGGACCCACAGCACGGCGCTGATTTTTATTGGTCGCCAAAGGCGTGACGAACCGTAACCAAGGTCTGTAGCGCATGTAAAGATAGATACAAAAAACACAAAAAGGATACAGTAAGAAATTTAAAAAAAAACTAATAAAAATATGTTGTGAATAAAAGTAATGCAGGTATCAGAAACACCGAAGAGATGCATATTATACGGCACACGATTGACAAAACCGAAAGTGCGGGTATTACACCCGCAAAAACACAGGGCACATAAAATCAAATGCCGTGTTCTGTCTCGCTCCCACACCCACACTCGCGCGGTTCGACTTCAAAGCCTTACTTTGAGAGCCTACGTGACGTCGTGCGCACGCGCGCTCTTTGGATGTCTTCAGGGTGGCGAACGAGCCCCGCGCAGGCATGTGCCGTGGGATTAGCTCGTGTGGTTCGATTGGTGATGTTAGATAACAAAGGAAGAAGAGAAAGTGTGGTGCCTATTAAAGAAAGCCTCCACATTGCTGCCTCCGAAGGATTGTGATGCCGCTGCCTCTAATCGCTTGGATTCGATGCCAATGGATTATAAACCTTAATTGAGTAACTTTAAAGTATTTTTTTTAAATAATATATACTTTGTTCAACCTTCTGTTCTTCTAATAGGTTTTTTTAAAATAAAATTTAAAACTTTTTTTTTCAGCGATGTTATGGGAGGTGGAATACGTTCCAGCAGCGAGTGGCTGCATACTAAAAGCACCCTCTGAAGGCTACGGTCCTACGACGAGGCAAAGAGAGCGGTTTGGACGTGGAACGGGCGGAGTAGCTGTAGTGTTCGTGTCTCCAGTTAAGCTTTTTTAACAAGTATTCGTAATATCGATATTTATAGCAATAAGTAATACAAAATAATATAGATAAGCCAGTATTCTTCAAAAGCGTTAGGCAGTAGTGATCTACAAGATGATCCCAAGACCGAAGCTATAAGGAAAACCCAAGAAAATTTGGATTACTGGTGACTGTGACATAGACAGATCTGGGCCAAGAACCATACTTTTAAGAGCACCGAGGACAAACTACGGTTCAAGGAATCGTATATGAGGGGGCACAACTCTATAACTCAGCATCACCTGTATATTGTATAAATTGTAAGTTTTTACCGTTATTATAACTTAATTTCAGTTTATTACCAAGAGAAACCGTCGCTTATCTTAATTTTAATATATATTTTTTTCCTCGTAGGCGTGAATAAATGTATTATGTTTGAGCGAAATAAATTTCATAAACCGTAACCTTCATCAAAGTTTTCTTACCTTACAACCGTCGGTAGCAGCTGGTACAGAATAAGTAAAAGGAGAATCAATAGTCGCGTGTTGTTGTACCAATACATCAAGAAAGGTGAGCAATGTCGTTGATGCTGACGGATTATATTTAGGGATCGGAGCAGAGTTCAGGCAGTGGTATTTAAGAGTTTGCCGGGCAAATCCTGATTGTAGTCTCAGCCACATTATTGGGTGTAATAACTGAAACAAATAAAATTATCAAAATTGACATCTTTTTTCCGTAGGGGACCGGAGTCTTATTGGACATGTTTTTCAGAAAGGCTATGTGCGCAATGCTCATTACCGGCCTTTTTTTTGGGTTGTTTGTCATCCTATGTCTTCTCCCACTCTGGGTGAAGCGGGAGGGCGTGTCAGACTTTTACTAACTAAAACCCACCCGTGTTCCTTCAGTTGCTTGAGCCAGGGCCGCGGTAACTCTTTTTCAAATTTATCCGCGACCCAGACAGGCATCGGCCCTAATGGACCCCGTCAATTTTGCTGACATCTCTTTGAGGCGCGCGTGAAACACTACGCGCCGTCGACTCGGGCCTGGTCCTTCTCGTACGGCGAGCTACCCATTACTCGCCGTCCGCAAGCCCGCGCCTACGGTGGCCGGGAATCGGCTTGCCTCTCCCGACGCCCAGGGCGTCTCCTGCGGCAGCTTGGGGCGCGAGGGTGCCTCCGTTGCGTCTCCCTCACGCGTTCTGCCTCCTCCTTTGCAAGCATTACTGCTTCGCAGAAGGAGGCGAGAGCTTCCCATGCCCTCTCGCTCCGTACCATGGTCTGGACCAGGGCCGGATGCGAGAGGTCGCCACCGCCGATCGCCTCCACGAGGACACGGCGTTGCTTTGCCCAAGCTGGGCAGACCTCCACCGTGTGTTCTACCGTGTCATCCGGGTGATCCTCACAATGGTGACACCCGGCGGTTTCCTCCCGTCTTATCCTGAAAAGGAACCTCCCGAAACAGCCGTGTCCGGTGAGGACCTGTGTCAGGTGGAAGGTGAGGGCGCCGTGACGCCTCTCAAGCCACTCCTCAAAGAGCGGCCTTACCGCCGCAATTGTGGCGTGCCCAGCGCTTGGTTGCGACAATCGCCCACTCCATGTTGGCATGAGATCCTGCCGGAGCTCTGTTTGCCGAGCCGCGATTTGTCGCGGCAATACTCATTACCGGCCTGCGTTAATGACTAGATTTATGAGCATAAATGAAGCAATACTCCATTGGCTGTAAGGATCGTAGCAGGTGGCTTTCAGTAGTTTCTGTCTACTCCCATGGTTACCCAACTAATGAGTCAAACAAAATTGCATAAAAACATACAAACCAAAGTTCTTCACAACTTGGATAAATTAATCTTTAAGTGACTAAGACATAGAAAATAACTCACGCCATCATACAATTCTTGCATATCAATTCCTTCTTCACTGAGCCAGAATCCTTCCGTTTTTGAGCTATAGTTCAGCTCAGGAGTTTTCTTATCTCTTCTAATACATGTTTCTCGGCTTGTCATATTGCAGTATACTTCAATTGCACTGTTTTTAGGTCCAACATAGTAGGTGCCTGAAAAAGGTTTAATTTAATTACCATCTAACATTAGGTCTCATCGTGATCCCCTCAAAGATATACTTATGCACTGTTTCCTAAATGGTGTCTCGGTTGTCTAATAGGCATGTACGTGATGATGATGTCATTTAACTGTGGATAAGTAGGCAGAGGTACATAGAATGATAGTTTAAATTATCTATCTGATGAATCTTATGAAAACTTAGCTAATTATCGAGGGACAATTATCGGGTTATCAAGGGGGAAACTAAATAGCATAAAAATACCATTTTGGCTTGTTAACCTTCTAGGGGCTTTTCATTCTATTTTATTCACAGCATTCCAATATTATTTCGAGTATTATATTCTTCTATATTATTTGAACTTGATTCGAAGGGTGAATTAACTGAATATCCTTTAAGCCCTTTCCTGATGACGTGATAAAGCGTATCGACGCAATTAAAATTGCGTCGCGCCATCAGTAAAGGGCCTTGTAGTGGAACTTCGCTTAGTTCCGTTTGGACTTCTCATCCGCATTTACCGCTTGCGGAGGTACGATTTCATGCAAAAGTTTCACACTTGCGGAGGTGAAAGTGAATTTCAATTACAACCTTAGTTTCTAGTACATTGTTCCGGGCAACTTACCACTTTGAACTCCGGCTGGTGCAAGTTTGCATGGAACTTCCGCAGGCGATTCCTTCGTACCAAATTCTTTTTCTGATTGAGGTGCTGTAAGGAAAAAAAAATTGTATTATTTTTTTCCCGCCACTTCTCTTTCGTGGCTACATAACCCGCAGTAAAAAAGTTTCACACTCAGGGCGGTTACGCACTACACGTCCACGGGTCCGTGATTTGAATTATGACAAATTATGATGAATAGAGTTCGTATGTAGTGATAAAGCTTCCCTACAAAAAGTACTACGGCTACATCGGAACCGACATTTCCAACCGATGTAGTGCGTACCCGCCCTCAGTGATATCAAATAAAATATTTTTTGTATTCGGATCTGTACTTTCAGGAATTTTTACCTTAAACAAAACAATATTTGGGAGGTCAAATTATATCATAGAAATATTTTTTGTTTCTTATAAGTATATATATAACTAAATATTATCCACTAACTTGGTTTAGGAGGCCAGCTGCATGCACAGTTACCAGGAACTCCAGGAGGTCCCATTGGACCCGGCATCCCCGGCCAACCTGGGCGTCCCTACAGAAAGTACACAAAATAGCTCAGTAAAGAGAAATCTAAGCACTAGATAGGAAGGTGCAAGCAGTAGGAAGTTTAATGCTTTTTTAAACATGTATTATTTGGTGAGTGCGTTATTTCTCACTGTAGGGCAAAAAAAATTCTGGGTAGATAACCCCAAAAAAATTTTTTTTTCTAATTATACTGAATAACTAAAAACAGAAGAACTAATTGGAATGGTTACCTAATAAAAATCTAGCTTAGTTGGTATTAACACACAGTATATTATTTCATAATTATGATAACTCAACTTTGTTAGTCGAGAAAAAACGCTATAGAAAAGCTTTTTAGCTTTTCTATCAACTGCAACTAATGAACAATGTAATATTATAGTATTACTAACTGTCAATCCCCTCAATCCTGGTAGACCAACCTGTCCACGACGGCCATCGCCTCCCTATAAAAACCAGAATTAATTAGATTTTTGTAACCCTACGTGGTGAAGGTTGCGAGGCTCCCCTTGACCTGGTGAAGGTTGCGAGGATCCGTTGGATGCGGGACGCATGGGACCGGTCAATGTGGCGACGCTTGGGGGAGGCCTATGTCCAGCAGTCTTTTGCTGATATGATGATGATGATTATGAACCCTACGTAGTAAATAAATATTTTTATCTACTTCGGTTTCGTTATATTCGAATTACAAAATTGACAGCGGTTTCATTATGATACCCATAACGACATCGGGTTGCATTATGCGAATCGTCATAAATTCTAAAACACAAGCAAAGACATTCTGAACATACAGCCAGGTACAGGTATAATATTACTTCGAAATCGAGACAAAATAAATGATATTTTTAAAAATGGAACAAGTTTAGAACAAAAGTATCGTATACTATTTGGCTGTTGCGGCTACAAGATCTTTGCCTTATACCTAATAAAGACTAAATAAAAAAAAGTGGACGCATGAAAAAAATTCTGAGTGAAATTTAATTCCAAATTTTATTAAAAATGTCTTCAACATCAAGTGATATTGAAAATACTCCACCAGATCTAACAAATAGAGCAGTTGCGGCTACAAATAATTTACTACCAGAAAAATCAAGACATGTATATGAGAAATGAAACCTTTGTTCGCATAAGGACAGATTCTCATAAAGACAGATTAGCAGAAGGACATATTCTCATAAGGACAGTTTCGCATAAAGACAGAAAAGGTACAGTTCCGCACACTATTTTAGGCCCTTAACACTTTCACCGCCACGCATACATACAGTTTTACAAAGCAGTGTGATTAAGAAAAAGCTATTATACAAGCTATCAAGTTAACATATCCTGACATACTACTAAAAGGCTGCTACTATCATTTTATAAATGCAATTTGGCAGAAGTCAAAAGTTAATTGGATTCAGATCTTCTAAAGAGGGTCGTAAATACACTCAACTTTTCTCCCTATTAGCACTATTGCCAGCAACGCTTATACCAGTGGCGTACCGGAGTTGTTTATGCGAGTTAGGCCCTAGTAATGAGAAAAGCTTATTTTTACAAGACTATTTCAGTAAACAGTGGATGAAACTCATTACCAGCGATATTTTTAATTGCTATATCCAAATTTCGAAACACGAATGCCATCGAAGGATTAATTCTAAGATTCCTAAAAGACCACCTTTATTTTATTTCATCACACTCTTGAAAGAGGTAGCAAAACTGTCCAATTTAAAAATAGTCGGTGGTGGTCTAATAAGCGGTTTTCATGGTGCAGGAAAAGAAAAGAAGGAAATCTGATATTTTGGTTGACAGTAAAATTTAGAACATTATTTTGGATTTCGCAAACGATAAAATATCGGTCACAGAGTGTTTTTTTTTTTTTTGTTTTGGTTTCGTTGTAAAGTAAAAAAGTAAATAAATATACCTATATATATTATTTTTAACTTAACTGTACTTTGTATTTATGCGAAACTGTCCTTAAGAGAATCTGTCCTTCTGCTAATCTGTCTTTATGAGAATCTGTCCTTATGCGAACAAAGGAAATGAAATACATAAACACACTTCCTGAAATACTTATTTGTCTATATCTGTGTTTTATTCCTTCCTTCGTAGATAAAATCTTGTATGCAACTGTACGTTATTGGTCTTTTAATAACTCGTGCCCACCTATTTCGGTACGCGCTACGCTTGTACCGAAAAATGGCACTCGTATTAAAAGACCGTCCATAACGTAACAGTTGCATAAATAGCTATAAGTGGGCATTTGTACAACAGTCACAGGTTTAAAAATAAGGTCATCATCATCATCATCATCATCATCAGCCTTTTAATGTTCTCACTGCTAGGACACAGGCCTCTTCTCTATGAGAGGAGGCATAATCCACCACGCGGGTCCATGGTGGGTTGGTGGATGTCACATGTCGTCGAATTTTTGGTTCTAGGACATGCCGGTTTCCTCACAATATTTTCTTTCACCGTTTTGAGAGCAGTGGTGATGAAATAATTTACATAAAGTAAAACGCCTGCCTGGATTCGAACCCATGACCTACGGACACATAATTCGCGGCCGTTACCTCTGGGCCACCATAGCTCTTATAAAAAATAAGGTACTCACAGAAATGCCAGGTTCACCCTTTTCCCCACGCTGTATAAAATATATTAAATCATTAGTTAAAATATACTTTAAAAATATTTTATAGTTTTATTGTGTTTTACGTACCAATGTATTTTCTGTAAGTATTGCTGAAATAAAAGGAAAATCATTAGTGGTTGATATAAAATGTAATTTTTCATTGTATGATAAATTATTAATATAGTATCTTAATCAGAGGCAACACAGCAACAATAAGACTATGGAGATATTTCCCCTGCAGTGGGACTTTCCTGATCTAAACTTATATATTAGGCCCAGTTTAAAATAAAATGTCATCGTATTTGTATGAAGGCTAATAAATACAAAAGAAAAAAAGAAATCGAACCCTTAAACGCTTTAAAAAAAATAATTATGTATAGACTTACCTGACGTATTTTGAAGTTCTAGAGAAACAAAAACTAATAAAATTAATGAAAATACTTTGACGTCCATTTTTACAATTGTCTCAAGGCAGACTGAAATACTGTTCAAGATTATTAATTTTTATAGTATACGGTTTTCCTTTTAACATATAGGGGATTATTTTCGGCTAGTATTTACCTCATCACATAACATTAACATGAGAGAGCAGTGGTGGCCCAGTGGTAACGGTTGCGACTTACAAGTTGTAGGTCGCGGGTTCGAACTCTGGCAGACACTTTATTTTGTGTAAATTATTTCATAACCACTGCTCTCAAAACGGTGAAGGAAAACATCGTGAGGAAACCGGCATGTCTTAGAACCATAAATTCGAAGACATGTGACATTCACCAACCCGCACGTGGCCCGCGTGGAGATTATGGCCCATTCCCTCACACAGAAAGGGGGCCTGTGTCCCACCAGTACATGTGTGTGTACACTGTTTACATTAAAAGGCTGATGATGATTATGATAACATTTTGCCTGATATCGCCGAGGGGTAGGGCAGAGGACCATCATTTAGGGTAAGGCAGATCATATCCAAATTTTCCATCGCCAGTCATGCTAAAGTCAACTGGGCACAAATCCAGAATCCAACCTGCTACTTAAAAATTCCAGATGGAAAAACCCAATAACATTATTCCCGACTTTAGTATCAAACGCAGGACCTCATGATTAACAGTAGCGATCGCCATCACTAGATAAACAATGCAGTCCTATCGCGTATTTACCTATGGCATAGATAATATAATACTAGCTTACAGATGCCTCATTCCATACCAAGAAACCGTACCGACGTAACTAGCGTTTTTCGTCTGATGAAGATGATTATTTTTATACGCACTTTGATCGCATTCGGTGCCTTTCCACGGCAATAGATGGTGTCAGCAGCGACTTGCAAGTATAGAGTTTTCTCGATTCGTGACTGTTTCATTCTTTAAATATAGTGGATTGTTTTATAGTATTTTTTTCACTTTTACATACTTTAATTGTACCAAAATGTGTAACAATACAAATTTAAAAACTTGAGTGGCATGCCTTAGAAATTTAAAACCGGGCCATCTATTGGAATTAATTTTAAATTATCCGTTCAAATACTCTTTGAAATGTGAATTAAGAGTCCAATATTCTATAATTTTGTGCTAAGGAGACTTGATTAAACAAGAACATACAATTTTTATGATCAATTCTAGAAGATGTTAATTTGACAAACAATTCAATAATAAATTCGATGCTTATCGCGCCATCTTGTGACATTTATATGAACTGAATTTTCATTGTTAGCGCTGAGACCCTGTGCGTATGGCAATTAATTTGACACGTATGAATGTTATATTTGTTGTTTTTTTTTTTTTAATACTTTGTCCCACACTATGAATTTCTTCCTGTATCGTGGGTGCGTTAACAAACACATAAACTCACGTAAAAAACACCCAGAGCTGGAACAACTATCTGTAGGTCATACAAATATTTGTTCCGTGCGGGAATCAAACCCGCGACACGCAGCACAGCAGTCAATCGCTCATCCACTTTTTAGTAATAAGGTACTAAAATTAAAAAGAGATAAATAAACACTTTTCATCAAATAATAAACTGACTTCTAAAGCAAAATGCAAAAAATACTTTCGTTTCGGAAGTCTGTGTTAAACGTTAAAAACAAGAGGTACCAATGCCAAATAATCCAATGACTTCTGGAGGGCGTCAGACTTTTCAAAAGTTCACCATCCTGTATAGTTAAGTTTCCGATCAATCAAATTAATATCTGAATAAACATAATTTATCTAAAGTACCTACAAGCTTAGGACTTAATCGATGATTAGAATAGGGTAAAAGGTCAATGACCTCAAACGTATATCTTACTAATATTACCAATATACAACAACAACAAATATATATTAGTAATATATATTACTAGTATCTGCATACCTTTTATATTTTTTTTTTTAACACTGGTATTGCCGATCCAATAACAGCCCCACTTCGTGTCCAACAATTATGGTCCATACCTAAGGCTGCCCATTGTATGTCTTTTTAGTTTTAAGTTTCCTTTATAAATGTAACTAATGTTGTACAATCTAAAAATATACTTTCCGTTTAAAATAGCACAAAATTTAAAAAAAGTAACCTACAATACCAAATTGTTCAATTGTTCACAATCATTGATGGCACTTAAATCAGTGTATAACGCGGGTGGCGACATCTAGCGAACAAACTAAACAGTAAGAAGTAGTAAGGAATAGTGACATCTGCCTCTGCTTATCGGAACTACTTCCAAAGCATACTTACACAATGAGCACCAGTGCACATAGTACGGCACCCTACTTTTAGAGGGCATCACTGAGCTTTAGTATACAGTGCGGCGTAAGTAACTGAGGGTGCCACCATGTCGGAAATAGAAAAACTTTTTAGAGAACTAAGATTAAATATCAAAAGAGATCCGGAAAAATCACTGCTGAATCTAGAGACAAGTATCACGAGCAAAATAAATGATAAGATAGACCAACATCTTATCTTATTACAAGGAGAACTAAAACAAATTAAGGAAACTAACTCCAAACATGACAAAATAATTAGCTCCATAGAAAAACACAATAGGCAAAGGAATGTCATATTCTTCGGGGGAAAGAAGGTGAAAAGTCGTATCAGGAGCAGGAAGAAACCGTGTTACAAACTATCATAGACGAGCTAAAGCTGGAATACGACAGAAAATAATTAGAGATGGTTTAATGGGTAATTTTCTAGAATCAAAGTGAGACCTATCGTCGCGTCGTAACTTTTACAACGTATGGCAGGAAGAACACAATTTAAAAAAAAAACGAAATATATACAAACAAAATCTATTTACATGAAAGAAGATTTTCCTCCTCAAATTCTAGAAACGTGGAGAGAATTACAAGAACTGTTGAAAAAAGAGAAGGAATCCGAAAAAATAGCGTCCAGATCCATAAAAGACAGGAGCAAAACAGAAGAGGAAAATACAAACAAAGCCGAAACAGACAAAATTAGGAAAAAGAGAGAGTTAGAAATAACCCCCCCAGACAGTAGATTCAAACAAAAATCCCATACAATAGCAAGCAATAAAAAAGAATAAAATTAAAACTTATAAAACAGGAAAAAATCAGAGCTTTATGGTAAATTTCTTCACTAAACAAAACGTTAGTCCAACTAAAAAACCTGGGGATCGGGCAATTCTCTGCTCTTCTAACGATTCAGATGAATAGCAATTAAGACTGGCACTCCAGAAAAATGAAAACACTGCACCCTCTAAAATAAAAAACAAACCGAACATTTTGAAGAGAAACACGAAACCTACAAATCCTCCCCCAGAACGGCTCGTCACCGCGGGGGTTGTAGACAACCACCCTCCAAACCTTAAAAAATACTATATAATTGGAATATGCGATATCGCAAATTAATTGGGACATTATTGGTATAGCTGAAGTGAGAAGACAAGGTTATAAAAATTGAAGACAGAGGAACGTATCATCTTTACTACTATGGAGATGCAAAAGGAAAGAAAGGGGTTGGCTTCTTAGTAAAAAAACAAAACATACAGATTTACAAGATTTCATAGTGATATCCGAGAGGGCTGCTGTATCAGATGTAGTTATACATGGTAAGAAATTCTCTATAATCCAAGCATATGCATCTACTAAAATCAAACCGACTTCCTGAACAAAAAACTACAAACCAAAAAATAACTTTCTTTTCCGAAGTCGGTGTCTTTGTACCCATTTTTTTTCAGTTTTTCGACACCGACTTCGGAAAAGAAAGTTATTTTTTGGTTTGTAGTTTTTTGTTCAGGAAGTCGGTTTGATTTTTTGTTAAAAAGTTTTTTTATTTTTCTCTTTTTAGTTTTGGTAGGTATATCCAATTAACATGATAATCATTTATGGCCAAAGTACATCTCATGACGATTCCAATAAGCCCAAGCACGACTAGGATACATTGTTTTATTTCAGAGTTCCAGTGCCTACCTTCCGGCTTCATCATCAGAACAGTTCAATGGTACCATTTTCATCAGTACCATTCATTTATAAGTATTTGCTTAATCATAGTCGGTTAACTATTCGAGATATTTTATACCCGTGACATACTTAGCATTAAAGAGTTTCAGTGGCCATCTGTGGTCTTCTTCATCAGTTCCACTTCACCAAATTATACTTTCTGAGTGCAAGTGATTGGATTGTTGGTGAAAATACCAAAATCACTATATAAATGCCTATAATATTTGAGGAGTTCCCTCGATTTCTCTAGGATCCCATCATCAGATCCTGACTTGATGAATATGGGACTAACTAGGAAGTATACCCTTCAAAACAAAAGAAGATTTTTTGAAATCGGTCCAGGCGTCTTTGAGTAATCGGGGAACATACATAAAAAAAAAAAAAAAAAAGATTCCGACGAATTGAGAACCTCCTCCTTTTTTTGAAGTCGGTTAAAAAGAGCCCCTCAAGAAGAATTACAAAACTTTTACGCTGATCTTGACAAAGCTATGGATAAATGCACAAGAAATATTATATTTTTAGGAGACATGTACGCAAAAATAGGATACCCCAAAGAAAATGAAGAATTAGTAATGGGTAGGAGGATAATGTTCATAACATTCCGTCTTCAATATAACTTCCGTCCCCGCAGCGTCCCGGGCGTCCCCGCAGTCTCCAGACTAGTGCCCCAATGATGGCGGCCTTTCATTGCGTGTCTGTAGGTTAGCAGCGTGGAACCTCGTCTCACTTCCTTCTCCTCTCATCCAATCATTCTTCAATTTATGATATGAAAACGAAAAAGAATACTGGAGCTAGACAGCGGCTGCACCCCCTCCCCCACAAAGTGCACCTCACCAACATTAGAAGTCTGCACTCAAATCTCTCTGCAGTCCACTACCACCTGGAGGCTGAGAAACCAGCGCTGTTTTTTCTTACGGAGACGCAGATAGCGAGTCCTTCAGACGTCTCGTACTTATCATACCCAGGGTTTACCCTGGAGCACAATTTTAGAACACGCGCGGGTGCATGTGTGCCCGTGACGACACTTGCTATCGGCGTCTCCGTAACCTTGAGGACTCCAGATTCTCAACGCTGTGGGCTCTCGTGGACACAGGTCTGGATAAAATTATCTACGCCTGTGTCTACCGTTCGCATTCAGGAGATCAGGAGACAACCAGGCTCACAGAGTACCTTAGTGAGGCGGCTGATGCGGCACAGCAACGGTACCCTTCCGCCCAATTAGTGTTACTGGGGGACTTCAATGCCCACCACCAGGAGTGGCTCTTCCCATACCGGTGCACTGACCATGCTGGACGGGAGATGCGTAAGCTTTCGCTTGCGCTAAATCTAACCCAGCTGGTCCATGGGGCAACAAGGGAGCCGGATGTTGATTCGCACACGGCCAATTGCTTGGACCTTCTGCTGACAACAGATCCAGACAGATACTCTGTGTCGATAACTTCACCTTTGGGTAGTTCAGACCACTGTCTGGTGAAGTCTGTGTCCGTCTACTCCCCGCCCGATCCCAGCCCAAGAGGCACCCGGCGGGTTTGGCGGTACAGGTCAGCAGATTGGGATGGCATGCGATCTTTCTTCGCATGCTATCCTTGGCAGCCCACTTGCTTCTCTTCGGATGACCCATCGTCATGCGCTGACGCAGTGACAGATGTGTTGCGTCAGGGGATGGAGTACTACATTCCGTTCTCTGACGTAACGGTGTCCAGCGTTGACCGGCCATGGTTTGGCGCCGAATGTCATTGCGCCGATGCCCTTAAGCATGAGGCATACCTGGCATGGGCCGACGCATGATCGCGCAAGGCGAGTGACGTGGATCAGAAGAAGAGAGCCTACAACAGGGCTGCCAAGTCCTGCAAGAAGGTGTTGCGAAGGGCTCGGTTCGACCACATTAGCCGAATAGGCACCAAACTTGCTTTTTACCCAGCAGGTAGTAAAGCGTTTTGGTCCCTGGCTAAGTCGGTCGAATCGAACTTCTGCCGTCCCTCACTACCACCTTTACTGAAACCTGATGGGTCACTGGCCCACTCCGCTGAAGAGAAGGCAAATTTATTTGCCTCCCTTTTTGCGGAATCTTCGCGTCTGAATCCTGGTGATTCGCGCCCCCTCCTTCTCCTGATGGATGCGAGACGAGTATGTCGGACATTCGCATCCATCAAAAGGACGTCCGTAGGGTGCTGCGAAACCTCGATGTGAATAAGGCTAGTGGCCCTGACGGAATACCAGCTATAGTTCTTAGAACCTGTGCGCCTGAACTGTCTCCGATCTTGACACGCCTATTCCGCCTTTCATATGACGTTGACGATGTCACTGTTTTCGTCCACTTATCTTTTCCTTCCCTTAGCTTGTGCCCTGTCCATCTCAATTTCAGGCGTTTATAGATGGTATGTATGTTTTTAAATTTAGTTTTGCTCTTTTCATTTTTTAATTTCACTTTGTCTTTTCTTTTAACTCCGATTACACTTATTTCAATACCGTTTTGACATACTTGGTTTTTTTAACTTGTTGCTCCGTTAGTGCCCATGTTTAACATCCGTACGACAGCCATGGAAGGATACACGTGTTATATTTTTTTTTTTCTTTGATGGGCATTTCTTTGTCCTTCATGACTTCGCTCAGAGACCAAAATCGTTTTCAAGTATTGGTTATCCTTCTATTTCTTTTTCGTTGTGTCTTCTTTAGATATTAGTTGACCTAAATATAAGTATTCAGTGACATACTATTTAATCAACTTACTATTTGACCTCTATTTACTTTGATGTCACTTTTGGATGAATTTGTCATCATCTCCGTTTTCGATGCGTTCATTGATAGGCCAACCTTGCCGCTCTCATCTGATAGTTGTTGCAGCATATCTTCCAAATTATGCGGGTTTTCAGAAAAAAAGGATAATATCATCTGCAAAACTTAGATGGTTAAGTTTGTCACCATTAATGTTAAGTCCATTTCTTCCCCATTCCAGGTTTCTAAAGATCATTTCTAGAACCTCAGAGAATAGCTTCGGAGAAATGAGGTTGCCTTGTCTGACAGCTCTTTCGATAGGAAATTCTTCTCTTGATCTTTCAAGCTTAACTTGGGCTGTACTCTTTGAGTAGATGTTCTTAAGTATTCGGATGTATTTGGCCTCAACTCCCTGACTTTCGAGTGCTCTCCAGATGCTATTATGGTCCAAGGAATCAAAAGCTTTATTATAATCCACGAATCCTAAGTAGTAGGTTTTGTTGTATTCCTTATACTTTTGAAGCACCTGTCATAATACGTGAATATGGTCTATCGTTGAAAACTTACTTCGGAAGCGCTACACACTAGCAATACTATACTATAAATGATTACACATATTTCAGGGTTTTGTTGGCCGTCCAGGAGAGAAAGGTGAAAAGGGGGCCCAAGGATTGCCAGTAAGTTATTTATTCAGTTTTTATTTAATTCACTTAAGGTTATGAATCTTATTTAATTTTTCAAGTTTATATCAGAAGGATCAAATAATTAACAAACAAATCATAATGTGATTTTTTTGATTAGGGAGCAATGGGGCCGAAGGGACCGCCAGGTCCAGTAGGATATCCTGGAATACGTGGACGACCTGGAGTTTGTTCTAATTTGCCTAAAGATGGTGAGTTTATTTTTACATTAAATAACATACAACCACGCCTATATTCCACGAAGGATTAGGAAGAGGTGAACTTAAAGAGTCACTTATGGTTTTTAAAGTCTCATGTAATAGTGTGTCCCATGTAATAATGTGTACCATGTAATAGTGTGTAATATGTAATAGTGTGTAATATGTAATAGTGTGTCCCATGTAATAATGTGAGCCAATTGCCGAAAACCAGACACAAGTTGTAACTCCGGGCTGCTTCTCTGAAATGCCAGAAGGAAAAAAATCCAATAACATTTGACCCGAACCAGGAATTGAACCTCATGCTGAACAGTAGCGCTTGTAACTAACGAGGCAGTATTTGTTTTTAGTTAATATTGAAATTTAACGTGAAATATGCTTTTTACACTTCTACTTTTTTAGGAGCACAGTGACACATTTCTAATTAGCAATTTTCTAAAATGACTTGCTAAACATTCATATTTTAAGTCCTTTTAAAAGAAAGTTCAATTTATTTTACATATTATTTATATTAAAATATTATATACAAAAGAATATACAAAAAAAAAACCTATATACCTACAAAGGGAATAGGGATAAGGCCTCATTGTGCATCAAAACATTTGTTCACTTCGATATCAATGAGAAACGTGCCCAGAACGCTGGCAGCATTGCTACGTTGGATGGCAATGCCGACTCTGACTGAAGAAAAGTCGAGCCCTGTGGTCACGTTCTTCACGTGTCGACGAGTTTTGTGCCAATGTCTCGAAAAATTCGATGCGCACGGCTCAAACATATAATTTAGAATAAGGTTGTTATATTTGCGCCGTAGGAAAGTCAGGAAAGTTCCTACTCTCCACTCGACACGGACGCCAAGACAACGATTATAAATTTTCGAATCAAAGACGTTTGTGTCAATGAATAAGTTATGAGGGAGGTTGAGTCAAGGTTGACTCGGATGTCGAAAAAAAAGAAAATTGATCGCCCTAGATTTGCACTTTTATCTATACTCTTTTCTTTTGGATGATTAAAAGAAAGCAGCTAATTCTGCCCAAAAGACACACTTATAGCTACACTAGTTACTCTGCTATGAAGAATACTACTTTTTGGCGTTGCATTACAAGCTGATCCACGGAGGTTGACTCGGATGTCGAATATGGGTGTAAATAATTGTAATTTTTCTTACAGTACCAACACCAGCCACTGAATTTGGGACGAAGGATTCGCCAGGAGTGGTTCATTGTAATCATGCACCAGCTGGTACTCAAAGCGGTGAGAAGGATATTTGAAATATTACAACATCTATCAATCAAATCTGACGAAATCTAACTTTATAAGAAAAAACTATTATTAAAAATGGCTTATTGGGCTTTTTAAATATGAATGACAGTAGTGTCACCCGTGGCATTGCCTGTGTGGAATAAGTATTTCTCCTAATATCCCTATAAGTTATAGACCTTGAGTTATTTCTGATTAGTATAATAGAATAACATTTCTCTTTATTCGAGTATCCGTAACTCAAAAGATGGTTACTAAAACTTACAACTATGTTAGTGTACAACAACAAATAACAGTGGATCACCGTTGCGACAATCCATGTGATATGGCACAAAAGCGACCCTCGAAAACACAGTCAGCTATATTACTGTATACTCCTAATATCCGTATCCTATAAGTCCGTTCACTATTTTCTGCGTGATAGAGTATCAAACATCAATACTTACAAAATTACTATTTACGTCGGGATTATTACGTATAAACGTGACTTAAATGATTGCGATGCCGACGAGAACTTTCTATAAAAAAACATTCGTTCACACCAATTTACACCTTTTACAGGCACCTATTATTTGGGACCTAAAGGCCTGCCACTACAATTGTACTGCAACATGACTACTCTTGAGATATGTTTAAGGGGAGGTAAAACTACTGTGATTAATCATATTACCGGAAAAGAAGGTTTCTGGTTAACCGAAACAGGAGTTCATATGAAAAAAAATTATAATGTAAGTAAGAGTGATAACTGATCAAGCACTTTACCCTGGTTATAGTTGACACCAAGGATAGGAATATGCATTTCAAGTGGAGTTAGCTAGGACATCTAACTAGACGTGAATATCCGTTCTCTTTCTCCGAATGGTAGCCAAGACTGCCCCAAAGGGTCGTCCAAAAGCGCGTTATGTTGACGACATCATCAAAGTCGCGGGAAACAGCCGAAAGAAAGACGCACGGAAGCTTCAAGTAAGGCCGAAGAAATAAAAGGCTTAAACAGCAGTGGATGACTCCGGGATAAACTCTGGTGATGGTGGCATAGACCACCACAAACGAGTGCTACATAAACTCAAGCCTTGTTTCCCATGAGACCCTCCTCCTCCTTGTGTCGTTGTCTCAATACTGGGAGTCGTGACCACATAATGGTTTACAAACTTTCTCTTTGTGTAGTAGATCACTAGATAGACAACAGAGCTAGTACAAAGCAAACCGTTGCGTCGATGAACAGTGGGTAGAAAAATACTCAAGAATAAAAATAATATTCACGTGTAGTTAGTAATTCAGAAATAACACACCAGTTCACACTATGTAACCTTCAACTCAATAAAATATATGCACTTAGGTCAACATAATAATTTGTTAAGCCACCATCCCGCCTCACGTCCGAACAATCTTCCTCCAATCTTGTCATTAAATGTGACGTCATTTGACATTAGAATATTTCTAGGATAATCAATTTAACAACTTTTAAATGCTATTCGATATTAAAAATAAATAATTTAATTCTTAACAAATAATATACGTATTTGTCAAAGAAAACCTAACACTTGTTTATGTTTCTCTACTTGATCCAAATTTCAGTAACATGCATGACTTCTAGAAATTGTACTCGTGGGGCTAGTCAGAAACGAGAACTTCACCTTTTTTTGCTTCGGTTACAAGTTTTTAGGTACCGTTATTAATATTAATGTCTCCTGTTATTTTTCAGTTAAAAACACCACAACTGATGTGGCTGCGAAGTGGATCAGTATCCGTACGCCAAACATTGAAATATAATTGTTTGAACTCAGTTCCATATTTCAAAGACAACTTCGCTTCATCAATGAAGTTGTTGACTTGGTACGACATTGTGATTGGACCGCAACAGTCAAAAATCGAGTCTCCCCATTTTTATTCCGTACCTTCAGCTACTGATGGATGTAAGGTAAAATGAGTTTGTTTATGGTTTGGTTAAAGGTAATATATCCTATGATCAAAGTTGTTAATAATAATGAATAAAATTACCCCTTAAACTGAGCCTCTAAGACGACCCACTGACCTATAAAGGGTTTTCAGTTATTTAACAGTATATTATGCAACTAGTAAATAAAGGATGGTTCAGTTAGAATCCTGAGCGAAGCGAGTGATTCATAGCCCTCGATATAAATCCGTTTAATTTATGAGTTGCATACTATACTTTATACCATGACTAAGAGAAAAACGAAAGATTTAAGCGAAAAGCACAAGGAGTTTGTATGTCAAGTATTTTTTGCGCAAGGAGATTGTATGGCATTGAGATGCAGGCCGAATATATTGGTGTGTTCTAAATTCAAACACCAAAATAGTGATTAAATCACTATTTTGGTGTTTGAATAAAATAAGCTTTTTAGAGGGGGAATGATATAAATTTACTTAAATTGAAGGAGACCTTTACAATTTTTGTTATAATTATTGATTATGAAATTGATTTAACAAAATAGAATGCCTGTTTAAATTTACTTTCATGATTTTGAGTTAGAATGTTTTTGAATTTATAACAGTGTAAAAAAATGGTAAGACAAACGGATGTAGTTTACGATACCTCTTGTCTTTCATTAATTATGGAACAAGATCCCAGATGCCAGACGCTCCAGACGTTACTGAGTTCTTTCTACACAAAAACTATGAAATTTAGTAGTGATCTTCATTTACGTATAAGGAAAATGGATTGATCAGAAAAAATACACTTTGTTTAAATTTTTCAGGTTGGCAGTACTGAATGGAAAAGTACTATCATAGACTACCAAAGTTCCAATGTATACAAGATTCCAATAAGTGATCTGTGGATTGGAGATATTCGCAATGCTGATCAAAAGATGAGCATCGAAAATGTTGAACTTTGTTTTAAATTAATTTATTAATCTTTGTCAACCTTTCATGTGAAACATAATTATTATTATAGTTTTAAACATAATTATTATTATAGATTTAAATTTAATTATTATTATAGATTTAAATACAATTATTATTATAGTTTTAAACATAATTATTATTATAGTTTTAAATGCATAAAACAATATTTTTATTCTTACCCACCTAAAAGCGGAAAATCTTGCTTTCCCTCTGATAAAAGAGGAGTAGAGTGGCATCCAGTATTATTTATAGAGTTACCAGAAGCTCTGCAAAAATAGTTATTCACGAGTATTCGGTAGAGCCATGGCGATAGTCTGGATGTAAGGGATTGATTTGACAATTGGATAGCGCAGTGGTGGCCCAGCGGTAACGGCCCTGACTTATGTGTCGTAAGCTCGTGGGTTCGAACCCAGGCAGGCGCTTTATTTAGTTTAAATTATTTCATCACCATAGCTCTTCACACGTTCAAGGAAAACATCGTGAAGAAACCAGCATGTACTAGAACCAAATAAATTAAAACTTATGACATCCACAAACCCGCACTGGGCCCACGTGGTGGATTATGGTCCATTCCCTCTCTCACAGAGAGGACTGTATCCAGCAATGTGAACATTAAAAGGGTGATGATGGTGATGAAAATATCTCTGTTTGTTTTTTACATTTTAATGACGAAAAGGCTGTACCGATTTGGAAGAAATTTGGCATGATACTAATTAATAAAACTGTCATATTGTGTTACATATTCTGTAAGCCGATAAGGATTGAGCTACAGTTTTGATTAACCTTGAATCCTTTAAGCACACTGATAGTGAATTCAGACTTAGGAAGACTTAGGACTTTTGAAGATAGGTGGTCAGGTTTAACAAGCTGCCAGAAATATTAACCAGCAACTTGTTTTGAAATACAAACTAGTGAATTCTAAGTCACTATTAACAAGAACATGAGCCCGACCAAGTTCTCATAAACACCATGTCCAGTTATACTGGGATCGGTCTATCATCACCGATAGGACTAATGTTTTTGATAAGCTGGATACTGAGCCTGCCTGATATTTATTTGTGAGTGGGACCCATTGCAATTTAACGTCAACAGCTGCTATTCCAAGAAAAAACTGGCCAAGTGCGAGTCGGACTCGCGCACGTTGGGTTCCGTACCATAGTCGCAAAAAACGGACAAAAAATCACGTTTGTTGTATGGGAGCCCCACTTAAATATTTATTTTATTCTGTTTTTAGCATTTGTTTTTATCGCGGCAACAAAAATACATCATCTGTGAAAATTTCAACTATCTAGCTATCACGGTTCATGAGATACAGCCTAGTGACAGACAGACAGTGGCTTAGTAATAGGGTCCCGTTTTTACCCTTTGGTTACGGAACCCTAAAAACTGTCGACCCAACTTATTTTCCAAATCTACATACTGTAAACATATTTTTTATAAGTAGTTACTGCAAATCCTTTTTCAATAGGTATAAGAAACACATAGGTTATATTTGGAATAGGAGAGTTATAATAAAAATATACCAATATTAAACAACTTTTTTTATTGATATTCTTCTTACTTAATTTAAAAGTACCTAGGTATCAAGGTTAAATAGTAGAGAAACAACCTATTATTAAGGTTAAATTTATCCAAAACACACTTCAATACTTTCGATGCTCATCCTCTGTTCTGCATTACGAATATCATTGATCCAAAGATCAACTATTGGTAGTCTGAATACTTCATTGCTTTGGAGTTCTATGATGGTACTTTTCCATTCAGTGCTCCCTTCCTGAAACATCAATAGTTATTTTGTCATAAACTAGCGACAGTCCAAGTCTTCGTCCACGTCAAGTTCTTAAAAGTAATAAAAACATTATGTTAATTTTTTGCGCGGTACCCTAAGGGCTCTTTCAATTTAGACGTTTCGTGTCAGTTTCGTTTGCTGCATCACGGCAGCGGTGCAGGTGACGTACTGCGCACGTCCGGTTGTTTTCCATACAATTTATGTACACATATACTCGTCCTGCTGTCGTGCGTGTGCGGCACCGGCGCCGCACTGCACTCTTAGTGTATAAATTGAATGAAAAAAAAACAACCGGACGTGCGCAGTACGACACCTGCACCGCTGCGGTGCGAACACGAAACGTCTAAATTGAAAGAGACCATCTTTATCAAAAATAAATTGAATCATACCTTACATTCGTCGGTATCAGCTGGTATGGAATAAAAGAAAGGAGATGTGGTAGTTGGGTATGGTCCAGTCACGACATCATACCATGTCAACAACTTTACTGATGCTGATACATTCTGTTTAGAGTAAGGAACTGAGTCGAGACAATGGTATTTAAGCGTTTGACGAACGTGTGTTGATTGTATTCTCAGCCAAATAATTTGCCATGCTGTAACCTGTAACAAACAAGGAAATATTTAGGATGCGTTATTAGTACATTGTATTATTCATGTCATACCAGAAGACATAACGGTCAAGGAAAACATCGTAAGAAAACACATGGGTTTCGATACCCACGAAATCGACAACTTACGACAAACACTAGCCAACTGGGGCCTGCTTGGACGGTTAACGTATCGCGGCCCACTCCGTTCCTATAAGAGAGAGGAGGCCTGTTTTCAGAAATGTGAAAATTATGCGCTCAACTTGCCTTTTAATCACCAGGAGACGTTCACTCGTTAGTGTGTACAAACAGAGCGAAGTCTACGGCTACATGTTTTTTATTATTTTTTTTTTCTTCAGGTGCCTCAGCCCGTGTCTTTTAATTTTAATATCTGCACGCCTCATGTGGTGTAAATTATGATAAGACAATAAAAAAAAAATGATTATACTTAGCTGTCTGTATTACAAGTCTCCTTATATTTCAAACCGATAAGTCCGCATTTCCGTCTTGAAATGTCTACAAAGAGCCCAGTCTACTTACATCATACAAAATTTCTTTCATATCAACTCCCTTTGCGGTCAACCAGTAAACGCCATTTACTGAATGATGGTCAACCACTGGGGTTTTCGTATTTTTCCTAATACATGTCTCTCGGGTTGTCATATTGCAGTACACTTCATATGCTTCGTTTTTTGTTGGTCCTATATAATAGTAACCTGTAACAAAGATCTTAAAAAACATCATACTAGTTATTATCAGCAAGATAGACGAAATTTATCTCACAATCCTATGACTTAATCCAGGCCTTGGTCCACCTCCCCCGGTGGATTCCCGCATTGTCGAGGAGGGGGAGCTCAGTAGCTATGGCTTGGTCACCTACGGTGAAGCGAAGAGAAACCCGATGAAAGGCCGGTCGTCAGGGACTTAGCGTCCAACAAGTAGCTTTCGGTGCCACTTGAGTGACTTCTCAACTGAGGCGGGTCGCGATGTCGTATGGGAGGCATCGTGGCTGCCGCGGTGGGAGAGGAGTGCCGGTATTGCGGTGCCGTTGAGGCATGTGGAGTGGAGGAATGGTCCACTATTAACGGCCGCATCTTATGAGTTGTAGATCGTGGGCTCAAACCCAGGCAGGCACTCTTTGTATTGTTTATTTCATCACAACTGTTCTTAAAATGGTGAAGGGTGGTATCGTTCAGAGGTGCACCCACATTTTTACCCTGTTAAGTTTGTCAAAATCTTTATTAGTCATTTTATATCGTATACACACGCAGTGACTGAGGGATAGGATGCTGCGCTACGTGTTGCGGGTTCGATCCCCCACGGAACTAATATTTGCATGGCCTACAGATAGTGGCTCCGGGTCACTGAATAGAATAGAGTAAAATATTTTTTTAAGAAAAATATCCTTCTCACCACTCTGCAAACCCTCTGGTGCCAATTTACAAGCAACTTCTGCTGGCGATTCCTTCGTCCCAAATTCATTATTTGGTTCATTCTTCACTAAAGCTGTAACAAATAAATTTTCTCAATTAATAAAAACATTTATAAACAACCTTTTTATTTAACCGTGTGTTGTAATCCAAACCAAACGTGTTAAATAAATTCAGCTCAATCGGTTGGAGATAACTGTTTTAAAATTCAGTTGCAAGATTCGAAACATTCATATTAACTTACTAACACGGCAAGGTACATAAAAGCATGTAAAATATTTAGGAGTTTATTTAAAATTCCGTTTTTTTATTCTTGGCGAAGAATACTCACTTTAACATTAACATTAGATATATTTACCATGATTACTGTTTGTTGCGAGTTTCAGCTGTGTAAAACCCAAAAAAGTGCTAAAAATGTTCGCGAGCGGTCACAGTGAGTTTCGTGTGTCGGGAACAGAATCGAGTTGTGATTGACAGTGGTAGCGGTACTGAGTGCAAAAAACAAACAAGAAAGAGGGTAGACCGATTTGTCTCCTTATAAAAACCCACCCGCAATCATTTCAGTTTATCCTTGATCATGGTGCTTGCAACAGCACCGAAATATCGGCAACTCGCACTTCGATGAAGAATACACTAGACTCCCGGTCAGCGCTTCAAAAACGGGCCGAAAAATATGGCCACAAATACGGTTGTGTCACTATTTTTAAATTAGTATGGTCCAATCATAGCCAACATTAATACGTAAAAAATGCCGCAATGTGCGTTCAAAAACTATGCAAATAACCATCGTAACACCTTGAATTTAGAGGGAATATCTTTTTTGGGTAAGGTTATATCATTAAGTGTTTTTCATAAAGTAAAAACCGAATTAAATACTAAATATGTATCAATTACCAAATATTATGATTGTTTGACCAACATTTGCGTCGAAAAAGTGAACGCGCCAACTATTGTAACAAACATTGACTGTTCTGGAACAGAGAATGCATGGAGTAGTTTGTAGAGCTTTTTTTTTTAGTTAAACTAAAACATACGGAATCATTCATTTATCCTCGTAGAAAATCCATCACATTTTATTCTATGTATGAAAACTTCTTGCTACTATAACTAGGAATTTTAATTCGATTCCAGATTTGACAATTTCAGTGTTGCAACGTTATGACAAGTACTAAATAGTGACGTTGCAAAATTATTCGATATGGAAATGGAATATTTCCGGATCGATTCTTCTCGTTTATAATTTTACTCTCGTAAACTAAGTATATCAGGAAATTAAATATTTCTGAACCGATAATTTAGTTTTGACGATTAATTAACGATCTGAGACTTTTCTTTTATAATTGTGTGTGAAATAAATAAAAAAATGTGATCATGAGAACAAACACAACGTAACAACACTTTAACAAAAACCCAACAAAATATCGATTCGCAATGAAATAAGATATTCGTGCAGTCACACTGGGAGAATGAAGCCGAATGACACGATAAACAAAATGGCGATAGCTGCACGAGCGCGCACGGGTTGCCAATACTGAAAACTATCGAGGCTCTTGTAGTATAAGTTTTGTTTTTAATATAAAAACAAAAATATTAACTTTTTATAAAATAGAGCAGCGATTACTAATTAATAAATAATTATTATGAATAATTATGTATTTATTTAAATAAAAATCAATAATTTAGTCTTTAATTGGCACACTGATGGCACACACACTGATTGATTATCGATTTTTGTATTCATCACTACACTATTATATGTGGTATCATTATTTCACAAAATGACAGTAGCTAATGTCAAATCTGGAATCGAATTAAAATTCTGACTATAAACTTTTTTTAAATTGATTTATAAATTTAAAACTTAACTGCAAAACTAATGATCGAGCTCGTAAACAAAAGTCACGACCACGTAATAGCGTAAATAAATGCCTATGCAAAAGATTCAATTTTCGAATCATAACTATGGCTTCTGAAAATACGCCATGTTTAACAACTGTATTGAAAAATAATTATTCAAATCGATCCAGCCGTTTTTGAGTTTTAGCGAGACCAACAAACAGCAATTGATTTTTATAATATAGAAAGATAGGTAGATAAGTGTGTGTGGCCATTTGAGCGACTTATATTCGTTTCTGGTTCTTAATATACTATTTTTAAAGATCGATGATATAAAAAAATAATTGAACGTTTCCACTTCACTCATTCCTTGTCCAAGCAGTGAGCCGGAACGAAAATTTTGAAAATTCGAATTTCGAATTCCTTTTTTTGTCACATTGTAATTCAGAATTTAATATTTGCGAGTAAGACTAAATTTGTATTGAGTGCAAACATTTTTATTGCTTTTTGTACAGTTTTGTGAATGTAACTTTAAACATTGCATTTAAGGTTGAATTTGCATTAATGAATATTTATTTCAAGTAGAATTCTTAGAATTACCTATACACAATTGGCGTCAGTTTTAAAGATAAGTTTTGTATGGGATCCTGTATCTAGTGAATTCTTCATCGAAGAACTCGCAACAAACAGTAAACATGGTAAATATCCCGCTTCAAATGTTAATGTTAGTGACCATGGTAGTTTAAAAAGGAATACTCACTTTCTTTAGGAATACTAGTCGTATGGCAAATTCCAGGTATGCCTGGCATTCCAGGAAATCCCATCTCACCTGGCTTCCCCGGCGGTCCCATAGGTCCCTAAAAGGGTAGGTAACCAAATTATATTAGGTAAGTAAATTAGGATACATCATTAGGAAAAATGTTCAAAGAAAGGTCACAATAAACTGGCAACAGCATATTGTAAAATGCTGCTGTCAGTCAACTTGAGGAGCTCGAGGCTAAATAATAACAACCATACGAGTCGATCTTGGTGGATCTTGTTGGATCTTGGAGAGCACTGGTGGCCCAGTGGTATCAACCCTGACTGACAAGTAGCAGGTCGTGGGTTCAAACCCAAGCAGGCGCTTCACTTTATGTAAATTATTTCATCACTCCTCTCAAAACGGTGATGGAAAACATTGTGAGGAAACTGGCATATATTCGAACCCAACATTCGAATACATGTGACATCCACCTACCCGCACTGGGCCCGCGTGGTAGATTGCGGCTCACAGAGAGGAGGCCAGTGTTCCAGCAGTGGGAACATTAAAAGGCTTGTGATGATGATAATGATGATAAGTTGATCTTCAAGGTTAAGCAACTGTTGCCGAAGGCAGCCCCTATGAGTGACCATCGCGAGATTCTTCCGTGGCTGGGAAAGCAGTTAAGCTGTTGGTTCCGGCTGTCATTTGAAGATCTTTGCCCGTCATTACGGATAGTCAGAAGCCTTCTGACACCAGTCTGGCCAAGGGATATCATGTTACCCAGTTACTGGGTTGTGGATGTCAGATAGGCAGTCGATCCATATAGAATACTGGTAAGTCGGTTTCCAGTGTGTCTGCTTCCGACTGGTATCCTGGTTAGACCGCAGCCTAATTGCGTGAGTGAATTCGGTCAGCCAAAGGGTTTGACCCCATGAAAGTGTATGACAAATACTCTTAAAATAATTAGGTATTGCCAACAATTATTGGACTCTTTCGAAAAGAGTATCTTTATCAATGAACGAATCCAATAAGTATTAGCAATATCCAATTATTTAAAGAAAATTTGTCATAGTCTTTTGTGGGGTCAAACCCTTTGTCTTGCTGAATTCACTTACGCAATTAGGCTGCGGTCTAACCAGGATACCAGTCGGAAGCAGACACACTGGAAACCGACTTACCAGTATTCTATATGGATCGACTGCCTATCTGACATCCACAACCCAGTAACTGGGTAACATGATATCCCTTGGCCAGACTGGTGTCAGAAGGCCGACCCCAATATAGCTGGGGAAAAGTTAGGCAGCTTAATTGCTGCTGTCAGTAAATCGTTATTAGGAACAAAAGATTTCAGATAGCTATCCATACTCCATACTAATATATAAATTCTAAAGTAACTCTGTCTCTCTATTACCTTTTCACGCCTAGACCACTGAACGGAATTCAATGAAATTTGGCAAGGAGTTAGATGGCATGAAGAAGGACATAGGCTACATTTTGTATAAAAAATTAAAAAAATGTATGCAGGTAAGGTAGGGTAGAGTAGATAGCGTAGAGTAGGTAGGTACGGTAGGTAAGTAGTAGATAGATAATAATAATAATAGTTTATTTTATAATGAGATTGCAAAGTTTATAAATGTTGCATTTATATACTTTGCAACTTATACAATGATATTCTAGTAAAAGGTTAGAAAAAGAAAAAGATGGTAAATACATTGATGGCCAGAATAATTTATGATTAAACGAACTTACCTGTACGTGAAGTTCGATCATAATTATACGATGGCTTCGTCCGAAGAGATTAGCATAAACACAATGTAGTAACACGTACGGTGTTGCCTTTGCGCACTGAAAGTTAAAAGCCCTATACCTAAAACTAAAAAAAAAAGTGTTTTTTTTTGATAATTTTTAGGTGAGGGTAGACATATTTCCTTTGCTAAGTACCTACCCTGTTCTATTGCTCATTTAGTTCAAAGCCTAGATCCTCGAGTCCTGTTTTTGATATTTCATTTTGGGGAAAAAAATATGGGAGGGTGGGTTGCTAATCTCTTCGGACGAAGCCATCGTATAATTATGATCGAACTTCACGTACAGGTAAGTTCGTTTAATCATAAATTATACTCAGCTTCGTCCTCGAGATTAGCATAAACTTAATGTAGAATTTGAGAGCTACTGTTATATCAATAAAACACTTTTGTGTAACAAGGCAATCAATTTTAATCAGTATGAGTTAAAAATCATAATGATGATTATTTAAAATAAAGTAATAAACATATTGTAATTAAATTAATCGTTCTGTTTATGCTAAAATTTTACTGACTCAGTTGAAATTAACTTAATTAACATAAAGCCCAGCAGTGGACGTCTTTCTGCTGAAATGGTGAGTATCTGACATTATGCAAAATTATCACTAAACTTAATAATAATCACTTAATTGTTATTACAATTGTTTAATATTGATCTTGCAAATAAATCACCTTCCTCTGTAATTTGTATATAGAAATATACAAATTACAGAGGAAGGTTATTATAAAATTTCATAAAAACCTGAGATGAACCGCTCCATCCTGCGGTTTTTCTAATAGTTTCTAAGTTAACTCCACATTTGTGGGCTTTCGATGTGGCAGCATGTCGGGTGCTGTGAGCTGTAAAGATAGATATATCTATACCACACTCTCCTAGCGTAGTCTTAACCCACCGACTCAATGTATGTGCCGAAACTAATTTATGTGGTTTCCTCACACCGATAAATAGGCTATTTACATTACCACGAAATGAACTTGTCGAATCAAGATAAGCTAACAGGGTCAGGACTGGACAGATTGCCGGTTTTTCGTGAAAAAATGGTAAAGTAAGATTTGGTTGCACGGTTCCCATTTTGGATGTTTTTATAATATCAGGTATTTTAATATTAATCTTGTCAGCATGAATTTCTATGTTATTTATATAAATGTTTGCTAATGATTGCATTCGGTGTGCAGTAACCAATGATAATAAAGTGACTAATTTACGTGAAAGTTTATCTAAACCCAAGCTATCGTTGGGATACCAAGAGGACAAAATGTTTAGGACTTTAGACGTATCCCAAGTAGTGTTATACTTCGGTAAGGGTGGTCGAAGTCTAAAGACATCTTTAGAGAAGCGCTTTACAACTTCACTATCGCTGATTTTTTCAATTAGAATTAAGGCTAAAGCCGATCGACAACTGTTTAAAGTTCCGTATTGGGCTCCTGACTCAAACAATGTTGTTAGAAATAGAATCGCATCATTGATTGATGCCCCGAAAATTTCTATATTTTTAGATAAACAAAAATTATACCATTTCTTAAAACAGGTGTCGTATTGTTTTATCGATGTACCGGAGAGGGAAGACAATATTATTTCAATTGCTGGTGATGGAATATTTCTTCTCAGCAACGAGTCCCGGACAAGAGACCGGCAGCCAGGGTAAACCGAGGGTATGTATTATTGTTGCTGGAAGGTGATAAAATTATTTGTTTATTTGGATCAAAATATAAAACAGATATCGTACAAGAAGTTTCCTGAACAGAGGGTACCAAGGTTGGGTAGGCCATAACGGCACCACTACAAAACCAGTATTTTTTATTTTTTTTTATTTTGGCATCAAACAGTCGGGTCTCCCTTGTTTTACCGAAAAGAAATTGCCAAATTATCACTTCCCAAACAAATTTTCGCATAACTTCATTTGCCAAATTATTACTTACCAAACAATCTCTTTACAAATAATTGTTACGAAAACCTATGTTTGGCAAGTGAACGTTTGAACAATAACTTGTTCACCAACTAGTACTTTTACCATTTTTTATCTAGTCAAATATTTCAGTTGGTATAACATATTTTACGCAAAATTAAATAAGCCAAATATTTGGTGTCGTCAGTTTTAAACTTACCATTTCTGTTTAGTCGATTGCGTAGCCAATGACAAAAATTTTGCATCTATATGTTAGTTGCACAGATTATACAAATTAAATTACAATGTGTAAATAAGTGGGTAGTAGGTAAATCATAAATGTCGCGCGATGTGGGTAAGTCATGCAAAACACTATCACTGTGTTTTGTAGCGGAAGTTTATTGAGATTGTTACGATATATTATTTTGTAGATAATTGTTGTTAAAAGTATAACGTAAATAAAGTTTACGATGAGTGAATGTAGTGATGAGTGTGAAATTTTTAAATCTACACGAGGTTGTGTAAAGTTGTTTCGAAACGGATTTACATATGAAAATAATAACAAAGTGAATGATACCTATTATTGGTACTGTGAGTACAGGAAAAATAAATTGTTTAAATGTACTGCATCCCAACAAACTACACTAAAAGATGGGATTCATAAGGTATTAAAGAGCAATGAAATTCACAATCATGAACCAAATCCTGGGAGAAAAATAACCAGTGACCTTATAGAAAAGATCAAAAGTGAGGTTTCATCTGGAACAAAAATATGCAAAATAATACAAAATAACAAAGCAAATGCTCCTTTGGACGTTGTAGATAACTTGCCTTCAACTTCGGCTCTAAAGCAGAGGATGTATCGACTACGAAAAAAACAAGAAGTAACAATAGAACCAACTGATGTACATTTCCAGCTAAATTTATCACAAACATCTATCAAGGGTGTAAATTTCATAATAAAAGATAAAACTTATGATGAAAATAGAAGAATATTGGTAATGTCAACACTAAGTTTAATGACCACTTTAAGTCACAGTTCATACTGGATTTTAGACGGAACCTTTAAAGTGGCACCAAATATCTTTAAACAATTATACACTATACATGGCAATGTATTATCTGATAACAATAAAACATTTCCACTTTGTTTTTGTATGTGTACCAACAAGGATAAACGTACGTATGAATTAATGTTCGAATTAATAATGCAATACGGAAATGAAAATAATATTGACATGACGCCAAAAGTCTGTATATTAGATTTCGAAAAGGCAGCCATTTCAAGCATAAGATCTAACTTTGAAGACGTTTTATTACAAGGGTGCTTTTTCCACTTGGGACAAATTCTAAACAGGTAATTATAATGTTATTATAATTATATTATTTCTCTCGATAGCCTCCTAAAAATAATCTCTTTTTTCCATATTTTTTTCTATATAATCTAGTCGTTTCTGGCACTCGCCGGCCGCTGCCGCGGCACCGCTCGCTACGCTCGCTCGGCTCGTGCGTAGGTGGTCACAGTTTTAACCTAACCTAACCATTTTTTTTAAATTAATAACCTACTGTAACTAGTTCCATAAATAACCTATTGTCCATAAATTTGACTTGTTTCAAACAAATTCAAGCACATAAGCTTACAAAGAAATACGCAAATGACACCAAATTTAACAAACAAGTAAAATGTTTACTGGCTTTAAGTTATTTGCCAGAAAATGAAATCATTCTATATTTTAACAAGCTAATAGAAGGTATAGAAGATTCTGATTGGAAGCAAATCGCGAATTGGTTTGACGAAAATTATGTTAGCGGATCATGGAACACGCAACCGAAGTATCCACCAAGCTTTTGGAGTTGCCATGTTGTAAACGAAAGACAAATACCTAGAACTTCAAACTCAGCTGAGGCGTGGCATCGTAGAATAAACATTCTCATTGATAAACACCACCCTGGAGTGTATCGCTTAATTAAAGAATTAATAAATGAAGTTTCTTCAAATTTAGCTGACATTGAGATTATACTATCAGGTGAACCGCCACAAAAAAAGAAAAAAAAATATATGGATAAAGACGACAGAATTAATCGAGTTCTGCAACACAAGTCTGAATACTCCGAAATAAATCTGCTAATGTCCATTGCAAAAAATTTAAAATTGTAAGTTACAAATATTTTGTACTAGCTTTTGCTATTTTGTACTCGCGTTAATAAATGATTACCTATATTAAAATAAAATTGCATTTTTAATTATACAATTCCCAAAAAAATCTTATTTTTGCCTTTATATTTTTTGTCATAACAATTCATTTGACTAAACGTTTATTGTCTAAATATTGTTTGCTGTAATAAATCATTTGATTAAAGACCAAAAACCTTAATGACATTATCCTTGGTAACAATCTGCCAAGTAAACATTTGACCAAATGAAAATGTGCGTACTAAAATTATTCCAAATATTACATTGGTATAAAAAAAGGTTGCTAAAATTTGTTTGGGTAATGAAAATTTGGCAAAATCTTTTCGGCAAAACGGCAGGATCCCCAAACAGTCATATACAATCAATATAATTCTTCAGAAAATTGGTTACTTACAAAAGACCTATAGTGCCGACAATGTGATATAATGGTAAAAATAAGTACAATAAACTCTTAACAAAGAAAGACGTGCAAGAAATACATATTAAATTTTGTATCAGAACATAAGTTCAACGAAACATCATTATCAGTTTACAAAGTAAAGTGAAGGTAGACAATGTAATAAAAAAAAGGTAAGTTTTAATTAGGTGATATATCTACTTTTAAGTTTTTGTTTAAGGCTATTAAGAGAAATGTTAAAAAGATCTATGTCTGTAAGTTCTCTATTATAATTGTTAGTGGAACGGTATATAAATGAGTTACGAGTATATGTTTTATTTAGTCGAGGAGGAACAAAAAGTGGTTTTGAACGTGAGGGGCGTACGGGTAGGCGAGCGTGCGCTTTTAGTGATAGTTTACCAAGTAATGATGGCGAATCGGTTAAGGAGTTTAAAATTTTGAACAATTGAATAATATCAAACATATTACGTCTGTTACATAGACTTGTCAGTTTATGCCTACACAATGCATCTTCATATGCAGTGTCGTAAATATTATTGCGATAGTTAAGTGATTTTAAAAACTTTTTTTGTACCCTTTCTATCCTATTTATATGTATGTTAAAACATGGGCTCCATACAGTGCTATAAAAGTCTTGAATAGAGCGGACGAATGAAAAATAAAGAATTTTTAGAGTGATAACATTTTTAAAAGGTTTACTAATTCGCAAAATAAATCCTAGTCTGCGAAATGCGGAGCTGACGATGTGGTCTATATGATGGGTAAATGTTAATTTGGAGTCCATAACGAGACCTAGGTCTCTAATGGTGGAAACTCTTTTAAGGTTTAAGCCGTTTATGGCGTAGTTGAAATTTAATGGGTGAGTTTTCCGCGTATATGACATAATGAAACATTTATCTATGTTGAGATAGAGTTGATTTGCTGTACAGTAATTATGCAAGTTTATTAAGTCACTTTGTAATTTAGAGCAATCTCTAACGGATTCAACCACTCGGAATATTTTCGTATCATCAGCGTAAAGTAAGTGATTACTGTGGTCAAAAATGGTTCCTATGTCATTAATGTAGAGGCAAAAGAGCAAGGGTCCCATATGGGAACCTTGGGGAACTCCGGAGGGAACAGGAAGGAATTGAGATGAGTAACCTTTAACACAGACCGCCTGACTTCTATTTTTTATATAGGATTGGATCCATCGTAGTAAGTTGCCATGCACACCGGCCTTCCCCAATTTTTCAATAAGCATATCATGGTTAATTTTGTCGAAAGCCTTTGAAAAGTCGGTGTACACGACATCTACCTGTAGATTTTTGTCCATAGCGTTCACTAGAAATTCTGAGAAATTTAACATGTTACTATCTACGCTGCGATGTTTGTAGAAACCATGCTGTTGCTGAGAAATGTGATTACGAAAAGCGAATGAGATTTGAGATGTTACTATTATTTTCCAATATTTTTCCTAGAACACACAATTTAGAGATCGGTCTGTATTCAGTTACAATATCTATTCTTTTGTTTTTGGGTATAGGGGTTATAATTGATTTTTTCCATTTACTAGGGAACACCCCAGTTTCAAGAGACGTTCGAAATATTAAGGTTATTGGTCGAGCAAGTACCTCAGCGCACCTGGATATGAAAACTGGATGAAGGTCATCGGATCCAGCACCTTTTTTAATATTAACCTTTTTTAATTCGTTTAATACTTGTTCAGAAGTAATGTTGATTGTGCCTATATCTACAGTAGAAGATGTATTGCAGCTGTTAGGGTAGGTTTGAGATGTGGACGAAACAAAAACTGAGTTGAAGTACTGATTAAAAGCATCACAAATCTCCTCGCCAGTAGAGAGTATTTTACCGTTGTACATCATCCTTTCAGGGATTGTATTTAATGCATTTTTTGATTTGACAAATGACCAAAAAGTATTTGAATCTTTTCTTATATATCAGAATACTCAATGAAATTTTGATAACAATCTTTAGACATTTTTTAAAATCTACTCCGTAATAACGAGAACGTGTGGTAGTCGTGAAGGTTACCATATGTTTTCCATTTATGGTGATACTTGCATTTTTCGTTAGATAACTTAATGAGTGATTTTGTGTACCAAGGTGGAATTTTTTGTGTAGAATTTAGATTGCAGGTTGGCACAAATTCGTCCAATATGTTTTGGAGGATACTATAGAAGTAATCAATCATGGAGTCTACATGGGTCATACTAGAAAAAATGTTCTCCCAATCTACGGACGTAAGGGCAGTTTTAATTGAGTCATAGTTTGCTTTATAATACTGCCTTTTCATTGTAGACGGGAGCTTGAGTGCGGGACAAAAGTTTAATTTTAAGTCAATTTCTAATGGGTTGTGATGCAGATCTTGTGGTACAATTGGATGTTTACACAGTGAGATAAGGCACAATTCATTACTAAAAATTAAATCTAATATTCTATTATTATGGTTAAATTGATTATTGTATTGTAATAAGGCTATTGTAGCTTTGTCTTTAACAATTTTTCGTAGCGTTTTTAGGATCATTGAAAAAGGAGGGAATGCGTAAAAGTAAATTTGTGACCATGATAAGGTAAATGCATTTATGGCCATAGCGTCAGGATCTCGGAACCATGATACGTAGTTACGACATTTTTTGTTAACACGACTTGCAAAAATGTCTACACCAGGGAAACCAAAGGTGTCTGTTATATTGTAAAAAACTGAGTCGCTCAATTCCCACTCAACATCTGGGTGGATTCTACGTGATTCCGCGTCGGCTATTGTATTATCTGCCGACCGAATGTATGATGCATACACAATAATATTCCTAGATTGACACCATTCCCATAATTCTTTAGTTATGCGTGTTAGATGGGGATATTGCATGCCTCCCATCAGATTTATGTAGGATATGGCCGTAGTGTTGTCAATGCGAAGTATTTGGCAACTTTGCATTGTTACCGCAAAATCTTTTAAACCAAAAAAGGCAGCAACGATTTCTAAATAATTTATATGATGTGATCGTTCTTCAGCTGTCCATGCCCCACTAGCTGTCTCTTTCCCGCACGCCGCGCCCCACCCCGTAGTCGAAGCATCACTAAAAATTTCCAGGCAGTATTCATCATATTTAATTTGACTAATAGGGTTATCTAATGCATTAAACCACCAATCAATATCTGACGATAAGTATGACGGTATGTTCATATATTTGTCGTAGTTTAATGGGTAATTTTTTAACTGTAAAAATTTGTATCTTTCAAATTGTTTTGTGTATAGCCATCCATATTTCCGGCAGGGCAAGCAGAACATAATAGACCCACTAAACTTGCAAAATCTCTTATTTTACATCGCGAGATGTTTCGAAAGGTCTGTAATTTATTTTTTATTTTATTAGATTTTCTGTAGGTAAACTGATTTGAATTTTTTTAGTATCAATTATGTAACCAAGATATTTACATGATGTCGTAGGCAATAAGTTGCATTTATCTTTATTTATAATAAACCCTAAAGCTGACAATAGTCGCTGAGTTACCGCTATGTTTTCTAAACAAACATCGTAAGAATTGCTAATAAGCAACATGTCATCTAAATATATACTAGACATATAACCGCAGGATCTGAGCAGTCCGACGACCGGTTTCATTATCTTAGTAAATACAAAAGGTGCCGTGTTCAGGCTGAACGGTAACACTTTAAATTCATACAAAACATCGTCAAATTCAAATCTAAGATATTTTATATAATAATCATGATTTTTTATAACAAAGTATGCGTCTTTTAAATCTACCGTTCCCATGAAATTATTTTCCGATACGAGTTTAATTGCTGGCGTAAATCTTCGAGTTTAAAATGTTGGGTTTCTATAAATTGATTAAGATTTTTTAAGTTAAGTATGGATCTTTGTTTACCGTTCGGCTTGGATATCAAGAATATGCTTGATAGAAATTGCCCTTCACAAGGGTTGCAATGAGAGATAGCACCATTGCATAACAATTCGTCAATACATCTTTTGAAATTTTTTATTTTCTTTTGTTGAGTGGATTCTTTTATTGGGGATAGTACTATATTGTACAACGCGCCGAAAAGGTATTTTATATCCAGAATTCCATGAAAGAACAGTCGGATCAGAAGTTAGTTCTGACCAGGTGTCATAAAAAAAGTGCCAGTCTACCAGCATAATTGCTTACCCCGGTAACATCTAGTGACGACTGCGATAGCTCGCCCGTGTTGCGGGTGTTGTCTGCTGCCGACCTCGATAAGACCCGCACGAGGTGCCCGCGGGCGGATTTCTCTGTGCAGGCTCCCTCATCCTCTGAATCCCCGTTTTCCTGCAACTCTGAGGAGGAGCCCGCCAGTTTAAATTGTTCCGTTGTTGGAACGTCGATTGAGGTGGAGGCGGCGCTGTCTTCGTTCTGTTGATGGGTGGCCGAGTTAGTGTTGATTTTAATTCTGCTCCTTTTTCTGTTATTGTCTTTGCAATTTTTAATGTTTCAGCTAAGTCTGATCCGAAAAGGTGTTTGTCAATCTTGGTTTTTTGTAGTTGTTCTTTCATCTCCTTTTTTAAGTTGTGCAAAATAAAGCTCCGGCAAAGTGTTGAGTCCGAGTGTTGATTGTCACAAAGAAGGCGTACAGTGTCCATCATCATTTGTATTAATTCTGTGTCTTTGTCCTCTTTAGCAATCATAAGAGTAATAGCATTACTTAAGCATGAAATGGCACAAACTGTTTTTGTTTCATCTCAATACCCTTATCTCTTTTTAAGATAACTTCTGATATGGCTGCTTTTATTTCTAAATTAAGTTCCGGTGAGTCAATTAGCTTGCAATTACTAGGAGGTAAGTATCTTTCCATTAACTCTTTAGTAGCCAGATGTTGTAATCGAACAGCCAGGTCGGTCTGATTTTTTTTGCCGTAGATCTTTTCCACAGACGGATCCTCTCAAAATATTTCTTAAATTTTCGAGTCCAGCTCGATGCTCGGGTAAGGACTTCAGTCTCTGAGGAAAGGACTTGTGGCTGTGAAGTACTTGTGGATGGAATTGGTTCTGCAGTGCTAGTTGAGGGAACTGGGTCCAAAGCATTGATCGAAGAAATGCAATCCTTAGCGCTCATGGATGGCTCATCATGATATTCTGATTCCAAATCCATCACTTCCTCAAAAGATTCATCGTCGTAGTATTGACATCGGGGAGAGGGTATATCCTCTGTAATGAGTAGATTTATATTGTTATTTATGAAGGTAATCAGTACTCATTGTAATTGAAATGAAACTGACTTATTTACAATAATAAGATAAGCGCACGCAGGTGTGCCGGTGTATCTATGGATATAGATGTGTACCGTGTGCGGCTTAGTATCTACGATGAAGTGACAATCCCACAGATTGCCCGCATCACCCGTATAGCTTCACGTATACTAACAAGGTAACAGTTCATATAACTGATCGCAATATTAGCCTTGCACGTGATATAAAACAAAAGAGTTAAGTAGGTTAGGTACTTATAACGTTTACGAGTCCGAAGTTTTAACCGCAACGATAATGTTTAAACGTTGATGTGATTATGCAACGTTATTATTGTAACGATTTTACGCAATATAATGACACTTGACTAACCTCTGGAATGCGACGTCGATCTTGTCTCACGCTGAAGTTTCTTCTCCCATTTCTTTAACTTTTTTGTAATATATTCGTAATCGTATTTACTTTTTCGTTTCCCCATGACACTTCTTAAAACTTTAACCAAACTGATAACAATAATTGAAAATTATGTGCGCTCCGGCAGAGCACTGAACTGTGAATGAGCAATAGAACAGGGTAGGTATTTAGCAAAGGAAATATGTATACCCTCACCTAAAAATTATCAAAAAAAACACATTTTTTTTTTAGTTTTAGGTATAGGGCTTTTAACTTTCAGTGCGCAAAGGCAACACCGTACGTGTTACTACATTGTGTTTATGCTAATCTCGAGGACGAAGCTGAGTATAATGTTTGTTTGCATTCACACGCAAGTGACAAACACTAGCTGTCTCTTTTTACTTGATGGTTTTATCAAGCCATCCCTTTAGAGTTGTAGTTATATGTCAGATGAATTAAAAGTGTGTATGTGTGCTGCCGCTGCTACGCGGAACACTTGTTTCGGTTGTTTTGTAAGTGTATAACGTATCTGTTATCATTGCTATACAATAAAGATGGGTGAAGTATTGTTCTCCAAAATAAGCTAAAATTTAGCCTGTGTTAAGGAGAGACAGTGCCGATTTACATTATTATACAAGTTTAGTATAAAAAGTGTGCTTAATATAAAATTTGGAATTTTAAGCAGCATCTGGACATAAGTGTAGTTATTATACAATAGTTATTTTTATTATTATTTATGCAAAACATATGGAAACAAACATATGGAGTGTATGGGTGTGTATGCGTGTGTGTTTGTGTGTGTGTAGGTGCATTTATGTGTTAAGTGGGTGTGCGTGTGTATATATGTGTGTGTTTACGAGATTACTTTGTGAGGAATAATTCAGTAATCATAATTGAGGTCCAAAAGGAGTGTCCGTATAGTTTTTTTTACAATTGTAGAATGAGTGTTTAAAGATTGGGTATATTGCATTAATTTTTAACCCCCGCCGGAAAAAAGAGGGGTGTTATAAGTTTGACGTGTATATCTGTGTATCTGTGTGTCTGTCTGTGGCATCATAGCGCCTAAACGGATGAACCAATTTTGATTAATTGTTCGATCGTAGAGAGTGTTCTTAGTTATGTTTGAATAAAATCAGTTCAGCCGTTCAAAAGTTATGGGTGTTTAACTGTTTGAATCGGGGTGTTTTCGCAAGATTACGTGTCATAATAACGTCTTCAATAGATTGCCGATCGAAGCGTATCTAATATGTACTAGATAAATTATGTAGCTTGAAATAAAAATGTGTCGGGGGTTTTTTGAAATTTTACTTGTATTATAGAGAGATGGAGCAAGATATAAAGAGAATCGTCTTACGAAAGAGGTACGTGGAGGTGGAATTGTGCAGATTATGTCTTTTCGACGTTTGGAGATATGGCTATATGTTCTGGAATGATGGAGTAAACTATATGTAAAATGTAGTGTTGAAAGTATAGGTAGGTAGATAAGATAAGAAGATACATGTAGGTAGATAAGACTGTAAGATAAGTAGGTAGGTAGCGTAGATTGGTAGATAGGTGGGTAGGGTAGGGTAGATATGTAGGTAGGTAGGATAGGGTAGAGTAGGGTAGGTAGGTGGCCAGTTGACGGGACAGTTAGTTCTAAATAAAGATAATTTTACAAATAAATAGAGTTTAAAAAAAAGCAACATAATTTTTAAAAAAGTACTTACTGGCCTTCCCATATATCCCCTGTAACCCTTCATTCCTGGAAATCCATCGTAACCCTGAAATATTTAATTTATTTTCAGTTTTTTGTGGAACAAATGAATTATTACAACACTTTCACGTACATAATGTGTAATTAAATACCTATCATATTCACTTTGTCAGTCTATTATTAGGTATAGTTCTATCTCACGAAAGCCGGTTACGTAACTTTTATATCGTCGAAATAAGAGTCACTTTGTTACGACTCATCCGCCTTCGGAGATGGTTGTTCTATACGTTTTAACTACATGGGGTGGTACATCAAAACCTTTAATGTTGGTGGTAGATAGAGCTCAACGTGCGGTATTTAAGGTAATGTGACCAAATAATGTGTGTAAAACTACAGATATCCTACTGATCTTTATATCTTTGTTTTTCCTCCTTCGTTCCGGTTCAGTATATACGGTGGTATTTTAATACGCTGCGGATTTTAATTTAGAATATGGTGTTATGTGCTTGTTTTCAGGGGTTCCGTACCCAAAAGGTCCAAAAGGAACCCTATTACTGTCACTCACGTGTCCGTCTGTCTGTCCGTCGTCTGTCACACGGGTTTAACGAGCAAACGGTTGGAGCTAAACTGGACTTTGGTCAACAAAACGCTTATTGCCATAAATAGCCATGCAAATTGTCAAAAAATATTTTTTATAATTTTAAGGGGGGCTCCCATATAGCTAAAGGAGGGAGAAAAAAGAAATGTTTGATCAACCTCATCGAAAGGAACATCGCTGTGTAGAGCTCGTTGATTAGATATATATACTGTATTTATTGTTTTTAAAAATATTGGAAAACAAAGGAATGAGAAGGCACCAAAGTCAGCTTTTTTCACAAAATTTTGTACCGTAGAATTTTTAACTTTCCACTTCACGTTACTTTTGAAATTGAAATTTGATAATAATGTTTAATTATATTTTACTAACAAATACTAATATATTTATGAATCAGATTTTTTCTTTGTAAATCCTTCATTTTTCCTATTACAACCAACTTAAGAATGCGGTTTGGTACGGAACCCTATTTGTGCGAAGTCCGACACGCACTTGGCCCGCTTGAGAGCTTGAGAGTTATTTTTAGTTGTGTATTCCACAGCTAAAAATAACTCTCAGACTGTGTTAAGTGTAGGTTTTGTAAGTTTGTATCGACGTGCCGTTTTAGTAACATAATTTACCTTTTTTACTGGTAATTAGTTCATTTCTCCAGCTATCGGTAAGTACATTTTTATTTATTTTGTGTATCGGTATCGTAAGAAAACTTAATATGCCGTAAATTTTTGCTTTAAACTAGTTTTTTAGTTTAAAAGTAATTCATTCGCGTTCTAATAAATTATTAATGATATTTAATAATTTATTAGAACGCGAATGAATCTTGAATCTTTAGATCGAGTTGGAGAAATTTTTATCGAAATACTAAATTAATCAATTGGCAGTTACAGTTTAGTATCAATTGGCAGTTACAGTTTAGTATTTAGTATTAAGGGTGTTTTTCCGGTGTCGCGATAGAGTCGATTAATATGAAGGAAGTTTTCTTAAAAACCGCTTAGAATATTAAATGCATTACCGATGTGAAATATTTATGTTTAATTTTGAGACATAAATAATAGTATGTTTATATATATATGTAGGTACTCACAGGGTCTTCAATTACTCCATTCTGAAGACGTTCAGTATTTTCATTCTTAAAAAGAAAATGTTTTACTAATGTATAACATCAGAACGTATTTTTTTTTTAAATATCTTGTAAATATATGCAAAGGGTTTAAACATCCAAAAAGTATTCTTTTTCATACATTTATAACTGTTTCTTGCCCGAGTGCAGTAAAACTAATGAATGATGTAATTACTTACGGTAGAAGATCCGGGATGCGATGCTGAAACAATCGTAATAATATTAGGTTACTATGGTTGAATATAGAATTCTAATAAATAAACATGAACTATTTTATAGTCTGATGTTTACTTAATTGACCGAGAGAGCGCGAAGCGTCTCCGTTTCAGCTTGGGCAAAAATGCTTTCGTATGTCCGGTTGTCCGTCTGTTCTCCTCTCGCATTTCTCAACCGATTCTCGTAAAATTTTGGAAGTTCGATAATTACCTATGTGAAATTATACTATATCGAAAAAAAACAAAAAGACAGACTCGCGAGATCTAAAGCTCATAGAGCCACCAGTTTTAGCCAATTGTTAAACAACTGTCCAATAACTTCTAAAGTTAAAACATGAACTGATTTATTGCACATTGTCTAAAACCTCAGGTTTCACTAGTTGTACATATGACAGTCTTGCGTTGAAATACAACGGTCGTAGAACATTTTTTTTTTTTTATTTACCTAACGTATTTTGAAGTGCCAGAATAAAGAGTAGAAAAATAAATGGCAATACTTTGACGTCCATTTTGCAATCGTCTGCGAGTAGACTAAAATAAATAAGAAAATTATTTATTTAACAGTGTCGGTAACCACGGTTTTCCTTGTTACATACAGGATGGATATAAAAAAATAATTAGTCGAACATTTGCAGCGAGTATGGTTTTACAGCAGCTAAAAAATATATTCCGCTGTTTAGATATTTGTCTATCTAGATATAAGTACAGATAGTTGACATATTTATTCGGTACAGCACTATAGTAAAATACTTTTTAACAAAAAAATAAAATCGACTTCAAAAGCAAAACAGTACAAATCAAAATATAACTTTTTTGCCGAAGTCGGTGTGTAAAACAGTAGGTACCAAAGACACCAACTAATTTTGTTGTTAAAAAAGTTATTTTGAAAACGATGGCTATGAATATTGAATAAACGGTACAGTAAGCTAAGGTTAGCGCCACGTAAAATATTCATATCCCAAAAATAATAAAAAATACTTTATTTCAACTAAACCATTTAAAGATACTTTTGAATAATTGACAAACAAAAAAAGATGAATCTAGTTGCACATTCGCAAGCGTCAGTAGGTCTCTATGGTGTGGTAGAATATAATAGAAACATCTATTCGACATAGACACAACACGACAACAAAAATCACAAAGTAACAGAGAAGAATATTAAAAAAAAAGTACAAACAAGGTTTAAGAATAATTGCGCCGGGCGTGACCATACCGAAAGGGTTACCACCTCAGCATTTGCTGGGCGTCAGACACCAAGTGCTGATTTTCAGTTGGCACCCCGCTAGTGACACAACACGTGGTACGTGCAAGAAACTCCACGGATAAGCACGGTAATCTAAATAGGATCTGTAGGTCGGTCGGTTGGTGGGTCTTTTAAACTGTTAAAAAATCGTGTCTTCACGTTAATTCCATTTGGCCTTTGTGAAGTTTAAATCATATCAATTACCTAATTAAATCAAATATTTTCATAATTTCAGCTTTATAAGATATAACAATGTTCTTCTTCTTAGTCGTTGTCTTCATTTCTGAAGGTCGTGCCCGTCTTGAAAAGCCTTGACGGAGTCAACGACGAGCTGCTTCCAAGCCATCCTGTCTTCGGCTCTTCTCATAGCATTGGTCACAGTGAGTCCCGTAATGGCCCTGATCTGGTCAGACCAGCGAGTAAGTGAACGTCCGCGTGGTCTTTTTCCATCCACCTTTCCCACTACAACCAGTTTTTCCAGGTTGTCTGGCTGTCTCCGGGCGATGTGACCAAAGTAACTTAGGACTCGTGGGTAGCAGATCGTGGAGAGTCTGGTTTTGATGTTCAACTGGTCGAGAATGGACTTATTCGTGCGCTTGGCTGTCCATGGTATGCGCAACATTCTTCTCCAGCACCACATCTCAAAAGCCTCTATCTTTTTTCGATCCACCGTGTGAATTGCCCAAGATTCCGAGCCGTAAAGAAATATCGAGAATACCAGAGTTCTCACGAGTCTCTTCTTTGTGTTATTGGAGACATTTCTATTCTGCCATATTCTCGACATCTTGCTCATAGCAGCCTTGGCCATCTGCGTACGCCTCCGAATCTCCCCGTCGCAGCCTCCCCGATCACTGATCATGGAGCCCAGGCACACAAATTCTCTCACAAACTCCAGATCCGCAAGTTCTCCCGTGCGTGCGATTAGTCCAGCTCGGCCGATGATCATCACTTTGGTTAACAATGTTACAGTACTGGATTATTTATTTTGAGAAATAATAAAAATTACGATTTGACAGACTTATGTATACAAATTTTTGTACAGAGAATAAATCTCAGTGTCAACCACCATTTTATAAAAGATTTAAACACCATTTTAACTTTAGCGCCCGATTTTGTCTGCTTAGACGTAGGATTCCATTAGTACTTACTGAGCAGCAGTGCCAATCAACGTCGAAATCGTATCAGTGCTAACTAAAATTTAGCCTTCTATTATTTTGGTCATTATCAAGAGCTTTATAGGCCTCCAAATGCCTTAATGACTGCCTCTGAAGATGATAGTCGGGTACAGAGGACTTAACGGCTCTCTCAAGTGCGGATTTGGTATATAATCTTCCTTTCTTATCATTTTTTGACACAGACTTTTGAACCGAAAATTATTTTTGCTCTTTTTAGTGTTTCGGTTTATTTTAGTTTGGTGACGGTTTGATTTTTCACTTTTTAATTTTGGTACACCATCACTAAGAAGTGAGCAATTTTTATAGTAAGTTACCGAAATAATTGACATAAAATACCCATATTAAATAATAACTTAACTTACAAATTCGTGCTGTTTGTCGTTAAGGAGTTCGGTTATATGTTCCATATCTTGAAAACTGCTGAATCGATTTTAATTAAACTTGTACTATTCCCTAAGTTGAGAGATACCTAATCCAATAAAAAAGTAATGATTACGATCCGATCACTAGTTTCGTTGAAATGCATGGACAAACAAACATACAGACATACACTTATGAAATTTGGCAAACGTGTATAGAAGCCCACATAGAGTAACATATATGAATATAAGATATGTTACTCTATGTTATTCTTAATGAATATTAAGAATAACATATATGAATATTGTGCAATGCCCTTGTGGGCATTGCACAATATTCATATATGTTACTCTATGTGGGCTTCTATACACGTTTGCCAAATTTCATAAGTTATCAATTCGACACATAAGTATGTATGTTATATTGTTATTACATACATACTTATGTGTCGAATTGATAACCTTCTTTTTTTAGAAGTCGGTAATAAAATAATAGGGGGCGAGTTTATTGCCATCAACAGGGCACACAACCGGACTCCGGACAGAAAGATCCGAAGAAACAAGGTGGCAAAACAATTTCCCTGACGTGAGAATCGAACTCAAGACCTCTAACTCAGTAGTAGCGCTAGCGACCACCCAAGCTAACAATAAAACTAAAAATTGGTACATAATAAATTTACCAGTCTCCTCCACATAGTATGCAACACCACTATGAACTAAACAAAATGCACAAACAGAAAGATACGCGAACAACATTGTTCGACACTATTTCTGACAATAATATACCACTTATATTATAAACTTGGCAAAACAAAGTGTATGAGGATATAAAAACACTAAACTCGACGGGGATGTCACTCAGATGATGGTAGTTTAAAAATAGTGACGTAGGTAGACACGGGGATTGTTTTGCTCAAAACAAATTGCGCAAATTCTGTCTTTCCAGGTAACGGCATTTGTGTTTTATACTGTATATTTAAGGTAACGCAAGGTAACGGTAAAGAATAAAGATAAAGTTAAATATGATAACAGGTTTTTCCAGTGTCAATTAAATATACAGTGTAGATACTGGCTGTCAAATATGTATATAGTATTCAGACTAAGTAACAATTAGTAACAAAAGTAGTACAAGTTAATTACAACATGTAGGTATTTACATTCTTCGCTTGTTATTTTTCACTTGCTTTATGTTTTAGGTTTGTCGAAAAGCATCGGAGCGCAGTATTCTGAGCGTAAAAAGACCTGATAGTACCTATAAGAAACGCCACACTTCGCTCTCAAACAGGGATCGTAGATGTGAGAAAAAGGGCTGCCAGGTTAAAATGAGATTGGGTGGGTCACGTCTGCCGAATGCACAGTAACCACTGGGTAATAGTCTTCAAATTGGATGCCTGAGGATGGACAGCAGCGACGAGACCAGCCCAGAAAGAGGTGGCAAGACGGCTTTGAAGGCCTACTGCTGGGTCTGGTTCGAGGTGGCCGAAAAAAATAATATTTGGAAGGATTTCTGGCAGGCTTCTGCACAGCAGTTGGATAGTGTAGGCTATTATAAAAACATGCTTTCAAAATAAAAATAAATGCTATTCTTGTTGTCAGAAACCCTAGACAAGTGACATTCCATAATCGAAAGCGTGACGGTAGCGATTGTCAAAATGGCGAAATTGTATGGGATTGATAAGCGATATTGAAAAATCACGTGATCAATCGCTTAAATTTTGAGTATCGCCTTCGCTGACATCGAAAGACTTCGACCTCTGGTTTGAAAATCTAAACGAGTTCCATAGCGTTACAGATCTATTTATTAATTGTTTAATCAAACAAAACCAAAGGGAAAAACAAAACACGATACAAAACAATACAGTTCAAAACACTTCGAAAGAAGAGCAAGTAAACAAAAGACAGACGAACTGAATAGTGGGGAACCACAGAACACGGAACCGACAGCGGCTAAAGACGCCATTACTAAAATGTACCTATTGTGCCCACGCAATGTGCACTGAGCACAAGTTTCGGCAGTCATAAGTTCTGGGTTCTTAGTCCTTACTCTGACGTGTCAATACTACCATGGTCCCACTATGCGAGAGAGAGAAGGAGCTATACAGGACAACGACCACTATCCCTTTTTCACAGCGGCATCATGATGACGTTGACACGTTATAGCACGGCCCCCTGATCTCTTCACCAGAATGCATAACGCTGCGGAATGCGGCGCCAGACACTTAATCCTCCTCACCGCTGACGCATACTGCGATCACATTGTTTTTGACGTTTTGCAAAAGATTACATTGCCCGGCACCGCATACCGCAGAGTTGTGTTTAGATCAAGAGACCAAAGATAGACCGAATATTCTTCATTGCACACCATAACATATATAATTAAGAATTTAGCACTAAGTCAGGTGTAACAATGGGCATAGTTATAGTCTGAATGGTCACAAGCCATCAATTTCTATGAGTCAACTGCGACATTCACTATGACACGCTTGATTTTTATGAAAATTTTGACAGTACCTACTGTCTCTAACATCCCCGTCACGAGAAGCTATAAATTTTGTAAATAAGGAATTCTACTAAGTTACATAGCGACAATTCAATTAACAAAAAATAAGCACAAATTCTATCAACTTAAATTAACATAATATGTGTATTACGAAACTAACGAGCAATTTCACTTGGTTGAGTTATATTTTAGCGATTTATAGCGCAGTCATTTAATGTTTTGTGGAAGTCACGTTCCAGTTCCAAATATTACCCGAACAAGTGATATTGCTAGAATCGATTGAAATTGCTTTTTGATGTTATTTTAGTTTCGTTTTAGGTACACGTATGTTACTTTGAGTTGATTGAATTTGGTCGCTACGTAACTGAGTAGAATTCTTTATTTACTAAATGTATAGCTTCTCGTGACGGGGACTTTAGCAATGTCCGCTGAGTAGTAGCGTTGCTCTGTGTTTGTAACTTAGTAACATCATTATGACAGTCCATTATGTCGGAATAGGGACGAGAAATGTGCAATAATGTGCTTGTAAAGTTACTTTGTAGGATAACGTCCGTTCTATTTCTGTCCTTTTATAACGATGATAACGTCCGTACTTTTGTAGATATGAGTATCTTCTTAATTGCAGCTATTAGTTTTCAAAGTACTTTCTTACATGCTGGTATGTTTGTCATGAAAGTAGGTACATCCAATACAAAACGAATAGAACAACATTCAAAATGGGATAACTGCATGATTTCTTATTTTTCAGAAAATCGAAAAAACTGACTGTAGAAATACCATTTAGTGCTGGATAAAGGAGAGAATATTATTTTCAGTCGGTGTTTGTATTGGTCAGTTATCATGTTTAGTTTTCAACACGCTTTTTACCCGACTACGGCGAAGCCAAAAGGAAGGGTTCTGATTTTAGCAGTCTAAGTATGTTTATATTTACGTATGTTCCGCCGTAGCACCTAAACTTCATCCGATTTTGATGAATAAGGTGTCAATCGATTCGTTATTATGGCCCGGGTAACATAGGCTTTGGCTTGTTCTAGTCCATTTTGCTAGGTAAAATATCCCTTTTTGAAATTGTTGTCATTTGATTTAATTTTATTTGTATTGATTTTGAGGGATTATTATTTTTGGCATGTTAATTTACAATTATTTCTATATAATATCTGCTTGACATTTAAAATCTTTTTATTTTTGACATTTTTATTTTTAATTTACATATTTTTGATTATATATGGCTTTAAATTTAATCAATTGACTATCAATATCAAATGACAATATTTTGTAAATGTTTATTTAATTTGAAATGTATCTTTTACTAAAACTAGTTATATAAGTATTTGTTACTAATAAGAAATGGACTGTAAATTGTCTGAATTTTGAAATAAATTATAAATACAATAAGACTATTAATTAACACCAAGAGGTACGAAAAAGCAATCATACATTTACCATTAAGAAAACATTTAAATAAATAATTAATAAAAATTGATTGCAAGATCGTTTTGTGTAATTAACGTTTCCGTAATTAACTTATCGTAGAATAAATTGGCTGTTACTCGATACAGCGCAGGGCTCTTACAGTAAATTATTCCACAATTTTCAATTAGTGGCTTTTTACTGCACTTCAATTAAGACTTGTTCAATAAAACTTATATATAATAATACAAATAAAATGCCTTGGCTAGCACATTGGGTGACTTTGAGTCTTCTGATCAGGCCTATTGTGAGTTACCACGTTTCTCTCACTCTACTTAAATATACGTATACTATGTAATAAATAAAAAACCTTTTACAAATAAAGAACTAGCGACTTCTAAAAATAAAGTTATTTTTCACTTTGTAGTTATGTTAATTGGAAGTCGGTAGTATTTTTTTTATATTTTCACTTTTTAGATGTACCTATCTAATAGGCAAGTAGTTACGTAAGGTACCAGAATAGATTACTCGAATATCATGAAACTGCACATAACTGGTGAAATGAGAGTCTACCAAGGTGAACTGTACACATATGCGTACCCCTTTAGAGCGTACTGGCGTGATGTTATGTTATGAAATGGTATAAACAATAAACAGACATGGGGTTGCAGCATTCCCGAGAGATTTGCCGTTATTTATTGAAGAGTTATGTTGTATATCTCCGAAGTTCTTAATCAGATTTACCAAATTAAAATGAGAGCATTTTTGGAACATATTATTTCAACCAAAAAAATAATTTTCGAAATCGGTTCACATTTGACGGAGATATCGGTGAACATAAAAAAAAAATAACATACATAAAGGTAAGTCAGTTAGTAAAACTAAAAATAAAAGCACAATTAAATTCTAAAAAGTCAATTCAAACTTCTCAAGAGCCAAGCGAGTCCTTGATCAAGGAATCCGAGCCATCTCACTTAGGCCCACTTGCACCAAAAACTTAACTCAGAGTTATTGCTAACTCAAGGTTAAATTGACAATATGTCATACATACCTAATGGGTCCGGGTTAGCTATTGACTCGGAGTCAGTAAAATAACACAATGATGCAAGCGGGCCTTACGAGCGAATCGAGCCCACTCACAAGTCGAGCTACACATATTACGGCTCAGAAGAAAGGTAAGGACGATTCCTTCCATTTCCCTCGATGCTGCGCCTCATCCTGCTAATTGTCGGTCTACCGAGGACATACAATTTATTATTTTTAAATACATGCTTCAAAAACAAAACAAGATGGAGATGAAAGTGCACAAAGTATTACCGACCTGCATAACTTTAGTCACTAATTATATTATATATAATATGTTTTTATTCAATGTTACCTTTGGACATTGACTCATCATTCGGCTTGGCTGACGCGCGGCCCAGTTATAATACTCTTTGGTTGCATCATCCTACACGCATAGGACACAAATCAATTTGTACATTAGATAGTATATAAGCTGTAAAATATTGTTAGTAAATCAGATTTGAGTTTATATTCTTGTCTCATCGCCCCTCACTGTGGCCAAAACACCTTTAGCCATCTCTGATAAGTCTCCTCAACTTATCTATTTGTATATTTATCACACACTAGGTATATGGTAGGTTAGGGCTGTAGAGCTTATATGTCTTAGGGTCGTAAGGACTAATAGGCTCTAAGGTCTTAGTAGGTCCTTTATCTTCTTATATATTATCATGTACAGTCACACCCTTATCATCACTGCGGCCTTACGTGGCGTATGTTAGGATGGGCGTACATAATTAGTGTTTAAATTGGCAAAGGTATAAAACACATTGCCGGTCTGAAATTCCTAAGCCAGTTAATATTTGAATAACAAATTGTTATCTTAATACGTATTGTGAAGTTCAATGACTGTCAAAAATGGTACTGAAATGTAAGAGCGTGTATCATCTTTGCTTATTATCTTTTCACGTCCTAATCTAAAAATCCTTTTTCAGCCGTGTCTGAACGGATTTAGTTGAAACTTGGCACATGGGAAGAACTTGACCTGGATTAGGACATAGAATTACGTCTTTTGACGTTAGAAGCTTTCTAACGTCAAAAGTATGTTTGCTTAGGATAATTTTAATAATTTCGACCTATAAGCTTTGCATTGGTAATTATGTGTATGAGCCGTTTGGGGTTGAAACACTAGGGCCGTGGGGTCCGAGTGCACACCTATTATTTCGGGATATCGCCAAGCGGTTGGCCGACTCTTCACGAGACCAGAAGGCTGACTTGTTTTTGGCCAAAGGTTCAGCACCGCCATCCAACGTGGCAATGCTGCCAGCTTTCCGGACACTTTTCTTGTTGACAGCGCTGTGGACGAATTTTTTGACGCCCCGTGATTGTACATATTTTTATTCTTATTTTAGTTCTAATATTAGTTTGTAAATGATGAACATATGTAAGTAAATAAGTATATATATTTCTAAAAAGAAATTAAGAAACAAAAAAAAATCTCACATTATTTAAATGCTTAATTTTTAGTTTACCTTAACAAAATTATCAGCCAGTTACTGACGTTTCTGTGCACGTGAGCGAAGCTACGTGTATAGCTATTCTATGAATACTAAGAGTATCGTCTTTTCGGCTTCCTTTATTCAATAACTCCTTTATTGGACGTATTGGCGTGTGACGAGTGCGCCGTAGGGGAGTGTAAAAAGTTATCTGAGGAGTTTAGTTTGCTTGTTTTTGAATGGGTGACCCCGCCAGGGTAAGCACTACTTACTGAAACAGTTTATGCTCCTACCCTCTTCCAACGTCCCTAGGGATAAGGCGTGAAATAAGAAGAAGGTGGAACCCATTTACAAATATATTTATTTCCAAAGCCAAGTCAAGCCGGAGGGGCAACAATGATGGTGTTCGGGCCATTCTACAATTAGGTGCTGTATTCTATTTATCCCTCAGTGGTCCAGTACTGTCCTGAGTCAAGCCGCAGGTGGAAGCAGGTGCTCGGCGAGTAGTCTGGAGTAGGGCGTAGGCTGGTGGCTGGTGAGTCCAGCTGGAAGCGCCGCTGAGTGAGGTATTTTTCTAACCCGTACCTTGAACCCTGGAACGCGTCAAAAAATAAGGGTGTTACGGGGCGTTCCAGAATCTCCTGTGAGCATCCACGACTACGGCATGATGGGAGCACTAGGCCCGTAGTAGTGATGCCGTGGATGTTCACAATCAGACACGGAGATTACAATGTAATGAAATAATAATTTAAATTATTTTAAAATAATGTGGGTTGAAATTAACGATGAATATGAAAATATTTTAAGCCATTTCACAGTTAGCTAAATAGACCAAAGCTAGATGACAATGATGTGCGAAGATGTTTAAATGTAGCTACTATGAAAATGGAACTAAATTACATGTTTTATGAATGTAAACAAACAAGCTCTAAAAGTCAGTATGTGACGATGATATCATGATACAATATAATAATATGCACCACTTACCCAAGCTGGGGTTGGAAAATCACTTATGAATAACTACTTCACAATGTATTACGAGGCGAACAACTATATGTGACGGTTACGCGCGAAAAAAGGAATAACTTTTAGCTGCGGGTGCGGGCGCGGACCGTTATCTATGTGGCGGGATCAGCCAAGCGTAGACAAAAGAACGTGATGTTTGCGAATAGGTACTCATCGAATGCAAATAGTATGGCGCTTCGTATTGATGAATTTATGTTTTACTCTTTTTATTATTATATTTTTATTACAGATATTATAATTAGGATTAGGATTTAATGTATTTATTTTTTGTAAAATGGTAAAATATGGAATTATATCAAACAATGTACGTATAACGTTACATTACCACGGTCAGTATTTGGATGGGTCACCACTTTTTTTTGATCCGCTTGTTTTAGGATAGGTGACCCCACCAGAGTAAGCAACACTTACCAAGGTCAGTCACCCATCCAAAGACTAACCTTGGTAAGTGTTGCTTACCCTGGCCGGGTCAGCCATCCAAAAACAAACGAACTTAAAATAAGTTGTCACCCATCCAAAGACTAACCTTGGTAAGTGTTGCTTAACTTGTGCTGGGTTTCCTATCAAAAAACAAGCAAGCCTATAAAAAAAAACATCCATAAACAAGTAACCCAAAAAAAAGTGGCCACCCATTCCAAGACTGACCTTGGTAAATGTTGCTTGCCCTGGCGGGGTCAGCCATCCAAAAACAAGCGAAACAAAAAAAAGTGGTCACCCATCCAAAGACTAAGCTTGGTAAGTGTTGCTTAACCTGTTTTGGTTCACCAAACCAAAAACAAACAAACCAAAAAAAAAATGGTTACTCATCCAAAAACCGTCCTTGGTAAAGTTTGCTAAACTTGGCAGCTTCACTAACCCAGCCGCTCAAGATAAATACTATTTATAGTTACTGATTACGTTATAGTAGTGAATGAGGTGAATGAATACCAGCTAGGGTAGCCAACCAAAATAAATTAATGCGGATTATTGAATGTAACAAGCGGTTATGTAATTTTTGGATGATACAGTTTTGAAAAACCCAAAACCAACAGTCAACAGTCAGTTGATAACTGACGGTTGAATTTGTGACAAATCGTCAGCTAATTCGAAATGTAACAAGTGGCTGAGAAACTGGGCCTTTGACGTGTATCAAAATGTCGTCATCTAAATCCATACCAAGCTATATACTCACATCAACACGGTCTAGGGATATTTCATACTCAATTAAATAACTCGAAAAGTACTGGCCGCATTGGAATCTTTTATACACCGATTTGTTTGTAATATATCTCAGACTAATTCCAAATTCAAATTTTTGAGAATTCTTTTGTTTTGGTGGCATAAAAATGTCTTGGTGTGTAGGAGAGGGAATTTTCATTTGTGCGAAATTTAGAAAACAATACGAATTACGTTTAGTTACAGTTTTTTTTCATTTTTAAACTAAAGATAAAATTGAGGTATTGTAGCCATGCAACGCCAACATTTGACGAGGGCGGAGATGTTACGAGCTGTGGGAATGCTGGAAGCTGGGTCTGTTCAGCGTAATGTTGCTAAGGCCATAGGGACCCACCAAAATGTAATCTCAAGATTGTGCACACGCTATCGTGCCACAGGTGAAGTAGCGGAGAGGCACCGGGGCCAAGTCGCATCACTACCCCCAGACAAGACCGATTTTTGCAAATTACTGCTCGAGCTCAACCAAATGCAACGGCGACTCAATTGGTCCAAAGGCTGCGAGTGGAACACCAAGTGCTTGTGAGTGACCAAACTGTAAGAAGGCGACTGCATGAAAGCAATCTACGCTATCGTAGACCACTCCGGGTCCCACCTTTACGGAGAGGCAATCGTGGACGACAATTAGAATGGGTTCGGAACCACGTGGACTGGGGCCGTCAGCAATGGTCCAATGTGCTGTTCACGGATGAATCCAGGTTCGGCTTCCATCCAGATTCACGAAGGACGCGTGTTTGGCGAGTTCCTGGACGATGGAGCCGTCTTCAGAACCCTCAGGAAGTTCACCCATACCAAGGAGGAACAATTATGGTTTGGGCAGGAATTCGTCTTGGAGGACGGACGGATCTCGTTTGGGTGCGGGGCAATATGACGGCAGAACGATACGTCCAACAGGTGCTGGGGCCCGTAATCTTGCCCCACAGAACACAAATGGGGCAAGATTTCCTGCTCATGCACGACAATGCCCGGGCACACACGGCGAGAACGGTAACAGCTTGGTTACATACACACAATGTTAGTGCCTTAGACTGGCCTGCTCAATCGCCAGATCTAAATCCCGTTGAGCATGCGTGGGATATGCTGCAAAGAAGAGCTCTGAAGGAAGTTCCTGAAAATCTGGCTACAGAAGATCAACTTTTTGCGCACCTCAGAAGGACATGGGACAATATTCCGCAACAAGACATTGACAATCTTGTTCTGAGCATGCCGAATCGTTGCCGATGTGTTATGCACACCATGGGCGCTTTCTCAGACTACTAACTTCAAGTTTATAAACACAAATTAAATGATTTTTCTATTTTTTTCAGTTTTTACTCATAAATTAAAAGTTAATTCATATACGGTTTCCGTCTATGCTTCATTTTTTTTCCATAAAATCCTGAAATTTTAATCGAAGTACCTTAACCATTATTAAAAAAAAGGTAGAATATTAAATAACATATCTTTTAAATATATACATGTCATATAAATAATTAACACATTGATAGTAATTCGCTTTTTTAAAAATATCCCTAGACCGTGTTGATGTGTTTATATATTTTTTATCATTAATATAAAGTTTGTTTTTTATTTATTGTATTTATTTATATTCACATAATGGTAAGTAATTTATAAACTAAGCCCCACAAAACCGTAGTAATGGTTTGACCGTTACAGTTAGTAATTACTATATTTATTGGCATAGCTTTCCATTGACGTTCGTCGAGTTGGGTTTTGATATTTTTTTACAGAAAAGTTATATTATTATAAGCACATAGGCAAAGTTTCAACATTCGGAAATAAAAAAAGGTAGAAAAGATTTTTTTTTATTGAAAATCAATTATTTTTGCAATATTTATGTTAATCTAATAAAAATGCGTGGCTCGTGATTTGAACAGAACTGAACTTAATTTATTTCCATAGTGTACACACATACATAGACATAGACTATATTACAAGTTCTTATAAAGTATCAATAGATGGCGTTACTGGTATAGTAAGTAGAGGATTATTTGTATATAACTGACACCCCTACTATATCAAATAATCAAAATAAGTCTGATCATGAAATTGAAATCTATATTATTACTAAACACAATAAATCCATAAAGATATAATGCTTCTTAGAACACAATCCTTTTGTTAGCAAATCAGCGGGCATATCGGCTGTTGGCAAATACCTTAATATTACTATATTATTTGAAACACACTCTCTAGTAAAGTGGTATTTTACATCTATGTGTTTAGATTTTTTGTGAAACACAGGATTTGTTGTCAGCCTCTGTGCACTCTGATTGTCATTGAATAGACTTAAAGTATACATTTTATTTGTGACTTCGAACTGCAAAGCTCTCAAATAAATAGATTCCTTGCAGGCTTCTGATATAGCCATGTACTCAGCTTCACAACTCGACAGAGCAAAAGTTCTTTGGTTTTTGCATTCCCAAGATATTATGCCATTAGCAAGCATGAAACAAAATCCGGTATAAGACCGTCTATCTGAATTATCATTGGCCCAATCGGCATCAACAAAACCTTTTATTTCTGAATTTCCATATATACAATATATTATACCAAAATGTATGGTCCTTTTTAAATATTTCAAGACCCTCTTAGCATACCCCCAGTGTTCATCTGTGTGACAATTATTAAACTGGCTCAGGTAGCATACAGCATATGTTATGTCTGGCCTTGTTAAAACAGATAGGTACATCAAGCTCCCTATGAGCTGTTGATAAGGTATTTGATCATTCACATTCAGATAAATTTTTACATTTAATTTGGGCTCTATTGGTGTATCAACAGTTTCACAGTCAGTCATTTGAAATTTTTGTAACAAAACGCTAATGTAATCAAGGTTACAGTCCTTTCCTTTTTATTAAACTTATCATTTTAAATTGGCCCGACAATACTTTCTTGAGATGTTCACTTTCATTCTTACAATTTGAAAAAATGAAAATATCGTCTACATATACTGCCACAATAGTCTTGTAATTGCCAATATTTTTAGTGTACATACAAGGTTCCAACTTAGATTTATAATAACCATTTTTAAGCAAACAACTATTAACCTTCTTATTCCAAGCTCTGGTGGCTTGCTTCAGGCCATAGATGGCCTTCTTAAGTTTTAACACTTTGATAGAGCCACCAGAAACCTCATAACATTCTGGTTTCTGCATGTAGATGGTTTCCTCTAGGTCACCATTAAGAAATGCGGTTTTGACATCTAGATGTGTAACATCAAGTCCCAGTTGTACTGACAATGAAAATAATAGCCGTAGGGTTGTGAATCTAACAACAGGCGAGAATGTTTCTGTGTAATCAACCCCATATTTCTGAGAGAAACCTTTAGCAACTGGCCTGGTACGATACCTTACATTATTTGTATTGTCATACTTCTTTCGTAAAACCCATTTACATTAAACTAAGGTTTTATCCTTAGGCACATTTACAATTTCCCATGCATTGTTATCATTAAAGCACTGTAACTCATCACGCACTGCCTCTAACCATTGTTTTTTTCAGGCCCTTTGAGAGCTTCCTCAAGTGAAAGTTCACCAGTAACATCTACACTACCACTGATACAAGCATTTGAAAAACCATACCTGTCAGGTTGTTGTCTCTGCATACTGGTACTATATTGTTTATTAACACTCACAACACTTTTCACACTGCTGGCAGAAGAGTCTTTATCTGGAACATACGTCTCATCGTCATCATGGGTATCTTCAGTCCCAGATTCATCTGACATCGACATGTCCCCCACTGAATCCTCATGCACCTCAGTAGAATCGGTTGGTTTTTCCTCGATCTGAACAACTGCTTGTGGTTGAACAACCACCAAGTTACAACCAGTCGTGATGTAATCATAATGGAACCATTATGATTACATCACGACTGGTTGTAACTTGCTTGGGTTTTGGATTATAGACTCGATACCCTTTGACATCATTTGGGTAACCAACAAGAATTCCTTTCTCAGCCTTTTTATCCCATTTGCGCCTCTTCTCTCTGGGTATATGCATCATCACTACACTCCCAAAAACTCTCAGATGACTGACATCTGGCTTTGCACCTGTCCACATCTCGAAAGGCGTCTTTCAATTAAGAGCTGACGCTACAGTCATATTTTGTAAGTAGACTGCATTGTTGGTCGCTTCAGCCCAAAACTTTCCTTCAAGATCTGCATCAAAAAGCATACATCTAGCTTTTTCCACCACAGTACGGTTGAAACGTTCACCCAAACCGTTCTGTTCTGGCGTGTACGGGTTGCTTCTCTGATGAATTATCTCTGAATTTATAAGATAATCATCAAATTCGTTGTTGCAGAACTCCTTCCCATTGTCACTTCAAAGGATCTTTATTTTCTTGTTAAGCTGGTTCTCTACAAGAGCTTTGTATCTTTTGAAATAACTAAAAGCTTCACTTTTGTTCTTCATAAAATTAATGTAGATCATGCGGCTGTAATCATCCACAAACAATATGAAATATCTGTAACCACCAATCGAAGCATTGTTGAATGGACCACATACATCTGTATGTATGGTTTGCAGAACTTCTTTACTTCTATTGCCATTCTGTGGAAAAGGTAATCGGCTCTGCATACCTTTGCAGCACACTATACATGACGATTTCGATATATCTGTATTTCTGTCTAGTGTGAGACCTTCCACGGCATCCTGCATTCTGTTTAGGTAATTGCTGTTGACATGACCAAGTCTGCGATGCCAAATATCACTTGAGTCCATCACTGCAGCCATCAAAACTTCAGGCTGTCTCAGTTTGTAAACACCATTCAGCAACGTAGCTGTACCAACTAATTCACCAGTTTTATTGAATTTTCGCAGCCACTGTTGGCGAATTGTACGTAGTTGCCTTTGGCGATTTGTTGACTGACGGAAATCAGATTAGTGGTCAAACATGGTACTCATAATACTCCTTCAACAACTATATCATACTCGCAGTAATCTGTTAAGGTCGTTATCGACTCATCACCACAACATTTAACCGGCACCTTTTCCTTATTCGCAACCACAATATCTTTAATTGGATAATCGACAGAAGCATTTCTAATCCAATGTTCATTGGCCATTAATTGGGTGCTTGCACCAGAGTCTATATACCAGTCATTCTTTGAGAAACTGCCATTTAAGAATACGGCACTGAACGCGTTGCTTTGTTTGCGTTCACAAGACTTATCATTCACAGAATCTTTGTCAACAACAGTGCTTTGATTACGATAATGTCCTGTTTGTTTACATTTGTAATATTTTATAATTTTCGGTTTTGACTTTGACATATTTGAGTTTGACGTAAATCGATTGTCTTTTGAGTTTGACGTATATCCACTGTCCCTGGTTCCGGAAATGCTGCCATTCTTACTATGTTTCCGGAAACTCGCAAATGCTCCGCTCGTGGCGCCACTGTCTTCCTCCAAATCCATCAACTTTGTTTTAATGGCGTCCGCTGTTATCGAAATGCCGGAATGTTCGATCGCCATTATCATGGTCGAATATTTTTCGGATAATCCTGCTAAAAGTAGCGATCCGAACTACTCATCATTAATGTTGAATACCGAGCCATTTAACTTTTGACTTGTTTCAATGATTTTGTGTGACATACGAAGTCATGGATGCACAATTTCCACAGTTCACAGTTCAACAGCACAGCGTATTCTCAATATGCGAGGACTAATCGGCACAAACTGGCAAGTCTTTTCGCGAGAAATTAAACGTTTTTCTGGGCACATAACCTCTAATGAAAATGCGTGGCTCGTGATTTGAACAGAACTGAACTTAATTTATTTCTATAGTGTACACATAGACATAGACTATATTACAAGTTCTTATAAAGTATCAATAGATATCGAGAGGATTATTTGTATATAACTAACAATCTCTACCACAGATTATGTAGAATTCTCGCCAATTAACGTTTCGTTATAGCTACGGTTAAGTTGTCATACTCTCGATAACATTTTATTTTATATAAATTTACGTGAATAATGATATTTTGTACTCATCTCAACAGTTTACGTGCATACATATATTAAACAGTTATTTAAATTACAATACATTCTGAATTTACTATCCGAGAAAAGAAAACAAAGAAAGCAATGGCAGCAAACATGATGCACGCGGGATAAAACACTTTTAAATAACCTAACTAAACAATTAAAGAGGAAAATTATACAATTTGAGGATGAAACTGTGAACTCCAAACTTGTGCAGCTATCCAACGACCAATCAACGGATAAAAAAAAAACTAAAAAGGCCGATTATGCAAATACCTCCCATCAGAAACAGCGATGGAAAATGGGCCATAAGCAATGAACAAAAAGCGGTAAGGTTTGCCCAATACTTAGAAGAGACTTTTCAACCCAATGAAAGTTCCATAGAAATATCTGAGAGTGCAAATATGTGAAAGTGTAAATACGAGTAACAAAATGTGAGGTTATAAGAAAATGTGAGGGTAAAAGTTAATGGAATAAAACCAATGCATAAATTAGACCATAATTATTATATTCAAAGCAGCATAATAACTTCAGCAAAATAGATGCCATAATATTACTGCGTAAAAACTACACGCACATTAATAATGTAAATCATCAGTACATAACATAATCACATTTATCACATTAATAATAAATAAAGAGCAATAAAAACGTACCTGACCGTTCAAAGTCCGAAGTCAAACGAAAATTTTAACGATCATGCCTCTTTTATAATTCGGCTTGCTTGTCAGTGGCAGGAAGCGCGTAGTCAATACATCAACTTATTAAACAGGAAGTAACTCTAAAGATACTCAAATATTATAAATAAATAGGAATTCGTTATTTCTCCCACACGGCCATTCTGACGAGCAACCGGTACGGCTCGTGAATAACAATTTGATGATATTTAATATAAACTTAATTTTAGTGGTTTATTCTAACATAACGATTTCTTAGGTGATTAATAATTTAAATAAATCAACAAGAATAATCACCAAAAGATTGCCTCGGTAAAAGCCTCGCATGTAGGCACGGCCTAAATTACTGAGTAAACCCAAATAATAAACATTGCCTCGGTAAAAAGCCATTCATGAAGGCACGGCATAAAATGACGTGATAACATTGCCTCGGTAAAAAGCCATTCATGAAGGCACGGCACAAAATGACGTGATAACATTGCCTCGGTAAAAAGCCATTCATAAAAGCGCGGCTTGAAATAACGTGATAACACTGCTTCGGTAAAAAGCCTTACAATATGGCTCCGAATTTAACACAATCGTAAATATTGCCTCGGTAATAAGCCTTACATGAAGGCGCGGCATAAAATAACATGATAACATTGCCTCGGTAAAAAGCCTTGCAATAAGGTTCAGCATTTATCACAAATCATAAACATTGCCTCAGTAATAAACCTTACAAGAAGGCGCGGCATAAAATAACGTGATAATATTGCCTCGGTAAAATGCCTTGCAATAAGGCACGGCATTTATCACAAAAAATAAATATTGCCTCGTTAAAAAGCCTTATATAAGGCGCGGCATAAATGAACTATAGCATACTCATTACCAAGCACTCGCCCAACACCTGGCCAGAATTTTACGGGCGCGTACGAGGCAAAAAGTTACTAACTAAAGTTAACAATAATAATTTCCAGTATCTAGTGATTCTTCCAGCTCACTGGAGAAACAAGTCTCCGATTTTCGTGAGAAACATACTACTAATCATTTCTAGTACTGTGCACTTTTATAATGTATCACTGTATTGGATAGGTATTTTCAACTACCGTGAAACATTCAGTGAGGACTTTCATTAGCCTTTCGACATGGCCATTTTCACGACTGACACCAGTTGCGATTCAATAACCAATAATCAATTAACCAGTTTTGGCAAAATCCATAATTATTTTCCAGTGTATGAGATCGCTTGATCACAAATTGTTCTATTGGGGGTTCCGAAAGTAAAGATAAAATCTTTCAGACAGTTTACGATAGCATTTTCAGTCGGGTTAGTCACAGGTTTTATCAAGAAAAATAATCTGCCTAGCCTTTTCCCAACTTTGTTGAGGTCGGCTTCCAGATCAACTGGATTTAGCAGAGTACCAGTATTTTACATGGAGCGACTGCCTATGTGACCTCCACAATCTATTATCTGGGTAACACAATACCCATTGACAATACTTGTCAGATTTCAGGCTTCCGACTAACCTTAACGACTGTCAATGATCTCGGCTAGCAGCCGGGACCAACGGCTTGGCGTGCTTACCGAAGCACGGATATCTCGGTAAGTTAAGATGGTAACCCATCCACAGACCGACCTGGGCAAGCATTGCTCTTTGAAGATCGACCCGTGCGGCTTATTTAGCTAGGAGCTCTTTATGTTTTACCAAACAATACTTTGATAAAAAGTTTATTGCCAGTTAGTTTGCCTGAGGTATCCATATGGAAACCTCAGGCATTTCCATACTGTAGTTACAGTATGAAAATGCGTAGGTATTTTATCAATGGGATGCTGGGTAACTTGAGTGGGTATCTTACTCTGTGTATCTTGTGGATCGGACAAGTGTGGCAATTCTCAACATACCTAAGAACATCTTTGGACATGTTTGGCAATGGAAACCAAAACGGTTCGTGTACCTTTTCTAGGTTCTCCCAGCCTAAGAGCTTAAGGGAGGTATGGAACAACTGAATGAAGTGCCATAAGATTTTAGAATAACTTATGTTTTATAAATTCTATACATTATTGTATCATTGCTTGAAGCAATTTTTTTTTTTACTGGCTGTTTTATTGAATATATCAAATATATGGTTTCAAAAACAATCTGCTGTTAAGTTGCTAACCAAACTTTGTAATATAGAACATTAAGTTGAGAGTTGCAAGTTTCCTACTGAGGAAAATCTAGGTACGTGAGGTATGCGCTATCCTTTACGATACCCAATCTCAAAGACAAATGATTGTAAGTATACCCACCATCAATGAACACGGGATTATAATCAGTATAGAGCCCAAAACTTCGACCAAATAGGTTGAGCCTTAAAATATTTTTTGCCAAAACTTCAAACTCTCACAGCTATTGATATCTCTGTTCGGTATTGGTGGTGTGCACACCGAAGCACTCTACGACTCTACAGTAGAGTATCACGTTTTAGGAATAGAACAGCACCAACACGTAATTGGGTCATATGTGGACAAAGTTGGCTCAGAATAGAGATAATGTTTGATATCTAGTTCCACTTGGTATCGGCCTTAATTATCTATATATAAAAGATGAAACTGAATGACTGATCGATCAACGCACAACAAAAATCGCTAGTATCATATAAAGGACTCATCGTTTGAGAAAAGATCGGCAAAACTTTCTAAAATTGCCTGAAAGGTCGCAAAATTGGCGAACCCGTATCACTGTGTGATAAACAGTGATAATAGGGATTTTTAGTTGACCAGGACTGCGTCTAATCATACCATTGGAAATAATTATTTAGAATAAATAAAAATAATTAGATATTTAATTTGTCTTTTGAGAAATTACGAAAAAACTAAACTCAGCCCTCTTTACAGAATTAGGTATACCTTTTCTCAAACTATCAAGACCTTCATGGACAAGAGTTGGAAAAGATAGATTGTTCTTTGATCGACACAGCATGTAGCTACCTTTTTTTTTAACCAACTAAATAGGCCTAGAGAAAAGAGATTTACTGACACGAATGATTCCATTTTCTTACAAAACTTGCACAATGATTTTGACATTCGCTATAAGATATACGAGATTACCTCTATAAGAGATACGATATGAATGGTATTAACCGCTATAAGAGATACGATATGAATGGTCAGTTCTTTTGTTACAGAATTCCCTGATGTAAAAAGGTCAAAGAAGTTTTCAATAAATTAAGTAATCGACCTTTTAAAATTGAATGGACATCAATATCAATGTAGGCTTTGCAATTTTTTTTTATTAATGCTTTAACGAGTTTTAAAAATTTTGGTTTTAAAATTGGATAATAAATACTACTTGTATACCAGGAATGTCAAAAAGATTCTCACCCAAAAGATCATTATATTGAATATAGTTATCAGGCACCAATAAGAGCTCAAGCTCCAAATTCAGGTCATTAACACAAATCGAATAGTTTTGATAAGAGTAGAACTAAATATATTTTCTCCAACGCCGCATAATATTGTTTTGATAAATATTTTGCCACTGGTGGAATCTCCAAGACTAACGCATCAATGAGAACTCTGCTCAACTATCAATGAGACAGACAAAGTAGAGACCATCGATTTTGCCAATCGTAGATGGCTATTGTTGCGAATAGCCGATTGTTTGGTTTATTAGGAGTTGAAACAATAATTTTTGCAAAATATACAAAGTGTGAGCGTTTAGGGGTTAGACTAGTTGGCACTTTCTTGGTTGGTCATTATGAGTAGAGGTCCTATCAGATTCACTATTAGTAGAGGAATCTTTAAGAGTAGAGCACATTTGACATCGCTATGTCTTATAGTTACATAACCTTGCGAGTTATGTTTAGTCTTTTAGCACGAATATTGTGATCAGCAGAATCATGTACTGGATGTTTATGGTTATAAGAAAAGCAACGTTTTAAGTGGCAGTCGTCACAAATCTGGTTGAATACAAAAGTCCAACACACCTGATTTCACGGCGTCCACCAAATGCAGCTCGGTCACATTCACACCAACAGCGTTCTTCGCCAACTCCCGTTTACACGATGCCTATTCGGCCAAGCTGCTTTTCTTGTTGCTCGTATCTCCATGAAAGCAGTAGTAAGGTCATCATAGAATCAGGATGCATCTGTGTAGTGACCGGTTCTATGGGGCTATTCACAGGCTCGTTCACGCACTAAATGACCACACTTCAACACGTCTACTCTGGCCAGCGGCTTTCGTAATACTGACGCGGTGCGCACGAGATTGTGCATGCTGTGTGGGGGAAAGTGGGGATGGCAAAGTGAACGTGCGAGTGAGATAGATACACTACATCCCTTCCTCATTAATGATTTTATTAAGAATATATTTAATATTAATTCATTTTGTATAATGTATTTTTGGTATGCTTAATGTAATCATAATTATATTGTTTGTTCTTCACGTGACAGATTCTTGTCTTTTTTTCACGCTCTCAATATCCCTTCACCCTCCTATTTTTCTTCAATTTAATGAGAGAAAATAAAGCTATCAACAAAATCTCTGAAAACTGTAATTTTACAGTGTACTTTTATAATTATTTTGTTAGTACGTGGACATTAGTATGTGTGACATGAGTATTTGTTTGTGATTTTAGTTTTTTACGTATTTTGTTACATTTTCTAGATTGTCACTGGGAAATAAAAAAAAAAGTGTGAGTTGATATATGTTAATGGAAATCACAATTCCTCAAATTTAATGGCAGCTGCCACCCAGCAATTTAATGGCAGGAGCCCACCAATTTAATGACAGCAAAACCCACCAATTTAATGGCAGCAACCCACCAATTTAATGGCAGCAACCAACCAATTTATCGGCAGCAGCCCACCAATTTAATGGCAGCAACCCACCAATTTTATGGCACCAACAACCCAACAATTTAATGGCAGCAAAACCCACCAATTTAATGGTAGCAAAACCCACCAATTTAATGGTAGCAAACCCACCAATTTAATGGCACCAAAACCCACCAATTTAATGGTAGCAAACCCACCAATTTAATGATAGCAAAACCCACCAATTTAATGGTAGCAAAACCCGCCAATCTAATGGCAGAACAACCAACCAATTAAATGGCAGCGTCTTTTTACTCTAACTATTCCTATAAGCATAATCAGCCTATAATGCTCCATTCGCCGGAAAGCGAACCTCCCCTCTGCGACAGGGACAAGGCCTCAATCGATCACATGAGCTAAGCGTTGCCCGGCAGACGTCACACGTCCCCGAATTACCAGCTCCAGGACATACGGTTTCCTCACCATAAGTATTTTTTTTTTATAACTGAGTACTATTTCGTGACATTGGAAATCTGACAATCCACTACACCAATCGTGTGTGGTCACCTACGAAACTGTTTATGTAGGTACCTTTATAGTTTTACAAAAACAGTTCAGTGTTAACGTTAACATTGCATATCTTCAAAGCTAAATAACTTAAAGGCTATCGATTTCGCACTTTGTTAAAACTGACATTTCGATAGTTGTCTGGTCCCGGAGGTATCTTTTTACAACAGCAGTGCACTTGGTAGTTTTAATTGATTTGCGCCCATATGGCTATTCTGATCCAGCGCGCTCTCCAAGCTGTACACCACTTTAAATCATATCGTTATCTACGTATATTGAGGTTAGCCTTCATAATACTCATTCCACATGAAATAGGCACGATTACAGAACATGACCCGCCTTGAATCTAACTAAATTGACATAACTCGCCTAGGATCTAGTCATACCTTATGGCATCAGCCACCTTGGATCCAGCCTCCTAAACTGGCATCACCCGCCCATGATGTAGCCAACCATATGCCATACAGGCATTAAGTCCGCCTTTAGCCGTCAGGCAAATCTTAGTTTGACCATAAACTAACTTTTTTGTCCGTTTGACGTTAATGAAGAACTCATACTCAAACTATATATTTGTAACACATACATACTTATGTGTAAAGAAAAGTAAAGAGATCGCCATTGCTCATCGTATCTACTCTAATACATTCAGGCGTCCCGCTTTAAATACCCAGAAAACTGTAAGTGTAAATTCTGTGTTGTATTATTGTATAGTGGCGTAAATCTCAGTGTCACGACACCTCTATTTAAATTTTCAGTTAAAAATAATTTATTTTACAATGACACAATATAATTATGAGTACAATCAACAAGATTGAAACCTGACCCACCATATACTAATTATTCTACGGGTATTCTAACCCAATTAGGTCTAATCTTGCTTAAATATATTTTTTCTCAGCAACAACTTGCCATCGATTTAATAAGACAGTCATATACTAATATATTATAGAATGAAAGTCAGTGACAATTAGTTTACCAATCTCGCTGTCATTTCAATGATATTAGCAGATGAATATTTAGTCAACATCTTGATATTTAGCATTTTTCTTTGAATTCAGAATAAACTCATAAATAGTAGTACTCTAAATAGTTCGTATTTTGTATTTATTTTATGAAATTCTATTCTGCGCTTCTTTATATAAGTAAACAATGCGCGACGACAGTTAATTCCAATATCTGCTATAACACAATATTTTTTTTTTCTTTTAATAATCCTACTGCAATGAACAAAATGGTCATAGTAGTTGCGCGACCAGATGCATGTACTAACTCAGTTTTTTATAATTTTGAAACATCTTATATCCACCATAAGATGACTGGTATATAGTAAGAAAACTCTAATGTTTTGAAGTTTACAAACGGATGGGTCAAGAATCAAACAGCCTAACTGTATATATTGGGTATTGTTACGTACGTAGTATATTTTTGATTTAAGTTTTTAAACTGTCATGGTCACTAACACTAATATTAACATTATAAGCGGGATATTTACCATGTTTACTGTTTGTAGCGAGTTTCCGATATTTCGGTGCTGTTGCAAGCACCAAAATATCGGAAAATATCCCGCTTATAATTTTAATATTAGTATTTTTGATTTATTTTATTCCTTCTGTGTTAGTTTGACTTTTTACACCTGACTACATCTACCCTCTTTTACAAACTCTCTCCACCACTCAAAAGTTTGGTAGTAGAAAACCGAATCCAGAGCTAAACTCGTCTTTGTACAAATATTTATTTTATATTGTATGTCCTGTGTACAAAAATAATAAAGAATGTTCCAAATGCAATGGTGTAAATCTATTTTCACGACCACTACACTCTCAAAAATGTACATACCTGATAGTGTCAGCAGCTCAAACCCTTTTGTAGAATGGTAGGCAACTGTCATTTCAGACAGATCGGAAACCTTACTAATATTATAAATGCGAAAGTACGGACGGACGGCTGCATGTCCGGCACCCAACCATGCTAGAACTGCCGAACGGATCCGGCTGAAACTCGGCATAAAGACAGATCACAGTCCGGAACAGCCCATAGGCCACTTACCCTGGTGTAATGTCCACTAGGAATAAATCTCGACCTGCGCGGTTGTGAAGCCGCTGGAAGAAGCTAGCTCATAAACATTTTTTCGTGCCCAGAAAGTAATAAGTTTAGTATATTGTTCCAAAACGTACTGTATATGCTTCGTAGGCAATGAATAAACAACGAGGTCTTGAAAAGATTATTTCAGAGTTAACACGAATTTGTTAACTAACTAATAGTGTAATTTAACTAACTTTATCTATTTATAAATCAATCATTCCTTTTCTTTTTACGTTTAATTAGCCCTAAAACTACGTAACTGAAACCCGTATTTTATATAGCACTGTCTTTTCATGAGTCACCGCTGTTTACATCAGGAATTTGGACTCATATGCATGGCTTATGTAACCAAAACATGACTGCTTGGCCTTAGGATGTTGCAAATATTTACGTGCCCATTACGAGCTTTTTAGAATCTGCGTGGCTTGACGTGATTCAATTTAAACTTGAGACCTTCCTTTAAGTAGTTACGGCTACAAATGTGGATATTTAATTTTATATTGTATTGGTTATTAAGATGTACACAATTTTTTGCCCAAGCCACCTTTGTGATATTATAGGTTACTGTTTATTGTCATTAACATTTTAATCGGTAGACGATTCAATTTTAACCTGTTTATTTTAAGGGTTAGGCTCGATAAACAATGAATAAATACGTAGGCATTTAGGTATATATGTTCCTACAATGTACATATTCACATAAACAGTCAGTGCGTGTATACCTATGTTTTAAGTTATTTCATTAGGATTTCTACATAGGCGTGGTTGTAACTGCAAACTTCACTAGAGCGACTATATAATCTTTGGGTTTACTGCTTGATTTCGAATGTCATGTGCTCCATGACTAATTCTCCTAAGTCATCAAATCAAACTTCCGAATTACCGAAATTCCATAGCATTGATGTCCCACAATTTCGAATAGTGTCCAAATGTGTCCGAATGGAAACGAAATCACAATATGTCACCATAAAACTTAAGTAGTCAAACAAAACGTATTTCCCGATCTATGGAAACCCCTATTTGAATTATTAACGGTGATCAGAGAATGATTCCATTAAATAGGGTAGACTCTCGATTGTCTGTGTAAATATTACAAAGATATCCGCGTTGCAGCCGCAGTAGTTAGGTTCAAAATAACAATACATCGATTTTATTATTTTAATCAGATGTTATGATTTGAAATCGTAAAGTAAATTTTGTTTTTACCTACCCACCAATATAATTTACAATCGTTTTAGAATAGTTAGTTTGATGTTTCTTTAACGACACAGTTTTTTGTTATTAGACACAACTTGGTCATGGCCCTTGGCTCTTTGATTAGAATAACACGAATTTCTTTATTTGCGTAATACTAAATGTCCTTTATTATTAAAATCTGGTATGGTTATTTACTCAATACTTAGGCAGAATTTATTTTCCGCCACATAGTTATGTTTAAGCAGTCGTATGATGTTAACACAACAAATAGGTATTTACTATGTAATTTTTTTAATTTTTACACTTAGGACCTGCTAAAATGTCTTATTTTCATAACGGAATGTGGTCGCCTAACGATAACAAATAACCGTGTGTCATGTCATGCATTATCTACTTACCCCAATCCTTCTTCTTTTTATTTACACCAATGTTTTCCTTACTTTATCCTCGTCGCCATTTGTAGTGACCGGTTCTATGGGGTAATTCACAGGCTCGTTCACGCACTAAATGACCACACTTCAACACGTCTACTCTGGCCAGCGGCTCTCGTAATACTGACGCGGTGCGCACGAGATTGTGCATGTCTGTGTGGGGGAAAGTGGGGATGGCAAAGTGAACGTGCGAGTGAGATAGTTTTTTTTTTAATCTTCATTTATTTAAAGAGGGTTTAATCTAAACAGATTACATTACAAACAAATCATCGTTACAAATCAACTTACAAACTAAAAGAACCAAGATAAATTATTCTTTATTTATCGCAAATTACCCCTGCGTTTAATCCCAATGATAACGAGTCTGTACAGCATCCTGGCTGCTTTCGATGTGGGAGCAGCCAGGACGCTGTTACATACCCCAGTCTCGTTCATATTATTAAATACCATCCACAAATCTTGTCTCTCCGGCTCGTTCCGGACACATTCCATCATGATATGGTAAACATCTTCAACAAGGTTGCATTCTACACAGTTTGGAGATGCCACTTTACGCATTAAAAAAGCAAATTTATTTAAGGGTATGTGTCCGGAGTGAAGGCGGAGGGCTGTTATGATCGTTTGCCTTCCCATGTTGGCACTGTCTAACCACGTATTTTTAGGAACGCTTGGCTGTATAGTGGCATACCATATCCCTTTACTACGACTTCTTTCATTAAAATATTCTTGCCACCCGTCATAACAATGGTTTTTTAGTTCAAAGTAACGTTCCGTATAATAAGGCAAACAGGAATACTGTTCACCATCTGTTATAGCCTCTTTAGCTAATTGGTCCACCATCTCGTTACCTATAATGCCAACATGAGAGGGCACCCATTGTATTATAACATTTTTATTCTTACTTTTAAGTTTACAGATCAAGTCCAATATGATATAGGCAACTGGAATCCCACGTTTGGACGCCATGCATCGAATTAATAACTGTAGCGCACTCCGACAATCGCTTATGATTAAAAAATTAGAACAAACAATTGAGTCAATATATGACAAAGCCTCTAAAATTGCTATTAATTCCGCATGCAATTATTGAGATCACAGAATCAATTTTCATTTTCATTGATACATTTGCCGAGGAATCCAAAAATGCAACCCCGACTTCATTATTAGAAATGGAAGCATCAGTGTAAATTGTATAATGACCGGCGTAATTTATTTGTATATATCTATCACAAATAACTTTTAATTGGCTAGCATTGTAATCTTTCTTGGCTTTGTCGACACCATCAATAATTAAAATTATATTGCTGTCTAGATCCACGTTGCTGACCCAAGTGCGTAAACTAAACATATCTAAGTTCTCACAACAGTACATACGTTCGTGCTTAAGTGAGTCATGAATCGCAACCAAAACGGGTTTTTGTTTACTCCTCCAGTAGCGGTGCGAACTCACTTGCGCGGACAAATGTTCGAGTACATCAACTGTGTTTTGATAGATTTGCATTTCAACCAAAATTTACCACCCAGATATTGCCTACGGATATGCAAAGGCGCAATGCACAATTCATTTTCTATAATATGTATGGGTGTAGTCCGTCTGAAACCTCCTATTGTACGTAAGCATGTATTTTGTATTCTCTCTAACGTTAATAAATGCGTACGACTGGCATTGCCATAAAGGAAACTCCCATAATCTATTCGGCTTCTTATTGTGGCGATAAACAGGCGTCTCAGGTGTGAAGGATGTACTCCCCAGCCAGAACCAGCCAACATTCTAAAAATATTTACGAATTTTAGGAGTTTTTCTCTTAATTCATTGGCATGCTTCCTCCAATTTAATCCAAAATCAAACCATAGTCCCAAATATTTAATATTATCCATTACTTGTAATGGCGAACCATTAACATATAGGCTGACATTTTCTCTTTTGTATCCTCTTTTAAACACACATACCTTACTTTTCGAGGGGGATATGTCAAGACCTAAACCTGCAATGATATTGATAAATTTATCCAGAGCCGTCTGTAACTTAATGGAGCCTAGGTAGCAGTTGTGGCATGTAATGTAAAGAATAAAATCATCAGCATATTGAGCTACATGAACGTCATTTATAGTTCTACAAATAGGAACAGTAGCAACGTTAAAGAGTAAGGGTGATAGGGGGTCACCTTGAGCAAGTCCGCGTCCTGTATTTCTGCTAATTGTTGTATTATCATCTATACAAATGCTCAATTGCCTATCTTGGAGAAAGTTCCACAAGTATGAGCATATTTTTGATCCAATATGTAATTTGAGATTCATATATTTCAGTAAAGGAATTATTTCAATATTATTGTAAGCATTCTGAATGTCGATGAAGCAACCTACAGTGTAACGACCCTCAGAAAACCCTTTCTGTATTCTAGAAGTTAAGTTGGCCAAACTATCCAAACTGGAGCGGCATTTCCTAAAACCTACCGTGCAATCAGAAAATACGTTATTATGCTCTAAATACCATTCAATTCTGTTCATAATCATATAGTGGAATGTCTTACAAATGCAAGAAATCATAGAGATAGGTCGGAGTTTCGTGGTTTCCGCGGTATTCTGGTTTTGTTTAGGAATGGGTACGATGTTAATTTGTCGCCATTGTATAGGGACAAACCCGTGAATAAAAAAATGGTTGAATAAAAATAACAGAATATCCTTAGCATTGTCTGGCAAATGTTGTATCATTTTATAAGATATGTTATCTATACCAGGTGCACTGTTTCTATCTAAGGTAAGTCCCGTAACGATCGCCACCGAAGGCAGTTGCCCTGTACAACGACCACCTTGTAACGTCGTACCAAGTGTTCTGGCGTATCAGAATACCGTGGAGCCTGTTCACGTCACCTCTGTAGCCAGGGACGAAAAGCGATGCTCGAACACGGGTACGTACGTCGGTCTGTCTGAGCACCGTCAGTGTCTGGTCATTGTCGGGCAATCTGATGTGGGGCACATTTTGGGTCAGCCAGGTCATGGCATTGTCGTCTTCGCACTATATCTGCACCGTGTCCTCCGCTACCCGTGGGTATCCGCGGAAGGCCGGGAGTGGCGTCGACGGGTCCGAGTCCAATAGTCTGTCCTCCAGGGCGGTCTTAATGTATTCGGCCTCATCCCTAGTTAGCTCCCTACTGGGGTGGGGTAGGCAGATTGCTACGGCCAGTCGCGCAGGAATGTCCTTGGAGGCCCGCGCGTAGGTCCTCTGCCCCTCCTGTGCGGAGTGAATCCTCGCACGCTTGGCGTCCCCCTGGAGCGTACTAGGTGAGGCCGTGACGTCGGGGCGCGTCCTCTTCCCCGGCCCCGTTCCACTCGGTACAGGCTTCGGGTTTGAGGTGCCTGGCTGGGCGCTGGATGCTAGCAACGCCCGGCGTGAGGCATGGAAGCGCTTACCCCTTTTGTGTCTCGGTCGAGTGTAGGTTGTGTCGGTGTCTTGGGGTCGGGTGGCGGGCCCGGCAGGTACTACCGCTAGCGGAGGCTCTTCGCGTTGGGTTGCCCTTTCGCGTACCTGCCCCCGCTCACTTGGGTCCGCGTCCGGCCGCTTTTCGCGTTGGGTTTCCCCTGCGCGTAATTGCGGCTGGTCGTGTGGCCCCGCGTCCGGCCGCTTGTCGGGCTGGGTTTCCCCTTCGCGTGCTTGCGGCTCGTCGCGTAGCCCCGTGTCCGGCCCCTTTCCGCGCTCTGCGCGTACTCGTGGCTGGACTCGTACCCACCCTTCAGCGTCCGATCGCGCTTCGCGCTGGCTGTTGCCTTCGCGAGAACTATGCTTTCGGTTGCCTACTTCCTGTTCTCGGGCTGGGATTTTTCCGCACTTTTCCAGGCGTACTTCATCGACTACAGCCGTGAGAGTGCTAGAGCTGCCAGGTCTGTCATCCTTCCCCGTGTCAGTCTTATTGTGTCGGTCTGGGTCATTGTTTGTGCGGGTGGAGTCTATCCGTATCGGGGTGCCCTAAGCTCCCGAGCTCGCTTCGCTCGCTCTTGAACTGATTTATTAACATTGAGATAATATGTACTACGTACGTACATTATTACCTCAATGTTCATTGACGATAATTTATTCGTAGACCAACTAAAATAGACGCAATAATAAATACAAAGATTAAACATAAAAGAACTAAATTTATTTAAAAAAAATGCTCATTTACAATAGATCAAATCCTGGGCACAAACGGCTCATTAGAGTCTATCACTTGCACTACACTCGATTCTTCAGACGGCAGAACCCGAAACCTGGGGCTTCGGAGACGCCATGGTGGTAGTCAAACGTTGTTTTCACCGATAGGAGTACGTAAACGCTCTCAACTGGTAGGCACAAACGATGACTGACGATGGCAGTGACACTACAAAATAGCGTCAGTTTTTTGTTTCGTTCCACAAGCCGGCAAAGACGGTAAACACTACACACCTTTTAATTTAAACATCCAATTGATATACCACTACAAGACTGGTTCGAATTCTTCACTTTTTTTTTCTATACACATTTTATACATTTTGAAATATTATTTTGAACTTAAAAAAGTGTTTAGTTAATTGGATCTTGAGCATTGCATTTGAATGAGGGTAGAACTTTTTATTTTATTCGGTAAAATCACCGAAGATGAGGGCATATTGAAAAAATATGATTTGCTTGAAGAAACACTTAATACCAACAACCAACATGAATTGTTGGTTGGTGAACTTTAATCAGAGCGTTCGAGGTATTATAATAGCGGTGTTTATTTGAACATGATAATGCAAGTAAATATAAGTTTAGAAACTAGGGCACACATTGTTGCCTTGCATATCTTATAGGCTAAATACAATCACAAATTTCTGATGAAACCGGATTATGTGTAAGTTATATTATAAAATATGGAAATATGGTAGATGATATTTTTGTGTCAATTAAGAAAATAAATCGCTTTTTTGAAATGTTTAATGAGTGTTTTTTATTTTTTAGAGGAGAACTGTGATACTTTGGATAATGAGGTTTGAGGAAGAAGGAAGTCTCAAGAGTCGTGCATGTAGTGGGATACCACCGCTTATAAGTCAGTCTGAATGAAGTGTTATGTTGAATGAATATGAAAACAATGGTTTTATACCAACTAGGCGTTTTGCTAGTGAATTCGATACCTACGTCTGCGCACTGTTCGCCGCGCACTCCATGCCGAAGGTAATAAGTGACTTCATTTCGTTTTTTTTTAAACAAATTATTCATCATATAATGTTATAGTTTTTTTTTTGTTTTGTTTGTTTTGAAATGACGAGACACTGCATTGAATTTCTGTATTTTATTCTATAGTGCTTACAAACTAAAATCGGTGTTGGAAATCTTTTAACTTAGACGACCGCCTTATCTCGGCAATGTGTTGAATTCGTTTCTTAACTAGTCGACAACGAATCATTTGTTTTTCTTTTACCCTCACTGGGATAATACTGCTAAAATGTTAGCATATTGTTGTATTGTAAGTGACAATTTGTCTTAATATGAATGAAGATATTTAAACCGATCTAAGAAATAATTTATTATGGATAAAAAGTTTTAATTGTATTACAATATTATTACTATTAAATTGATTGTTTCTATTATCGGTATTCTATGTAAACATCACTGTATCATATTTTATTTAAATCATTATTTATTTAAATCAATAGTTGGTTGGTTTTGAAACAGAGGATTTCCTGGCAATAGTAAACATTTAGCATTGTATTGTTGAGGTTAAGCTTCAATCCTCTTTTCCTAGTGAAAACGAATATACATGCTATGACATATGACATATATACGTGTTTTTTTTCAATTTCTTAGTAGGTACTTTGGAACGTCTGAATTATTGAAGCAAACTTTTAATAGTCTGTTTTATCTGGGATATATTTTCCCAGTCTGATGGTTTTAATTGGTTTAGGGCAGTCTTTGTACAGTGTTGTAATAATATTCAAAGCTTCAATATTATCGTGTTTCCACCTGGAGTTGGCGTTTCTTTCGTTAATTTCCGATATACCCACAATTACAAATTTTTTTGCGCGCTCGCCTTGGGCTTTTAGCTCAAGGATCGCCTTTTATGTAGTTTAGACTATCATTTTGGGTTTTTGCAAATTTCTCTAGGAAGCTCATCATCTCTGTACGAAAATTTGTGAAATCTTTTTATACTCTGTTTCCTCAGTACGTTCCTTTCGTTTAAATGTGTTAACATTTCTATGGTCATCATTATCGCAGTAGCTGGGTAAGTTTGGTACAGATCCGCTAGTATTGCCGCTTCCGCTCATCACCCTGGTATTAGGCGTAGGAGATGTTCTCCGCGCATTCATTGTGTATGGGTTTGACTTAGACGTTCTTCGTACGGGTGTGAGTGCGACGAAAAATAGCAGCGATCCTTGTTACTCGCGTCGAAACACAAGGTTTTAAGCTAATTTACACTTTAACTTGTATGTTTATGACACTAAGAATCACTTTTTAATTTATAGTATTTATTTAAGCGTAATATTTTTCTCAGTAATTATTTAACACGTCTGCTTTCAACAAGTACCGGAGTTGTAAATTAAATTCAATTACGAATTTACGAAAAACATTTTTGGGGGAAAGAGTTTATTATATGCCGGGCATGCCTATGACTTCGTAGACAAAATAAAAATTCGAGTGTTTGGGCCTGCAGTTATAAAAGAAAAATATAAAATGTGGTGGTGCAGTGAAATTGGACACTGAAGGTGACTTTGTAAATGACGATGACGTAGCGGCCAACAAGTAGATTGTTGGCCGCTACGTCATCGCTACGTCTGTTGTTAACAGAGGCGATATCGCAACTGAGGTGGGCCACGATAGAATAGAATAGAATATACTTTATTGTACATCAAAAAAAGAACCGTCAACAAGTTCCACACAACAAATGTGATTCCGTTGCCGTTTTGCGATAATGGTACGGAACCCTTCGTGCGCGAGTCCAACTCGTACTCGGCCGGGTTTTTTTATTATGTTTTGCTTATAGAAAAACAACATTCAGGGCCTATCTCGTATGAACTGAAAACATATTTTTTTTGCGTTTGAATTATACAAAACATTTCACAAATGCAACTTTCTAACCGGCCGCGGCAAACTAAACTGTCATGACCACGCATAGGTTTAACGAGAGTGCAGCAAGCGATTTTCATTCGAGAATACTTAGACCGATAGCGCTAGGCTATTTTGATGTCATAAGTTTAAAAAATTCTAAAGTTGCTTATGTCTTGCCTGTGGATACAGTCGTACCTATGAAGGTTATTATTGCGTTTTGTGTCAGATCTGATACTTGCATTTTCAGTAATTCGCTGATTTGTGGTTGATAATTTTTATTCAAATCAAAATGGGCGAAAAATATTTAAAGTTTAAAATATTTATGGTATTATATCTAGGATAGTTTGCGGAGTGTGCAAACCCAATTTGTGTCATAATCGTCCAATGCAAACTGACATAGGGTCAATATGTAAAATATAGTGCAAAAAAAAAATTACAGTTTATGAAATAACTATTTCCTTTATCAGATCACTTACATATGCCTATTAAATAAATTTGTGCCAAATTAGGGCACGCAATTTTAAGATTTTTAATTATTTTGTTTTTCTAAGCTACAAACGCTTCAAAAAAATATTACAATCATTAGAGTTCACTTATTTAATATCATAAATGCATGAAAAATCGACATTGTAAATTTGTGTCATTTTCATTCACGGTAAGTATTAAAATGAATAAAACACAAAAACAATGGTTGCGGTCGAAGCGGGCGGACGCGGCGGCGGCGGCGGCAAACGCACGCAAACTCGTTCGTTCGGTACAATTTCTTCTTAGATGCGAAGCGTTCATAAATAAATAACATACCTATAATATTGTGTATTGATTGACTCTTATCTTCGCTACGTAATGAACAAATGTGTAACCCATAGAGATAAAAATAATGAAGTGCTAATTTTGTACACAGCGCGTCTGCAATCTCATTACCTACGAATGTCAATGGTCAATGCTTAGAAGACGGTCAATGTGGTCAATATTATTTTAGATTGACGCTTCGATTCGCTTCGAATTTAAACCTGAAAGCGGTAGGTTGGTAGGTATGCCGACACCTACCTACCTACCGCTATTTCATTATACTGCATCTCGATATCCCGCGCCCCGCTTCGGTTAGGGTGGAATTTCCAAAAATCCTTTCTTAGTGCACACTTACGTCACTTGAGGAACCTTTCTGCCAAATTTCATGCTTCTAGGCGTAGTAGTTTTGGCTGTGCGTTGATTGATCAGTCAGTCAGTCAGTCAGTGAGTCAGTCAGTCACCTTTCGCTTTTATATATATAGATAGATAGATAGATAACAATTTCAGTCACCATGAAACTCTTATGTTCTTGAAGAACCTTGATGAACCCTAAAAAATCAGCTGTTTTCGTTTGTTAGTAAACATTGTATCTTGAGAATGGCATGTAATAGTCTAGTCTTTTTAACATGCTTTTATTAGCTTTAAGTTGTCAAGTTATTCGGTTCTTGATGTCTATATACAAATTTTTGTTAAGGCATTAAGTCCGCCTCTGTACGTTTGTGTGCATAAAGTATTAAATAAATAAATAAATAAATAAGGGGCTGACAGGTACTAGAGAAACAGTCACCCGATGCTGCGATAATATTGGTTGATGAGTATGTCGGCGTTAATTTAGCGGGCGAGCCCTGCAAGCTAAAATAGTCCTTACGGTGATCAGATATAGATTTGGCCGATTGTACCTACAGTCAGTAAGACAAATAATACACGAAGTAAAAAAATACTAGATATTTTTGTTGTGTGGTGATAGTGATTATTGGTGTAGTTTTATTTCAGCACGGTCCTTAAAACAGTCTGCTTTTCCGTCATTCCTTACAATGCTTGATTCTATGAACTTTAACAATCCCCTTTCACAAAGGACAATCAATGTATGTAACGTCCAGTATCCACATATCAACACCCAATTTGAATAACATTATAACTTTAGTTACACATTGGTACAACTTTATGTCATATGAAATCAGCAAGGACAGACCTTTATTTCTGCCTCTTAACCGTATTTAAGAGGCAGAAATAAAGGATAAGAAAATGTGAAATTTAATAATTTTATTTGATTTGTAAAATGGAATAATTTTATTGTAATTAAAAATGAACAATGTTTCTACTGAAGTAAACTTGTCGATCAAGTTCCAATACCTACTCAAAAGTTTTGGTAACAAGGGTTTCTTTGTTTTAAAGTAATTTAAATTGACATACAATGTAATACATTTTAAATTTTGCTCTATTTATATTTTACTATATTGTAATTTAATTTGAGAGCAGTGGTGGCCCAGTGGTAACGGCCGCGACTTACAAGTTGTAGGTCGTGGGTTCGAGCCAAAGCAGGCGCTTTACTTTGTGTAAATTATTTCATCACCACTGCTCTCAAAACGGTGAAGGAAAACATCGTGAGGAAACCGGCATGTCCTAGAACCAAAAATTCGAAGACATGTGACATCCACCAACCCGCACTGGGCCCGCGTGGTGGATTACGGCCCATCCCCTCTCACAGAGAGGAGGCCTGTGTCGCAGCAGTGGGAACATTAATAGGCTGATGATGATATTGTAATTTTAAGTTACAATGCTTTTCTTCTTAAATCTAAACAGTTAATTTAAATGTTATCATTGTAAAGAAAGATGCAGTGTTGACATCGAGAATAGGTTTTTAGTACATCAATTGAATATAGTAGTATCAGCATAAATGGTCTTGGAGAAAAACTAAGAGTAGGAATGAAATAAACATTTTTTTAGACTCATTCAATATTACAGATATGTGGGTAAGAAGAATAATACAAAAAAATGTGTAGAAGTAATTGCAAACGATAGGCGTCGTAAGCATTAGGATAGGACAGGATAGATGGACCCCCTTTTCTGAACTTAAACTCCCATTTGGTCTATTGTGCGTTTAGGCCTCCTCTCTGTAAGAGGTAATGGGCCGAAATCCACCACGTGGGACCAATGTGGTTTGATGGATGTTACTCGTACATGCATTTTTACTTCAGTGTTTTGAGAACAATAGTGATTAAATAATTTACACAAATTAAACCACTTGCCTGGGTTTGAATCCACGACCATACTTGTAAATTGTGTCCGTTACCACTGGGCCATCACTGCTCTAGGATCTACTATCCACTGCGTGGTAAGCTTTGCAATAGGGGGAATGCATTTCATTTATATTTGGTAGGCTTGCGCTAGACTACTTCCTCACCAGATGGTAAGCGATGTCGTGGTCGACGATTAAACACGCTTGCCTAAAAGTTACCTATTCACTCTTGACTTAAACACTCCTAAGTTGTAGCTATCGAGCAACACAAACTCCGGCAAGGAATGCCACTCTTTAGCTGTACGTACAATCTACGTATTCCCAAAATGTTTAGTGTGTATGGGTGGGATGTCCACCATGTACCAATGGCACATCGCCGTACGTCTTATAGTCCGATTATGGAATGGGCTAGGTGGAATCAGATCGTACGTTTCCATCGCACACTTCCCGAAATTTAACCGATTAAAACCGACAAGCTCGCAACTCGGCGACGTTGTTTAAGGCTCTGGAGCTACGATTCGACCAGTGTCTCATTGCCGATCTTCTTGGTCCGTTTTTTTATCAACTTAAGTGCATGAAGCTGGTTTTTGGCAGATCCGGCCCAGAAATGATAACAGTACTCCATACATCATCTAACTAGCGCTTGACGAGCTTGACACAACTTGAGCAATTGTTCTGGCGTGAAGAACCATCTCACTTTTGTGGGGATCCCCAATTTTATGGCAGCCAGTTGAACCTTTGCCTCAATGTATGGATCAAAATTGAGGATCGTGTTAAAAGTAACGCCAAGAAGCACAAGATGGTCCATTATCGGCACGTTTACACCTCGGAAGGAAAGAGCCGAGTAGAATTGGCGCATTTTAACAGAGAAAAACACGCCTGAGTTTTAGCAGCAAAGAACCAGACCAAATTGGCATCGCCCCATTTGGAGACTGGCTTCAAGGATAAGCTCAAACGCTCCACCACAGCCTCACAAAGGACAAGGATGGAACAGTACCTCTCAGCAACAGTGCTGTCGTCTGCATACCCAAGTTTCAAGCACTTTACTTACTTTACCAACCCTTGAGGGACCCCGGTATAAATATCCAATTGGTCAGACGAGAACACATCGATAACGACTGGAATGGACCGATCCCACAAGAAATCTGCAATCCAATCACACATACCATCACCAGGCAGACCGAATGAAGGAAGCTTACTAATAAGGCTTCCGTGCCAGACCCTATAGAAACCATTCGAGTTATCGAAGGAGATGGCAAGCACCGCCCCACGCCTCTCGATGGCCTTACTGCAGATGTGAACGGCATAAGCTAGAAACCCTGTAGAACCGTATTGGCAATCACTTCAGGATGTCATTAGCTTCTAGGTATACCAGGAGCTTAATATTAAGCACACGAAGAGATGGGTATATAATTGGCAGGGTCAGCTCAACTTTCCTTCTTGGACACGGGCTGTACGTTAGCTTACTTCCAAGCATTCGACTCTTTCACAGTTTCACACGAAAGGCAAAATAGACGTGTCAAAATCGGAGACAGTTCGGGCGCACAAGTTTTAAGGACAAGTGTAAGTATCCCGTCCCATCCCGTCGGGATCACTAGCTTTGTTCAAGTCGAGGTTGCTACGAACATCCTTTTGATGGATGTGAATGTCCGACATATATGTCTCACATCCACCAGGAGAAAGAATACATCCGCGCATCACCAGAATGCTGACACGAAGATTATGCAAAAAGAGGCAAAAAAGTTTGCCTTCTCCTTAACGAAGCGGGCTAGCGATCTGTCGGGTTTCAGCAGTGGTGGTAGTGAGGGATGGCAGAAGTTCGACTGAACCGACTTACCCAGGGACCAAAACGCTTTACTATCTTCTGGGTAAGAAGCAAGTTATGTCCCTATTCGGCCAATGTGGTCGAACCGAGCCCTTTGCAACACCTTCTTGCAGGACTTGGCAGCACTGTTGAAGGCCTTTTTTCTGACATACGTCACTCGCATTCCCAAGGTGAAGTTATCGACACAGAGTATCGGCCTGGATCTATTGTCAGCAGAAGGTCCAAGCAATTGGCCGTGTGCGAATCAACATCCCCCGTTGCTGTTGCCTCCCGAACCAGCTGGCGGATTACCGCTAACGAAAGCTTATGCATTTCCCATCCAGCATGATTACTGCACTGGTATGGGAAGAACCACGTTACTGCTGATGGTGAGCATTAAAGTCCCCCTGGATCATTAATTGGGTGGAAGGCTACTGTGCCGCATCAGCCGCTTAACTGAGGTAATCTGTGAGCCTGCTTGTCTCCTGATCGCCGCTGTGCGAATGGTAGACACGGGCATAGATAATTTTATCCAGACCTGTGTCCACCAGAGCCCAAAGCGTTGTGAATATTAATTGAATTATAATAATTATTAAAAAACGAGTTTATTAGCTCTTCCATAGTACTTTACATGTCTTTTTATCTAAATCTAACATTGATACATTGTAATTGTTGCTTACAATAATATTTAACAAAGTTTTTTTTTTGTCGGTATAATTCGTACACGTACAATAATATTCACAGAAAAAATCTTTCAAATGTTTTCAAGACTCTATTGTAACCGTAGTTACAATGATTTTCATATTAAAAATGCTAAATATCTGTAAATTGTAAAATTGCGAAAATCATACTTGCAGTGGTTTTATCAAAACTGAAAGAGCAATTAAAATTAGTAACATGAAACCTAAAATAAAGCAAATAAACTTTACAAAAAAAAAGAAAATAGCTGTGTTGAAAACTATGCAATGTTGAGTTACTATGTTATTCATATTGGGTGTCGACATAACACATTTATTAAATTCTATCTCCATTTTAGTCTTTCACAGCTTCATACATAACTAACTTTTAAGGCCCACTTGCGCAAAAAACTTAACTCAGTTGCTAAGACTAGGTTAAATTGACAGTTTGTTATACAATATTGTCAATTTAACCTTTGTCTTTGACCTTTGTCAATTTCATCTCGTGTTAGCAACTAATTCTGAGTTAAGTTTTTCGTGCAATGGGCTTTAATCAATCAAATACATCATAAATAACGCACGCACTTTTTTGTTGCAACTTGCATAGACCGAATGTAAACAAATAAACGCGCCGCGCGTATGGCTTGCCGGCACCCGCGCCGCTTGTGCCTGCGCTTATCCCCGCGCTCGCCCTTCGTGCGAAGAAGTCTAGATTTTTTTTTTAGAATAATACGATTTCGTGGATAAAAACGACACAAATTATGAATAGTGTTTTGTCACACCATAATAATGAAAAACACATAAACTCTAATAACTTGTATTTTCTTTTGTGGATTTTACAGGGTGTTGTAGTAAAAAAATAAAATATCTTTAAAAGTCGTGGATGAATTTGACACAAAATATTTTAAACAACAGATATCAGTACTCTAAAACGCGTAATACCTATTTAACCTACTTTAATATTCTTTTAGAGCTAGTTGGCTACGTGTTAGGTACTGGTTAAGTATTAGGATTCCCGTGGACAGAGATGACACAAAATGCCTATGTACATCAGTTACTACTTCGTTATTATCATGAAAGTAAAATTTTCATCTCTAATTTTCTTTTCGTCCGATACTGGTCGAAAAGACAAACAGCTAAATTTCTACCTATGCAAATACCTAGGATGACACAAACTAAGGTATTAGGTTGGGCAAATGGTCCGGCAACTATGTGCGAAAAACAAACAACTTTAATATTTTTGAAACCTCAAAACCTAGCGCTATCGGTCTATACTGTCCGAATCATAATACGAAAGCACTTTTCTGTTTGACCTAATAGTAATGTGAAGTATTTGCCATTTTCGAATTGTATTTTGAGAATCGTAACAGTATGTGCATCTAAAACAGATTGTGATTTTTTTTAAGTCAACATTAAATTATTAAAAAAAATACAGAACATACATAAACTGACGCCGTTTTCCCATAGAGGTAGGCAGAAACTACAGAATACCACCTGCTACGATTCTTACATACTCCTTTTTCTTCACTTGCGTTCGTACATCTAGTCATACACACACGTCGGTGACTGGCCTTTCTTAAGAACATCACCAATAAGATCCATGTATGTCCTTTTAGGGATTACACTTCCGACGTTTCAACTCTTATCTGACTTGTGATGACATGCGATCCTGGATTCGATCATTACACCACGCAGAGTTGTAAGGCTCGACTACTCCTGACATGGAAGTGCTTTAGAAAGATCTTATATAATTAAAGGGTTATAAATTAAATTGTTACAATTAACTAAAGCTTGTGTGAGAAACCCTTAACACTAATGTAAAGAGTACTAGAACAAAGACCGAATAGTGGTCGCGGATAGTGAATATATATTCAAGAATTGATACAAATAAAAGTAACGGGAACACCCAAATAATCCGAAATATTTTATTCCGAATTTCGATGTTCCGATTTTCAATAGTTCGAATTTCATAATTTCTAAGAATTATAATGTCTATTATTAAAAATCACGAAATTTATTTTACAGAAAGTCGTAAATAAGATTGGTTAGTTTTCCGATTTTCATACGAAGAATCAAATGCTCGAAGGTTGCTCGGTCCAAAAAACGACATTCCGATTTTCAATAATTCGAATAAACAAAAAGTCAACATGATGTGCTACAAAATTTTGTGACAGAAACGAATCACTGCAAAACCGACTTCACGCAGTCTTGTCTGCCCTACCCTAGAGTGTAATTTAAGCCAGCGTAGGCGCGGAGGGGCGGGGCTGCCCGCAAGCTGAGGAGCAGGTGGTTTGAAAGCCCGCCGCCGCGGCTAGCAAGCCGAAGCTGCGGTGGTGAGCGATAAAACCATCTGCGATGATAAGCTCGCGTGGGGCCGCCCAAACCCCGCAGCGCCGGAGCCGTGACAGAAACAATGCTTGCTGCACGTTGCATGCCTGCTTGCATGTTGCATGCAAGCAAGTTAAGTTTTACAAGGCGATTTTATTTTGGATTTGTATTAATTGGTATTTTAATAATCGGAATTCGTATTTTTGATGATTCGAATTATCATTAAGTCGGACTTTTTGTTATTCGTTCTATTGAAACTCGGTATTTTGGTAATAGTTATTATAAACGTTAGGAATAATGAAATTTAGGAATTATATAAATAGGAGTAATGATAAGTCGCAGTTGTTTTATTCGGCATTTTGAACCATTCGTAATTATGAAAATCGGTATTTTGAAATTCGTATTTGTGACTGACTGAATAAAGATTTTCGTATTTATGTAGTGTACCCACAAGTAACTAATTTGGCAGAGAGTTTTAACTCAAGAAGTTACTGCAGTTGATTCGGATCAACTCTTCTACAGACAGCCCTAAAAGCGCCCAACCCGTCATCATTTCCTAGTGTTTTAGCTGGTAAGAAGAAATGATGAAACAAACTTCCCAGACATTTCTGTCTGCTAGCCATAAGGACTATATAAGTAAAACAATAGTGATGTATGAAGTTAATAAGACAAATGGTTGCTTTATGCATTATTTACTCAACGGAAGGCCAGTGGAAGGAGCGCTACGCTTGCATTGAGGAATACATTACTTTGAATTACGTTAATGAGTTCCTTGATAATAGACTAGGTGCCCACCCTAGTGACCTGAGACCGCTTTACAGCAGCAGGCATGTCGTACGTGTACTGCTAGGCCTAGAACGCAAGTCTTAGAGAGGACCCACAGCGGTTCCAATAGAAGAGGCTCTCTATGCTCCAGCATGCTTTGCCCAATCCTAAGTTAGTGGACAGTTTTGTGCCTAATTGCCTCTGCCATTGAACGAGACATGCTGCTGGAATTACTGGACGCGCGCTATAACAAATAGCTGTCTCTCGACCTACTCAACCTTTATGAAAACAACACAAAACTATTGCAAGCATTACGTATACTCAGCCTATGGCAGAACTCATTGCGATCGGTATAGCTGTACGCCGGAGCGGATTTGGTCGTCGCTCCTCATGTCCTTAATATGTCCATTTAATATCCATACGGGATCGCTAAGAGCGGCAGCCATCCAATATCGTGTCTCGCTAAATAGTGCCGATTCAGTATTGCCTACAATTAGCTTGGTGTGGTATTAACGAGACACGTTCCCTAAGCATCCTTAGACGATGTAGTTTGGGGTTCTTTGTGATGCCTACCGTTTGAAGCCTACCCCTTCTCCCTGGATCTGTATGACAGCAAGTACTACGCAAAGTGTTCTGAGCTAGCCTTTCTATGGGAAACAGTAATTATCAGAAACACTTGGTCGTCCTACCTTCCCAATTAAGGATTATCATATAGCCTATTTTATACATATAGTGAATACTAGCTGACCCCAGTGCCTTCGCTCCTGTCAACTGGCTATCTACCTACCTTTTTACCCTACCTACCTACTCTAACCTACCTACCTATTAACCTTACCTACCTATCTACCCTACCTACCTACTCTAACCTACCTACCTATTAACCTTACCTACCTACTCTAACCTACCTACCTACTCTAACCTACCTACCGATTAGTCTACCTACCCTAACCTTTCCTATATACCTACCTACCCTACCCACCTACCCGCCTACCTTACCTATCTACCTACCCACCTACCCCATCTACCCTACCAACCCTACCCTACCACCTACCAATTTGTTAAAACTATTTGTTTGAGTAAGAATTAATACCATTCTACAATACCGGAAAAAAAAATAACAGCTAGTGTATATCATGTGGGCTCTAATGTAATGAAGAGATCCATCAGATTAGGGACTTGGGTGTTATTTTTGATAATGAACTGTGTTTATGTTGTTTAGGTTCACTTTTGTGTGTACGGGAAACTTGTTTTAAAATCACAAATGCGTCTGTCTTCAATGGTGTTTATTAGCGACTAAAAAAATCATATTTACGTAGCTACTTAAATACAGAAAATGGACATAACGACGCAACATACCGCCCACCAAAGGGACAACAAGGCCCTTTAAAATAAAGATAAGTGGACTGTATTCACACATTTTTAAATCAAACTTGTTAAGCAGTATGCAACGTTTCCAATTATCCAATATCAAACATAAATGATAATAACTACTGTGGTATTAAATTGCAATGAAGTTAATGATACAATACGAATAGACATACATAATGCCTGCATGCAAAATGGAAATGAGGCTTGACAAGTCATACAATGATAGTTAATAATCAGTTGGTGTCAACAGGTAGGGGACATAGTTTTGTGACCGATCGCTTCACAATGCTGTTGCCAGATTTAATGCTATAAACTCGTGTGAGTCCATCATTACCGGGATGCTTGTCTACAATTCGGCCTAGTGACCACTTTCCTGCCGGTATTCCATCAGTTTTGATTAGAACTATGTCACCAACATTGAATTCTTGTTTCTTCTTATGCCAGACATGACGCTGTTGTAGTCTTGTTAAATATTCGTCTTGCCACCTTCGCCAGATGTCGCCTACGAGCCTTTGAGTGTATTGCCATCTTGTTAAGTTATGAATCTTTGTGTCTTTAAAATCTGGTGAGGGCACGACGATTGGGGCTTCATGTATCAAAAAATGACCAGGCGTGAGGGGTTCTATAGAATCTGCGTCTGAGTCATCAATAGGACAAAGAGGTCTTGAATTGAGACACGCCTCTATTTGGCACAATATTGTTGTCATTTCTTCGAAAGTGATATTTGTTGTTAACACGCGTTTAAGATGAGTCTTTAGGGACTTTACACCAGCCTCCCAGAGGCCTCCAAAGTTAGGACTGTAAGCTGGTATAAAATGCCACTGTGTACCTTCCAAAGCCAACTTTTGTGCAATGTTTCTCTCAAAATTCAAGTTAGCTTCTTGCCATGCTGCGGCTAACTCTTTTTCTGCACCTACAAAGTTTCTCCCTTGGTCGCTCCACATGTGACTGCATTTACCTCTTCTTGATACGAAGCGTTTGAATGCAGCAATGAACCCTTCTGAGGTAAGATCTCCTACCAGCTCAAGGTGTATTGCCTTTGTAGACATACAAACAAATAAAGCAATGTACGCCTTTTGAGTTTTCATGCCTCGTCCTCTTGACATTAATATTTGGAATGGACCGGCATAATCCACGCCGCTGTGTAGAAAGGCTCTAGTAGGGGTCACTCTTTCTGTTGGCAAATCTCCCATGATTTGTGTTCGTGCACTAGCTCTTTGCTTTGCGCATATTAAACATTTACGGTTGAAGATTTTTATTAATCCTTTAGCTCAAATGATCCAATATTTCGAGCGTAAAACGCACAACATTAACTGAACACCTCCGTGCAGTGTTTGAGCATGAGCATCTGCTATGAGTAAGGAAACTAAATTGTTGTTATGTCCTAATATTATAGGATGTTTGGTTTTTTCGTCTAACCTTGCATGGCGAAGACGACCGCCCACCCTGAGGATACCATATTGGTCTAAATATGGGGTAAGTGTTTTAATGTTACTAGTTTTCTTCACATCTTTATTTAATATTAATCTGTTAATTTCATCTTTAAATTCTTCCCTTTGTACTAGCTTAATGCATTTTATCAATGATGTATGTAATTCTTCTGTTGTTAAACTTCTGCAATTTTCGTAAGTATTCATTTCCCTTCTATAATTAACAAATCTTCGACAGTATGTTATCACCTTTAATAATTCTTGTAAGTTATCAAATTGCTTAAAATTTGCTGTGAAATTATGTTCTTCTTCATCTTTAATATTAACATTTATTTGTATTTTATCCTTTCTCTGTTCCAGGTCAGTGATAACTACATCAGGCTGTTTTAATATTATTTTCCTTTCAGATAACCACTTTGGACCGTTCCACCATAACTCTGATTGTTTCAGTTCAGCAAGCAACATGCCTCTCGACGCAATGTCTGCAGGATTGTCTTCTGATGCAACGTGGTGCCATTGGTTGTTATTGAGATTTTCAGTGATTTCTGCGACTCGATTGGCCACAAAAGTTTTCCATCTTTGTGGTTCACCGGATAGCCATGCAATAACAATGGTAGAATCCGTCCACGCAAACATTTGTGCTGTTGATATTCTCATAGCTTTTCCTATTTGATTCAGTAATCGTGAAAGAAGTAATGATCCTGAAAGCTCCAACCGTGGTAACGATACAGTTTTTAGTGGCGCGAGTCTTGTCCTCGCTGCTATTAGTTTCGTTGTAATGCAGCCGTCTTGAGATTCGGTTCTAATGTATGCAACAGCTGCATAGGCTTTCATGGACGCATCGCTGAAGCCATGAATTTGTACATTGTTTATTTCTGTACTATAGGTTCCTAGCCATCGATCAACGTAAATGTTGTTTACGTTTCTTAAGTCTTCACGAATGGACATCCATTTTTCTTGTAGATCAGGGCAAATAATGTCATCCCAATCGACCTTTTCCAGCCACAGCCTTTGTATAAACATCTTAGCCATCACTACACTTGGGGCAATCCATCCCAAGGGATCAAATAGTCTTTGAACGTCTGACAGGATTGTTCTTTTTGTAATGTTGACAGAAGTTGTTGGTAGTTTCAATTGATATTGAAATTGGTCTGTTTCCAAATTCCAAATCAAACCTAATGCTTTTACAGTGCCATCCATCTTGTTCATATCTACGTGTGCAATGGAACTTCGTTTGTTTGGGTCAATGGATTTCATAAATTGCGGACAATTAGATGACCACTTCGAGAGTGTGAATCCACCCTTCTTCAATATGTGAGATACTTCCTTTGCAGATGTTATAGCTTGATCTGTTGTATCTTCACCCGCTAACAGATCGTCAACGAGGAAATTTTCTTTGATGATTTTGACTGCATTCGGGTAATTTTGTCCTTCATCATCAGCAACTTGATGGAGTGTTTTCACCGCGAGATAGGGTGCTGATGCTGTTCCAAAAGTTACACGAAGCAAGCGATATTCCTTGATGCTGTCATGTTCCTCTTCTCGCCACAGAATGCGCTGATATTTATTGGCGTCTTCTGGGTAAACAAATATTTGCAGGTACATTTTTGTTATATCGCTGGCGTAGCAAACACGTTTCATTCTCCATCTCATGATGATATTTCTTAGATCTTCCTGAAGCTGAGGACCAACCATCAACTCATCGTTGAGTGAAACTTGATTTGAACCCTTCGCCGATGCGTCAAAAACTACACGAGTCTTCGATGTTTCTTTATCTTCTCGTACGACGGCATGGTGCGGTAAGTATACAACCTTTTCATTTATGACTTCTATTTCAGGTATAGCTTCCATGTAGTTTAAATTTAAGTATTCTTTCATTACTTTCTTATAATTTTCTTTCAGGTTGGGTGTTCTCCTAAATTTTCTTTCCAATTGGAGCAGTCTGTGTTTGGCTATTGATTTTGTGTTTCCTTCTAGACATGATGGTTGTGGTGTTTTCAATGGTAACTTTACCATGTATCTTCCGTCTTCAGTCCGTGTGTGTTTTTCTTCATAAACTGTTTCACACAATTTTTCTTCTTTTGTTAAGTTTCTTTTGTTTTCTGTGTCTATTTCCCACAGAGATTTAAGCATGATATCCATGTCTACTTGGTGATGAAGAACAAGAGCAGAATCGTCTTGTGACCTTGCATTTATTTCACCAAAGAGAATCCATCCAAGGTATGTTTTCTGTGCACATGGTGTACCCGGTGGACCCTTGATCAGTTTATCTTGTACGATTTGAGAGTACTGTTTGACACCTAGAAGTAAGTCTATAGGGCCTGGTGTGTCGTAGTTCGAGTCAGCCAGGTCAAGTCCTTCTAGATGTGGCCAGTTATCGTTAGTGATTGTTTTAGGAGGGAGTTTAGTGGTAAGTTGTTTGGACATGACAAATGCTTCGACATTTATCTTGAAGTTTGTGTTCCAGCGGGAACCGATTTGCAGCTGTACCACGTGGTTTATATTTGTCTTCGTTGAACCCACTCCAATGATACTTCCTCTCGTTGATCGTTTTGTCAAATTGAGCATTTGAGTTGCTTTCTCACTAATAAGTGCTATCTGCGAACCTTGATCCACTAATGCGCGTAATACAACAGTGTGGTTTTGCTCGTTTCGTACTGTCACTGTTGCTGTTGCTAATAGTGCTATGCCTTGTCTAGTAGTGTGGTGTGACTGGTGTGAGGCGACCGTTGTATTGACAGTAACTTCCTTTAGTTCTTCTACATTGTTTTGAGCAGTCTTCGGTTGCGTGGCGGTCTCTTGTACCGAAGTCTCAGGTTCTTTGTTTAGATGTAGAAGGCTATGGTGACGCCTTTTGCATATACGACAGGACACTGCTAGTCTACATTTCCTTGCTGAATGCCCTGGTACTAAACAGTTGAAGCATAGGTTGTTCGTTTTTGCATAATTAACTCGTTCAATAGGTTGCAGTTTTGTGAATTCTTTACAGTGGCATAACGTGTGATTTTCGTTGCATAGAACACACGTTTTTCCTGACGGTGACGATGATGTACTTGAGGTATGTACAGCACGTTCCTTTACTACTTTATTTTGTGTTCCTGGTGTGACAAGCTCCAGTGTTCGGTATGTGGACTGAAGGAACTTTTTCAGATCACTCCATTTGGGTAGGTCATCGACATCTTCTTTGTATGAGTATTGTTCCCAATCCTTGTGCGACTCAGGGTCCAATTTCTGAACTACCAGAAATATAATAATAGGATCCCATGAATCTACGCAAATATTTAAATTTTGAAGGTTATTTAAACAGTCTGTCGTGACGTCCAATAAACCTTTAATTAGATTAGGTGACTGAGTACTCATTTTCTTTTGATAGACTAACTGTTTTAACACTGAGTTCAGAATCAAACGTTTGTTTCCATATCTAGTTTTTAAAATGTCCCAAGCTTGTTCATAATTTTTCTGTGTTACCTGGATATGTTTCAATAAGGTCTCTGCTTCTCCAGTAACACTACACTTTAAATAATGTAACTTTTGTACGTCACTAATGGATGTGTTCGTATGCACTAACGATGTAAACAAATCTTGAAACGTAGGCCATTCTTCATATTTTCCACTAAAAGATGGCAGCTGTATTCTAGGTAACCTTACGAGCGCATTTTGTTGATCAGGATACGTCGAGGTACTACTATTATTTTGCGATGACGTCGTTGGCAATGTTGTACTTTGGTCACTCAACATATCACGTAAATCAGCCAACAAAACAAGATATAAGTCTTCATAAATATAAAACTCCTCATTAGCAAAATATGGTAATATTGCCTTTTGTTCCTTCGGCGTTATTTTTACCAAAGTATGATGAGCGTTTTTGAAAGTAGACCAATAATCTTCTATCGCCTTTATACGGGTTTCAATATATCCTTTAGTTAATCTTGATTTCGAGCATTTCTTGAGATTAACTTGAGTTTTCTGCAATAAAGAAGCAGTGTCTTCCAAAACATTTAATAATTCTTTCGTAGTAGTAGTCATCTTTACAAATCCTTATCGCTCAGGAATGCGGTGACCTATTGTTCACGCGAGGCCTATTGTTCTCGCGCGCCGGCCGGTCAACACGTGCGCTCAGGTAACTGGTAAGTGATCCGGCTCGATATCGACCATATGTTTATGTTGTTTAGGTTCACTTTTGTGTGTACGGGAAACTTGTTTTAAAATCACAAATGCGTCTGTCTTCAATGGTGTTTATTAGCGACTAAAAAAATCATATTTACGTAGCTACTTAAATACAGAAAATGGACATAACGACGCAACAAACTGACATTCTTACCTCATATCGAAAATATTATTAAACAGGCGTCTAGAATGCTGGGCTTCGTTGTTAGGAATGTTACCGGTTTTAAGCGTGGTGGGACCAAGATTTTAATGAACAACAGTATGGTTCGAAGTATTTTGGAATACTGCAGCATTGTCTGGAGACCTCACTATGCTACCCACAACCTGAGATTGGATTAGATCTTGGAGATTGGATCGGATACAGAAGAGATTCGTATGGCATCTAGCTTATGCCAGCGGAATCACCAGGAGAAAAAGGTCGTATGGAGCCAGACTATCACATTTTAAAATGGCTTCACTGGAGAAACGCCGAAGAATTTCTGATTCCATCTTCCTATATAAAATACTCCGGTGTACAACTGACTGCCCCAATTGCTTAGCAAGTTTCGGTTCCGTGCTCCTGCTAGACACCCTCGTACCCCCATCACTACCTTGTATCCCCCTCCGCGTAGAAAAGTTCTCGGCACAAGTTCTGTTATCCCTCGACTCAGTAAACAGTTAAATGGCTACAGCGATCTTGTTGACGTGCATTTTTACTCTTTTGGCAGGTTCCACAGAATAACTTTTAATGCTGTTTAATATTGTAATTCTTTTGTATCTCTGTTTCCTTTTGATTCGTATACATTTGAATTTATGTTTATCTTTATAATGTGTATTTGATTTTGTGATATTTTTATTATGAATTTTGATTTTGTATTATTTTGACAGTTAATTTAATTGATTTAATTTTATGTCTTGATTGTAATTTAAATTTTAGTGATTTGCAATTTTATTTTATATTCTATTTTAATTGTAATTTTATTAATTTATATTTTTGTTTTTTTTTAATTTTATTTAATTTTGACTTGGATTTTAATTCTGCTTTTGATGCTTTTTATTTTAATTTTTCGAGTTGACATAATTTTTCCTTTTAGATTTTTTTTTTGGAACTCCTATTATTTTAGGGGGCATGTGGTGCTAACCTTTAAGAAATTGTATTACTAACCTTAGACAATCTTGAAATTTAAATATATCAGTATATACAATTGTTGGTTGGCCAAATAAATAAATACGAATGTAACCAACTTTTGTTTCTACCGGCGTTCTAATTAAATTTTAGAACACACACAAAAGCTGCTATTGTGACTTAACTGATGATGATGAATGATTATGATATTGAGATATATTTTCTTGCAGACTTTTATGTAGGTAATGATTAGTACCTTATGTATCATTAATAGTTTTCTCAGCGCACGCCTAATAATGATTATTTAGGTTAAATTTTGCTACTTTGGGTTACATTATAGCAATTTTCATAAGTTTTTTAGTAAATTAGAGCCTTATATTACTTGAAAATAATGTGGCTTTCCATACGTGCAAGATTTTTTTAAATCAATCTAGAAGTTTCGGAGCCTATTCGGTACAAACAAACAAACAAAAAAACTTTCCTCTTTATAATATTTGGTATAGATTAAAGGTCTATTCACACATATCAGGGCCGTGCCCGGGACGTGGACGGGCCAGTGACGAAGCTTCAATGATTGGGCTCGGCCCTGTCACGTCCCGGGCACGGCCCTGATATGTGTGGATAGACCATAACGGTTCCACCTTCTATGTGCTTGAAGTCAGTTAAAGATCAATAATAGCCCATAATTAAATGAGTAATTGTGTACTGTATAAATTACGGATTAGAGTATGAAAGTGTGTCAGAAGACTTCACCGCTTCCCTTCTTCGCTTCTTCTTCCCTTTCCCGATTGTAGTGATAAATATCTGCCAACGTGTGGATTAGGAGATAAATACAAGATAGAATAGAATAAAAGAGAACATTAGTGAATTGACCCTATCTTTGAAATACAATGATTAAAGACTTACCCAGTCACTCTGGCTCACACACACACACAATATTAATACGAGATTAGACTAAATTATAATGAACTTAATAATTAATACTCGTTACCAACGATCCGTTAGTTACGACAACGCGCTTCTGGAGTGCTATTCTCTAAGGATACAGCCTTGAGCGCAGTGCTGTGCCAGCGACGAATCTACAGTTTGGTATTCACTAAGCCGCGAATAGCGACACTAGCGCTCTAAGCTGTGACGGCCTTGAGTTAGAACTTCTCAACGTCGAGCAAGTTGACAGTTCTTCATACATTATGGTATTCCGTAAGAAAAAACAGCGTCGAAGACGCTCGCAGCCTGGCTCACAGCCTCGTTTTTATCTGTCAAATCCAAAAGCTACTATTTTTGCGCGTAACTTCTTAGATTTTAATCTTACTATATTATAAATGTGAAAATTGGGATGGATACATGTGTGTGTGGATGTATGTTTGTTACTCAATCACGCCTGAACGGATCTGGCATGAAATTTTGCATAGAGATTAAACATTTAAAATTGTATTGCTAAAAATATCATTTATACAACCAAACTTACATAGTTACATTGTTGGTGCACATTACAATAACAAAGGCGGGTATGTTTGGTTACCCGAGTATGATTCGCGCTGTCCTCCGTACTAGTTTAAACTGCCTCACGGTAGGAGGCCATTATAGTCTGGAATATCACATACCTAGGTTACTTTTCATCCCGATATAATTTACCCTTGGGATAAGAAAACACGTTTCATGTGGGCGAAGCTAGTATTAAAATATTGTATTTAAAAATGTTATTAAATAATATCTGTTGCCATGTGAATCATGTTTATTGGTCCGGCTACATCATCATCATATCAGCCGAAAGACGTCCACTGCTGGACACAAGCCTCCCCCAAACGTCACCACATTGACCAGTCCCATGCGTCTCGCATCCAGTAGAACCCCACAATCTTCACAACCTGCCTTTCGGTATAAAGGCATTAAGACTGCAAAATGGATTAATATGTTTATTATCGAAAACAATTAGATACATTGACTAATAAAAAAAACTCAAGATTTAAGATAAAACGTAGATTTATTTATTGATATATTTTCCAGTAATAGAATTTTATTATATAATAAGACTGTTTCTAATTTCAAGTATCTTTTTGGAATGTTTTATCACTATTTAAGATATCCCACATAGAAGTGATAATTTTCCAATAGGTACTTGCACTTAAATTTGTATTAAAATTTCTTAACGTCTCTCATAAATTTAACTTAATATCTATATTTATATTAAAAGCATGTACAAGACATTCAACTTCCTCTTCTGATGGATGCACATAATTCCTGCAGTGCTTAGGTCCCTCTTGACTTAGACTCGCTTATATCCATATACATATTCAACATTGTCTACTGGTTGCCAATAAAAAACCTCACCACTTGTTTTGTGTTCGCTTGGTTTGCCATTGTCATATTGTTCTTACACTAATCTTAGTGTAAGAACAATATGACAATGGCAAATCACTGCCCTTGTTTTACATCCTGCAAAGCAAATGTATTTCAAAGCAGTACTATTATATTTTATCTAAAGATAAACATACACATTGTCACTGTACATTTGTATATTATACATAATACTTACATTTCACACAGTCACAGAACTAGGTTAAAATCAATCGCTGTGAAAGCACTTAGAAGTTTTCAAACTTGAAAATAGTTTTAAATAAAAACAAACAACAAATTATCAAACAAAAAGGGTCGGTTGCGATTTTGCGGATGTTGTGGCAGCGTCACGTCATAGCGCGTTGCTTTTACTTACGAAATAGGCAAACAAATTGTCATTCAGCCTTATGATGCAATAATAAAAATGCATTATTCAATCTCTTATAACTATGTAATCGTTCGTAGTTTCACTCTATTATTTAAAATACTTAAACATATACCTATATTATACATTTTAAGCCCATAAAACTCTCAGTCGAGATTTATCGATTATAATTTAAAGAATTTGTTTCAAGCCCTAATTCGTCTCTAAAATTGTGACGGGAAATGTCAGCCTAGAGTTCGTCGACGACCATAACCGCGCTAGAGAATACCGTTTGAATCAGCGCTGCACGATTGGTCGATCTCGAGACTGTCTGGAAGACGAGCTCGTCGACGAGCACAGCCAAGAAACTGTCTCTTAGAGAATAGCATGGCAGGCCAGTCCTTTGATATTAACGCGTGTCATAATTCAACTCGCTGGTCGACCGAGACCAACACTTACACGACTCTCGTCTACTAGTTCCAAAGCTTTTCCCTATGTGCCTATATCCGCCTAGCCACGTGGTTCTTAGACACGAACCGTCTTCTATCACTACCTCAAACCATTTGCTTGTAGTTGTCAAACTACCTGCCCTCAGCGATCCTTATACCTAGCCCCTCGACACCCTGCGATATCCAAAAATTACCACGATATTCTGTTCTCACGACTTTACAGCTGCAAGGTCATTTTTTGTACAATTCTTAATTGTTTTTAGATGGGTCTGCTTAGAAATCAGATAATTGAAGTTTTTTTTAAATTTCATTGGAATACTACTTTTGTCCCAAAAACACAATAACACTATGTCCGATCCGAGCATTTGAAACCTAAAGAGAGAACTTGAGATCCTGATCGAATCAAACGGCAATTTAGCGCTTAATCCGACTGCAGAAATCTGCAGGAATCACAGTTTTTGATTTAACTTCATTTCCATGAATTATATTTTATAGTAGAATAGATTGCTGTAGGATTGCCTGTAAATATCTAGCCGCAATTACTTTAACCAAAGAAATAATAATTTATGTTTGAGTTAACCCCAAATATATAAGTTTTTCAAGTGAATCCAATGTCATTTGAATGAAAACATAAAAAATAGGTTGCCAGTTTACTTGCTAAGCCTGGTAACACATAAATGGCGGCTAACTGAGAGCTAGATGATGTTCCATACGCACCCACGATACTGATTGAAGTTAAGAACTTCAAAAAATATAGCTTGATCCCTGTTACATATGTCAAACTGACGTATACCTTATTGTTAGCCTGTCAAGCGCTATTGTTACTGTGAAGCTTGCAATACTGACAGCTGTCACAGAGATCAAGCTATCTTATAGGAAGTATAAGTATTAGTTTTCACCAGCTTTTTATATGGCAATACAGCTGAGTTACGCGGATTTGCAGTGGTTTTTATGTGGAACACTGACACACGCGGTTTCGCTTTTTTTAATATAGCCTCACCATTGATTCAAAATCTCGTGTTTGTTCTCACTTCTTCAAATTATGCGTATTGAGATTCCCTATCGAATGGCATACCTGGCGTTAAAACATTGATTTCTGCGGAAATAGTTTTTTTATACTTTGCCCCACACTAAGAAATTCTTCCTGTATCGTGGGTGCGTAAACAAACATCTAAACTCACATACACAAGACATTCAGATCCGAACCCGCGACACGCAGCGCAGCAGCCGATCGCTCAACCATTACGCCAACAGTGTCGTCAAATTTAAGCGACGATATCTGAAAGCTGATAAGAAATGCATATTCTGTGACAGACATGGGGAGGAATGGATTCAGTGGTAAAGTTGTAATTTATGGACACAAGCAGTTTGGGTAGGTCAGAATGACGGATATTGGGTAGGTCAGAATGACGGATTTTTGCTGTTAGGTTCTAATTAGGTAATTTAGTATAGTCTGTTGAGAGTAGTTGGATAGTGAAATTAAACAAGTATGTTGCAGGGAATAATTTGCTTATTTATTCATTGAAGGACGATCGCCCCCGTCAGGGAGCGCGGCGGGTGGGTTTTAGGCGTGGCATTTCTCCCGCAGTATCAATTGTGTGCCCGTTACAACGGGCATCATTATTTTTGGTTTGCCTATCTTGGCTTGTGGTAGTGATAAAGATAATGGCAGGTGTGAATACACTGCCTGCCATGGGTATGAATGCACTGTGTTCAGGGGAGCGCCGCGACGCTGTTTCACAGCACCTAGGCGACACATTTCCGCTCGATGACACTGTAGGCAAACCCTCCAGAAGCCGAGCTAAAAATATTCAGCGACAAGATGCCGACTATGTTGGCGCGCTCAACTGGCGAAGAATGGTCCTCGCCTGACACGCTTCCAGATTTAGCCAGTTACATCCCTGGCTATGGGACCGATTGTGTATGTTTGAACGGTATTGTATTGTGAAACACCGTTCATTTATGTAAAGAAGCACGCACCGCGCGCGGTTTATACTAGTTACGTAAGTTTATATGTTGAGGAGACATGTTTGTGTGACTTGCAGTGTACATTTATTTTATTTATTTATTAACACACACTTTATGTCACAAATATCAGTGCAGCCCTGGCTCTTGTTCTAGGAAGTCCTGTATCACAAGAACCAGACCTCTCCGAAAACAGGGAATATTATACAAAAGGATATATATACAGAAAATATAAAAAATAATAATATTACATTTAAAGCATGCACACATTATTAGATATACAAACATAATATCAGTAGTCACAATTGCACATAATATCATAATGGCACATAATCAGCAATTGATATTCTTAAAATTAAAACATAGATTAAAAATAACAAGAGGATAAACATTAAATTAATTAAAATTTGACATTGCATAAATTAAAATTATTACCAATTAATACAACACAATTATTAACATTGTCTCATCATCATCATCATATCAGCCGAAAGACGTCCACTGCTGGACATAGGCCTCCCCCAAGCGTCGCCACTTTAACCGGTCCCGTGCGTCTCGCAACCAACGTATCCCTGCAACCTTCACCAGGTCGTCGGTCCACCTGGTGGGAGGCCTTCCAACGCAACGTCTTCCGGTTCGCGGTCGCCACTCCAGAACCTTTCTGCCCCATCGGCCATCCGTTCTGCGAGCAATGTGCCCTGCCCACTGCCACTTAATTTTGGCAATTCGCCGGGCTATGTCGGTAACCCTGGTTCTCTTGCGGATCTTTACATTTCTGATTCGATCACGCAAGGAAACTCCGAGCATAGCCCTCTCCATTGCCCTTTGGGTGACTGTAAGATTTCTGATGAGGCCCATAGCGACCACCTCTCAGAGCCATAAGTCATCACTGGCAACACACACTGGTCATAGACTTTCGTCTTGAGACACTGTGGTAAGTTAGACGAGAAGATACCGCGCAACTTCCCAAACGCTGCCCAGCCGAGTCGGATTCGACGGTTGACCTCTTTCTCGAAGTTGGCCCTACCCAACTGGATCGTTTGTCCCAGGTAGACATAGTCGCCCACAACTTCGAGTGTATAGTCTCCGACCTTAATAGGAGTGGGTGTAACATAGGCATTCATCATCACTTTGGTTTTCTAGATTAGAATAATTAACATTGTATAGAAGTTGAATAAAACATTGCATTTAAATTAACAGGGTAGAGTGTGGAGTGTGCCACTCACCCCGAGTGTACGTGAGGGGTGTGGGTGTGGGGGGTGAGTGGGTGTGTAGTGTATAATGTTAGTGATTAGCAATTCAAGTTACGCTTCCAATTAGGTTTTCTATTTCCTGATAAATTAAACCGTCCAGCCACTGTGTAACCCTTTTCTTGAATTGGAAGTTGGTTAGGTGTTTAAGGTGTTTCATACCCATATCTTTACCGATTTTGTTGTAAAGTCTTGGTGCAAGATAGAAACAGTGCCTGCCAGCGAAGACGCTCTCAGTTCTTTCAACTGGGCACCCGTCCCTCCGCCCGGACGAGATTGGCAACCCAGGTACAACGTATCGGTGGTAACGGCGCAGACATTCGAATATAAAGATCTTACGAACGCTAAGAACTTTGGTGTTTTCGTAAACTATAGTGGTGAGCGTCCGGAATCCTAGAGATAAAAGAATCTTCAGGGCAGCACGCTGTGCCCGTTCCACCTCAATCATACGGGTACTACCAGTGCCTCCCCAGGCGCAGACAGCGTAACCCAGGATACAGTGACAGAGGGCTTTATATGTTTGCATCATAAGTTTGGAGCTGGCAACAAGTCTCAGGGTTTTAAAATATAAATCAGTTTGCGCTGTGCCTGAGACATGTTGTGTCCATTTGAGGTTCTCGTCAACGGTAACTCCCAGATATTTAATGCAATTTGATCTAACCAGCTCAGGACATTTTGTGTCTTATAGTCTTTGTACGTACTCTCGTTACGTCATTCAACTTATTTGACAAGCTGCTGTATGCAGTGTGTATACATTTTGTCAAAATTAGTCCTTATACAAGTTCTGATCTTACTAATAGTCGTTTTGGAATTCCACAAGATAGTATTTTAGGTCCTACATTGTTTTTAGTCTACATAAATGACCTATGTAGCCTGCCACTGCAAAATGGTGTCATAATGTCATATGCTGATGACACCGCTCTATTGTTCGCAGCCAAATCATGAGCTGAGGTTTATGAACATGCTCAGAATGGCTTTAATATGGTGTCTAATTGGCTCAAAAATAATCTTCTAACACTGAATTCAGATAAAACCAAATACATTTTATTTACAATGAGGAATACTAACACACCGCTTACTAACCTAAATATTTACGCGCATAACTGTAACACGTACGCTGACACTGCATGTTCTTGCCCCACTTTAGTTAAAGCTGACAATTTGAAATATCTAGGTGTCACTATTGATTCCAATTTAAATTTCCGTAAACATATCGAGTTACTATGTACTAGAGTGCGCAAATTAATATATGTTTTTAAAAATTTACGTAACATAGCTGACTTTAAATTAATTAAGCAGATTTATTTAGCGTTGTGTCAATCCATTCTTACCTACTGTATAACTTCCTGGGGTGGCGCGGCTAATTCAATTTTACTCCCCCTAGAACGTGCTCAAAGAGCAATTCTAAAGGTTGCTACCTTTTGCCCTTTTCGATTTCCGACACAGCAGCTCTACAAAGCATGTAATGTTCTTACAGTACGCCAATTATTTATTTTTCACACAATACTGCAACAGCACATTGCACTTCCCTATGATCTAGTTCCTTCCGACAAGAGACAGAAGGATCTGGTATGCACAATGCCACAGACCTACTTTTATTAATGGGTTTTATGTATTTTTAGGACCTTTTCTGTATAATAGACTCAACAAGTTACTCGATGTTTATAGCTTAACATATAAAAAATGTTGCTTTACCTCAACAGATTATTTAGGGACACGCAATTACAAAGATACAGAAAAACTTCTAGAAATTGTTGTTTGATTATGATATAACCTCATATCTACTTGTACATACTTAAATTATTTACTTTTTTTTATTTTTTTTGTGTTTTGTACCAATTTATGTATTTTTGTGTTTGTTAATAGGCTAATTTTATTTAATAATTTTATTGACCCAATTATTGCTTTATGAAAAGTGATGGCCTGAAACACAGATTTGAAAGAACCTATATCAGGCAGGTCCCTACCAAAAATAGAAATTCTTGTATATAATCTTGCAGTTGTAATAAAATATTGTTGTTATAGTTTACATATAAGCACTATTTATACCATTGTTTTAGAAATAATACTACTGCACCTAATGTACATTTCTGTGAACGTATTTACTTTTTAATAAATTATTATTAAATATTTATTATTTTAAATTCATTGTACGTATTCACGATACGCCACTAGACTAATTCGTTATCAGCCGTGCTCACGTCACGGAGTATAACTATGTTGATGCAAGAACTTAATGAATTATTATTAATTTACAATCGTAGTGAGGACCTATATTACACTTACATGTCGAATTTAACACCTAATCCTTATTACCATCACGATAAAGTCCAATATCCAACAAAATAAAAAGTTACCTTAAATGAAAGTAGACAGTAAAAAATATCGCAAAACGATAGGACGAATAAAAAGCATATATTAAACATTAGTAAAGGAACAATTCCACTGTCCACAATTCCGGATCCGGTATTGTGGACATAAACACGTATACGAATCAGCTCCGACAAAATAAATCACAATTGCTAGTAAAACCAGTTATATAACCATTAAACTGTGAAAACATCTGATGAAACCCACTATAGCTTCAAATTACGAAGTAATCTCAACAGAAAATAGTGTATATAGTGAAATCAAGAACATTTCTTTAAAGTTAACCTACAAAAAAGTGCGTCCATCTGTCACAAAAATAGTGCCAACATAATTACATTGAATGAGTGAATGAAAGAACTTGTATTTTGACAGTTCTTGTTCTAGTGTTGCCAGTAAAAACATTATAAATTCTACCAAAATATGGATCAAAATATGGAATTGCTGCTAACTAAACTGGACGAGAAGCTGAACCAACAAACTTTGACAATAACCACCAATGTCACCAATAACGTCATGCAAGCACTCGACGAGAAAATTAAAACAATTTTGGAAGAAAACAAAACCTTAAAAACGAAAATAACAAACCTTGAACAGAAAATAGAATTTATGGAAAAGGAAAAGAGAAAGAACAACCTAGTATTTTTCGGTGTAGAAGAGAAACAGAAAACAGAATGTGAATTAGTAGACTATTTGAAAGAAATAATAGTGGATACGGGCGTACACCTGGACAGTCAAGAGATAGCCAAAATTTATAGAATTGGGCAGCGCTCAAATAAAAATCGACCGGTAGTGGTCTCATTGACAACAACATGGAAGAAACATCTTATTCAGAAGAACAAATCAAACCTGCCCCAAGGCATCAATCTTAAAGAAGACTTTCCAAAAGAGGTTCTAGAAACCCGCAAAAAACTACAACCAATGCTGGAAGAAGAAAGAAAGAAGGGAAATTTAGCATATCTGAAATACGATAAGTTAGTAGTAAAAAACTCAAAAGATTCTAACCGAGAGAAAAGGAAAATAGACAAGGTAGAATCACCAGAAACAATTTCAACAAACACCAGGAAGAAACAGATTACCGACAAACGTATTGATAAGCCATCTTCAAACAATACACAAGGAATAGTAAAACCAAGCATACTCAATTACGTGGCACGAGGTAGAGCATCATCGGTGTCTGAGCCAAAAACCTTAAAAAACTAAAAACTGCCTCCCTCAACTGGAATCCGGATAAGACAAATCAAACAACACAACAAAATAATATAAAAACAATCAGCACCCCAAGCCGGCTGGTCACCGTGGGGGAAGAAGACCGTTACCCTCCAAAATATTTACCCCAGAAACAAACACAAGTGTTCCAGACAACAAATCGCCAACATAACAACATATTACATATTGCTACCTTTAATGCGCTTACCCTGAAAAGCACAGAAAGCTTGTCAGAGTTGATTATGGCATTGGAAAGAATAAATTGGTCAATAATTGGATTAAGCGAAGTTCGACGCCTAGGCGAGAACATAGAAGATCATGGAGACTTTATTTTCTACTACAAAGGAGATACACCTGGACAATTCGGAACAGGGTTCTTGGTCAAGAAAGAATTGAGCACACATATCGATGAATTTATTGGCATATCTGAACGTATTGTCATACTTAACCTGAAACTACACAGAAGGGAAATGTGGTCGATTATACAAATTTACTCTCCAACTGAGCAATCCAGTAATGCAGAAATTGACACTTTCTATGCTATGTTAACAGGCGCAATCAAAGAACATACCTACAATAACCTAATAGTGATGGGTGATTTTAATGCAAGAACGGGATGTAGAGAAGACGGAGAAGCGATGATATTGGGTCCATACTGTTCAGGAAAAAGGACAAGAAATGGCGAAAAATTTATACAAATGGCATACGAGAACAACTTAAAAATACTTAATAGTATGTACAAAAGGCGTGACAACAAAAGATGGACATGGATATCCCCCGACGGGCGTTACAAAAATGAAATAGACTACATCCTCACCAACAAAAGCAAGCTTTTTCAGGATTGCGGAGTTGTTAACAATCTCAACTTCAACAGCAACCACAGAATGGTTAGAGCCAAATTACTACACACCGATTCAACAAAGAAAACTAGACCATTTAAGGTAAAATCAACTAAAACTATAATACCTGAAGCCACTAACAGATTAGAAAAGGAACTAATAAACTTTATAGAAAATACAAAAGAACTAAATATCCAACACAAATATAACATGTTTGAAGAGCTAATGAAAACAAAGAAAACAACGGGAACAGCAAAGGAAAAGAAAACAGTAAAATGGCTAACAGACGATACGAAAGAAATGTTAAAAACCAGAGATGAACTAATTTCTACGACTGGAAAGACAAGGATAACTAGAACAAAAATAAGGGAAATAAGCAAAAGTATAAAATTAAACATGAGAAAGGACCGGCAAAGATACAGACTTGAAATACTGGAAAGATGTATTCAGAAAACTGGAGGCACCAAAAGAGCAATTAAACAACTAAAAGAAAAAACAGACTGGATACCTAATCTCTACGACAAAAATATGAAACATAAAACAAGACGCCCTGAAATTATGTCAATAGCCACTAACTTTTTCCGGGACTTATACTCAAAGAAAAACTATAGTAAACCGAACATATTAGCAGGGGAAGAAGAAGTACCAGACATAATAAATGCAGAGGTGGAAAAAGCTATTATATCTCAAAAGAAAGACAGAGCTCCCGGGTCAGACGGTATCAATAACGAATTCCTCATAGCAAACATAGAACACCTTGTACCAACCCTTACGGACATTTTCAACGAAGTTTTGCACAGTGAAACTATACCCGAGCAATGGTCAACATCAACCATAACACTACTACACAAAAAGGGAGACAAAAACAACATAAACAACTACAGACCTATTAGTCTAATGTCGAATATCTACAAGGTATTCGCTAAGATACTTCTCAATAGAATAACCCGGACTTTAGATGACAACCAACCGAGAGAACAGGCCGGATTCAGGAGTGGGTACTCAACATTGGACCACATCCACGTAGTAAAACAATTATTTGAAAAGGGCAGAGAGTTCAACTTAACATTCTTCTGCTGCTTTGTGGATTACAGCAAAGCCTTTGACTCATTAGAACATGAAGCGATTTGGCAAGCACTCAGAAACCAAGGTGTAGAATGTAAATACATCAGAATTCTCAAACACATCTATGAAAACAGCAAAGCCAGAATCAAGCTAGAAAAGCAAGGTAAGGAAATAAGAATAGAAAGAGGTGTACGTCAGGGCGACCCAGTATCACCTAAACTGTTCACTGCTGTCCTGGAAGAGGTGTTCCGGCAATTGGATTGGGAGAAATGTGGACTGATTATTAATGGCGAATACCTGTCGCATTTGCGATTTGCAGATGATTTGATCATCATCTCTCAATCAAGCGCAGAGTTAAGAGCTATGCTGAATGATCTGGATAGAGAAAGTCGGAAAGTGGGATTAATCATGAATACAGAAAAAACCAAGGCCATGACAAACGGGAACCAAGAACCAATCCACGTGAACAACAACACAATTGATTATGTAGATGAATACACCTATCTCGGTCAAACAATCTCGCCAATGGACCTTACCTCTAAGGAAATCAACAGGCGTATAGGTAATGCATGGAAACAATACTGGAGTTTAAAAGAAGTTATGAAAAACCCTGAAATGAGCATGAATGTCAAACGTAAACTTTTCGATACTTGCGTACTGCCTGTCCTTACATATGGCTGCCAAACCTGGGCGTTGAATAAAACTCATATCCATAAACTTGAAACATGCCAAAACGCAATGGAAAGAAGCATGATGGGGAAGAGACTTTCTGATAGAGTAAGAACCACCATCATAAAGAATTGTACAAGAACAAAAGATGTCACAGTAACTATCAGAAAGTTGAAATGGAGATGGACAGGACACACAATCAGAGGAAAAGAGAAATGGTCTAAATCAATAATAAACTGGTTCACAAGGCATATTAAGCGAAAACGAGGAAGGCCACCAAGAAGATGGGTGGATGAATTAAAGATCGTAGCTGGAGGTGGATGGACAACAGTTGCTAAAGATAGAGGAAAATGGAAACAGTTGGAGGAGGCCTTTGCCCATAAAGGCACACAGGCAGGTGTAATAGAACAATGTTTTAATAAATGCATTTGTAAACTTTTTGTATAAGATGTCTGAATAAAGGCTATTATTATTATTATTATTATTATTATTATAAAGGAACAATTAAGACAAAATTAAAGAACATTATACAGGATAGCAAGCAGAACTAAATATGTACATAAGATTAAACCATAACAGTATAATAATAATATATATAAGTAGTATGTATGTGCGTAAGGTGGTGCATTGTGATTTAAAAGAGCGTCTCTCGCCATTAAACGTAAAAGTTTGGCGAGTTTAGAATTAAGTAACACCTCTGTATTAAAATATAATTAAATAAAAAAAACACAAATTCGTTCATAGTTTCATATAGACGCACCAATATTTGGCTACGATGTTCAAATTAGGAACCGCAAAAGATGTGTAATACTAACCTTCCTCATCCTTACTTGTTGATGATGAAACACATAGTTTTCGCTCCAAACGCTTTATCTTTCGACGAATTTTTGAATTAATACGTTCCCGTTTTCGTTTTCCCATAATAACACGTTTTTTACACATAACTTTTCCACTAAACACACAATTTTTTAACTAAAATTATATTTTTGCAAAACGCACGATGTTACGACGCCCGTACATAAAAAAGGAATGAAGTTATGTGAAGATGCCGCTGCAGTCGGCGGATGTAGAACAAATTTGAGTTTTATAATTTAATTTTTATTTCCACAGCTCTAAAAATTATGTGCGACGCCTAGTACATTGAAGTGAAACTACATAGTAATTATTAAATCTTGAGGATGTAACGTCGTAAGTATAACAAGATTTTTATCTTCCTCTTCTTTCGTGTCGGTTAACTCAAACTATAGTCTCAAACATTCAGATTTTGTCCGACCAGTATGTATGCAGCTCTATATTTCTATGGCAATCTCATTTATTCCATGTTATAAGGTAAGTAAGGTACTCCATGTTATAAGGTAAGTAAGGTATATTCATAAATTAATAGGGAGCCCTCTATCAAATTTATTAAGTTTCTGGGTCTCTTATTTTTACATTATGTTAAAAACACATTTCCACCTTCTCTTCTATTTATATGTTAATACTTTAATTTAAACAGATAACACTGTCAGGAAGAGTGACTTTTAAAATTATACGAAATAAATATTAATCAAAGTTTTTATTCCATTTATTAGTGTTTCCACATAATTCTAAAAAAGTACACAAACACAGAATAATAATTTTCGCACGGAAAATCCAGAACTTAATAAAAATACGTGTGTACCTTTAAAACAAAATTATACAAAGATACATTTTCACTTATCCAAAACACAAAACCTCGCTAGCAATTGAGAAGGATTCATTTTCATCATTGATATTAACGATTCGCACATCAGTAATGGGCAAACGGTTTATTTTTTTGCTTTTCAACTCTATGTAAGAAGTCTGCTGGCCAGATCTCTCCCCCTGAAACAATTATTTTTAGATTACTGATTTGAATAGCAGAATGCGTTACCCTCTCACAGAGAGTAGGCCTGTGTCCCAGCAGTGGGAACATGATGATGATGATGATGATGCGCTACCCTAATCGCGTAGAATTAATCTCTAAGGTCCATTTCCGTGAAAAACTTAACTCAAATTTAGTTGCTAACACAAAGTTAAATTAATAAATGTCATACAAAAATGACATAATTACACGGGGTTAGCTACTAACTCGGGATTAGTAAGATGACTTAAGTGGCAGGTTCACCGACGTAACGCCTGCCCGTGTTCCCGCCATAAGCGGCGCATGAGGACACCGTGGAGTTTTAGTGTGTTGAAGTTCTACATAACTGGCTATCTCCTCCAGTATGCATGAGGATTGGTTCTCGAAAAAAAAAGTATGCAAGGAGGTCTAAATAGGAGCATAAAACATCCAATCATCAAGCAAGCACGAGCCTAAAGATTTAAAAAAAATATGAAAAAGCTCACTGTCCGTGTCTGCCCACGTCATTTCGTTTTCTTCGCTAACTTCTTCTAATCCATGCAACGGATTTTAACACTGTTTCCGTTACTAGAGAGAGTGGTAAACGCACTATTTTAAACTATAAGCTATCTTTATGCCAAACTTCATATGGTACCGCTCAGCCGTACTGGCGTGATTGAGTAATAAATAACCCATCCATCCAAAAAACTTAAAATATTATGCTAGTTTTAGCCCGTGACTTCGTTTGCGTAGCAGAATTTACGCCTCCCTTTCCATCCTTGATGAGAATTTCCGGCATAAAAACTATCCTATGTCCTTCTTAGGGTCTCAAACTATCTCCAAACTATCTAAATCCATTGGATTGGACTACAATGTTAAATTCGCAAAATGTTGAATCCCAAAATATTGAATTCGTAAAAAGTTGAATTCTCTGGACCCAAACGGCTAAAGCCTGAAAAGGTATCAAACAGACAGATAGACAGATATTAGTAACAACAGACATAATATTAGTAACGATAAGTAGGATAGTAGTTACAATGTACTTTGTGAAAGTAATTATATCTTACCGTACATCCATCGGTAGCAGATGGTACAGAATAAAACAACGGAGATTTGCTAGTTGGTTTGGATGCAATCAAAACGTCATTCCAAGCCAACAGCTGCACAACTGAAGACAAGTTGAAACTTTGACGATTTTCATTCAGGCAACTGTATTTTAGCGTTTGACGTACGTAGTTTGAACGTTCCTGAAGCCAAGTTATTTGCTGTGCAGTTAACTGTAACAAAATATATGAACTAATATTAGTATAAAGATATTGTGATTGAAACTTATTTGGTAAAGTATAGGAAGAAGGACGTAATTACATAATGCCCGTTCCCACTAATACTTGGATACACATACATTTTATGCCTAAGTAAGTGTGAGTATGTAAGCGGCGGCGCGGAGTATAAAGCAAGACTTTGAGAAGATATCACGTCCCTATTTAGAGAAAAATATTAATATGTAATTTGAAAACTCCTTTCTCTCGCCTACTGCGCTGTGACCGACGGGATAAATAATCATTTAAAATTCCGAACGCGACATAACACCGCAGACGGCAGTGGCAGGTACCAGTTCCGAAAGTGCGCTAGAGGTATTGATAAATTAAATTTATTTTGTAATTCGGTAAAACAACGTCAATATTATGGGTATGACAAAGAAACCCAGCATTTTTCTGAAATAAAAGTAAGCTAGCGGCTAGCTGGCTCAAAATGGTGAAGGCATGTTTAATGCCCAATAAACATTCGAGCACGTGACATCTTCCAATCCGCACTGGGACCGAGTGATAGATTGCAGTACACTGCTCGCTCACTGAAATAAGGCCCGTGTAGCAGTTGTTCACGATCAAATACATAAATAAAAATTCGATCAAAATAACTTACTCCGTATAAATCTCTCATTATATCAATTCCATGGCCACTTAACAAAAATTCTTCTGTTCCGAACTTTATAAAATTAAAATTACTATCCGATTTTTTTATACATGTCTCTTGGGTCGTCATATTGCAGTATGCTTCAAATCTAATCGATTTCGGTCCCATATAATAAAATCCTGTAAAAACAATTATATCGTTAAGTCAAAAACTTTATCAGGTGCCGCTTTCTGGAAGATACATTTCACAAAACTGTACTTCAAATTCGAAATTGGGTTTCTTTTTTTTTTTTTTTATTATAGATAGGCTCGCGCTTGACCACTTACTCACCTGATGGTAAGCGATGATGTGGTCGACGGTGTAACACGCTTGCCTAGAAGTAACCTATTCACTCTTGACTTAAAGACCCAGAGGTTGTAGCATTTTGCTTCATTTGAGTAGTTTTTAATTTCTACAATATAAAAATTATGGGACATACAGAAAAAGCTCCTTACCGGTGCTAACTCCAGGTGGCGCATATTTACAAGTAACCGTTGATGGTGAATCTTTTGTTCCGAAATCTAGAGGATCGTCTTCGTATGCCTGTGTTCCAACTATCTCAAAAAAGAATGTTAAAGTATCATGGACATCAATTAATAAAATAAATTATCTTTAACATTACAATTATCCATAATGCTCGGGATACACGAGGTAAGTTGTTAGAACTAGAAACCAGCATCCCAAATACATTACTTTTTGAGAGTTCAAATACGCGTACGGTCCAATCGGTCATGCTTCGTATGTTTAAAAAACCGTCTTCTTGACAGTGGTAGAGTAAACACGCAATGAATACTTTTGAATTGTCAAGTTTGCGATCGAGTTCATCAATTTATGTGTTCCACAATTAGGATGCAGTAACATCTTGGCTTGGAATAGTATGCTGGAGCTGTTAACACAATAAATATTATTTGATTTTATTCGAACAAAAATATAACTTCGTTGGTTTTAGCTTAGGTGTAGTCTACAAATTTGAATAGTTCAGTAACACGAAGTCAAAGTGACTAGCTTGCATGTTTACCACAGATTTTTGCTATCCAAATGTGAAATACAACCGTCGTGCAGCCCGAGCATTTGGTGACGCTCTAGCGATTCTAATCTGCCTAGCCTTTTTCCCTATGATGGTGGGGTTGGCTTCTAGCCTTACCAGCCGGATTCAGCTGAGTACCTACCAGTATTTCACACAATTACGATTCTCAAGAGAAATTATTGTTAATCAAATCAATGAATAGAAAAAAAATGTATTTTACATTAACCTATTAATTGAAAAACTAAGTATAAGGATGTATGTACTATAAGAATCAATTAGTAGTTAATGTTGTTAGATAATGATTGTATTATTGATTTTGTTATCTACCCTTTCTTAAGTGATGATTTTGTGTTATGCTCTGATTTTTTATTTCATAGACGAAAATGGTGAAGGCATGTTTAATGCCCAATAACCAAACATTCGGGCACGTGACATCTTCCAATCCGCACTGGGACCGAGCGATAGATTGCAGTACACTGCTCGCTCACTGAAATAAGGCCCGTTACGTCCTTAAGTCCGGTAAGGACTGACATTTGGGGGGTTGTCACTTTATCGTTACATAAAAATAGTGTCGCATCCATCCATGACTATCCTGAGTGATCGAAAATCGAATAAGATCGAAAATGGATTTTTTTTACGGCAAAAAATTACATTTGTTAAGAAACTATCGGCCCGTATTTAGTTTCAACTGATTAACGTCAGACTTAATTTTTTCGATCGCATTTATTTTACTGTTGATTTCATATTTAACACAATAAAAGTGTATGTACTATGTGTATGAATACTGTTAAATTTAAATATATAACGTTTTTATTCATAAAACATTTATTTACACCCATTAGTAAAATTAAATTGAGAAGTAATGTCACATCATGCTCAACAATAAGTGCTTCGATGAATCACTTATTGTTGAGCTTTACCTACAACACTATGGACCGCGTTTGCAACATTAAACAAAATAAGGCCATTGGCAGCTGCCAATTTAGTCTACGACATTAAAAATCACAGAATAGTCACCACTGCGCTTGCTAGTAGTCAGTTGGCATTTAGTTTTAAATGTCAGTCAGTTCATAACTAGAACGTAACCACATCAGTCACAATGTGGTTACGTTCTAGTTATCCTAACCTTGCAACCTAATATTAACGTTGACATAGAGTAAACGTCAGTTCCTAACATTACCGTATTTCAATCAAGTGTCTCCCATACACCTAACTTCAACCCCACCGCAAGTTGATGTCTATCCCTTTAAAATAAATCTTTGTTGAAATTCAAAACTTTTTAGAACACACTTGGCTTACAGTATGGGTTAAAAAGTGGTGGGGCCTCCACAGGACTTGCACCCTTGTAGCTAAATGCAAAATGCTTACTTTTTAGTTTGGTTTCCGCACAATCACAAATTCCCATTAATCCAGGTGGTCCTGCAGGACCAGGTGACCCTCGCAATCCTGGGGCTCCCTAAAGAAAGTAAGTATAAGACTCAATAATAATAGTCACTAATGCTACTGGTACAGTGTCACACACAAAATGAAAGGTACTCTTTGTGATCTCTCACGCAAACAACCTAAAAAAAAAAAACGAGTGTAAGTACCCTTAGAATTTCAGTACTTATATATCTGCCTAGCCTTTTTCCAACTATGTTGGGGTCGGCTTCCAGTCTTGCCGGATTCAGCTGAGTACCAGTGTTTTAGATGGAGTGACTGTCTATCTGACCTCCACAACCCAGTAACTGGGTAACACGTTACTGCTTGGCTAGACTGCTGTCAGATCTCAAGCTTCTGACTACTCGTAACGACTGTCAAAGATCTTCAAATGACAGCCGGGACCAACGGCTTAACGTGCTTTCTGAGGCACGTTAGAATTTCAGTAATTATCGGTATTATTTGATTATTGTTGTGTGCCTTTTGCGCCAAATAAACAAATTTTCTTTCTTCTTTTTCTTTCTTTCCTTAAATAATTTCTGGATACAATGAAATGTCAGGAAAGTAAATGCCAAATTGATACATCATTTTGTCAGCAAATGCATTAGAGATTTAATTCGACTACAAAACAAAACTATATTTGTAGTTAAACACTCAATCATCACAACTCGGCAAAACATATTCAGTTTCTTTTTTGAAAACGTTTGTTTTTCCGCAGTCGAACAAAAACTCTTTTCAATTTACTGACAAAATGCAAATACTTTTGGAGTTACTTTTCTCAACATATTTTTGTTTACAAATTTTATCTGAAATTCCAATGACTGGAATGGAAAATTAAAATCCAAAACTGTAGGGTATCAGAATGTTTTTCGTTTTTAATACTTAAATAAAAACACTAGAATTAGTTCAAACTCGTTTTATCTACTATACTATATTTTAAAAAGCGGTTTTTGAATTTTGTTTATAAAAAACAATAGTAGGTAAATGCGCAAAAAATGGTATCTACCAAAGACACCGACTTCCGAAACTAAAATTATTTTTCACTTTGTAGTTTTCTTATTTGGAAGTCGGTAGTATTTTTATGTAAAAAAGTTTTTTATTAACATTCAGGTAGGGTGGCAGTGGTTTGTAAACCTTACTTTTTAAGTAGCCCCATTAATGAAAACCATTGTAGTGCCTATTGTGAAGAACAGGACCGGGAATATCTCGGACAAGCTTGCTTCTCACTCACTTCTTACTTTTCTTCTGCTTGTCAAAGCTTTTAAACGGATATATGTGGGTCAGTCACACCAAAAGATCACTGGATGTCTTGCGCTTCCAGTATAACAACATCTTCAGGATGATGTTGGGGCTGCCTCGCTTCTGTAGTGCATCGGGGATGTTTGCCTTGTATCTCACGGATAGCTTTCATGCATGCATGCATATCCACAAGGAAAATGTATCCCTGATCTGCAGAATGCGTGGCAGCTGCAACGGAATTTTTAAGACTGTAAATGATAGGATCTCCTCTCTGCTATGGAGATCCTTTATTAAGCGAATAATTTGAATGTGTTTTATATTTTATGTTATTGTATTTTTTGTATTATCGAATTGTACGGATTGAGTAATCCGATATAAATGAAAAAGAAATCAATAGGAAAACATCAGATAGTTACAGGATAAATGAGTATCAAGAGTGGCGGTTGCGCATTTACAAACTATTGTTTTTCATAAAGAAAATACACAAACTGCTCCTTAATTAATAATTCTTATTTGTTTTAGTATCAAAAACGAAATACATTCTGAGAAATCCTGAAGCTTAAAATTGATCATTATAAATTTTAATGTACATAGGTTACACTATAAAATGCTTACCGGTAATCCTGCTTGACCAATCAACATCGGTCCCTATGACAAAATATAATGATTAGTGATTTATCAGATTTTTTTTAATGGATGTTATTGTTTAGTTTCGTTTATGAAATAATAGCATATTGTTTTTGCAAATCATATTTTATTCATTCTATTTCGATTTTTTTAAATATCCAATGATGATAAAAAAACAGCAGGATAAACAAGCAAGACTCGTACACAATTGCGACGCTATAATTCGACGACAAATTTTCATAGTTGTATAATGGAAACGGGTAATTTTGTAGTCATATTTTAAAAACTGCTTTTCTCCATGGAAATGAACAACTTTTTTCATGGAAACCCAATAAAATCTCAAAAAAGATTGTGTCCCCCGTTACTAATTTTGATCAACTATTGATAAATTTGTATGGGAAGTTACTTTGTTTGGGAATTGACTATAACTTTCTTGACGAAAGTTGATAATTTCCATGGGAAAAGCACAATGTACCTATTTACACATAGAACAATTTCTTTAAAAGTGGTTGTCGCATTTTAGAATAAATTACACATATATTACAATAAATTACAGATATATTTTGCAACAACTAGTACCACTTTTTACGCAAAATCAGTGCGAATATGTAAAGTTTCGTCGTCCCATCGTTTGTCGGGCAAATAATCATTCGCACTAATGTACATCAAGCTGAAGTGCTGTTGCACCACTGATGGTTGACATATCATGCTGTCGTCTTAACATTTGTCGCGACTTTGATGAGTAGTCGTAACGAGTTTATAATTTAATGGTTTCTTAATATTGCAGTTAAAATTATGAAATTCATGGCGATGTCTTGGTATTATCATCTTGGTATTGCCAACACGTCATACCATATTAGTGAATGAATATTTCAAATCAGTTAATTCCCTAGTACCAAAGCATATCTCAAGCGATATATGTAATTTTGAAGACATACCGGTTCTCCTTTTTGGCCGGGCAATCCCTGAAGAATAAAAAAACAATGCAAAGTGATTAAAGCTGATGAAAAACTAATAACACGTCTCTATCTCGTACTGAACTGTTTCAGAGCATTTCGCTTATTATTTTTTTTTCAAATATTATAAAAGTAAAACTCACTCGCGCTCCCCAATCTCCCTTGAAACCTTTTGGACCTGGAAATCCTCGTGGACCCTGAAATTTTTAAACTCGTTATGAAAAATTAAATAAATACCGCTACCGATAGCTAGGGCTAAAGCTGAAGTCTCATTAGTGCGTTGCGTTGCGTCGTCGCATCAGATCAATGCATTGTATCGTCGTAACACAAGAGGGCGACGTATACTGATCATAGACTTTTGACTTGAGACACTGCGGTAAATTACAAATTTTGGAACATTACTTAACTGCAACTTAAATTAATAAAATAAAACAACTATCGAATTCATTTCCTGTTTTTTAAAAAAGAGTATGCACGATTTTTATAGGTAAAAAAAAATGTAATCCTCTTATCTTCGTTTGAACGACGTTAGTAAGCGTGGAAGCTTCCAAGCTAAGCTGAATTTACATACAAGTTTTAATAATTAGAACTAACAAGGTAGATTAAAAAAACAATTTTATAGCTTTTCATAGGGGTTCCCTTTTTTTCGCATACATTTCTTTTTCCTAATATACTTTGGCATAACTGTTTTGGCATAATTTATTTTACCATAATAATTCTTTGCCATATTTTTTTTGCCATACTGTTTATGTTGGCATAATTATCTTAAAGGCTAATTTGTTTTGGCATAATTTTAATTCGCATAATGTTACTAGCCCTAATGACTATTAGCATAATAGTATTAAAGCAAAAAACATAATAGGAATAACGGAAACAAATTTGAGTTATTTTTACGTATTTTATTTTGAATTTTAATGCAAATGATTTTTTATATATAATATTCATTTCATTTTTTTTTATGTAACGTTGCCCCACACTAGGAATTTCTTATAACTGTCGGATATTATGTAACTGTCATGTATTACAAATTATTAATTAATAGTCATGCATCTGACAATAATCACTATTTGACAAGGTAGGCGTGTTTTTAATTTTTTTAGGTTAATATTTTTAGCAATTGCTTGTAAATATGCAAGTTTCGAAGTATATTTTTTTTTTACCTGTCAAAAAAAACTGTACCTCCCCCCCCTGTAACTTCTAAAATAAGAGAATGATAAAACTAAAAAAAATATATGATGTACATTACTATGTAAACTTCCACCGAAAATTGGTTTGAACAAGATCTAGTAAGTAGTTTTTTTTAATACGTCTTAAATCGTAAACCGCAATTTTCCAAGTACGCAATCCTTCGTGCGCGAGTCCGACTCGTACTTGGCCGGTTTTTAATGTTAACACTGTTGGCACACAGGCCTCCACTCTGTGAAAAGGAATGGGTCTTACTCCACCACGCGGGCCCGGTGCGGGTTGGTGGATGTCACATGACTTCCAATGTTTGGTTCTAGGACATGCCGGTTCCCTTATGATATTTTCCTTCACCGTTTTGAGAGCATTGGTGATGAAATAATTTACACAAAGTATGTAAAGTGCCTGCCTAGGATTGAACCCACGACCTACGACACGTAAGTCACAGCCGTTACCACTAGACCATCACAGCTCTAAATTTTAACAAAACAATATCTATATTAACATTAGTAGCGGGTGGGCTATTTACCATTTTTACTGTTTGTTGCGAGTTTCCGATATTTCGGTGCTGTTGCAAGCACCATGATCACGGATAAACAGAAGTTATTGCGACGAAGAAACTCGCAACAAACAGTAAACATGCACAACATAACTGCAAATAAACTCGCAACAAACAGTAAACACGGTAAATATCCCGCTTCTAATGTTAATGTTAGTGACCATGACACTTTCAAAACTTATAATATCTATATTTTCCTTATATTATGTACCTGAACATACTACATTATACTTACTGGATATCCTTGCTGTCCCTTAGGTCCTTGAACACCTTTAGCCTAAAAAAAAAAAGTATTGTGAAATAAATCATTAGTTTCTACGTAATATCCAGGTCTGCGACAATCACACACCAACCAGTCATAGGACCGACCCATAATTAGGGGATAAGGCGGATATTATATGGCGCAGGCTTGTGTACCCAAATCAATCAATCTGGCTAGCCTTTGTTAACATACAATGTAATACCTGCCTTATTTGATACACCGCTAAATGGTGTTTATCTGTGGTTAGCAACACTAGTAGAAATAAGATTATGTTGTCTGTGTATATTCTCTTGTGAACCGTTATTTATGGTCACTATACATCGAGCTAATAAAAGTTATAATTAGAAAACTAACTCCGAGTTTCCCACCTTAAAAATACAAATTGTCAAGCACGCGTTATCTGCTGTGATTGGCTGTTGAAAATTCATTCAACCAATCAAAGCAGATAACGCGTGCTTGACAATTTGTCACATTAATTCTGCGATAATTCAAAGGTGGGAAATTAATTATTTAACATTAATTTGACCCGGCCCTAGACTTTTGCTTCCAAATAAATCTTACAAAAGCCTTATCCAAAATATATTTTTGCTTACCGAATTCAGCTGTACCTGTACCCTGCATGGATCGACTGCCTATCTGCCCTCCACAACTCAGTTACTCGGTAGTACGACATACCTTGAAACATTTCAGCCTTCGACCACCCTTGCCGACTGTCAAACTGAAAGGCTTAACGCTTTATGTGTATTTAGGTACGGAGAAGTTTCGGTATTTTAGGTATACCGTAGGCGCGGGCTTGCGGATGGCGAATAATGGGTAGCTCGCTGTTCGATAAGGACCAGGCCCCAGTCTACGGCGCGTAGTGTTCCACGTGCGCCTTAAAGAGATGTCAGCAAAACTGACGGGGTCCGCTAGCGCCGATGCTTGGCTGGGTCGCGGATTAATTTGAAAGAGAGTTACCGCATTGAATGATTTCCCACGCAAAAAAAAGTGTTTTGTACCCTATCCACGGACCAAACTTGGCAAGCAAAGTTTAACCTAGACGATTATCCCGCGTGCGGATTTTATTATTTAGTCACGAGTTCCTCCAACCAAAACTTGACTTAACTAACTATAAGGAAATAAAACTATTCTTCTTATTTTAAATCTTACACAGCAATCTAGGGTAAGGGGTTTCGAAGCTATTCATTGTGATATTAACAAAAGTATTCAGAGGCTCTCTAGACTGTAATGTAAGGTAAACTATAAAACTATGATATTATAAATATACGGTAGGCCGACCACGTACTTCAGTCAATAAAATATAATTGTGCGAACTGTAGTAGTCACAGCGGATCTTTGTGTCTCGAAAGTTAGCTGCAAGACCCTGCGCAGTAGCTATTTTTGTGTTAATGTTGAAGAAGAAGGTAGCATTGTATAACTGCTTCTTTTACTCGCATAAGTTTGTCGCATCGTCCTATGGGCCGGCCAACTTCAGAGACACAAAGATCCGCTGTGACTACTATACACCGTTGTTTTATTCTACATAGACAAAGTGTCAGGGATGGAGGGTGGTCGAAATACCGAAATTTAAGGAGACATTTCATGTGACTTTTTAATAGCGCTTGGCATCTTCATGCATTTCTGACATATTTGCAATCGCTATCGCGACGTTTTCATTGATATAATGGTAGTTGTCTCGAGCCTCAGGGCTTCAATCAAATATTCATCAATCAAAATAAAAATAGTTTACTTATTTCAAATAAACCTTAGAGGTACTTTAGAAATGCGAAACAAAAAAATATATGAATCTAGTTGTACATCATACACATGCATATCTAGAAAAAAAATATTTCTACCGAGCTGATATTTTTTTTTCGAAACGTCATAATTAGGATATTTTACGAAATATACATAAAAAATACTCACATAAATTCGGTTATTAGTGTTTTCATCTTTCGTCGTAGCAGTAGAAGTAGCAGTTTGTAGATTGTCCTTAAATAAGTAATAAGTTTTTTAGCCTAAATAATATTGCAAATTACCAAAATACTTCTTAGATATTCTTAATGCGAAATAAGCATTATAATAAATGATCACCGCCGCCTATGAATATCTGCTACTCCAAAGCCATCAAGTATTCATGTAGTCTTCTTCTAAACGCAAAACTGAATCGTTTCGTACCCCGGCCATGGTCTTCAAATTGGAAGACAATTTTTTTACATGAAAACGTCTGTTTTTACATGAACGCGTCTAGCGTTGAGCGTTTTTGAGCGCAGACGTGTGACGGAATAACTATGCTTTTGTGTGACAAGCAGTGTATATCACACAGAAAAACACTAAAATGCAGAGTTTTAAGTTTTCACTTTTGTTGGTAGTCCCCGTGGTTCTATATATAACTAATCTGACTTACCATGCTCAAAGTGCAGGTAGCTGAAACAAAGATATTGTGAGAAATTATCATTTTGATGAAAACAAACCAAATAAAAAATTTATTTAACGCTATACTACACTTGGTTACGGTAATCTTTGCTCGTTGCTTTCGCTTTCTTATATTCGTATTATAAGTTCCTTTATTGTTATGTCTAGACTTTCTTTAACTAACCTGATGTAAACACAGTTTTAAACTACAATTGGTAAAAAAACAAACAATATGATTAAATTCACCTAGATATAGTGGTAGCATAGTTAAATACAAAGTGCCTTATTTTTTTACCATTTATGGTTAGTTTAAGCACTGATTAGCAGATTTTTAATTCAAATTGAGTAGCGAATTGTGGATGCACCTCGGGGAATATATTGATGTTAGGTTTATGTTTCATTCTATGGAGGATGAGGACTATTACGTTTGAATTTGCCGCTAGGGGCGCTGGTGCAGAATGGGGTCTTCAAAACGACAAATTTCTTTCAATTGTTTTCATTTACAATTTGTTATTGTTGTGAATTATTTCTAAATATGGCAGTGGTGTCCGACCAAAACCGAAACCGAATTTCGGCAACAGTCTCAGTTTCGGCCGAAACGAAACCGAAACTTTCTTCCAAGGATCATGTTTTGAGGGCAAAATAAAGAAAACGTTATTATAGTCAGTCAGTCTTTATTTTTTTATCTTCATAAAAATAAAAAAAATAAAACTCACAACAAACAAAACGAACTGCAAACACAAGCCAGTCACGACATGATTAGGCACGTGGACGCGGCAAAACGTCTTCGTCTCTTACTCGCTTGGATGAAATTTAACAACGTTAACAAATTTAACGATCACAGCACGAGAACTCCCGAATTCAAATTCGGTTTCGGTCGTAATTTCGTCAGATTTGCCGCCGAAACCAAAACTAAACCGAAACTCGTTTTTTTGCAAAAACTCGACTGAAACCGAAACCAGATTAAGATAGGTACGGGTTTTACCAACTACTGCTTTATTAGGATTTTATTTTTCATAAATTCTTATCATTTGGTTTTTAGGGTTCCTTACCCAAAGGGTAAAAACGGGACGCTATTACTAAGACTCCACGATCCGTCTGTCTGTCTCTCCGTCTGTCACCAGGCTGTATCTCATAAACCGTGATAGATAGACAGTTGAAATTGACACAGATGATGTATTTCTGTTGCCGCTATGACAACAAATACTAAAAACTGAATAAAATAAATATTTAAGTAGGGCTCCCATACAACAAACGTGATTTTTTTGCCATTTTTTGTACGATAATGGTACGGAACCCTTCGGATAATGGTTCGTGCGTGAGTCCGACTCACACCTGTCCGGTTTTTTGTTTTAAATGGTGCTGCGCGAAACTGCAGTATACTCGTTTTTAGGGTTCCGAAGTCAACAAGGAACCCTTATGGTTTTGCTTTGTCCGTCTGTCCGTCCACAGCTTAGCTCAGAGAATCTAAGTACTAAAAAGCTTTAATTTGGCATGGATATACATATTAATGATGCCGACACAGTGGTAAAATAAAATAATGAAAGAATATTTTTGTTGGGGTTCCTCCTATAGACGTAAAGTGGGGATATTTTTTCTCTCTCGTTTATCCCATGGTGTGGGGTATCGTTGGATAGGCCATTCAAAAATATTATGGGTTTGATACAACCATTTTTCGATTCAGAGATTTATTTGCGTAAAATCAAGCTTTAAATTGCAAATTTTTGTTAGAGACAAGTGCCGCCCCACCTGCCAGCGAAATGATTGCTCATGGCTATGTGAAAAAAATCACGGCAGTAATAAATATAACGAAATTAAAAGAAAAACTATCACAGATAAATAAGCTTTACAAGTTTATGAGTAATAGTCGACCAACTTATAAAATGTACTTGAACAGTAAAATGTTTGTAGAAATGCCATTGAAAAATTACTTAAATAACGTTGTTAGCTGTGTTAAACAGATAGTAAATATATGCTTATGAACCATGTAAAAATATACAAAAATAAAATCATAACTTCCTAAATAATAATGATTTCTATATTAATAATGTTTAAGCTCGAATAATGCATTGGAGTGGCCGGGGTCCTTGGCAGTACCGGTCCGTAGTCCATACGGCGCATGCGCATGGGGGAGTCTATTTTTTGTTAGTGCAGAAGTATTTTCGACGTTTTGTAATCTAAAGTCAAATTAGATTCGATTGCCAAGCAAATTACGGATTTCATAACTCTTTCTTCAGTTCTTCTTTTGTTCGTCTTTTGTTTTTCTTTTGTCCTTTTTTTATTAGGTTACTTCTAGGCAAGAGTGCTTCACCGTAGACCACATCGTCGCCTACCATCAGGCGAGATAGTGGTCAAACGCGAAATAGATTTAAAAAAAACATCATGCTTTGTGGGCCCGTTTTTAGACGTGTGCCGCTGAAACCGTTTTAATGTTCATGTAACAACAATAAAACCCTCTTCTTAGTCCGGATGATTATGCAACTTCGGCACCCTATTACTGCGTGTGGTCCGACACGCGCTTGGCCGATTTATATTATATTTAATTGCACTTCTACGGCATAAGAAATGATTTTAATTCAAACTTTGCTTCCTTGTGCGTTATAACAACGTTTAACAGCTGTATTTAAGGACCTTATTAGCCAGTGGTAACAACTGTTGAGCACAAAAACGGAAGCCCTCTATAATAGCATATGGTTAGTTTTATAAATAAGTCTGTTTGTCTGACAACGTAATAAATGTATAAGTAATAACAAAAAATGGTAAATTAATAAGTTCATGTAGCACGTAATTATTCTTTTAATTTATTTTCCTCAAAAACATGTATTTTCCTCTTGATAATGTAAAATAATTTTGAAAATATTTTAAAGTTAAATTTATTTTTCCGCTATCGTCTTAGATAACGTTAATTAATATTTATATATTGGTGTTTTTGGATCAGTCGATAAAATAATGATTTTTGGGTTTCCTGTTGTTCTATAGGTATACCTATTAATTAGTCAAATATTCACTATTTTAGCTGCAACGGTTTTATGGTCGACAAAAAAAAAATACCTAACACGTTGTACCAAAGGCCCAGTTTCTTTGATCCGTAGTTAACTCAACAACACAACAAAATATGCTTACCAATGGTTTCAAACACGTTAATTCATCAATTTTTGGCATCACAAATGATCTAATAAGTAGATGAGTAGAGTAGTAGAGTGCTCATTTGATAATTTCTTAGACTAGCAATTGATGAATTAATCCCTTTCACCGAAATTTGGTAACATTGCATATTTAACAATTGGTTGAGTTAACAACGGATAAAAAAACTGGGCCTAAACCGTATACATACAAAAAATCATACCTGTGGGTTTTTCTCCTCGATTTTCTCCATCTGTTATGGTCTGGAAATAAAATAAGCGTATTTTTAATAAGCGTAGTTCTGGAATTTAAAAGTTGTACGGGTCAGTTTGGGTTGTGTTAATCCAAATTTGCAAGTTCGGAAACGTGTGCTCGCGGCGACCAAGCGAAAAACTGCGACACAGGGACATTTTACAGTCTTTGCAAAAGTCATAAGCTATACGGTTTTCGACAAACAAAATTCCATACTTTATTAATGCATAGATAATGTATTCACTAATTGCAAAGTAAAAGATTCGTTTTTAATTAGTAGCGATAGGTCAGACCATCCTGGTCAACTACTATATTTTGAGTCAGATAAAAAATGAAACCTAGCTAAATCAATTCGATTAAGACCTCTTACTAAAAATAAATTAAATTCTTTTAATAAAATGTTTTTAGTAACCTTTGTAGCGCCAGTTTTGATTCAAAAGACCCCAATATAAATTACGGCACGTTGTTTTCTACAGTTTGCCAAGAATTCAATATAACGTGTCCTGTAAAAACAGTTAAAGTCAACAATTCCAAATCGAAATTGAGTGAATTATTTTTATTTTGGATTTTGGTTTATTTATATTTTGGAATTTATTTTGTATGTCCGCATAAATCGAGGGCTTTTCAAAACTAGAAGCGACTTCCATAATTTAAATACACGCAGTAAGTGCGATATTGTTATACCCAAAATCAGATTAACTAAAACTAGCAAGTCTTTTCTTATAAACAGTATACGCTTTTATAACAAATTGCCAAAGTCAGTTATCGAACTGACCGATGGAAAGTTCAAAAACTACATCAAACGTGTTCATAATAAAAAGTATATTTTAAAATCAAGGACTAAGTTGAAGATATTTTTTTTTGCTTTAGCTCCTTCTGCCCATGCGGCGTCCCTGGTAACTCATAAACGGCAAAAATATGTGGATGTCTCTAACTATTCTCAATCAGATTTTTCTCTTTTTTTTTGTTTTCCTTCTTTTAATTAGACTTTTTACAATGGTTCTCAATCATCTTTATAGCCCTTTGCTAATTATAGTTACAGCACTGATAACAACATTTGTGCCACATGTTAATTTTAGTCTTATTATATTTTTTTACCTTTGTATAGATTCTTTTACCGATTATTTTGTGAATGTGTCAACATTATAGGCCTTCTAGATGCTAGTTAACATTTGTTAACTTTTTTATATATTATATAATCTTTTTTATTTTTGAGTTTCTTACGACTTATTGTCGGGCCGACGTTGTCCCCCTCATATCTAAGTACAAATGCTGTAACATGGAAATATTGTGAAACCAAACCATTTTAAAAAGAATAACCATGGAGTTTCTTACCGCTTCTTCTCCAAAAGAAACGACCAACCCGAACCGTGCACCTATTGTCGACGTTTTATGAGTATGTAGGCTTATGTGAATTAAAAAAGTTTGATTTTGATTGTTCATTAAATTTGTAACAATTTAAACTCAACAGCATCTCTATCTATCTGTTTTATATATAAAAGGAAATGTCCCGACTGACATATCAACGCCTAGCCTAAACCACTATTGATACAAGTTTAAAATTTTGGGAGGATTTTGAGTTTATACTGTAGGCGTCATTTAAGAAAGGATTTTTGGAAATTCATCCTCTAAAGGGGTAAAGGTTTAAAGTTTGTATGAAACTCTATCATTTTTATTTTGAAATAAATGATATGTGGTATTTAGAGTCTAAGTTTAAAATAATAAAACACGTCTTTCAGAATTTTTTGAATTTCACCCCATAAAGTGTTAAAAAGGGGTGTTAAAGTTTGTATGAAAAATAAATTGTTTATTATCAAAATTACTTGAAATTTAGTATTTATGCTCTTCGATACAATTAAAGCAACAGGTATTTAAGGATTTTTTGAGTTTCATGCCTCAAAGGGGTATAAAGGGGTGTTAAAGATTGAATGAAAAATAAATTGTTTATAATCGAATTACTTTAGAATTAGTATTTATGCTCTTAAATACAATTAAAGAAATACATATATAAGGATTTAATTTTTTAATACATATAAAAGAAATACATATATAGGTATTAATTTTCTACCGTGTCGGTAGCAGGATCCAAATTTTTTTTTGTCTGGTGTCGTTCGTAGGTACCAATTTTGTTGCATTATGGAAACCGACTTTCAAAAATAAAGTTTTTTTTCACTTTGTAGTTTTTTATATGGGATTCTGTAGTATTTTTATTTTTCCCTTTTTAGTTGTACCTACCTAATAGGCAAGTAGTTAAGTAAGGTCCACCCGAAAACCGGTCAACAATTGACGGAGATATTGGTGAACATACATAAAAAAAAAACAAACATAAAGTCGAACATATAAACTCCTCCTTTTTGGTAAGACGGTTAAAAAAATAAAGCAAAGTAGCTTTCGACTTTTTGTAACTTCCCATAGAAATCGATCCCACGAGACCTCCGGCAGAAAAGCCCAGCGCTCTCTATTAGAACACGAAGGCAGTTCAGTTTATGCTCATTTTATATCAATTTATTTGGATTCAGATAATTTTGTGGTCTAATATGTCTGGATAATAATTTACAATATCCCGCCAAAACTGGAATAAACGAAACAGCCAAAATCATGTAGTCCACGCAGGCGAAACTACGGGCGGAAAGCTAGTAAACCATATACGGACTAAGCTATGTTCCCTTGAAGATTTCTATGCGTGCCGCACCTACCACCAAGTGCAAAACTGGCAGAGCGTAGAGAAGGATCCCACCGAGTAGGGTTAGGAAATGAACTTTTGCCCCACCACTCTTCAAAATCATAGCCTGCAAATGTAGGAAGAGATGCAGGAAGGCGTGTACTTGCCTAAAAGCTGGGCTAACATACTTAGTATTTTTTGAAAATTTGTTTAATTTGCAACAATTCAAGCCCAACCGCAGCTCTATTTCGAAGATGGTCCATTTTTCCCGAAATATTTCATTTTATTTTTGCTCCCGTCCGTATTAGCTTTATAAGTAGCTATTGGCAAAATCGCTCATTCTAAGAGAAATCATTAGAAATAAAGTTGTATTTTTATCTTTTTTAGGTTTGTGTACACAAAGGGTAAAAACGGGACCCTATTACTAATACTCCGCGATCCGTCTGTCTATCTGTCCGTCTGTCAGTCTGTCTGTCCGTCTGTCACCAGGCTGTATCTCATGAACCGTGATAGCTAGACAGTTGAAATTTTCACGGATGATGTATTTATGTTGCCGCTATAACATCAAACACAACTAAAAACAGAATAAAATAAATATCTAAGTGGGGCTCTAATACAACAAACGTCATTTTTTGTCGTTCTTTTGCGATAATGGTACGGAAACCTTCGTGCGCGAGTCCGACTCGCACTTGTTTATTTTTGATAGGCTTGCGCTTGGTGGTAAGGGATGATGTGGTCGACAATGTAGCACGCTTACCACACGCTTCACGCTATAATTTGATTTCCTTTCACAGAACAAAGACTGTGAAAATAATAGGTACTCACAATCTTAAAAAAACAAAAACATGGTTAATATGTATTTTTGAACAATTCAGCCAAAGCCCGCCGCATTCCTATTTGTGTACCAAATAAAAAGGCATAAAATCAAGTAAAAAAGCATTTCGGTCCAGCTCTCAGGCAAGAACTGCACTCCCCCCTGCATCCCTTCTTATATTTGTAGGTTATAATTTTGAGGTCATAGCGTGGTCCCTATCGGGTTTATAGAGCTGCTGTTAGGCTTACATTTTTTCAAATTTAAAAAAACTACGCAATTTTGTTTGTTGTCAAACTCATAGTCTAACACTTTAGGACAAAAAGTGAAAAAAGCCCAAAATTTCTGAGCTTTTCGCGTGTTGCGCAGCGAACACAAGTTTTTTTAGGTTGAAAATTCGGATACTCTAACTGGTCTATATAAAATACGAAAATATCAGAACTCCGTCATGCTGTGCGATATTAGCCTGTTTTAGTTTGATTTATACATGTCTTAAGAAATTTCGTGGTCAAGCGCGAGCCTATGAACAATAATAAAAAAATAATGAAATTAAAATACAGAAAAAGGAAATTAAATGAAATTGCAAAATCAGTTCGCATTCAGAAAAAATATTGGTCTCTATAGCCACCTGGATGAACAATTGAATTTTTAATTTATTTAATTGAATTGATGAGGTGGCACTGGCCATGGATCCAATAAACGCCTTATTTTTTAACCCCCGACGGAAAAAGAGGGGTCTTATAAGTTTGACGTGTGTTGCTGTGTATCTGTGTGTCTGTATATCTGTGTGTCTGTCTGTGGCATCATAGCGCCTCAATGGATGAACCGATTTTGATGTAGTTTTTTTTTTGTATGAAAGGTGATTGTGTCGAGAGTGTTCTTAGCTATGTTTAAATAAAATTGGTTCAGCCGTTCAAAAGTTATGGGTGTTTTACTGTTTGAATCGGGATGTTTTCGCAAGATAAATGTGTCGGGGGGTTTTTAAAATTTTGAAATTTTGCTTGTTATTAAAGTAACCCCAAACGGTGGATGTCGCATTGTGTTAACGCGCCTGTCTGTAGCAGTCTTAAGAGAAAGTAGCCAATACTCCACTTTACTGATTAACTGCTATTTATAATTAAAAATAACCAATGTAATAGAAAACCGTAAAAGTAAGAAACTTCAATACTAAAAAAAGTTTATTATAAATATATTTAATTAAAAAAAAAATAACTTGAGTAAAAAACGTGTGTGCAAAATTTGTGCTCAATTCAACAACGGGAAGTGATTCAAATTTAACTTGCAAGATTTGATTACATAAGACACCTTGTAAGGTGAAAGTAAAGAAAAGCTTGTAAACATAAGAAACAACAAATATGATAAGTATAAAGACTTTTTACTCACCAATGTAAGTTCTGGAATTGTTGCTGAAACCAAAACAAATCGTTAAATATTTTATTTTAGAGTATTTCGCGCAAAATAATAGTGAAATGAATCAAAAGTAAAGAAAGAAAAATATTATCCTGTCAGAAAAATCACTCAAATAAAAAAAAATACATTCAAGATAAAATAGAAATAATACAGATATAAATAAACAGAAAAGAAAATAAAACACAAGTTTTAAAACAGGCCAATCTATCCAGCTTTTAAAATGTCCTTTTTTGTATTAAAGGCTGGATTTAAAAATAATCATAAATGTGCGTATTGATTTAGGACTCACCTAATGTTTTTTTAAGTTCATGAGAAACGAAAATTATTAAAATGTATGAAAATACTTTGACGTCCATTTTTACAATCATCTAAAAACTGACTAAAGCTTGTAAGAAACTTGATTAGGTATTGGCGTATAATGTAAGCACGGATTTCCTCGTAATATACAGGATGGTTACAATAAATGTTAATAATCGATAGTTTTAGAAACGAAACCATTTGGACAGCCGATAAGAGCATTTTGATGTCAGCAAGAAGAATTTTGGCATATCGTAATATTAAAAGACTTAGGCACCTTAATTTCTTTTACGTTATTGAATTTTCACCCTTTTAAAATTAAGAAAGTATAAAATATATTTTAATACCAGTACATAAAACACGAAAAGCATACAGAAAAAAACATAACCCGTCCTTGGCAGTCGGGTAATGACGATAATATATTTTGTGTTAATTTATGAGCAATGGCAACTTGATAATTTTTCTATCGAAGTTGGCTTAGCATGATGAAACTGCTAGATTATTATATGGGTCGAGGACACCTAAAAAAACAAAAAAAATTACCCAATATATAGTTACCCTTAAGTGACGTGACGCCTAGATATTTTGAGTCAAAGATTGTTATATGAGAACATTAAATATCAAATAAATCTTGGTAACGAGGCGTTGTAGGTAAACACAAAATGCTTTATAAATAGTGTTATCTACTCAAACATGAGAGTATTGACTTTGAAGAAGAATCAAAATAACGACGGGAGAATAGGCCAATCACCTAACCCCTTGTTAAATCATTTTCTTTTAAGGCCAGTTTTAAGGCTTTCAAAGAACTGCTCCCACGCGTAATAATGCACGCAAGTAATAACAAAACTGAAATAATAAAAAAATATACACCCTGTATGTTAGGTATGAGGAAATCCATGTATTTATGAAATAAGTATGTTCAGTCTTACTAAAACCAGACGAAGAAATGGACATCAAATTATTTTTATGTTTTTTATTAGTTTTCGTAACTCTCGAACTTCAAAAAACAACAGGTAGGTAAAATAATCCTTTAACTTTATTTAAAAAGTATTGATACCACACGGTACTTAATATTATTTTTTAAGTTTCCGCAATATTTATAACATGTGTTCGGACTTGTGTAATAAAAATTTAAAGCCGTAAATTACGCTTTATAGGTTTATCGATACCACATAAGGGGTTTAATCCCCACACGTAATTATTTTATTTCTTAAAATTCTGATAAAAATATAAGGCTAAAATGCGCAGGAGTAATAGGCAATAGGTAATACAATTAAAATAAATAGGCTGCGATTCTTTTGTCAGTGTGTAGACCAACAATACAAACTTACAAAAAAACTATTAGAAAGTATTTGTTAATGCCTACAAATTTTACAGAATCTTAGGATATGCAATAAAAACCTTGTTAAATTACGTTTACAAATTGTCTTTTATGGCTCAATACAAAAATATTTTTTCTTCTAAGTGTATGTTGAACATTTAATTTTTATTTTCCTTGTTATGGCCGTAAAAATAACATTAAATGCACGCCCCTGCTATACCTAGTTCCAAAGTTAGGGTTGTAACTATGTGGATATCGTAATAAGTAACTCAGGATATCGATAAAATTAAGTGTACTTTACTGCCTTAAAGTTTTGTTACTAAAAGTTTGGACTCATTGTATATTCAGTATTTATATATGTTATCAATTTCTACTTTTAAAGTGCTTAAAAACTAGCAGAAATAAAGTAAATATTTATTGTTACAGCTACAATTCCAGGCATAACGCTGGTGAGCAAATATTCTTTATTCTTATATTACCTGTTATATTTTTTATATAATTTGTCATAATATCTAAAAAAATAATACAGAAACTAATACATTCATCAAAGAGCTAAATTCAAAAAGAGATAAAATATAAAAAGAGATAAAATATAATTCTTTAACAAATAACAATATTTTAAGAATTATTCATTTTACAGTGTACACCAATATCGTAACAGAACCTTTAAAATCTTTATGTTATATTTACCAAGTAGACAGTGTCCAACTTTGGTCCCTTTTTGTTTTGTTGTTTTTAATCAAGTTTTTAACCAACGAAAAAAAAAGAAGGAGGTTCTCAATTCGACATGTATATTTTTTTATGTGTGATAACTTCGTTGAGAATGGTACGACTACAAAAAATATTTTTATTAGAAAGAGGTATACCTCAAAGTTAGGCCGATGTAAATTTGAAAATAAAACCCACCCTCAGAGGTAGAAAAGGATTTATTGATAATTTTACCCACTGTATTTTCAATCGTGATACGATTTTATTGAAATTGGGTGAACTGAAAAGCGAAAAATAACTCTATTAACGAAAAAAAATTACCACAAAATAACGAACTGAAAAGCAAAAAAACTAAAATATACTTTAAATTTAGCATTTTGAGATGGCGCCATTCAAACATCGGTTTGTCGGTATTTTTTTATGTTAAAAGTTTTTGTCTTGATAGAAATACTCATGGATACTTTATTTTCAGAGCATAACAAATGGCGAAAATAGAGGAGACAAAGCGACAGGTAAGAATGAACAACGAACTTTATTCTATTCGAATAAATTTTTTTTTTGTTAGTGAACTGAAACTGTTTCGTGAGTATAATAAGTATATTCTGTTTTTCTTGATAAAAGTGCGATCGCTAGCCTTCACTCATTCAATTTATTATATTATTTTATATTCATATTAGGCTGAACGGCGACCAAATCCCAGTAAAACAGAACATGACGTACGAAATAAAAATTCGCGAGCCATTTCTCACAAACATCATCATCATGATCTTCCTGGCTTGTCCCATAATACTTGGGGTCATCGCAACACGTTTTTTTATCCATACCCGCATGTAAGGTCACGTCAGGTCAGTGGTAGCGTGACGGGGGTGACCTGACCTGACCTGACTGATTGTTGCTAGCCATTTCTTCTACTCCTCCGTTTTTCTTTTCTGATTAATTTCGTTGCGGGATCCAAGACAGTTAAATTCATTCTCTGGAACTTCGTCGAGCTTCATTCATCATCATCATTTCAGCCGAAAGACGTCCACTGCTGGACATAGGCCTCCCCCAAGCGTCGCCACACTGATCGATCCTGTGCGTTTTGCATCCACCGGACGCACGCCCGCGATCTTTTCTGGTGGTCACCACTGTTGGTTCTGGCTTTCAGGAGTTGCAGTGGTTTAGAAATAGTGCGATGGGATTTTCCCAAATTATTAGCCATTCCTCGCAAACATTTGTTTAAAAATGTTGTTTATTTATGTTTTATTTCTTAGCGCCAATTCGACCAAGAAACTGGTCAGTACATTCTAATCACGTTCTTGATCGTTAGTGTCATCATTGTTTTAGAATATTGACTTTCTTTAGACATTCAGTTTCTTTTATAAATTGAAAAATATATGAATATAATAATTACAATACACTTGAGTCTAATACACTTGAACGTGTATCATTGCAGGCGAGGTCGTTATGGATCCGAAACAAATTTTATCCACTGCCATCAAAATTTACAATTTTCAAAGTCAGTGTTGTTTTTCTTTAACAAAATGTTGCTATATCTGGTTTAAAACTATTCTATTTTCAGCTTTTATCAACAGGTGCGGCAAGTTAGCGGCAAAAATTATAATTATAGGTACTACGCAAACAGGAAATCGACAAGTCATTATTTTATTGAAAAATAACTCCGATAAAAATTAATTAACGTTATCAAAGACTATATGGCCAAAATGAGTTTGACTGTAAATAAAATATAAAATAAAATAAAAAACTGCATAATTCATGTTAAATTGTTCTATGATTATACCAATTTTCACAATAATATTATCTATACATTTCTGTATATTTCGTTGTTCGTCTTTCAATGAATATTGTGCTTTCTTTAAATATTTTTTCAGTTCTCACTTTTTTTTGTTTCAGCTACCTGCACTTTGAAAATGGTAAGTGGTCGAAGCCCAATAAATAAAGCAATTTTTTTTTTCTGGAACTGAACCTTGTTTTGTGAGAGAGACTTATGACACTGATACAGGACTTCTCAATGGGGCCTAATCAAAAGGCTGAGAGTCCCAAAAACGGCAATTTCTTTGACATTGCTAAATAAAGGTATTCGAATCAGAAATTGAATGGTCCGAATGAGTACCAAAGATATAGCATGTGTTGGTTGGTTGTCATTCTGTTCTCTTCATGATGCTTGAACTGAGTGGTGCTAATCCATGCGCCATGTTCATGAACAGGCACCGTCAGTTGGTACTGGTCATAAATTAGCCGCCTCGGCCTATTTTATCTCTATACGATTTTAACGTGCATGTCCTTTTACATATTTCTCACATTACGTAATTTTCCAAAAATAATAATTTAGGTACCCAATACTTTGTAATAAATATTTACTAATTGAAAAGATTGTCAGTGGAGTTTCTTGCTCGTTCTTCTCCATAGAGATCTACCTATATACGCTTACGAATGTGCAACTAGTTTCATTTTTTAACCTACCGACTGCTCGACAATTCAAAATTACCTTTAAATGATTTAATTGAAATAAATGATTTGGAATTTTAATTTGGAAAGCCTCACAAGGTAATTTGTTCTCCTGGTGAAGATCATAGGAATACGAGAAGCACAGATCCGATCGATGTGGCTAAGCTTGTGGGAGGCCTGTTTCCAGCAGTGGACGCCTATATTATGATGATGTTGATGATGATGAGAACGGGAGTCTTAAGAAAATCCAAAAATACATTGTGAGTAAACTTTAATAACTTTTCCGTTTTTCAGGATGATCTGATAACTAATAGGACTCGAGGAGAAAACGAGCTAAACGATGTCGTCATGAATGCTCCTGTAAGTATTTATGATGTTATGAAATCCCTAATCGTGGCGGTAGAGAACACTTCTACCACGGTACTTCGATTGACATTTGACACACGAATAAAAAGAAAGACACCTGGCAGATGTGAAACATTAGGAAACAATGACATATTTTTTTTAATACAGTTACGTGAATGAAAACAATATATTTTTCTTATAATTTAAATTATCGTAATAATTACTTTTACATATAAAATAGTAAACCTACACGCGCACACGCACACTAGATGGTCCATTTATTCCGTATGGCATGATTTTGGCAATTTTCCGGCCCACTTAAAACGTTTGTAAAGAATGACAGCGAGAAAATCAAATAGTAAAATACTTAAATAGGAACTACCAATATTCATTCTTATTCAGTCCATGGGCTGGGCACACATGTGGTCTCAAGAGTGACTACTGGAACTAACATGTTTATGTGATTTTCTGCTCCTTCAACCTCACTCTGATTTAGCCACTCTATACCGTTGTTGTTTTTACTCAGAAGCTCAGTATCTCGACGTGTGATAACCCGTGAGAATGTCTCGCAATTTTGCACTGTTTCGGTAACCGTGTCGAACGGATCGTCTTGAATATCTTTGCGTTACTTAAAAATATCGGCATGTCTTGTTCATCTTGTTACCTAGAGAACTTTCTAAAGAAACTGAATCCGCATGAGTCAGGTGTCGTATTTTTTTGTTTTTTTTTCACTTCTATGAAATCCATTAATTAGTATGTCACAGTTCACTTAAAGCTCAGCACTGGTGTATAGCATTTAACATTTTTATTTTCAGGAATTGGTTGGCTCCTTTGGCCCCATAGGGCTAAAAGGTTTACAGGGAGATACAGGAGTTAGAGTGAGTTATTTATTTTTATTATATTTGAAAAAGAAAACCGGTCAAGTGCGAGACTGACTCGCGCACAGAGGGTTTCGTAAAAACAGCTACATTCACCAAAATAAATAGGTTACATAACGTTCATAAATAAATAAAGCACTTAAAATTGCTGTAACGAAGGGACCAAATTAACTTGGCCGTTTGAAAACTGTTATAATACACGAATATACAAAATGTTTACTTTTCCAAGTACATTTTATAAGTTGCTCGACTATTACTCGTAAACTTGTAAAGCCTACTTAGCTGTGATAGTTTTCCTTTTAATCTCGTTATATATACGTATAATGCTGCCGTGAATATTATCTCATTTGCAAAAGCAACCATTTAGCTGGCAGGTGAGAGGGAATTGACTCTAACGAAACATAGCAATTTAAAGCTTAATTTTACGCAAACGGATCCCTGAATCATAAAATGGTGTTCACAAACCCGTAATATTTTTAAATGGCATATCATACGATACCCAACATCATGCGATAGAAGAGAAAAATAAACATTCGCACTTTACGTGTACAGGAGGTACACTAAATAAAATGTTTGTACAAGGTTTTATTTTACCACTTTGTCGGCGTGATTAATATGTATTTCCATGCAAAATTATAGCTTTCTAGTGCTAAGAATCTCTGAGGTTAGCTGTGGACCGACGGACGGACTGACGGACATAGCGAAATTATAAGGGTTCCTTGTTGACTACATACATACATAAATAAACTCACGCCTTTTTCCTATGGGGGTAGGCAGAAACTACAGAACGCCACCTGCTACGATCCTTACATACTTCTTTTGCTTCGCTCACATTCATACATCTAGTCACACACACACGCCGGTTATGAGTACTGCGCACCTGGCCTTTCTGAAGATTATCAACTATAAGGTCTATGTATGTCTATCTCGGGCGTTCCCTCACGGCGTTTCTATTCACGTCTGGACCCTAAAAAGAACTTGTGAGAGTGGGATAAACTACTTATTGCAAATCGTATCTCAATATTATAATAATTACTAATTACGAGCAACTTATAAGAATGTGATTTGCGAAGACTTAGGATCAGTTTTCCATTTTTCTAAGCCCAAAACCAGGTCTTTTTATGTATAACAACTTTAATAAAATGGGCTCTTAGGTAATTTTGTGTTTATCAAATAAATTATTTTATTTTTCTATGTTTGAATTTAGTTAGTTTATTTTCATTTTTAGTGTCCTTTTCGGCTCACTATAGAATACAAATAAAATTCTTAACGCTAAATAAACTCAAGCATTAGAAAAGGTCCGCTTTTTTGCAAAGGCGTTTACAAAACTATTTCAAACCATGATTTATTGAGGCCTAGTTGAAATGTTTTATTTTACAGTGGTTTTGAAAATTTCAGGGTCCTGATGGAGATATCGGTCCAGAAGGCTTTATTGGAGACTTTGGAATAAAAGTGAGTTTAATACTTATTTTCGGGGCATAAACTAATATTTTAGGTTTTGTCATCATTATTATTATCAACTTAAAAAAAGGTTATCCTGCTCTGATACAAGTCAGGTACAATAAAGGTCTTATTAAAATAAATATGTCGCATCAAGGCTGGCCGATACATGCGAACCATCGGGAAGTCAAGATGTATTACCCTTAGGTTAAGACATCGTGTGTCTCGATTGGGTATTTCCCTTAGGTTAAGACATTGTGTGTCGAGGTCTGTGGTATACCCACATCGTGCAAATGAAATCACAGAAATTATTCGATACACTGGGTTTATTTTAAATAGTCACAGTCATCTTGCTTACTAATATTACGGATCGACACTGATTCTACGATGTCTTAGCTCTAAGGCTGTCAGTACTCCACTGCCATATTCTGGGTTCCCCACCACGCAAGTGGTCAGAAATAGCGCGCCAATGCGTAGTTGTTCTTGCTTTGCCGCCAGATGGCGTGCTAGCAATTGGTTTTGACGTCCGTTCTATTGACTAAACCCGACACGGCCCACAGGCGCCCTCGTCTGTTCCTCATTGTCAGGTTTTAACAGTGTATCGAATTATGTGGAAATCCTCATGGGTGTCCTCAGCCCTTGGGGAAAGCTGAGGGGTCTGTCAGACTCCTACTGACTAAAACCACATGATGTTCTCTAGGCCGTAATTTCTCTTGAGAGGTGAGCGTGGAACACAGCACGTCGCCTTCTCGGGCCTCTCTCAGGTGACAGATACCTAAATCTGTTACCCGCAGGCATCATCTTCTTGCCCTTGCGCCATGCCACCTCATGGTCACCTCGTGTTGCATCACACGTCGTCTTAGTTCACTCCATCCTGGCAATCGCCCATCATACAAGGGATGTTTTTCTGAAACATACAAAATTTCCAAACAGTATTTGCTCGTCCAATCCTGACTCATACACTAGGTGAGTGAGGAAACATTTTGAATCAATCAAACATGATCATTTAAATCTCTCTGTTCATTATTGCAAGGAACGAGTAATTCTATTTCCAGTTTAAAGAAGATAGCAACTTAATCATCGATTTGGTTCTTAAAAGCACCTAATATTCGTGATTACAAAGTCCAAGTACCACTGATAGTCATTAAAGTCACATTAAATGAAACAAAATAAACAAGACACCAGGTATCTTATTCAGAAGCCATCGCATAGCTCTCCTAGCTATCTCACAGCTATTTTAGCTATCTCATAGCTTTCTTAGCAATCACAATTGCTCTACTGGCACATCCCCCCGATTTCGAGTCAACTCAACTCTCTGAACTCAGCACCTGTTCACATAGAGATTTAGTCTGTCCTATGTTACGCCAATTCATCTACTATCTCAATCAACGCAAAGTAATTAAAATTAGAAAACCAAAATTATTTAAATTTTCGTAATGAAGGCTTGACGATTCGAACGTCATAAACATTATTGATTGCCGGCCGCGCAATCATCCGGGACGGTTGCGCATATTGATAGCGCTAATTTTGTAAAAATGACGAACGTTGTAAAGTGCAGCAAGTGTAATATTGTGAAAGACGAGATGTTATCGTACATCCAAAACAAGGTGTCCGTGACAGAAGAAGTAACGTTGGTGCGGATTTGTACTTCGTCGTTTACGAGTGAAGAAATTAAGACCTCCAAGTCGCTTCTGTTTGACTCCATACCCACGGAGTTGCGTAAGGTGGTCCGAAAAAACAAAGGGAAGGAAGAACGAGATATGGCGGATATAATTAAGTTGTTTAAATCTGCAGAACCAACCGAAATCCCAGTGTTTGTGGCTCGGCAGCTAGAAAAGCTACCCTCCCATAAACGTTTGATCATTTGGATTGCACGAAACTTCTAAAGGACATAGTACGTGTGCAAACTACAATTAACGAGATTAAGACCACTTATGCCACCTTAGATGATCTGAACGAGTTAAAAGATGAACTCTGTAGAATTAGATGTGACTCATTACCACCAACGTCCGCATTTAAGGTAAACACAAGGCGAGGTGCATGGTTACTCGACAGTGGCCCAATGGGACTTTCAAACGTGCATAATTATTCGATGGATGAGGAAAGCATTATCAATAATAGTGCCTTGGGCAGTGAAAACTTGAAGAAAACTCCACCTAGATACAGAAAAATTATGCGGGTAGATGAGAAACAAAAGCAAAAAAGTGAGAATTCAAAGTACAAGGGAACTCGACTACAACGGTCGGAACCAGCGGGCGGTGTAAATATGATGACGTATGAATGTGACGAAGCATTGAGCGCTGCGGTTACGTCAGAGACAGTGAATCATCATTCGCGAGTACATTCGCCCGGGCCGACCGCGGCATCGCCAGTGCAGCTAGTGAGGGGGAGTCAGCTGACCGACACTATGGCTTTATTGTGTGCAGATGGACAAAAACATCAAAATAAAGACGAGGAATGGCAACAAGTTTCGTATAAGAAACGGACAAAGTACCGTTTTGCAGGCAAGTCAGGCATTGCCACGGATTTAAACTGTAAAAAGCAGCTGAAAAGAAAATTCCGATACACATTACGAATATTCATGGGGAAACAACAGAAGACGACATCATTACATACATTTACCGTAAAACACAGGAAACTGTATGTCTTGAGAAAATTAAAATGAGAAAAGATAAGGGCCATAATGCTTACAAATTTTTTGTGCCTGAATCTAAAGTATCGGTATATCTAGATGAAAATATATGGCCTGCTGGTATCATATTTAGACGATTCAAGAATTTTTTCTTTCGAAATACGAACAGATTCTCCTCTGTGGCCGGCGCTCAACAACATAATAATGGCTAGACATGGCTACCGATTTGCTAGCTTCAACTGCAAGAACGTCAAGCGATCAGTAGATGGTTTTCGGGAGTTATGTCGTACCTGTGACCTAATTGCATTGCAAGAAATACGGTTATTGCCTGAAGAAATTACGTATCTAGGCACGATCGACAGCGGCTTCGGATATACAGGAACGTCGGCGGTGGACACGTCCGCCGGCATACTGCGCGGGAGGCCGTTTGGCGGCGTCGCTTTACTATGGAGAAGCAGTGTTTTCTAACAAGTATCAGTATTACAGTGTGATAACGCTCGTATTAGCGCATTAAAAGTGACAACAAGATACCGACCTGTGCTTGTGATGAGTATATATATATGCCTACTAATTGTGCGGATAACCTACAGGACTTTACGGACTGTCTAAGTGCGGTAAGTGCTATTATAGACGAACATAATATTCAATCGGTTTTTATGTTAGGTGATTACAATGCTGACCGATACGAGTTATTTTATAACGAGCTTTGTAGTTTTTGTAGTGAACAATATTGGTCATGTATTGATGTTGACATTCTCGGTATGGACTCTGGTACATACACGTTCATAAGTGACGCTCACGGTACATGCAGCTGGTTGGATCATTGTATAGTTACGCAATCGGCAAAACGATCTGTCACTAATGTTTACGTTAATTATGATACGCTGTGGTCTGATCATTTTCCTCTAATCATAGAATGTGACCTTGATTTACTTACACCTAAATTATTAAATGAAATATCATTGAACGATAACACTGTGTCGTGGGGCACCAGAAGTAAGGAAGAGATCGCGAAATATACCACAGAGTGTCATAAACGTTTAGGTTAACTTTCCTACCGAGTGTATAAATTGTGCTGATTTTTTATTGTAATGAACCCTGTCACCATCGTATTCTTGATGTGATGTACTCTGACATTGTGACCACCCTTCTTGCTGCGTCCTTGGCTGGTCGAGAGGGCATTATGAGGAAAAGGAGAGGGTCACGCATACTGGGTTGGAATAGGCACGTTAGCGAAGCTCACCGGAAGGCTAGATTGAAGTTTACGGAGTGGGTATCGTGCGATAAACCTAATACTGGCCTTATGTACGATGAAATGTGTGCCAGCAGAAGAATTTTTAAATTACATTTGAAGTGGTGTCAAGATCATCAAGCCCAGATTAAAATGGACAATCTTGCGGAAAAGCACGCTAAAGGTGATTTTAGAGGCTTTTGGAAAAACACCAACAAAGTTAACGCCAAATCTGGACTTCCGGTGAGTGTCGAGGGGGTGAGTGATTGTAAAGGTATTGCTGAAATCTTTAAGAGTAAATTTTCTGTTCAGTCACCTTTGGGTCCGGCGTGTGAGGTTTACAATGGGGAGTTACCTGAAGGGATGGTAGGGGTGAGGTTTAGTGCCAAGGATGTGGCCATAACCCTCAAGACGATGAAAAAAGGCAAGAGTCCAGGTCATGATTCTCTATCCGTTGAACACCTGGTTCACGCTGGCCCACATATTAATAGAGTATTAGCAATGTTTTACTCGCTATGCTTGAGCCACTTTTATCTTCCGCCGGATCTTATGAAAACTGTTGTTGTGCCTATAGTTAAAGATAAAAACCGGTGACTTAGCTGATAAAAATAACTATAGGCCCATTTCTCTAGCTACAGTTACAGCGAAGGTGTTTGACGGTTTGCTTAATACACAGTTAAGTAAATATATATTTCTCCACGATAATCTGTTTGGGTTTAGACCTCGATTATCAACGGAAAGTGCAATACTGTGTCTTAAGCATACCGTCAGATACTATAATGACCGCAAAACCCCGGTATACGCGTATTTTCTCAACCTGTCCAGGGCCTTTGATTTGGTGGCGTATGATCTCTTGTGGAAAAAACTTGAGAGTATCAACCTACCACCAGAACTAGTTACCATCTTCAAGTATATACGCACCAGGTCAACAGCGTCAGGTGGTCGGGGGCAGTGTCGGAGCCATATCGGTTACAGTGCGGTGTAAGGCAGGGCAGACTGACCTCACCCTCGTTATTCAACCTTTACATGGACGTGCTGATCGTCGCGCTGAGCAGTCAGCATGTCGGCTGTCATGTAGACGACGTGTGTCTCAATAATTTAAGCTATGCAGACGACATGGTTCTCCTGAGCGCGTCGATCTGTGGCCTGAGAAGGTTGATTGCGACATGTGAGGATTACGCTGTTAAACATGGACTTTTTTATAATATTAAGAAAAGTCAGTACATGGTCTTTGAGGCCGGAGGTGCTATATGTCCCGACTATGTACCACCTATACGTCTGAATAGTGTACCCTTAGACAGGGTGAAACATTTTAAATATCTAGGACATATAGTCACGTCTGACCTCAGGGACCATGCTGACTTAGAACGGGAGCGGAGGGCGTTATCTAAAAGAGCTAATATGCTGGCCCGCAGATTCGCACGTTGTTCGGATGGCGTGAAAATAACTATTTTCCAAGCATATTGCACGTCCTTGTACACCTGCAGCCTGTGGGCTAATTACACGTAGAAAAGCTACAACACCCTCCGTATTAAATTTAACAATGCTTTCAGGGCGGTTTTGGGTCTGCCTCGCTACTGCAGCGCTTCAGGTATGTTCGCATGGGCACGCACGGAGTGTTTTCATGCGACTATGCGAAAGCGCTGCGCGTCTCTTGTGCGCAGAGTGCGAGACAGCTCCAATGCCGTTCTGAGCAAGATAGCAAATAGGTTGGACTGTCCTTATGTGCGACACTGTTGTGACAGACAAGTTACATATAGTGTCGCACGTAAGAGACTAATGTAATTAATTGTGATGATTATTATTGAATTTGTTTCATGTGTTGTATTTATATTGTATTTATTTGGTTGTATTTATCTATGTGTGATTATGTATTAATTATTGAAAAATGTAAAGCTGTTGTGTGATATGGGTTTAAGACCAGAAATAAATTAATTTTAAAATTTTAAATTAACATTGTGATCTCTCCACGCACGTGACTACGTGAGTTTACTTTATGTTAACCTCATCACTCAATAGGAATTTTCTGTAAGATCATCATCATCATCATTTCAGCCGAAAGACGTCCACTGCTGGACATAGGCCTCCCCCAGGCGTCGCCACATTGACCGATCCCGTGCGTCTCGCAACCAGCGCCTTCCCGCAACCTTAACCAGGTCATCAGTCCACCTAGTGGGAGGCATTCCAACGTATCGTCTTCCGGTTCGCAGTCGCCATTCCAGAACTTTTCGGCTCCATCGGCCATCCGTTCTGCGAGCAATGTGCGCTGCCCACTGCCACCATTTCTGACGTGATCACGCAAGGAAATTCCGAGCATAGCCCTCACCATTGCCCTTTGGTTGACTTTGAGCTTTCTGATAAGGCCCGTTGTGAGCGACCACGTCTCGGTTCCATACTGGCAACACTGTGATCACTGGCAACACACAGTGGTCATAGACTTTTGTCTTGAGACACTGCGGTAAATTGGACGAGAAGATACCACGCAACTTCCCGAACGCCGCCCAGCCGAGTCGGATTCGACGGTTGATCTCTTTCTCGAAATGGGACCTACCCAACTGGACCGTTTGTTCCAGGTAGACATAATCGTCTACAACTTCGAGTGTAGAGTCTCCGACCTTGATAGGAGTGGGTGTTACATGGGCATTCACCATGACCTTGGTTTTGTTCATGTTCATTTTAAGACCCACTCTTTCGGAAGCTCTACTGAAGTCATCGAGCATTTTACTGAGGCTCTCCATGGTCTCAGCCATGACCACTATGTCGTCGGCAAACTGAAGGCGAGTAATGTACTCGCCATTAACGTTGTTGCCCAGCCCCCTCCAGTCCAGAACCTTGAAGACGTCTCCCTGTCTCACGCCGCGCTGGAGAAGGATTGGTTTCGAGGTCTGATCCTGAAGACGGACTGACATGGTGGCGTTTTTGTACAAACACTTCAACACCTCAATGTACCGGTAGTCGATCTGGCACCGTTGGAGAGACTGTAGTACAGCCCAAGTCCCGATCGAATCGAAGGCTTTCTCGTAGTCCACAAACGCTAAACAGAGAGGCAGGTTATACCCTTCGGCCTTCTGTATAACCTGCCGCAGCGTATGTATGTGGTCTACGGTACTGAAGCCTTTTCGGAATCCTGCTTGTTCGGGGGGCTGGAAATCGTCAAACCTGCGCGCGAGACGATTCGTGATGACTCTTGAAAACAACTTGTAGACATGGCTAAGAAGTGAGATGTGCCTTAAGTTCTTCAGCCGGGCATTGTCGCCTTGAAGAAGAGTACCACCACACCCCTGCACCATGCCTGAGGCGTTTTGCCCTCGAGTATGACGAAATCAAACAGCTTCTGAAGGGCCCTAAGGACCGGTTTGCCACCCGCCTTCAGGAGTTCGGCCGTAATTCCGTCATCACCCGGCGCCTTGTTGTTTTTGAGCTGTTTCAGAGCCATCCTAATCTCGTACAGGCTGACGTCCGGGATATCTTCGGTATAGTGCAGGGTCAATCTAGCTCTTGGGTCGTTTGCTAGACTAGCAACGGGCTTGCTGAACGATGTGTACAACTACCCATAGAATGTCTCGATCTCCCTGAGAAGCTCCGGTTTGGCGGATACGATCTTGCCCTCGTTGGTCTTCAGTTTCGTAAGTTGGCTCTGCCCAATAGCCAGATCCCTTGCAAACACCTTGAAGGCCTTTATTTCGCTCGATCGCGTCTTTAATACGCTCGGTATTGAAGCGGCGGAGGTCTCTTTTCAAGGATTTAGAGATCTGTCGATTGAGCTGCCGGTATTTGCACGCCTCATCTGAAGCCACGCCACGCTTGGCAGGCGGGTTGGCGATCGCAGTATGGTTGTTATAGAAGCACTGAGAACGCTGCTGCCCATTCCCTGGGTTGTCCCTTAGTCGCCTCTTACGACACCCACGGGAAGACATGGGATAGTGAAATTCTTTACGTCCGGCACCTTACGGAACTTTCTGGAAGATACCTAACACAAATATGAATTTTCACACCAGACATAGTGTCACACAGACTTACAAGTGCCATACACCGCGCCGGTACGGTCAAACATGATACGGCCGATAGACACAATTACTCGACACAGTTAGTTGTTGTAAGTTTATTTGTAATGGATAAACTCAACTACTACTAATCCGATTTGAAATATTCTTTCACCAATGGAAAGCTACATTATTCCGGAGTGACACAGGCTATTGTTTATCCCAAAAACGGATCCTATGGGGTAGGCCACGGGATCGAAGCCGCGGCATAAAAGGTAGTTGCTGAGATATAATGTAATGTAATTTTTCACTATTGTTCCCGCATTTTATAATTGAGGACCAGACTTTAAAATATATTTTTTTTTGGCAGAGAGATTTTGTGAACCTGTTTTTAAGCTGAGGGAAATGAATTTATACTTTCACAAAAAACCTCTTCAAAAAAAGAAACAACATACTTATGCCAATTTGCATGAAAAACTTATTTCAAGAGTTAGTTGTTACACGCGGTTAACTTGGCAATATTGTATGATAAACTGTCAATTTAACCTAGTGTTAGCAACTATACTTCATAAAAGATAGTTTGATCTCTGCGACAGCTGTCAGTATCAATACAGTAACAATAGTGCTTGACAGGCTAACAATAACGTATACGTCAGTTTAACATATGTCGCAGAGATCAAGCTATATTTTATGAAGTATATATAACTCTAAGTTAAGATCTTCATGCAAGTGGGCCTTAGTAGTTATTTATTTAATGTTTTTAACCGACTTTCCAAAAAGGCGGAGGTTTTAATTCGGATGACTATTTTTTTTAAATGTATTTTTATGTTCGGGCATAACTCCGTCTTAAATAAAAAAAATATTTTTTTTGCCTTAAATTTTTAGGGTTTGCAAAATTATTTTTTTGTTTGGAAGGATATACTTTTAAGGTAGTTCCATTGTCACCAAATCAGAATCTGATGATGGGATCCCATAGAAATCGATTATTAAACATAAAGCGATTTTGGTATTTTCAATAACATGGCAAGCATTTGCACTCAGAAAGTATCATTTGGTGAAGTGGAACTGATGAAAAAGACCACAGATGGCCACTGGGACTCCATAGCAAGTTTGTCATGGGTATAAGATATCTCGATTCGATAAGCGACTATAAATAAATGGCACTGATGAAAATGGAACCATCAAACCGATCTGATGATGAAGCTGGAATGTAAGCACTGGAACTCCGTAATAAAGCAATGTATCCTAGTTGTGTTTGGGCTTATTGGAATTGAAATGAGATGTACACTGGCTATAAATGGTTTTCATGGTAATATGAGGTACCGACACTAAAAAGAGGAAAACAAAAAAAATAGCCACTTCTAAAGCAAAACACTACAAAGCCAAAAATAACTTTGTTTTCCGAAGTCGGTGTCAAAAAACGATGTACAATAGGTACCAAAGAAACCGACTTCGGAAACCGAAGTAATTTTTCGTTTTGTAGTGTTTTGCTTTAGAAGTCTGTTTAATTTTTTTGTTGAAAAGTTTTTTCAAATATTTACTGCTATCTTTATTCTTTCACTATTTATGTTCAGGATGTTTTAAATTTGTTTTTTTTTTGTTCAGGGAGTGCACGGTGCAACGGGAGATCCAGTAAGTCATATTATTTATTGTGTTATAGTGTGTCACTTAAGATGCGTTGTCACAGGCAAGTCACTGAAAATTTATGATACCATCTCAGCGAATTTATATTATCCTTGGATTCGATCTTACTAAGTTAATGCCAGAATTTTGTTATCCTCGCTTTCATAAGGCAGCTGTGTGGACGTCATGGCGTTTAACGTCAAATACCACGACGGACTTTTGTTTTAAATGATCACCTTTGAAATCTTACAACTTCGTTACTAATGAAGGCATTTAATAATTATTTCATTTTTGTTTTATAAATATTTTATTTCGTAAATTATTGCATTATTTCGGTATATTTTTTTATGCATGAGATTTGATTTACTTGACTTGATGTCCTATAATCCCTAGATGGGGCAGAGGGCGTCAACAGATGTCCTACATCGCGATCAATCTTGAGCTGCACGCTTCACCTCGCTCCATGTCATTCCGATGCTCGTTGCTTCTGCCAACACGGTGCGACGCCAGGTTTGACGGGGACGGTCATGCTTTCTTTTTCCTTGGGGATTCCAGTCCAAAGCTTGCTTGGGTATGTGATCGGGACCCCTTCGGCACGTGTGGCCAATCTCTGCGGCCGATCGGGCTCTCGTGGCATTTCTCCAACAGCTCTACGTTGGAGATGGTCTCGGGCCAGTAAATTCCGAGTATGCGACGGAGACTGTTGACGAAGACTTGTATTTGAAGTGAGATGTCCTTTGTGACCTTCCACGTTTTGCACCCGTAGAGCAGCACGGATTTGACATTGGACCCGAAGATTTTAAGTTAATCCTTCGGGTCAGTTTCCGCGATTGCCAAACAGGTCTCAGCTGCGCGAAGGTAGCTCGGGCTTTGGCGATCCGTGAAGCGATGTCCTCTTCACTACCTCCAGGTTTATTTTGAGCCACGTTTTTGCCACCTCCTGACGTAGATCATTCAGCTTTGCTTGAATATCTGCGTGGGTATGACTCAGCAGGCATTGGTCATCGGCGTAACCCAAGTTTTCCAAGACTTTGCATAATGCGAAGCATAATTCCGTCAAGAAAGTCTAAAAAGAGGAGCAGCGACAGGAGGCAGCCTTGGCGGACACCCGCGTGTTCTGCAACGTCATCCGATATGAGGCCGTCATGAGTAATCTTACAGCAGTAATTCTATAAATACTCTGCAACAGACGGACTATTTTCGATGGCACTCCAATGTCCAGTAGGCGGGACCAGATACTAGACCACTTCAGCGTATCAAAGGACTTTTCGAAGTCTACAAAGGTTAGATCAATCTCCCTCTGCCATTCTGATGCCTGACCCAGTATGATACGGAGAGTCTTGATCTGGTCCGTACAGGAGCGGTTCGAGCGGAAACTAGCCTGCTCCTTGCGTAGAAGAGGGTCCACGGCCTTCGAAAGTCTATCCAGGATGAACTTGCAAAACAGCTTAGAGGGAATCGAGAGCAACTTTATACCTCTCCAGTTATCGCACTGGCTAAGATCACCTTTCTTAGGAACAGTTATTAGAAGAACTTTGTTCCATTCGTCTGGGAGTTCTTCGGCAATCCAAATCTTTTCAGTGAGCGGCGTCAGGACGTCGACGGCGGTGAGTGAGTCGGCTTCAATCCCACCGCACTATTCCCAAACCACTGCAACTCCTGAAAGCCAGAATCAACAGTGGCAACAATTTCTACTTCCCTCCATATCAAGCAGGAGACAGAACAAACAAGACCAATAGGCACAAAGGGTCGTTTACAACTGGGATAAGCCCAGTTGCCTAGCACCACGGATAAAAATTAGCATCAATATTAATGGGTCCTAACATTGTGAGCATATTTGATTCCAATAATAGGTATGGCAAACACGCTTGAACGCACGGAAATTTGTTCTAGTTTCCACAAGGTCCGTATAGTAAACAGCTCCTGATACAGCCTGTACATCATTCAACATAGTATTGCGTTCATTCTGCCAAAGAATACACTCCCATAAGATATGATGTGCAGATTGTACATATTCGCAGTCAGATGTAGAACACTGACATTTTTTTTTATTTTATTAGTTTATCCTTGCACTGGAACGCCTTACAGCAATTACACCAATGGAGCACAATCTTATAATAAACTCACTATAAGTCCAGGTTCCGTCACGATGATTTCCTTCACCGTTGTCAACGATGTCCAAGATTAACTTAGAAAGTACATATGAATTGAAAAATACACATTGGTACTTGCCCGGATTCGAACCCACGACCTCAAGCATGAGAGGCGAGGTCTTAGCCACTGGGCCACCACGACATAAAGGCGAGGCAACAAGCTTGAAGGAAAATAATTAAATTTTTTAAGTTACCATGCCCTGTGAGAAATTGGGCAACACAGTGATCCATCTCCAGCCACGTCCTGGCCAGCCGCACGCGAACGGATGGAAAGATTTGGTGGAGGTGTCGGCCCTTGATGGAATTATCCCACCTACATTGCAATTCGGATTAAAGTTCCTCCCAGATGTTAATATGTGGTTTAAATAATCTAGAAATTATTATTATATAGGTGAGTCGGCTTGTAGCATTTCCGCAGTTATCAGGTTGAGGCCTGGTGCTTTGCCTGCCTTCAAAGAACGGACTGCCTCCGCAACTTCAGAGGCTGCCGATGGTTCTGTGTTAATGTCAAGAAGCAGAAGAAGGGATGGTGGGGAACTGGCTTGCAGCGCGTCAGGCGTTGATGTAGCTGACAAACGGAAGACCTTTTCCAAGGGCTGACGCCAGCGAAGTAGCTGCCCTTCTGACGTCACAATGAGCTGACCATATTTGGACTTCAGCAGCTTCTTCTTCGACTTGCTGTTACCTTTTTTTTAAATCTAATATAGGCTCGCGCTTGACCACTATCTCACCTGATAGTAAGCGATGATGTGGTCGACGGTGGAGCACGCTTGCCTAGAAGTAACCTATTCACTCTTGACTTAACCGGTTACATTTCGGCGTATGGGTGGGATGTCCACCATGTACCGATGACGCATCGCCATACGTCTGGTAGTCCGATGATGGAACGGGCTGGGTGGAATTAAATCATGCAATTCCATCGCACACTCCCCGAAATGTAACCGATAAAAAACCGACAAGCTGGCAACTCGGCGACGATGTTCAAGGCTCTGGAGCTTTGACTTAACCAGTGCCTCATCGCCAATGAGCTACCCTAGATTTTGGTAGCTTTGTACAACTCTTTTAAGCTACCGGAGTTTGCAGCTTGTTGAGCAGGATCAGCAATACCATCAGCCCACCGTCTCCTGTCTCTGCGGGTACTGCAATAGATTTCTTTGCGTTTCTGATGGTATTGCGAGTAAAGGTCTGCTCGTATGGCGTCGATATGGCTCTCAAGTAGTCTCAGATGAAGATTCCTTCTATCTTCGATCAGGCTCCACGTGCGTTGTGACATCCAGTCCTCCCGGGAATGAGTCGATTTGTGCCCTAGAACTAGCTGGTCTCTGTATAGATCACTTTAATGCGGTTCCACTCCTTGTCTAATGAGTCCGTAGCGGCATCAAGTACAGAAAAGCGATTGCGCAATTCGAGCTGGAAAGTTTTACGCGTGTCTGAGTCATGCAGTTTCCTCACCTCGAACCGTCTTCCAATCTTGTCAGGTCCTCGAGCCGCACGGGCTACTGCAATCTTGAGCCAGACTTCAGCAACTACCAGATGGTGGTCGCTATTAATATCGGCGCCCCTGCGGTGGCGAGGTGGTCAATTCGGTTCTTGGTGACCCCATCGTGTGGTGAGTTCCAAGTGTACTTATGGTGGTCGTCATGAATGAATAATGTTCCTCCAATGGTAAGGTCGTGGATTTGGCAAAACACGATAAATCGCTCCCCATTCTCGTTGCACACTCCAAGTCCCCGTATACCCATATGCCACTCGCGGTTAGTGTTAACACTTCCAACCTTTGCATTCAGGTCCCCCATGACGATGACGATGACTTGCTTTTTTATGCTCCTAAGGGTGGCGTTGAGCGCATAGAAGTCGTCCTTCGTATCCTCTGTTGATGCATTGGTTGGGGCGTAGCACTGGATAATGGAGATCTTCCAGGCTCTTGAGTTGAAACGGGCACACATGATCCGGTCTGAGATCGTTTTCCAGTCCAAGAGGCTATTCTTAGCTGCATTTTAAAGGAGGAGCCCCACGCCATACTCGCGCACATCTTCCTCACTTTCTTTACCTAAATACAGCAAAGTCAAACCCCGGACGTTCTCAGCTCAGCAAAACCGTTTCTTCTCACTTCGCGTTGACCTAGTATATATATATAGTATATGAGGTTTGAGATGTCTTTATTTCCCATAAGAAATTATTTCACTTAGGTACATGAGAAATGATAAACTAATTTAAATATACAATATCGATGTCCGTACAGTTTTGGCAAAAAGAAATCACGATATACAAAAATATTGTAAAAGTGAAGGGTGATCGAAAAAATTTACACAGCCAGAACGTAAACATACCATTCATAACATGAAATGATTAGCTAATTTAAACATACAATATTGATTTACTTACAGTTTTGGCAAAAATAAGTTACGTATTTCTTTCAAAATCTTTCTGACTTTCACAGAAAGTGTTTATCTGATTGGGGGTGCAGATCACTAATGTCTTTTTCTGTCATAGGGGTTCCAGACCATAGATAGCATTGGTCTACCCGGAGAACCGGTAAGAAATTTTAAGATACCTTATTTTATATTACGCCAGATTGTGGTGGTGTTTTATATCAAGACACCACACCACTGGATCACCACTGCACCTGCTCGAGCAGTCGCGGTCCAGTGGTCACGTGCGTTAGTAACAAATAGTTGGTCGTGGGTTTGAACCCAAGCAGGCGCTTTGTTTTGTGTAAATTATTTCATCGCCACTACTGTCAAAACGGTGAAGCAAAATATCTTGAGGAAACCAAACCTAAAATTCGAAGACATATTGTGACCTCCACCAACCTTCACTGGGTATGCGTGTTGGACAACGGCCCATTCTCTCTCACAGAGACGGGGCCTGCGTCCCAGCAGTGGGAAAATTAAAAGGCTGATGATGATTAAGACAAATGGCAGCGTGCCAGCCAAATTTTCGAAGCAGATGGGCGACACACCGGCCGGGCCGGTGGTTAAAAACATGAACTATTTCGGTCTACTTTCGACCCAGCCGAAACATCAAATCTATTAAACTTAAACACTTGCAATTTTGCGTGTATAGTAAGACCCAAGAAGGGTCTGCCCTTTTTTTAAATGACCAAATCCCAAATTTCAATAAATTACCGCTTAACGTTCACAAGATAATGACGTCAGAAAAACGCAACTTTTATCACTGACTGGTTAGTAAAGAAAACAAAGTTATTAATGAGCCTATTTTCAAACATTTTGCATGGATCTGATTAATAAGATAGGTAACTTAGTATTGTGAAAATTTTACGCAAAATTAAATAAGAAACAATTTTCTTGTAACTAAAATATAGACATAGACCTTATTGGTGATGTTCTTCAGAAAGGTCAGGTGCGCAGTACTCTTAACCGGCGTGTGTATATGACTAGATGTATGAATGTGAGTGAAGCAAAAGAAGTATGTAACGATCGTAGCATGTGGCGCTCTGTAGTTTCTGCCTACACCCATGGGAAAAAGGCGTGGGTTTATGTATGTATAAAAAATATGGTCTTAATATAAATATATCACTGCAGGCAGTGGGCCTACTCAGGCTAAAATAAACAATAATAATATAGCAAATTATTATTATTTATTTTACCATTATTGTTAAATATTACAATAAGCTGACTGTTTCGAGGTCTTTGGCAGTAAAATATCATTTTTACAAAACATATTGGCGCTGAAACGACTACATTACGATTATTTTTGCAGCTATTTTACTGGGCTATATATTATGTACCGGGATGTATGCATAATAAGATGTTTGAACGTTAATTAAGCAAAAAGCAAATGTAACGATTGTAGCGGTTGGCGTTCATTATTTTCTGCCCCTTTTTTATATATTTTTATTAATGTTACAGTCTGTTTAAAGATTTTTTCAATTCGAACTTATTTTCTTCAGGGACGACCGGGGCCGAGTGGGTTCCCAGGAGCACCTGGACCAATGGGAGGATGTGGTTGTGGTGAGTATCAAACAAAAAGGATTCTTCTACTTATTTTTGTTATCAAACTAGTGAAATGCTTCTTTTCTCTGAATACTACAAATAACACATGGTATATATGTTTATTATTCAATTTGTAAAATATTTTTTTAAATTGAACAATATTGGAGGAGGAAAAAAGCGAAAGCCAAACCTTGAATTATGACTTTTTACTTAAGAAGTCCAGTTGGAGCTCTCCACCCAATTTTTTTCTAAAAGTTAACCAGTGAAAAAATAAGCAAACTCATTTACCGTGCCATCTATTGTCTATTTTATGGGGTTTGCAGGTGTCTGCACTTAGTCCTTCAGGTGGACCATTGTGCGTGGGCCATGGCGGCCGTTGGGTGGATTATGACAACCAGCCCACCTCCCTCCAGAAGCTAATTAGGGCTCCTGCTTTTCTTAGAACTTCTGTGTAAGATCTCGGTGACCCGAGGGTTTGTGTTCTAATCTGGGTGATCCCTATGCATTCAAATAGAACATGCCTAACGGTTTCCTCAGTCTCCATGCATGTCCTGTATAGAGGACTGTCCGTTATGCCTATTGTATGGAAGTGTTTGTTAGTGAGCAGTGTCCCGTGATGGTCCTCGTCACCAGGCGCAGGCCATTCCTGTCTAGGCGTAGCAGACGTCTGGTAAGCCTACTGTCCAAAGATGGCAGAGCTTCTTTGGATTCCTACAGCCTGGTGCCGAGGTCCGCCAGTTATCCGTCTGTGTCTGGGTGAATTCCTGTAGCTACCCACGTATTTGGTTGAAGGGTATGAAATCTCAAGCGCTCGTTATTGGTGGCAGATACATGCTCAATTTATTAGATCCCCAGTCACTCCCGCCAGTTAAGTATAATTCTGTGCCCATATATTACTCCAAAAGCGCGAAAAACTTGGGCGTCCATATTGATACTAACCTCTCGTGGGAGGTTCATATTGCTGATGTGAGTAGGAAGGTTTTCTACTCGTTTCGGTCTCTTAAACGTCTCCAAAAATTCATACCATTTCACACTAAGGTAACTCTTGCACAATCTCTTCTTCTGCCGCTGATAGACTATGCGGATGTCTGTTTTCTAGATGCAACGGAGGTACTCCTAAACAAACTCGAGCGACTGCAGAACTTGTGCATCCGCTTTTTTTTGGCCTCCGCAAGTACGACCATGTGTCGGAATTTCGGACCAGATTGAAGTGGCTGCCAATTCGGCGTCGACGAGATACCCACATCCTATCCCTTCTCTATACTATCCTGCACAATCCTACTTCTCCTCAATATCTTCGCGAACGGTTTGAGTACCTCGTCCCGAGGGGTAAACCTTGTCGCACAGCCACTTCGCTTCTTCTTCGAACTCCTCGTCACACTTCCAGCCGCTATGATGGCTCCTTCTCTGTTACTGCAGTGCATCTCTGGAACTCTCTCCCACACTCCCTACGCGATAGCCCTTCTCTCGATGTCTTCAAGAGGAAAATTAAGGAGCATTTTCTATCAACGCAATAAAATAATATTAGTAGATATATACGTATATATATATATATTTGTATTTATGAACGTAGTTCTTTTATGTATGTATTATTATTATATATTTAATTATTATCTTACAGTAAAATTGTACACTGGATTACTGCCCTCTTGAAGTGGCTGCCAATTCGGCGTCGACGAGATACCCACATCCTATCCCTTCTCTATACTATCCTGCACAATCCTACTTCTCCTCAATATCTTCGCGAACGGTTTGAGTACCTCGTCCCGAGGGGTAAACCTTGTCGCACAGCCACTTCGCTTCTTCTTCGAACTCCTCGTCACACTTCCAGCCGCTATGATGGCTCCTTCTCTGTTACTGCAGTGCATCTCTGGAACTCTCTCCCACACTCCCTACGCGATAGCCCTTCTCTCGATGTCTTCAAGAGGAAAATTAAGGAGCATTTTCTATCAACGCAATAAAATAATATTAGTAGATATATACGTATATATATATATATATATTTGTATTTATGAACGTAGTTCTTTTATGTATGTATTATTATTATATATTTAATTATTATCTTACAGTAAAATTGTACACTGGATTACTGCCCTCAATTATTATAATCTCTATCACTCAAAGGTTTGCTGGAAGAAAACTCCATTTTGGAGTTAAGCTCGCCTTTGTACATTAATATTGATTTCACCTTGTGTAAATGTATTGTTTTGGTGTACAATAAAGAATTAAGAATTAAGGGGATGGGTACAGCAGGTTCGGGTCCATAGACCGCCGTGCTGGATCGGCGTCTCGCAACCTCGAGCTCAAGCTCAAGCAGAGAAGTGCGGCATCAGTGAATCGACGTTGCAGATTGGTTTTTCCCCCATAATACGATGGGAGCTAACCACCGAAGCGGTGTGGGATTCCACGGCTTGGCCGGGACCCACCTGGGTAGTTGGTTGGTCAGTCTGAATTCTCATGTTGTCGGAGGGTGGGCTTTTTTGGAACCGAGGTTACCCTTACTCTGGGAGTGACGGGACTGAGGAATAGGAGGGAAGGAATTATATGGTATAAAGCAACGGTAAGATAGTAAAGAGAATGTGGGCTAGATTTACGTTACGATAGTACAATGTTCTCCACGTTCAGTATAATAACGCGTTTAGGATGCTGATCGGGCTACTCCGTTTCTATAGTGCGTCGGTAATTTTCGCAGATGCGCATGCAGATTGCTCAAATACAAGTATGCTTATAATGTGCGATTCCCTGGTGCGCAGGTTGTGGGACAGTTCCAACAGTAGCCCAAGCTAAATTATGAGTCGCCTGTCTACGCTGACTGGCTGATTTTGTTTGTGGGTCGCTGTTGTATCATCTCTCATGAGTTGTAGCAACAGTTATCCACTATAATTTTATGAATAGTTAGTTTTGTTCCGATAGACTAGAATACTGTATGAATATATTTGTATTGTATAAACTTTTTTTTTTAGTTTTGTCAAACTGCATATCACAGGTGTAAGTAATATGTACCAACTATAAATCTACCAATTACTGTACCTAGAAGTCGTTTGTTGTCGTGTGTGCCCTGGCAGTTGAGTGTGTCTTGCTCTCTAAAATGTCTCTCTGATGGTGGCACATGTGTTGGCTCATTCGGTTCTCACAGACCATGGCCCATCTTACAAAGTGCGCAGCATGCCCTGTCACCTGTACTTGCGAAGACCTTATGACCGCGTCACCAAATGGTGTTGCCGTGGTTGAATTCTGGGCCAAACACAATATTTAAATTTGGCATCGACACGCTAAGAAGAAGATTAGGTTCCCTTTATGATGGTCGAGCGGAGTGGTGCCGATCCACATATGCGTCATGTTCGTGAACGGGCGCCATCGGTTGGGATTGGTTACAACTTAGCTGCCTCGGCCTGTTATTGAATATATTTTTTAAATGTTTGTTACTCTAGATGCTTTTACGTGCACGTCTTTTGTCATCTTTCTCACATATATGTATTTTTCAACAATAATGATGTAACCAGATACTTGTAATCTGATGGAAAAGAGTGTCCGTGGAGTTTCTCGCAAATGCTTTTCCATAGAGACCTACTGAAGCTTGCGAATTTGCAACCAGATATGAATCTGGTTCTGGTCTGGTCTTTATTTTTTGTTTGACCATTCCATAGTACCTGTAACTTTTATTTGAAATAAACGATTTGATTGATTGATTAATTGATTGATAGTGTCAGTGCTAACTACCACAGTCGAATGTTTAATAAACATTTTTGAGTCTTAGATATTAGAATAAAAAGTATAAGGACTATTCTGTTCTATTAATAGTTGTAATTTTACAGGTCCTGATGGAGATCCTGAGAAGTTTGGAAAAAAAGAATCGCCAGCAAAAGTCACTTGTAAATCCGCACCACCCGGTGTTAAAAGCGGTGAGCATAACATCCTGTCTGTCTGTTCATAGCAAAGCAAAGACTAGACTTCAAAGTGGTATCTGAAGTGTGAATATTGTGTATATTCTAAAAATTCTCATTAGCAACAAAAATAGTGTTGTATTATTTTATTAAAGATTATTTTTTAATAACTTAAGATTGCTTATTAATAACTCAACTAAAACTTGTTCCGTTATAACCAAATAAAAGTTAAAAACGATTTAAGGAGTCATTAATTACTAGAAAAAAAAACTTTGTAAAATATAAATAATAATATAATATTAAAATAATAATATAATAATAAATATAAAACTTGTTTTGTTGCAAGTAAGAAAAAAGTTATCAAGTCCCAATAATTTTTGTCAGTGTGGGTACGTTCAGCTGTTGCTTGTGCCTGTGGTTTAATGAACTTCGACATTTTACTCAAGTCAGAAACAAGAAAAACTGGCACCGTTCTTGCCAACAGATATCGTGTGAATCAGTTACAGGGCTGTGGACGTGGAGTTTAGATAGACAGCCGCAATAAATTAAATTCTGGTACTCAAAAGCATTCGATGACTAAAAGCCGAACCCAACATAATTTGGGAGAAGGCTAGACAAAATGTGTTACGGCGTATGAATTTCGCATTCAATTATGGTCATTGATAAAAATATTAAATTGTTGTCTTACAGGTTATTATTATATGGGGCCACCAGGTCAAACTTTTCGAGTATACTGCAAAATGGAAACAAAAGAGACTTGTATTCGGACAAAAAGAGGAGCTGAAAAATACTCGTCTTTTAAATACGCAAATTCGTGGTTAACTTCCCTCGCATATATAGCAAATGACTTGTATAATGACGTAAGTCTTTAAAATGCTTACAATAAAAATAACTAAGCCGTTTCAGACTTACCTTAAGAATGGTTTAATGAGCAGGGATTATTGAATTTGTTTCAGTTATCTAAAGAAAAAATAACATGGCTGCAACTACGATCGGCAACCGCACGTCAACGACTAAGTTACATCTGCAACGACTTCCGAAATAAAAACCAAAATTTCGACTTGACTACAGCGCTGCGGTTTTTGTCTTGGAATGATATGGTGATTGGACCAAACGCAACTAGCGATTATCCGTTTTCATATTCTGTACCACCTGATTCTGATGGATGTTTGGTGAGTTAGGTTATTTACAATTAGGTACGATAAAGACTGACTGACTGCAACGAAAAAATCTTTGTCTACACTCACAACATAATGTTCCAAATATGAAATCAAAAAATATTGTATAAACACGTACTTTTATTGTGGATATATAAAATTTAAAAAGAAAGCATTGCAGTGCAAGATTTTCCTTCGATTTTCAAACAACTGCATCATAAAATTTTTTTTTTTTTTTGGCACACTTTAACTTTTTAATTTATTGGCGCTATGTTTCTTCATTAAGTTGATGAGCCCATATGGCTCATTAACTTAATGAAGAAAAATAGTGTCATAGCATATGGGCGCGCGCGCGCTGCGCAGTCATGTGCAATGTAAATATAAATTACCAAATATAATTTTAAGTTATTAATAATAATAATAATATATATAAATAATCTGTGGCTCGACTTGACAGACAGTTGCCAAAATTTTCTCTTATAAATTTCTTCCATAATAAATATTTTTAACTATCTAAATTATACAAAACAATATGAAATAAAAGAAAAAAAAAACATACTACAGTAAAATCACTAAAAGTATGGCCGAAAAACAAATTCAAGAATAAGAAATGTGAAAAATGAAGTCGACGGCGACGTCATGTTAACGAGAGCTGCCGCCGCAAGAAATGCACGCCCACCACCTCCGGCCTCGTCGCCCAGCTCCGCCTCGCCGCCGCCGGAAACCAGCCCCACCGTGAGTGCTGTGACACCGACCGTGGCAGCTGCGTCGAGCTCGAGCGACGAGTACTTCTCTCCGCCGACGACACCACCACCTGCGCGTCGACGGGGAGGACGCCGGCCGCCGGACCGCTTAGGACCTCGAGGCTTACCGGTCTCTGATAGGGTCCCAGCACCCGGCGGAAGTGTGCAGCGCATGAGATGGACACAATCCATAAACGAAAATGTCATGCGCGCATACTTTGGGGCTACAGAGGGAGGAAACAACCTGACCGCGTACCGTGTCCGGATGCTCTCTTTGTTTCAGGTGCTTGAGCCAGCCGTCAACGTTTCGGCCCAACGACTTTCGGATCAGGTGCGGGTCATCCAGCGTAATCGTATGTTGGATGATACTGTACTTGATCGCCTCCGAACGGAAATGGGTAACCGTGTCACTGCCCCATCGTCGCAGGCTGTGGTGCTACCACAGTCCAACCACGCTGACGAGGAGAGTAGTGACAGGGTTACAAACGTAAGTACCCAGTGCAATGAGGAATTGAGGAGTGCTTTGGAGTGTGCTATTCGGGAGTATCGCAACATGCCACCCGAACTTAGGCCACGATTACCTCGTTTGCCCATGCATAACAAGAATAGGGCGCTGGTGGCTGTTCTGGATTCGCAGTTGTCAAACTATTTTGATGACTGCGAAGACCTCACTGATACACATTCGATCATGTACTGCGCGGCTGTAGCGGCATGTCGTGTAGCTCATGTCAAATTTGCAGATGACAGAGCTACACGACCGAAACCAGCCGTACCGGCTTGGCAGTGCAGGATCGAACGTCGTATTGGTGGGGCCAGAGCACTCATCGGCAAACTAATTTGTTTCAGGGAGGGCAATAGCCGCCCAAGAGTGATGCGCTTTGTGAGACGGGCATTTTCGGGGACTGATGTCAGCCCCCGAAACTATATATCCCATGTCACAGAGCGCATCGACTTCCTGAAGCAAAAAGTGTATGCATGGGCAAACCGTATTCGTAGGTACAGGCGGAGAGTGGAGCGATACACCCAGAATCGCACATTCCAAAGTAATGAAAGGTGGGTTTATCGGGCTTGGGAGCGACCCAACCAAGGTGTGACTGATACGCACCTGCCGGATGATGACGCTATGTGTTCATTCTGGCGCAGCATCTGGTCGGTGCCTGTCAGTCACACCGAAGGTGAATGGACTCGGGATGTCGAACGAGCGTGTGATCCAATACAAGAAATGGGGGCTATCACGATCAGCCCCCAAGATGTAGCCCGTGCAGTCCGTCCGTTGCCGAACTGGAAATCTCCAGGACCGGACGGACTGCACAACTTTTGGATCAAGTGGCTACAAAGTTCGCACGCTCGTTTGGCATCTCAGTACCAGGCAGCCTTAGAGTCTGGTTCGCTACCCAAGTTCCTTACAACAGGAATAACCCACCTGCTCCACAAGTCTGGTAGCACCGCGGAACCCAAAAATTATAGACCAATTACATGTTTACCAACGGTCTATAAGGTTCTTACATCCATTTTGAGAGTAAAAATTAATAAACACGTCGACGATAACTGCATCATGTCGGTCTCTCAGAATGGATGTAGGAACGGGTCCCGCGGTACTAAGGAGCTACTCCTTATTGATATGGCCATTAGCCAACAGGTTCGGCGTTCCCGAAAGGATCTTTCGACATGTTGGATAGATTATAAGAAGGCCTATGACTCGGTGCCTCATACATGGCTCATGAGGGTGCTAGAATTGTATAAAATAGATACAACTCTACGCACCTTCCTGATGTCGTGTATGAGGCAATGGAGCACAGTCCTTCGCTATCCAGGATGTCGAAATATCCAGAGGAATAGCGAACCTGTAAGGATCGAGCGAGGTATATTCCAGGGCGATAGTTTGAGTCCACTTTGGTTTTGTCTTGCCCTGAATCCTCTAAGCATGCTGCTGGAGAATTCAGGGCTAGGCTATCGGTTGAAGAGAGGTGGTCTGGTTATATCTCACCTCCTTTACATGGATGATCTGAAGCTCTTTGCCCCCAGCAATCTTCAGCTGATGGAGCTACTGAAGGTAACTGAAACTTTTAGTAGCGCCATCAGGATGGAGTTTGGTGTGGACAAATGTGCGGTCATGCATGTAAAGCGAGGGGAGATTGTGGAATCCGTAGGTATTCAACTAGCGGATTCCATAAACCTGAGATCCCTCTCTTCAAACGAAACCTATAAGTATTTGGGTATGTCGGAAGCGTTAGGTATCAGCACTACTGACATGAAGCAATCGTTGAGGGAACGCTTCTTTGGCCGTCTGAAGAAGGTACTCAATAGCCTTCTTTCAGGCGGAAACAAGGTGCGCGCCTTCAACGGTTGGGTCATGCCGGTATTGATGTACTCTTTCGGCATACTCAAATGGACTCAAACGGAACTCGACGCCCTGGATAGGCGAGTCCGTACACTGCTGACTGCATATCGAATGCATCATCCACGATCGTCGGTCATGAGATTGTATATCCCGCGGAATTGTGGTGGCCGAGGCTTTTTAAATGCCAAAAACCTCCACAACCGCGAGATATGCAATCTCAGGGAATATTTTCTACACACCGTCGTGGGTATGCATCGAGATGTAGTAGCAGTGGACAAGGGACTCACCCCGCTCTCCTTGGCGAATGAGAACTGGCGCAAGCCTGTAGTGCTTGATACTAACGACCGCAGGGAAGTATGGCAGAGTAAGGAGCTTCACGGACGCTTTTTTCGGGCCCTACATGGGTCCGATGTAGACCAAGCAGCGTCCGTAGCCTGGCTGCGTTTCGGTGACCTCTTTGGGGAAACCGAAGGTTTTGTCTGTGCAATTATGGACGAAGTTATCATGACGAATAACTACCGGAGATTTATTGTGAAGGATGGCACGGTTGACATCTGTCGGGCATGTCACCGCCCGGGTGAATCGATCCGACACATTATCTCTGGATGTTCTCGTCTAGCTAACGAGGAGTACTTGCATAGGCACAACCTTGTAGCCAGGATCATCCACCAGCAACTTGCTCTGAAATACACTCTTGTGGCATCGGAGGTACCGTACTACAGGTATGTGCCCGACCCAGTTCTCGAAAATGGCAATATCACATTGTACTGGGATCGGTCCATCATCACTGACAGGACTATTGTAGCCAATAAGCCTGATATAGTGGTGGTGGACCGAATAGAGAGGCGTGCAATGATTGTTGACATTACCGTCCCGCATGACGGGAACCTCGTGAAAGCCGAGAAAGATAAGCAAATCAAGTATCTTGACTTGGCTCGCGAGGTTGTCGACATGTGGGATGTAGACACAGCGATCATTGTACCGATAGTCGTGTCAGCCAATGGCTTAATAGCCACGAGCCTCGACCAACATCTTAAGAGGCTCTCGTTAGGCGGCTGGGTCAAGGGCCTGATCCAGAAAGCAGTACTGCTGGACACGGCTCGCATTGTTAGGAGGTTCCTCTCTTTGGAGCCCTGACCGCCGGTAGCTTGGACCCTGTTCCCGATACCGGTGGGCCTCTATTTTCTATATTTTTAAATGTTTTTTCAAATTTTGTGTTTTATAAAAATATTTAAAAATTTAGTTAATAAGAAAAGAAATTAAATAAAGGATGATAATAATAATATAATATAATAATCTGTGGCCTGACGTGTCAAGGTGACACATAAAATTTTCTCTCTCAATTTTCCAATTTAAACTAATAAACACATCAACACGGTCTAGGGATATTTTAAAAAAAGCGAATTACTATCAATGTGTTAATTATTTATATGACATGTATATAGTTAAAATATACGTTATTTAATATTCTACCATTTTTTAATAATGGTTAAGGTACTTCGATTAAAATTTCAGGATTTTATGGAAAAAAAATGAAGCATAGACGGAAACCGTATATGAATTAACTTTTAATTTATGAGTAAAACTGAAAAAAATAGAAAAATTATTTAATTTGTGTTTATAAACTTGAAGTTAGTAGTCTGAGAAAGCGCCCATGATGTTCATAACACATCGGCAACGATTCGGCATGCTCAGAACAAGGTTGTCAATGTCTTGCTGCGGAATATTGTCCCATGTCCTTCTGAGGTGCGCAAAAAGTTGATCTTCTGTAGCCAGATTTTCAGGAACTTCCTTCAGAGCTCTTCTTTGCAGCATATCCCACGCATGCTCAATGGGATTTAGATCTGGCGATTGAGCAGGCCAGTCTAAGGCCCTAACATTGTGTGTATGTAACCAAGCTGCTACCGTTCTCGCCGTGTGTGCCCGGGCATTGTCGTGCATGAGCAGGAAATCTTGCCCCATTTGTGTTCAGTGGGGCAAGATTACGGGCCCAAGCACCTGTTGGACGTATCGTTCTGCCGTCATATTGCCCCGCACCCAAACGAGATCCGTCCGTCCTCCAAGACGAATTCCTGCCCAAACCATAATTGTTCCTCCTTGGTATGGGTGAACTTCCTGAGGGTTCTGAAGACGGCTCCATCGTCCAGGAACTCGCCAAACACGCGTCCTTCGTGAATCTGGATGGAAGCCGAACCTGGATTCATCCGTGAACAGCACATTGGACCATTGCTCACGGCCCCAGTCCACGTGGTTCCGAACCCATTCTAATCGTCGTCCACGATTGCCTCTCCGTAAAGGTGGGACCCGGAGTGGTCTACGAGAGCGTAGATTGCTTTCATGCAGTCGCCTTCTTACAGTTTGGTCACTCTTAAGCACTTGGTGTTCAACTCGCAGCCTTTGGACCAATGAGTCGCCGTTGCATTTGGTTGAGCTCGCACAGTAATTTGCAAAAATCGGTCTTGTCTGGGGGTAGTGATGCGACTTGGCCCCCAGTGCCTCTCCGCTACTTCATCTGTGGCACGATATCGTGTCCACAATCTTGAAATTACATTTTGGTGGGTCCCTATGGCCTCAGCAACATTACGCCGAACAGACCCAGCTTCCAGCATTCCCACAGCTCGTAACATCTCCGCCCTCGTCAAATGTTGGCGTTGCATGGCTACAATACCTCAATTTTAACTTTATCTTTCGTTTAAAAATGAAAAAAACTGTAAATAAACGTATTTCGTATTGTTTTCTAAATTTCGCACAAATGAAAATTCCCTCTCCTACACATCAAGACATTTTTATGCCACCGAAACAAAAGAATTTTCAAAAATTTGAATTTGGAATTAGTCTGAGATAAATTACAAACAAATCGGTGTATAAAAGATTCCAATGCGGCCAGTACTTTTCGAGTTATTTAATTAAGTATGAAATATCCCTAGACCGCGTTGATGTGTGTACAATATTAATATAGAATAATACAATAGAAAAATGACTAAACACACTAAAACAAAGACAAAAAAAAGATAATGTAAAACCACAATAGTTACAATATAACCCGGAAAAATCAACATCAAAAATTATTTGACAAGCTGAGACAATGAAAATATGTTCACACGAAGCCAGGCCCGTGACAAAAACACACGCCCAACATCTTCGGGTTCGTCGCTCAGCTCCGCCTCGCAGCCGCCGGGACCATCTACAATCAATCGTAAGTCAAGCGATCCCGGACACTGCAGATGCGTCGAGCTCGAACGACGAATACTTCTCTCCGCCGACGACACCACCACCTGCGCGTCGACGGGGAGGACAACGGCCGCCGAACAGCCAAGGATCTCGAGGCCCGTCGGCCTCTGACAGGGTCCCCGCTCCCGGTGGAAGTGTGCAGCGCATGCGATGGATGCAATCGAACAATAAAAACGTTATGCGCGCATACTTTGGGGCTACAGAGGGGGGAATTAACCTGACTGCGTACCGTGGTCGGATGCTCTCTCTGTTTCAGGTGCTTGAGCCAGCTGTCAACGTGTCGGCCCAACGTCTATCGGATCAGGTGCGGGTCATCCAACGTAACCGTATGCTGGATGACGCCGTACTTGATAGACTGCGTGAGGATTCACAGAGTAGCCGTGTCTCACCTGCTTTGCCACCGGCCGCGGTACAACTACAACCCAGTGTTTCACCGCGACCCGACCATGTTGGCGAGGATGACGACGACGGGGCTATATCTGTGAGTACTCAATGCAATGCACGTTTGAGGAGTGCTTAGGAATGTGCATTCAGCGAGTATCGCTCCACACCGCCTGAGCTTAGACCTCGACTACCTCGTTTGCCCATGCATAAGAAAAATAAGGCGCTGGTGTGTGCTCTAGATTCGCAGCTATCAAATGTTTTTGATAGCAGCAAAGACCTTGCCGACACCCACACGATCTTGTACTGTGCGGTTGCAGCAGCATGTCGTGTAGATAACGTCAAGTTTCCCAAAACTGACAGAGTTACACGACCAGCTATACCAGCTTGGCAGTGCAGGATTGAGCGTCGTATCGGTGAGCAAGCTCATCGGCAAGCTTATCTGCTTCTGGGAGGGCAACACTCGCCCTAGAGTGATGCGCTTTGTGAGGCGGGCGTTCTCAGGGACTGATATCAGTTCTCGAGATTATATGTCCCGCGTCACAGAGCGTATCGACTTCCTGAAGCAGAAGATCTATGCATGGGCAAACCGTATCCGTCAGTACAAGCGGCGAGTGGAGCGATACACTCAGAATCGCACATTCCAGAGCAACGAAAGGTGGGTTAATAGGGCTTGGGAGCAACCCAACCAAGGTGAGACTGATACGCGCCTACCGGATAATGACGCCATGTGTTTGTTTTGGCGCGATATCTGGTCGGTGCCTGTCAGTCACACCGAGGGTGACTGGACTCGGGAGGTCGAACGAGCGTGCGATCCGATACCACAAATGGAGGCAATTACCATCAGCCCCCAAGATGTGGCTCGTGCAGTCCGTCCGTTGCCTAACTGGAAATCTCCAGGGCCGGACGGACTGCACAACTTATGGATTAAATGGTGCCAAAGGTCGCACGCTCGTTTGGCAACTCAGTTCCAGTCTGCCTTAGAGTCAGGATCGCTGCCCCAGTTCCTAACGACAGGAATAACCCACCTGCTCCACAAATCAGGTAGTACTGCGGATCCTAAAAATTAGAGACCGATATCATGCTTACCGACGGTCTATAAAGTTCTTACATCCATTCTGAGAGCGAAAATTAATCAACATATTGACAATAACGCCATCATGTCTGCTTCTCAGATTGGATGTAGGAACGGGTCCCGCGGTACTAAGGAGCTGCTCCTCATAGACATTGCCATTAGCCAACAGGTTCGCAATTCCCGCAAGGATCTGGTGACATGTTGGATAGATTATAAGAAGGCCTATGACTCAGTGCCACATAAATGGCTCATGAGGGTGCTGGAGTTGTATAAAATTGATGCAACTCTGCGCGCCTTCCTGACGTCATGTATGGCGCAGTGGAGGACGGTCCTTCACGATCCAGGATGTCGACAGATTCAGGAAAACAGCGAACCTATAAGGATCGAGCGCGGAATATTTCAGGGCGACAGTCTGAGTCCTCTGTGGTTTTGTTTAGCCCTGAACCTTCTCAGTTCACTGCTGGAGGGTTCAGGTCTGGGCTATCGGTTGAGCAGAGGTGGTCAGGTCATATCACACCTCCTTTACATGGATGATCTGAAGCTCTTTGCCCCCAACAACTTGCAACTGATGAAGCTACTGAACAGAACTGTAACAGGAACCTTCAGTGACGCCATCCGTATGGAATTTGGTGTGGACAAATGTGCAGTCATGCATGTAAAGAGAGGGGAGATTATGGAATCCGTGGGAATACAACTCTCGGATTCCATGCACCTTAGATCCCTTTCCTCAACCGAAACTTACAAGTATTTGGGTATGTCGGAAGCACTAGGCATCAATGCTACTGACGTGAAACAGTCGTTGAAGGAGCGCTTCTTTGGCCGCCTGAAAATGTAACTAAATAGTCTTTTATCGGTCGGTAACAAGGTGCGCGCCTTCAACGACTAGGTCATGACTGAACTTGACGCCTTGGATACGAGGGTCCACACGCTGCTTACCGCAAATCGTATGCATCACCCACGTTCATCGGTTATGAGACTGTATATTCCTTGGAAGTGCGGGGGTCGTGGCTTTTTAAATGCTAAGACCCTACACAACCGCGAGGTATGCAGTCTTAGGGAATACTTCCAGGCCGCTGACGTGGGTATGCATCGAGATGTGGTAGCAGTGGACAAGGGCCTTACCCCGCTCTCCTTGGCTAACGAGAACTGGCGCAAACCTATAGAATTAGATACTAATGACCGCAGGGAGGAATGGCAGAGCAAGGAGCATCACGGACGCTTCTACCGGGTCCTACATGGGCCCGATGTAGATCTTTTAACGTCCGTGGCCTGGCTGCGATTTGGTGACCTTTTCGGGGAAACCGATGGTTTTGTCTTTGCGATTATGGACGAAGTTATGATGACGAACAACTACCGGAAATACATTGTGAAGGACGGCACGGTTGACATCTGTCGGGCATGTCACCGGCCGGGTGAATAAATCCGTCACATTATCTCCGGTTGTTCTAGTATGGCTAACGGAGACTATTTGCATAGACACAACCTTGTAGCCAGGATTATCCATCAGCAACTTGCTCTTAAATACAATCATGTGGAGTCGGAAGTGCCTTACTATAAGTATGTTCCCGACCCAGTTCTCGAAAATGGTAATGTCACGTTGTATTGGGATCGGTCTATCATCACTGACAGGACTATTGTTGCCAATAAGCCTGACATAGTGGTGATAGACCGACTAGAGCGTCGCGCAAAGATTGTTGATATAGCGGTCCCACATGACGAGAGCCTCGTGAAGGCTGAGAGAGATAAGAAAAGCAAGTATCTTGATCTGGCTCGCGAGGTTGTCGACATGTGGGACGTGAATACAGCGATCATTGTGCCGATAGTCGTTACGGCCAATGGCATAAAAGCGGTACTTCTGGACACGGCGCGTATCATTAGGAGGTTCCTCTCTCAGGAGCCCTGACCACCGGTAGCTGTCCCCGATACCGGTGGGCTACTAGTTTTTTTTTTAATGTTTATTTTTTTATTTTTTATAGAATAATATTTAAAAATGTAAAAATATCTATATAACATGAATAAATGGAATAATAATAATAGCCTTTATTTAACAATCATAATACATGTTTTCTTTAATACAACATTTTCTCATTTGACACCCGTTTCGCGAAAACTGTCTTGCTTCCCAGCATAGGCCTCCCCTAAAGCCTTCCACAGAACGCGATCATGTGTTATCCTTCTCCATGTGATTCCTGCTATTCTTTTTATGTCATCCTCCCACCTACGACAATGTCTGCCTTTCTTTCTTCTATACTGACTTGGGCATCACTCGGTTAACTCTTTGGCCCATTTATGCTTTTTGTTTCTCATCGTGTGGCCTGTCCACCTCCACTTTAGTTTTTTAATGCAATACGTTATCTCCGTAACTTCAGTTTGTTTCCGAATTGTTTTAAGTTTTATTTTGTTTCTTAGTTCAACATTGAGCATGCTCCTTTCCATACCATGTTGACAGGTCTCTAGTTTTCGTAGATTACGCTCTGTTAAACTCCATGTCTGGCAGCCATATGACATCACGAGCAGGATACACGAGTCAAATATTGTTTTCTTAGATTTAAGTGGTATATCGGGGTTCTTCATTATTTCTTTTAAGGACCAGTATCTTTTCCAAGACAGATTAATTCTGTTGTTAATCTCTTTAGTTGTGAGGTCCTTCGGAGATATTATTTGACCAAGGTACGTGTATTCTTCTACGTATTCTATTTGTGAACCATTGAGTGCATTAGGAACTTTGTCTACGTTTGTCATTAGTTTAGTTTTTGAGGTGTTCATTGACAATCCAACATTTCCACTTTCGAATACTAGTTTTTCGAGCATTTCCTGTAGACTTCTCGCGTCGCCCGAAATAAGTATCAAATCGTCCGCAAATCTTAGGTGGTTTAGTTGTGATCTGTTAATATTTAGTCCGTAGTTGTTCCATTCGAGACGTCTGAATACGTATTCAAGAACTGCCGAGAAAAGTTTGGGTGACAGCGGGTCTCCTTGTCGAACTGCTCTTTTTATAGAAAAATCCTCACCCACTCTTTCTGTTCGTACTTTAGCTCATATGTTGTTGTAAATATTGCTAATGAGGTTTATATATATTTTGTCTACTCCCTGTGTTCCTAACGCTTCCCATATTTTTGCGTGTTTAAGTGAGTCGAACGCTTTATTATAGTCTACGAATGCTAGGTAGTAATTAATACCGTATTCGTTACTTTTCTGGATAACCTGTTTTATGGTGTGGATATGATCAAGTGTTGAAAAGTCGCTTCGAAAACCTGCTTTTTCCTTTGGCTGGTTTTCGTCCAAAATCTTTGTTACTCGGTCCAGTAGGATCTTAGCGAATATTTTATATATGTTCGACATCAGGCTAATTGGTCTATAATTTGCTATATCGTTTTTCTTTCCTTTTTTATGTATTAGTATTATTGTTGATGATGTCCCCTGGTGAGGAATATATCCTGTATATAGAATTTGATTGAATACGTCTGTGATGATGTTTAGTGTTTTGGAAGATGTCCCTATTATTTATTTATTTATTTAATACTTCATGCACACAAATGTACAGAGGCGGACTTAATGCCTTAGGCATTTTCTACCAGTCGACCTTTGGGTGATGCAGAGAAAATAGTGGTAGGTGCAATACTTTGAGTTAAGTAAATCGAAAATAAAACGTATTAAAAACGTATTCCTATACTATAAATACAATATATACTCAAATAATAATCTAAATACATAAATATACATAAACAATAAGTAGTAATAGATAAATAATTGAAAAACATTAGCGCTGTGACGAAACTACTGCCAACTTCTTACGAATATGCTTGCGAACTTTAACTTTGATGGTTAATCGGTATTATGAGTTCGTTAGATATGGTGTCTTCACCTGGTGCTTTTCCTCTCTTTTGTGATTTAATTGCCTTGCTGACCTCTTCTCGCATCATATTTGGGACCACTTCCTTCTTGTTGTCCTCGTAGCTAGTGGATTGCCATGGTTCAGAAAACATTTCTTCGTCTCTGCACAGGTCTCGGTAATAATCTGTTGCGATTTTTTGTGTTTCGATTCTATTTCTGTTGTTTCTTTTAGTTTTTCGGTGTGTAATGTTTTCAATTCAATCTGAGCTGTCTCTCAGATGTTGCTGCTGTTGGCTTTCTAGTGCCACCTGTTTTTTCTATGTAGAAGTTGATTGTTTCTGTTCTTGTTCTCTTTCGATGTTTGCGTATTTGTAAATTTATTTCTTTGCTTAGTCTTGCTATCTCCTTTCTGTTGGTCTCCTTATCTTTAAACAAGATCCTTCTCTGTTCGATTAAATTCCTGGCTTTCGGTCCTAATTTGTCTTTTGTTGGTTTATTTTCTATAATATTATTCTCTATTTGTTTTAATTAATTTTCTAGGGCATCGTATTTTCCTTGAATATCTTCTATGTTTAGTAATTTTGTTAGATTGATTTCCAGAGAATCTAAAATATTTTCAGGAATTGGTAAAGTTAATGGTTTTTTAGTTTTATGAATGGGTTTTTCTTGACTGTTTTGGTTATAATGTGTATAATTGGCCTCTGAGCATTCTATGATCAGTATTATAATTAAGTTGATTGACAACATCTACATTTGCGACAAATTTTGGTTTGTTGGTAATAATACAATCGATTTCGTTCCTTGTCTTTCCGTCAGGCGATATCCATGTTCACTTTCTTTTCTTCTTTCTTCTAAAGTAAGTGTTCATAATGTCGAAGTTATTTTCCAAAAAGGAGTTTACCAGTTTTTGTCCGTTATCATTACTTTTTCCTGTAGTATAAGGTCCAATTATTTTGTCTTCATTTGTTTTCCTTTTTCCGATTTGGCCATTGAAGTCTCCTATTATTAGTATTCAGATCTGTGATAATTTTGCTAAGCTGGGTGAAGAATTCGTCATTTATCTCTTCTTTGGAAACCTCGGTTGGAGCATATACATTACTTGTTTATGTCCAGGGAGCCTAATATTCAATACGGCGAGTCTATCTGACACTCCTTGGAATTCAATTATATTATTTTTAAGGTATTTCTTCACCATAAGCCCAACTCCATACAGCCCAGCTGTTTCATTTTTATAGTATAATATGTAATGTACGTGTTCTTCAATTTTCTCATCTGCTCTTCGTGTCTCGCTTAATCCTAAAATATCGCAGTTGATTGTTTCTAAAGCGTGTTCTAGTTCTAATAGATTCCTCAGACTTTAGTGATCTTGTGTTAAGCGTAGCTATATTTAGCTTAGGCTTATGGTTTGTTATTGTTGTTTTCTTCGCGTTACTTTTCTTAAGCTTTTGGGGGGTATGGTCTGTCACCCCGCGGTGACCAACCGTATTGGGGATCCGGTTGTTTCTTGTTTGTGTGTTTTTTGTGTTATTCATCTTCTTCGCGTATCCGGTGTCAATTAATTCCTATGCCTTATTTTGTTATGTATGTTTTGCCGATAGTGAAAAAGATCAGACCCTCATATATGCAAAAGCGTCAGTTTTATGCATCTTGGAAGGAGCTATAATAGTCTTTTTTTCTGTATTGCGTTGTGGGGTATGTATATTGTTGGGTGACATAGAAGATTCCCTTTTCCTTTTTTCAGCTTCTGATTTTTTCTTTATTATATGCTTATTGTTCCTAATGAAGGCTATATTTCCACGTTCGGTTTCTTGCTTTAACTGGAGTTGTAAGTTTTTACGTGCTTCTAGTGTTTCCTTTGAAAAATCTTCAGTTATGTACGTTTGCTGAGGCATTTGTTTTTTGTGTTTCATAATTTCTGCTCTCTTTTGTTGTGACGTGAAGGTGATCAAGATGTTAAAACACCCGTGTGATACTATTATATAAACCCACACTCGTGTTTAAATAACGCCTATTATATGACCGTTGCTTAAACTACTATTATTAAGTACTTCTAAATGACACATGTATAGTACCATATATAAAAATTAGGTTTAATCATAAACCTTGATTCCTGCAAATTTCTGCAGTCGGATCTTAGGCTATAAGCTTCGGTGACAGAAAATATTGCTGACATAATAATGTTATTATTGTTACAGAATAGAGGATATATCCGGCGTGAGTCCAGTTCAATCATAGAGTTAGAGACTTCCAAGGTATTCAGGCTACCAATCACTGATGTGTGGATTAATGATATTGGTTACCCAGAAGAAAGATTTGACTTGAGAAACGTTGAATTATGTTTTGGATAAACAAAATTATAATATCTATATATTTCTATTTTAAGAGGTCTTATGATCAGGGTATTGTCCCCAATCTTCTACGAGAATTAAATTGATACTATTAATTTTGAAAAAATATGCAATGTCTATTTATTTAATGCGCATAACATTATTTATTTATATATACTTTATTGTACACCAAGATAAAAACAATAATTCACACGGAAACCTTAAAATAAAAACAAACATACAACAGGCGACCTTATTGCGTTCTGCGATCTTTTCCAAGCAACACAGAATGGAGAGAGATAGCCTGGACACGACATGGGGTTGCATTTGGTGCAAATTTAAATAAAATAATAAGTTACAAAAATAGTAAGCACTTAATATAAAATACTTAAATAGATACATGAATACATGCATAGATATAAATATACAGGCAAGAAAACAATACAGCTCCAACAAGAATAAGATCACAGTGACAATTAGTGCTCCTTTACCAGTCTTTTAAATATTGGTAATGATTGCGCGCATTTTACTGTTAAAGGCAATGCATTCCACATAATGTTAAACGATGAGCTGTTGGTTTTTATCTCTTAGCTGGTGTGACCCACAACCTGTTGCTAAAGCGACTTTTGTGCTGCTACCGACTAATCATCTGCGCTAACCGATTTAGGTACCTACTGTCAAAAAATAATATAGTTTTAACGCGTAGTTGCTGGTAACACTTTTCATTTATCACACTATAATAATGGCGAAAGTTTGTAAGTGTGTCTGTTTGTACGTTTTTACTCTTTCACGCAAAATCTACGGAATTGATCTGGATGAAATTTGGCACAGAGATAGGTTATAGTCTGCAAAAGCACATATAATACTTTTTATCCCAGGAATATATTCCCTTGGGATAATTTCGACATTCACGCGCTTGAAGCCGCTGGCAGATGCAAGTACATTTATAAGGTAGATTATTGTTTCCTTTATTTATCTGTGTTTTACCCGACTGCCGAAAGAAGGGTAATGTGTTTATCAGTCTATGTATGTATGTATGTTTGTTCCTATGTTGTAACATAGTGTTCATTAATACTGATTAAAAAAAAAAAACAACTTAACTTAAAAATAAACAATTAAATAAAACTATTTACAAAAAATAAACAATCTAAATAAAGCTATTACTTGAAGCTATAAAATAATTATTCAATTATATTCAACTATTATTGAAATGTAACTATTAAAAATAAAAAACCAAAGTGTACAAGTAATGCGAACAACCACATTATTTTATAGATACGGAAATAACCGGTTCCTCATCGCCGCCCGCCAGCGGCAGCGGCCGCGCGTCGCGCGCGCACGTAGCTAACACAGGCAGTCCGTAGCCGAACCTCTCGAGGCACGGACGCTGTCGCCTTGACTAATTTTCTCGCTGTACTACCGTCATTGCGAAATATCAATTTTGCACGTGAAGAATTACGTCACGGTTCAACTGACTGAGCCGGATTCTCATTCTGTCTCCTTCATCGCCTGAGTGGAGTGGCCGAGCTGACCGGGACTACGCCTGGAGGACGGGACTTCGCCAGAGAAGTGTGGAAGGCTAGACAAGTGCGCAACGACCTAGGCCGAACCTTACTTCCTTTTTTTATTGTCACGTATATAGGACGTGAACAAGAAAAGAGAAGAAATGAAACTCAGTTTGAAATTATAAAAAAAACGGTCTATTAAAAAAAAAGGAAGTAAGGTTCAGCCTAGGTCGTTGCGCACTTGTCTAGCCTTCCACACTTCCCTGGCGAAGTCCCGTCCTCCAGGCGTAGTCCCGGTCAGCTCGGCCACTCCACTCAGGCGATGAAGGAGACAGAATGAGAATCCGGCTCAGTCAGTTGAACCGTGACGTAATTCCTAGGAACAAAAGCCGAATCATTAAGCTGCCGGTATAAGGGGCGCACGGGAAACGCTAGGATGCATGGCAAGAACTAGATTGGCAATTTAGGGCTTATAACGGCGGGAAGAATTCTAGGTGTAAAGAATCTAAATTAATAGTAAATTTAAGCAAGCAGAGACGGTTACAACGTTAAGCTTTGAAAGTTTTAAGTAGAACATAATGGAAGAAAGGCAACTATAAGCATTACACACAGGATAGAATAAAGCTACAATATCTACTCGGACTCGTACCTCTAAAATTAAGACAAAGAAAATACAACAGGTAGGTAACGGCCGTTAGAAATCTTTATAAATAAATGTGCACAACTCACCCAAGTTTGGGAATCACGGTCACTTAATTAATAATTACAACTGTTTTAAGTATATGGACAAAGGCAATCCACTCTTAAGTTGATAATATAGTTTAAATATTCGTAACTAACTTCACGTGCAAAATTGATATTTCGCAATGACGGTAGTACAGCGAGAAAATTAGTCAAGGCGACAGCGTCCGTGCCTCGAGAGGTTCGGCTACGGACTGCCTGTGTTAGCTACGTGCGCGCGCGACGCGCGGCCGCTGGCGGGCGGCGATGAGGAACCGGTTATTTCCGTATCTATAAAATAATGTGGTTGTCCGCATTACTTGTACACTTTGGTTTTTTATTTTTATTTTTAATAGTTACATTTCAATAATAGTTGAATATAATTGAATAATTATTTTATAGCTTCAAGTAATAGCTTTATTTAGATTGTTTATTTTTTGTAAATAGTTTTATTTAATTGTTTATTTTTAAGTTAAGTTGTTTTTTTTTTTAATCAGTATTAATGAACACTATGTTACATTACCCCTCTCCCCAGAAAAAGGATTTCAACTTATTGAAATCCGCAAAAAAAAATGTTATTAACTTACTACGGGTATCTCTTAAGCTTGAGGTCCTTAATATGCCAAACGCCAAGGTCGCGACCATTCATGTCTTCTAGAACGTAAACTAATGGTGATCGTTTAACTTTTACCCGGCATTTTTGAAATTTAGGAGCTAATTTTTTACTAAAATGAGCATCTTTATCGCTCTGGAAGTAGCAACGCTTCCAAACGATATCGCCCACACTGAACTCTGCATGTTTGCGGCGCAAGTTATAATGCTGTGTATTTTTTACATGAGCTTCCCACAAAGCAACCTGAACTTTATCGAATATTGGCGATAATTGACCCAGGTTTGCAGCATAAGCATCGCGTGGTAGAAATATAAGGTCTGCTGGATCTGGATATTCGATGTAATGAGAACCACACACGACTAACTCTCTTCCGTGTACCAAGAAGGATGGAGTATAACCAGTGCTTTCGTTAACAGAATTATTAATAGCGAATTGGATTTGAGGAAGGTTGGAGTCCCAAGATCTATGATCCCCATCTACGAAACTAGAAACAGCAGTTATTATTGTTTTATTATATCTTTCCACTGTGTTGATTTGTGGAGTGTACTTTGGAGTAAAATGTATGCTAGGAATTTTGTACTTTTTGAAAAGCTTATCCAAATCTCGGCTAATAAACTGACTTCCATTATCAAGAATAATAGTTTGAGGAATTCCGTGGACGAGAAAGACGTCATCCTCAAGGTGTTTAACTATTAAATTTGAGGTAGCTCGACGAAGTGGAAAAAGAAGGCAATATTTAGAAAAGCAGCAAGTCACAACGAAAATAAACTGATTCTGTTTCCGAGAAGAAGGCAATGGACCAACCAAGTCAATTGATAGAACCTGGAAGGGACGAGAAACGTCTTTAGGCCTACCCATTTTTCCAGAGACACCTTGTGTAGAATACTTATGAGCTAGACATGTTTCACAGTTAGAAACAAATTGAACTACGCTAGAATACATACCGGGCCAATAAAAACGAAGTGCTAAGCGCTTATATGTCTTAAACACGCCGAAATGACCAGAAATAGGTTCAGAGTGGCACTCAATTAAAGTGTCTGCTTGTTGTTCTTTAGGAATAACCTTCTTCCAAGCAAATTCAACCGTAAGGTCAACCTTAGTTTTCATGTACCTATATAATTCATTATTCTCCACCTTGTAATTTGGGAAATTAATAGGATTAGCCTGGCAGCCCTGGAAGATCTTCAGATACCAAGAATCCTGAGTATCAGGGCCTGAAGCCGCGGGAACATCGCCGTTCGAAATAACCTCAACTGGAACACATCTAGAAAGGGCATCTGGGATAACATTATCCTTTCCACGGCGGTGTCTTATTTCAAAATTAAAAGAAGAAAGGCGAACTCCCCACCTTGCGAGCCGACCGGTTGGATTAGTGACAGACATAAACCATTTAAGCGATGAATGGTCAGTGTAGACTAAAAAGGTTTTGTCAGTCTCAAGGTAACAGCGCCAGTATTCAAGGGCCGTAAGAACGGCAAGAGCCTCCCGTTCTGTTGTGCTGTAGTTCCTCTCCGGCTTACTTAAAGAACGGCTCATGTATGCGATTGGATGTTCCACACCATCAATAGTTTGGGCCAACATTGCACCGATACCAAAATTGCTAGCATCAGTGTGCACCTCAAAAGGAAGGTTAAAGTCAGGGCAAGCAAGGACAGGTGCTTGAACTAGTTTGGATTTTAATTCTAGAAAAGCCTTGTCAGCCTCAGGGTTCCATTGAAACGCAGGGGCGTTCTTTTTATTAGAAGTAAGCTTATTTAGAGGACCTGCTACGGTACTGAAATGTGGAATAAAACGCCTATACCAAGACGCTGTACCCAGAAAACGCTTAACCTCCTTCCTATTAGTAGGAGTGGGGAAGTCTAATATGGCTTTGACCTTATCTGGGTCAGTCCTTAAGCCATGAGCATCCACAATGTAGCCAAGATAACGTAATTGACTTCGGAAGAAGTGACACTTGTCCAGATTGACAGTGAGATTAGCCGAACGTAATTTTTGGAAAATCTTCTGAAGCAGTTCTACGTGTTCCTCGAAAGTTCTGCTAATGATAATTACATCATCTAAATAAGCAAAGACTTTGAGCTCGAATTCAGGCCCGAATAAGAGATCAACAAGTCTCTGTTGCGTAGCAGGGGCATTGGTAAGTCCAAAAGCTGTGACTTTGAACATAAAAGTTCCTCGACCAGGAACATAAAACGCAGTCTTCTCTCTGTCCTTTTCATCGATTAATATCTGCCAAAAAGCTTTAGATAAATCAATGCTGGAAAGATAACGCGCATCCTTTAGATTATCCAATATTTCAGACACATATGGCAGCTTATATGCGTCCTTCTTTGTAACAGCATTAAGTTTACGACTGTCTAAGCAGAAGCGGGGCTTTCCATCCTTCTTGCCGACCACTAACACCGGAGAAGACCACGGGCTCTCACAAGGTTCAATAACGTCTAACGCTAACATCTCATCAACCTGTTCAGCAACAATACGTTGCTTTTCTGGTGACATGCGGTAATATCGCTGTCGAATAGGTTCAGCGTCACCGGTATCTATACGATGTTTAATGACGTGAGTACGACCTAAACCTCTCTCTGCGTACGAAATGTCCTTAAAATGACTTACGATATTGTCAGCTAACAGCTTTTCAGAAGAATTCAAAGCGTCATAGCCACACAGGTGATGAATAGATGACGAAGAAATTTCCGAGAGCCCGGGGTCAGTTAAGAATAAGTTTTCTTTCTCTGACAAATACTTAGGGCACAGGTTAAAAGTGTTCCAAAAATCGATTCCTAAGATTAAAACGGTTTCGATCGCTGGAATAACATGCGCCTTAATAATAGAAAATTTTTCTTCGAAGGTCAAGGGTAGAAGAATATAACCAAGGGATGTTATCCTTTGACCTCCTGCTGCAGTAACAGTTATTCTCTCATCGTTGCATAAAATCAGACCTAATTTTATTAAAAGTTCATGAGAGTTCTTACCTAGGATAGTGACGGTGGAACCAGAATCCAACAAACCATACAAAAACAAATCCTTATTGATTCCTACCTTCACATAAGGCCTAGGGTCATTACTCGGTTTGACATTGAAAATTGCAGAAATATGTTTTCTAGAAAAGAAGTTTTTTACAAACATGAGCCAATCATTCCAGTTCGAGCTATCTGTATGACTAACCGCATGTTTCCTACAATTTTCAGAAACTAGTTTTTTGGTTTGCAGTTTGGACACTCTGGTGTGCGAACTTCCTTCATGCCACACTTAAAGCAAAAAATTTTACGCTCAGCTGCGCAGTCTTTCATAGAGTGCGTATTAACACGGCAACGATGACAGTAGGGAACTTTGGTGATAGCCGAAGTTTCGACTTCAGGAGCCTGAATTTCAGAGACCTTGTGTGACCCTTGACGGTGAGCACCGTCATACCTACTACGACCGTAAAAATTACCTTGGCTACTAGTCGTCGACTTACATTTTGAAGACTGGTAGCCAAATTCTGGAGCCAAGGTATTAGCCGAAACCGAAGGTGGTTCCTTAAAGAATTCTGAACGAACCTTTATTTGTTCATAATTCTTGCAAATTAATTTTAAGTCTTCAAGTGATTTAATATTAGGACTAGCAGCTATAATAGTAGAGTAGCAAGGACGAATATTATGCAGAATAATTTCGAGTTTAACGTCTTCCTCTAAAGGTTTACTTAGCCTAGAGAACATGCCTTGCATTATAGATAAATAAATTGTTATGTTCTCTTCCTCGCCTTGTGTACGCTGACGAATTTCTGAGGCCATGCGATAATCGTAGTCAGGGACGTCGAAATCATTCTTTAACGCAATTAGTACCTCATTCCAACTACCGATACTACCCCTGATGTTACGGTACCAGTGAAGTGCATCACCAATGAAAATATCAGTAGCCGAACTAAGCATTTTATTTTCAGTTATATTTTTAGACGTACGGAATTCTTCAACTTTCTGTATAAATGATCTGACACAAGATTTTCCGTCATATTTAAACTTATTCAGTTCTCCTATTAACCCGCGATCACACGAAACTGCAATATTCATCCCGGATAAATTAGGTTTATCTAAAAAATCCTCTTCAGAAGTAACCGAAGACGTGGGCTGCTTCTGGTCTTTGACCCTTGGCTTATCAAGGCTCAAAAGCATCTCATAATACCCCTCGTAAATTTTCTTTATTTTATCTAATTCCGATAAATCATCAGCCGCCTGCGGTTTTTCAATACGTTGAAGCCTATAATATAAATGATGTAGAAGAGACTTAGTTCTACTAAAAAGAGATTCATCAAAGTTAAGTTTTAAGGCATCCAGATTAGCCCTAACCTTCTCTAGCGTCTCTTGAGAGCCTTTACTATCCTCTGAAAACCGGAAAACCGAATCGATTATGTCATCAGACGAATATAATTGAGTCAATTTAGTGACTTGACGTCTTAAACCCGCTACGTTGTCAGAGGGAAGTTCTCCACGGATAGCAACTTCATACATGAGCTCAGATTTCTGAAGCTGTAAATATTTTATTGGAATTGCCATATTGTTATTTAAATTTAAAAAAACAAAAAAAAATATATGATAAAAAACTGGGTAGGTTATGCACAATTTACTAACATAAATCAAGTAAAATCCGCTCTGTTACAATTTATTTAAGAACAAAAACCAATCATAAAATAATAAGACAGGTGAAGTCAGGTGACATACACTAAGTTACTTTTATTTAAGCGACTCAAAATTTTATAACTACCGTTCAACACAATAGAAATAACGGTAAACTGCACAAAGTTTATGTAATTAAACCTATCATTTAAATGACAGAATTACTTAAAGTTCTAAGAAATTTAAGACAAGTAGGCAAACACTGCTAAAAAAAAACCACCACCACATAGAACCACTAAAAAGACCAAAACCAAGTGCGAAAGACCTTAAACCACGTTTATGGGCGCCATTGTCACGTATATAGGACGTGAACAAGAAAAGAGAAGAAATGAAACTCAGTTTGAAATTATAAAAAAAACGGTCTATTAAAAAAAAAGGAAGTAAGGTTCGGCCTAGGTCGTTGCGCACTTGTCTAGCCTTCCACACTTCCCTGGCGAAGTCCCGTCCTCCAGGCGTAGTCCCGGTCAGCTCGGCCACTCCACTCAGGCGATGAAGGAGACAGAATGAGAATCCGGCTCAGTCAGTTGAACCGTGTTATTTTATGATTGGTTTTTGTTCTTAAATAAATTGTAACAGAGCGGATTTTACTTGATTTATGTTAGTAAATTGTGCATAACCTACCCAGTTTTTTATCATATATTTTTTTTTGTTTTTTTAAATTTAAATAACAATATGGCAATTCCAATAAAATATTTACAGCTTCAGAAATCTGAGCTCATGTATGAAGTTGCTATCCGTGGAGAACTTCCCTCTGACAACGTAGCGGGTTTAAGACGTCAAGTCACTAAATTGACTCAATTATATTCGTCTGATGACATAATCGATTCGGTTTTCCGGTTTTCAGAGGATAGTAAAGGCTCTCAAGAGACGCTAGAGAAGGTTAGGGCTAATCTGGATGCCTTAAAACTTAACTTTGATGAATCTCTTTTTAGTAGAACTAAGTCTCTTCTACATCATTTATATTATAGGCTTCAACGTATTGAAAAACCGCAGGCGGCTGATGATTTATCGGAATTAGATAAAATAAAGAAAATTTACGAGGGGTATTATGAGATGCTTTTGAGCCTTGATAAGCCAAGGGTCAAAGACCAGAAGCAGCCCACGTCTTCGGTTACTTCTGAAGAGGATTTTTTAGATAAACCTAATTTATCCGGGATGAATATTGCAGTTTCGTGTGATCGCGGGTTAATAGGAGAACTGAATAAGTTTAAATATGACGGAAAATCTTGTGTCAGATCATTTATACAGAAAGTTGAAGAATTCCGTACGTCTAAAAATATAACTGAAAATAAAATGCTTAGTTCGGCTACTGATATTTTCATTGGTGATGCACTTCACTGGTACCGTAACATCAGGGGTAGTATCGGTAGTTGGAATGAGGTACTAATTGCGTTAAAGAATGATTTCGACGTCCCTGACTACGATTATCGCATGGCCTCAGAAATTCGTCAGCGTACACAAGGCGAGGAAGAGAACATAACAATTTATTTATCTATAATGCAAGGCATGTTCTCTAGGCTAAGTAAACCTTTAGAGGAAGACGTTAAACTCGAAATTATTCTGCATAATATTCGTCCTTGCTACTCTACTATTATAGCTGCTAGTCCTAATATTAAATCACTTGAAGACTTAAAATTAATTTGCAAGAATTATGAACAAATAAAGGTTCGTTCAGAATTCTTTAAGGAACCACCTTCGGTTTCGGCTAATACCTTGGCTCCAGAATTTGGCTACCAGTCTTCAAAATGTAAGTCGACGACTAGTAGCCAAGGTAATTTTTACGGTCGTAGTAGGTATGACGGTGCTCACCGTCAAGGGTCACACAAGGTCTCTGAAATTCAGGCTCCTGAAGTCGAAACTTCGGCTATCACCAAAGTTCCCTACTGTCATCGTTGCCGTGTTAATACGCACTCTATGAAAGACTGCGCAGCTGAGCGTAAATTTTTTTGCTTTAAGTGTGGCATGAAGGAAGTTCGCACACCAGAGTGTCCAAACTGCAAACCAAAAAACTAGTTTCTGAAAATTGTAGGAAACATGCGGTTAGTCATACAGATAGCTCGAACTGGAATGATTGGCTCATGTTTGTAAAAAACTTCTTTTCTAGAAAACATATTTCTGCAATTTTCAATGTCAAACCGAGTAATGACCCTAGGCCTTATGTGAAGGTAGGAATCAATAAGGATTTGTTTTTGTATGGTTTGTTGGATTCTGGTTCCACCGTCACTATCCTAGGTAAGAACTCTCATGAACTTTTAATAAAATTAGGTCTGATTTTATGCAACGATGAGAGAATAACTGTTACTGCAGCAGGAGGTCAAAGGATAACATCCCTTGGTTATATTCTTCTACCCTTGACCTTCGAAGAAAAATTTTCTATTATTAAGGCGCATGTTATTCCAGCGATCGAAACCGTTTTAATCTTAGGAATCGATTTTTGGAACACTTTTAACCTGTGCCCTAAGTATTTGTCAGAGAAAGAAAACTTATTCTTAACTGACCCCGGGCTCTCGGAAATTTCTTCGTCATCTATTCATCACCTGTGTGGCTATGACGCTTTGAATTCTTCTGAAAAGCTGTTAGCTGACAATATCGTAAGTCATTTTAAGGACATTTCGTACGCAGAGAGAGGTTTAGGTCGTACTCACGTCATTAAACATCGTATAGATACCGGTGACGCTGAACCTATTCGACAGCGATATTACCGCATGTCACCAGAAAAGCAACGTATTGTTGCTGAACAGGTTGATGAGATGTTAGCGTTAGACGTTATTGAACCTTGTGAGAGCCCGTGGTCTTCTCCGGTGTTAGTGGTCGGCAAGAAGGATGGAAAGCCCCGCTTCTGCTTAGACAGTCGTAAACTTAATGCTGTTACAAAGAAGGACGCATATAAGCTGCCATATGTGTCTGAAATATTGGATAATCTAAAGGATGCGCGTTATCTTTCCAGCATTGATTTATCTAAAGCTTTTTGGCAGATATTAATCGATGAAAAGGACAGAGAGAAGACTGCGTTTTATGTTCCTGGTCGAGGAACTTTTATGTTCAAAGTCACAGCTTTTGGACTTACCAATGCCCCTGCTACGCAACAGAGACTTGTTGATCTCTTATTCGGGCCTGAATTCGAGCTCAAAGTCTTTGCTTATTTAGATGATGTAATTATCATTAGCAGAACTTTCGAGGAACACGTAGAACTGCTTCAGAAGATTTTCCAAAAATTACGTTCGGCTAATCTCACTGTCAATCTGGACAAGTGTCACTTCTTCCGAAGTCAATTACGTTATCTTGGCTACATTGTGGATGCTCATGGCTTAAGGACTGACCCAGATAAGGTCAAAGCCATATTAGACTTCCCCACTCCTACTAATAGGAAGGAGGTTAAGCGTTTTCTGGGTACAGCGTCTTGGTATAGGCGTTTTATTCCACATTTCAGTACCGTAGCAGGTCCTCTAAATAAGCTTACTTCTAATAAAAAGAACGCCCCTGCGTTTCAATGGAACCCTGAGGCTGACAAGGCTTTTCTAGAATTAAAATCCAAACTAGTTCAAGCACCTGTCCTTGCTTGCCCTGACTTTAACCTTCCTTTTGAGGTGCACACTGATGCTAGCAATTTTGGTATCGGTGCAATGTTGGCCCAAACTATTGATGGTGTGGAACATCCAATCGCATACATGAGCCGTTCTTTAAGTAAGCCGGAGAGGAACTACAGCACAACAGAACGGGAGGCTCTTGCCGTTCTTACGGCCCTTGAATACTGGCGCTGTTACCTTGAGACTGACAAAACCTTTTTAGTCTACACTGACCATTCATCGCTTAAATGGTTTATGTCTCTCACTAATCCAACCGGTCGGCTCGCAAGGTGGGGAGTTCGCCTTTCTTCTTTTAATTTTGAAATAAGACACCGCCGTGGAAAGGATAATGTTATCCCAGATGCCCTTTCTAGATGTGTTCCAGTTGAGGTTATTTCGAACGGCGATGTTCCCGCGGCTTCAGGCCCTGATACTCAGGATTCTTGGTATCTGAAGATCTTCCAGGGCTGCCAGGCTAATCCTATTAATTTCCCAAATTACAAGGTGGAGAATAATGAATTATATAGGTACATGAAAACTAAGGTTGACCTTACGGTTGAATTTGCTTGGAAGAAGGTTATTCCTAAAGAACAACAAGCAGACACTTTAATTGAGTGCCACTCTGAACCTATTTCTGGTCATTTCGGCGTGTTTAAGACATATAAGCGCTTAGCACTTCGTTTTTATTGGCCCGGTATGTATTCTAGCGTAGTTCAATTTGTTTCTAACTGTGAAACATGTCTAGCTCATAAGCATTCTACACAAGGTGTCTCTGGAAAAATGGGTAGGCCTAAAGACGTTTCTCATCCCTTCCAGGTTCTATCAATTGCCTTGGTTGGTCCATTGCCTTCTTCTCGGAAACAGAATCAGTTTATTTTCGTTGTGACTTGCTGCTTTTCTAAATATTGCCTTCTTTTTCCACTTCGTCGAGCTACCTCAAATTTAATAGTTAAACATCTTGAGGATGACGTCTTTCTCGTCCACGGAATACCTCAAACTATTATTCTTGATAATGGAAGTCAGTTTATTAGCCGAGATTTGGATAAGCTTTTCAAAAAGTACAAAATTCCTAGCATACATTTTACTCCAAAGTACACTCCACAAATCAACACAGTGGAAAGATATAATAAAACAATAATAACTGCTGTTTCTAGTTTCGTAGATGGGGATCATAGATCTTGGGACTCCAACCTTCCTCAAATCCAATTCGCTATTAATAATTCTGTTAACGAAAGCACTGGTTATACTCCATCCTTCTTGGTACACGGAAGAGAGTTAGTCGTGTTTGGTTCTCATTACATCGAATATCCAGATCCAGCAGACCTTATATTTCTACCACGCGATGCTTATGCTGCAAACCTGGGTCAATTATCGCCAATATTCGATAAAGTTCAGGTTGCTTTGTGGGAAGCTCATGTAAAAAATACACAGCATTATAACTTGCGCCGCAAACATGCAGAGTTCAGTGTGGGCGATATCGTTTGGAAGCGTTGCTACTTCCAGAGCGATAAAGATGCTCATTTTAGTAAAAAATTAGCTCCTAAATTTCAAAAATGCCGGGTAAAAGTTAAACGATCACCATTAGTTTACGTTCTAGAAGACATGAATGGTCGCGACCTTGGCGTTTGGCATATTAAGGACCTCAAGCTTAAGAGATACCCGTAGTAAGTTAATAACATTTTTTTTTTCGCGGATTTCAATAAGTTGAAATCCTTTTTCTGGGGAGAGGGGTAATGTAACATAGTGTTCATTAATACTGATTAAAAAAAAAAACAACTTAACTTAAAAATAAACAATTAAATAAAACTATTTACAAAAAATAAACAATCTAAATAAAGCTATTACTTGAAGCTATAAAATAATTATTCAATTATATTCAACTATTATTGAAATGTAACTATTAAAAATAAAAAACCAAAGTGTACAAGTAATGCGGACAACCACATTATTTTATAGATACGGAAATAACCGGTTCCTCATCGCCGCCCGCCAGCGGCCGCGCGTCGCGCGCGCACGTAGCTAACACAGGCAGTCCGTAGCCGAACCTCTCGAGGCACGGACGCTGTCGCCTTGACTAATTTTCTCGCTGTACTACCGTCATTGCGAAATATCAATTTTGCACGTGAAGAATTACGTCACGGTTCAACTGACTGAGCCGGATTCTCATTCTGTCTCCTTCATCGCCTGAGTGGAGTGGCCGAGCTGACCGGGACTACGCCTGGAGGACGGGACTTCGCCAGGGAAGTGTGGAAGGCTAGACAAGTGCGCAACGACCTAGGCCGAACCTTACTTCCTTTTTTTTTTAATAGACCGTTTTTTTTATAATTTCAAACTGAGTTTCATTTCTTCTCTTTTCTTGTTCACGTCCTATATACGTGACAATGTGGCGTTCTAAAGACCAAACGCGTTGGCCGATTTTGATGATTCTAACGTCAATCGATCCGTCTTAACCCTGCGAGTATCACTGGCTACATTAAATTTAGAAAATAAAAAAATGGCGGCTTTTGGGCGCCATATTGTGAGGCACCAATTTTAAGAGGAGATTACAAAAATATATTATACTTATATGTTTAAACGTACCTAATTCTTAAAAAAATAATAACTAAAAAGTTATAAATAAAAAAAGAGAATAAAAAAAAGAGAATAAAATAAAAATAAAAAAAGAGAATTAAAAAAAAATTAAAAAAAAACAACTGCTTAAAAAGCGAACTATAAAGACGTAAACAAGAATAAAATGATGCTGTGCAGTCGGAGGATACATGTTCGCGGGCAGGCTGACCAAAACCAGATGCACGACCGATTTGTACGTTTTTAAAAATTATAATGAAAAAAACATTGAAAGGAATGGAGACCTACCACGGTATCAGGAACAGGGTCTAAGCTACAGGTGGTCAGGTTTCCAGAGAGAGGAACCTCCTAATAATACGAGCTGTGTCCATAAGTACCTATTGCTATCGGTTCAGGCCCTTGACCCAGCTGCTTATCGAGAACCTCCTAAGGTATTGGTCGAGGCTTATAACGATTAAGCTATTGGCTGACACGATTATCGGTTGCTCAGTCCACATCCCACATATCGACAACCTCGCGAGCCAAGTCATGATACTTGATTTGCTTTCTCGGCTTTCACGAGGTTCCCGTCATGCGTGATGGTAATGTCAACATTTACTGCATGCCTCTGGATTCGGTCCACCACCACAACATCAGGCTATTGTGTATTATGTAAGTACACAATAGTCCTGTCAGTGATAATGGACCAATCACACTGACCTCTAACATTAAGTACGCTGCATTTCACATTATCAATTGCAAAATGAAGACATTTCATTTTCGCCATTTTGGCGCTGATAGCAATGTGAGCGTCCATGGAACTAATATTAGAGACGGGACACAGCCTTCGATAAAAAAATACTTTGAAGGACTTTATCGATCGTGAGAGTAATTTAATACGTAAGAGAAAAACACGAAATAAATACATAAACTAATTTAATACATAACCGGCGTGTGTGTATGACTAGATGCATGAATGTGAGTGAAGTAAAAGAAGTATGTAAGGATCGTAGCAGGTGGCGTTCTGTAGTTTCTGCCTACCCCCATGGGAAGGAGGCGTGAGTTTATAGCTTCAATTTTAAGTAAGTAATAGAATAATTGCTGTAAAGGTTAACTGAAACATATTTTCAGTCAGATTGCAAGCTATAAACTAGTGGATAGCATGCTAGTAAAATTAAAGCGCATTACTGTCAGATCAGTGAGCTTTAAATATGGGGATTGGCTAACAACTTATCCTTAAAACTAGTATATTTGAGCAAGTATCTCCTTGCTCAAGTACACTTGTTTGTTAATACTTACAATAGTTGGATACTTACTTACTTTCTGATTCACTCGTTGGGCGCCACAGACATAAATCTGTGGGTGCCCATCGGATTCGTATAGGGAACATCATTAATACAAATATTTGCGTACGAATAAGATGGATAATAATTTACAATGGACGTATATCTCGCTCTCATCGCCGATATCCTATCTCTGTAGTGTATCAAGGTGCAAAAAAAGAGTGACATCATATTCCAGCGAGGCGAACTTATATAAATTTTTGACTCTGTGTCAGATACAAATATAAATTGTTTGACTTCAAAACATTTGTTCATAAAATTATAATTAACATGATATTATTCCAGAATTAATTCCAAGCATAGGAACGTGGTGATTGGTACAAGAATAGAGAGGCCTATGCTCAGCAGTGGGCGAAGTCGGGCTGTGGATGATGATGATGATGATTCCAGAATTTAGTATTACACATTGATGCGAAGCTGCGAGAAAAAGTAGTAATTAATAATAATTATACCTAATAAGCCATTCGGAGAAACCCACCATTTCTATCTATAATACCAGTGAATATTTAGAACAGCGCCCTCTGTTATTGTGGAGAGTACCTAGCTGTCTCCTCAACTTGTCTCGTTGAGATGTTTTATCAAATTGCTGCTACCGTTGTTAGCTGGTTTACTTGTAAGTACATTTTTAAGGTGACAGGTGGCGCTGGCAAGAAATAGAATTTATGTGAACATTAGTAGTAAATAGGTTCTAATTTCTAAAATCGTGAGGCTCTACAAAAAACCTCATTTCTATTAGTGTTTTCGATGGTTGTAATGCTAGCTCAATGGTTGCTTTTGAATATGTGAACAAATTAACGGCAGTAGTAAATATAACGAATTTAAAAGGTAAACTATCAGAGCTAAGTACTCTTTACATGTTTATGAGTAATACTCGACCAACTTATAAAATACTTGGATAAATAAAAATAAATACAAATTCCATATAACATATATAACGTTGTTAAGTTGTGTAAAATGGGTAATTAATATAAATTTAATAACCAATAATAAAATCATGTTTTACTTGTAGAAAAACACGGTCAGGACCTATCTCGTATGAACTGAAAACATCAATTTGCTGCGTTCGAATTATACAAAACATTTCACAAATGGAACTTTCTAACCGACCGGCCGCAGAAAACTAAACTGTCATGACCACGCATAGGTTTAACGAGAGTGCAGCAAGCGATTTTCATTTGAGAATACTGTCCGAATCATAATACGAAAGCACTTTTTTGTTTGACCTAATAGTAATGTGAAGTTTCAAACCATTTTCGAATTGTATTTTGAGAATCGTAACAGTATGTGCATCTAAAACATATTGAGATTTTTTAAGTTAACATTAAATTATAAAAAAAAATACAGAACATACATAAACTGACACCGTTTTCCCATAGAGGTAGGCAGAAACTACAGAACACCACCTGCTACGATCCTTACATACTCCTTTTTCTTCACTTGTGTTCGTACATCTAGTCATACACACACGCCGGTTACTGGCCTTTTTTAAGAACATCACCAATAAGATCCATGTATGTCCTTTTAGGGATTACATTTCCGACGTTTCTACTCTCATTTGACTTGTATACCTTTTGTTAGTTGACTTTCATTCATCCTATAAACAAGACCAAACCAACTCAGGATACTCTCTTTAATTCGTGTCACTACTTCTTCTACAAATATTTTATTTTCTACATAATAGCTCTACTAGAGAAATATGTATCAAATACTAATTGCAACAGTAGATCCTATTTTTTAAGGCCAACATCAATTAGGTTTGAGCAGGAAAACATATCACTTAAATCACTAATCAGTGTCATAATTAACTCAAATAAAATAGGCATTGTGGTTTTGATAACATAGTAGTAATTGTACAAGACCGCAGATTCATTTATGTATATTCTAATATATTTTATATTATCAATAATTCTATTAAATTTAAATGAGACCGCGACTAAAATAGATTCCATACTAGCATGAGTTGTTAGGCATTGTTGATAGAAAGCATTTCCCAGGCACAAAAAGAAAGAGTAAAATTGAGCGTCAAAAGTAAAAAAAAACGTTCTAATATGGACCATAGAATATGCCACGTCAGTATTTCGAAAGCCGGTGGGATTTCAGCACCCATTTCCAGCGCCTGGCAACCAAGTTATTGGCGCGGCTTGGGCGCTTCTTCTTCTTCTTTTCGTGTGAGGTGTGGACACCTCTGGTGTCAAAGTTAATTAAGCCGCCTCTGGGAACCCCACAGGCCTCTGACTTGGTTATTTCAGACTTACATTAACTATATAAGTCCAGGTTTCCTCACGATGTTTTCCTTCACCGTTGCCTGTGATGTCCAAGATAAACTTAGAAAGTACATATGATTTGAAAAAGTCACATTGGTACTTGCCTGGATTTGAACCCACGACCTCATGCACGACAGGCGAGGTCAGCCACTAGGCTACCACGACACTTGGGCTTAGGCGCTGTCAATTCTGCTTCCCAATTTGAGGGACCCGAGCTCCACCTGCTGGCGGCTCTACGTGGGAATCGTGCGATCAATGGCTCTGTATGGGGCTCCGATCTGGGCGGCTGACCTGACAACCGGTAGCATCGCTGTTCTGCGAAAGCCGCAGGGAGAAATGGCCGTCAGAGTTATCAGGGGATATCGCACGATGTCCTACAAGGCAGCTGTCGTGCTGGCCATATCCCCACCCTGGGACCTGAAGGCGTAGGTACTCGCGTCATTGTATCGGTGGCGCGAGGAAGCGTAGACGCAGGAAGAAGGGCCGATGCAGCGCCATAAGTAGTTACATGGGTCTCAACTCCGCGAGGTCTTGGTGGCAGAATGGTGGGCAAGGCTTTCACGCCCTACCTGTTGCCTCTCCTCCCTTCGCCGTGCCTCGTCACCATCGAGGTGGTCCGGCAGTGCTCGAGCGCTAGCTCGGGAGGAGGCACGGCTCCCTTTCATTTCGGGTGACGTAGGTGCTCTCGACATGGGTAGTACCCCGTGTCGAATAAAAAGGGATCTAGATGCCCGGTGTCACCACTGATCCTACTGTCGGGAGAACACGGTGCGGCATATGCTGGCGGAGTGAGCCGCTTGGGAGGAGGCGCATCGTGCACACATCTTAGAAGCAGGCAGTGACCTATCACTGCCGGCCATAGTCGAATCTATGGTTGGCAGCGAGAAGTCCTGGGACGCGGTGGTATCCGTATGCAAAAAAATCGTCTCGGCTGCGGAAAGGGAGAGGAAAATTTAATACAACCACCCGGCCCGCAGCAGACGCGCCAGCCGTCGGCGGAGGGTGGACAACGCCCTCTTCCAGCAGGAGCTTTTAAATGGGTCCAGAGGCGACAAACTCAGGGAGAAACTCCTTCCATTCAGTCGCCATGATAACGGGAAAACCCTTAATTGATGTTCGAGAAAATGACTTAGAATATAGATATAGACGGTAAATAACGGGACATAAGAAGAAAATCTAATAAATATGTGAGTCGATTTAAGAACCTCCTCCGTTTTATTCCGTTGGTTACAAACAAAGTTGATTCCTTCAACCGGGGACTTTCTTATACGATTGTCGCCAATATGCAGCGTGGCAAATTGCACTTTTATATCGTTATTCGTTACCCAATTTTGGCCTTACCTAAAAGTTATCAATTTTTTTTATTTCTTAGCATTTCGGTATTATAAGGTCCTACAGTAATTATGTTTGTGCTGTTGTGGTGGGGGCCTTTTTTTTGGTTTGGTAATTCATCCAAAGACTTCTACCGATCTGTGTGAAGCTGCAGGGCGTGTCAGACTTTTAATGACTAAAATCCACCCGTGTTTCTTCAGTTGCTTGGGCCAGGGCCGCGGTAACTCTCTTTCAAATTTATCCGTGACCCAGACAGGCATCGGCCCCAGCGGACCCCGTCAGTTATGCAGACTTCTCTTGAGGCGCGCGTGAAACACAACGCACCATTGACTCGGGCCTGGTCCTTATCGAACGGCGAGCTACCCATTACTCGCCGTCCGCAAGCCCGCGCCTGCGGTGGCCGGGAATCGGCTTGCGTCTCCTGACGCTAAGGGTGTCTCCTGCGGTGGCTAGGGGCATTAGGGCGTCTCCATTGCCTCTCCCTCACGCGTTCCGCCTCCTCCTTTGGGAACATAACTGTTTCGCAGAAGGAGGTGACAGCTTCCCATGCCCTCTCCGTACCATGGCCTGAACCAGGACCGGACGCGAGAGGTCGCCACTGCAAATTGTCTCCACGAGGACACGGTGGTGCTTCGCCCAAGCGGGGCAGACCTTCACCGTGTGCTCCACCGTGTCCTCCGTGCGATCCTCACAATGGCGACACCCTGGAGTTTCCTCCCGCCTTATCCTGAACACGAACCTCCTGAAACAGCAGTGTCCGGTGAGGATCTGCGTCAGGTGGAAGATGAGATTGCCGTGGTGCCTCTCAAGCCACGCCTCAAAGAGGGGCCTTATCGCCGCAATTGTGGCGTGCCCAGCACTGGGTTACGACAGTCGCTCTCTCCATGTCGCCATGAGATTCTGCTCGAGCTCTGTCAGACGATTCGCGTTTTGTCGCGGCAACGGCGTTTCGCCCCGATGTTTCGCCTCCTCGCGCCACTCCCTTGTGTGCGCGAGGACTTTTGCCTCCAGATCTCATGGCGGCAATCCGGCAAGGAGGCTCGCCCTGCCGGATGCCGGATGGCCTTTGGGACACGTTCAACCAGGGGGCTGGTCGCCGGTGCGCTGTAAAGGGTCATGGGTTCACACACTGGGTTCGAACCCAGCAGGTGCTTCACTTTGTGTAAATTATTTCCTAACCACTGCTCTAAAAACGGTTATGGAAAACGTCATGTCCTATAACCAAAAATATGAAGATTATGGATTATCGATTATGGCCCATTCCCTCACACAGATGGAAGACCACAGTGTTCCCAGCAGTGGGAACATAAAAACGCTGATAATGATAAGTATGTAGGTATTTAAAAAGAAGGGTGTTATAAGTTTGACGTGCGTGTGTTTGTGTATCTGTCTGTGACTTCCTAGTTCCAAAACGGATTCAGACCTGATTTTGATTTCGTTTTGTTTTGTTTGAAAGATGACTTTAACGAGAGTGTCCTAGCTATGTTTGATGAAAATCGGTTCAGTCCTTCAAAACTTTTTGAATTAGGATGTTTTCGCAAAATATCGTGTCATATTTTCGTGCTCAATAGATTGTCGATCAAAGCATGTCTGCTACCAGATAAATTATATAGCATGAAATAAAAAGTGTCGAAGGTTTATTAAACTTTTAAATTTTACTTCTTTACGATTAAAACCAACTGCGGCGGCATTGAGTAAACCTGGTGATTATTGCTCGTGCCTTATTCGTATGAAAAGAGGCTTTTGCCCTGCAATGGCACAACAACCTTTAATTAATATACATAATCCGAAGTAAGCCTACTAAAGTGCCAGACTAAGAAATGAGTTCTTAAATATTAGTACACAAACACTTCCTAAAAGTTCTAAACTCCGTTATTTTAAAAGTTTAACTTCATCTTCTTTAACTTCTTTAGACAAAAAAACGCTGTATCGTAGGTGCGTTTACAAACATATAAACTCACATACACAAACACCCAGAGCCGGAACAATTATCTGTAGGTCATACAAATTAACATATTTAGTCCGTGCGGGAATCGAACCCGCGACACGCAGCGCAGCAGTCAATCGCTCAACCACTGCGCCAACCGTGCGCAGTTAAGTTCTCTTAATTTTTAAAGCAACAATCATGAAGTTTGCTGTTATAAATTCTATTACAAAGTTGAATCTTGGAGGCCAAGAGTAATAATGCTGAAAATTTTTGTTTGTTTTTCACTTATCTAATAACAAAAATTCTGCTTTATGATTTACTTTTCATAAGTGTAGCTTTGTTGTCATTTGTGTAATGTGTCATCCTGTAGAATCTTGATAAATCTCAATATTGTGTTTCCTAATAAACTACTTTCAGCATTTGTCAGCAGCTTTGAATTATAAAAATGTGCAACTAACTGCACTGCAATTAGCTAAATAGCCACACAAGCGACATTCATATTAACTCTCTATGAATGACTATAAAATACGCTTGCATAAACTAAAACAAACGCATACAAATTCAAATTCCAGGAATATTATTACCACATGGACCAACAACCACTTGGGAGGTCGTTAAATTACTGGAGCGCGTCAGAAAGCACACATCCGCTTCACAAAGTGCAATTTGCAATATTACGGGAATTTCTACCCTGGGAATCAAGTTACTTAGCAAAGTCCATTCCGAACAATTGATCCTAACTTAGCCTTAGTTTTCCTGGTCATTCGTTTTTAAGACCTGCGTTACGGGATGTTTCTGGCTTTAAATGGTATTTAGGTACAGGTTGAAATCGTATTTCCGTCCGCACTTAGCTGATGAAATGAGAAGTACCTAATCTGGTTAGTGATCCTTTGTAGCTTGCCTAAGTAGATTACAGAAACTATGGTTATTCTTATTGTGATTACGGTATATTGAGTTGTGCTATAACGCAAAAGGTGCTTTAATTTTTATTGTTTTATTTTAAACTGCCTTCGAAAATAATTTGTAATGTCACAGAACATGGAAGAGAGGGTGCGATTTTTTTAATCCGTGCATATTTTGAGGGTAATCTCAGGAACCACTACATTAATTTCAAAAAAAGGTTCTCCATTTGAAAGGTATATTATTCCAAATGGGTTTAAGCTATACTTTATGTATGGATAACCCGTGTAAACAGAATCCTAATATTATAATTGCGTGCGATTGCGACGTTTTTATCCTAAGTCACGTAATGTTATCACGTCGCCAAACTGATCGGTCCCGTATATTTCGCGTTCACCGGATCCCGCCACCTTCACCAGGTCATCGGTCCACCTGGGAAGGCCATCGAATGCAAAATCTTCCGGTTCGCAATCGCCACTCTAGAAATTTTTGGTCCCATCGACCTTACGTTCTGCGAGCAAAGTGTCCTGCCCACTGCAACTTAAGTTTGCCAATTCTTCAGACTATATCAGCCCATTGTGAGCGACCACTTTTCGGTCCCATATGTAATCACTGGTAACACACACTGGTCAAAGACTTTTGTTTTGAGACACTGCGGTAAGTTGGACGAGAAGATACTGAACAATTACCGAAACCGAACGCTTCCCAGCTGAGTTGGATTCAACGGTTGACCTCTTTCTCAAAGTTAGACCTACCTAACTGCACCATTTGTCCTAGATTTGCATTATGTTCAGTTGACTGACATAGGGGGTTTGTCCATTTTTTTTGTTGGTATGACTTCCAATAACCTTTCTCGCTCTGGATGAAGCGGGAGGGCGTGTCAGACTTTTACTGACTAAAACACATCCGTGTTACTTGAGTTGCTTGTGCCAGGGCTCCGGTACCCCGCTTTCAAATTTATCCGCGACCCAAACAGGCATCGGCCCTAGCGGACCCCGTTTGTGTTTTATCAATAACCTTGTATAAAAAACATAGAATTATGTAAATGATAGCTATGCGTCAAGAATTAGAACTATGCTTGGGTCTGTGATGCCTGAATAAGCCGGATTCCGAAAAGGCTTTAGCACCGTAGACCACATACATACGCAGCGGCAGGTTATACAGAAGACCAAAGAGTATATTAACCTGCCTTTCTGTTTACCGTTTGTGGACTATGAAAGAGAAAGCCTTCGATTCGATCGAGACTTGGGCTGTACTGCAGTCTCTCCAACGGTGCCAGATCGACTACCGGTACATTAAGGTGTTGAAGTGTCTGTACAAAAACGCAGTTCGGGCAGTTGTGTGGTATTTTATAGTCCAATTTACCGCAGTGTCTCAAGACAAAATTCTATGACCAGTGTGTGTTGCCAGTGATCATCTATGGGACCGAGACGTGGTCGCTCACAATGAAGGCCCATTGTGAGCGACCACGTCTCATCAGAAAGCTTAAAGTCACCCAAAGGGCAATGGAGAGTACTACGCTCGGAGTTTTCTTGCGTAATCACGTCTGAAATGAGGATATCCGCAGTGGAACCAAAGTTACCGACATAACCCGAAGAGTTGCGAAACTTAAAGGCAACGGATGGACGTGTCGCAGAACGGATGGCCGATGGGGCCAAAAAGTTTTGGAATGGCGACCGCGAACCGGAAGGTGATGCGTTGGAAGGCCTCCCACTAGGTGGACCGATGACCAGGCTAAGGTTGCGGGAAGGCGCTGGATGCAAGACGCACGGGATCGGTCAATGTGGTAACGCCTGGGGGAGGCCTAAGTCCAGCAGTGAACGTCTTTCGGCAGAAATTTAAAAAAAAGTTAATTGAGATAATTATCTTAGATAATTATAGCCTTGTATCTGGTGGAGGATATAGGACTTCCTATCAACATACCACGCAATTATGTTGAAAATTGTTACACAAGACAACAATTAAAAGTTAACATCGTGTAAAATCAATGCCGAAATTTCAAAGGGCCCTGAGCCTAAAGTTATGGTGATTATTCAAGCATTAATTATTAGTTTTTGACAACCTTGAGCACTACGACAAAAGTTTTCCAAGACATATTGCTCCAAGTTCGATGACAATACAATCATATATATAATAGGGTTTTCACTGTAGTCTAGACATGAACTTAGGTGATAGTCTGAAATTGACATTGTGTATTTGGTGTATTTGGCTTTGAACGAAATCGATTTTGGAGAGTTACCTATTAGTTTCCTTGGAAGTCGATGTCATCGGTTTTCTGTGAGACTATTTAGTTTCAGAACCTTTAGTTTTTAACCTTGATTTACACTAAGATTTTTTTCTGTATCGTAGGTACGTTTACAAACATTTAAATCCAAACTCGGAACAACTATCTGTGGCTATAAAAATATTTGTTCCTTGGACGAATCGAACCCGCGACACGCAGCACGGCCAATCCAAACCGTGAGTGCCGTCGTCGTCGCCGCTTCGTCTTTAATATAATCCTTCACAAATATATCTTAACCTCTGATTATACTATCCCAACTGCATGAAATCACTTATGACTATTTCATATCATAGGTTCAGTGTTTTTTTTTTCACGACCCTAATTTTCAAAAAAAGCAGAGCTTTACCTGAACAGAAATTATAACGCACAACTCAATACCTAATTTAAAAGAGACAAAATAAAACATATTTAATTTCAGAATCATAGTGCAAAGCCTATTTATTATAGAAGCTGTAAGTGAACAAAACAAATTTACAAAGGTAAGCTGATGTTATAAATATTAATGTGGGTGGAACTTTAGGAAATCCTTTGTACCCTACATGATGTTGGGAATAGGACGCATGCATACCAAATTTTGTCAACTGACATTACTAAAACGTGAGCGAACGTTGTCGGTAAAGGTCAGTTTGGGAGCTGTCAAAAATTTTGTAAATTATTTGACGAAATTTCATGGTGACTTCTTCTTATAGATTTTTATACCGATCATCAAAATTCACTTAATTATTTATGATACTCCTTTTAATTACAAAAGTCCATAACATTTTGTATTGCAAAATGAGGCTTTTTAAGTTTGAAATCTTTGTTGTATGTAACACAGTCCTTGTATTTTCCTTCTTAAATTCTATCCTATTTTGATATTTCGCAACTCTCATATCAATAACTAAAACATATTTTTTCTTACATTTTTTCATAGTACGTTAGGTAACACAACTATTTTACCACTCCGTAAAACGTAACCTAATAGAGCTTCGGCCAAAAGCCTGTCGTTACTCACAGTTCATTTGAGGGAAACGTTAAAACAAGTCTAGGAAACACTATATCTGGGACGCCAGAGAGCATTAAGTGTACCACTTTTATGACTTTAAACTTCAAGTCTCACTAGATATCGTATATTTCTCAGATGACCTGAAAAATATAAATTCGAGCTTTAAGATCGTTTCTACGGATGAGGGCATTAATTTGTCTTACGTCAATTATTTCATGGCGGTTTCACAAATTGTTAGCGTGTGGCGTTCTACATTCGATTGTGAGTCTTACGTAATAAATATTTCCCAAATTTTTACTTTGAGAACGTTTTAGTAAACTGGGTTCTGAAAAAAATATAACTTTAGATCTCAATAATGCTAATATCGTCTCTAAAGTATTAAAAAAAACGGAAGTTTGTAACTGCTCATGCTCAAACTGTCTCTAACGAAAATGTCCAAATTTCTTATAGAATATAAACTCTAAACGATAAGGCCATTAAATATAAATCAGAGGATGAACAAGTGGTCACCCTGTTCGAACTTTTTTGCGTTCCAATCAAGGTTAGGTTAAAACGGGCTGTTTTCCGCAACTCCACGACCAAGCGCGTATTTTGCGTACGGGTTCCAATCAAATTTGAAGATATTTTGGAGTCATAAATTACAATAAAACAATCCTAACGGCACTTAAGGGCATACAAAATCCTCAGAGGACATAAATAATAATAAAAAAGTAACAAGCAGAACATTTTGATAAACGTAAAGCCATGAAAGGCAAACATTGTTTATTAATGTACGAGGGTCTTAATCCATTCGAACCAGACGATACCATTTTCTACGAAGGGCCCAGGCGAGAAAATACGAACACAAAGATCTAAGACGGTTGCCACTTAAGGAAATTGCCCGTAATAAGACAATCGGCAAAACAAGAAATCTGCTATTACCGAGACGACGAGAATGATGGCCGTTGATGCAGACCTGTTTCATTTTTTTTGAAAAAAGAAATAGAAGCCCGGTAGTAGTTTGCTGTAAATAGCTCAGCTTCTTTATCACGGTACCACTGGGGTGGCAACTCGAGGGTGGCAGATGGGAATAAACCCTACTTGGGTTTATTGTCACAATGAACAAAGTAAACCGGTCATAGCATCAACATTCACTTTTATGTGACAAATGTCATGATAATCGACCACCACTTCGGTGGCAGATGGGAATAAAAGAAGGTGGCAGATTTCACTAAATAAGACCCATCGACCACCGGGGTGGCAAACGCCACTAGTTAGTGCCATCCACCACCCCGATGGCAGATGGGAATAAAGGAAGGTGGCAGATTTCACTAAATAATTCCCATCAACCACCGGGGTGGCAATTCGAGGGTGGCCGATGGGAATAAACCAAAAAGGCGAAAGTTTTAAACTAACTTAATAACAGGAACCAGAAATAATTAAATGACAAACAAGCCTCTTGATTGTCCACGTGAAGCCAGTAGCAGATCAAGAGCTAAGCTAACTTAGTTACCTAAGGCCCAATTTTTTGATCGGTAGTTAACTAAACCAATGGTTATATAATGCTAAACAATGATTTAAATTTCGGTAAAACACGTTTATTCATCAATTGTTGGTATCACAAATGGTGAATAAATTTAGGAGTTAATTATTCGATCATTTGCTAGACAAAAATACTTAAAAAAAAAAAACGAATTTAGTGTTTTTCTTTGAGTTATTGTGTTGACAATTTTATTGTTCTACTTGTAAAATTTTATTGTTACGTGTTTACATTTATAGTGGTTGCCATAACTATAGAAATTGGAACCATGAATGGGTTAATTAGTTAGGTAGTCTTGCACCTTCGTCTAGGAAATTAGTTATTGTTTTGAAGGATTTTGAAGAACGTAGGCGAATATGTAGGTTGCTAAAGCAATGAACATGGAATACAAAATGATTGATTAGCTTAACCAAAGTGGATAGATGAACTCAGTTATGACGTAAAATACAAAGATTACCAATTCTTTTGCGGCTTGGAAATTTGACGGATCGTGGTACTCAATATCGTGCAAAGCCTGGTTCTTGAGATAAAACGAGTGCCATTTGTCTCTAACCTTACAGGACGTTTGGACAAATCGTACTTGTGCGTAGACTTAAAATTTTGGAACATTTTTTTAATGCTTTTTTTATTATTTTTATGGATATCCGGCTGTTCTTCTCTGCAGGTCGCATTTCTTAACAAATCGTTGAATTTTATGAGCAGGTTCGCAAATTATATGTTTTTTTTTGTTCATTATAGATTTTTATAAAAATGGCGTAGGAATTTTGAAATAAAAAGACAGGCTTGCAAGGTTTACAGCTCACAGAGCCATTAGTTTTATTTTGATTTAAGTTTATAACACGCAAACCAGTTGATATGCCTTTGGCTCCAACTTATATATAACTAGCGGTTTCTCCCACGTAGTTCTCGTTCCCGTGGGAATGCAGGAATAAAAAGAAGCCTATGTCACCCGGGGATAGAGTAGCTTCCCACCGGTGAAAGAATTTTTGAAATCGGTCCAGTAGTTTTGCAGCCTATTCGGTACAAACAAACAAAAAAATCTTTCCTCTTTATAATATTGGTATAGATAGATAGATAACAATATATAGTTTCGCGCGTATTTTTTTTATGATTGTATTTTTTTTGGATTAGAGTTACTGGAACCATCGAAAAGATCAAATAAGGGTGACACAGGTTGCTGAGTATTACTCTAACAGTTGTCGATAGTTTCGTGGCAGACATCACCTGCTGTGGCTCTAGACAAGTGGCATTCGGTGACTGCGAAGGCGATTGTCGAAATGTAAAGGAAAGATCACGTGATTTTTCGATATCGTTTGTCAATCCCATACAATTTTGCCTTTTTGACAATCACTATTACCACGCTTTCGATGATAGAATGTCATTTGTCTATGGCCTCTGATGAAAGTAACATTTTTTAAATTCAATTAGGCCATTAAGCGGCACTTTTGAACGTATAAAAAATCAATTTACATGTAATAATAATTAATTCTACCATTCATTCGGAAAAGTAGCTTGTTATTATGAAGAAGAACGGACAAAAAACTCATCTCTATCGAGACACTTTCGTTGATAAATGTCACTATTCTAAAGGCTCTGGTCAGCAAAGTCACTATGGTGCCATGCCCACGACAAACACCCGTAATTCTGGCACGATCCTGAAATAATTGAACCTGCTGAACCACTAATGCGATGACCACTTCTGATAAAAGCTACCCTGCTCCGATATACAAATATTTTACTGCTAAAAAGTAGATAAAATAAAAATACGAGGAGTAATCATTTTTAAAAGGTCCAAAAAATAAACCTAAGATACTTTAAATGTTAACTAGGAAAGTTAAAGATATTGTTAGGAAGGAAGGATTTACAGCTTTAAATAGTCTATAAAAGCGGCGTGCGTGCCATTACTGGGCTCATTTTGACGGACGTCGCGCGTGGCGGAAACATCATTCAAGGACCGTGAGACTTATATTTTCTATTTTGTGTACCTATTGGTTCCCTTTTTGATATTTACGTGCTAATTGCTTAAAGTTATTAATTGTGGTAACTAAGGTTAGCTTTCAGTGATTGTTATTTTGTTCCTAATTAAAAATAAAGAGTTGTATAATTTTAGTTGTGTATCGCATTGTTTTTTTTAAATGTCCCTGCTTCTGGTTCCTAAAATCAGAAGTGGGATAAAGAACGCTTAATTAGCCCACTAAATTACCTATAAAAAAAGGGAAACGAAAAAAAAAAAAATTCAAGGAACAAAATCTCAAAATACCTGTCTACCTTCATTTTTTTTAACTTTTTATTTTCTCTGTGTCATTGTTGATATTTTGCGGGTGTGTGATTAACTATCGAACTTGTGTGCTAAATATGCCTAAAAGTCATGAACGCCGTCGTTCACGTGATCGAAATCAACGTGTTTCGCGAGACGAGTCCGCTAGGAGTGAAACCGCAAATAGATCGCGTGATAGATCACGTCAGAGCCGCCGTCGGGAACGTAGTGGCTCCAAGGATAGTTCGTATTATCGTCACCGTGATGCTCGTGACCACCGCCGTTCTAGATCTCGATCAACATTAACACCTCCACGTGCAAGGTGCCCGTCGGTAACGCCTCAGACTAATAATTCGTTACAAGATACCCTCAGCAATATTATGACAAGGCTTAGTGCTATCGAGCATAACGGTGCGAATGCGATATACACACCTAATAATTCGGTAAATACACACACAAGAGCAAACCTCCAGGACCCGGTTCGCGAGGCCACCCCGCGATCTCGTAGTCCCATGGGCTTGAGCGATGTTCCGCAGCGAATTCGTACTAATAACTCCGAGGGCTTTTCAACGACCATTCGTACAAACGATCCAATCGCTGGCGGATCCGAAGCTATGTCCACTGTAACTATGCTCGCTGAAGCCTTAAGATCTTTACAGCCTGCTAGATCGCACAGCTACTACGTATCTAATTTCGATCCAAACATACACGATATTGACCTATGGTGTGACGAAGTGGACCGTGCAGTAATCGCAAACGGTTGGAGCGACTACGAATGCTTGTCGCGAGTAGCTTCTTGCCTTAAGGGCGACGCTAAAGTTTGGCTAAACGAATGGGTCACCAACGACCGAACTTGGTCAAACTTTAAGCTTGAATTCAAACCCCTTTGCCCTCGGAAACTAGACTATGCTAATATTTTATTCGAAACTATGAACACGACGTCCGACAAATTCACAACGTATGCCGAATATGCCCGGCGTACTCTGCTACGTTTAAGGATAGTTAAAGGCCTCACCGATGAATTGCGAACTCTGATAGTCATACGTGGTATTGATAACCCGCAAATAAGGGCAGCCGCGGCCAATGCAAACTTGGCAACCGAAGACATAGTTTCGTTCCTTTCGATTTACATCAAACCGAATCGCACTAAACCTGATTCTCGCGGTAGCTCGACAAATAAACATGCGTCCTCAAACTCATCCTCCAACCGTGGACCCAAGTGCTACGTATGCAATCAGCGCGGACATTTAGGCCGAGATTGCACCAAAAGGTCTCGTAGGGAACCCGTTAATAAGCCTGTGAAATCCGGGACCCCGGGGTCAGTCAATGATGCCACTGCTGCTACCAAATCCGAATCGCAGTGCTCATTTTGTAAGAAAAAAGGACACACAGAAGAAAAGTGCTTTGCCAAGAACCGGTCAGAATCCAGAAATCAGCGAAACGTTAATTTGTGCACAGATCACGCAAATAATAAAACGGACATTGTAACGGTTGTTGTTCAAGGCATCCCCATGGACGCACTTATAGATAGTGGAGCCCAAAACGTGTCGCTGATTTCTGCTGATGTTTTGAAGCACCTTTCTTGCCAAATCAAACCAACACACTGCATCCTCAAGGGTATAAGTGAGCGGGAAATCATAGCTTCGTCGTTCATAACAGCAACCATCGAGCTTAGCGATATTGCTATAGAAACCGATCTAGTTGTAGTGCCAAAGTCATGCATGAACACCTCCATTATAATTGGAACGGACGTTCTAAATCGCGATGGCGTCACGTATGTACGCACTATCGACAGACAGTACATCACTCGAAATAACGATACTCATGTTCACGTTAACGAAGTTCAATGTCTCGACCAAACCTTAGTTAACACCCCGCTACAGGGCACACTGCGTGATTCTTTGATGTCTGTGATTAGTAAATTTTCTGAATTTCTTATTTCTGGAACCGCAACCAGTACAGTCACAACTGGTGAAATGGAAATCAAGTTAACTAGCACATCTCCTGTTGTATACCGGCCATACAAGCTATCATATAGCGAAAAACTTATAGTACGCGAAATAATCAAAGATTTACTGGATAAAGGCATCATCAGAGAATCACGATCAGAGTACGCTAGCCCCATAATTCTGGTGAAGAAGAAGGACGGAACCGACCGAATGTGCGTCGATTACAGGGCACTTAACCGTATCACCGAAAAAGAAAGATATCCTCTGCCCTTGATAGACGACCATATTGATCGGTTGGGTCGTTATACCTTCTTTACCAGTTTAGACATGGCTACTGGTTTCCACCAAATAAGACTCAAAGAGGTCTCCGTTCATGTGACGGGATTCGTCACACCAGAAGGGCACTACGAATATCTAGAAATGCCATATGGTTTGACGAACTCCCCGATCGTTTACCAACGGATTATCAACCAAACCCTTCGCGAATTCATTGACGCTGGAAACGTCCTCGTATATATTGATGACGTCCTTTTGCTAAGTAACACCATAGAGGACGGTATTGTTTTGCTCCAAGAAGTCCTGCAAACGCTCACTAAATCAGGATTTTGTAGGAGAATAAGTTTAGGTCAGGTACGACCGAGCTCACGTAAGATAGCAGCCTTAAAAAACTCTCCGGTTCCCAAAAATGTCAGGCAAGTTCGACAATTATTAGGACTTGCGGGCTATTTCCGCAAGTACATTAAAAACTATGCGACTAAGACCGCGTGCATTGCACATTTAACACGAAAAGGGATCGAGTTTCGTTGGGGTCAGGAACAAGAACAGGTTCGTCAAGATCTAATTCAATGCTTGACTAGCGAGCCTGTTCTTACCATATTCAACCCTGAACTTCACACCGAGGTTCACACTGACGCGAGCTCCGTCGGTTATGGTGCGGTACTCCTACAGACGGATACTGATGGTGGAAAGCATGTGGTGGCATACTTCAGTAAGGTTACCCAGGGAGCAGAGAGCAAATACCATAGCTACGAGTTAGAGACGTTAGCGGTCGTGAAGGCTTTGCAGCATTTCCGCCATTATTTGGTAGGCTTGCAATTCAAGGTCGTCACAGACTGCAACGCTCTCAAATCTACAGAACGCAAAAAGGATCTGCTCCCTCGTGTCGCTCGATGGTGGATCTACCTACAGGATTTCCACTTTACTATTGAGTATAGAAAAGGAGTCATGTTGCCGCATGCCGACTATCTCAGTCGAAACCCAGTCGCCTCCGTTAATCAAATAACGAGACCTCGCAACTGGGCACAAATAGCACAAAATGCGGACCACGAAACGAGAGATCTAATACAGAAACTCTCAGAGGGGCAGCTCGATTCCAGTCGCTATGTCTTAAAAAACGACCTTCTGTGTTATAAATACACGCCAGTTGGTGAGGAAGCGCGGCTCCTTTGTTTTATACCCAAGGGCCATCGACTTAGTCTCTTACGCATCTTTCATGATGAGCATGAGCACATTGGTGCTGATAAAACCTTGCACCTGATCCTTAAACATTTTTGGTTCCCCGGTCTCCGCCAGTTTGTGTCTAAGTATGTTTCACATTGTCTAATATGTATTTCTAAAAAGCGTGTGCCTCGGGCCCCGCTGCAGAATATTTCGTCTTGGCCAAAACCCAACACACCTTTTGATACCGTTCATGTCGATGCTCTGGGACCATTACCCGAGTCAGAAGGTTACAAATTTATCCTGGTACTGGTCGACGCCTTTACGAAATTTTGTCTTTTGTACCCCATTTACCGTCAAGATACCAGTGAGTTAAAACGTGTAATGTATCAGGCGGTTTCTCTATTTGGCGTTCCCAAACTGCTAGTTACTGATAGGGGTAGGATGTTTGAGGCCACAGATTTCGTTCAGTGGATGTCGGAACTTGGCTCCGACCTGCACTACATCACTCCTGAAATGCACGGTTCGAATGGCCAAGTGGAGCGCTACATAAGAACTGTGCTCAACATGCTTCGTATCGAGGTAGGACACAAGAACGCCTCCTGGTCAACTACGCTCTGGAAGCTACAACTGGTATTGAATATCAGTAAGCAGAAAACCACTCAAACCTCAGCCATAAACTTAATGATTGGTACCGACGCTTCTACTCCGTCTATACGATCGCTGGTGCGTGACCTAGCTGCAAGCACTCCAGATACCAACAGAGAGGCTCTGCGGGAGATCTGTCGAAGTCGCGCTAGTGAACTGTTGAAGAAAAATCAAGATCAACAGGACGCTTCAGTCAACCAGTCTAGACGCCCACCACGTGAATACAAGGTGGACGACCTTGCTTTTGTCATAAAGTATTCGCAATCAACGGGAAAATTAGACCCCGGGATGCGAGGACCGTACAGGGTAACCAAAGTGCTACCAAACGGTCGATATGAACTTAAATTGCTTAGCGGCAGCTGTGGGAAAACTACCCAAGCAGCCTCCCAATACATGGTGCCATGGAAGGGAGAATGGTGCCCAGAAAGTTGCACTATTTTTTTCGAAAGTGAGTACTCTAACTATTTTTGGTTTCAGAAATAGATGGGTGTGTTCCCAAAGGCAAGCGCTGCCCAACAATGGGATATGTTCCCCATCAATGGCGTTAGTCGCCCAACCATGGGATTGGTTCCCTCTCAATGGCGTTAGTTGCCCAACAATGGGATATGTTCCCCATCAATGGCGTTAGTCGCCCAACCATGGGATTGGTTCCCCATCAATGGCGTTAGTCGCCCAACCATGGGATATGTTCCCTCTCAATGGCGTTAGTCGCCCAACATGCGGGTGTGTTCCCCGAAAGCGTGTGTCGCTTGAACTTGGGACATGTTCCCCCGCAAAGGCGTCCGTCGCCCAACGTTGGTGTTTGTCACCCTTATAGCGTTAGTCGCTGTGGTAAAGTATAAGGCAATGATATAGGATGGTTGGGACGCTAACCATCTTATATTATTTGTCGTCATGTTCTCCTAATTTTCTTAGGTGATCAGTATACATGTGTTACTTGTATGAATAACCAACGTAAACTTTTCAGATGACGAAACTGATGAAAGTGAGAGTGACCCAGACCATTCTGAAGGCAACGAGACAGTGCCTGTTTCGTTAGGACTATCCATGCCGAGTCTTGACGCCGAAATAGGAGCAGTGCAGGCGCACCAGCTTCACCACACCGCAGGCGCATCCGAAGAAGGTCAAGTCGAGGACGACTTGGCATCAGGAGAGGCCGTGTTAGGAAGGAAGGATTTACAGCTTTAAATAGTCTATAAAAGCGGCGTGCGTGCCATTACTGGGCTCATTTTGACGGACGTCGCGCGTGGCGGAAACATCATTCAAGGACCGTGAGACTTATATTTTCTATTTTGTGTACCTATTGGTTCCCTTTTTGATATTTACGTGCTAATTGCTTAAAGTTATTAATTGTGGTAACTAAGGTTAGCTTTCAGTGATTGTTATTTTGTTCCTAATTAAAAATAAAGAGTTGTATAATTTTAGTTGTGTATCGCATTGTTTTTTTTAAATGTCCCTGCTTCTGGTTCCTAAAAATATAATATAGGCAGAATTTATAACCGTGTAGTATTTTATGCAAACATTATTCATTCAATCTACCCCTGCCTTGACCACGAAGCTTGTAAAAGGGGCTAAAAAGATCAGAGATAGACAAATAAAATAAACAATAACCACAATATAAACTGTGAATTCTATTAAATCTTTTTACTCGTAATTTCTGCGTAAATTGAGGATTATAGGTTGGGAATTGAACAAACCACAAATAAAAATACCTTTACCACAGAGTTTTTTCCCCTGTTCCTTTTCAGAGTATGTAGGAAGTTAGTTAGAAAAAACCGGCAAAGTGCGTTTCGAACTTCGCGAATTCAGGGGTCCGTACCAAGCCGCAAAATCTAATTGGTTGTAATAGAAAAGATGAGGGAATTTCATAAAGGATAACCATGATATAGTGTTGTTTGCGGATGATACATCACTTTTGTTTAAACTTAAACGTCAGCAGCTGGTTACTGACGATATACTCGTAAATAGCGCGATCTCAAAAGTAGTTCACTGGTTCAATGTTAATAATTTACTTCTTAATGATAAAAAAACCAAATTCATTAAGATTACCCTACCTCACGTTAGGCAGGTGAAAATAGCACAGTATTCTTAGGCTTAACTTTGTTGCTAAACTTCAGTGGGGCCCACATATAGATAAATTGTCAAAGAAGCTAAGCTCCGCAGCATATGCTGTTAAAAAAAATCGTAATTTAACTGACATAGAGACAGCCCGTTTAGTATACTTTAGCTATTTTCATAGTGTAATGTCGTACGGTATTCTGTTGTGGGGAAATGCCGCCGACATCCAAACTATTTTTGTTTTGCAGAAAAGAGCTGTTCGATCAATTTATAAATTAAGCCCGAGACACTCTCTCAGAGAGAAATTTAAGAAGATTAATGTAATGACTGTGCCTTCTCAGTATATTTATGAAAATCTTTTATATGCCCATAAAAATATAAATTGTTTAAAAAATACAGTGATAATTATCCATAACATAAATACTAGGAATAAACATAAATTTGTAGTCCCTACAACAAGGCTCAAGAAAATAGGTGGCTCGTTTAGATGTCAATGTGTACGCTTTTATAATAAGCTTCCAAGCCACGTACAAGATCTAAGTCTTAATAAATTCAATCTTTCATTAAACGTAAGTTGTGCCAGAAAGCGTTTTATACAACTAAAGATTACCTTGAAGACAAAAAGGCTTAGGATTGAGCTGCTCCAATTAATTTTGTTTTTTTATTATATTTTGCACCGTGAATATTGTTATTATAATTTTTAATTATAATTTTTTTGGTTTTCTTGCAATGACAAGAATATTTACTTTTTAAAGTATTATATTTTTTTTTTAATTATTGTGAATGTGAAGACTATGTGGATCATTCTTTTTTTTAATTTAAATTTATCTTAGTTTTTAATCATGGTCTGGCAGTTTGAGTAGTTTATGCGGCCTACCCGAATGTCCTTTCTTTGGTATTGTTCGTCGAATCGTTGAGCTCCTTAAATTCTGAGTTGAGCTGCTCGGTTATTAACAAATGCGTGCATTGACTGGACAGGTCCACTCAATCTGGTTGGTTCTTTCCTCAAAAGATCATTTCAGACATCAGTCTACATGGTCTTCACATGATCTAACCAATATTTTGTCTGGACTTTAAAAGAGACTGTGACCTCTGAGTTTGTTTCGGCCTTTCTTCTCAGAGTAGTCAGATTGGAAACGCTGACCTCATCTAGTTTAAAAAAATATGTTCGACATGTAAAAGTGTTTGTACAAACCAACTTACAGAAATAAAATCATTTATCATGTATCAAAGAAAAACGTGATTATTGGTATTTTTTAGTAAACTATACATTATAATAAATTATATATTGGTATTTTTTTGTAAACTATACATTATAATAAATTATATATTGGTATTTTTTAGTAAACTATATATTACTTGAAGTGCATAGGTCAATGGGAAGTTAAAACATTCAACGAAACAAAAACGAAACGAAAAAATAGCTGAATTTGGATCCTTCTCTTCCTTTGTTTTCTAATATAAAAAATATATTATTTATCTACTCAGGGAGCTCAAATCAACAATACTCCACTAGATGGGGTATGCCAAAATTTTTTTTCGCTCCAACCTTATTTGTAAAAATATTTATGGACAATTTGTATGACTTTGGGTTGGGTCAACAAGATCTTTATACTGTGAAAATTTAAATACTTCAACCGTTTGTCTGTAAAGCCTGTATTACAAACGACGGACAAACAAACAGACGGATACGTGAGTGACAGCAATAGGGCTCCATTTAAATAGACAAAAAACATTGAAGTTTTAGTATTTTTTATTATTAAAGATATAGAGGCTAGCGCTTGACTGCTATCTCACCTGATGGTGAGCGATGATGTGGTCGATGGTGTAGCACGCTTGCCTAGAAGTAACCTATTCACTCTTGAGACCCCGAGGTTGTAGCTATCGGGAAACAGACTCCGGCAAGGTTTTCCACTCCTTAGCTGTACGCATAATGAAAGGATTTCCCAAACGTTTAATGCGTATGGGTGGGATGTTCACCATGTACCGATGGCGCATCGCCGTACGTTTTGTAGTACGATGATGAAACGGGCTAGGCCGAATTAGATCACGCAGTTCCATCACACAGTCTCCGAAATGCAACCGATAAAAATCCGACAAGCAGGCAACTCGGCGATAATGTTCAAGGCTCTGGAGCTTTGACTTGACCAGTGGCTCATTGCCGATGAGCCTGTTGGACCGTTTTTCTAACGACTCTGGTGCATCAACCTAGTATTTGGCAGATCCGTCCCATATATGAGAACAGTAGTACTCCATGCAAGATCGAACTTGCGCTTCCGTCTCACCTTCGCAAGGATCCCCAACTTTTTTGCAGCCAGTTGAGACTTTGCCTCAATGTATGACGTGTTAGTGTTATTTTAAAATAATTTACAGCATAGGTATTATTATCATTTACCGATTGAGGTGGCGACACTTGGGGGAGACCTATGTCCAGCAGTGGACGTCTTTCGGCTGAAATGATGATGATGATAACATTTAACATAAAAAGCTTTGTAAAGTCAGTTTTTATGAGTAAGCTACTCAAGAAAAAAGCATTGAAATGCTAATAAGGTACTTAGTTTGTATTAATGAATAGTAAGAATAAGTATCAACCAAAATCGTATTTAAACTGACTATACGAATTTTTAGATAAAATATTACAAAGATTACACATTTTTGCGACAGGTACTGTGCAGTGAAGTACAAAATGTATGAAATCAAATAACGAAATAGTCAGAATGTCGTTTGCCATCTGTCTCATGTCGTACCTAATTAGGTTCCAAGTTTTTAACCTATCAATATTATTCTTATGAAAACAATGATTTCAAACACAACTTACGCCTCTTTAGATAGGCAGAATAGTTTCATCATTCTTAAAAGAAATAGAGCTTTACAAGAATAATCAAAGACAAACACAATATAAACAGGATTATATCTACCACAAAAGATGTTTGACATCATAAAAGGGTTAAAATCCCAATTTTCCTCGAAACGACGTCACATTCGAATTCTAACGTCACATGACGTCGAGGAAAGTTGGACAATGGAAATAAAATTTAACAATAAGACCCTTGTGAGAGTTAAAAAAAGAGATTAAGACACCTGTTGTTACGATAGTTATTTTGGTACGTGATACGACTGAACTTGATGGTGAGCAATTAAAGTTTAAAATATTTGGAATACGGGCATTTGGCCTTTATTGATATCTTTAGAAGTTTTTCTGGGTTCATTTATTGAGAGTGGTAGCGCCATCTCTTGTAAATGTCATAAATCAATGACCAAAAACACATAGACAAACGCATTTGAGATTTCGCGGGCGATCGATATCCTAATTATCTCGTTCCTTCCTCATTCCTTTTCCCTTTATGTACGCCTTAATGACAGGTCGCCAGAACGAACCGAAACTTCAACGTGAACGGGCCTCGTATCTCAACCGCCAGCTTTCCAAGCCACCTGGCTGGAGACTGATGCATCTAATTAGTTAGATTGCAGAGAACCTTGTGAACCGTGTCTATTAACACGCCTCGCGGATATAAAACAATTGTGTGAAGTGTGTGGATCCTGAAGGAGCCATTTTGGAGTAGAAGAACACCAGCTCGCTGCCACACGTGGGCTGGCATCGACCACTACAAGGTAAGGCGTACTACTTCCCTCATTTCCATACTAGATCGCCCGAATTGATCCGTGAATATTTTCCCGCTTATTTTCAACGCACTATTGCCAGAACCCTTCAAATACAGTCCACTTTTCATGATAGACACAAGGATGAAGAGGTTTCTCAAACCGCTATAACATTTTTGGTCCTTCGTAGCCCGATATATTACTATAATATATCCATTTTCCTTTATTTCTTACGTAGGAATCAATCATAAATTCCTACTAGGGTCGTGGCACCTAGCCGCCTACCCACATAATCAAGTTGTAAACCCAATACGTGGTTCCATCAACGCCGCTATAGCAGGTTCATAATTACGTATCTGCTATTATTAAAAATAATTCTTATTTAAAACTAACTTGTCGTATTGTAAATTTCCATATTTCAAGCGTCTTTTAGTTTAACCGCCCTTATAGGAATCACCTACCTCCAATTATAAAGTGTTAGGAATAAGTTACTTTCCGAATACCGCGGGGTAGACATTCATTCTATAAGAGAAAAATAAAATAGGTGTACTACTTGTAGGTACCTATGCAGTATAAATATCATAACTTTACCGAATACGTTTAGACGATTGCGGGCTATAAGTTGCATATTTATACCTATTCATTTATCTTAAACAATATTCAAACTTAAAAATAAAACCGGTTAGGATAGTAATGCTATTAACATTTTGTACTATATAATTACTTTGGTTAGTGGGTACTACGAAAAAACTTACTTCGTTACTACGCAAATATTGCGAAACCCGTTGTCACAGTACAGTCACAATCAGTAGTATTACTTTTCTACATATAGTTGTTCGTTTAAATAATTACCGTACATTGTTTTGTTTGTGTGGTTATTTGTAACTACATAACATAACAATGCCGCGTGATGCGAAAGCAATCGCTTCTTCGGAAGATCAACAGTTAGTGATTTTAGAAGCTAAGCGTAATATACTTTTCGAGCGTATTCAGTCAATTTATGATCGCTCTAAAGTCGCTAATACTTCCGAATCGGTGAGAGAAGGCTTTCTCAGTTCTTGTGTAACAATAGATGATATTCGAACGGACTTTCATAAATTATTGGATGATTATAATGCTAGGTTACTGGCTATATATCCCGATGCGAAGCCTAGCTATCAAGCCTACGCCTCATTCGAGGATATGTATTGTTCCGTGAAACGTGTGATGTCTCAATTGGAAGATAAGCCGTCCGGGAGGCACAGTATGAGTGATTCCGCAACATGTAGACCAAGGTTGCCGCCAATCGAACTCATGTCGTTCGATGGTGATATACGAAACTGGCCATTATTTTATGCAAGTTTTAAATCTACAGTTCATGACAATAAGTCGCTGACGGATGCAGACAGGTTGTACTATTTAATAGGTAAGCTGTCGCCGAAGGCACAGTCTGTGTTCGCGGGAGTCACACCGTGTGCTGAGAATTACCAAGTCATGTTCCAGGCACTCCTCGATAGGTACCAGGATATTCGTGTCCTCGCGTCTACCTACTTGGATCAAGCTTTAAATCTTAAACTGTCCGGTCCCGCGTCTGTTTCGAATTACCAGCTATTCGTGGACAAGTTCATCACCGCAATTAATTCCCTAAAGAATCTAAAATTAGTTGACCTTCTGGATTTCATTTTATTGCACCTCGCAATAAAAAAGTTAGACACTGAAACTATTCGCGCTTTCGAGATGACAGAACGTAATCGTAAGATTCCCACTCTAGATAGTTTTGTCAGCTTCATCAATGATCAGTGTCGGATATTCCGTAATACCCAACCACCCTTAGCTAACAATAATAAGCCTAATAGTTCGGACAATTCACATAAGTCTAATAAATCGCGTAGTTTTAATAATAAAATGACCGCTCCTAATCCACAATCCTATGTAGCTTGCTCTGAGTTAAATAATTCAAACAAGTGTCTGTGCGAAGCATATATCCATGAACACTTATATAAATGTCCCGCTTTTGATAATTTGACTCCGACAGCTCGTTTCAAATGTGTGAAAGACAACAGTGCTTGTGTCAATTGTTTGAGTATTAAACATAAAACGGTTAACTGTTCTTCTAAATTAAAGTGTCGCGCATGTAATTAACGTCATCATACATTGTTACATTTTAATAAAAACCCGCAATTATCAACTGTAGTGACGTCACAGCCGAATCCGGTCCCAACGCCTATGCCGACTGTACCTTCTATTACCTCACAGTCTGAGGTATCGTTGTGTACGACCTCTGTCGCTGGCGCCGCTCGATCGCGTTCGATTGATACTCGATGCGTTGCGGCGTCGCCGTCGGCGAGAGATAGCCCGCAATGTACGGCGTACACAACCGTTCTGCTCGCTACTGCTCAAGTCGTAATTTACGATGTAAATGATAAGCCGCACATAATACGTTGTTTACTAGATAGTGGATCACAAAGTAATTTTATTACTTCTGAATGTTTTAAGCGTCTAGGACTTTGGAAGAACTTTCATACTTCTAATTTAATAGTTAAAGGAATCGGTGGGTCGGAAAAACCAGTTAAAGGTTCCGTAGATATTAAATTATATTCTCGTTTTAGTAATGATATTAATTTTAACGTTTCTTCGCTTATTGTTGAACGTATAACGGAGACATTGCCGACCGCTCTCGTCGATGTCTCTAAACTTACACATCTCAAAACATTACCGCTCGCAGATTCGAAGTTTGCGGAGCCGAGCGGTATCGATGTTTTGATTGGTGCTGCTATATTCCCGCGCTTGCTTTTGCCTAACATAGTGCATAGCGAGCAATATAATATACCTCCCGCTATTGAAACTGTGTTGGGGTATGTGGTTATGGGTTCCGTACCTACGGCACATACTTCACACTGTACGAGTACAACTTCATGTTGTTCTGTTCTTCAAGATCCCAGTTTAGATTCGCTTCTCAAGCGATTCTGGGAGCTTGAACAAATTTCCGCCTCGCCCTCGCAGAGCCGTAAGGATCTCGAGTGCGAAGAACATTTTCGCGCTACCACTGTTCGCGATGACAGTGGTAGATATATTGTGTCGCTGCCATTTTGCGACGACCCTTATTCGCTAGGCGACTCATACTCTGCCGCACTTAGGCGTTTTCATTGTTTGGAGCGCAAACTTGATGCGTTCTTAGGGTTACGCAGCGCTTACAATGACGTCATGCGGGACTACATTAACATGGGATATTTGAGTCCGGTTTTAAAAGATGACAACGTTTCTAATCTGTCATATTACATTCCGCATCACGGTGTCGTTCGCGAAGATAAGACTTCCACTAAACTTCGCGTAGTTTTAGACGCTAGTAGTCAAACTACATCGGGACAGTCGATCAATGACATTCTACATGCAGGCCCTAATCTACAGGGTGATTTATTTAATATTATAATTCGTTTTCGTCTCTTTCAAATAGCCCTGTCTGCTGATTGCCGCCAAATGTTTCTCAATGTCGGCGTTCGTGAATCGGACCGTAGATTTCAACGCATCTTTTACAGATTCAGTAAACATGAACCTATAATGGTCTACCAATTTAATCGTGTTTGCTTCGGATTTAAGTCTAGTCCATATCACGCGTTACGTGTAGTCCGCCAGTTAGTCGCTGATGAAGGCGATAATTTCCCTGCAGCATCTGCTGCTGCTTCTTCCGCCCTATATATGGATGACATTGCCTGTAGTGTCATGTCCATACCGCAAGCAATTTCGCTTTGTGATGAGCTTATTCAGCTCTTCAAGCGAGGCCAGTTCGACTTTGTCAAATGGACAAGTAACTCGAAAGAGGTTCTCGCACACATACCTGATACTCATAAGGCTTCGCCCGATATCGAGTATGAGAAGTCTATACCGCATAAGGTCCTGGGTTTACGCTGGGACAAGTCTTGTGACAGTTTCCGCTTTGACGTCACCACACCAGATGATAAATGTACCAAGCGAACCATGCTTTCCACAGTGGCTCGGCTATGGGACTTAATGGGTTTTGTCGCCCTCACTATTCTGTACGCTAAGCTCTTAATTAAGGAACTTTGGCTAGCAAAGTGTGACTGGGACGACATACCACCTGAACATATAGTCACCGCTTGGAAGCAGTTTTGTACTGAGCTTTCTACGCTTAATGAAATTATTATCCCGCGTTATCTGGGGTTGGTCGACGGATGCACCATGAATTTAGTAGGTTTCGCTGACGCCAGCGAGCGTGCTTACGGTGGAGTCGTATACATGCAAATATACAATGGTTCTAACTACTCCGTGCAGTTAGTTAGTGCGAAGTCTAAAGTCTCACCTGTGAAAACCATTTCGGTGGCTAGACTAGAGTTGTGCGCGGCCCTACTGTTGTCTAAGTTGCTTCGCAAGGTACAAGACACAATATCGCCCCACTACCGCATCCATAAGGTGTACGCGTTTACTGACTCTAAAGTAGTGCTCGCCTGGATAAATTCCTCACCGCACCGCTGGCAAACTTTTGTTGCCAATCGGGTTACTAAGCTGATAGAGCTTATACCCGCTAATTGTTTCAACCATGTCGCAGGTACTGAGAACCCCGCTGATTGTCTGTCTCGTGGTGTCACGCCAGCTAAGCTCTTGCAGCATCCATTGTGGTATCGTGGACCATCGTGGGTTTCTCATGACCCAGCTGAGTGGCCCATACATACTTTCGAACACAATGCACTGCATGAGGGCGTACCCGAACAGAAATCAGTCGCTCATGCCGTGGTTTCTGAGGTTACGGAATCACCAATTTACGCGCTAGCACTACGTGTTTCGTCGTGGTCTAAGTTGCTACGCGCTATTGTTTACGTCTATAAGTTTTTAAGACAACTGCCTAGTGCACGTATTGTATCAAGCTATGATCTGAAATATGCAGAAATTAAATTGCTGCGAGCTGTACAGGATGTTCATTTCCGTAACGATATTTTAAATTTAAAAAACAATAAACCAGATACAACCCGTGTTGTTACTGTGAAAACCGCAAAGGGTAGCTATGTGCGCCCTGTTGTGCGTATGTGTCCATTACCGATGCAATAAGGCCTGGCTTGATCGTTAGGTCTCTTAGTTTTAGTTAGTTAGCGACGCAACATAATTTTCTATTAAAATTTAACTATAGGTATGCAACTTAATGTATTATGCAACTCGCAGTATTTATCTTAAATCTTAATAATTGAAATGTAAAAATCCGCATCTTAGTCCGTATTGTTGAATAGGTATACGGTAGTACACCTCATAGGGCTAAGTTTAATTTTCATTAAAGGTGACCCTTTAAGGCCGGGAAAATGGTAGCGCCATCTCTTGTAAATGTCATAAATCAATGACCAAAAACACATAGACGTATTTGAGATTTCGCGGGCGATCGATATCCTAATTATCTCGTTCCTTCCTCATTCCTTTTCCCTTTATGTACGCCTTAATGACAGGTCGCCAGAACGAACCGAAACTTCAACGTGAACGGGCCTCGTATCTCAACCGCCAGCTTTCCAAGCCACCTGGCTGGAGACTGATGCATCTAATTAGTTAGATTGCAGAGAACCTTGTGAACCGTGTCTATTAACCCGCCTCGCGGATATAAAACAATTGTGTGAAGTGTGTGGATCCTGAAGGAGCCATTTTGGAGTAGAAGAACACCAGCTCGCTGCCACACGTGGGCTGGCATCGACCACTACAAGGTAAGGCGTACTACTTCCCTCATTTCCATACTAGATCGCCCGAATTGATCCGTGAATATTTTCCCGCTTATTTTCAACGCACTATTGCCAGAACCCTGCAAATACAGTCCACTTTTCATGATAGACACAAGGATGAAGAGGTTTCTCAAACCGCTATAACAGAGAGTATGGTTTTTGTGCTTTCTCGGTCGGTCCCATACGCACAAAACGTTTTGGGGACACTTTCATTATGCGTACAGCTAAGAAGTGGAATTCCCTGCCGGAGTCTGTGTTTCCCGATAACTACAATCTAGGGGTATTTAAGTCAAGTGTGAATAGGTTTTTTCTAGGCAAGCGTGGTTCACCGTATACGACATCATCGCTTACCATCAGATGAGATAGTGAGCAAGCGCAAGCCTATAGAGGAAAAAAAAAGGATGCCAGGTTGTGACCAATCCAAACTGATGGTACCGGTTCACGAACATGACGCATGGATTGGCACCACTCAGGTCAACCATCATGAAGGGAACCGAATGATTCAAAACACGTGCCGCCATCAGAGAGACTTTTGAGAAAGCATGACACACTCTTAACTGCCAGAGCACATTCAAGTAAACGAGGGAAACTAATTGCCATCTATAGGGCACAAGTCCAGACTTCGACCTGCTATTGAGAAAAAACCCGGGAATTGATAGTAGTAGTAGCGCTCGTAACCACTGGACCAATGAGGTGGTCGGAGGTATAAAGGTCATAGCCAGCTTATACGAGACAGCTCCCACCCGGCTAAATAATGTTATTTGAAATGTGATCTTCAGGGCATCTCTGTCAACAAACCTTACATTGACAACACAAATAAGCAGACATCTCGCTGTAAGTGAGCATACTACCATCGTACCACTCGATAGTTGACGTCTCACTTACTTATGCTTACCACGCGTTTCAAGCGGGCGATCCGCGAGGTGTTCGCACACAGACTGCTCGCTCACTTGAAGCCAGTTGAAGCACGTTGCTAGCTTACCAAAAAAGGAAAGTCAAGAGCGGTCGGTGCGTGGACAGCTGGTTGCTTGCTAGCAATCGGCGCGTGGACAACGAGCAGTCATCTCCGTTTAGCAGGAGCGGTATTGGAGCAGGGTCGTGTAAATGAGCTTCGACGTTTTTAGGCGTCTATGGCAAAGGTATATAATATATAAAAAAAATACGAGCACAAGCGAGAGATGCTTACTAAAATTAATAGCCAAAACGCCAAGCAATTTAATATCGAAGGTATCAAAACTTGTTAGGCGATATTGCAAAATACGGTAAAAGTCGGTGGAGCCCGACGCACATCAGATGCATTGTTAAAAGTTCCAAGTTTTCCCTTAGCCTGCAAGTTTTCACAAGTTAGTAACGAGCCGGTTAACATAAATAATAAAAAGTATAGGTAAACCTTAATAGTTTTATATGTACGAAATACACTATTTACAACTAGCAGCCACACCCGTGGAATGAGTACTTATCCTAATATTACTATAAATTATAATATGCTATGTAGGTACCTTTTATAATAATATAAAAACTATTACTGAGCTGTATTAGAAAAGAAGGAAGTAGTATTTGAACAGGATCGTAGTGTAGAAGGGCTTTGAAAGTGAGGAATTCAATTTGAAATCAAGTATTTAGAATAAACTGAAGTTAAAGCGAATACTAACGATACAGATTGGCCAATACAATAAAATAAATCTTTATTTTAATAATGCCGATGTAACTAAAAGTTTCAGCTGTGATATGTATTTTTTTTATCATTTTACTAACATTTTTAATACCAGACTTACCAAAACCGTATCTATCAAATGGTTTGATTAATCTGGGTACATTACAGATTACGCACCATCCACTCTTCTTTTAAACGTTTCGATCAAATGAAAATCAAATCCAACTTTTTATATATATGTTACATTAAAAGCCTAAGTACGGTAAATCCTTGGATTTACCGTACTAACCGTAAAACCTAGGTTTTACCAAGTCATACTGGTAAAAGCCCGAAATGATTTATGATAATCGCGGTAAATGTTAGGAATCGCAGTAATTGTTAAAAAATTGTAATGTATATGACACAGTATAGTAGTAGTATGTATGTAGCATGATAGTATGTCATAGAAATTACAATTGTTCTGACGTAAATCCTAAGATTTACCGTGTGATGCCTGGTAAAAGCCAGATATTAGCAATTATCATAGATAATTTCGGGATTTTACCAGTATGAAACGTTAAATCCTAGGATTTACCGTGAATAAACCGTAAAAAACTTTTAAAGTAACATACAATGATATAGATACCAGCCTACTACCGTTTCACTGCAGGGAAAAGGCCTCTTCTCATACTGATAAGGCACAAGCATTAATCACTACGCTTGCTCAAGGCGGATTGCCGATTTCAGAATCTAAAAGTTTTTCTATTGGCACAAATCCGTTAGAAATCTATTCGTTTTGTAAACCACGAAGAGGTTTGCAAGAGAATTCTTAAGTAAAAGTTTATTTTACTCACGTACCGAAAGAGAATGGGCAACATATGAGCACACGTTGGCAATAAGGTCACGGATACACCTGGAGGCTCCGCTAGAAAATATCCTTTGTGTTGTAAACATACGGGGTTGAAGTGTGTTCGGGCACGCTTTTAGGGAGTAATTGAATAAAGCAATATATTTATGTATATTAGTCTACTAATATACTTCGTACATCACACAATTTTAAAATGGGCTTTATTTTTGCCAAGTCTAAGCTTAAGCACTTGAAAAGCAGCAGCACGAGATGGTGGAAGTACGTGGGCAGCCGGACGAGCGCGCCCCTGGGGCGGAGGCGCGAGCCGAGCACGCAGGGCCGAACTCAACGGAGAGCGTGAGGGTAACTGTGCCAGTGCCAGTGTTCAGTGAGTTTAGTGATATAAGTAAATCTACCGAAAGTGTCGATAAGGGGACCTCACCCATGGTCCGTCAGTGAAAGTGAACTTGAGAAACCAGACAATTTAATGTTACAGACTTTACGACTTAGATTAGTTACATAGATATAAACCTAATGAAATCACCTTGTATCATCTTTCAACTGAAATATGTACCATTAATGTAAGTCATCAGTTTTCATGTGTTTAACTTGACCACTTATCATCTAGGATTAAACACGTCTCCTGTCTTCTCCTTTAGAGTTGGCAGTATGTACGGTGAACCCGCACATTAGTACAATTAAGTAGGTTTTGCTGCGTTTGCACACGCGCGACCATTTTATATAGTTGTTACTAAGTAAAATAAATTAGTGATTTTTCTACACTCAACACGGGCGGTTTTATTATCATCCCCGGTTTCTATCTTTTTACCATAAGTGTGCAGACTATCGTCGTACAGTTACACTAGTCGAAAATTATTCCATACAAACGTAGTCTAGCGATTACTCCACTGTTTGACGATGTAAGCTCAAAATAAAATGATATCAATTTGTCTCATCATTATCTAGCCCTGTATGGAAACAAAAAAGTAAAAAAATACAATATTTGAAAGTTATGAGCGTCGAAAGATCCATATTTCAACACTAATTTTAACGTATCTTTGGACGGAAATACAAACAATAAGAAGAAGGAAAATTGCAAAACGGCCTCCATACAAGGATAGAATAGTGATTCAACAATGCAAATAATTTATTTTTGAAAATATACATTTAGTCGTTTTTTCATGGTATCTAGACTCCCAAAGGTCTGTTTATAAAATTTCGCGCGCTCATTTTCGTCCTAAATCATCATCCATTTCGAATCAAATTTGTTAAATTGCTAATTCGTACGAGAACTAGCTTCTTACTGCTCATCACAGCATCAATCTCTTTCGCACGTGTTGTCGGATGAGACAGCATGCATTTTAACCCCGCGCACAAAATAGTTCGTGCCGTTGACTATGGGTACCTAATTCCAGATCCAGTAAAAAATACCAATTCGACATTTTATAAAGCAGTCCGTTTTATATTTTTGTTTGGCAATGGCGTAGGTAGTGAGCGAGTTTACACACATTACAGTATTAAAATACTGATCCTTTTTATCGGATCGAAGCCAAGCGGGGGAAGCGGGCACACGGTGCGGTTGCTGGTAGTACACTGACTAAATGTGGTTTGAACCCTGTGGTGTTCTGATTTACACATCCACATTTTTTTACTCTAATTACAATTCATAACACTATACAAACCATACCTTCATATATTTTGATATTTTATCAACTTTTGTAATTCATTTTTATGTTTTCTTTCTTTTTTTATCATCTGAAAAGCATACTTTTAGTTATATCTGATTGTTTTAATATCTGAAACTTAAATTATATTGATAATTTGTAATTCTTGCAATATTTTTCTACTGTGACATTTTCATCTGACATGACATCTGTCTGTCTATTTTATTTTTCTTAAAACCATAGACCGTAACATAGGTACCATGGACTAAGCCTCCTTTAAGCTAGGTTTACACTATTATAAGGGTAGCATAGACTGACCCCTTTGTGAACCGTTTTTATTCGTTCTGGTCTTTATTTCTTAATTGAAATTTGAATTTGAGATGTAGATAGAACACAGAACGAAGAAAAACGGGCGTCAATTTTTAGTTTCGAATCTGGACTGAACGCCGAAAGTCGGTTGACTACTTAATGATACCAAGTGAATTTTCTGATCTGAAAACTCTTGGAAAACTCTAAACTATGAATTATCAGCTTATGTAAAACTATTATTATCTGAAGTGCTCCAATTAAATATAATTTGTGTGGATCCCGAGAGCATTATTTCATGGAAACACCCTCAACGGGCATCTCTTGGAATCAAAGGCCTCGCTGATTGGTGTATTGAGCCATAGCCGGCCTCCACATCCCTTGGAGCCTACGTACTTACCTAATTGCCTGTTTATGCGACCTGCTTCCATCCTGCTGCCTACTCCACTGCCTACCTGCCCGATTACCCGCTTATCTGGCTACCACCTGTCTGCTCGTCCGCTGCTCACCTGCCTACCTCGAGCATTCCACGACTTCCTGCCCGAGCTGCTGCCTGGATAGCTGCCCACGTCGTGCGAAGCCCTACCGTTTTATTAACTATATCCTTTTATTTTTTAAGCTTTCATTTTAATAACGTTTAATTCATAATTATTTAATTTTATTAACGTGGCTTACGTTTAGCTCCCCCTGAGCTAGAGAGAGAGAGCTAGAGCAATTTCAGTGGATAATAATTCCAAACAATAAAATCATGGTTAAATTTATAATAAGTTTTAAAAACGGGTGCGTCCAAATTATTGATCCGTATGTTGGAACATCTCACCTTATTTTCACACTTGACAAAGCAATGCCTGATTCCATACGCGTAATACAGTCTCGTTTATATTGATGTTTTATATCCAAGCCCTCTGTATCTCTCTTTGTTGTACTTATTTTTATGTGGACAAATTTATAACCCTTCTTTCCTTTGGGTTTTTATTCACCGTAAACTTTGTCACATTTGTTTTACACCATATTTTCTCACACTTTTTACGCACCATTTTGTCGGCTTTAACGGCAAGTTAAGCAAGGTTCGACTCATTTTTATAATGATAAATAAAGTGAGAAAATGTGTGTCGGTATTCAGGCCTCTATGGACTAGGAGCTTCTGGCAGATATTGTTTGAGATTGCCTTTAAAAGGATGATTTATGAGGATGGTAGAAATCCCAAGAGCGTTATAAATGAGTGCGGACCTAGATTAATATAGTTCCAGTATTAGTTTAAAGGGGTAAAGCCTGTTTTTATGTGAATGCCAACAAGTTCCTAATTATCTTAATTTTTCCTTAGGTATGAAATTTTCAATTCAATATGGTCAGAAATTACACATTGTACACATTCATAATTTATTTGAAATCATTTAAGTGCTTCAGTTGAAATTGACAACACAATAATATTTAAATAATAAATATAAAAATATTTTAATAAGGTTTTAGCTTACCTTCCGTGCATTGTCATTAAAATCAAACGTATATACAAAATTTTAGTTAAACCGCTTGCGGATAACTGTTTTAAAATTAAGTTGCAAGATTTGACTACTGACTAATAAGGCAAGTTAAATAAAAGCTTGTAAAAGATACCACGTAATCTCAGCATCTATCAAAACCTTAATACATATCTCAAACTACTTGTCTTCTAAAAGGCGATAAAACTCAAGTAATACAGTTAAATAGTAGCTTAGTCCTAGACCACACTAGGGGACAACATTTCTGACGATAACTCGTGACACTCGGGCTTTCTGCCAAATCACCTGTGCGACTGCGTACTTACGTTCTGGTGCGATTTAAAAGCGCTAGCAATAAACATAACAAGTAATAACAGAAAGTAAAAACGTACCCGTTTGTCGTTTGTTTAAAAAGAGGTAAAAACAGTTTTCGTTGCAAATGCATGATCCAAAAAAGCAGTACGTAATCTAAACATTATAATAATATCGCGGTCACAATATTTTCCAAATATTGGTACATCGGGGGTATTTTACAGAATCTTTTTCTCTCAAGTAAAAACAAATAAATGGCACTATTATGAGAACTACATGTTTTTGTGAGATATTGTGCCAAGAAAGTAAGGAGTGGAATTCCCTGCCTTAGTCTGTGTTTCCTGACAGCTACAATCTGGGGGTCTTTAAGTCAAGAGCTTTGATTATATACTTGTCTCACTGACCTCTATCATACAAGTACGCTGGACTAAACATACTATATGAAATGACAGTTGATTTTTGTGCTGATTCAAAGCGCCCCGCTCGAGCGTATTAGGAACTAAAATTGACACATTTAGAGATAGGATACTACCGATATTTCTCAAAATTGGGTAATACTAATATATTCGCCTGGAAATATTATAATATTGTAACTCATATATCAGTATTAGTGATATTTTTAAATTACACTAATATAAAAATAGTATACTTGGCAAGGCGTATCAGTCATCTACTGTATTGACTTCTCGTAGTATGTTGGAACTAAACATCTCATATTGGTATTGGTGATGAATGTTATATGAATGCCTAATAATCAGTAATAATATGTTCAAAAGCAATGTGTAATACTAAATTCTGGAATCATCATCATGTTCATCCACAGCCTGACTTCGCCAACCGCTGAGCACAGGCCTCACTCTTGTACCAATCACCACGTTTCTGAGCATTGAGTTAAATATACTACGTGCAAGAGGAGACTCCTCAACTTAATTGTTTGTAACACGCGTTAGAGCGCGCGTACCCCAACTCACTTAGTCTGTGGCAAGCGCTCGCTGCAACGTGACACGTTTGAGTACTTAGTTTTGTTTCTTATAAAATGCCTTCGTGTGTATTGAGATACTGTTCAAACAACTCGAGAAATATAAATAAAAGTCAAGGAATGAGTTTTCAACAGTAAGTTGAAAACACGCTTAATTTAATTATATTTTATCAATTTATTGTATCTCGTGACGTTGCGTCACCGCGGAGGCGGGAGGGCGGCCATGTTTGTGAAAATTTCAAAGAGTAAGAAAAAGTTCATCTGCGCGCATTGATTGTCTATCTGTGAGAACATAACCCCCCCCCCTCCACTCCCCCCTGCTTACCTCGCTGTCACCGAATTACCTACGCGCAATCTTTTGTTTGAAATAACTTCTATTCTTCTTTCTCGTAGTACATTTAACTCAATGTTCCTGAGCCTAGAATTAATTCTGGAATAATATCATGATAATTATAATTTTATTAACAAATGTTTTGAAGACAAACAATTTATTATCTGCATCTAAAACAGAGTTGAAAACTGATATAAGTCTTCACCTTGCTGGAATGCGATGTCACTATTATTTGCACTTTAACACTACAGAGACAGGATCTCAGCGATGAGAGCGAGAAATACGACCGTTGCGTTGTAAATGATTATCCATCTCATTTATTATTATTATTGTGTAAATGATGTTCCCTTCACGAATCCGATGAGCGCCAACCGAGTGAATCTGAACGATTGTAAGTATTAATCTAACTAGTGTACTTGAGCAAGGAGATACTTGCACAAATATACTAGTTTTAAGGATAAGTTGTTAGCCTATCCCCATATATAAATCTCACTGATCTGACAGTAATGCGCTATAACTTTACTAGCACCACTAGTATATAGCTTGCAATCTGAATTAAAATATTTTTCAGTTAACCTTTACAGAAATTATTCTATTACGTAAAAATTAATCATAATAAAAATAACTGGGATGTTTTTTTCTCTTACGTATTTAATATTCCCACGATCGATAAAGCCCATAAAAGTATTTTTTTAACGAAAGCTGTGTCCCATCTCTAATATTAGTTCCATGTACTCTCACGTTAAGTCACGTTGCTATCAGCGCCAAAATGGCGAAAATCAAATGTCTTCATTTTGTCATCGATAATATGTAGTCCAGCGTACTTGTATGATAGAGGTCAGTGACTTGTCTAGATAGAACAATGCAAACAAACGACGCACTAAAACTGTCTCCAATTGCGTGATATGTGTGAGTACCGCTCGTGTACTTATTGCCGTCAAACTGTCAATGTATGCGTGTTTAGGGATGCCTGTTCCAAACTATTAACCTACCTTTTCTGAATTATTTAATATGATGAAATTAAACAAAACAGGTTAAATTAAACAATAATTTTGTAGATTAGTGTATCATTTATTTTAGTAACAACAAAAAATACAATGAAAAAATATACAGTAATTTATAGATAAAAACCCATCTCTTTGTGTTTGTTCTTGGAATATTTTCCTCTTTGATTTTATTGCCTGGGCTACGTTAAGGTAAGTTGTCATTTACTGATCACATATATAATGTAATTTTTAAAATAATAATGGTTTTTCGGATCAAATGATTATGTAATGCTATTTGTATTTTCTCTCCCATAGTTTCATTAAATCTGCCTAGTAATAAACTGACAACACTGGCTAAATCAGACTAACCTACAAAGTAACGAATTAAAAATCGTGTTGTTATAATAATAGTGGTTAAATAACAAAACATACCTTTGAAAAGTGCTGTTGGTATTACTATACGGTTTTCCCACATAATTGCTATACAGTCTGACGGCACAAACCGGCATAATTAATTATTTTTCGTGAACACGTTACCCTTAGGTGTTTCAAATGACACTGACATAAATAAGAAGCGAGTCTACCAATTTTAGTAGACTTTATTTGGGCCGTTCAGGTAGAGTCAATGTGGCATCTAGACAAGTATATAATCAAAGGTCAAGAGTGAATAGGTTACTTCTAGGCAAGCATGTTTTACCGTCGACCACATCATCGCTTACCATCATATAATTGCAAGCAGCCAAATAAGCATCTGTGTTCTCTTAAATTTTAAAGATATTTTATTTTAACTGTACCTTATTTTTAATTAACGATATATATTATTATTACAAACGATATATTGTTATAATCCGTCATTTTGTAAACAGACGTATCGTTCTAGTGACTGTGAATACAAACTCAGGATTGTACCAAGTTTAGCATTCAAATCTACAGAAACTTGGTTTGTGTAACAAACACAATGCTCCAAGGGATATTCGTAAACAATGAACAAGAAACTGCTATTGTTTTAGCAGATATCTCATTTAAGAATTTGGAGACCGTTTATTTAACATACGTATTTAAATCTCGGCTTGAGTATATTTGTTGAGTTTAACTTCTAGGAACGGGTAGGGCATTTTTAAATACTGAGGTATATAAGTAGTGTATTTATTGTCAATATGCTTTATAACCTATTTGTTATTCACTGTAGGGTAGGAGACTATAACCAGGTGGTAGGTTAGTTATAAAACCAACGTTTTTTTAACGAGCAGTTGTGGCCCAGTGGAAAACATCGTGAGGAAACCGGCATGTCCCAGAAACAAAAAATCGAAGACATGTGACATCCACCAACCTGCACTGAGCCCTCATGGTGGATTACGGCCCATTTCCTCTCACAGAGAGGAGGCCTGTGTACCAGCAGTGGGAACATTAAAGGGCTGATGATGATGATGAACGCTTTTTCAAATCGTTGTGGCCCGCGTTGTCGTACTTTTACATGAAAACCTAAAAAAGGTCTACGTAAATGTTAAAGCAGTGATGTTGATCATCATCATCATCGTTTCAGCACAAAGACTTACCACATCATCTAGTCCTGAGCTTCTCGCATTCAGCGATTTCCATGTCCTTCACCAAGTCAATGATCCACTTTGTGAGTGGACTTTCACCGTTACGCCTCACGGTACTTGTTCACCACTTCAGAACGTTTTATCATGCTGATACTACCTGAATAATACTAACTTGTAAGAACGGTAGTGACGAAATATTACCACCTTCACTAAAATAATAAACACCATTTTCACATTTTCCCTACAATCGAAAGCATTGACTTCGATATTTTAAAGGGAGCGTTTATTAAGAAAAACACGCCGTTCATCAATCAACGTCTGATCAGAATCTTACGCTCGCAGCTTCTCGTCTTAATCATTGCTCTGTTATAAGAATTCCTTTAGGATTTGCTGTTTGCTGTTTTTGTTACGGCAGAGACTTAATTAATGATAAAACTTAGATAATCTTGACTAAGCCTAAGTCTAAGATCTTTTTCGGTTATTTTTCTCTAAGGTTATGTTATAAAAACAACCGACTTCGAGTGATAATTAACTTCTATTCGTCGGTGTCAAAAAACGATGAAAAAAAACAAGATTACCGACTGCCGAAATATAAGTTTTTTTTTTTTTTTTTTTTGTTTGCTCTTGACTCTAGTCTAGGTCAGAGGTGAGGTGTTTTTTCACTTTGTAGTGTTTTTATACGGAATTCAGTTGTTGTTATTTAGTACATTAAACCGGTTGTGTACCGGTAATATTATAGTGTACCGGGATGAACTGTACACATCTGCGAACCCCTTTAGAGCAGATAGATAAACAGACACAGGCGGTTGCAGAAATCCCGAGAGATTTTCTGTCATTTATTGAAGATTTCTGTTGTACTTATATATCAGAAGGTCTTCATCAGATCTTGATTAAATTTAAATGGGACCACATGAGAAGTGTTTCAACAGTTCAAATAAAAAAATAGTCATCAAAATCGGTGCACCTAGTAAAAAGTTCTGATGTAAAATACGTGAAAAAACAACAGCCGAATTGAGAAGCTCCTCGTTTTTGAAGTCGATTAATAATGAGGTTTGAGAGATGTCTTTATTTGCCATAAGAAATTATTTCACTTACATGAGAAATGATTAACTAATTTAAATATACATTATTCATTTACGTACAGTTTTGGTAAAAAGAAATTACGATATACAAAAATATTCCAAAAGTGAAGGGTAATCGAAAAAAAAATTACACAATCAGAACGTAAACATACCATTCATAACATGAAATGATTAAATAATTCTTAACATACATTATTGACTTACGTACAGTTCTGGCAAAATAAATAACGATACTCAAAAATACTCTAAAAGTGAAGGGTATTTGAACAAAATTAACTCAGCCAGAACGTAAACATACAAAGAGCGCGCGCAACTAGAAGTGGCATGTAATGTACTAAGGTGCGCTCGCTTTTTTAAGGATATGTAATTTTAAATGTTTCTTAAATATTGACATGGATTTAGCATTTTTAATGTTGTTTGGTAGTTTATTATACAATGCAGCACCTTCGTACATCACATTTTTTTTGCCATAGTTGGTGCGTGGTGAGTATAGTTGTATGTCATTTGCATTTCTGAGCCCAATTTTGTGTATTTGATGTTTCTTTGTAAAATGTATTTGTGTGTGGATGTTTTTATTAAGTAATTTTTCTTATTAATATTTTATTTTTATTTATTTTTTTATTGAAAGGAACAGCAAGCAGTTACATTATAAGTACTTACAACTAATTTAACAATGACAATGTTAGTAATAATATAACCCACAACGCTGTCCACAGGTAGACATAAAAGTTTAAATGAAAAAAAAAAGAAGTGTATCGCTAGGAGCTTTAGTAGCTGTACGAGCAGAAATTTGTTCTTTTATGAAGCAAGCAAGAAAAAAAAGCTCAAATATAGGTATAAAGATTACACAATATAAGCAAGACCCTAGAAAGTTTGTCGATTTTCAGAAAGCTCTTTCTGCAAATCACCAAACCCAACAACACAAATGAATTTTATTTAATGTGGGTTTTATTTAATAAAGAAGATCGAGTGAGGCTTTTGAATTTACACATTGGACAACTGAAGATGTCGATGTTTTCAAAGGCACTGTTAAATGAGTCAACCATTCGGCGGACAGGTGCGCGCTGGCCAGAATTAGTTCGGCATGAATTCACTGCAAAGAGAGTACCTGCGCGTACCTGTCGCCTATGAATGGTTCTAGGCACAGCGTAACAAATCATGTTACTTAAATCTATACAATTGAATTTATTTCTGACAATTTTATATAAGATAATGGCTTCAAGGTATATTCTTCGAGAGCACAGGGGCAGGAGCTTGTACTTGCTGAGTAACTGGGTGTAGGGAAGGTAGGATTTATGGCATCTGTAGTGCATGGCTCGTAAAAATTTGTACTGAACATTTTCAACCATTTCAACATACTTTTTGTAGAAGGGGTTCCATACTGACACTGCATACTCCAATTGTGATCGAACTAGGGCTTTATACAAGCATAGATATGACGAAGTTCTCTTGAAGTCAATGGTAGATCGCATGATAAAGCCATATAATTGGTAAGCTTTACTCACAATTTTGTTAATGTGTAAGTCTAGACATAGTTTGGAATCAAGTATAACACCGAGATCACGAACTGAGTTTAATTTAGTGAGAGGCACATGACAGAGAGTGTAAGCGAAGTTAATAATGTGCTTATTTTTGGTGAAAGTAAGGTAATCGCACTTAGGTATACTTAGCTTTAATTTGTTTCTATGACAGTAGTCTGAAAGTCTGTCCAGATCTTGCTGTACTAGGATGCAGTCATTAACTGTTTTGATGGATTTGTAGACCTTCAGATCATCTGCATACAATAGGTACTTTGTGTTGTGAAAGCAACAACCTATGTCATTAACAAATATGTTAAATAATAACGGTCCAAGAATAGAGCCTTGTGGTCCACCGGATGTAACTTCGATGGTGTTTGATCTGTACCCATTAATTACCACTCTTTGGCAGCGATTTGAAATATAAGATGCAAACCACCTCAACAAGTTGCCTCGAATTCCGTTGAAGGCAATTTTATCCAGCAGTAGTTCATGGTCCACCTTGTCAAAGGCCTTGCAAAAATCTGTGTAAACTGCGTCTACTTGCAGGCCATTATCGAGGCTGTCAAACAAAAAGTTGGAAAAGGAGAGAAGGTTTGTGGTAGTAGATCGCTGTTTAACGAAACCGTGCTGTTGCTGTTTAATGGAGTTGTGCAACAATGGATATATTTCATTATGGACGAGTCTCTCAAAGACCTTTGACAAGGTGGAGAGAATAGAGATTGGGCGATAGTTCTCCACGTTACCCTTTGTGCCATCCTTGTGTACAGGTGTGATATTTGCATGTTTCCACTCTTTTGGAAACACTCCCTCAGTAACACACTTATTATAAATTATATATAACGGCTTGCAGATGTGATCAGCAGTGTTCCGTAGAAAATATGCAGGTATGCCGTCAGGTCCTGGACCTTTGGAAGGATCAAGAGACTTAAGTTCTTTTAGGATCTTATGCACATCGAAGTGAATGTTGGAAATTATGTCATTAGCTGAGGAAATTTCAGCCGGCGGTTGCCATTGTGTCAAAAGTGGTGAGGCAGGTTCGTAAACTGAGTGGAAAAATCTTGAAAACATATCACAGATCACTTCTGGTTCACTGGATTGGGTGTTTTTGTAGTGAACTTTTGCAGGGATGCACGGTTTATCCTTCCGGTTCGCTACATATGTCCAAAAGTGTTTAACATTGACGTGTAGGCTATCTTCCACCGAGACAATGTACGTAGAAAAACACTTACCGCACATTTCCCTAAAATCAGCTCTAAGTAATGTGAATGTTTCATAATCAGATATATTTTTATACTTCTTCCACCTGGTCCAGGCTTTCTGTTTCTTTTTAAATGTACGGATCAAGTGACGCGAGAACCAGACTGGAAAAGCGGAAGATTTAGAACCAGTCAGAGGAGTGTGCAACCCAATTATCTCGTCTAGCCTGTCATAGAACACAGATAGGGCTTCGTCTGATTTTTGGTGCGTGAGAAGTTCGGGCCAATCAGTGTCTTGTATCATGTTGTTTATATTTTCATAGTTCGCCTTGTAAAAATTATATTTCTGCAGCGAATGCCTGTCAAGGGGCAGATATTTAATATCAATATTTATGTCACAAACAAGTGGATGATGATATACATCAGCAGGTAATAGAGGAGAGGGCTCTTGCTGTACATTACAGGCGCAGTTGGATATGAAAAGGTCTAATATTTTGCCTTTAGTGTTGAGTATGCTGTTATGCTGAGAGGCATTTAGAAGCGACATGAAGTTGTTTAGATGATCACAAGACACAGTTGAGCCGGAGCACAAAGGAAAACTTGTTGGTGTATTTAGATTAGATGGCATGTGCCATGTAGCTTCTGGAAGGTTGTAATCACCGAACAAATAAAATAATTCGACGCTAGCATCACCCAGAGCGTCATAGAGTAACTCGAAATGTTTTTCATATACAAGCGAGGGAGTCTTAGGTGGTATGTATGCAGCAGCCACGATGTGGCGCTTTAGATTTTGGCCACTAGGTATTTCAACAGCAATTTGCTCAATGTAGTTGTGTAACGGGGTGATATTAGAGGAATTAATTAAGTCAATCTCAATAGGTCGGAGAGTTTTCAAGATTGCCACAAGCACACCGCCACCGTCCAGTTTCCCCGTGCTGGCCCTGTCGCGATCACACCTGTACACAGTGTAACGCTGGTCAATGAATTCATTGTTGTTAATTTCCGCCACTAGCCATGTTTCTGTGAGTATTATAATATCATATGTTCTCGTGAGGATATTCACAAACAGAGCCTGCAGTTTCGTACGGATACCCCTACAGTTTTGATAATAAATAGTTAAGTGCTTATCAGACATTGTTAATGGTAGAATAAGTATGTGTATTAGTATTATGTATTAAAAATGTTTGGATGCCAAGAATACAGATGCCAATGCCAAGCGTAACTAATGATAAATATGACTTTAAAATAACATAATAAAACGGTTCAATTCCAGTCAACCAGCAGCACAATCGCATATCCGGTAAACAAACTAACTCCATTTTACAACAAGAACGAAATTTTAATTTCAATTGTGCCTCAGTTTTGAGTTTAACAAAGAAGAAATATCTTGTGCCATGATTCCGCCCATTTGTTAAACCTAAGGATATTTTATAAAATAACAGTAGTAGCCTCCATGAAGTATTACACATTTGAAGTGAAAATAAGTTAGACTTAGGAAACTCAACGCGCAACCTAAGCGCCATAAAGTACAAACTATAAATAACATTAATTCCAATTACACTATGAATATCAAACGCCAGATATGTTATACTAAATAGATTCGCAGAGTATGATGTGTCGTAGCAGTTATTAAAGCAGTTATTAAACGCTGTGATTTTGATTATCAACCGGCAGGGCTTTGTCACCGCTTTTGATTTTTCGCATGTCATCCATAGTGCGGATTGCAAATGAAGCCATGCCGTCGCGTTCGCGTACAAGTATTGTTGAGTTTTTAACCCAAACATACTTAAAATTGTGTTTTTTAGCGGCTTCTTTACAGTTTCGAAATAACTGTTTTGCTTTCAGAGTGAGATGTTCATTTAAGTATATTCTAGTCGACAACCCTGTTATACCAATTTGATCGGACTTCAGTTCCCTAGCTAGACGATATGCGCTCAACAGATTATCGCGTATAATTCGTGTAGAAAATTTTACAATAATATTCTTCGGCCTGTTACTGGTTTGTTGAGCCTGTTGTACCTGATGGATAGAGATGATGTCTTTCTGAGATGTAGGGAAATTGATGGCAGTGCCCATCAGTTCCATCATGCGAATTAAGTTTTCACCACGCCTTTCTGGGACGTTGCAAATCTCAATATTGCAGTTCCTCGCTTGCTGCTCTAAGGAATCAATTTTATACTCAAGGCTACTGATCATGATTTGAGATTGGTCAGAACTGAGACGGGCAACGGAGTCGACACGTTCCTTAAGGTCCTTTTGATCGGCTGCTTGAAACTGTGCTGAGCTTTTCAAATCGGAAACATCTTGAGCCACTGCACGAACGTATTCGCTCAATTTCTCGTGTTCACTGCGGAGGTTGTTCATATCCTGTTTCATATCAGATAAAGTACATTTGATACTATCATTAAAGTTGGACATGCTAGTCTCCATTTCCTCACGCCAGCTGCGCAATGTGCCTTTAATATCATTTGTGAACTTGGCCATGGTTTGGTCCATATCAGTGCGCCATCCCTTGAGTGAGTTGTTTAGTTCCTGTGATATTATGTTAAGGTTTTCGATGGCAGTGGAGCCGGACGCCACACCAGTAACAATAGTTGATGTGGAGCCGGACCGTTGTTCTAAATTATCGCAGGACATATTCATCATATCTTCGCTGTTCGCGTGGCTGTAGACGGAGCAGTTTGACGAGGCTGTTGTGGGGCGGCCTCGCCGTGTGATGTTATTACAGGGAGGACACTTCCACTGGGCTTTTTGCTCACGAGTAAAGCTTGATAATTGTTTTTGTGTGACGTTGAGACACTCACAGTGATATATATCGTCACATAAATGGCACCTCAAAGACAATGCCAGCGGTCCAACAACTCCATTACAGTGACGACACAAACAACTGTTATTCATTTTCGCAGGAATTGTTAAAAAGTAATAATATGAGGAGTTTGTTTTTTATGGTACTAGTGGCGTCACCTGTTTTGGGTCTAGGAATACCTGGTACGTGGGATCGATCGCAAGACGATCAAGGATCTTTGTCCGAATAGTGTATCAATGTAGTACCACTAATTTAGTATAGATGTCGCTATTCTCAAATACTCTGAGGCCAGAATGATTTGCAGAATTTGATTAAAAGTGTTTAATCACACAATTTGGCAAATACTATAAACTGTACACGAGTGCACAAAAAGTAACACAAGAATCTTCCAGGAAACTGTTATTGCACTAGATTTAATGCACATTTGATTGTTTGATGATGTTAATACGGTGTTATTAACATCATCAAACATGTTTATCGGTTACATTTCGGGGAGTGTGCGATGGAATTGCATGATTTAATTCCGCCCAGCCCGTTCCATCATCGGACAAACAGACGCACGGTGATGCGTCATCGGTACATGGTGGACATCCCACCCATACGCACAAAACGTTTTGGGGACACTTTTATTATGCGTACAGCTAAGGAGTGGAATTCCCTGCCGGAGTCTGTGTTTCCCGATAGCTACAATCTAGGGGTCTTTAAGTCAAGAGTGAATAGGTTTTTTCTAGGCAAGCGTGCTTCACCGTCGACCACATCATCGCTTTCCATCAGGTGAGATAGTGGTCAAGCGCGAGCCTATTGATAATAAAAAAAAAAAAAAAAAAAAAAAAAAGTTATTGCATTGTTATATTATTTTATAATATGCAAGTATTATAAAAGTATGTCTGTGATATATTCATTAATTTAGTTTCATTGTATATTTTTTGTGTTTCTGTACTGTAATCATAATGGAAAAGTGTCTTTATTAACTTATTTTGTGCTATTGCAACGTTTCAATATTGGTTTTTGCCGCTGTGCCCCATACTTCTATTAGATAGTCCAAGTGAGGTTTTACAAGAGTGTTATATATATTGTAGCGCACTTGTCGGAGAAGACATCGGACGACACTCCGTAGGGCTCCCGTGAGCGACGTCAATTTAGATCTAACCCTTTCCATATGTGGCCTCCAGTTCAGTTGGTTATCTAAAGTTAATCCGAGATATTTTTCATGATCAACTTTTTTGATAGGTTGGTTATTTATGGTTAATTGTGAATTGTGTGATACTTTTTTGTTTTTTGCAGCGAAAACTATGTAATTGGTTTTAGCTATATTTATGGTGAGTAGATTGCACTGAAACCACATATTCAAAAGATGTGGATCATTCTGAGCGTCGAACATAACAGCGTCCAACGATACATCACCTTTTAGTCCAACTTCATGAATATTGTTGATGTAAATCAGGAATAATAAGGGTCCCAAAATTGATCCCTGCGGAATGCCAAAATTTACGTTTTTAGTACTACTTTGGGTTTCGTTAATCTTAACCACTTGGCAACAATTTGTCAGATAGGATTTAAAAATATCAAGGGCACTACCAGTGACGCCAATGCCATTTAGTTTATTTAATAACAGTGTGTGACTTATTGTGTCGAAGGCTTTTTTTAGGTCTATAAAAATTCCTAATACTATTTGCTTTTTGTCGATATTTAGTTTAATTTTTGTTATTAGATCTATTGTTGCAGAAAGTGTATTGGATTTTGGCTTAAAACCGTATTGTTTTTTTATAGAGTATTTCATCGAGGCGGTTGTATAAAACGCGTTCAAAAACTTTTGATAAGACCGGCAAGACTGAAATGGGACGATAATTTCCTGGATGCGATTTATTTCCATTTTTGAAAATGGGGCTGACCTTTGCAATTTTGAGGCTGTCGGGAAAAAGTTCCAAGCTCAAAATTTTTATTTATACAATTTGTTAGCTCGACTAGTATCAAGTCTTTTACGCATTTGATTGATTTTGTGTTTATACCGTCTAAGCCAGAGCTAGTGCTTAGTTTTAAATTTTTAATTATTTTAGCAATTTCATCTATAGTGCATGGTCTTAATTGTGAAAGTGTGTCTAAGGTTTCAGTTGCCTGCGCTCCTATAGTGTGGGTTACATTATTATGGTATTGATTGGGGATTTGACTAGCCAGAACCGATCCGATGTTTGAGAAAAAATCATTGAAACACTCACAAATTTCATTTTGATTAGTCAAAACTCCAGATGGCGTCAAGAGTTTACTCGGTGCTGGTGATTTTCTGATCTTGTTCCTAGAGAGATCATTTATAAGACTCCACATTTTTTTTGGGTTTTTATTGCATTGATCAAAAGCATTCTGGTAATAAGAACTTTTTGTTTGCTGTATTACTTGACTGACTTCAATTCTTTGATTGATAAATTTTTCGTGCAGCAATTGATCATATGCCTTTTTTTATGCATGTTCCATAGCATGTTTCTTTTGTTTATTAGACTTATAATTGTTTTGTTTATCCAATCTTGTCTGGGCGGATTCAATACTTTCGATTTAGTTATTTTATTACTTTTGATACTGGATAGTAATTTTTGTTCAAATAGTTGGTATATATAGTCTTCATTGGTGATATTCTATTCTCTCACAGTATTGTACAGCTTTTCATAATTTATAGTTTGATATTTTAGTCTTCTAGGCGGTTCTGATTGGTGATTTTTAACTTCTAAATATATTTGATTATGATCCGACATATCAGTTGCAATTATAGCAAGATGGAACTTGGTATCAGCAAGGTTTGTGCAGACATATACAATAATGTTACCATAAACTCTAGAATAGTTGTAGACAGGTTTGCATACTCATAAGCGGCGTGCGTTTATGACTAGAGGTATGAACAATTGAAGCAAAACAAGTATATATTAAGGATCGTAGCAGGTGGCGTTCTGTAATTTCTGCCTACCCCTATGGGAAAAAGGCGTCAGCTAATGTAAGTATGTATGTAGAATAGAATAGAAATATGCAAAATACTCGCTTGGAGGTAGAGTTGTGAACATCAATCAGCTAGATATAAAGTATATCCAGATTTACCTTATTCTCACTTACCATCCTAGGGATTTAATAAGTACTTATGTAAAACATTATAATTTCTTCTAATAATCACTGCTGATACAAGGCAACAATTGCTAGAAAAACAACGTCAGTTTGCTGAAAATATTTCATATGGGTAAGCATTTCTACTTTGTCCAATACGTTCACCAGCCTTCAAAGCTAAAGTGAAAAGTGAGTAAAGTGTAGGTGCTTCTGGGCACGCTCGTTCGTTCAATGACCCAATTATCACTTTCGTAAAGGTGTGATTGAAGTCAAGACCCTGCTCATTGTGAATGTTCTTGTATTGCATGGGGATAAATACAAAACATTAAGATTGCATCATAGCTTTGTTGATTTATTTGCGAGTAAAATAACACACACTGTAAAAATAACTAAAATCATAAACCAAAGACATCTCTCGTTTTTTCTTTTCCAACTCCAATATGCAGCTAATAAAGTAAATAAAATAATTAGAAAGCTAAAATATCTCGGGGGCTATGTATTGTCAACAAGTTTGTTAGGACAAGATCTTACCCCCTTACACTTTAAACCTCAGATTCTTTTAATCCCATAGAATGACGTAACTTCTCTCGTTGCTAATTATGAACAAATGAGAATAAATTCTCATGCAATGCACAAGGAGTAAGTTTCAAAAAATCTTTATTTCTCAAAAAAACATGATATGTAACATAATTCACGTATATGAAATTTAAATTTTGACATATAAACAAATCGTTGTCTTATGATGATGCATTGAAAGTTAAAATTACAAAAATCTATCACAACCAAAGAAAGAGTATATAAATGAAATAGGATTAGATTATAGTATTGCCACTGCTAGATAAAGCTAAAGCAACTAAAGTTTATCTATAAAGAAACTATCTGTCCTGTGCACTACAGAATAGTTAACATTGTTTATTTTAATTACTTTTTACCAGTGGATGAAATATTTCGAGATAGAATTTAACATAATTTAATGATATTCTATTTAATCTCTACTCTCTGTCTAAGGTATGAACCCCCTGACTTGGCCTCTGCCTCGATGCTTAGTAAAACGTTTTCTCGGTTAAGATTTAAAAATATTTTTCATAGCTTATTACTTTGAGTTCTAAATTGGCTGAGGAATCTATTGTTTACGTTCATTAAGTATCATTTCTTTCTGAATAATGTTGGCAATGCTTAGGGCGATCTTATTGATTTCAAACACCATAGATCAAGGGTCACCAATTACAATCATTTGGGGTCAGTTTCTTAAAAATAATATGACCTCCTCCTATTCATTCACTATCAGAATACAGAGAGTGTTTACTCTCTGTATTCTGGTCCACACAAAATAGGTCAGCCATTTGGTGACCCTGCATTCGATCATATTCGGTTCAAAAACAGCATACCAAATGACAAAAAATATCCTATTAAATGGGGAAAATCCTGTAGGCCCTTTTTTCATATAACACTTTATTTGCGAGAGTAACATAAAAATCGTAATCTTTAACAAAAACAACCGAAAGTATTTCTTGCAAAAATAGTACCACAATACAAATTTTACGTCCATTTAACATGTCTAAAATGTAGAACGTATGTAATGTAGTCTAAGACCTGGCTCACAAGATCGCCAATACCGTTGCGAAACTAAAACAAGAAAACCTCTACCTTTTAGTTTTGTCAGCGACATCCATCACACGTGTTTTTTACTTTACTTACTTCTCCTGACTCAGTTTTTTTATCTTAGTGACACTCTTCGGTGACACTTGATACAAAAAAGCTGTGAAAAAAAAAATGTTCTTTTTCCTCAGTGACAAAGTGCTACAATCTGAACAAGGTGATTCATTTACATGGCGGTCCAGTATTTTTAGATAAGCTGGACTATTTTTCATTATAATGCTTCCTGTTTTTAGTCCCTTGTGTTACAGTCCGATTGTAGTGGTAGCAGCAGGTGTTAAAATAATTTTAGGGGCAATTTTTCATGGTGAAATATACTGTAACCATAAATTCGTATATAAGGAATCATTATTAATTTACTGACTTTAACTCATTTTCTTACAAAGTAACTGATCCACAAAATCTGATTCCTAATTAGTTGTTTGTTACAAGAAAATCAGCCACAACAGAGCGTGGCATAAACTTACAAGTCAATTTGTAAGCATTTCGTGTAAACACAAGTGGTAAACAAACTTCGTGGTCAAACTTATACAATGGGAACTATTCTATCTATTGTTGCGGCCCGGAGACCGGCGACTGCAGTAGATTGAACTCTTGCGTACAGACGTGCACGTAATTGGTTAAGACTTTTGTTTCAAAGTAATCCTACTTACAATAAAAAAGCTTAAAGGCTGTCTGGTAGATATCGCTGTCAGCGATAAAACTTCCTTTGTACTTGTATAATTAAGTTTTCTTGTAATAATAGATGTGTAACTTTTATCGTGTATAATAAAGTATTTTCTATTCTACAAATATTATATGTGAAAGTTTGTGAGCATGGGATGGATGGATGGATGTTTGTAACTCTTTCACGCAAAAACAACGGAACGGATTTTAATGAAACTATGCAGTTATAGCTTAAACATTAGAATAACACAGAGGCTAAAAATATTGTGCAGTTTGGTATACATGAGGGTGAAGTGGTAAAAGTAATACCACTCGGGCAAAGACGCTAGTATATAATTGAGAGGTTTTTTGAATTTGGACGATAAAAATTGGAAAATCATAATTTATCATGAAGATTAGAATAAGTATCTAACTTCTTAATATTTATCTCCTAATTAAACAAACCACTGCTCCGTTAATTTAGTAGCTTGAAGGACAATAGCCAGCCTCGAGTCTAAGGTAATGGTATGCTAAGAGCAATAGGATAGACCCTTATATGCGTTTTGGTGAGGAATATGACCGTCCATCAGTAGCCGTTTTTCGGCTAAGATGATGATGCTCATAACAATGCTTGCCCCTGTAACAATTTTTACCGGTTTCAATTCAGGGAGTGTGCGATGGAATCGCAAAATTTAATCCCACCTAATTCGTTCCATCATCGAACTACAAGACCAATGGCGATGTGCGGCTACGCAAATGCGGTACATCACCAGGTAACGATGACTACCGACTTCCCACCCATACGCACTAAACGTATTGGGAATAATTTAATTGCGGGTACACTAAGGATTGGATTTTCCTACCGGAGTCAGTGTTTCCTGGTTGTGCTAGCTATTACCTGGGGGTCTTTAAGTCAATAGTAAATAGATTAGGCTAGCTTGTTTCACCATTATGCCCGTTGTTTGCCATTTACGGGTAATACATAACTGAGGTAGGTGTTATTGTCGGCTATAATTTTAGACGTTAATTGTTCTTTAAACATGTTAACGTTTTACCAGTTAATTACGCGCCTTGTCGCAAATCATGATGCTAATTTGTATTATCTTGTATTAAGTACTTATTTAACAATTTTTCATCAAAAGGAGAATCGGCAAAAGAGGTTCCGAAATAGGTATCATATTTTGTCCTCATTTTCTAGCAGCCTCTCACAAGACTCTTGAGGCTTCCTAGAAAATCTTTTATCTCAGGTTATCCTTTTGCTCTTCTCTCAATCAATCATTTTACGTCGTGGGTGTGTTGTATCTAGTATCCTTTCACCTCGTCGCGTTAGCGTCCTAGAGTGCTTTATAGTACGATCACAAGCGAAACTAAAATATTATCAGTTACACATAGTACGTTATTGGCTTTGTTGTTATCTATACTTTGAAAAATATTTGAAAATGAAAATTTCCAGTTGTTAAACGTTATATGGCCTACATTATTAAAATATTTAGTAGCTTTCAGATTTTTTCAGTGTTCTTTGTTATTTTTATTTTATGGGTTTAACATTGATGAGTTAAGAATGCTGTCAAAATGACAAAATACCTATGTGGGATAGACCACGTAACATTTCAATAATGTACGTCAATTCCATTTTTAAATATTGACACTTATTATCTTTTATAGTGTCACTTTTTCTGTAGCCTGTGAACTTTTCTAGAGGCACGATGGATATTTTCAATTCTGAATATTATAAACAACTATTCACCATAAATTGCTTAGTTTACCTACATAGATACTTGTGCTAATGGCAGTAACTAATATCAATGACCGTATTTCCAAACTGTGTGTAAATTGTAACAAAGGATGAAATGGTCCGGTACGTTATCGGGAAACTACGCTTCGATAATAAAGGCCTTTGTATAGGTACTAAGTAAACGTTAAAGGGCAGAAGGCTGAGGGGACGCAACCCGATCTTACTCTGACTGAAAACGATTAGCTTACTTAAATACATACATACATAAACTCACGCCTTTTTCCCATGGGGGTAGGCAGAAACTACAGAACGCCACCTACTACGATCCTCCCATACTTCTTTTGCTTCACTCACATTCATACATCTAGTCATAAACACACGCCGGTTATGAATACTGTGCACCTGGCCTTTCTGAAGAACATGACCTATAAGGTCTATGTATGTCTTAAATAGTAGTAATTAATCAAATTAATGTTATTAATTAATTGAATTTGTTGCATGGGACCGGTCAATGTGGCGAGGGGCTTGGGGGAGACCTATGTCCAGCAGTGGACGTGCTTCAGCTGATATGATAATGATGATTATTGTAGCGTTACTGCTGCGCCTCAGGTGTAGTGGCACCTATGCCGCTACATAGAAACTAATGACCTGATGGAACACAAAAAATCCGGCATCGCGGCAGCAGAGTTTTCGCGAATTGTAAATACAACAACCCGACAACAATAGACGGACAGTGGCCCGGTGTTAAATACCGAACACTGAAATGGTACTCAGTACTTAAGTTTGAACTAAAGTTTATTATCAGCAGAGTTGAAGGTGTAAATAAAACTACCGAACTGTAAACTGATCTAAGTCAAGTAGTAGGTAGCATTTGCTAAAACTCACAAGACCCTATACCATATTGGCAAAGAATCTCCATTGCGACTTCTATTTCGACGCCAACGCCATCTAGTTGCGTCATTGTAAAACTTCAAAAGAAACAATGTTTTTGTTGATCTAATGAGCGACTGTTGATCATTAACATACCGCCCACCAAGGACATTACTGACAGAATGTCCTTTTTTTTAACTAATCGTAATTTGTAGCAAACAATTTGATCTTATAATTTGAACGTATAACTATAGTAACTTATTTTTATAAGTGATCTAAAATCTTAAATCCTTTAACACGATAAAACTTACATACTATGGTAAACTTGAACTAAATTACAAACATTAAGTTACACTTGCCGGAATATAAATGGCTAAGTGTAAAGTACTGTAGTAAAAGTATAAAATTTTATTGTGCTAATACATCTACACAATAATATTAGTCATTGTAAAATGTAAACAATATAAATAAAGTATAACATGGGTAAAACATCTTGTATAAATAAAAGTTAGTAAAAGTTTGCCTAACATAAAATATAATAATTTAATTGAACTGTAACCGGTAACATACAAGTTTGGATGTTGTTCTCTGAATGGTAGTAAGTAGACTTAGTGAGCTATGTGACCACATGGGTGATATTATCATCACCGGGATGTTTAACTATTACGTGACCTAACTACCAATGACTTGACGGCAAATCGTCTTTTTTAACTTATTATTTTATATAATATTTTTTGTCCTATTGTGTTTTTTTCATTTGTACTATTTTGATCTGTTTGTTCTTTATTCTCATTTGTTCTAGTTGGATGTATTTGTTTTTTTTTCTTTTATTCTAGTTTGACCTATTTGTTATCTTTATGTTATCATATATTTCAACAAACTTTTCAGATGAGGTATATTCATCAAATTTAAGATTTTGACATTAATGTTATTATTGACATTTTGAAACGATTTCCAATCTTTTTCTAATGATTGTAACCTAGTTTCTAAATATTCTATAGTTAATCTGACTTTAGGAATATATTTGAAATATGCTAATCCCCTGATAATGATATTTTGAAACCCTTTTAATAAGTTGATTAATCCCTCCATATTTCAAACAAATATCTTAAAACCAAGTCAAAAGTGTTAAAATAAGTTAATTTTAAATCTGTATGACACTCAATAAAACCTAGTGAATAAATTAAAAGTTCAGTTAAGTTCAGATAATAATTCAAATAAATAAACTAATGTAAAAAACTCAACAAGTGTATAAAAAACAATATTTGTACTAAACTAAAGCCAACTAATTCTAAATAAAGTATAAGTCCAATATGATCAAAATATTCCAAGTTCCAATAAGCTGCTCAAAATTTTACAAGAAATGCGGAGTGCGCTGGCTCCTGTCATACAGGTCCGCCTAGTTCGGGAGTCAGAGGCTTCATTAACTGCTGTAAAAAATTATGTCAATAAAGATTATTTGTATTTGTTGTATTTGTAACTTAATAATCTGACGGAAATCGGGCATAGGTTCCACGTTCCGTCGTTTTTTAAGAAACTATTCTAAGTCCTTAACTAATATGCACAAATAAATACAAGTCTCTAAACATATAAATTATTCCAAGTCTTTAAAATTCTACAAGTCCAAAATTCTTCTATATTAAAGTGTCTGAATAAATAAAGTCTAAAATTGCTTGTCATTCACTGCCTTTGTTTATATAATAAAATGTACTCACAATTTTCACTTCACTTACACAACCACGATGATGGTGTATGTGGCGCACTCTGGTGGCGAGTGGCAACACGTCAAACTTTGGATGTGACGTCAGTCCTCTGAAATCACGTTGAACTGTGTGTGTGACGTCCTTATGATGACACGTTGAGCTGACGTTGAGGATGACGTCCAGTCACCTCACTTTTGAACTGGACGCAAGTGGCGCCCTCTTTGACATCACTTTTCCGCCGCTGCTGCTTATTCCGTCCACAACACTGGACAAAGCTATCGCTGCGAATACGGAAAACCGTGTACTTTGCCGCAGCGCTCCACTGCGAATACCACAGACGAACTCTCAAAAAAACCGAAACTTGTCGGGTTCGATGGACCAATGTTAAATACCGAACACTGAAATGGATCTCAGTACTTAAGTTTGAACTAAAGTGTATTACTAGCAGGGTTGAAGGTGAAAATAAAACACCAGAACTGTATACTGATTTAAGTAAAGTAAGTATATTTGCTAAAACTCACAAGACCCTATACCATATTGGGAAACAATCTCCATTGCGACTTCTATTTCGACGCCAACGCCAACTAATTGCGTCATTGTAAAACTTCAAAAGAAACAATGTTTTTGTTGACCTAATGAGTGACAGTTGATCATTAACACCCGGATCAGGGGTTCTACTCCTTAAGCACGAATTCCAAAGTTTCAGCCTTCGTTACGGGCGTTTCCTTCTCTGTATCAGGGAGTCTACTCCTAACTCCGTCATCGAAGTTACGGGCCCGAAAGTAATATCTGACGTGACGATACCTACGCTGAAACAAGTGTGAAGTTATTTTTTTTCTACAAATGTCAAATTGTTTTGTCATTCATTCTTAGTTTGGGCTCCGAGCGAATCATCCATCCGTAGGAGATACGGAGTAGGAAACGACCGTAACGAAGGCTGAAACTACGGACTTCGTGCTTAGGGAGTAGATCCCCAACTAGGAGCCCGAAGAATAAGAATAAGAAAAAAATTTGGAAATTGTACCTACGCCCGATATGTTTTTACCCGTCCAAAAAAAATAATCATTACGGAGAAGAGTTCACTTCGAGGTTCCGGAATACTTTCGGACGGACACATAACTTCGTTGACGTAGATAGGGAGTGAGGGGTTTAGGGAGTAGAACCCCAGACACAACAACCATAGAGGTACTGGATTATATTTCCGGGTCAAAGTTTTATAAGGTTTAACATTTGGGATTTCTCAGAAGCAGACCGGGGTCTGAATTTGTGCCCGGTTGGTTCGCTCTATAAACATGACTTAAGTTAACATAACTGGCGAAATTTGGATGTAGGTACTATAGATAGATACACGTCTGAATAACCTTTCGGGGAATACGTGATGTTATGTTAGGCGTATCGAAATATTTCTGACCAATGAGCATAATAGGGTAGTTGACTGAAAATTTGTTTTTGTCCGTCAAATAGCAAAAATATTGGACAGGTATTTTTCTTTTGACCCGTAAACATAAAGTGACGACGATACGATGCGTTAAAATATCGTATGACGTCACGCCTCTAGTACACTTTATACTGATAAGTGACGTCACAAGCCTCCACTCCTGAACTTTGATGCGCTTTATCTTTGTAAATTTTTATTGATTTGGTAAAACAAAAAATACGTGCCCAATATTATTTGATAATCTCACTGACGGACTGAATATAATTATCATTTGTCTACCCCGGAAACATCCCTATTCGGTTAATGTAGTAAGTTTGTATAAACAATTTCTCATAAAATATTTATGCCCGATAAATTCTCACACATTTCTATCTTATTAAAGATCACTTTGGTTATTATATAAACACTTACTTTTATGAAGCTTTTTATCGAAGAGAAAATACGACAAATTTTTCCAAGCACTTAGCGTGACATTTTCTTAAAGATTTTTTATAGTTTAAGGTATTTTTTTTTTATTATTAAAATCTCCCTTACAACTATCATTACAGGTAGGTATACCTAATGCGACAGCGCGGTCTTAAAATTAACTTATTTACAATATAAAACTATGAAAATGTAAAAATATAGTAGTCCTTCTACTACACATTTAACAAAAAACTTATAAACTATGTTTCGTAAATATAAACATACAATATTTTAAATACAAAAACAAATCTACTCTAATCTTCACTATAACATAAAATAAACAACAGTATTTTTGCGTATTCACTCAAATGGCTTGTAACTACATTGATCTTGACGTGAAGATCGTTAAGAACCCGAATTGTGCGGGTCATTGGTGTTTTGGCGAGAAGGTTGGTCCTGGCAACCGGCACGGCTAGCAGCGGCGGGCGTCGCCGCCTCCACACATAGCGGTCCGGTACACATAAACTCAGGTGCTGCAGCACTCCTGAGTTATGCTCAATGCCACGAAGTAACCTAACCAGATACGAAACAAGCGTGAATTCTCATCGTACCCTCAGTTGGTTGTACCCGACCATACCGAGCACAAACAGAGTGGGGTACATCAACGGTTAAAACGGATATACCCCGTATAGTTTATTGAACAAGTGGCGCGTGAACTTGTTGTGTACGCGTTCCTGCATTCCCGAGTACTTGGCCTCATGTGGAACCCAGTGTGTTCCAGATGACTCCTGACTAGTGCGTCATACAGGACCCTGACTGTTGCGATGTTGGTGAAGTGCCTTGTCTGCCTCAGAACAAATCCCAAGTTTCCAAATGCCCTTTTACAGATCCTCGAAATATGATCGCGAAACGACAGTTCAGGAGTGATAACAACCCCCAAATCCCGCACCTCAGAGACTCGTTGCATAGGCGAGGCAACCACTACGTATTCGTGTATTAGAGGGACACGCGCGCGCGTAAAACTCATCACCGAGCACTTCGACACATTAAAGAAAAGCTTCTTGTCATGACTCCATTCCACTACCCTATCTATATCCTCCTGCAATCGTTCGCAATCGGATTTGCTATTAACCTCGAGCAGCAACTTAAGGTCATCCGCAAATAATAAACAAGAGCCATGTTTGACGACTTCCGGCAAATCGTTTATCATTATGATGAATTCGAGAGGCCCCAAATTGCTGCCTTGGCTCACACCAAACCAGGTGTGATATGGGTCGGATTCACACCCATTATAATCTACGTACTGAGGTTCCTTGTCCTAACAAATTGCTTGCATAGTCATTTAAAAAGTTTCTGAGTCATATATGATATCGCTGCCGAGTTGCCAGTCTGTCGGTTTTTATCAGTTACATTTCGGGGAGTGTGCGACAAAACTGCATAATTTGATTCCGCCTAGCCCTTCCCATCATCGGACTACAAGACGTACGGCGCTATACGCCATCGTTACATGTGGACATCCCACCCATACGCACAAAGCGTTTTGTTATAGGTTACTTCTAGGCAAGGGTGTTTCACCGTAGACCACATCATCGCTTACCATCAGGCGTGATAGTGGTCAAACGCGAGCCTATCGAGTATAAAAAAAGATATCTGCCAATAGACGTAAACTGCTGGACATAGGTACATAGTCCTCCCCCAAGTGTCACCACATCGATTAGTCTTATGCGTCTGGCATCCATCAGATACTCGCAGTCTTAACCAGGTCATCGCTTCATCTACAGAGCCTTCCAACGCTGCGTCTTCCGGTATGCGGTCGCCATTCAAAAAGTTATTGGCTTAATCATCATGAGCTCATGTTATATATGGGATAAAAATAAGCACTCATTCAATCAAAATCAAAGCACGCATTGGATTTGCCAGGCGACAGACCAAGACGAATATAGAAGAAAGTCCTACCAAAAATACTGAAAGAGCAAAGAACAGAAACATTTAGAAAAGGAAGAAGGAGACCTTTGCTCAACAGTGGTACATAACAGACAAAATTATATAAGAAATAAGTAGGTATACAAATAACGAGGAACATTAAACATAAAATCGACGACATATAAAGTCAGATTTAGAAAAAAAAAATGTACAATTCATTATCCCTTGTTAACAAACACATGTTTCATCTGTACCAGTTTATTTGCTCGACAGTTTACTTCGATTCTATCCTCCTGATCAAATATTTAAGGCTATACAAGTTTGTTGTACCGTATATTGGTGTCGTGATGTGCCAACCCAGTGTAATTTAGTTCTCTGTAAATAGTTTCTGTTTCAACATGCGTCAGTTGGAAATGACTGGTTTGACAGACATTTGATGGAAAATTAGGTGCTTAGATAGATTTTATACTGTAATTGGAACGTCGATCACTCACATTGAAGTGTTATTTAGAGAATGGCCGTTTATGTATTGGAATTCTATAGTTATTACAGTAAAAGTAATCAGTTATTTATTTATGGTTAATTTAGGCGCATAGCGGACTTAATTCAAAAAGGCATTCTTTACTCGTCAACGTTTGTGTTAAAAAGACTAAATCAATATTTTCTATTAAACTATGCAACTTATCATAGAGTAAAACTTTTAATTGATTCTTCTAAAATGCTGTAAATGCTTATGTAAAATCTCGGCATCCATAATCAAATTATTAATCAATTACTTAGAAAAATAAATAACATAGTAAAATTAAATACTATGACTGTAAATTACGAGACTTTATCTATGCATCTAATTCATATTTTCAATATTTGGTATATTTACAGTAAATTCTATTGGTATCTTCCAACGGTTTTCCATAAATTACTTTATGTTAGAAAGTCCAAAATTCTAAGTCCATAACATTCCGATATTCTCATGCACGTAAGATCCCGGCATAACAAACAAAAAGTTTAAAATCTGTAACCCGACTTCGATTTTTTGTTCCTTTCTACCCGGGCCATAATAACGAATCGATTAACACCTTATGCATCATAATCGGAAGAATAGTTACGTTAGTTAATTAGTAACCCTACGGAGGAACATACGTAATTACAAACATACATACATACATAGACTGCTTCGTTTTAGCTTCGCCGTAGTCGGGTAAAAAATAACTCCATCAAAAGGCACAAAGTGGAAAAAATAAAAATAAACTTTTTCAATCATAATATAATAAAGTTAGCGCTCAAATACGATAAAATATTTATGAATCTACAGATGTACATTTCATTTGCTCGAACTTCTTCAGAAAATGTACTTTTATCTTTTTCAATCTTCCTATGAGAAGGAAAGTCGAGTGTGGTAAAATAATAAAGATACGATTTTTTTAAAGAATGGAATACATTTATTCGAATCAGACACAAAACACATTATCAACAATCACGCAGGTAAAAATATAAAAAACAAAACATGATAAATAACGTTGAGCTGACCATATCCATACCGAAAAAGAAACCAACTCAGCATTTTCTGGGTCACAACGGTTGGTCTTAAAAGATCCTTTTTAACAAAAAAAATAACCGACAAAATAACGAACTGAAAAGCAAAAATAAAAAAATATTTTAGTCTAGCATTTTGAGTTGGCGCCTAAAGTCAAACTAGATTCGATTGCCAAGCAAATGCCGCTACCCGACCATAGATGGCGGTATTCTCAGTGGTCGCAATTATAAACTCATTGCGTTTTCTGTAAGGTTGACATTCGCGTCATAGGTCGACATTTACCAAGGCCACATCAGAGCAGTATAACACATTGTATTTTTAATTATATTATCTGTATCGATTGATACTCGATTTCTTAATTCGAAAAAATAAGACTTGGTTTTTTATTTGAAGGCTTATATATCTTTTATAAATATAATTATTTTGAAATTGCGTACTTATTTAATAAAGTACATTGAAGCTTGCTTTTTCTCTTTATAATATTTCTTATCGAAATATTAAATAACTTAAATTTCTTTTGTCGATATCCATCTTAAGTCAATATCCGACCCAACTAAATCACTAATTGAGCAGCGAAGAACTTTCGAGAATGAAATAGTGAATATATTTAAAAAAAAACTAAATCCGAATGAGAAATAATCCAGAAACGAACCTTACCATTCCCCGTGGCTCTAACGCGTGGTCGTATCGGCTTCTTTCGCAATTGACGTCCTTCATATAGATTATTTATAGCAGCTTATTTACGTTAGTTGTTTGTTCCTATCATTGAATAATTAGATTTCTTAATTTTATTTAAGGTACGGATCTAACTCAACAGATCGCCCTGCAAAGAAAAATATAAATCTGCAGGTAAAACCGCGTTGATATTCCAGTACTTATATATTCAAAAGTATCAAAGTACTCTTGAAAAGTTAGACACACATTTTCAGATTTCAAGTTACTTGCCACATTTTATCCATTTATTAAGCCCACATCCAAGCCCAGGTGTTTCTCACAAAAAGTACCAAGTTCTACTTTCTAGACTTTTAAATCCCTTAAGGCGTAGATTGATTGAGTAAGTGTGTTGAGTTTTCTTATAATGTGAAAAATACTTTCGCTATTGTTTAAAGATTAGGCACAATAATGAAGGAGTAGTTTGTCTGCCTTAGGCCATGGTTAGACATACTGCATTTGAGTGGACAACGCAGTCGCTTAGCAGTTTCGGTGCAGTTATTCAGATGTGTTACGTATTTCAACTGCACATTAACTGCAAATTTGCAGTTTTAGTGCAGTTGAAATGCAGTCCGTTTGTATAGAGTCTTATGTAAACGCGCTCGATGCCTAAAATAAATCCGTATCGCCTTGATTAAGGTTTTTTCTTGTTGAAGGGATCTAAAGTCTTAGTATACTTAGTCATATTCCACAAAAGCGATTGCTGATAGAAGGAGCTGATAGAAGCCTCAGAAGACGTGCATGTTTCTGAGAATAGGAGGTAGTGGAGAAATATCATCAAAGAGAATGTTTTGAAACCATGATGTGACTCCAGCATTGGAGAATCGACGCAAGGTTTGCTGATAGAACGTAACTTTGTCTGGAGTCCTTCAACGTTGACTCACCGTAATTAACTGGTAACCGTTCTATATTTAAATTAATCCCAGGATTGCCTAGAACGTGGATTCACGCGAGACATAATGGCTTTTTATATATTTTTGATAATTACGGCATTAAAATGTAACCATTTAATCCTTATTGATGATCCGTGTCAGTTAATACCAAAAGTCGGGACTGAAAAGCCGCAAGCACCCTAAAAACAAAAGAACTATTGCGTTTACTAATTTCGTACATACCATGCCTCCATAATCAGTAAGTAACGAAAGTTCACCCTTTTCCCAAAGAAATGCGTCTTCACTTATCACCTCACTGGTATTGTCACAGATCGCACATCTGGGTATACAAGCACACAATCCCGGCAAAAGTCTACAAACATTTGCGGTTTCAATTCCCAAGGAGCCAATTGCTCATTGCGCCAACATCCAAAGCTGTGGAAGAGCGGAGTCTCCAAACACAGGCGTCATCATGCTTAAAAGGAGCCTCCAATCATAAACTAATGTATACTAGTTGGTACAGAAATAAACATTTTGTATTTTGTATTTGTATCCATGGTGGGCGTGGCGAAGTATACATGAACATTTCTACAGGATAATAAGATTAATAATGGTGTTGACCGCGATTTTGACGTTATCGTCAACTCGAATCTGTTTAAATTATATTTTTTCCTGTTACAAAATTATTTATCAAATAAACAGATAAATAATTAATCGTCTGTAGTTACTTTGCCAAAGTAAAACCGAGCAAGCAGCGGTTAAGCAAGTCAAATTTACCTCAGTATTATTTTATTATACCTTACCCGTACTTTTTGAAACGAAATATATCACAAAACTAAAATACTACAGAAAGTGGGGAAGAAGAAACGTCCTACACGTTTGACTGTCTTTGCCAAACCCATAATCTACGAGCACGTACGCACTTATCAAAGGCAGAGACAGAATAACAAAGTCTATAAAAAACAAGGTCACCAAGATATTAGAAACCTCTTTTTGCTAAATAATTTAAATGCGATGCTTAAAACACCATTTAAATTCACTACATGAATTTTTATAACGAAGGAACATGGAATATTGCCGTAAACACCAACCTTTTTAGTGTTAGTCGGATAACTGCGATAGCCAGTATCCAGGTCTAAAAAAAACATTTTTTCTTCCATCGCACTCCTGTTGTTAAGCAAACCAGTAAAAAGCAGTTCAAGCTGTAAATAGCTTCTGGGAAGATGATTTACAAAAGAAAGCCACTCCAAAAGCGACTCTTAAAAAATAACAAGCTATTTTAAACCTTATCGTCTTAGAGATAGAGGTGTAAAATTTGGTTTAGTTTACGGAATTCAGTTCGGTTAGTGTAAACAGGGCAAGTAAGTTTCGTGACATGTATGGTGTAGGAAATTGCATGTCCACGATTAAATGTTGATTTTTGAAGAAAATTGCACGAGTAAATATTAATCCGTCAGGAAATATCAATCAGTTTCTTGCAATTTATCAAATGACAGCTTGACTCTTTCATTCGTTTTATTCTCGTTTCTGAGATCACTGAGGAGTGATTTATTTTTGTACGAGTGTTGTTTTGTTTGTCGAAGGTGGAGTGGATATATGTTCTATTCTATTCCTCTACAATAAGATTTAGCCTACGTTGTTTGGAAGAGATTTAAAAGAAAGTTTCGACTTTGTCGAAAGTGTTTGTAGTTATCTATACTAATATAATAAAGCTGAAGAGTTTGCTTGTTTGTTTGTTTGAACGCGCTAATCTAAGGACCTTTTGGTTGGAATCGAAAAATTATTTTTGTATTGGTTAGATCATATGTTGAAGAAAGTTATAAGCTATATTAATTCACGCTACGAGCAATAGAAGCGGAGCATAATTGAATTCTACTCTTTGAATCTGGTTTTTTTCGCAAGGTATCGTGTGATTTGAAGTGTGTGTACTACTTGGTTTTGGTATTATATATAGTTTAAAAAGCATGAAATAAAATAAACTGCTGTAAACGTTGGCGGTTCCCCGACGTGAGTACTAGGTTACTTTTTTTGCTTTCTAGAGATTTGTGTGACGAGTTTTTAAATTTGTAATTAAATATTTTACCTTTATATTAAAACACCATGATGAACCTTAACATTTATTAGTAAGTTTTTATGAGCCAAATAAAATAGAAGGAAAATTGGATTTTAATGACTATTTAGAAAACTACAAGCTAAACTAATTTATAATCCAATTTTATGAACCATGTAATTTTTACAAATGTGTCATAGGTATACAAGATAATTAATATTAATTACTGGGTGATCTGTAACACAAGGCCTTACCTATCTCAGACACCCTTCTCCATACAAGGTTACGTATTAAGATAGTCACTGTATTTTTGATGTCGAGATAAATAAAGAAATTTTATTATCATTATTACTCAAAATTACTAATTGAACTATAACTAACTAAACGACTAACTACAACTCTAACTTACTATTACTATTATTAAAGAACTTTTCAAATAATTCATATTTAATCAGAATGTTTCTTCGTTAAAATGGCTCAGGATTCGTTAACGACGCTTAAACTAAAGGAGCCATTATTTATTACAATGTGCAAAGACCCATTTGTAAAATATTTATAACTAACGTGTGTTGTTAACGAACTGGCTGTTTTCCGTGACTTCGCTTCCGTGTTCTATTCAAAATCAAAATTTCTTTATTAAATTAGGCCATTACGCGGCACTTTCGAACGTCAAAAAAAAATTAATATAATAATAATTGATTCTAAACTTATTCTCCACACTTACTCTTTTTAAAAAAAATTGTTGTATGTATGACTATAGCTATGAAACTCAGTGTGGGCTAGCTTTCCGTCAGAGAATTTCTATACATCGATCAGTATCATTGCTGAGAACTGTGAAGGAAAACATCGTTAGGAAAACTGGACTTATAGTTAGTTTATTATCACTTCTTCCTCGTAGTCCAACTGGTTTGACCACGAGAAATTGTGTTTCCTCCTGGGCAAACTTCATAGACATTGCAACTTTTCAGCACGCTGTATGCATGCAAGTTTGTGCTTCCTTTTGGTGCAGTTGCTGCAAGGCGTTCCATTGCGAGGATAAACTGATAAATAAATAGTACCTTCTTCCAGAGGCCTTGAAAATACATACACAAACAATTTTACCTCTTTATCATCATATTCACGGTGATAGGGTAGGATAGGACAGGACAGATGGGCCTTTTTTCCGCTCTTAGACTCCCATTTGTTCCTTTCCTCATCGTGAGAGGAAATGGGCCATAATCCACCACTTAGGCTCAGTGCGGGTTGGTGGATGTCACATGACTTAGTTTTATTTTTATTTTTGGACATACCGGTTTCTTCACGATGATTTCCTTCACTGTTTTGAGAGCAGCGGTGTTGGGGTATTCACCATAGTACCTTATGAGTATTTTTTATACCTATATAAGCTTTCGGCTCGAACTCCAGAATCGTTTCGAGTGCCTAGGGAGCTCCGTGGACGAATACAGCGACGGGTTCGTGGAAGCTGTCCATACGGTTTGGTCTAAGTTTTTCTTCTATAGAGGTATAGATAATATATAATAGTTTTGTGGTAAGTTGATGGAAAGTTGCGCGGTGTCTTCTCGTCCAACATACCACAATGTCTCAAGACGAAAGTTGTGTGTTGCCAGTGATTACTTACGGGACAGAGACGTGGCTGCCCACAATGGGCCTCATCAGAAAGCTTAAAGTCACCTTAAAGGCAATGGAGATGGCTATGCTTGGAGTTTCCTTACGTGATCGAATCAGAAATGAAGAAATCAAAGAATTGCCAAACTTAAGTGGCAGTGGGTAGAACAAATTGCTCGCAGAACGGATGGCCGTTGGGGCCGAAAAGTTCTAGAGTGACGACCGCGTACCGGAAGATGCAGCGTTGGAAGGCCTACTTCTATGTGAAGCGATGACCGAGCGGTCACGGCTGCGGGCGTTGGGGGAGGCCTATGTCCAGCAGTGGACGTCTTTCGGCTGCAATGATGATGATGATAATAGTTTTACTACCCTTTCAATAACAAATGAAGAATTATTTGAAAATACCACACAGAATTCCTCACATCTAGCTTTCAATAAAAGCAACCTAATGCAAGAACACAAGTTATTGTGTAACACAAGAACACAAGTTCTACAGTTTTAAAGCGTTGCCTACTATCCCCATGACTTAACCAGCTAAGAATAATTTCACAAGTTGCGAACGGAAGGCTTCTCATGAAAAGTTCATGCCGACACTACAGAAAGCACAAACTTAATTATGTCAAGTAGAAAATTTATAAGACACCACTAATTTCCTTTAAAATGTTCCTTTGGTTAAGTTAAGTGATTCTGAACCTAATTTTGTTGGGAATGGAAGTGGATTTTTGTGTATCTATCTGTGAATGATGAAGGTCTGAAGGTGGCCTTGAAACTAGATTCTATTACTATATCTTCAGGTATATTGTCTTATTTCCTTTTCATTTACAGTTACAATTCGTTTTTGTAAGACGAACTGTACTTCCAAAAACTCAAATTGATACGAGCGATTTTGTAATGTATGTAGTTAATTTTGCAATAAGAGCAAAAAGGTAATATTGATCAATTGTGGCGTGCGTGATTATCTAATAGTTTTATAATTATAAGAAGGTTAGCTGCCGCCCGCGGATCTGGCTACGAGCAATACATATAGCCTATATGGTATACTGATGTATTAGCTAAATCACTGTAAAGTTTCATTAAAATTTGTTCAGTAGTTTTTGCGTGAAATAGTAACACACATCCATCTGGATGCATGGTTATCCATCCACACAAACTTTTGAGTTTGTAACAGTAGTAGAATTTACTACCCTTTCCTCAGTTAAACCACTCAAACAAGATAGCAGAACAAAACACTTACAAACTCAGGAGCATACACATTTTAACTCTCCCCAAACAATCATATGGCAATCTCTCACAAAACTGCAAGCAAAACAAATATATTACTCATCCAACCACACATTTCCGGGGAATAAAAAATATTTTCAACATTTTGTCTCCATAAAAAATAGGAGTATCATAGGGATAAAAATACGAGACGTCACAGTATAAATATTCGTGAGCCTTCTTTGATAAGTGCGTCTTACGCCCCTCGGTTCTTATAACAATGGCTACCATAACTTACATCTTTACTTCTTGACATTTCTTTTTACTTTTAGACCACTTTAGTGGGCTCCCTATTTCATTTATGGAAAACTGTGTCTTACAATAAAAGGGACGGATTGAGTCTTCATAATTTTGTATTGAAAAAGGGATAGAGAAACGGAAAGTGTGGACGGAATATGTAAGAAGTTGTGCGGACTAGTATACTGTAATGTTTATAAAGCTCGAAGCAAGGCCCAACGGTAGGAATACCAGATTCTTAAGAAATTAAGTTAAATGAAAACTAAAAGCGTTAATGTGTAATTTGTTACCTAAAATTTAATATCTTAAAGGACCCAATTCTTCAGTTTATATCAGAATCAAGTTATGTAGTTGTCCAAGGGATTGTAGAGGTAAAGAGGGCTGTCTAAAGGTTTAGTTCACCATTCACTGCCTGATGTTACTTGTGTTGCTTACGTACGTTTTTTTAATACGAGTATAGCGTAATTTTGTATGAGCTTAGTCAATAAGCCCTCATATTCTACAGCACAGTTGTTAGATTAATTAAAACTAAACACCGTGCTTTTAAATGACTCAGTTATCATTTTAACACATTCTTAACATCCGTAATCTAACTCGCCATTACTGCTTTTAATGTCAGATTGTACTTTATGGCTTTATAATATTCCTGTTTCGTTCTCTGAATTCCTTTTGCACGGGGAAATTATTCTGAGTACAGGGAAGGAGCGAATAGGTGAATTAAAGAGAGAAGTGAATTAAATAGATTAGCTATCTTACACACATGTTAAATGGGGTACTGTGTTAAATTCTATAACAAAATACCTTACAATATTTGTAGGTATGTGAGAACCATTTTATAAAATGAAGGAATTTACCTGTTAGTGCTTATAATACTTTAAAACTATACGTATTAGTGCTCGGTGCATCGTCCCGTATATGAATTTATGTATGTATGTAAATATTGTAACACACTTTTTTTAAAAGAGTAATTGTGGAGTTTCTTGTCCATTCTTCTCCATAACAAGCTGCTTTTCCGAATGGACAGTAGAATCGATATTTATTATTAATTTTATATTCTTGAGGTTCAAAAGTGCCCCTTAATAGCCTAGTTGAAATAAATAATTTTTGTCGCTGTCTTTGATTATCTTGAAATAATTGCGTATTTTATTTCTTTTTACTTGATTTCGGCGAAGCCAAAAGGAATGGTTATGATTTTTACGTTCAGTCTATTATGTATGTATTAATGTTTGTTTTTACGTATGCTACTCCGTAGCGTCTAAACTATTCATCTAATTTTGATGAATAAGGTGTCAATCGAATCATATTATGCCCCGGGTAAAATAGGCTGAAGAACAGCAGTCCGGTTACAGTTTTTAAATAAACTTTTTGCTTGTTTATGCTTTTGTATATTGAAGATATAGATGGAGGACTTAATAACATCAGCCATCATCAGCATCAGCGGCTAATCACATAACTCTTGAATAATATATTGTTGTAATATATTATTCGCGTGTTTGTGTTTGGTTAAGTTCTGGATTCTATTGACGAAAAATGGCAAGCAAGTGGTGAGTAAAAAAACTGTTATTTGATTTATTTTGTGTTCGTTTTTTTTAATTTATTTATTATTTGTTATTGGCTTATCTACAAATTGTTACACTGTTTATTCTAATAAACAATATGATACAAGCATCGTGTACAATATGATGCGATAGACACAGCATGTATGTTTTACCTATGTTAAAAGATTTGTTTTTCTTGGCTTCGCTCGTTCATCCCGTAGTTGAATAGTAATTTTAAGTCCTAATAGTTAATGCAAGTTTATATAGTATGCATTTATCTACTATGCATCTAGTTTTTGCTCAGAATATTACATTAAAAGTAAAAACTCCACTTCATAATACTCGTATATATATTTACTTTTTCGGAAATAAAACAGAACGTTAATGAACAACGACGAAATTTAAAGTTAGATAAATAGTCCCAATTTTAAACTACGCTGCATGAACTCTGCGTCCATTTTCAACTATTTTGTTGCGGATTCAGCGAATTAACAAATCTATCCACAAACCGCTCTAAAGTTGAGACATCACTGTCACTACGAGAATAAATTGCTCGAGTTGTAGCCCTTCCGAAACGGACCAAAACCCTCCTGAGAGCAATTCGGGGCAAGAAATACTATTACAAAGAAGTATTCACACAGTACAAAAGCTTTCTCGTGTCACTTTCAACTACAAAAACCCACGAAAAATATTAAATGGTTATTCTTATCTCAAAAGAGGTACATAATTCATTTCAAGAAAATTATTCTCTCATGAATAGAATTCCGCCGAGTTTTTGAAACGTGAAATGAAATGATTAATTAAAAGGAAAACTTGAAATTGAGTTTAATAAGAATTTCGTGATATTTACATAAGACATTTAAGACATTTCTTTTGCTGTTACAAAACATTTGTTAAACATTTCTTATGAGCGAGCCTTATACGTTTAATTATTCTAGTGACAATATTCTTGGTTATTAATTATCCACTGATTTCTTGCAGTACTTATTGTGAGACTTCAAAGAGTCCAATACCTTATTCGGCGCCGGTACCTACAGATTTTGCAAAAATATACCAAAATTTTAACTTGAATTTATGAAAGTGAGCAACCTTCTTAACCCTATCCATAAGTTACAATACACTTGAGTTTTCACACCCAAACCGCGTGACTGGCTCGCATGTTATTTTACTACTTTTTGGATTTCTTTCAGCTCTCCATATTATTTTTCCGCGTTAAAAAATACCATGGGAATTTTGTTTTTCACTAGATCATCCTAACATTCTTTCTATTTAATTCAGGCGTGAAATATTGGCTGTCTTCCTAAGTAGACAATATTCAAACCGCCTATACATTTGATGAAAATATGTTCCTCAAATGTGATGTAAGCAAGACCATTGTCAATATAAATAGTAACGTAATATTATATAATAAAGGGTTTCCATTTATTTATATATTCGAGTCAATAATGTGACTTTGTGAAGCTATTTTCTCATTCATATCCACGTGTATTGGTATTTATTTTTGGTTTGCGAAGGTCTATCGGAAATCATTGTCTGAATTGTACTACTTCTATTTTTAACCGACTTCAAAAAAGGAGGAGGTTCTCAATTCGTCGGATTTTTTTTTTTTATGTTTGTTCCCCGATTACTCAAAGACGCCTGGACCGATTTCAAAAAATTTTCTTTTGTTTGAAAGGGTATACTTCCTAGTTGGTCCCATACTCATCAGGTCAGGATCTGATGATGGAATCCTAGAGAAATCGAGGGAACTCCTCAAATATTATAGGCAAACATAAAGCGATTTTGGTATTTTCATCAACAATGCAATCATTTGCACTCAGAAAGTATCATTTGGTGAAGTAGAACTGATAAAGAGGACCACAGATGGCCACTGGAACTCCTAAATGCTAAATATGTCACGGGCATAAAATATCTCGAATAGTTAACCGACTATAATGAAGCAAATACTTATAAATAAATGGCACCATCAAACTGATCTGATGATGAAGCCGGAAGGTAGGCACTGGAAATCTTATATAAAAGAAAGTAGTCGTGTTTGGGCTTAGTGGAATGGCCATGAAATGTACTTTGGCTATAAATGATAATCATGTTAATTGGAGGTACCTACCAAAACTAAAAAGAGAAAAATAAAAACTTTTTAACAAGAAATCAAACCGACTTCCAGAACAAAAAACTACAAAGCAAAAAATAAATTTATTTTCCGAAGTCGGTGTCGAAATACGGGAAACAATGGGTAAGTACAAAAGACACCGACTTCGGAAAATAAATTTATTTTTTGCTTTGTAGTTTTTTGTTCTGGAAGTCGGTTTGATTTTTTGTTAAAAAGTTTTTTCATATATGAGAATGTTACTCTAACCAATTCGAGACATAAACTATTGGGAACGATATAAATGATTTGCGTTGTACACTATTGGTCTATATTTTAATATAACATAGCTTACATGTTCTAGTCGCTAGTCACACTCGTGCTCGCTTGACAGGTTATTTTGCGGTGTAGTTAAAGATATAACGATAGCTCATAGAGTCCAAAATGATTGACATCATGTGATAAAAAATTATTGTTATCAAAAAAACTGAGAATAAATTTTCATTTAAGCGTACAATCCGGAACTATTATTTTCCTCTCATACATAGTTCGGCCTTCGACATAGTTATTATATTTTAAACTGTCTTATATATAATTTAGTATTTATTATAATATTTATTAGTCCATTGTTTTAGTCATTATTTATGTATTTTATTAGTTAGTTTATGAATATCCGATTTTAATTATTGTTATTTTTTTGTACACCTACCACTGTTGAGCCCTTTTTAAACCAAAGGTTGATTTCAAGACAATGCCTTGCTGAATTAAGCTGCCTATCTGTCACCCTGTACGTGATAAATGTGATGACAACATTGTGGACTTTGGACAACCATTTCCAGTGATATATTGTTTCTTTGTCACGAGCTCCAGGGCCTAGCTTTTCACACATTACGCTCTCGCATTAGAATAAGGCTCAATGGCTTTATTCTTCGTATGTTTAAGGATACTACACTTCCTTCACTGCTCATAAACTAAGTCAAATTTTATAAAGCACCCCAAGGAACACAAGGAGACAACAAAAACAATTTCATCAGTACATAAACACGTTCACTGGTTTACCTAATAGCTGAAGTTTTTGTGTAGAACTCGACAATACAGTTTTAGAGTTTGTAAGAACTTTATTTTAAGGATCAGCTCACATCGAGACGCGATGCGACGGGACGAACTTTGAAGAGACCAGGGCCTGTACTAACGTGTTAATGGCATTATGATTACGTAGCGGAAAAAGGATAGTGCTATTCGTTTTGTATAAATCGGTATCTCTTTTACACTGGAACCTTGATGGCTCTAAGACGTCATAATAGGACCTCAGTTGTTTTATTTTACGTTACACAGCGCGTTACGTGAAAAGTATCGCCACACCGCGCAAGGCGCATCGTGAAGCTATATTTCAATGGGAGTTTTACGAAATTATGTGCACAAATTGCCGCCACCACAAGTGTGTCACCACTGAGACTTAAGATCCTAGTACATGTCATAAGTTACGTTTGCCAAGTGGAGGACCTCACACCAAAGTGATACCAGGAATTTTCCTGACAACCTTCATTCGCGCACTCTTTGCGTTTACCGGCGAAGGTTCAGCGCGCCGGTACGAGGTGAATTCAATTATTCCCACAGAAGCTTGTACCTTTTTGTATAGCTAAGAAAGTTCCATACTGTATCGCTCGCGTCGAGTTTCCGTGTGAGCTAACCTTAAGTTTGTGGAACACGACTGTAAAATTTCTGCAAATCTTCACTTGGTTTATATCCCCCGTTGTAAATAATTGTACATTGTACGGTGTGCATTTGTTTTTATTGTTGTCAACACTGGGTAAGTCTAGTTATGCTTTGTTTTAACTTGAAATGAAAAGACCTGGATTTTTACATTTATGGTATACAAACTAAAAAAAGATTGTGTTAATAAAAAAATAATTCAGAACAGTCATATGTATAGCTTCCCATCAGTAAATTTTGGTTTTGTAATCGGAACATTCCTGCCACATGGTACGTCCTACAAACCAGTAAACTATAACACTTCTTTAAAAAAAATGTTGAGTTGAATTTATATGTATGTACCTTGTTTTTGTGTTAGCAAATTAACTATAGATATTTTAAATAAAAAACTTTACTTTCTACTGGAGACAGCAACTTTCCATCTTATAAATGGAATTACTGAAATTGTAAACAGAGTATTGGATGTTTTAAAGAGAGCTTCCTTGTTTACATTAATAAGTTAACACTACTAAGTAACATTGTTTTGAAGTCAAAGCAAGTTGGACAACTAATGTAAATCAAAACAGCAAGCAGATCCATCTAGAGAAATAGCAACTCGAGAATGATCTAGGAAAATGAAAAAATGGTTTTTGTTGAAAGACCAGACCAGACCTCTCCTCAGCTATGCCTCAACAGAGGTAATTCAGCCTATCGCAGTCTAGACTGGACTGGAAGCCGAGTTAAATGTTTTTTGTTTGATTGGTGATGATAATTATAGCATTCGAAACGAGGGTTTACTCAGTATTCCTTTAAATAATTCGACGTGATAATTATGTATGATGTTTCATATAAATATTCAGAAAGAAAATATTTCAAGTTCATTCAAGGTATTTATTAGGCCAGCGAAAATTAGCAGTATTGTTCAAAAGCTTTTAAAAATTTGTAATTTTCAAACCACCGAGCAATTAACAAGAACGTAGGCCTGTTTGAATATTATTATTATAATTTCAAGACTTTCGCAATTTGGTTTATATTTTCTTTGTTTGAAATTTAATTTCGGCCCGCATGGCGAAGTTATACCACAGCTGTTCAATAAAAATTACAATAGTTTAATATTCAAAGTTTCTGTGTCTTTTTAATAAAGGGCCTACTAGGTATATGATTTATTTTTATTGCATTAAGGCTCTTTTGTCTTTTATTGCTTAGTATAAGAGCAGTTTTTGTAAAAGCGGATATCGGCTGAAGTTTCAATATTTTATATTTGACATGAACTAATCTATAATATGAGCATCGTCAATGCTCTGTTAAAAGGATATTGTTCTGGTGCTTGATCTTTTCAGCCTTACACAGCCACGTAAAATACACCTGTACTGTTCCCTCATTATCATTTTAACCGAAAAACGTCCACTGCTAGACACAGGCTTCTCGCAAGCGTCGCCACAGTGATCGATCCTGTGGGTTTCGCATGACGCATTGATGGTCGTTGCTCCACCTAGAGGGATGTACCTTCCAAAGCTGCATCTTCCGGTATACGGTCGCCATAACAGAACTTTTCGGCCCAACGGCCATCCGCGTGCAATGTGTCCTACCCACTGCCACTAAGTTTGGCAATATTTTGGGCTATATTTATTTATTTATTATATACTTTATTGTACACCACAAAATATGTACATGAAAACATTCATAAAAACAAGTGTACAATGGGCGGTCTTATCGCACAGGGCAATCTCTTACAGACTATAGACTATAACCGGGCCGGTAACCTTGTTTTTGTTTCAGATGTCTTTATTCGATCACGTAAGGAAACTCCGAGCATAGCTGTCTCCATTTCCCTTTGGATGACTTAAAGCCTTCTGATGAGGCTCATTATGAGCGGCCACGTCTCTGTCCCGTAAGTCATTACCGGCAACACACACTGGTCATAGTCTTTCGTCTTAAGACACTGTGGTAAGTTGGACACCGCGCAACTGCACGAACGCTGCCCAGTCGAGTCGGATTCGATGGTTGACCTCTGTTTGTTTACTAAGTTATGATTAAATCCAACCGAAAATAAAATAAAATACCAGAATCAAACCGTCAAACGTCATGCCAGTGCATGGAGTTATTAAGTCCTAACTTATACTATAAGATAGTGATAACGTGGTGCATTTCTTCTTTGTTCTTGAATTAAAGTTTCAAATACGAGTATCACTCTAAGGTCACGTGTACGTCATTAAACTTAAAATCGTTTAGAAGGTACGAAATGAGTAGGTCCTTCCAAAAAAACAAAAGCAATAAAAACCACAAAATCATCCCACATCCTACAAAATCATCCTGCCGTTATTTCCGATATGTCAATTCCATTTTCCCTAAAGATATCGGCTATTATGGTGGCCTTACATCATCCTTCCTATCGTCCAATCGGCATGACGCGATCGATTGGATCAGTCAGAATTGACCGTGTGTGGGAGTGGATTGGCATGATAGTTATACTTGACGGCACAATCGAATTTCGATTATTTTGGCTTGATCATGCCGATTGGATCATGCCGATTGGACCGTGTATGGCGGTTGGCGATCGTCAGTTCAGTCAGGTCAAGATTTTTGGCGTAATCCTCAATCATTTTAATAAATTTTTATGTATAAACTGTTTTTTTTTTTCATTAACCACTGTTTGCACCACTCGGCTCGATCTTTTCTTTATTTTTTGTTTCATTTTCACGAATAAAATGCCCAAAACGGCTAAAACATCGTCGTCTGTCACCGGTGACGCCATGGCTTCAACTGAACGTCGCTGCCGATTGGACAAATCAAATTGATCGTGTGTGGTGTATATGGACAAACTGCAGATTGGATCATGCCGATTGGACGTTAGGAAGGATGGTGTATGGCCACCATTATGTACATCGTAAGGGCTTGTCAGACTGGACAAGCGTAACTGGTAAGCGTATTTATTTACAAATATTAATACTTTGTTTTTTTTTTAGTTTTAAGAGTCAAAAAAATGTGTGGTGATCCACTAGATAAGACCTTGACCCTCGTATTTGAGGTCGTGGATTCAAATCCGGGCATGTACTATCACGGTCAATAGTGCAGTCCTATCTTCACGAAACTATAGCATAGCTAATCAGTCCACTTATGATGTTCTTCAGACACATCAGTCTCATACACACACACCTGTATATCGAAATCTTTCATAATGAACCAATGAGAACGCGACATGGCCGCAACGTCATACTATTTATTAAAATCACAAAACATGTGGGTGGTGTTGTTTCAAATCCATCCTCATCAGTAGATATTATAATATAAAACAAAGGTTTACCTAAACTTTATAACATTGTGGGTAGATTTCAAACACAATACCCACACGTTTTGTCACCAACATCGATCGCACTTACTCCCGTATATTGCTATTCATCAAAAATCCTAGATAGTGCAGTAAAAAATCATTTACGTTTTAGTTAGTTTGATTAGAATGAGGTATTTAATTTCGTCGCCAAACATAAGTGTCCATCTGGCCTAGCGGTTACCACTGCTAGATAAATCACGTTTAGCCTGGTTCAAGTCCCGTAAAACCTTAAAATAATATATTTTTATTTTTCTTCATTTATTTTTCTATACACATTTTATACATTTTAAATATTATTTTAACTTATTATTATAATTTAATACACTTATGAATATGAATAGCTATTTCTTTATTTAAATTGAAAGCATAAATATTAATACAGATTTGTATCTTTTTTAATGTAATCTCATAATTGATAGAAAAATATCAAATAACGTAGCATAATAATTTTATAATCCTTTTAATTATATTCGTCGTTGCATTATAATAATTATGATCTAGATGTCTTCAGTTGTTAGGAAGAGTTGAGTATACTTAAGTATTTAGCTAATTGGATCTTGACCATTGCATTTCAATGAGGGTAGAAATTTTTCTTTTCTTCGGTAAAATCACCGAAGGTGAGGGTAAATTGAAACAATATGAATTGCTTGATGAAATACTTGGTACGACGACGCGACGTTGTTGGTTGGTGAACTTTGATCAGAGCGTTCGACTTTAGCGGTGTTTATTTAAATATCATAATGCAAGCAAACATAAGTAGGTATAGAAACCAAGGCAAATATTTAGCCTTGCATAAGAATGGCCTAAATATATCACAAATTTGTGATGAAACCGGATTATGTGTAAGTTTTATTATAAAAATAATGTGATGATCTTTTAAATATGGTGCATGTTTTTTTTGTATCGAGTAAACAAATAAATCGCTTGTTACAACAGTATTCTTTATTTTTTTAGAGGAGAACTGTGACTCGTTGGATAACGAGATTCGAGGAAGAAGGAAGTCTCAAGAGTCGTGCAAGAAGTGGAAGACTACCACTTATAAGTCAGTCTCAACGACAATTTATGGTGAATGAATATGATATCAATGGTTTTATACCAACCAGACGTTTTGCTAGTGACTTTAATACGTCATTGCGCACTATTCGCCGCGCACTTCATGCCGAAGGAATACATCACCGTATATTTTTTAATAAGTTTGTTTATTATAGTAAGATTGAATTAGTTTCAATATTTTAAGTTAAAATAAAATAATCATTTAAATACATAGTAATAAATCAATCAGCCCTGATCTATAACCAACTTTAAAAAAAATGTAAAGGAAGCGACTTCATTTAGTATTTTTTTAAACAAATTATTGATCCATATATGGATAAAGAATTTGTTTTGTTTGTCTTACAATGACGAGACAATGCATTATATTTCTTTATTTTAATATGGCGCTTACAAACTAAAATCGTGTTTGAAATCTTTTAACTTGGACCATCGCCTTATCTCTGAAATGTGTTGAATTCTTTTCTTAACTAGTTGCAACTAGCCATTTGTTTTTCTTTTACCCTCACTGGGATAATATTTCTGAAATGTTTGAGTATTGTTCTCGTGTAAATGACAATTTGTCTTATTGTGAATAAAGATATTTTAACGAAACAGGGTTGTGCTGGCAATAGTTAATATTTAGCATTGTATTGTTGAGGTTAAGCTTCAATCCTCTTTTCCTAGAGAAAACGAATAATTAAGCTATAGCCTCAATAATAATAGTTATCATGTTTGAAAATTTTATGCTAAACTTATATACCTACTATTTAAATTAGTTAATATTTATTAAATCAATAAATTACTTTGTTTTCAACTTATTTCATTTTTAATGGTTAGATACGACCTATATTAACAAAGGATGCATAAAAATCTATTATATTCATTTTACACCTATTATAAGATGCATTCCTTTCGCGTAACTTACTAGTCATTATAAGTTACCAAAAAATACAAAAAGAACGTTCGCGCAGCCGAGATTTAAACTCGCGTCTACCAGGACACCGCTTTGGAGTGGCACTCTCTCACGACTCTGCCACGAAGTATGTTAATTACTATGATGAATTTTAGACTTAGTTTCGAACCAGCTCGACACAGACTTTTGTAGTTCTATTTAAGTGAAACGAGTAAGTATATATTTGTATCTTTGTGTGGCGTTGACCACGCCCCTTCACCGCGTAGTTAGACTGTGTATGATGTCTGATTGGTTGCGTTGAAACATCACGCACACACTTTTATGCACAGAACCGTACAGGTGACTATAAACATTGTGGTATGACTGCAATTTTGACCCCTTACTGTACCAATTTGACTTTATCAATTCATAATTATGTACTTTTGTTTGTCTTAGATATCGTTAAAACCGGTGAACAGTGTGAGAAAACCAGGACTTATAATTGAAATCGCCTACATGGAGCAATCGTGGTGATTAATTCTCGTACCTTCTCTGTATCAGAAGAGTCCTTTGCCCTGCAGTTGAGGCAGTAGCAGCCTGGTATAGTTGTCGGCACGTAACTTGGCAAGGTTTTGGCGTGGTGAGGGAAAGAGCGCGCATAGTACGCGAACTTATCAACCACCACATAGAGCGAACGGAACATGGATACGACGCGATTGGTCAGTCGATCCTTGTGTCAGCTGAACAACCAATCGCGCGCTTTGAACGGTGCTAAACGTATCCCGCTTCTCGTTTGGTAACCAAAGAGACCTAAAAAACTTGTGCGCGTCTAACGACTCTTGCCAAGTTACATGCAACTATATTATTGTTATTTAAGAGTAGCTAAGCAAAACTAATTGTGTTATCAGTCACACCATATCAGAAATCCTCTTTGAATAATCGAACGTAGTGGCACAGAGCCACGGTACTTTGCTAATTGGCTGACAGCTGATCAACAAGTATTTTTGCATAACTTTGGATAAATAAGCATCACCTTTGGACCAATTTTTCTGTTCATTCTTCTTGTCCTTGTATTATGTGTGTGTTAAAATTAAAAAAAAATAAATTAAATTAAAAGGAGTAAGCTATAGAAACAAAATTTAGCTCTTAGCATAAATTTTACCATAACGTGCATAATCATCTTTTAGACAGCCTCAGGACTTTACTAGCTCGCCGTTATAAACAAATGTCCCTCTCACCGCTCTGGGTTTATCCACTCGTCCTTCTTTGTCCAGGCAATCTCCCTTTGGATTGCGCTCCCTCAGAACATCAGGATGGCAACCAGTCGGCTTTCTTTCAAATTGAAGGCACGTGAGCACATTCGCAAGAAGTTTGCAGAATCATCACAAAATTGATTTGTTCGTTTCGGATTCTCTATAACATTGTTTATATGTATGTATGTATCTAAGTATATATTTATTCTTCCTTTTTTTATAATTATATACTCTTTTCTCTATTCATCCTATAATTTAGTTGCACCTGCCTTGTTTTATCTCTGCACCACCCTAAGGTCGACTGGTAGAAAATGCCTAAGGCATTAAGTCCGCCTTTGTACTTATGCATAAAGTTTTAATAAATAAATAAAAATGCCTACATTTCTTCCAAACGGCTTCTGTACGACCGAACCTTTATAAAGGCACGTTCATTGTCATATACAGTGGGTTTTTTAAACTCTTTATGGTCCTATAATTTTCTGTATTGTTACCTCCTACTAACAAAAAATCTTCTCTTTGTCTTTCATAAGTTCTATTTATTTAATCGTGGTTTTACTTTATCTTCTTATTTTCAAAATTGTCTATATTAAAATTTTAGATAAACAGCGGCAAATCATGGCTACTTTTTACGCTACCGTAGACAGGTGCAACGTGATAATGAATTTGAGTACAATTTTAAATCGATTTCTATGAAAAATGGTCGCGTATTGTCGCGTCGGGCCGGGCAGCAGCACCTTCACAAGCAGGCACTGCTAACAAACTTCATAAAACATACTATGATATGTTTCCTACTTTAAGCACGGTAAAAGATTTAAAAACAACAACAAAAGCTATGTTTTCTAAATAACACAGAATAACAAGTAACAGTAGGACAAAACAACCCAAACCAAAACCCACAAAACCCGTAACGAAAAATAACAACGTCTACTTTTACAATCTGTATCCCAGAAACTACAAACTGGACCACTAACTTACGTGATACAAAGCTTCTAAACTATACGCACAGTTATTGCGTTTTAGAGTGACTACGATAAGTTATAACTAGGACAATACAAAGAGTTTATGTTTAACCCACCAAATAGTAGACAGTGGTAATAAAAAGCAACCATACAGCCTCGATAAAACAATGCTTCTCGGTTTTAGCACAGAGTAAAATGCATCAGTAGTATAACATAGATCCAATGGTTCCCTTTCAAAGGCAAGCGAAATCTCGAGGCCCAGACGGAGATGGCAGGATAAGCTGGTTTTCTGCAATAAGAACTAGTCCTTATTAGTTTTAAATAGAGAGGAGTGGAAAGAGAGGACGGAAGCCTTCGCCCTGCTCTAGTCTTTTTATTTTGATTCACCTGATCATCGGTCCACCTTGGCAGCAAGTCTTCGAACGCTGCATCTTCTTGTACGCAATCACCACTCTAGAACCTTTTGGCCATAAGGTCCGTTCTGGCATTAGTAATGGACGAAAATATTTTGAAAAATTGGCGAGCCATGTTTGACTGCATGGTGGTGGTGAAAGTGATTCTTCTGTTCTTGACTATACAATGACACCACTAGCCATTTTAACTACCGTTCTAGCGCATCGGACGCTGGCTTGTTTAATAGCAACTAGCAAGTACAGTCAACAGTTACGGAGGGACGATTAAAAGCTGCATATGTAGGAACGGAACATGCTTTATACGTCCTTTCTGACCTTTATTTTTTGGCAGTTTGAAGCACTATGTTTTATATTAGGAAATGTTGGGTTATTAAAAAGTTAATCTTATTGTATGAGACCGTAAATCCACAACTAATAAAATAATACTTGAATAACTGACTACCCACTTTTACACAAATGCCAAGCTTTTACGTGACAGATAGGGTTCCAAATGAATATAAGTGTGCTTTGAGATGGCACACAACTTTTGTTGCTCTTTATCGTGTCTGGGTTTTTATGCATGTGCGATTTGTATCTTAACCACTTGAGAGCCTAAAACGTGAATCCACACGAGACACAATGGCCTTTTAATTGTTTCGGTAATTAGCCATCTTATGCCACATAGACTGCGAAATTATCAGATGGTGGAACAACCAGAGAGTATCAGTGATTTTAAAAATAGAGTCGTGTGGAACTCTCTGACAAAGTCTGTTTTCCCTACCACCTACGACCCGTCTGCCCTCAAAGCTAGAGTGAACGCATCTTCTGTGTTCATTGGTTCAATAGTAAAACGCATCAATCGCTGTCCATCAGCTGAGATTGAGGTAATAATTGGCACATCACAACAAAATAATGAGTTCTTAAAATTCACAGGTGATGAATATAATAAAATCGCAGCAAAATAAAACAAAATGGAGTTTTATTTTAAATATTATCGAAAGTATTTAAAATTTTAATGCACGAGATGTTGATTCTACCACATTTTGGTTAGTTTTAATGAATTTCACACAGAAATCTCGCAATCGGCATTTATTAATATTTACCTACACACTTTGCGGTAATGCACGGTCAAATGAAAATATTCACGGAACAGTGTTAGTATTAACATAAATGATTATTATTAAACTATTTTTTACAAGCTTCGTATTTTTAGGGTCCCGTATCCAAAGGATAAAAACGGGACCCCATTACTAAAACTCCATTGTCCGACTGTCTATCAGTCACAAGGCTGTATGTCATGAACCGTGATAGCTAGACAGTTGAAATTTTCACAGATGATGTATTTCTGGTATGTATTTTTGTTGTACAGCTCAAAAAATTAGTTCCCTTAAAATTTTCGAATATCTCACAACATATCGGTAAATACTAAGTTAGTCATCGACGAGACTAAAAAGTAAACTCATCGTAAAACTAAAATCGCGCTTGGGCGAAACTTCTACCCGCCAAATGCTTCTCAAGAACATAAAGTTCGTTAAGATTTTCAAGACACGTGTCTCCAATTTGCTGGCACAAACGACTTGGTGATCGAGGCTTGTTCGGTCTATAGCACTGTTTTTTTAAGAAATTAGGTTTTGGAGGATCCAAAGTTGAAATAGGAACTGACTGTAATGGTTTTCTATTTAATTCTATAAAGTTAATAAACTTAGGTACATTTCTCAACACAGTTGAATCCTATTTGTTTTTGTGAAACCCAAGCAAAAATTTTGAGGACATATATAGATAATCTTCGAAAAGGAACCTGTAAAAGAGCTTGTAGAGGCTATATGTTTACCTATTGAAAGTCACGAAGAATTGCCATTTGCGGTTTTACAGTTCCCACGCTCGTAAATCCAAATTCTTGTTCACTTTTTATTCATTCCACAAGACTACAAACCGCCTTTTGCATGGTATCCAATATTGTATATGATGAAAGAATATTTAAATGAAAAAATTTCATTGCTAATCACATATTCGGTAAATATTATTATTGGAATTTGGTACTAATTTCTTCTTAACTTCCAGTCAATTCTGTCAATTCAAAAAGTACCGGTTATCATCATCATCGTGACAGCCGAAGATATTCACTGCATGGCATAGACCTCCCCAAGCCTCGCCACAATTATCGATCATGTACTATCATCTACAGGAGGCAAGAGGTACGTCTTGCATCCTGTAAATTACCGTGGCCTTCACCAGGTCCAGAGAATCGTTCCTACTAACGCTGCGTCAACCGGTACACGGTCGCCACTCCAGAACCAATTTTGCTCTATTGACCATCCACAATAGATGTGCCCCGCCCAATACCATTCTTGTACCTTGTACTGATGAATTACTAGGCAGTCGCAAAGTTTGATGTAATTGTAGGAAATCTACTATCGAGTAACTAACTTATTATATTACCCAATATTATACTTTTTTCTGAAATTGATGGTAAATATGTTGTTAAACAGTGGGAATACTGTGCTCCTGAATAAACCATACCGTTTCTTATATAAATAATGATAAGTTCTGTTCTCGGTATTTTTTTAGGGTTCTACTGCCAAAGGGTAAAAACGGGACGTTTTGAAGTTGTTTCCTACATCGATTCCTAGATATTGGCTCACCGTACAAACGGATACCGCATGATTCGAAATTCGTAGAAGGTGAACAATACTGTAGTGAACAAAATTTTAGTAGTGTACAGGTGCATGTTATTAGACCTACTTAACATAAGTATTAAGCAAAGTTTACAACATAAATAAACAGTTTTACTTCATTATTCTTTTATTTATTTTTTTACTTTCTTTACTTTCCTAAACTTTCACTGCTTTATTGTCAGTGTCTAGTGCTGACAGGAGCTAGATATAAGCAACATGCTGCAAGAGCCTAGGTCATGGGTATCCATCCAAAACGTTCCATCTAAAACTTCCCAGTAGCAGCCCACCGTCGATTAGGACTTAAATTAAAATGTTGAAATCTGTAAATATGTTACTGTAAAATCCTGAAATTACGGTAAAACCTAATATTTACCAAATTTTTATAAAGTAAAGTAGTTAAATAACTCCAAAATGATAATAATAAATACAAATGATGAGAACAATAATTAAGGAGTGATTGTATGTTAAATATTTCATTGTATGATGATTTTAACATGTTTTCCCGAAGGATAAGATGGGAGTGTCTTACCCTTCGGCGAATACAATGATATCAAAGGCTCTAGACAAGTGGCATTCGATGTCAGCGAAGGCGTGCTTTTTCGATATCGCTTGTCAATCCCATACAATTTTGCCTTTTTGGCAATCGTTATCGCCACGCTTTCGATGATATTCTATCACTCATTCTGTCACTTGCCCAGGGCATCTGGTGTTTTTTTTTTCACCGATCATATTGGAAAAAAAATTAAACCTGGAAGTAGGGCTTCGTGAAAATTGTGTTTCAACATATTTTCATATTACAATTCTCCCTCACCAACTACCAAAAGAGGACATCAAACATTTCATCTGACAAGCTAAGTCAAGTGGGGTCAAAGACCTTATATTTCTTACTACGTATAAGGTCTTTGAGTGGGGTATTGCATCTCTTTGTGGACTTAGCCCGTTTCAAGTATCATGTGAATCTCGAAAGTGAGTTTTGTTAGAATTTTTAGTGCAACCCATGCAAATACATCGTCGAGATGAATCGTTTGTTTTCTTCGAAACTTTTTACGTTTCATGGGCAAACTCGGAAATGTATTCCAGAGAGGTTTTTAGTTGTAACTATTGTTTGTAGAAACGCATCCGAACTTGCATTTGTTGAAAATTCAGTTACTGCAGAGTTTATTGGATTCGAGTCGAAACGAGTTATTCAATTTTTGTTTATTTTAGAGTTATTTTGTGCATAAATAATATCTTATAAAAGTACGCCAAATGTAATTTAACTTTGACATAAATAAATGAAAAAGAAAATAAAGTAAATGTAGTTTCAACCATTAACTATCAAGTTCCCACTAGCCCCCTCATTTTAATGTTCCCAGTGCCGTGGTCCCAGTTGTTGGATGAATTCGAATTTTCAGGTCTAAGACAAGCCTATTTTCTCACGATGTATTTCTTACCATTTTAACCCGACTACAGCGAAGCCAAAAAGAGGGATTAAGATATCAGCAGTCTATGTTTGTAATTTTGTACTTATTTACACACATCAACACGGTCTAGGGATATTTCATACTCAATTAAATAACTCGAAAAGTACTGGCCGCATTGGAATCTTTTATACACCGATTTGTTTGTAATTTATCTCAGAGTAATTCCAAATTCAAATTTTTGAAAATTCTTTTGTTTCGGTGGCATAAAAATGTCTTGATGTGTAGGAGAGGGAATTTTCATTTGTGCGAAATTTAGAAAACAATACGAATTACGTTTAGTTACAGTTTTTTTTCATTTTTAAAAGAAAGATAAAGTTAAAATTGAGGTATTGTAGCCATGCAACACCAATATTTGACGAGGGCGGAGATGTTACGAGCTGTGGGAATGCTGGAAGCTGGGTCTGTTCAGCGTAATGTTTCTGAGGCCATAAGGACCCACCAAAATGTAATTTCAAGATTGTGGACACGCTATCGTGCCACAGGTGAAGTAGCGGAGAGGCACCGGGGGCCAAGTCGCATCACTACCCCCAAACAAGACCGATTTTTACAAATTACTGCGCGAGCTCAACCAAATGCAACGGCGACTCAATTGTTCCAAAAGCTGCGAGTGGAACACCAAGTGCTTGTGAGTGACCAAACTGTAAGAAAGCGACTGCATAAAATCAATCTACGCTCTCGTAGACCACTCCGGGTCCCACCTTTACGGAGAGGCAATCGTGGACGACGATTAGAATGGGTTCGGAACCACGTGGACTGGGGCCGTGAGCAATGGTCCAATGTGCTGTTCACGGATGAATCCAGGTTCGGCTTTCATCCAGATTCACGAAGGACGCGTATTTGGCGAGTTCCTGGACGATGGAGCCGTCTTCAGAACCCTCAGGAAGTTCACCCATACCAAGGAGGAACAATTATGGTTTGGGCAGGAATTCGTCTTGGAGGACGGACGGATCTCGTTTGGGTGCGGGGCAATATGACAGCAGAACGATACGTCCAACAGGTGCTGGGGCCCGTAATCTTGCCCCACAGAACACAAATGGGGCAAGATTTCCTGCTCATGCACGACAATGCCCGGGCACACACGGCGAGAACGGTAGCAGCTTGGTTACATACACACAATGTTAGGGCCTTAGACTGGCCTGTTCAATCGCCAGATCTAAATCTCATTGAGCATGCGTGGGATATGCTGCAAAGAAGAGCTCTGTAGGAAGTTCCTGAAAATCTGGCTACAGTAGATCAACTTTTTGCGCACCTCAGAAGGACATGGGACAATATTCCGCAGCAAGACATTGACAACCTTGTTCTGAGCATGCCGAATCGTTGCCGATGTGTTATGAACATCATGGGCGCTTTCTCAGACTACTGACTTCAAGTTTATAAACACAAATTAAATGATTTTTCTGTTTTTTTCAGTTTTTACTCATAAATTAAAAGTTAATTTATATACGGTTTCCGTCTATGCTTCATTTTTTTTCCATAAAATCCTGAAATTTTAATCGAAGTACCTTAACCATTATTAAAAAATTGTAGAATATTAAATAACGTATGTTTTAAATATATACATGTCATATAAATAATTAACACATTGATAGTAATTCTCTTTTTTAAAATATCCCTAGACCGTGTTGATGTGTTTATTTAATTAAGGCACTCCAAAGACTTATTAATAGTAGTTTATGAACCTGTTGCATAATGAGGGGTATGAAGTTGTTCGCATCGGTAACGAAATCGTGCGGAAATAATTCCGCAAGAAATCCGTGTTTTGCCACAGAATCCGCCGCACCACGGCGCGAATTTTATTCGCCCGAATATTTTGAGCTCTATGAACAGGTAGAAGGAAACAAAATTCGCGCGAATAAAAATCACAGTGCGTGCTACGTCTAAAGCAGGCATTGTCATAGACAATTTAAAATTGGAATCAAATCTTTTTATAATAGGTACTATAAAATGGCATTACAAAAAAAAATATTGATGGAAACTCCTTAGTGATTAACTTCTTGGATTTGTCCTGTATCGTAATAGAAAAAAAATTGTTTTATAGCATTATTTTGTTAGAGAAATAGTGTTATAATAAGATTCTATTTTTAAATTTCGGCATTGTGTTTATAAAGTATGCCAATATAAACTCGTTTTGAATTTTATAATTCGAATATTACGATATGAGAGTAGATAAAACATTAAACTACATGAAAACAAAATTAAAAATTTAAATGACAATATTTACGTATGTGGAGGAACATACGCCTAAACAATTTATCCGATTTTGATGGAAAAGTTGTCAACCAATTTGTTTTTATAGACCGGGTAATAAAGGCTAAAATTAAACCGTAGTCGGGTTGCAGTTTTTAATTAAATTAACATTTTTTAGAGCAGTGGTAATGAAATAATTTACACAGAGTAATGCGCCTGCCTGGGTTCAAACCCTCGACCTATGACACGTAAGTCGGGATCGTCACCTCTGGGGCACCACTATTCACAGGGCTACCACTGCTCCTCCTACTACTACTACTAAAAGTTAATTATTGCAGAAACTGAAATAGAGAATTTGTTATTGGAAAATAGTTCTCAAGCCAAAATAATAACTAATTACAAACTGAGAATTGACAAACTGACCCATATTTGTACAAACACATCCACAAAAAAATCCGAGGCAAAAATAAAACGAAAATGCCTTATACGAACAAAGTTCGACTTTAAAAACACGCAACAAAGCCCTATTCATCAAACTGGAATAGATAAAATGCCGTTGGAAGATACAATAATAGGACCTAATTTAATGTATGATGACTTACCACAGCAAGCTACACTAGAGGGCACCACTCGTTTAGACGCAACGGGCTCGAGTACACAACGAGATATAATTGTAAACAAAACTCGCTCAAATAAGTTATGTCTAATAAGTGAAAATAATGGTAACGCTATATTAGGAATTGCCGAAAACACCTTTCCAAATAATAAAATATGCCACTATTGTATGCCGAGCGCAGGTATTATTAAACTTCTTGAAACATTAGACAAAAAACTAGTCAATTACACTCTTAATGACCATTGTATAATCTTCCTAGGTGAAACAGACTTTTTAGTTTCCAAAAATTATGCAGAATTAGTAAATTATATAAAATTCGGACTCGAAAAGATATTGCATACGAATATTATCCTGTGTTGTCCGACTTTTAAGTTAAGATCGAATACTAGTTTGTTTAATACCAGAATAGAATCTTTTAATCGACTATTACACCAAAGTAATCAGAATTTTAATTTTACATATACTTTTGATACTAACAAACAACTAGAGTATTCATATGAAATGTTTTCAAAGTTAACTGGCAAAGTAAATAATACAGCCATAAAAAATGTCTTCATGAACTTGAAAAACTATCTGGAGCAATTTAAACCTTCAGATCATGAATATACCTGTATATATGATAATTGTAATATGACGCATACTTATGAAGATAGTGTTAAGAGCCGCGTGAAACCAGGTACTATTCCATATTACTTCAGCAAAATGAACACAGACCAACTTTCACCCAAAGTTGAGTCTAATGTTAGCACAGGTTTTAACGACACTGATCTTTTTCGTGAATAAGAAATTAAATACAGTTTGTAAAAGTACTTTGATGCATAAAACCAGCTGTTTAAGGATTTTTCATCAAAATGTATGTGGGATAAGTAATAAAACAACTGAGTTAGAATTATACATTGCAACCACGGGTATTCAGTTAGATTACTTGTGTATTACAGAACACTTCTTAAATCAACAATCTGCTCATGTATTTAACTTTCCAAATTATAATTTAGCGTCATACAACACAAGGACAAACAAAAAAAGGGGAGGGAGTCTTATTTTAGCACATTCAAGTACAGAAAGTGAAAACATTGATTTTGTTAAAAAAATGTATAGATCTGATAGTTTCGAAATATGTGGGGTTAAAGATCTTGAAACAGGGTTATATCTTTTTTGTTGCTACAGAAGTCCATTTGATAAAAACTTTGAAAGTTTTATGTCTAGTTTAGAAAAGTTATTGGAACATTTTATTAACAAGAAGTGCCTAATTTGTGGTGACTATAATATTGACGTACTTGTTGACAGTAAGAAACACACTGAATTTTTAAGCATATTGACATGTTATAATTTTCGATACCTTTTAAATACTCCTACTTTTATACGGAGCAACGCATATTCGTGTTTAGATAACATAATAACAAATCTCGCTGATGATGAAATAGTTGATTTTTCTGTTGATCACAATGGCTTGGCGGATGGTCATGGAGGACTTTTTTGCAATTTAGCTCTTGAAAAAATAAAAAGTAAATCTAAAAACTCGAATCAAATTGTAATAATAAAAAAAAGAATATTTAATAATAAAAATAATATTGCTTTCAAGAAAAGCATAAGTAAAAAAAACTGGGTGAATATGGGAATAAATAGTTTTATAAGTTGTCTTACAAAAACATTCCAAGAGTGTTACCGAAAGAAATCCATTAGAATAAAGCCTTTTAAAAATACCTCACTACAATGGATTACTAAAGGCGTTAAAGTTTCAAGTAGAATGAAAAGAGTCCTATGCTCAGGTACAGTAAATAATGCAAGCCTAAAAAAGTATAAAACCAACTATGTTCGAATTTATAGAAGAGTTATTCAGCAACTCAGGAAAAATGCTATAATAAATAATATAAATACGGCTACAAATATAACTAAACGGACGTGGAAACTTGTTAATGAATGTACTAAAAAATCAAAAAAAAGGCAATGTAAAAACTTAATCCTAAAAGTGAACAACAAAATGATAACTGATCCCCGGCAGGTCGCAAATCACTTCATTGACAGTTTTGTGTACAAATCGTCTCTCGCTAGCAAGGAAAAAGAAAGAGCGATGAGTTTTCTAATAGAGAGTACAAAAAGGGTAGAAAGTGATTTAACTTTTTGTACAACTACACCATCTGAAATTGCAAAGATTATTAGCAAAATGGCCAATAAGAAATCTTGTGGGTTTGATGATCTACCAATATCGATCTTGAAGGAGAATATAGACTCTTTGGCAGTCCCACTTTCAAATTTTTTTAATAAATGCTTCGAAGAGTGTGTCTTTCCAGACCAGTTAAAATTGGCTAAAGTAGTTCCTATATTTAAAAAAGGAATTAAGTCTGATCCGAAAAATTACCGACCTATATCCCTTTTGCCAACCATATCAAAAGTATTTGAGAAAATCATTAAAACGAGACTGATGGTACATTTAAATGCAAATAAAATTATTAATTTAAGACAATTTGGTTATCAGAAAGGCGTCGGTTGCACAGATGCAATAAATACTCTTATAAATGACATAATTAATAAATTTAATGACAAAATGAAAGTGGCAGGGCTATTCATTGACCTTAGCTCTGCTTTTGATACGATTGACTATGAATTATTATTGACTAAACTTGAATTTTATGGCATCAGAGGCAAATCCTTACAACTTTTAAGATCCTATTTACATAATAGACAAATGTTTGTCGAAATAAAAAACATCGATGACAGTAATCAAGAAGTCATATACACCTCTAAAATTACAAACATAAAACGTGGTGTGCCCCAAGGCTCTATTTTAGGACCTATATTATTTATAATTTTTACAAATGACTTGCTTAATTTTATGCATTATGTTCAACCAGAGGTAAAACTGGTTGTATTCGCAGATGATACAAATATAATAGTTGGGGCGAATGATTTAAAAGAATTGACCAAAAATGTTAACAAAAGCCTACAAAACCTCTGCGAGTGGTTTACAGCCAATAACCTTTTGCTAAACACAAGTAAAACGAACATCATTTTATTTAAAACTACAACTCGCCATAATGACACTTTGGATGTAAAAATCAAAGAAGACAAGATCGAATTGGTGGACAAAGTTAAATTTTTAGGTATTACCATAGATATGTATTTTAATTGGAAACAGGAGTTAGCTGCTATTGACGCTTCAATATCATCAGCATGTTATGCTCTCAGGAGCCTTAGAGATATATTGGATATAAAGCAACTCAAGGCTATATATTACGCGCTGGTAGAATCAAGACTAAGATACAGCATAATGCTTTGGGGAAACAGCTACAGTTATAACTGTGAGAAAGCGTTTATTTTACAGAAACGAGCCATACGAACTATAGTCAGGATCTCACAAAGAGACTCATGTAGAGAGCACTTTAAAGAATTGGACTTTTTAACGGTGCCTAGTTTGTATATATTGGTAATCTTGAATTACTTGGCTAGGAATATTCATGAGTATGAATCTCAAGAGGAGCGTAAGATAAGAGAAAGCACAAGAAGGAAAGAATTTAAACACAAGATGGCACCGAAATTTAACATAGCTAGGCACTGTTCCAGATACCAAGCAGTAGAGTTATTTAATAGGTTACCAACTGATTTAAAATTATTAATTTATAGCTCGCACTCTTTTAAAACTAAATTAAAGGCCTTCTTGTTGGAAAAATGTTTTTACTCCGTATCGGAATTTATTAGTGATAAAAGTAGTCACTTAAAATAATAGCAGTTAAACAGATTTAATGATTCTAAATTATATAATTATACTATGCTCATTACTAAGACCTTAGCGAAATGATTTCTGTTTTTTTTTTTTTTTTTTTTTTTTTTTTTTTTTTTTTTTTTTTTTATTTTGACATTCTTGCTAAAAATTGGACATTGAATTTGACATCATACTTGCATTATATTTCACGTTGTAATTGAGATTTTGCCTGATAATAATAAATTAGACTTTTTATCTGACACTGTACCTGCTATGAACCAGATATTGTATGTATTTTGTGTCTTTGTATTATTATTTTGCTGACATTGTATTAATTTGCTTAAGGTAGTTGTTTCTGCATGTGTTACTTCTCTTTTTAATATGTAATGTTCAACACAATGTAAATTGTTAATGAATAAAAAACTGAAACTGAAACATCACGCTAGTACGCTCTTAAGAGGTACGCAGATCTCTCAATTCACCGGTTATATTCAAGTTTCATGAAATCTATTCTGGCGTTATAGTTACCTTACTAACTTGCCTATTACGTAAGTACAACTAAAAAGTGAAAAATAAAAAAACTTTTTTGCAAAAAAATACTACCGACTTCCAAATACAAAACTACAAAGTGAATTTTTTTTTTTTTTTTTAATTCGGTGTCCATAACGCAAAAAAATGGCACCTACGTGAGACACCGACTTCAAAAAATAAAGTTATTTTCACTTTGTAGTTTTGTATTTGGAAGTCGGTAGTATTTTTTTGCAAAAAAGTATTTTTATTTTGTAAAAGGTTTCTTTATTTTAACTTTTTAGTTTTCCTAATACGCAGTTCCAACCACAACGATAGAACCAGATCATAACAAACTGGACACCCAGACCTGTTAAAAGGAAAAGAGGCAGGCCTTTCAAAAGTTGAAGAGGCGACATTGCCAAAACCATTGGGCCAGGACAGCTAGACTTTGCGACAAATGGAAGCATTAGGAGGAAGCTTTTACCGCCTCAGGCGGTCCTTATATTGAGAAGAGAGAAAACGTATGTACTAATACACAACACTAACAAATATTAAGCTATGTTTTGTTATTTTTTTAGGGTTCCGTACCCAAAGGGTAAAAACGGGACCCTATTACTGAGACTCCGCGTTCCGTCTGTCTGTCTGTCTGTCTGTCTGTCTGTCACCAGGCTGTATCTCATCAACCGTGATAGCTAGACAGTTGAAATTTTCGCAGATGATGTATGTCTGTTGCCGCTATAACAAAGAATACTAAAAACAGGATAAAATTAATATTTAAGGGGGGCTCCCATACAAAAAACGTATTTTTTTGCCGTTTTTCGATAATGGTACGGAACCCTCCGTGCGCGTGTCCGACTCGCACTTGGCCGGTTTTTTTTTATAAACATTATAATGTAATTTAAGCCGATTTTTGTCTAATAGTGCTACAATTTTAAACCTTTGTATTTAGTAAGGAATTAATAGAATCTTTTTCATTATTTATAATAATCAAGTTCTTTAGTAAGGTACCTATAATACCAGAATAGAATAGCCGAATATCATAAAACTTTAACATAACCAGTGAAATTAGAGTGTACCAAGGTTACATATCTGCCCTTTACATTATGCCCTTTAGAGCGTACTGCCGTGATTTAATGTTATGTAATGGTATAAACAATAAACAGACATATGATTGCAGCAGTCCCGAGAGATTTGCCGTCATTTATAGAAGAGTTTTATATATCTCCGAAGTTCTTCATCAGATCTTCACCAAATTAAAATAGGACCAATTTGGGATTTTCAAACAAAAATATGATTTTTAATATCGATCCACAATCGATGGAGAAATCGGTGAACATTAAAAAAAAAATACAAAAACAAAGTCAAACGTAGAACCTCCTTTTTGGAAAGTCTGTTATAAACGTGACAAATACTGCTTAAAGCCAAAGTTTGATTGTTTTTCAGGCTAAAGAAGAGTTTGACAATTACTCGATTACATTTTTTACTGACAAAAAGGGGGTTAGTAGTAGTAGGAGGAGTAGTGGTGGCCCTGTGGACAGTGGCGGCCCAGAGCCCGACCACGTCCTACGTGTCGTAAGTCGAGGGTTTGATTCCAGGCAGGCGCTTTACTCTGTGTAAATTATTTCATTACCACCGCTGTAAAAAAAAGTTAATTTAAGTAAAAACTGTAACCCGACTACGGTTTTATTTTTAGCCTATATTACCCAGTCTATAATAATGAATTGGTTGACAACTTATTCATCAAAATCGGATGAATTGTTTAGGCGCTACAGAAGAACATACGTAAATACTGTCATTTGTGTTTTTTTTTTGCCTAAATGTACGCTATGTTAGCCTCTATGTAATATTATAATACTAAAAATATATAAGTGCTGTGCAGACTGTAAGTGACAAATTCACTCTAGATTTTAAGTTTAATTTGATAAAGTATCCCAAAGAATGTATTAGTGAATAAGTCTTTGGAATGCCTTTATTAAATGAATAAATACAAACATACATACATAGACTGCTAAAATCATAACCCTTCGTTTTGGCTTCGCTGTAGTCGAGTAAAAATGGTGACGAAAAGCATCGTGAGAAAACAGGCATGTCTTATAACTAAAATTCGAAGTCATCCAACAACTGGGACCACGGCACTGGGAATATTAAAATGAGGGCTAGTGGGAACTTGGTAGTTAGTGGTTAAAATTACACTTACTTTATTTGCTTAATACCTTAATTCTTTTTTGTACACCAAAAACAATATTTAATACAATGTGATAATAAAGTAAGGAGGGAGCAGTGGTGGCCCAGTGGTATCGGCCGCGACTTACAATTTGTAGGTCGTGGGTTCGAACGCAGTCAGGCGCTTTACTTTGTGTAAATTATACTTTGTGCCTCGTCCTCGAGATTAGTACCTGTAATTAATGATTATTATTTACATGTAGTACCGGCTACGGGAGGCTACTCAAATCACTATGTTTTAGAGACAATATTTTTTTTTTTTTTTTTTTTTCTTGCCCTGGCAGCTCTGTGTCGGCTGTCAACTTGTCATTCGCGGTTTTAGTGCGGCGCTATTCAACACTTAACTAAACTTTTAAATACGAAGAACAGTTTTTAAAAAGTTGGAAAATGCCAAAAAGGAAACATCATTGTCAACCGAGGAATACGAGAGAATCAGGTGAAAAATGAAAAAAACCTGGAAACTATTTAAAACAAAAATCGTCTCAAGAGTCGACGCCATATTTAGACCCACAAGGTACCTAACTCTGTAAAAATATATTTTGATTTAATTGTACATATATCTACAACTATTTTACCAATCCTATGGCTTAAACTTGCATCTCTAACAAATAATGCACTTCGGGCAAGCCATCGGGCCGTCCCACTGCATATTCACGAGATTATCAATCAAAAGAAATGTATTTCTATTGTCTAACGACTGTATTCGAGCTGAAAATCCGACTGTCTCACAACATTCAATAATTCTCAAACAAATTATGCATTTCGGGCAAGCCATCGGGCTGTCTCACCGCATACTTAAGAGATCATCATAATTTAATTATTTTACCCGAGCAGAGTATCCGACAGTCTCACAACATTCAATAATTCTCAAACAAATAATGCATTTCGGGCAAGCCATCGGGCTGTCTCACTGCATACTTACGAGATCATGAAATATAATATAATTCTTTTACCTAACGAATGCACTCGGGCAGATCATTGGACTGTCTAAACAACATTCAATAATTCACTGGTTTCGTTCAATTCTTTGGAATTGCTACACCCACCAGATTTTATAACTCGGTTATCAACCGGCAGTAAAACAATGGTTTGTAATCATTCCAGGCAAAGTCCTGGACGACGATGCCACAAATGAAATGAAAACAATTAAAGTCGAATATGACCAATAAAATACCAAAATAACCACGAACACTAGTGATCTCCCTCACAATTCCAGGCCGGAAACACACAGACGCTCTCAAAATTCATTGGGTTGACCCAACATTGAACACAGAGTATGGTGATGGGGCCGAACTCCACAAGGAAGTGGCCAGCTGTATGGAACATCTTGCAACATGAGGCTTGTTTCCATAGAGACCACAGGCTGGTATTTCCCCTACAGCTCCTTGCGCAGGGAAAATAAACGCTGACATTGAACGTGACAAAACTTGGGGCTCTTATGCTATACAGCAAAATGCCCAAATTATTGATAAACAAGGCCATAGAAGCAAAACAAAGACTACTCAGCACCATCTCCATCCTAGGAGCAACATTATCCAAGGTATTGGATACAAAAGAAAATTATACAGATCTATTAAGTTGAATAATGGATACCACTCGTACCTTATGTGAAGTTCAACATTGTGAGTTGTGACTCAATTACTAGATGCAAATTTAGCTGCGGCTCAATAAAAAAGGACCTTAAGGGCAAGTTCAAAACACAAAGATGGAAAAATATCAGTTCGGGTAAACACTTGCTGAAACTCTTCGAGCTGGAAAAGTGGCTTCTAAATCAGGTGCTGCAACAGCACCCAAAGCCAAGAAAGAACCCAACACATTCTAAGCAAAATACTCGAAAGCTCCACTAGCGCCACAAGGGCGACAGGAGAACAGGGAGCCTGTCTATAGCCTGAGTCAGCCATACAATATCCTTTAGGTGGTCATTACATCTCACCTCGACGCCGCTAAATTCAGTAAGGTACCCTGGTTGCTTATAAATTCTTATAAATAGTGGTAATTTATCACTGATGATAAGACCATGTTATCATGGATTGAGGGTTTCATGGGTGTCCACAACACTTTAAGATAGCCCAGCTGCAAAAACACTATAAGATGCAATATCTAAGTGCCAGCCTTGGAAAAGGAAAATTTGTCTCAAGTTTTTCTTAAGACAAAAACCCAATGGCAATAAAGCCTTAATAAGTGCATTGATGTAAGTCGTTTCAAACTTGAAGACTTGTGCACAGAATTAAAAATGTTATCAAATGATAGTTCCATGGCCATACATAAAATACATTAAAGATTCTCTTATAAAATATCACAAAAATTCTAGCAAATATCTAGAATACCCTCTTGGAAAATTGTATAAGTTCGATCTACTGCCATTTGGGTAAAACACTGCATCTTACATTTTCACTAAAGTCATGAAATCTGCCAACAAATTACCTAAGATCCTGTGGCCATTAATTGTTGACTGAAAATATTGAAAACACTAAGAAGTTAATCTCAAGTTAGTAAATAACAAACTTACACCCATTAATAATGGTATATTTTTGGGATATATATTATTGATAAAAGACTTATAACTGTCATGTAACATTACCTACAGATAAGAAAAACTTATCTATTATGAAATCTGACAATTTATATGTTTTGTAGGACTAGGTACTGCTCTCAGCATGCCCTACTATTGAATATGGATGGCTTTATATATACCAAAAAACTAGAATGTGTAAAATCCTAAACCTCCAAGGTGAAGTAAATTATGAAAAATACATAGATATCCCTACAATAATTCCCTGAATGGTGGCCATATGCCATTCATTCGGGGGGGGGGGGGGGACTGCCTGTGGGGATGAGATTGCTAGGGGCCAGTGGTCAGACAAGGAATGTGAATATCAAATGAATTTTAATTGGATTTATTAGCATTATTCTTTGTCTTTTTAAATATTTGGTAAACTTTTCAATAATTGTGAAATACTCTTATGTATAAACAATCCAACAGCAATATAGGCTGCATTAATCGAATGGGTAGAATTCATTACCCTCATCTCTTCAACTTAGCCAGCGGCATTGGTGTGAAAACCATTATATTTCATTTTCGCTCCTTACATTAGGTTGACTGAAAATCAAGTAGTTGATACTGTATTGCAGAAGTCACATCCCGATGTAGAATGGGAACTAAAAGAAAATGCATATCATTAATAATTGAAAGATAAATTTGGAATTCTGAAATTTACCTATCTGTAAGTCACATTAACAAAAAATATGACAAATACATAACAATTGACCCATTTACAGTATACTGGTAACCAATTTTCTTTTCTGCGTTTCCACCATTCTCAATCATATTAAAATATCTACGAAAAATCATAATGGATAAGGCTAAGGGCATTATTGTGGTCACCATGGCCAACTCTGCCCGATTGGGCACTTCTCATAATATAGAGATGATCATACTTAAACCTAATGAAAATAATAAAGTATCTCACACCAAGGGAAAAATCCATACCAACCTTACTCTGGCTGTCGGAGTCTAGTGTGTAGGTAGTGAAGTCTATTATGACGAAGCATACTACCATCATCAATAGAAATTATGATAGCATCTCTATCAGAAAACTTTTCCAAACAATTGACTCATGTTTAATAAACTGGTATAATTAAAAAAAAAAAAAAAAAAAAAATATAATAATAACATCTTGAACAGCAATGGTATTATAATTTCTTAACAGAAGTTTCTAATTCTAATAAAAAATATATCAAATGCATAACTGTCACAAATTGGCATTATCACTGATAATACCTTGAACATTAATGTACTCTGAAAATATTTTAAGGGCATGTTCAGACTACCTTTTACCTGGCCAAAAATACAATGCCACCTGGGAAACATCCCAGAATCTGGAAGTATTAGGAATTTGGTACCCAAATGAGATGTTGTCTCTAGAACAACTGTCAAAAATAATATCAAAGTATAGAAATAGAATGAATGCATATAACCAACAAAATTTCAGATCTCAAAAAATCTCTTATATATGAACTAAATCAATCAATACTTCAGACAAAGAACAGTAATATATCCAGCTGATACCCTTGTAGCCCACATTAATTAACATATAAGAATTATTTTAGGCACCAAGAAACCATACCACATTAATGTCCAAACAGACTATTAGTCGTTGGATTAAGTGTACTTTAAAGACTAGCAGTATTGATGTAGGCAACCATATATTTAGCTCACAGAACATGCCACGCTGCTACTTCTAAAGACAGGTGTGACAATTTATGAGATACTAAAAACAGCAGGCTGGAGTTACAACTCAAGTACATCTGGAAATTTTATAAAATACCTATAGTGTAAAGGATCAAAATGATTTAGCAAGATAAATCTTTAGCTGTGATTAAAGATATCTTATTTAACTAACATGTACTAACTAATAGGTACAACAACCAGCAACTTTAACTTATAAGGAAGGAGTATCAGTATAAAATGTAATGTTAAGGAAACTAACAATAGTAATAAAAAAGTAAAACTGTATTTTGTTAAAACAGATATATGTATAATATTAACTAAATGGTTAATTAAGAACTTTAGTTTTCCAATGACACCTATGATTGTTATTCTATAAACAAACCTTAATATTGATATTAAGTTGGCAACAAATATTCTGTTAAAAAGATAATTAAGAATATATATAAACATTTTGGTTAAGAACCTATGTTACTTAAAAGCAACTGTGATTGTTAGTCTATAAAAAACTTTAATACTTATTGACAATAAATAATAGGCAAATAATATTTTGTTAATAAAGATAATTAAGATAAGAATAATAATTAAGAAAATGACTGAATGGTTGATGCTGAATATGAACCTTTGATATCTAATGACAACTTAGATTATTAATCTATAAACATTATAACAATGAGAATAAGAAAGTAAATAAAAATTTTGCAAAAACAAATAATTAAGAACATATCTGAATGAACTGATTAAGAACCTATGTGTGAAACCTATGGACAACCATGATGGTTGGTCTATAAAAATATAGTTAAGAATTTTAAAGAAAGAAAGCTTTTACTTCACAAATTCATCATAGTGTATGTGATAATTCCAGAACTTAACTCTCAAAGTCTACATGTAAATAATAATCATTAATTACAGGTACTAATCTCGAGGACGAGGCACAAAGTATAATTTATGATTAAACGAACTTACCCTAAGTGAAGTTCTATCATAATTATACGAAGTGCCTCGTCCGAAGAGATTAGTAACACCCTCCCAACCCTAAGGTATAACCCAGAAGCGTTCTGGAAATATCTATAAAACATCATAACTCTAAACTAAATGACAAGTTGACAGCCGACACAGAGCTGCCAGGGCAAGAAAAAAAAAAAAAAAAAAAAATATTGTCTCTAAAACATAGTGATTTGAGTAGCCTCCCGTAGCCGGTACTACATGTAAATAATAATCATTAATTACAGGTACTAATCTCTTCGGACGAGGCACTTCGTATAATTATGATAGAACTTCACTTAGGGTAAGTTCGTTTAATCATAAATTATTTCATCACGACTGCTCTCATAAACGGTGAAGGAAAACATCGTGAGGAAACCGGCATGTCCTAGAACCAAAAAATCTAAGACATGTGAAATCCACCAACCCGCACTGGGCCCGCGTGGTGGATTATGGCCCACCCCCTCTCACAGAGAGGAGGCCTGTGTCCCAGCAGTGGGAACATTAATAGGCTGATGATGTGTGTGTGTGTGTGTGATAATAAAGTACATATACAAAGGCGAGCTTAACTCAATGTTGAGTTTTCTTACAGCAAACACTAGAGATATAGAGAACGATGACAAAAAAGGGGAAGGATCCAGTGTATAATTTTAAAATAACATAATTATAATCATGAAAATTAATAATAAATTATACAAGAGTTAATACATTATAGTACTTGTTTAGTATGAGATAATTATATTTAAAACAAAGATTAACAAATTAGATGTCAAAGTCACAACGACACGTCAAAAAGCGTTGTCTTATAACTAGTCAAATAATCTGCCCCTAACTGTTCCCGGCGCAAAGGTGCCCATAACGCTTGCTGCATTGCCACGTTGGATGGCAATGACTAACCTTTGCACCAAGAACAAGCTGGAGCGGGAGTCACCCGTTTTGTCATTTAGCCTATGCCCTATCTCACTAATGAGCTTCTTGGCCTCAGTGCCCCAACAGCCCATGTTCTCAACGGCAATGGGCACAAAATAGTAACGGCCCTCCAATGGTGCGTACTTCACCCTTTTCCTCCCAGCGGCGTCTTCCGCCGCTGCTGACGGCGAGAGGACGGTGCGACCAAGGTGGCTGGTGGCAACAGTGCTGACGCAAGTTGCGTCCCATATTAAGCACTTGCCGTTTTTCCAAGGTACCAAGGTCAGTCCATCCGGCCTCTTGCCGTCAGTCCTACACAAACCCGGAGGCTCCAGCACGCAGGGGATATCTGCCGACACCAATGCCCTCCGCACAATATCATTAAGCGCATGATGCCGCGGGAACCTCCCCGAGCAACGACGACAACTCAAAGCGTGATGGCCATCGGCCTCCACCATGGAACCGCAGGTGCATCTGTGGGATTCACACACCTTGCAGCCCAGGCGAAGGGCCACCGCCACCCGCAAAGAGTCGTCATCAAGCAACGTGCCCAGGTGAGGCGAAAGAAGCGCGTGCAACCATGCCCCCGATTCCGGCTGCGACACAGCCCTGAGTCTGGCTAAATCAGCCCCCGAGGAACCCATCAACATCCTTTCCTGCCTAGACGTGACGTCGTAATTTTATACAAATATATGTACTAACATTGCGTTCTCTCTTCTATCTTTAATTTTCCTTTTTAATGTTTTTTCATTTTTTTGTCAAAGTCAACTTACATTTGGCGTACTTTTAGATATTATTTATGCACAAAATGACTCTCAAATAAACAAAAATTTAATAACTCGTATCGACTCGAATCCAATAAACTCTGCAGTAACTGAATTTTCAACAAATGAAAGGTCTGATGCGTTTCTACAAACAATAGTAAAAACCTCTCTAGAATGCATTTCCTAGTTTGCCCATGAAACGTTATAAGTTTCGAAGAAAACAAACAATGCATCTCGACGACGTATTTGCATGGGATGCATTATAAATTCTAACAAAACTAATACACTTTCGAGATTCGCTTATTACTTAGAACTGGCTATGTCCACAAAGAGATGCAATACCCCACTTGACTTAGTTTGTCGGATGAAATGTTTGAAGTCCTCTTTCGGATGTTGGTATGTATCAGCAGGATTTGTGGGCAAGGCGGAATTGTAATACAAAAATGTGTTGTGATACAATTTGTATGAAGCCCTACTTTCAGGTTTTATTTTTTCTTCCTGTATGATCGGTGCAAAAAAAACATCAGTTTTCATTGTTGTAACATTTGTTACATATTAAAATCATGTAACAAATGTTATACCTACGTCGGTGAGGCTAATCAATCACTTCTTAATTATTGTTCTTATCATTCGTATCAAAGTGTACCATAGATATATAAAATTTGAAACTGATTTTTATTCTTTCTTTTTGTTCTTGGAAATGTGTTATGATAATCGCTAATCAGGCCGAAAATAGCGATTATCATAAATCATTTCGGAGTTTTACCAATAAGACTTGGTAAATCTTAGGTTACCTTAGTGTTCAGGCTTTTACTGTAACATATACACACATTTCAACAATTTTATTTAAGCCCTATTCGACGACGGGCTGCGACTGGAAAGTTTAAGATGGAATAGAATCACCCACGACCTCGGGCTGTTACAGCTTGTTGCTTATACCTAGCTCCTGTGAGCAGTGTGATACTAGGCCGATGAGGCAGTGAAAGTATAAAGTGAAAATTGCAATTGATAAAGGAAATAAAAAGTTTCGATATAAGATGAATGAATTAAAACTGTTCATTTATGTGGTAAACTTTGCCTAATACATATGTTAAGTAGGTCTATCATACAGGGGTAAATTACTACAATATTGTTCATTACAGAATGGTTCACCTTCTTAAAATTTCCCAATCCTGCGTTGAACTAATCATGAAGAATCAGCTTGTAAAGTGAGCCAAATAATTAGGAATCGATATAGGAAACAATTTTTACAAATAGGATTTCGAACGCACTAGCCAATTCATTTTTAAAAATATAATGAAAAAAGAACCACACAATTATAACATGTACCTAGGTATATTTTTATTACAAATGTTTCTTAAAAATACCGAAAACATCCCTAATCATCATTTATTTAAGAAACGGTATGGTTTATTCAGGGGCACTGTATTCTGTCTAGTTAACAACTCATTTACCATCAACTTCAGAAATAAATATATTAAAATAAGTTAGAAATATACACACACCGGCAAAATTAGCGGAACAAAACAAAAATGTAGCCTTTTTTTTAAATTCCGAGTTTATTTTAAAAACCTATATTTAGACACTTTTCCTTTCTAAAAAATACACCTTTTAAAATAAATACGAGATTACATTTAGTACATGTATGATTTTATGGGAAAACTGCACATTGTTGATCTTTGAACTTTATCAAGAAAAGTAAAAAAAATAATAAAACAGCAATTTTACGATAAAAATAATATTGTACAAGATTGAGTGTTTCCACTAAGTGCTCTTATTAAAGTTTTCATCCGCCTTGACATGTTGAGAATAATGTTATTAATTGTTGCCTGTGGTAGTCTCTATAATTTCTATAATGACGTTTCGCAGTTCACCCACATTGACTAAGTGTAGGGAGATTTTTATCTTTGTTTTAGCAGGTCCTACGCGAGTTCTATCGGATGGATATCTGGTGACTACGCTGACGATTGCAAAACTGCGATATTGACATTATTAAGAGGGGCTGGAGTTAAAAAAGTGTTATTCGGTCGAGCATTAACCTGGATCAATACGAAGTGACCATTGATAAAGGGGCAAATGGCACCACATTTTAATTTAAATAACTTTTCAATTGTAATCTGCAATAAGATTATTTCCATCTATCACGACCAAGTCCGTACGAGCTCCCAAACAAATCCAACCTGAAGCCAATACTGGTCTTCCACCATATGCTACTGTAGATTAAAATATTGACTGATAATATGGTTTTTGCTCATGTTTACACATTCTTTACAGTTCGTCTACTCGATTTAAATTAATTCCATACTCATCACTAAACAATAATTTACTGTACTAGCCCGTGGAACAAAGTCGATGTTACCGAGCAAAAGTTATTATTTTTCTATGGTGGTGTACTTCGAGTTCTGGACCTTCGGCGAGTATTTAAAAGCCAAAACCAGCTTCTTTTAACCTCTATCGTACTTTAAGCTCACTTACTCTGGCACATTGAATTTCCTCTAGATCATTTTTGGCTTGTACGACGACCTTTAAATGCGGGTTTTTGCGAACGCAAAACTGAATGAAACGATATTCCTGTTAGAAGTACATGGTTTTTTGCCTTGCACTGATCTCTTCTCACAAGCATTAATGTCACTTAATCAATAAATGGTTGGAAACTGCAATAAATGGTTGGAACAGGCAAACGATGAATCAGCACATCATTCTGTAGGTTTAATCATTTCTCCTAATTCAAGTGCCCTGCCCCTCTCAGCTTGGGTTCAGATGGGCACAATGAAGTCCTCAAATTCAAAAAGATCTAACATATAAAAATAAAACAAATAACTCAGTATGTTAATGAAAAAAAAATATGAAATTTTAAATCAAATCCATAAAGTGGCAATAAGAGATATTCTCTCAAAATGATGCAAGTTCAAATAAAAGTAAAACAATCGCATGAGAGATGACGTTCAATTGTTTTATCAATAAGTAATAATTTGTTTTAATATAAAACAAAATAAACACTAATAAACACTACCATGCAAAGGTGAAAATAAAACTTTACGATCATTTTTACTTGTTCCGCTAATTTTGCCAGTGTGTGTATATTCTTTTTCCCCAGATCATATTTACGTAGTTATGCTATTCTAACAAGATTCTTGGCTGGTTGACCGAAGACTAGACGCATACATCTTTCTGGAGTACCTATCAATTATTTATAACGTGTGAGACCGTAGAATATTCTAAGTTCTGAGTGTGGTGCCCTCACGTAGGTTCATATGTATGTAAGACTTGCCTTCTTCATACAATAATAGTTAGGTACATTGAACTTTCAGAGTGCCATTCTTTGAATTACATTTTTGGCTCGACTGATGCAATGGCTCAGTGATTGACAAAATAAAGGATTTGGTTCTCGTGTATTTTTTTTATTGCAAGCTTTTATTTAACTTGCAATATATGTATGTATGTAAGTTTGTTCGGCTCAAATCTTGCAACAAAATTTTAAAGTAATTATCCTCCACCGATTAAGATGAAATTTTGCATACACGTTTGCATGGTGGGCTAAGTGACGTAATTCTAAATCCAATATAGCGACGGTCCAAGATGGCGGACTACTTATTTTTTTTGCACTGCTATGATATGGGTATCAAATGAAAGGGTTTGCTGAGAAGAATACAAAAAAAAGCTGGTATATAAAAAAAAGTTTTTTTTAACAATATGATGTAATGAAGTATAAATTGTGTGTTGGTTTGTGGGTGATGTTATTCGTAATTTACATTTTAACAGAGACTTAAAAAACAAGAGGAGAAACGATTATGACATATTATATTGACATTTATTTAATTCTATAATACGATTTTAATGGGCTTATCTGTTTAGTGACTGCATGATTATGATCAGTAACAATTTTTAATAAAATGTGTCACTCTATTTTATATTTGCACGCCGAAATTAAAGGCAGAATAAGAGAACAATTTTGTACTTTTTATCAACTTTCTGTACCTTATTTATGCAAATAAATGTATTTTGTTTTTTTTTTGATTTTATTAAAAACAATCACTTTTAAAACATTAGCTTGCTCATTATTAAAAACACAACATAATTAAGATTAAGATGATTTTTAGGGTTCCATACCCAAAAGGTAAAAACGCGACCCTATTTCTAAGGCTCCACGGTCCGTCAGTCTGTCTGTCTGTCCGTCTGTCCGTCTGTTACCAGGCCGTATCTCATGAACCGTGATAGCTAGACGGTTGAAATTTTTACAGGTGATGTATTTCTCTTGCCGCTATAACAATAAACAGTAAAAACAATAAAATAAATATTTAATGGGGCTCCCATACAACAAACGTGATTTTGATTTTTTTTTGCGATAATGGTACGGAAGCCTACGTGCGCGAGTCCGACTCGCACTTGGGCAGTTTTTATTACAAACTTAAGATACTAAAGGGGTTATGGCCGTTTTATTAACCGACTTTCCAAAAAGGAGGAGGTTCTATGTTCAATAGTTTGTATTTTTTTATATTATTTTTACCGATTACTCCGTTGACATGGACCGATTTTGAAATTCTTTATTTGTTTGAAAGGTCTACTCTCGAGGTGATCATATTGTCACCAAGTCAGGATCTGATTAGGGGATCCCATAGAAATTGAGGGAACCCCTTAATTTTTATAAACATACACATATCAGTTTTGGCATTTTCATCAACATGACAAGTATTTGCATTCAGAAAGTATCATTTGGTGAAGTGGAACTGATAAAGTAATACCACAGATAGCCACTGGAACTTTACAATAATAAGTGTCTTTTGGGTATAAGATATCTCGAATAGTTAAATGACCGTGATGAAGCCAATTTAAATCAATAGTTCTTCTGAAAATGGTACCATCGAACTGATCTGGTGATGAAACCGGAAGGAAGGCACCGGAACTTCGTAATAAAACAATGTATCCCAGTAATGCTTAGGCTTGTTGGAATTGTTATAAGAAGCCCTTTGGCTATTAATGATTGTCATAGTAATATAAAGTAAAAAAACAACGGCCAAAACAAAACACTACAAAGCGAAAAATACTTTCTTTTCGGAAGTTGGTGTCATATGAGGTATTATCTCCTCTGTTAAAGCTGACAATTGAATATTTAATTTTGGAAGTTTGATCATATTTGAAATGCTAAGAATATTTGAAGGTATTTTTGTTTCGTTTTGCATTAAGAATCCCACTGAGCTTAATCCAGGGCATTAATTTAACCCAGTGGGTTTCTTAATATTATGAAACCGTGTGTCTGCTTATCGTAATTCGTAATCAAATCAGTACTTCCAGAGACTACCTCTTATTACAAACATCATCATCAGCCTTTTGATGTTCTCACTGCTGGGACACATGCCTCCTCTCTGTGAGAGGGAAATGGGTGAGTCTGTATAACAAACATATGATGATGATGATGATGGTGAGATAGTGGTCAAATGCAAGCCTATCAATAATAAAAAATAGTAAAAAAATTGTACTAATTAAATATTTTATCCCACTTAATAATTTTAGTTTAGATATTCTCGTGAAGTCCTAAAAGTTTTCCTTATTTTAGTTTATTTTGTGCGATTAATATCACTTATTTTATGTGGTCACTAAACGCATTTTCTCTAAAGATCCAGGGAAAGGCCACAGGCCAAGTTTGCTTATGCATTTCTTAGGAAAGATTTGAATTTTACACGCTGACCAGCTCAGATGAACACAACTTTTTTTGTCTGCTTTAAATACTAAAATAATAATGTTTGTGATAATGTTATTAAGCTATATAATATATATTCATGGCAAAAAACAATCGATTTATTGAGAGACAACAAACAAAACAATAAAGTTAATACTTTCTACACAATATTGCCAAACCTGCATAATATAATTATGGAAACATATATGTGAAGGACAAATTTCGCATTTTAAAATCGTTCAAATTCAAGTAACAAAATTATCTCGTCGACAAAAACAATCAAAATGTCGGCAATTGGAACTGTTTTGGACAGATTGTGAATGAAAGAGTTCCATTAAAAGATATATTTTTTGTTATGAGAAGCTCTTTGGCTATAAAAATAATGTCCTAGTAATTTAAGGTACTAAAACAAAAAATAAAAAAATAACTTTCAACATAAATAATAAACCGACTTCCAAAAGAAAACACTACAAAGTGAAAAATAACCTAATTTTTGGCAGTTGGTGTAACAAAACGACAAAACAATAAGAGGTTCCAAAGACACCGACATCTGAAACGAAAGTTGTTTCTGCTCTTTTTCGTGTTATGCTTTGGAAGTCGGTTATTTTTTTTTTACAAAAATCTTTACTTTTCATTTACTTTACTTTTACTTATTTCTAAAATCGGATGTAAATTATTTGGCAACCGCAATCCAATCACCGAGGGGTAAAACTGCTTCAAGAACTTTTTGTGTTTGTAAAATTATATTTTTTAAACATTTGTCTGGTCTTTGCACTTTGTTATCGTTTTAAGTACATATTTACTAAAAACATACAATATTTAATTCCACAAAACCAAACAAGATAACAGAAGGTACCTATTATACTCGCTTTTGGGAGTTTCCATGTTTTTATCTAAATATAAGCAATATTTTGGCACTAGGTTAATGTAATCACAAACCCCCATTTCACAAAAAACAAAATTTGGCAAAATGGAATTTATGCAGAATATAACAGACATGCTAGAGTTTCCTAAATGCCCATACACATGCATTTTAGAGGACCTAATGAACGCCATTGACACTGCAGTTATCTTGCCCACACACCACTGGACCAAAAAAAAAAAAAAGAGTTTTCATCGACTCGAAGAAAACAAAATGGCCATTAATGTAGACATAAGAAAAAAACTTTTTCACAAAAACATTAACCGACTACAAAAGCAAAACACTACTAAGTGCAAAATAATTGTCGGCAGTCTTTGGTACCACTTCTTTTTATATTTTTTCGACACCAATTTCCGAAACGAAAGTAATTTTTGCACTTTTTGGTGTTTTGCTTTTGAAATCGGTTTTTTTTTTGTGAAAATATTTTTATTTCTCTTTTTAGTTTATGTACACCATCACTAAAATGAGCAATTTCTATGCTACGATTGACAAAATACACATAATAACTCAATTTACACATTCGTGCTGTTTATCGCTAAAGACTTCGGTTATATACTCCATATCTTGAAAACTGCTGGACTGATTTTAATGAAATTTGCACGATTCCTTAAGTTGAGAGATACCATATCATATTCACCATTATCATTATCATCATTTCGCTGAAAGACGTCCACTACTGAACAAAGACCTTCCCCAGACGTCGACACATTGAACCGTGCGTCTCGTATCCAGCCCCTTCCCGCAACCTTAACCAGGTCACCAGTCCACCTAGTGGAAGGCCTTCCAACGCATCGTCTTCCGGTTCGCGGTCGCTATTCCAGAACTTTTCGGCCCCATCGGCCGTCCATTCCGCGAGCAATGTGCCCTGCCCAGTGCCCACTGCCATTTAAGTTTTGCAATTCTTCGGGCTATGTCGGTAACTTTGGTTCTCCTACGGATATCCTCATTTCTGATGTGATCACGGAAGGAAACTCCGAGTATAGCCCTTTCCATTGCTCTTTGAATGCTCAGGAGATTGGCCGTGATTCCGTCATCACCCGGCGCCTTGTTGTTTTTAAGCTGTTTCAGAGCCATCCTAATCTCGTACAGGCTGACGTCCGGGATATCTTCTGTATAGTGTTGGGTCAATCTTGCTTTTCAGTCGTTTGCAAGACTCGCAACAGGCTTGCTGATTGATGTGTACAACTGCCCATAGAATGTCTCGATCTCCCTCAGAAGCTCCGGTTTTGTCGCGGACTTACAGATGATATAAGCCGCGAATGTAAATACAACAATAACCAGACATAGCAACATTACAACAATAATTTTATGCAACGGCAACACCGATGGGACATCGCTGGGCGTACCTGTCAAATCAGTATTGGCGCGGTAAGAAACAATATTTGTCTTGTTGTGTTTAGCTTAAGTTTAGTAAAAGGCCGTGTTTATCAAGGAGAGTTCGTATCGGGGTTGGAGCCGTCGGCATCCCTGGATTGAAAGCTGAGTGTTTTATGATTTAAGATTATTATTATTTGTATACACTTATCTATGCTATTCACTGAAACGAACTGTCTTTCTTGAGAATACAGAAATACTGATGAATAGTGTTTACATATAAACCAATGATGTTGGCAAACTTTGTATGTTGTAGTTGTATATTATAATGAAGCTTCTTGAGATCTCAATTAGTGCTATCAAGTAGATTGGGGCGGCGATGTACTCCGCCGGCCTCATGAGTAGGAGGTAGCGATAACACTCCGCTGGCCTCATGAGTCTGAGGCGGCGATAATACTCCGCCAGCCTAATGAGTGCCCTTGGAAGTGAGCTTCCAAGGGCTAAAACCATACCAGCTGTTTGAATAAGGTAAGACTGACCCTTAAAACCCATGTAGTAAAAGACTGAGGCGGCGATAATACTCCGTCTGCCTCAGTAGATGAGGCGGCGATAAAACTCCGCTGGCCTCATGAGTGTTCTATGGAAGTGAGCTTCCTAGGACGGAAACCATACCGGTTTCCAGTTGTTGAGCAATGTAATACAAGACTGAGGCGGCGATAATACTCCGCCTGCCTCAGTAGATGAGGCGGCGATAAAACTCCGCTGGCCTCATGAGTGTTCTATGGAAGTGAGCTTCCTAGGACGGAAACCATACCGGTTTCCAGCTGTTGAGCAATATAATACAAGATCTAATATTTGACATTTAGTTTCAGTAAATACCAATAATATAAGATGTCCATAATATCCAAGTCTCAGTATCATCGATGGTATCTATAATAAAAATAAAGTGTCAGTATCATCGATGGTATCTATCTACAGATGGTGGAAGTGGCCCTCTATGTTCAAGTTCTGTTGCTCTGCGTTCCTTGCTCCGTCTCCATGCAGAATTAACAAGCGAAGCAGATAAAGTAAACCCAGGTACAAGTTGGAAATAATATTTTTTTCTTATTCGCTACGTCTGCCCAAGGTTACTCCCTCAGAAGAGATCAACCTAATACTCAGGTATCATATGATTCCTTCGAATAATAGAATCCCTAGATATTAAGGCAGACGTCGCGACATGGCGCCGATGGGAATAAACCGTAAACTATAGTAGTTTCTCAAGTTATTATACCTTGGGACTGGGACAACAACTTCTTTTCTTGACATTCAAAAGTGCCGTATCGGTCTAAAGGAAATGAGTGATTTGAGTTTGAGTACTACCATCATTCTTGTAGTACATTGATTAAGATTGAATATACTCTTCACAATGTCTGACTTAATTTGTTACATAAACTCATACACTTCTGGAGTAATTCTATGATTAAGGTGGAATTCTCTTATTATTGTTTGCCGTAATAAAACAATAATTACTAAGTCGATAACACTATACATTTTAATAAACGGTACATTTTTCGGTCACAATTTTCGGTTACAGGACTTGTACGAACATGGAAGAATTATTGTTGCACCGCTTGCAATTATTAGCAAATCAAATCGAACGTCAGTCTAGCTTATCCTCCCGCCTCTCTATACATAACGATGAGACAAGATATGACGCAGAAATTATAAAACTTAAACTTGAATCTTCATTAAAGAGATTTAACGAAGACCTCACTAACTACTTTCGTATGATAAATAATCCTTCCGCTGACGACATAGGAAAAATGAGCGAAGTTCAACTTGAAGCTGAACAGAACCTCGCTGAACTGAATGTAAAAATTAAAATGTTTTCTTCACGCGAAGACACGGTTAAACAGGGTGCCAACCAAGTCTGCAGTACTTCTGGCCGCCTGCCAAAACTAAGTTTACCTGAGTTCGATGGGGACGTATTGAACTGGCATCAATTTTGGGACCAATTCAGTTCTAACATCGACGCCAGAAACATCACTGAGGTTGATAAGTTACTGTATTTAAAAGCATCTGTAAAAGAGGAAGCCAAGCAGGTTATTGACGGTTTCGACACTACTAACGCCAACTACCAGATTGCGTTGAGAACATTGAAAGAAAGATATGGGAAGACTTGCCATTTAGTTGACGCTCATTACTCTGCGTTGTCTAAAGTAAAAACTGCCGATAAAACAACAAACGAGTGCAGGAAAGTACTAAACAATGTAGAACGGCATTTAAGAGTCCTAGAGTCCCTTGGTGAAGATATAAACCATAATCATTTGAGGCATTTAATTTTCGAGAAATTTCCCGAAGACCTAATTTACGAAATTAAATTAAAATCGTCTGATAACTCGATTCAAGAGCTGAGGAAACTCTTAGAAATAGTCATTACCGCGCGTGAAGATGCGAGCCGAATAACGCAGGAACGGACCCCTAATTCAATTGAAAATTTCACCGTGGAAACGCTACATGTTACACAGTTAAACAAAAATCATCCCATTGAGACGAAGGAAAATATGAAGCGAAGGGAAATAGGAGAACCCCGAAGGAAGAAGAGGAAGTTGACATGTATGTTCTGCAATGGTAACCATTTCAACGACCAATGCGAGAAATACAAAACCACTACAGATAGAAAGACTGTGATAAAAGACAGGTGTTATCAATGCCTTCGTCCTGGCCATGGCATCCGAAGTTGCACATCACAGAGGTCATGCGTTCATTGTAAAGAAAGTGGAAAACACAATAGAGCATTATGTCCCAAACGATTTCCTTCTCAAGTAAAGTCATCTACACAATAAAAATATATACACCATAAACAATAAAAGAGACACTGCGTTGCAAACGGCGGTTGCTATGGCCTCAAAGGAAAGAGATACCTCCCATCAGGTTAAGTGTCGAATCTTGTTGGATTCTGGGTCACAAAGATCCTACGTCACTCAAAAAATTGCATGTGAATTAGATCTCCCAATTGAAGAAGAAGAAAACTTATCTGTTTTTACCTTCGGAACAGAAGCTCCCCGAGAGCTCAAAAGTGCATTAGTTAGACTAAATTTAAAAACCCGAGACATGTCTAAACGATTAATTTATGCAAATGTAATACCAATTATATGTAAAGGAATACCAGTCGCACCACGTGAGTTAATTAACTGGAAACAAAAGAAATTACTAGCTGACGATGGTTCATCTGACCAAGTTGATATTCTTATAGGTAACGATTACTACTACACTTTTATGAAAACTGAGAAGATTCAAATCAGAGAAAACCTGTATCTAGTTGATTCCAAGTTCGGTTGGATATTATCCGGAATAATGAACCAGGAAAGTAAAGAAGCTTTAACGGTAACTACATATTTCCAAACAGAGCTAGATGTGAAGTTAACTAAGCCGGACCTACCAATGGATCAAGTAAACATATCCTCTCTGTGGGACCTTGAATCCATCGGGATAACTGATTCACCGAAGATAACAAAGGAAGAAGAAGCTATTCGAAGCTTCAATGAGACCACCAATCTTATCGAAGGAAGGTATTACGTGCACTGGCCTTGGAAAGAATTTCCACCTTATCTGACCACTAACTTCGGAATGGCATTAAGCCGCCTCAAGGGTCTCATCAAACGAATGAATTCCGAATCAATACACTCATATGATGAAACTCTACAAGACCAGCGACAGAAAAGAATAATTGAAGAAGTTTCCGAATTTAGTGAAACTACTAATAAGGATAGACCTATACACTACTTACCACATCACGGTGTTCAACAGCCAGGAAAGCCGACTAGAATCGTATACGATGCCTCGGCTAAAGTTAATGGATACAAGAGCTTAAACGAATGCTTGTATTGCGGGCCGATGTTGCTCGAAGACCTAACCAAACTGATAATCAGATTTAGATCTCATCAAATAGGATTATCAGCCGATGTAGAAAAAGCATTCCTTCAAAAAGGATTACACGAGGAAGACAGGGACGTTACACGATTCCTATGGCTTAAGGATGCTTCTAAACCGGTCACAGAGGATAATCTGTTATGTTTGAGATTCTCTCGGGTTCCATTTGGAGTGATATCGAGTCCATTTTTGTTTAACGCCACCATTAGACACCATCTCATGAAATCATAAGATCCCGTAATTAAGAACGCGGCTAATGACATATACGTGGACAACCTAGTAACTGGTCCACAGACAGTGCAAGAAGCCTTGATTCTTGGTAAACGCTGTAAAGATACATTTCACGCTATATCAATGAATCTAAGAGAACGGAGCTCGAACTCTGAAGAATTCATGCAGGAGATTTCTGACACATACTCAAATCAGACCATAAAATTATTAGGTTTATAATGGCATTTAAAAGAGTATACTTTACGACTACGTTTTTATAATAATAAACCTAACGCAAGTACTAAGAGAGACATTCTAAGAGTAATAGCTTCCGTCTATGATCCTTGCGGCTTCGCCACACCTACATTGTTACCAGGAAAGCTATTGTTACAAGAATTATGGAAAGAAAAGATAAAATGGGATACACCAATACCTGAAAGTTTCGTATCAAAATGGATAGAAATCAAGAACGACCTTAGTGAGATCTCTGAAATCGCATTACCAAGACGTTATACCAGATTACCTAGAGAGGACTGTGACTTGAATTGCTTTACAGACTCGTCAACACAAGCATACGCTGCAGTAATTTATATAGTATCCAAAGGCGAAGTATCGTTTGTAATCGGAAAGTCTCGCCTAGTTCCAATAAAAGACCAGGAAGACCTAAAAATACCTAGATTGGAATTGCTAGGAGTGCTAATTGGAAGCCGTTTAATGAGATATGTAATCGATTCTCTAAAACTAGAAATAAGATAACAAATATTGTGGACCGACAGTCAAATAGTTATCGACTGGGTTAATTCAGACAAATTATTGCCACCGTTCGTTGGACGAAGAATTGAAGAAATCAAAAGAAACAAAGAAATGGCTATCAGATATGTTCCATCCGAACTTAATCCTGCAGACGTGGCTACAAGATCAGTGAGTACAAAAGAAGACAGAGATAGATGGCTAGTAGAGCCTCAATTTCTGACGCGAGGATCTGAAACTTGACCTACAAGCGAGGTAAAGTCCATAAACCTGTTGTCTCGGGAGGGCTCCCGAGGGAACCTCGAGTCGAAAGACACGTTAATGTAGAATGTCAAAATACACCAGAAAAGAATATTAACATGCCCAGAGAACGAGAAAGAAACTTGCAAGCCCAAACGAGCGGATTGTTAAACAAGCTGGAAACGATAAAAAAAGTTACAAGCCAAATATTTCCCATAAGAATACAATGATGAGGAGACTAACTTAAGTCGCAATTTAAGATTATTTAAAGACGTAGACGGCATCCTACGTTGTAAAGGTCGTTTGATGAATGCAAATTGGACCTTTGAAAAACGCTATCCTATTCTCACACCAAAGGAGAGTGAATTTACCAATAACATTATAACAAAAACACACAATGAAAATTATCATGTGGGTGTAAATCACACCTTGAGCATCATACGTCGATCCTACTGGATCCCTCAAGGAAAAAGTCAGGTTCAGAAACTTTTGAGACAATGTCCGAATTGCGTGAAACATGGTGGGGGACCCTTTAAGCTTCCACCTACACCAGCGCTACCACCAGAAAGAGTGAACTATAGTACACCGTTTACTTTCGTTGGAGTGGACTACATGGGACCACTTTTGGTGAAAGGAGAAAACGGAGCAACCAAAAGATGGATTTGCCTTTACACCTGTCTAGCAGTAAGAGCTATACACCTAGAAGTCTCTCAGAGATCTAACGGCAGAAGAAGGCCTACTATCATTGAGGAGAATGATAGCTGCCAGAGGCATTCCAACACTCATAACATCAGACAATGCCACGCATTTCAAACTTATGTCTGAAATACTGTCAAAACAATACTGTATCGATAAAGAAATACAGTGGAAATTCATTTCCCAACTTGCACCGTGGTTCGGGGGTTTTTACGAGAGGCTAATCGGTGTAGTTAAAAATTGTCTGAAAAGAACATTGAGAAAACACATGCTGACACACAGTCAGTTAACTACAGTTTCAAAGGAAATTGAAGCATCTGTAAATATGAGACCACTCACTAGCGTAGACACAGAGCTAGAACACGTTCTAAAACCAGCAGATTTTCTTACAATGGGAAAATGTATAACAGTAGAGAGCTCACCTGAAAACTTTGTCAACGAAGGTACCGTAACCAAAACCGATCTTATTAAAGGTTGGAAGAAAGGTTTAGTCATTTTACAAGAATTCAAAGAAATGTTTCTAAACAGATACTTACCAAGTCTTCGTGAGAGATACCAGCATTCACACAAAGAACCAAGAGTAACTGCGAGAATCGCACCTGTAGTAGGCCAGATCGTCCAGTTGCGAGGTGATTCTAAAAACAGAGAAACCTGGAAAGTAGGAACTATAGTCTCACTTCAAAAGGGAATAGATGGACTATGTAGAGTAGCCAAAGTAAAAATAGGTAACAAAGAATTCATAAGATCTTTAGCACATCTATATCCTCTTGAAATAGAGGACAGTCAAGGCGAATCTGATCAAGTATATAACGAACCTATAAGTGGAAGTGAAGGATTAGACACACAAGACATTCAATCTATAGACGTAGCTATGGAACCTATATACATAGGAAAACCCAGTGAAACGTTAAATGATCAAAGAGACGAAACCAACTGCGTTAGAGATATATCAGTACATAGTGAGGAATCACTAGAGGTCAACGGGAGGATAGATGACGATGAGAGTGATGACGATAAGATTGATAAAGATAAGAATAATGAGTATAAGAAAATTGAGAAAGAAGTACCAAAGGAAAGAAGAGGTGCGGCCACGAGAACTCTGCAAAGGATCAGAGAGTGGACGCGAAATCTAATGACATTACTTTAATTCCCCGGCCGGGAGTGTCGCGGACTTACAGATGATATAAGCCGCGAATGTAAATACAACAATAACCAGACATAGCAACATTACAACAATAATTTTATGCAACGGCAACACCGATGGGACATCGCTGGGCGTACCTGTCAAATCAGTATTGGCGCGGTAAGAAACAATATTTGTCTTGTTGTGTTTAGCTTAAGTTTAGTAAAAGGCCGTGTTTATCAAGGAGAGTTCGTATCGGGGTTGGAGCCGTCGGCATCCCTGGATTGAAAGCTGAGTGTTTTATGATTTAAGATTATTATTATTTGTATACACTTATCTATGCTATTCACTGAAACGAACTGTCTTTCTTGAGAATACAGAAATACTGATGAATAGTGTTTACATATAAACCAATGATGTTGGCAAACTTTGTATGTTGTAGTTGTATATTATAATGAAGCTTCTTGAGATCTCAATTAGTGCTATCAAGTAGATTGGGGCGGCGATGTACTCCGCCGGCCTCATGAGTAGGAGGTAGCGATAACACTCCGCTGGCCTCATGAGTCTGAGGCGGCGATAATACTCCGCCAGCCTAATGAGTGCCCTTGGAAGTGAGCTTCCAAGGGCTAAAACCATACCAGCTGTTTGAATAAGGTAAGACTGACCCTTAAAACCCATGTAGTAAAAGACTGAGGCGGCGATAATACTCCGTCTGCCTCAGTAGATGAGGCGGCGATAAAACTCCGCTGGCCTCATGAGTGTTCTATGGAAGTGAGCTTCCTAGGACGGAAACCATACCGGTTTCCAGTTGTTGAGCAATGTAATACAAGACTGAGGCGGCGATAATACTCCGCCTGCCTCAGTAGATGAGGCGGCGATAAAACTCCGCTGGCCTCATGAGTGTTCTATGGAAGTGAGCTTCCTAGGACGGAAACCATACCGGTTTCCAGCTGTTGAGCAATATAATACAAGATCTAATATTTGACATTTAGTTTCAGTAAATACCAATAATATAAGATGTCCATAATATCCAAGTCTCAGTATCATCGATGGTATCTATAATAAAAATAAAGTGTCAGTATCATCGATGGTATCTATCTACAGATGGTGGAAGTGGCCCTCTATGTTCAAGTTCTGTTGCTCTGCGTTCCTTGCTCCGTCTCCATGCAGAATTAACAAGCGAAGCAGATAAAGTAAACCCAGGTACAAGTTGGAAATAATATTTTTTTCTTATTCGCTACGTCTGCCCAAGGTTACTCCCTCAGAAGAGATCAACCTAATACTCAGGTATCATATGATTCCTTCGAATAATAGAATCCCTAGATATTAAGGCAGACGTCGCGACAGGTTTGGCGAATACGATCTTGCCATTGTCGGGTCTTCAGTTTCGTGAGCTGGTTTTGCCCAATAGCCAGATCGCTTGAAAATATCTTGGAGCCTTTATTTCGCTCAATGGCGTCTTTAATACGCTCGGTATGAAAGCGACGGAGGTCTCTTTTCAAGGATTTAGAGATCTGTCTATTAAGCTGCCGGTATTTGCACGCCTCATCTGAAGACTACAGGATCACCTCACGCCTCTCCTTCAAAAGCTTGAGAGTAGGATCAGAGAGCTTTTTGTTTCTATCTGTAAGTCGTGTCTTGAAAACTTAGACCCGACCGTATGGACAGCTTCCACGAACCCATCGCTGTATTCGTCCACGGGTCTCCCTAGAAACTCGAAACGATTCTAGAGTTCAAGCTGAAAGCTCTCGGGGTTTTGGACCTGGATCTATGCTGGACGGATCGTAGACTTACCAGTCGAGACCTTTCAAGCTAAATATTAATGTTCAATGTGCCTCTTACCATGCGGTGATCGCTCCCGGTTTTCACCACATTGATCACAGAAACTTCATACTCAATCATACATACTGATCACAGAAACTTCATACTCAATCATACATACTATACTCAATCTAACATTAAAAGATCATTATCACGTTCTGATAAGTAGTTTCGGAGAAATGTGTGGAGAAAAATACATACATACAACATACTGACATACATACATGCACTTGTGAAATTTGGCATACGTGTTTAGAAGCCCATACACACTACACAATAAAATAAAATAATATTGTGCAATTCCAACAATATTACATACACACGTGTCGAATTGATAACTTCCTTTTTTTAATTCGGTAGTAAAAAGAACATAAAAACAAGCACAAGCCAGTGATGATAATTTATCATCATGGGTCGAGACCTTAAAAATACGGATAACCGACCCAGTGCAGTGTAAGTATTTGTTTATTTATAAATGGGCTCGCGTTTGACTCAAAATCAAAATCATTTTTTTTATTTCACATAGGCCTACATGGGCACTTATAAAACGTCGACAAAAGGTGCACGGTTCGGGTTGGTCGTTTCCTATGGAGAAGAACCGGCAAGAAACTCCATGGTTACTCTTTTAAAAATGGTTTGGTTTTACAATATTTCCCTGTTACAGCATTAGTACTTAGATATGGAGGGACAACGTAGGCCCGACTTATGACAATAAGTCGTAAGAAACTAAAAAAAAAAAAAAAGATTATATATTACATAAAAAAGATAACAAATGTTAACTAAAATCTAGAAGGCCTACAATGTTCACACATTCACAAAACAATCGGTAAAAGAATCTATAAAAAGGGGAAAAAAAAAAAAAACAAGCCTAAATTTAACATTCGGCCCCAGCGACCATACGTTCTGCGAGCAATGTGCCCTGCCCTTAAGTTTGGCAATTGTTCGGGCTGTGTCGGTAACTTTGGTTGTCTTGCGCGTGTTTTCATTTCTGTTTCGATCACGCAAGAAAATGCAGAGCATAGCCATTGCCCTATGGATGACTTTTAGCTTTCTGATGAGGCCCATTGTGAGCGACCACGTCTCTGTCCCGTAAGTAATCACTGGCAACACACTGGTCACAGACAGACACTGTGGTAGGTTTCGTCTTGAGACACTGTGGTAAGTTGGACAAGAAGATACCGCGAATTGGATTCGACGGTTTACCTCTTTCTCGAAGTTTAATTAATATACTGAAGAAATAATCGGCACTCATCGCATAGCTATAATATTATTATTAATTAGACACAATGTGTGTCATACGTGTCCCACGTGTCATGAGCTCTTAAGGCATAGTGTTCACTTGGTTTTGAAATACAAAATGTGTGTTATCAGTTTGATGTTTAACCTAATTTACTTAATTTTAATTTAATTTATTTTATATAAAGGTTATTTTTAAGTTTTATCTGAAGAACTTGATTGATTTGCCTGTTTACCGTTAATAACGCTGTTAATTACATAAAAGTTCGTTTGAAGTTTAATTGTTTCTATTATTATTTAATATTCGTGGCGTATTACAATATTGTGCCTACGGTAGCTAGCACTCATTGCCTCATGGCAGAAACCGTTCATTCCTGTAGAAGTGTTGAATAGCTTCATCATCATCATCATTTTCGCCGAAAGACTTCCTTCCACTACTGGACATAGGACACAAGCGTCGCCACACTGTTCTGTCTTCTGCAGCCTTGACCAGGTCGTAGCTCCACCTAGAAGACCTTCCAATGCTGCGTCTTCCGGTGCACGGAATAGCTTGTGTGATATTTGCAACCCGGAGTCTGGATTTGTGTCCGGTTGATGGAAATAGGCTCGGTTCCTGATACATCGGACTCAAGCATTACTGAAGAAATGAGGGTGTACCTCTGTTTAACCCTTCGAGGAATACTGGGGTGATGTCACCTTTAATGTTATTTTCTATGAGTGCAGTGACGTTGAAAGTTATGAAAATGATGTCTGTAGTAGTGTGGTTGCGTCTCGGTATTCTGTGGTTACCTTTGACGTGGGACGAACGTATCCTACTCAAGCATAACAGTATGCCGCTGTTTAAATGAGTGTGTCGACATTGCCATCACCATCAGAAGTGCTGGGCAACTAATCTTCAAACACTGAAACTTTCCTTTTGCTTTTTTTGGAGCCCTATTGCTGTCACTCACGTGTCCGTCTGTCCATCTGTCCGCCTGTCCGTCTGTCTATCTGTATGTCATCCGTCACACAATTTTGTTCGGTGGACTTCCCTTTGACCTTTGAACTTGAAATTTATTAATTATTATTATTACGTATATTTCACTAACAAATACCAATATATTTTTTAATAATTTTTTTTTTTTTGGTACTGAACCCTAAGACTACATTTTCTCCTACGCCGTCGACGTCTGACGGCCGTCAGCGATGAGCCGAGCGACTCGACCAATGACGAAATCGCGGCGACCGTCAGCGCCGACGGACGGTGTAGGAGGAAATCATAAAACAAAATATATGGCATAAATCACGCAACATGTCGATAGCGATTAGGATTTCCATGCATTTGTAAGTTTTCAATCGTTATGGCAACGCTTTCGATGATGTAATGTCAGTTATCTAGAGCCTTGGAGACTCTAGTGATGTTCTATTTCAGATCAGAAGGTATGTGTAGGCAACGAAAAATCAAAAGCTAAAGTCAAAATCATTTAATTGCTTTAAATGTGGCAGCATAAAACATCGCAGGTTCATAATTTGGTAATGTATCTACTAACACCGTTTTCCATAACTATGGCTAGAAAATATTATTAAACAAGATAATAATTTTAGTCCTTAATCAATTTACTATAGACTAGCGGACGACACGCGGTTTCACCCGCGCAGTTTCCATTCCCGTGGTAATAAAGAGATAACAAGTAGCCTAAGTCACCCGGGGATTTTTGAAATCGGTCCAATAGTTTTTAAGTATATTCCTTACATGCAAAAATACAAAAATACAAATCTTTCCTCTTTATAATATTATTATAGTATAGGCGCAATCTTAAAGCAATCTTCTTGAAAGCAATCTTATTATTTAATACATTATTACATGCTATGTATAATAAGTAAATGTAGTTTCACTTGAGATAAAGAGTTAACACAGAGTTATGTTAGCCTAAAATAGCAAATATACAAAAAAAACACTGAAAATAACACAAAATAAAATAAATAGTTACAAGAGGTAACAAAATTATCTGTAACGCATATTGACATGTGAGTATAAGTACAATAAAAACTAAATTAAGAATTGTTACAAAAAAATACTTTACATCTTTTATAATAATTAATTCACTTGTACCTACCAATTATCAATATTTTCAAACATATCATCGAAGTTATCTGGGAGAAAATTATTAAAATCATTAAAAATATCTTCTGGCTTACTGTCACTATCGTCTAATAAATTATCTGAGATATAATTTTCAAAAATATTAAAAAAGTCATCTGACCTACTAACTTTATCGTCTAAGTAGTTACCTGAGTGATAATTATGTAAAATATTAATAGAATCATCTGGCTTACTAACTTTATCATCTAACAAATTATCTGAGAGATGATTATCAAAAATATTAACAGAAGCATCTGGCTTACTAATACCATCACCTAACAACTTTAATACCCTTTCGTAAACTAGGGTGGGTGCATCAATTGCCCACAAAAAGTCTCCATGATTAAATTCCTTCAATGGTACTATATAGTGTTCTATAGGATTCACAAGTTTGTTTTGCAAGCTTCTCACATCAATAACACTGGATAACCAATCGTTCTCACCACTGAACAACGCGATGGGCAAAGTGATTTTGTGTAATGGATATTCAGGAGGTGTAAAGGTCCCATAATTCTTAAGGTTACCATCACGCTCGTAATCAAACATCTGAAACTTGCCACCCTGCTGCACCTCTTGAGCATAGTGAACTAATGTCTTGGTGGAGGCACCCGAGAAACCTTGGCCCAGGATTAATGGTAACAATGTCTTATTGAATTGTTGCGCATCGTGCCCAAAGAAAACCGACATCATGTTTTCAAACTCCCCTTCCTCATCAAGACTCATCAGTTCACGAGAATGTTCTGCTAACCACCTGAGGGTTGATTTTGGAAGACGCAACTCATTACCACCGCCAAGTAGTTTCAACACACATTCTATTTCACTGCTGTACATAGCAAACTTTTTTATCGGGCTCTTAATATGCGTCATGTAGGCTACTGGAGCTAAAGCGAATCCTGCTCTCAACACCTCGTTGTATTGAGTCTTCGTGGACAGCAATGCGAACAGTACCGTGGTGCCCATAGAATGGCCGATATAATTAATTTTCACGTCCGATCCTTTAACTGCCATTATGTAGTCGATAACCGCCGGAAGATCATATTGGCTAATTTCATGGAATGAAAAGTTCCAAAATTCACGCGAGTCTACATTTCTTGAAACATGAGCTCGAGAGTAAGCATTTCCTCGCACGTTGGCCAACCACACGTCGTAACCGGCATCGGATAAGATATAACCCAGACTTTTCGTCGGTCCTGCGAACAACCAATGCACAGAGCTCCCGAAGAGGCCGTGATGTAATAATACTGTCTTCCTAGAACGTTCATTATTATTGGATTTTTTTGAGTAGGGTATCCTATGGATTGTCAATATGTATCCGTCGTCTGTCACAATCCTGTGGGACTCCACTGGGTAGCCGTGGAAAGCAATCAGCTGCGGCGAGGTCATACTGCTCATGCGGATAATGGAGTCTTCATCCCATTGGTTGTAGTTCATCTCTTCTTCTGGTAGTATGTTACCAGGAATATCATTTTCCTGTGAATCAGCTTTGTTCTTTACTGAAGTCTGGATTTTATTTAAGCCGTTGAATAATATTTCGGGGATTGCTGAGCCTTCTTCCGCTAACTCGATGGTGAAGTTGTGTGTATGGGGGAAAATTGAAAACGAGGTCTGTATCTTGCTCTCACTATGATGTAATTGTAAAACAAATATGAACGTTAACACAACTAGTAGTGGAAACTTCATTTTGATAGATAGTTACAAAGCGGGCGCGTCGCGAATAACGATGATCGACTGTATTCAATAATAGAGCACCGCAGTAATTATACCCAACATGAGGTCAAGGGGGAAAATAATACATAATAAAGCTTATTTGCGTGATAGGTTATACCCACGTTTACGCGACGCATTCCTATCTGAATTGTACCTATACCTACTAACTTTTATCTTTCGTTCTTAAATTTTGAGAAATTATCGGTTACAAACGCTATACCTAAGGGTCTTTAAGTCAAGAATGAATAGGTAACTTGAGGCAAGCGTGCTTCACCGTCGACCACATCATCGCTTACCATCACGTGAGATAGAGATCGCGAGCCTACAAATAATAAAGAAAACATGCGTGTTTAATCTTCTTGAGATTCAGGTTATTTTCTAATGGATGGATTGTATTAAAAATTATATGTATGAAACGAGATTCATAATAGAAGGAAGAAGAAAACGAGTTGTGTTGAAGCCAAGTAACAAGGACAAGGCACAGGAGTCATGTATTAGCCGAATATTTTGTCAAACAATACAATAAATACACTACTAATACACTTAATTGTTAGGATACACTTCCATACATCTTCCGTACATGTGTTACGTTGCTATAGTGTTATGTTTTGTTATTCTTCTTGACTTGACAAAAACATATTTGAAAATAATCATTTTTGGTTTTATTTCCTTAATATGGTAGCAGAGCAATATAAATATTTATGATTGTTTATTCGTTGCAATAGTGGACAAAGATTTGAATAATTATGCAAACGGCAGGCGTAAAAATCGATTTCGGTCGACTCGACGGTCCCAATAACTGGCACACATGGAGGTACAAGGTAAAGCTTTTACTTAAAAGTACTCCAGGCACGCTAGAAGCAATAGAAGGCAAGTTAATTAAGCCAAAAGATCCAGGAGAAACGGCAAAACCTGAAGATATACAAAAGTATAATCATGAAATGCAAATTTTTCAAAAATGTGACAGTCAAGCGCTTCTTATTCTTACTACAAATATGACTGAAGAGACCTTACAAAAAGTAATGCGATGTGAAACGTCATGTGATATGTGGAAAGAGCTTCATAGGCTTTATGATGGGGCAAAGGAAGACAGGAGCTACGATCTCTGTATGAAGTTTTCCCGCTACCAGAAAAGCGATGAACATGATATGGCCACACATATTTCGACTCTCAAAACTGTATGGTACGACTTAAATAATGAGATTGAAGGAAACGATCTGCCTGAAATATTGTTAATATGTAAAATCTTAGATATACTTCCGGAACAATACTTCAGTTTTAAGTCAAGCTGGTTATTGATGAACAAAAGTGAGCGAAATTTAGAAAACTTGACAACACAGGTATGTGCTTACGAAAGATCTCTTAAACAAAAGAATACAGAAGAAGGCGGCAGTAACAATGAACTTCTCATGTTAAGAGGAGAGAAACGGTATGAGAAGCAAGGCCAAAGCAAAAAGAAATGGAAGAAATGCAATTATTGTGGAGAAGGCTTTCATAAAGTCACATCATGCAAGAAGTGGATTGCGGACGGCAGACCCCCGAAACCTCCAAAGCAGTCTTCAAATATTGGGATGTTGACAGGTCTAGCTTTAACATGCGAAAGTAAGAACACGGAAAAAGACTCGTTTTATGTGGATAATGGTGCTAGGAGCCATGTTACCAATAGAAGAGATATATTCCACGTCTTCGAAAAATTTGGTGAATCCCATAAGGTTATGACAACTAACGGAGAGACAATTGAAGCCATAGGCAAAGGTTCTGTTCAACTGGAAGCTGAAATTAATGGCCACAAAGAGTTACTAGTCTTAACAAACGTATGGTACGTTCCAAGCATTGAAAGAAATCTATTTTCTGTGTTAGCCGCGCAAGATACGCTAAAGAATAGCATATTTCAGTCAACTGCTCAGACATGTAATGTGAAGAATGATGGCAAAGTCATTTTAGTCGGGCATCGTGACAAGTATGGTGGTCTGTACAAACTCAACGTTAAAGTATTGATGCCTAAGCTTGAGATAAACCAACTAACGACATCACAGAATCTTCAGCTCTACCATGAACGCCTAGGACACAAGAACAAGAGACATGTAGCAAAGCTGATACAAAGAGAGCTTGGAGTAAAGCTAGACTCAAGTTCTGCTGATATCTGTGAAGGCTGCGTCTTCGGCAAGAGCCATAGGCAGAAATTTGGACCTAGAGCAACTAAGCCTGGAGAGCTAATCAGCACAGACGTATGCGGACCATTCCCTTACTCGATCTCAAAGTCCAGATACTATGTTTTGTTCAAAGACACCTATTCTAAATATCGATGGATCTACTTTCTGAGACAAAAGTCTGAAGTTCATGCACTTTTGAAGGACTTTCTAGCTGAAGCAAAAACTACTGGACACGTCGTACAGGAGTTATTGAGCGATAATGGAGGCGAGTTCGATAATGAACAAGTACGCAATACTTTGAGACAATACGACACTAAACAAAGGTTTACAATGCCATATACAGCGCAACAAAACAGTTCTTCCGAAAGAGAAAATCGTACGATTGTGGAGATGACAAGAGCACTTATGCACGCTCATGCTAAGATTCCAGAAGGTTTATGGGCTGAGATATCCAAATATTCTGTTTACATACTGAACAGAACGGGACCTACTCCTGTAGAAGGAAGGTCTCTGCATGAGCTCTGGTACGGCAGAAAGCCTAGGATCAATCACCTGAAAGTCATTGGATGCGATTGCTATGTGCATGTCCCAAAACAGAAGAAAATAAGTAAGATAGCGAGGAAAGCTGAAAAAGGAATATTTAAAGGGTATGACGGTGATGAAGGATATCGAGTTTTTAATGTTAAGGACTTAAAACTCATCAGATCTCGAGATATTGTGTTTAATGAAATGCCTGTACTTGAGAAAACCAAGAATGACACAACTTCGCAATCACCTGAACCTGAAACGAATACGTACGAGCTTCCATTGCCTCTTACAGACTCTGAAACTATTCGCGAGGAGAGTCACTCCAGCCCACTTTCAGAAGCAAGTGACAGCATCGAAGAGGATTATGAGTCGCTAGAAGAAGAAGAGACAGCTCATATAGAGCCTGCAACACGAGAACTGCGTGATCGAAGCCAGATTAGACCTCCACAACGGTTTAGCTTTGATCAGTATGTTAATGAGGCTATATCTTTTCCTGAACCGACTTCATATCGAGAGGTCATGCCAAGCTCTGAAAAAGATAAGTGGATCGAAGCGATTAATAATGAAATTAAATCTCTACGAGATAATCAGACTTGGGAACTGACGAACCTACCTAAGAATAGAAAAGCACTACGATGAAAATGGGTATTCAAGATTAAAAAAAACCCCGATGGTACAGTAGATAAGTACAAAGCACGATTAGTTGCTGTTGGATATACACAAAAGAAGGGACTATGACGAGACTTTTAGCCCAGTAGCCAAGATGAGCACAATCCGAATTATGTTGAGTATTGCTGCAAATGAGGGTTTAGTACTCAGACAGTTTGACGTCTCTACAGCATTTCTATATGGTACTGTGAAAGAAGAAATCTTTATGCGACAGCCGGAAGGATACGATGACGAGACAGGTCGTGTATGCAAATTGAAAAGAAGCTTATACGGATTGAAACAGGCACCTAAGTGTTGGAATGGGTGTATCCACGATTTTCTTATGGAATCAGGTTTCATCCGGAGTGAAGCAGATCCCTGCGTCTACGTCAGAGAAAGGGGTCAAAAGAAAATGCTGCTTGCACTCTATGTAGATGACGGATTATTGGCCGCGTCAGACCAACAAGAGGCTGATGACTTCATTGAAAATGAATTAAAAGGGCGTTTTAAAATCACAACGAAAGTACCGTCCTATTTTCTTGGCCTGGAGATAGAACAACACAAAAATTGTACTGTTAAAGTCCACCAACCTGCGTACACTAAGAAATTGCTTGAAAAGTACGGAATGAGCAATTGTAAAGAAGTAGGGACACCCATATTAAAATCTGTAAAAGGAACGGAGGAACAAGAAAGTCCTGACGAATTGCAAGACTTTCCTTATCGGCAAGCTGTTGGATCCTTGTCGTATCTAATGGTTGGTACTAGACCAGACATTGCGTATGCAGTTGGGGTAATGTCTCAAAACCTGGATAAACCGACCAAAAGTAATGTACAGCAGGTGAAGAGGATATTTAGGTACCTTAAAGGAACTATCAATACAGGACTCGAGTACAAGAAGTGTGAAAAGCGTCTCGTCTGCTACAGCGACGCCGACCACGGTGGCGACGATGCGAGTGGATGCTCCACGAGCGGGATCGTATGTTTGTATGCTGGCTCGGCAATATCCTGGCGCAGTTCAAAGCAATCCATGGTTTCGTTATCATCCACTGAAGCGGAGGTAGTAGCGGCCAGTGAGGCATGTCGTGAGATTGTTTGGTTAAGGAGATTGTTCCAAGACCTAAAATCAAACCTTGATGTACCTATCTTGCGGATCGACAATGAGTCTGCAATTAAATTGGCTTACAACCCTCCTTATGAGCAACACCGAAAACTAAGCACATAAAGCTAAAACACTTGTATGTGAGACAATGTGTTTTGGAAAAGGACGTAACTATTGTGCAAGTACCGACAGCAGAACAACTTGCAGACATCCTTACCAAGCCAGTTTACAAACCAAGATTGGTGAAACTCGGTGAAGAGTTTGATTGAAAAAAGAAAGGGAATGTTAGGATACACTTCCATACATCTTCCATACATGTGTTAGGTTGCTATAGTTTTATGTTTTGTTATTCTTCTTGACTTGATAAAAACATATTTGAAAAGAATCATTTTTGGTTTTATTTCCTTAATATTATTTACTAAACAAGCTATATAGAATACGAATATCATAATTTAATTTGATTATAAAATCGTTTGAATTAATATTAATCATTCTAACAAAATACAAACAATTAACTATCTATACGTAAAGTCCCTTATAAACGCGGGCAAATGCTAAAGTTTATTATAATAGGTTTCTACGACCAGATAATAACATTAGTAACATACGATCGAAGACGATGTATTAACTATTGTAGTGATACAGTCGACACTAATATTCTAATAGTCAGGCTGCTAGGGTTAGACTATTTGTAGGCAATGAACGGTACCTACATTTATCTTGGGATAAAAAGTAGCCTATGGCCCTTGTGTAGATTTTTATCAGTACAAGTAATTTTTCATCATCATCATCCTCCAGCCTTTATTCTCGTCAATTTTCGTACAGCGCAGCATGTTAAGATTAATCGTTTTTGTCTGCATAAGCTCTCGTCAAAACTAGTTGACAGAAATTACTGTAACAAGGCCTGGCATGTATCTACATACTTATCTAGTCGTGGGGGTCTTTATACTCTAGCAACTTTCATGAGGTAGTCAGCCTATCTGGCTTGTGTCCAACATTATGTACGCCTTGAAAAAGCAAGCTTTTATCTAAATCGATATTACAACTTTAACAATAATTTTCTTTTTACTTATGATGAATATTTGCCTCTTTACTCGGTTATTTGTTTCATTGGGATGCAAAATGCTCATTTGATTTTCTCAAAGGTTAGGAAATGACTTGACTCGTTCTTTGTTCCCGCTCTCTGACAATAAAATAAAAGTGTTGAGTCGGAAGGGGATTTAATTAACAGACATTCTGAACGGAACCATTCTTATCAGATTTAGTGGTCGTTTGTCTAAACTGTAGGTAGCCTAAAATCCAGCATGTGTTCCTGCGAAGAGAATTATTGCCAGTCTTAAAAACATTGGGCAGATAAAATGTTAGTTCTTAATGGTGGTAAACAATGTAAAGTTTAAGATAGTGGAGAATATCGAATTTAAAATAAGAGAAGGTTAATTGGTCGGTTGATAGGTAGTTAAAAGACTATTATTGAGGAAAATTGTTCCAAATATAAAACATTAGGTATCTAGTAACTTTAATGTCACGCGTGTATGCTTACAAAAATATTAACATACAGTTGATTGCGTCGGGTCAACTGATAAATTGAGTAGTGTGTCTGCAATAGAATTACCGAAATGTATAAACGTTGTCAACTATGATTGGTCGTGGTTGATGTGCCACTAAAATTTTTCGAAAACTGGTTAGTAGGTAATTTAGTTTGCTAAATCCAAACTCACTAAAGTAAAGGCGTACTACATATTCTGAAAAGCCATCGAGTAGCGTAGCAAAATCATTTCATTCAGCCATATATACCAGCTTGAAACGGAGTCGTTTGTTCCGGGAGAACATCAACATAAATCCAATTGACTACTCAGTATATTTGCAACGCTTAAACCAGCTGGCATTAAGCGCTTAATAATATGGTGACTCAGTTCCATCAAGATACATGAAATCGTAGTAGCAGCAAAATTGGAAAGAATATGCTTCGACGGTTTGTTCATGTATGTGGACGAAAGGTGACTTATAAAAGTAAATGTGAATGAAAACGCTCTAAACTCCATTTGCGACAACATTAGAAATTTAAATAAGCTCATTTTACAGCCCGTTCAACCGATTTTGACTTCTATTGCGTTTGTGATACGACAAATGGCAGATGTAGTAAGCAGTAGGTTTTGGTAACAGGTTTATGCTTTTTATGTCATCCTTAATTTTAGGGGATAGAACTCAAAATCGGTTGAACGGACTGTAAAAAGAGTTGTAAACATGGCTTATGTTATTTAAAATGGAATAAAGTAGTTAGTAGGATATTATAAATAGATTTTATTGTTAAAATTCTACAGGAAATTCGACTGCGTAGTACTCAACACACGCAGGTTTTGAGTACAACGCAGTCGAATGTAAGTAATTATAGTGCTTTTTTTTGGAAGTCTGTAGTATTTTTTGTGAAAAAAAATTTTTATCTTTCAGATTTTAGTTGTATCTAATAGGCAACTTGCCTTGAGTAAGGTACCTATAATGCCAGAATACATTACCCGAATACCATGAATCTTGAACATAACTGGTGTAATGAAAGTGTATCAAGGTAAACTGTACACATCTGCGTACCCCATTAGAGCGTAATGGCGTGATTTTATGTTATGAAATGAGATAAACAATAAACAAACATGCATTTGCAGCAATTCCGAGAGATTTGCCGTTATTTATTGAAGAATTCTGTTGTATACGAGTATCTACGAAGATCTTTATAAGATCTTCACCAAATTAAATGGAACCAATATCGGAACATACTTTTTCAAACAAAAATAAAATTAAAATCGGTCCACAATTGACTCTATATCGGTGAACATAAACATAAAAAAAAACATATATAATGTCGCACATAGGACCTCCTCCTTTTTGGTTAGTCGGTTAAAAATGGAATAGCTTTGTGCGAATTTGGTCTCTGGGAGTTTTTTGGTCCTTATGAATTACTAAAGTATAAAATGTATGACAAAATAGAATCAAAACATCATCTATCATATATAACTATGCACTTAGACCTCTTTAAAATAATTTACGACCGTGATCTACAATAATTGTCCATTTATTATCTTTTTCAATACAAATGTTTTTAAAGTAAAATACGAAATATAACCCTGCTCACTGCGGTCGCTCTTATATTGCTATTATCATATTAAAATTGGTATTATTGTTCCACAAATTTTGAAACTAATAATTTCAGTCGAAATACACACCGTTGCCACACATCGACTTTGTTATTCTCCGGCAATGGTTCGACGTAGTTTTCACCTTTTACTAATCAGTTTATACCACCCAGAGTTAATCACAATCAGATCCAGAGCTTCTAGAAAAGTGGCATTCGATGTCAGCGAAGACGATAGTCGAAATGTCAAAAAGTAAGGGATTGATCACGTGTTTTTTCGATATCGCTTGTCAATCCCATACAATTTTACCTTTTTCACAATCGTTATCGCCACGCTTTTAATGATAGATTGTCACTTGTCTAGGGCCTCAGGTCAATTTCAATAAAGTCTAGGTTAATTTGATACCTACAAATATATTATAGATCAGTACATATCATCTGTTACTCTTCCATGAAATCGTATGACACCGCAATCTCAGCTCAAAGCTCATTCAAAATGATCGTTGTGTGCGGAAACCGAACAAGCTAATGCAACTGCAAGTCCCACAACAATACGCCATACAACCGGCAAGTAAATGCCACTCGTACGTGCACCCCATGCATACGGCTTATGAACAATGCGACTGACACAATGTAGCCTATCATAATAGCAACTTTTCTTACTGATGCGTCTACGTGATTTAGTTACACAAGACAGTAATCCTTAGACCTGAAATGGTCTTCTATTCTTGGAATAGTTGGTAGTATTTTGTGTAGGATATTTTTCATCAAAAATCATCATCATCATATCAGCAGCAAGACGTCCACTGCTGGACATAGGACTCCCCCAGCGTCGCCACATTGACCGGTCCCGTGCGTCCCGCATCCAGCGGATCCCTGCAACCTTCACCAGGTCATCGGTCCACCTGGTGGGAGGCCTTCCAACGCAACGTCTTCCGGTTCGCGGTCGCCACTCCAGAACCTTTCTGCCCCATCGGCCATCCGTTCTGAGAGCAATGTGCCCTGCCCACTGCCACTTAAGTTTGGCAATTCTTCGGGCTATGTCGGTAACCCTGGTTCTCTTGCGGATCTCTACATTTCTGATTCGATCACGTAAGGAGACTCCGAGCATAGCCCTCTCCATTGCCCTTTGGGTGACTGTAAGCTTTCTGATGAGACCCATTGTGAGCGACCACGTCTCAGAGCCATAGGTCATAACTGGCAACACACACTGGTCATAGACTTTCGTCTTGCTACACTGTGGTAAGTTGGACGTGAAGATACCGCGCAACTTCCCGAACGCTGCCCAGCCGAGTCGGATTCGACGGTTGACCTCTTTCTCGAAGTTGGCCCTACCCAACTGGATCGTTTGTCCCAGGTAGACATAGTCATCCACAACTTCGAGTGTAGAGTCTCCGACCCTAATAGGAGTGGGTGTGACATGGGCATTCAACATCACCTTGGTTTTGTCCATGTTCATCCTAAGACCCACTCTTTCGGAGGCTCTACTGAGGTCATCGAGCATTGTATTGAGGTCCTCCATAGTCTCAGCCATGACCACTATATCGTCGGCAAACCGAAAGTGAGTGATGTACTCGCCATTGACGTTGATGCCTAGCCCTCTCCAGTCCAGAACCTTGAAGACATCCTCCAGTGCAGCGGTGAACAGTTTCGGAGATATGACATCTCCCTGCCTCACACCTCGCTGCAGAAAGACAGGTTCCGAGGTCTGATCCTGAAGTCGAACTGACATGGTGGCGTTTTTATACAAACACTTCAACACCTCGATGTACCGGTAGTCAATTTGGCACCGTTGGAGAGACTGCAGCACAGCCCAAGTCTCGATCGAATCAAAGGCTTTCTCGTAGTCCACAAACGCTAAGCAGAGAGGCAGGTAGTACTCTTCGGTCTTCTGTATAACCTGCCGCAGCGTATGTATGTGGTCTACGGTGCTAAAGCCTTTTCGGAATCCGGCTTGTTCAGGAGGCTGGAAATCGTCAAACCTGCGCGCGAGACGATTCGTGATGACTCTTGAAAACAGCTTGTAGACATGGCTAAGAAGTGAGATGGGCCTATAATTCTTTAGTAGGGCATTGTCGCCCTTCTAAAAGAAGAGTACCACCACACGCCTGCACCATGCCTGTGGCGCTTTGCCCTCGAGTATGACGGAATCAAACAGCTTCTGAAGGGCCTTAAGGACCGGTTTTCCACCCGCCTTCAGGAGTTTGGCTGTAATTCCATCTTCACCCGGCGCCTTGTTGTTTTTAAGCTGTTTAAGAGCCATCCTAATCTCATACAGGCTGACGTCCGGAATGTCTTCGGTATAGTGCCTGGTCAATCTAGCTCTAGGGTCTTTTGCTAGATTCGCGACGGGTTTACTGGTTGACGTGTACAACTGCCCATAGAATCTCTCGATCTCTCTCAATAGCTCCGGTTTGGTGGATACGATTCTGCCATCGTCGGTCTTCAGAATCGTGAGCTAGCTCTGCCCAATAGTCAGATCTCTTGCAAAGACCTTGGAACCCTTATTCCGCTCAATCGCGTCTTTAATACGCTCGGTATTAAAGCGGTGGAGATCGCTTTTCAAGGACTTTGAGATCCATCTATTTAGTTGCCGGTACTTCAATGCATCGTCTGAAGACTGCAGGATCATCTCACGCCTCTCCTTCATGAGCTTGAGAGTAGGATCAGAGAGCGTTTTGTTTATATCTGTACGGCTTGTTTATATCTAAAACACATGATAACAAAGTAAATTTTATGTACAAAGTTTTTGGGCTATCGATTACTATCCTTACATGGGGACTAATAGTTTGCGGGTCTATAATACAAGGCCTCGGTTTATGCAATGAAATGATCGATTCGTCACAAATCAGACGTAAGTCTAGTGATGCGATTAATTGTTCATAATTCATTCAAACAATATAAGCCAACGCGTATTTGACAATTTGACACATTCATTTGCAATGATATTTGTGCCAGAAACTGGACCTGATTTATTCCGAAAACATCCATATACATAATATTTTTTTTGGTCTTAGAATTCATCCAATGACTTCTCAGTCTCTGGGTGAATCGGGAGGGCATGTCAGACTTTTACTGACTAAAACTGTCTCGTGTATATTGCTTGTGCCAGGGCCGTGGTAACTCTATTTAAAAAAATGCCGTGATCCAGACAGGCATCGGCCCTAGCGGGCCCCGTCAATTTTGCTGACATCTCTTTGAGGTGCGCGTGGAACACTACGCACCGTCGACTCAAGACTGGTCCTTATCAGATGGCAAGCTACCCATTATTTGCCGTTCGCAAGCCCGCGCCTACGGTGGCTGGGAATCGGCTTGTGACTCCCGACGCCCGGGGCGGCTCCTGCGGTGGCTAGGGGCGTGAAGGTGACTCCGTTGCGTCTCCCTCACGAGTTCCGCATCCTTATTTGCTAGTATTACTGCTTCGTAGAAGGAAGCTTCCCATGCCCTCTCACTGCGTACCATGGCCTGGACCAGGGCCGATCGGGAGAAGTTGCCACCTCCGATCGTCTCCACGAGGACACGGCGGTGCTCCACCCAAGCGAGGCAGACCTCCACCGTATGATCCACCGTGTCCTCCCACATTATCCTGAACAGGAACCTCCCAAAACAGCCGTGTCCGGTGAGGACCTGCGTCAGGCGGAAGGTGAGGACGCCACCGTGACGATCTACCACATCTACTTTCCCTATATTAACACGTCAACACATTATACAATGATGAGAAGCATATGAGAGCAGTGGTGGCCCAGTGGTATCGGCTGCGACTTACAAGTTGTAGGTTTAGGGTTCGAACCCAGGCAGGCGCTTTACTTTGTGTAAATTATTTTCATCACCACTGCTCTCAAAAACGGTGAAGGAAAACATCGTGAGGAATCCGGCATGTCCTAGAACCAAAAATTCGAAGATATGTGACATCCACCAACCCGCACTGGGCCCGCGTGGTGGATTATGGCCCTTCCCCTCTCACAGAGAGGAGGCCTGTGTCCCAGCAGTGGGAACATTAATAGGCTGATGATGAAGATGATGATGTGACATTATACAATAAATTCATCAATTTTATCATCATCATCATCATATCAGCCGAAGGATCCCTGCAACCTTCACCAGGTCATCGATCCACCTGGTGGGAGGCCTTCCAACGCAATTAATTCATCAATTTGATTGATATAAATTTTTAGTATACCTACTTACGCCCCAAAATGAGAAAAGGACCATTCCTCATCATTTCCGCCGAAATTTCTTGGCCTTGATTGCAATATATACTTTTTATATCGCGCCATCGCCAAAACAAATGATAGGAACTTTTCTATATAGTTCGAACAGTAGAAATAGAACCAAACTTAGTTGTAACACAGCTTTCAGCTAATCAGTGAGATTAAAAGAATGAATCCATACAGGGAGAGATAAAATGTGTACCTTTAATGATGACGGCACTGTAACGGGACGAGGGCGATAACCTGGTGCCGAAAATCTCTACATTCTGTTTTTTTAACCAACATAAAAAAAGGAGAACATTCTTCTTTAATGCCGTTATATCTTTTTTTTCGTTATGAAATTCTGAATCAACTTCAACAAATTTATTGAGTGAAAAATTTATTAATTTATTTATCAACATTCACAAATATCTAATTTCATCAAAAACCCTGATTCCTGCAGATTTCTACAGAGGGATCGCATACTATAATTTCAATATTGTGGCCATCACTCCAAAACTCTAATTCATGTTTCAACAACAGCTTAATCGTCTTCTTAAAATCAGGAACAGCGCAACTCTAATAGGCAAATTGGAAAATCAAACCCAGCAATTACAGCAGCTCGATGGCAGAATTCAAAGCGCGGTAATCAGGTTGGCACTACATCAGTATAATCTCGTATAGAACGTTTGGTACTGCGATGTTGTGGCGTCCTATATCTGTGGACAAAGTATACCTATGGGCTAATGACCTTAGCGTGTGTGTGTGTGATGGAACATATCGGGGTTTAATGGATTTGTGTGATCTCGGAACAAAAGATATGAATGTCGAAGTCAAGGTCAAATATATTTATTTCAACGAGGCCACTAAGCGGCATTTTTGAATTAAAATTTACAAGTAATAATATATAAAAATAATTGTTTTACTATATTTAGGAAAACATTTTTTTTATCGTTTTAGATAAGAATATACATTAATAAAAACATATGTATGTGAGGACGATGCACCTAAAATAGCGCTACATACTATACTAAGTACAGGTATTAAAACAAATATTACACATGTACTGTGCAGTTAAATTAGGTACTAGAAAAAAATTAACATCCGAAGCAGTTAAGTTATGACCAATCCCAACTGACGGCGCCCGTTCACGAACAAGAGGCATGAATCGGCACCAGCCAGATCAACCATCATGAAGGGAACCGAATGATCCGACACACGTGCCACCATTAGAGAGACATTTAAGAGAGCATGACACTCTCAACTGCCAGGGCACGCACAAATCAACGAACGACACATAGGTACACTAATGAGTAAATGGTAGTTGGGTACACAGTACTCACACACGTGCTGTGTAGTTATATAATACTAAAATAAATTGAGTTTATACAATAGAGTTATATTCATACAGTCTTCAGCAAGTCCAACAACACCTCAAAACAACAATGTTCTGCTTATCACTTGTTTTTGCGCCCTAGTGGTTGTGGAGCAGGACTAGCATAGAGCCAAGCATTTTTATCAGTGTTGTAATCCCCCAACTTATAATATGTCTGCCAGCAATTGTGACTGTTCCTAAATGACCCCAGGCTGATAAAATTTCGTTTATCCTAAAATGCCCTAGACTTAATGTTAAAAAGGTCGGCTACTTCTGAAGAAGTAGTTTCTGTGCCCCTACCAGCCGCACAAATTTCTTAGCTTCGTCTTCCTGACTTGGACGCCTCTCCACCGTGTATACGAATTCCAAATTATATTTTTGTTTTGTTTTGGAATTCACAAATATAAGATTATAACTTGGATGTGGTTTAGAAGAATAAAATATAACTAAAGGGATATAAACTAAATTCTTTCAATTAACTTAAAGTTGTGTGAGAAACCCTGTACACTAATGTATAGAGTATTTAAATCAAAGACCGAATAGTGGTCGCGGATAATGAATTTACATTCAAGATTTATTACAAAAAGGAGTAACTAATATGGCAAAGAGTTTTAACTCGCGAAGTAACTGGAGTTGATTAGATCAACTCCCCTACAGACATCCCAATAGCGCCCGTCTCGCCATCATTTCCTAGGTGAATTAGCTGGTAAGAAGAAAAATGAAACAAATTTCGCAGCACACATTCCTGTCTGTTAGCCATAAGGACTATATTAGTTAAACAATAGTGATGTTTGAAGTTAATTAGACAAAGGGATTGCAAAGTGCATTATTTACCTAACGGAAGGGAAATGGTAGGCACGCTACGCTTGCTTTGATAAATACATTTACTTGAATTACGTTAATGAGTTTATTGACAATAGTCTAGATTTCCCACTCAAGTAACGTGAGACCACCTGTACAGCAGGCAGGTCGTACTTGTAATGCTGGTCCTAGAACACAAATCCTTTGAGAAGGCTTCGCAACGGTCCTTGAAATACATGTTTCCCTAAACTCAAACAAGTCTTACACAATCCTAAGACAAGGACGGTTTGTGCCTAAGTGTCTTTGCCATTGAGCGAGACATGCTTCCAGAATTACTGGACGCGCACTAATAAATAGCTCACCCTCGACCTAAACACCCTTTACTAATGCAATACAAAACTAGCAAGCTTACCGTAGACTCAGTCTGATGCAGGTTCACCACAGTTGCTCTGCTATATGTCGAAATGGATTAAGTCGTCACTTCACACTTTTTTAAACTTCCCAATTTCGAGGATGCACCAATGTAATTGACTTTCGTGCGACGTCAACAACGGAGTTTTCCATTAGGCAACCATCGTGTCTCATATTTTTTTTTTCAGATATTGGCCCGAAAGCCTGGTGCGATTTAACGAGACACGACTCTAACATTCATTAAAATGATCAAAACCCAGTTTGTGATGTTCGGCGATGACTACCCCCTTTAGTTTATAAGTGTATATACATCAAGTACAATGCAGTACGACCCGCAGTCAGACCTTATAAAGGAAACAGTATATTTTAACAACTAACATTTGGTCGTCCTACGTGCCCAATTAAGAGCGGCCATATTTAGCCTATTTTATACAGAAGTGAATATTAGAGGCTTCCACCTTGCATATATGTAATGTCAGTTAAAGCTCAATAAAGGTCGATAGTCAAATGAGTATTTGTTTAGTGTATAAATGATGGATTAGGGTATGAAAGTGTGAAAGAAGACTTCACCGCTTCCCTAGACCAAATGTTAGTAACAAATATCTGTCCGGTGTGGACTAGGATATAAATACAGGGTCTCGCCACGCTAGAACCAAATAGTAGTTTATGAAACTGTTGCATCATTAGGGGTATTAAACCATGAGTGTATGTTTAAAAACCGAGCCGTAGGCGAGCCATGCCATAAAATCGTGATAGCATTTGTCATATACTTTTCTCGACTTTGCTGGTAATAAATTAAGAGTAATTTCCTTCGCCGCAACTAAAATATCAGGAGGAGTCAAATTTTCTTCACATTCACTGATATCAGACATTTTTAAACAATAATTTAAATAACTCATGAAACTCAGTACAGCAAAACTTGCAAAACGTATGAATGGCGCCAAAACCCAGCACATCACCGCATTAACCGCGCATGCGCTAAGGCTTAGCACGCACTGCGGTCTTTATTCGCGTGATTTTTTTCCGCCCATTCTGCGACCTATGGATTTGTATGAAGTTGTTAGCATTGCGGTAAAGAAATCGTGCGGAAATAATACCGCAAGAAATCCGTGTTTTGCCACAGAATCCACCGCACCATGGCGCGAATTTCATTCGCTCGGATATTTTGAGCTCTATAAACAGGTAGAAGGAAACAAAATTCGCGCGAATAAAAATCGCAGTGCGTGCTAAGTCTAAAGCGGGCATTGTCATAGACAATTTAAAATTGGAATTAAGGACGCTATTACATTTTTCTACAAATAAGAGTGCTTTTCAGGTACAATTTTAATGTATATGCAATCACAGATGTGAGGATATCATGGTCTTAATTTATGGATAATATATTCAGCTCCAGATTGGCATTAGAAAAATTGCATGACATCATACAAAATTTTCGCACAAATACGTTTTGCCCATCACAATAATCGCAAAAATATTAAAAAAGTAGGGTCCGAATAGGTCCCAGTTTAGGTAATTTTACAGGATATTTTATCTTCAAAATTATGAGAAATTGCGGTATGTATAGTCCTTTACAGCTTCAGCGAATTATTTTTTACCCAAATCAATATATTTTTTAATTATTAGCTAAAATAAAAACACTTGCCGACTTCTTCATACATTTTGCACTCGAAGCCAGTCGAAGCCTATCATACCGCGCTCAGAAGCGCTCGTGGAAGGCCGAGCGTATCGCTTTTTCGCAAAAAATAAATACGATAAAAGTAATAGAAAAGATTGTAGTGTGCATGCGTGAGTTGATTGTCGTGATCGAAACGAGTTGATATTTTATCGGACCGAAATAAAAGTATGTTAGAGTTTCCTATTATTAGGATGTGATTTAGAAATTATGTTGGGTAAGATCGGGATTTGGATAGGTTAAGCAGTTGTTGACAAGGTTGAGACAAGGATGGGTGGATTTAAGCAGCTCTTAGTAAGGTTAGGATTTGGATGGGTAAGGTCAAGCTGTCAGCGGTGAAGGTTAGAAGTGGATGGGTGGGAGGAGATTTATGATTTGAACCGGTTTGTATGTATGTATGTATGACGAATAAGGGGTCAAAATAAAATACAAAATGGCGCCGACGAGGCCGCTTTTCGACATGGATGTCATTGTCATGGTTTTTGGGGTCTCTTATATAGAATATGGTGTAAAAACCAAAATACAAGGTGGCGCCGACAAAAATCAAACATATTTTCGTCATGGGTGTCATTTTCATGATTTCTTGGGTTTCCAGTAATGAATATGGGGTGAAAACAAAAACCCAAGATGCCACCGATAAAAAAATTACAACTTTTCGTCATGGATGTCATTTTCATGGATATTGGGGTCGCTTATATCGAATACGGGGTCAAAACCAAAATACAAGATGGCGTCGACGAAAATTTGACATCTTTTTGTCATGGGTGGCATTTTCATGGATTTTGGGGTCGCTTATATCGAATACGGGGTCAAAACCAAAATACAAGATGGCGCCGACGAAAATTTTACATATTTTCGTGATGGGTGTCATTTTCATGATTTTTAGGGTTTCTAGTAATGAATATGGGCTTTGGTTATGACCAAAACCCAAGATGGCCGCCGATAAAAAAATGACAACTTTTCGTCATGGATGTCATTTTCATGGATTTTGGGGTCGCTTATATCGAATACGGGGTCAAAACCAAAATACAAGATGGCGCCGACGAAAATTTTACATCTTTTCGTCATGGGTGTCATTTTCATGGATGTTGGGTAATATGTCATTAACTGCTGCTCAATATGTAATGCTCCAAAAAATTTAGATAGTAATATTTTATATGTTCCATGTAATGCAAAAGGTTCAAGTAATTTTTTAATCCTTGTGACCGGAAATTATTTCGTTTTAGGTATTTATTTCACGTAGTGTTTTTTTAAAAATACCTACTTACTACAATAAAGTGAAAACTAATTTTCTTTTCGGAAGTCGGTGTCGGTACCTATTGTGTTTCGTTTTTCGACACAGGAAAGTTATTATTTTTCATGTTTAGTTTTTGTTGGTACCCCACATTGGGTATACTAAATACATCTTTTTACCATGTTAAACTGTACGAGCGTGATGTTATATTAGGTATGGTGAAAACAAAACATAAACAAACGATCACAGTAATCGCAGGTCATTTGATGTTTGTTATTGAAGAGTTCCATTGTCTATCTCCGAAGATCTTTATCAGATCGTAATAAATTATACAAAAACCTTCCCTGAAAGCACATACATTTATCTACAAAAAACCGATCAGTATCGGATCAGTAGTTTTTAAGAAAACTGCGGATACATACGGGTCGAATAGATAGATTACCTCCTTTTTTTGAAGTCGGTTAAAAATAATAAGCTACTTATTACGACGACGCGACGGTTTGTAACATTGTACAGGTTACTGGTGTTAGAAACCTCTTCGCTGACTTTCAGCGAGTCGATGGAGGTAATGGTGTTATGAGCCTTGCACAATTCTGCTTCTAGTACAGATATACGCTTCAGTGCCTGGTCATGAGTGTCATGGCACTGCTGATAATCTGATACCAGTTGACGGAGATGGTGATGCTGGTCCAGTATATCCATATGTTGGAAGTGTAGTTCTGCAAGCTGGTTCTTGAGTTGAGTGTTTTTGTTCACTATTAACTCAATTTCTACTTCACTTTCTTCTCGTTCCCGCAGTAGCTTGCTGCACTCATTTCTAGATGAATCCAGCTCCCTCAGCACTGCTTTCAGTTTGATACTCATGTCACGAACGGTAGCTGCCCGGGTCATCATATTGAATGTTTTCCTTAAGCGACACCTGTAATGTGACAAGAAACAGCTGAGTATGTGAAGATAATACTAAGTTAGTTGAAAACTTGAGAAAGAAGGAGGGCTTTAAAAGTTACATAGAAGTAAAATGTTTAAAAACAATAGAAACGTTACAAAAAAAGATTATAAAAATATATGAAGGTATATGAGAAAAAGAAGAAAAAAAAAATATAAACTAAGAACAAAGAAAAGCTATTTGAATTAATATTCTCAGACTTAATTACAGGTAATACTTAATGGAAAGGCTTTATTAGACATTGGCGTTTATTGCTCGATTAGATTTTTGTATAAGGATTATTGCTAAGAACTTTAGTTTTAGTGGAAACAAAGTATTTACAATGCTTATGAACTATGGGGTTTACCTATAATATTTACAATATATTAAAGATATATTATGTGTGAAGTAGGGTTTGCAGTGAATGTTATGTCTGGGGCAAGTGTTTTCGTCCTCGATTTTGCTTCCACAATTTGTCAAACAAAATGAGACATAAATGTAGCCGGTGTGTACTGGACGTCGCTCAGAGCTCTGTAGAGCAGTGTATGAGTGGTGTATAGTATGTAAATAATACAGCAATAAATACGCAAATCAAAACAAAATACTCCCCCGGTTCGAAGAATTCAAATCCACAGTTCAAACGTTGACAGCCGGTACATGACTTAGTGAAATATCAATTGTTATTGAGTTATCACAATAAAAACTGGTCACAAACACTACGTGTGTCACTTTATACGTTGATTCTAATATAAATAAAGGATTTTTAACAAACTAAACACAATAAAACAATAATTTTAAAATAAATTAGTTACGAGGCCGTTTTTTGACGACCTGTCGCCAGTGTTGCAAGCCGCCGAAAAAAAAAAAAAAAAAAAAAAATAATAATGATCCGGTTTACCGTCAGCAGAGTCCAGACCCTCCTATCAAGGACATCGAGCTCGGTCTGAGTCCATTTGAGTATGGCGAAAGAGTACATCAAAACCGGCATGACCCAACTGTTGAAGGAGCGCACCTTATTTCCGCCCGACAAAAGGCTATAGAAATAATTATTATTAAGGATAAAATCATAACAATTTTATTTTTGTATATATTTACATGGTTCATAAGCATATATTTACTATCTGTTTAAGTTTAAGTACGTTCTTACTTAAATAACGTTGTTAGCTGTGTAAAACAGAGTAAATATTTATTTTATAATTTTCAATGGCATTTGTACAAAATCTTTACTGTCCGAAGTACATTATATAAGTTGGTCAACTATTACTCGTAAACTTGTAAAGCCTACGTATCTGTGATAGGTTTTCTTTTAATTTAGTTATATTTACTACTGCTGTGAATTTTTTGACATTGCCAAGAGCAACCATTTCGCTGGCAGGGGAGAGGGACCCTTGACTCTAACAAAAATTTGCAATTTGAAGCTTATTTTTCGCAAACGGATCTCTGAATCAAAAAATGGTTTTAAAAAACCCACAATAGTTTTGAATGGCCTATCCAATGATAACCCACACCATGGGATAGACGAGAAACAAAAACATCCCCACGTCTATAGGAGGAATCGCAAAAAAAAGTTTTTACATCATTTTATTTTACCACTTTGTCGGAATCGGAATTATTAATATGTATATCCATGCCAAATTATAGCTTTCTAGTATTTAGATTATCTGAGCTAAGCTGCAGACGGACAGATGGACAGAGCGAAACTATAAGGGGTCCTTGTTGACATCGGAACCCTAAAAAACGAGTCCATTCCATTGTTTTAAAAGAAATTGTCAGTCTTATTAATTGATAAATGTAGTTACTACTACTTGTACAACTTACTCCATTTGTGTATTTCTGAAGGATAAAACTTTATAATTACCTAATTATTGCTTATTTTAAGTATAACTTACACTAACTACAAAAAATACAGTGATATCCATAACAAAAATACTAGGAATAAACACAAATTTGTAGTACCTACAACAAGGCTCAAGAAAATAGGTGGCTCGTTTAGATGTCAATGTGTACGCTTTTATATTATGCTTCCAAGCCACGTACAAGATCTAAGTCTTAATAAATTCAAATCTTTCAGTAAACGTAAGTTGTGCCAGAAAGCGTTTTATACAACTAAAGATTACCTTGAAGACAAAAAGGCTTGGGATTGAGCTGCTCCAATTAATTTTGTTTTTTTTTATAATATTTTGCACCGTGAATTTTGTTATTATAATTTTTTTTTTGGTTTTCTTGCAATGACAAGATTATTTACTTTTTAAAGTATTATATTATTTTATTTTAATTATTGTGAATGTGAAGACTATGTGGATCATTCTTCGTGTTTTTTTTTTGTTTTAATTTAAATTTATCTTAGTTTTTAATAATGGTCTGGCAGTTTGAGTAGTTTGTGCGGCCGACCCGAATGTCCTTTCATTGGTATTGTTCGTCGAATCGTTGAGCTCCTTAAATTCTGAGTTGAGCTGCTCGGTTATTGACAAATGCGTGCACTGACTGGACAGGTCCACTCAATCTGGCTGGTTCTTTTCTCAAAAGACCATTTCAGACATCAGTCTACATGGTCTTCACATGATCTAACCAATATTTTATCTGTACTTTAAAAGAGACTGTGACCTCTGAGTTTGTTTCGGCCTTTCTTCTTAGAGTAGTCAGATAGGAAACGCCGACCTCATCTAGTTTTAAAAAATATTTTTGACATGTAAAAGTGTTTGTACAAACCAACTTACAGAAATAAAATCATTTATAACTAATCAGACGTCAATGCGGTTAACAGACGTCTTCTGGACACAATTTTACCATCTTAGACTACATCCATGGCTTCCTATCAGGCAATTGAGGATTGAGGTTAAGACCAATTGATTGATTACAAACAATTAAGAGACAGCATTAGTGCCAAGCTTGTCCTTTGTAGTTTAGGTGGAGGTATGCTACAATAGAAAGAACAATAAAATAATAGAATCGATTTATTTATTAACAAAGCACACCTACGACCTATTTACAAATTAAATTTTATAAAAGATCCTGTGTAAGCAAGTCACTTACAGGCATACACGTGATTTACAGAGTACCTAATTCGATTTTTTTTAAATAAAGAAAGGAAATAATAAGGAGATCATTTAATAAAAACACATATAATACCCATTTCATCGATGTTAAATACAGGTCTTCGGGTCCCAAGCCAGGAGCTAAACACCGGGGCCCACAGCGGCGTTGGGACTCCTGGACCCTTTCTTAACCTGTACCCCACGAAACTGCGGTTCGCAGCAGTGGAAAGCTAGGGATTTGCTCCTTATTATGAGATATCCTGGTACCTATCTAACAGGTGGGAAGTGGGACGACTACAACATTTATCAATAGGACTTACCTTAGATTCCTGCGGTAGACTCCTGGGGGTCGATCAATATCGTGCCGTGAGGTTAGGAATAGGAGAATATACATATAATAAAGGACAATGATTAGATTGGGACCACCAACGCGTTCTGATCCGGGCTTCGGCTTCGAGGCAGACACACACGCGTTTCCCACAAAAGCGCTTCGCTGCGCGTAAAAATGTATTCCAAACCACCCTCGCGGGCGCCCCACAAACCGATTGCGAATGGCGGGCGCTATTAGCTATTACAAATGGGCGAAACACATCTCGATTCGATATGTTTCGACAAGAACCCGAATTCAGCGTGTTCACGTTACAAATTTTCTCTTTCGACTGTCAAGTGTCAGCTGTCAAATCGTTGATCGCCCACAGATACGGAGTTGCAAGTAAAATACCAAAATCGGGACGAAACAATCGATTTATTTAAAATTTAATAATTATTTATCCTCAAAACTAAATTATTAAATGGAAATTAGGAAAAAGGGAAGTTAAATTATTAAAACATTGTCATTCATCCAATACGATTAAAAAAATGCAATATTATCAAATTACATTATTTAAATAATTATTGAGACACATACATTAATAAAAATTATAATAATTATATTATCATATTAAAAAAAACATACAATTAAAAAAAATCTAACTTTGTAGATTTAGGCAAACATGTTTTTGGCACTTAGATTACAAAAATAAACAATCACAAGTAATGACAAATAAAACCCCAGCACAAACTTCTATTAAAAAGCGCTTTCATAAATCTATTAAGTGCAGATCAATTTTGAACCGAAACTTTTTTTACGCAAGTCAGAATCCATCACTTTTCACGGAAAACCGCTCAGTAACTCAATAAATACTGGACTATGGGAAAATACCAATAAAATTTAAACTGGTGAAATTGCCTGCGTGTTGAATACATTTAACAACCTGCTAGTTCCATTCAAGGCAGCTGTTGAAATAGATAAAGCTAGGAAAGGGAGTCAGACATTCTTACGGAGACGCAGATAGCGAGTCCTTCAGACGTCTCGTACTTACCATACCCAGGGTTTACCTTAGGGTTTACCCCACGGGTGTGTGTATGTACGCCCGTGACGACAATTGCTATCAGTGTCTCCGTAACCTTGAGGACTCCAGATTCTCAAAGCTGTGGGCTCTCGTGGACACAGGTCTGGATAAAATTATCTACGCCTGTCTACTGTTCCCACACAGGAGATCAGGACACAACCAGGCTCACAGGGTACCTTAGTGAGGCGGCTGATGCGGCACAGCAACGGTACCCTTCCGCCCAATAAGTGTTAATAGGGGACTTCAATGCCCACCACCAGGAGTGGCTCGTCCATGCACTGACCATGCTGGACGGGAGATGCGTAAGCTTTCGTTTGCGCTAAACGTTACCCAGCTGGTCCATGGGGCAACAAGGCTGCCGGATGTTGATTCGCACACGGCCAATTGCTTGGATCTTCTGCTGACCACAGATCCAGACCGATACTTTGTGTCGATAACTCACCTTTGGGTAGTTCCGACCACTGTCTGGTGAAGTCTGTGTCCGTCTACTCCCCGCTCGATCCCAGTCCAAGAGGCACCCGGCGGTTTCGGCGGTACAGGTCAGCGGATTGGTATGGTATCCGATCTTTCTTCGCATACTATCATTGGCAGCCTACTTGCTTTTCTTCGGCTGATCATTCGTCGTGCGCGGACGCCGTGACGGGTGTGTTGCGTCAAGGAATGGAGTACTACATTCCGTTCTCTGACGTAATAATGTCCAGCGTTGACGGGCCATGGTTTTGCGCCGAATGTCATTGCGCCGACGCGCTTAAGCATGAGGCGTTTCTGGCATGGGTCGACGCTCGATCGCGCAAAGCGATTGACGTGGATCAGAAGAAGAGAGCCTTTAACAGGGCTGCCAAGTCCTGCAAGTTAGTGTTTGAAGGGCTTGGTTCGACCACATTAGCCGAATAGGGACCAAACTTGCGAAAAGCTTGCAAACTTGTAAAGCGTTGAATCGCGTCGAAACGAACTTCTGCTGTCCCTCACGACCTGATGGGTCCCTGGCCCACTCCGCTGAAGAGAAAGCAAATTTACTTGCCTCCCTTTTTGCGGCATCTTCGCGTCTGAATCCTGGTGATTCGCGGCTCCCTCCTTCTCCTGATGAATGCGAGACGAGTATGTTGGACATTCGCATCCACCAAAAGGACGTCCGTAGGGTGCTGCGCAACCTCGAAGTGAACTGACGGAATACCAGCTAAAGTTCTTAGAACCTGTGCGCCTGAACTGTCTCCGATCTTGACACGCCTATTCCACCTTTCATATGAGACTGGAAAAGTGCCGAATGATTGGAAGCAAACCAACGTACAGCCCGTGCCCAAGAAGGGCAGTCGAGCTGCCCGGCTAACTACAGACCCATTTCTACAACGTCTCTGTAAGAGTATGGAGCGTGTACTAAACACTATGGTCCTGGCATACCTAGAAACTAACGATATCCTTAGCGACCGCCGAAATCGGTCTACTGGGGATCATCTAGCGTATGCCATTCACATATGGAGTGAGGCCATCGAGAGGCACGGGGAAGCGCTTGCTGTCTCCCTCAAAATCTCGAAGGCTTTCGATAGGGTCTGGCACGATAGCCTTATTGGTAAGCTTCCTTTATTCGGTCTGCCCGGTGGTCTGTGTGATTGGATTGCAGAATTCCTGAGGGATCGGTTCATTCGAGTGGTTATCGATAGCTACTCGTCGGACCAATTGGATATTAATGCCGGAGTCCCTCAGTGGTCGGTAATCTCAGCAACATTGTTCGTGTTGTACATTAACGATCTGCTAAAACCCGGCACCTTTGGGTATGCAGACGACAGCACTGTTGCTGAGAGTTATTTGACCAACGCACGTGCTACTTGGCCACAAATCCAGTCTGTCCGTGAGGCCATGGTGGAGCGTTTGAACTTGTCCTTGCAGGCAGTCTCCGAATGGGATGATTCCAATCTGGTCAAGTTTAATGCTGCTTAAACCCAGGCGTGTCTTTTTTCCGCTAAAAAGAGCCAATTTCACCCGGCTCCAACTTTCCGTGATGTAACCGTGCCGATATACCATCTTGAGCTTCTTGGCGTAACGTTGACATCGAATATCGATTTTGGGCCATCATCATCATCATCATTATCATCATATCAGCCGAAAGACGTCCACTGCTGGACATAGGCCTCCCCCAAGCGTCGCCACTTTGACCGGTCCCGTGTGTCTTGCAACCAACGTATCCCTGCAACCTTCACCAGGTCGTCGGTCCACCTGGTGGGAGGCCTTCCAACGCAACGTCTTCCGGTTCGCGGTCGCCACTCCAGAACCTTTCTAACCCATCGGCCATCCGTTCTGCGAGCAATGTGCCCTGCCCACTGCCACTTAAGTTTGGCAATTCTCCGGGCTATGTCGGTAACCCTGGTTCTCTTGCGGATCTCTACATTTCTGATTCGATCACGCAAGGAAACTCCGAGCACAGCCCTCTCCATTGCCCTTTGGGTGACTGTAAGCTTTCTGATGAGACCCATTGTAAGCGACCACGTCTCAGAGGCATAAGTCATCACTGGCAACACACACTGGTCATAGACTTTCGTCTTGAGACACTGTGGTAAGTTAGACGAGAAGATACCGCGCAACTTCCAGAACGCTGTCCAGCCGAGTCGGATGCGACGGTTGACCTTTTTCTCGAAATTGGCCCTACCCAACTGGATCGTTTGTTCCAGGTAGACATAGTCTCCCACAACTTCGAGTGTATAGTCTCCGACCTTAATAGGAGTGGGTGTAACATGGGCATTCAGCATCACCTTGGTTTTGTCCATGTTCATCCTAAGAACCACTCTTTCGGAAGCTCTACTGAGGTCATCGAGCATTATACTGAGGTCCTCCATGGTCTCAGCCATAACCACTATATCGTCGGCAAACCGAAGGTGAGTGATGTACTCGCCATTGACGTTGATGCCTAGCCCTCTCCAGTCCAGAACCTTGAAGACGTCCTCCAGTGCAGTGGTGATCAGCTTCGGACATATGACGTCTGCTTGTCTCACACCTCGCTGCAAATGTACGTGTTCCGAGGTCTGATCCAATCCAATCCATCCAATCCAATCCAATCTGATGAAGCCGAACTGCCATGGTGGCGTTTTTGTATAAACACTACAACACCTCGATGTACCGGTAGTCAATTTGGCACCGTTGGAGAGACTGCAGTACAGCCCAAGTCTCGATCGACTCGAAGGCTTTCTCGTAGTCCACAAACGCTAAACAGAGAGGCAGGTTGTACTCTTCGGTTTTCTGTATAACCTGCCGCAGCGTATGTATGTGGTCTACGGTGCTGAAGCCTTTACGGAATCCGGCTTGTTCGGGAGGCTGGAAATCGTCAAACCTGCGCGCGAGATGATTCGTGATGACTCTTGAAAACAGCTTGTAGACATGGCTAAGAAGTGAGATGGGACTATAGTTCTTTAGTAAGGCATTGTCACCCTTCTTGAAGAAGAGTACCACCACACCCCTGCACCATGCCTGTGGCGTTCTCCCCTCGAGTATGACGGAAACAAACAGCTTCTGAAGGGCCTTAAGGACCGGTTTCCCACCTGCCTTCAGGAGTTCGGCCGTGATTCCGTCATCACCCGGCGCCTTGTTGTTCTTAAGCTGTTTCAGAGCCATCCTTATCTCATACAGGCTGACATCCGGAATGTCTTCGGTATAGTGTCGGGTCAATCTAGCTCTAGTCTTGGCTAGATTCGCGACGGGTTTACTGGTTGACGTGTACAACTGCCCATAGAATCTCTGGATTTCCCTCTGAAGCTCCGGTTAGGCGGATACGATCCTGCCATCATCGGTCTTCAGTTTCGTGAGCTGGCTCTGCCCAATAGACAGATCTCTGGCAAAGACCTTGGAGCCCTTATTCCGTTTAATCGCGTCTTTAATACTTTCGATATTAAAGCGGCGTAGATCGCTTTTCAAGGACTTTGAGATCCGTTTATTTAGCTGCCGGTATTTCAACGCATCGTCTGAAGACTGCTGAATCATATCACGCCTCTCCTTCATGAGCTTGAGAGTAGGACCAGAGAGCTTTCTGTTCCTATCTGTACGGATCTTGAAAAACTTAGACCCGACCGTATGGACAGCTTCCACGAACCCATCGCTGTATTCGTCCACGGAGCTCCCTAAGCACTCGAAACGATTCTGGAGTTCGACTTGAAAGGTTTCAGGGTTTTGGACCTGGATTTGTGCTGGGCTGAGCGTGGACTTCATCAGTCGAGACCTTTCAAGCTTGACATTAATGTTCAATGTGCCTCTTACCAAGCGGTGATCGCTCCCGGTTTTCACCGAGTTGATCACAGAGACATCATTGAACATTTGCTTCTTGGTTGACGTGATGAAGTCGATCTCGCTTTTAGTTGCACCATCGGGGCTTTTCCGGGTCTACTTCCTGTGCTCACGCTTTCTGAAGAAGGAGTTCATCATGTGGAGGCCCTCTTTTTCCATAAAACTGGCCAGTAGGTGACCCCGGTGATTCCGACGTCCAACTCCAAATTGCCCTACTTGCAGCTCATCCTCGTCTCGTTTGCCCAGCTTCGCGTTGAAGTCCCCCATCACAACGGTGAAGTAAGTTTTAGAACCATGCATGGCTCTAGAGATATCCTCATACATGGTCTCTACCTCGTCGTCGGGGTGTGCCGAGGTCGGGGCGTAGACCTGTATGACCTTCAGCGAATTTCTTGCGTATATTCTGAGTATAAGGTACGCCATCCTGGTCGACACACTCTCGATCTTCACCACGTTGTTCACAAGGGACTTGTGGACGATAAAGCCGACACCACCCTGGGACTGCGGGTCACCCTCTCGGAAATAGAGCAGGTTACCGGATTTGAGGATTATCGAGTCCTCCCCCTCTCTTCGGACTTTAGATAACCCTATAATGCTCCATCGTAACCTGCTCAATTCTTCCTCGAGTTCGGCTATCTTCTCGTCGGTCCGGAGTGTTCGTGTGTTATACGTTGCCAGGTCCAGTCGTCGGTGTTTATTGGGGTAGCCGGGTCCACTCCGGAGATTCTTTGCACCCCTTGCCACGCCATCGCCTCGACCGCTACCGTAGCCGAGGGTAGACAGGCTGCCGGGCACTCGGGGCCGTTTTTTTGTTGTGCTATTCATATTGGTTTGGGGGGGTTTGCCATAATCGCCACGCTTGGCAGACGGGTTGGCGATCGCAGTTTGTTGGTAAAGTGCACAGAGAACGCTGCTGCCCATTCTCTGGTGTGTCCTTTAGTCGCCTCTTACGACACCCACGGGCAGATATGGGATGGTGAAATTCTTTACGTCCGTCACCATACGGTGCGGCCATATGGTGACGGACATTTGGGCCATACATTGATGCAAAAGCTCAGCTGGCTGAAACAAAAACAGTTGGGGATCCTTGCGAAGGTGAGAAAGTACATCACGTCGGAACAGCTGCTCAACTTGTATCAAGCGCAAGTTCAATCTAGCATGGTGTACTGTTCTCATCTCTGGGACGGACCTGCCAAATACCAGCTAGATGCACTGGAGTCGATCGAAAAGTGGGCCAAGAGACTCATCGGCTATAAGGCACTGGTCAAATCAAAGCCTTGAACATCGTCGCCGAGTTGCCAGCTTGTCGGTTTTTATCGGTTCCATTTCAGGGAGTGAACGATGGAATTGCATGATTTAATTCCGCCCAGCCCGTTCCATCATCGGATAACCAGTCGCACGGCGATGCATCATCGGTACATGGTGCCTACCCATACGTACAAAACGTTTTGGGGACACTTTTATTATGCGTACAGCTAAGGAGTGGAATTCCCTGCCGGAGTCTGTGTTTCTCGATAGCTACAATCTAGGGGTATTTAAGTCAAGAGTGAATGGCTTTTTTCTAGGCAAGCGTGCTTTACCGTTGACCACATCATCGCTCACCATCAGGTGAGATAGTGGTCAAGCGCGAGCTTATTGATAATAAAAAAAAGACAAATATATTGAAAGCCTTTTAAAAAGCTTTTCTTCTTGTTAAAGTCTTTTTAGTTCGCTTCTGAAGCAGTCGAGAGTATTTCATTACCAGCATTTCATAACCAGAGAGAATGAGAGTATTTCATTACCAGCCTCGAGTATTGCAGTTATTTTATTTAGGTTTGAGTAGATCCTAACTACGTCGTTGTGGGTCAAAGGTCATCACGTCGTTTAATTCCGACAGGTACCAATGTGATTTTTTCAATTCGTTGTACTTTCTTAGTTTATCTCAGACGTCGCAACTCTTTTTAAAATAAACCGGTGGGCGCATTTTAATGAAATTTTCACCATTTTAAAGACAAATAATTATCTACATATTGACCTAAGGCTTTTTTTGTAAAGTCACAGAATAAAAAGGAAAATCTACAAAATTTTGGGTCGCGTGGGTGTGAAACGAGTGCGCGTTTTGTTGCTTCAAGGTCGTTGGCGACTGTCTTCGAATTAATCTGATTCAGTCAGACGATATGCTCGGGTATTGTCTTTGCTCTCTTTTAATATCAGCCTTGATTCCATAATCTAAGTTAAATAAGGAAACTTTTTAACAAAAAATCAAACCGACTTCCAGAACAAAAAACTACAAAGCAAAATATAAATTTATTTTCCGAAGGTGGTGTCTTTTGTACCTACCCATTGCTTCCCGTTTTTCGACACCGACTTCGGAAAATGTAGCTTTGTAGTTTTTTGTGCTGGAAGTCGGTTTGATTTTTTGTTAAAACGTTTTTATTTTTCTCTTTTTAGTTTTGGTAGGTACCTCCAATTAACATGATTATCATTTATAGCCAAAGTACATCTCATGGCGATTCCAATGAGCCCAAAAACTACTAGGATACATTGTTTAATATTGGAGTTCCAGTGCCTACCTTCCGGCTTCATCATCAGATCAGTTCGATGGTGCTATTTTCATCAGTACCATTTATTTATAAGTATTTGCTTCATTATAGTCGGTTAACTATTCGAGATATCTTATGCCCGTGACATATTTAGCATTTAGGAGTTCCAGTGGCCATCTGTGGTCTTCTTCATCAGTTCCACTTCACCAAATGATACTTTCTGAGTGCAAATGATTGCATTGTTAATGAAAATACCAAAATCGCTATATGATTGTCTATAATATATGAGGATTACCCTCGATTTCTCTAGGATTCTATCATTAGATCCTTATGATACCCTATCAAACAAAAGCATAATTTTTGAAATCGGTCCAGGCGTCTTTGAGTAATCAGGGAACATACATAAAAAAAACTGAGTATTTTAGTGACTACAGCTAACTATAATTTATCGGTTTAGTTTTATACGCTCATTTTTGACCTCTTATCTAATATAAGACGGTCAAAGTACTTTGGCAATTTCATTATAGTCGGTTAACTGTTCGAGATATTTTATACCCGTGACATTATTATCATTAAGGAGTTGCAGTGGTCATAATCTGTGGTCATCTTCATCAGTTTCACTTCACAAAATGATATATTACAAGTTCAAATGATTGCATTGTTGATCGAAAAACTATCATGATCGGTATATCATGTATGCCTAAAATATTTGAGAAGTTCTCTCGGTTTCTAAGGGATTACATCATCAGATTCTGGCTTGGTGACAATATGACCACCTCAGGAGTATACTCTTTCAAACGCAAAAAATAAAAATCGGTTCGCAATTGGTGGAGTAATCGTGTAGCAAACATACTAAAATAGTTCGATACTATTTTTTGTAAAAAATAGTATCGAACAGTGGCTATCGCAAATAAGTGAACGTTTCAGCTACAACCATTTTAAAAATTTGACACTTCAAAATTTGCCGTGTTTTTGTAGTGTACGAATTTTGTATGTAGGTGTTGTGGATATCAAAGGTTATCCCTCTATTATTAGATAAAGGATCTACCCACCAGCCGTCAAAGAACTACAAACATGCTTTTGTTATGTCTACCTCTAATAAGCGAATCTATCAACCGAAACATGAGAGACTCTAAACACACTGTGACGTGTCCACCAATCCGAATTGGATAGAGAAGTCCGAATGCTTACACAGAATTAATAGACACGATTGACTTACTTTTATAACATGATGTGTAGAAACTTGGGAGATACGCCACGCCCCTTTTCTGTCACTGACGCCATTTACAAATTGCTTTTAATATACTCATGTCTCACTTTAGCCACTCTCGCCACTCCGCACATCCATCTCAACAGTCTTGTCTCTGCTACTTGCAATCTATATTCATCCATCTTTTTCACAGTCCAACATTCTGATCCATACAGTACACAGACAGGTCTAATCATGGACAACAAGTACTTACCAGCATACAATTACGAGGATAAAAGAATAAAATCAGAATTTAAAAAGTATAAATAAATTATTCGTAAACATAAAATTACATAAAAAGAATGAAAATTAAGATTTCAATCAAAATGATAATGAAAGTACAGAGTAGATTAACACAAAGCATACTAAACTTAAATCAGTTAGTCTTCCTTCATCTGGATATTCAATAACTGGTTATTGAACATCTATTTTATCAAACAAGAGTTAGTGACTCCATTAAAACATTCGCATCTACTCTTGAATTTTGTAAAACAGTATATTGAAAATTACCACAGCACAGCACCTTTATATAGCTACTATGATCATTGTTCTATAACTAGTTGGCAGTCTCCTAATGGGCGTGTCAACGCTTCCGAGCTCTCCATACAAAGTTGTAATTATTGTCGTATCGAGTTTACGTTATTAAAGCTCCGGAGGAAATGATAGGACTGTCTCGAGTAAGATTTTGTTACAGGACAATGGTTTCTGGATAAAGTTGCGAAATTGTTTTGTAAGTCAAAAAAAAATCGCGGCCCCTCAGTAGCAACATTTTTTTGCCGAATCCTCTCGACGATTGTCGCAACCCCGCGTGTCGCTGTTTCAGCCGCCGCTTGGTATGACCTCCCCAGCGCCAGGACCAGCATGTCGTCAGCAAAGCAAACCATGCTGACAACACTGCGAGATCAGCGCGCAGCACCCAGTCGTACCCGATGTCCCACAGATGCGGCCCCAATACCGATCCCTGTGGGCACCGCAAGACATCTCTCACCGGTTCCACTCTCCCTGGTGACCGGGGTAGATGACAGCCCGGACCGTCAGATAGAGGTAAGGCTGCATCCGGTGATACCAGAGTGCCTCCCTGATGTAGCTCCATGACAGGGTGTTTAAGGCTTTGGTGACTTCTAGAGACATAGCCAAGATGACCCCACTCTGGGTTACTGCATCCCCCGTCGTGAGCGTCCACCACTCAGTAGCAACCTGGAGTCTCAGCTTGTTGCTCGCCTCTTATCATAAGAAACTTAAACTTTACTGGAGAAATGTGGGTATACCTCTGCCTAACCCTCCGGGGATAACAGGGGTGATATCATGAGTATTGTCGTTTTTTATGAGTAGACAGTGCCACTGAAAGTTTTGAAAATGACGTCTGTAGTAGTAGTGCCTATGTGTCACGAAGTCTTTTCGCTGACGTAAGAAACATGGTTGTAGCCTAGTCGCTTGTAAAAACAGTAGGCTATTATTTTGATGAGTGAGATGGCTCCTCTGCTATCACCATCAGCAGTGCTTGGAAACTAAGATTCAAGTACTGAAACTTTCCTTTTGGCTACAAGAGAGAGCTGAAAGTATCTCACTCTGTATTTTATGCCTAATGCAATGATAATTTGATTTATGACCGGAGGTTCTAGATAAAGTGCCATTCCATAAGTTATGGTGATGGTCGAAATGCCAAAATGTAAGGCATAGATCACGTGACATTTCGATAGCGGTTAGAATGTGTGGGCACACATGCTCAAGTTTCTATTTTCATGGCAACCCTTTCGATGATAGAATGTCACTTGTCGAGAGCCTAGGAGACTCTAGTGATATTCTTCTTCAGGTCAAAAGGTAGGTAAGGCGAAAAGTTATAGTCAAAATCATTTAATTGCTTTACGTGTGGCATTATAAAACTAAGCAGACACATTTATACATCATTTGGCAATGTATCTACAAACACATTTTACCATTTATGGCTAAAAAATATCGTTTAGCAAAATATAAATTTTAGTCTATAATAAATTTACTAAAGGTACAAATGAAAGCAATAAAAATATTCAACACAAAATTACATACTCTTTACACTAAGTAAAAGTAATTCTACTTGTCATAAATAGTTAACTAGCCTCAAATAACTTAACATATATAAACAATGAAATTGTTAAGTAATACTAAAATAAAAACAAAATTATAAGACAGAGGTTGACTGTAAGCGTTTGCCCTGTGCGATAAGACCGCCCATTGTACATTTTCTTTTATAAATGCTTATCCTGTACATATACTTTTGAAAAATAAATAAATTAAAGAATAGTTACAAACTCATCTGTAAGGCAAATTAACATGTGAGTTTAGGTATAAAAAAAATTAAATAAAGTATAAATTGTTACGAAAAATACGTTACATCTAAAACAATAACCAATTTTCAATATTTTCAAAAATATTAAAAATGTTTTCTTTGAAATTTTCTTGAAAATAACTCCCTTCACCCAAGTTACCAAAAATATTAACAGATGCATCAGCTTACTAAAACCATCTTTAAACAACGTATCTGTGAGATTATTTTCTAAAACTACTGACATCATCTTCTAACCACATAATTGACAGATGATTATCTAAAATATTACAAAAGGATTTATTTGGCTAACTAGCATCCTCCTCTAACCACGTATTTGAGAAATAATTATCTAAAATGTATTAACAGAAGCATCTACCTTACTAACACCATCTCCTAACAACTTTAGTACCCTTTCATAAACTAGGGTGGGCGCGTCAATTGCCCACAAAAAGTCTCCGTGATTAAATTCCTTCAAGGGCACTATGTAGTGTTCTATAGGATTCACAAGTTGTTTATGCAAGCGTTTCACATCAATAACACTGGATAACCAATCGTTCTCACCGCTGAACAACGCGATAGGCAGAGTGATTTTATGTAAAGGATATTCAGGAGGTTTAAAGGTCCCATAATTCTTGAGGTTACGAAAGAGCCCGTAGCTAAACATTTGGAACTTGCCACCCTGGTGTATCTCTTGAGCATAGTGAACTAATGTCTTCGCGGAAGCACTCGAGGAACCTTGGCCCAGGATTAATGGTAACAATGTCTTATTGAATTGTTGCGCATCGTGCCCAAAGAAAACCGACATCATGTCTTCAAATTTTCCTTCCTTATCAAGACTCATCAGCCCACGAGAATGTTTTGACAACCACCTAAGGGTTGATTTTGGAACACGCAACTCATTACCACCGCCAAGTAGTTTCAATACAAATTCTATTTTATTGCTGTACTTAGCTAGCTTTTTTATCGGGCTCCTAATATGGGTCATGTAGGCTACTGGAGCTAACGCAAATCCTGCTCTCAACACCTCGTTGTATTGAGTCTTCGTGGACAGCAATGCGAACAGTACCGTGGTTCCCATAGAATGACCAATGTAATTAATTTTCACATCCGGTCCTTTAACTGTCTTTATGTGGTCGATAACCGCCGGGAGATCGTGTTGGCTGACTTCATGGAATGAAAAGTTCCAAAATTCACGCGAGTCAACATTTCTTGAAACATGAGCTCGAGAGTAAGCATTTCCTCGCACGTTGGCCAACCACACGTCGTAACCGGCATCGGATAAGATATAACCCAGACTTTTCGTCGGTCCTGCGAATAACCAATGCACAGAGCTCCCGAAGAGGCCGTGATGCAATAATACTGTCTTCCTAGGACTTTCTTTATTATTGGATTTTTTTGAGTAGGGTATCCTATGGATTGTCAATATGTATCCGTCGTCTGTCACAATCCTGTGGGACTCCACTGGGTAGCCGTGGAAAGCGATCAGCTGCGGCGAGGTCATACAGCTCATGCAAATAATGGGGTCTTCATCACAATGGTTGTACTCTATCTCTTCTTCTGGTAGTATGTCATCAGTAATGTCATTTTCCTGTGAATCAGTTTTGTTCGTTGCCGAATTTTGGATTTTATTGAAGTCGTTGACTAATATTTCGGAGATTGCTGAGCCTTCTTCCCCTGACTTGATGGTGAAGTTGTGTGTATGGGGCAAAGTAGAAAACGAGATCTTAATCTTGCTCTCACTATGATGTAATTGCAACACGAATATGAATGTCAACACAACTGGTATAGGAAGCTTCATTTTGATAGACAGGTACGAAGCGGACGCGTCGCGAATTACGATGTAGGACTGAATTCAATAATGGAGCACTGCAGTAATATATCCAACGCGAGAGGTCAAGGGGGAAAACGTATCATAATAATGCACATTATAATTACTAAAACATGAAGATAAATTAAGTTCAAAATTAAAAACATTTATATCTTTCTTTAATTTATATTGTTGGTTTAACCCGCGTCTACGCGACGCACTGCTATCTCAATTGTACCTATAGCTACTGTAATCTACTAATCTTGCATTCTTAAATATTGCGAAGTTACCGTTTACAAACGCTTTAAATTTCCAATAAATTTAGTTTGTATTTGCCAATGGCTACAACCTAGGGGTCTACCTCTCCTGGCGGCCGAGGGCCACGCGCCGGCAAGTCACCGACACAACAATGAGCGCCTGCGGCAATTTTGTTTGGGCCATCACAAAAACTGGAAATGTGATTAATCATAGTATATTATACTTTCCTAGCTTCGTTATGAGTTTACCTAACTACATATTTATACAATTCAATAAGCAAATAAAACGGCCCTTATCTCGCAGTAATGTAATACGGTAGTATAGTAACTTATCACTTTCATCGTAAAAATCGGGGGCTTTTCAAAATTAGAAGCGACTTCCATAATTTAAATACACGCAGTAAGCACGAAATTGTAATACCCATATTCAGATTAACGAAAACTAGCAAGTCTTTTCTTATAAACAGTATACGCTTTTATAACAAGTTGCCAAAGTCAGTTATAGAACTGACCGATGGAAGGTTCAAAAACTACATCAAACGTATCCTTGTTAAAAAAGCATATTATAAAATCAAGGACTACGTTGAAGATAAAAACATTTGGCCTTAGCTCCTTCTGCGCATGCAGCTTCCCTGGTAACTTGTACGGCACAAATATGTGGATGTCTCTAACTATTCTCAATCTCATTTTTTCTTTCCTTCTTTTAATTAGACTTTTTACAATGGTTTTCAATCATCTTTAAAGCCCTTTGCTAAGAATAGTTACAGCACTGATAACAAAATGTGTGCAACATGTTAAATTTAGTCTTGTTATACTTATTTTTATTATTTTTTATCTTTGTATAGATTCTTTTACCGATTGTTTTGTGAATGTGTGAACATTGTAGGCCTTCTAGATGCTAGTTAACATTCGTTAACTTTTTTATATAATCTTTTTCTTTTTTTTTAGTTTCTTACGACTTATTGTCATAATTCGGGCCTACGTTGTCCCCCCATATCTAAGTACTAATGCTGTAACATGGAAATATTGTAAAACCAAACCATTTTTAAAAGAGTAACCATGGAGTTTCTTGCCGGTTCTTCTCCATAGGAAACGACCAACCCGAACCGTGCACATTTTGTCGACGTTTTATAAGTGCCCATGTAGGCCTATGTGAAATAAAAAAAATGATTTTGATTTTTTGACTTTTATCATTTTCAATCGCTTATCTTTTACTCGCGCCATAAAACATTATCACAATATATCGAATTCACGCACATATTCACCAAAAAATTGCTTCATTACGATAAAATAATATGTGTAGGCAATGTTTAGATAAGCCATCCCAAATAAACAACACTCAATAATAAAATGTAAAAAAGATGTGAATGTAATGTAATAAATGGCGTTGGATTCTCAAATACCACTGATGCATTTTGTCAATTTTTATGTCATAAAATTTTAGTGGGTTCCCACTAGAATGTTACTAAATTCGGTAAAGTATGAATCGATTGACCGAATGAAACAGCGAGATGGTGTTGCAAGTGAATACAACGTCAAATACCACCGTTCAATCGGAGCTGTGAGTTGTGCACTACCGCTACTTCATTACATGTTTCGCGAGCACTTTTCTTCTGAACTACCGGCAGTTTATAAAACGTTTCAGAGATCGTTTCAGAGATAAAACGTATCAAGAGTCAATAGGTTACTTCTAGGCAAGCGTGTTTCAGCGTCAACGACATAATTGCTAACCATCAGGTGAGATAGAGATCGCGATAAATAATAAAAAAAACATGCGGGTTCAATATTCTTGAGACAAAGTTTTTTTTTCTTCAAATTCGTCATAGACAAACTGAAACATGACTAAAACAAGACTTAGAGCGAATGGATGAATTGAGTGAGCGAAAGAAAAGATGGATGGAATGTATTAAGAATTATATATATATTGTTTGAAACGGGAGTCGTAGCGTTAGGGTTGACAGAATGGAGTGGAAGAAGAAAACGAACGAAGTACGATTGATAAAATACACATAATAACATAATTTACACATTCATGATGTTTATCGCTAAAGAGTTCGGTTATATGCTCCATATCTTGAAAACAGTGGAGTTGAGAGCGGTGGTAGCCCAGTGGTTACGGTCCCGACTTACGAGTTGTAGGTCGTGGGTTCGAACCCGATCAGGCGCTTTACTTTGTGTAATTTATTTCATCACCACTGATCTCAAAACGGTGAAGGAAAACATCGTGAGGAAACCGGCATGTCATAGAACCAATAATTCAAAGACATGTAACATCTACCAATCCGCACTGGGCCCGCGTGGTGGATTATAGCCCACTCCCTCTATGAGAGGAGGCCTGTGTCCCAGCAGTGGGAACTTTAATAAAAAAGGCTGATGATGTGATGTGATGTGATCTTGAAAACTGCTTGACTGTTTTTGAGGAAAATTAGCACGATTCCTTAAGTTGAAAGAAACTCAATCTAACATAAAAAGAATGATCACGATCTGATAAGTAGTTTTGGAGAATCGTGTGGACAAAAATACATACATATAAACATACAACATACTAACATGCATACATGCACTTGTGAAATTTGGCACACGTGTTTAGAAGCCCATACACACTACACAGTAAAATATTTTTATTTTGTGCAATGCCAACAATATTACATACACACTTGTCAAATTGATAACCTCTTTTTTTTAATCGGTAATAAAAAGAACATAAAAACAAGCACAAACCAGTGATAATATATTATCATCACTGGCCGAGACTTAAAAATACGGTTATCCGACTCATTGCAGTTTAGGTTTTTTGTTTATTTATTAATCGACTTGCGTTTAACTGCTATCTCACCTGATGTTATGTGATGACAATGGTCGATTAATTGATAGTAAAGAATCTGGTGCGAAGAGGAAAATGGGCAGCCGCCATCTACGGATTTTTATTCTGAACTCCTTTTCAAAAGCCAAATAGATTGCTTCGAAAAATGTTTAATATAGCACACTTGTATTGAATTAATATCATTATCATAATCAACATTTCAGTCGAAAGACGTCCACTGCTGGACATAGACCTACCCCGAGCGTCGTCACACTGTTCAATCCTGTGCTTTTCGCATCTACCAGACTCCCGCAGCCTTGATCAGGTCGTTGCTCTACCTAGAGGGAGGCCTTCCAACGCTGTGTCTTCCGGTACGCGGTCGCTACTCTAGATCTTTTCGACCCCAACGACCACCCGTTCTGCGAGCAATCTGCCCTGCCCACTGCCACTTAAGTTTGGCAATTGTTCGGGCTATGTCGGTAACCTTGGTTGTCTTGCGGAACTCTTCATTTCTGATTCGATCACGCTAGAAAATGCCGAGCATAGCCCTCTCCATTGCCATATTGGTGACTTTAAGCTTCCTGATGAGGCCCATTGTGAGCGACCACGTCTCTGTCCCGTAAGTAATCACTGGCAACACACACGGTCACAGACTTTCTTGTTGAGACACTGTGATAAGTTGGACAAGAAGATACCGCGCAACTTCCCGAACGCTACCCAACCGAGTTGGATTCGACGGTTGACCTCTTTCTCGAAGTTTAATTAATATACTGAAGTAATAATCGGCACTCATCGCATACCTTTAATATTATTATTAATAAGACTCCTTAGATATTATTATTAATTAGACACCAAGGTGTCATCAGCTCTTAAGGCATACATAATGATCACCTGGTTTTGAAATACAAAATTTGTGTCATTAATTTGATGTTGTACCTAATTTACTTAATTTTAATTTAATTTATTTTATATAACGGTTATTTGTATGTTTTCTCTAAAGAACGTAGTGATTCGTTTGTTTACCGTGATTAACGATGTTAATAACATAAAAGTTAATTTTAAGTTTAATTGTTTCTATTAATATTACATTTTCGTGGCGTAATACAATATTGTGCCTTCGGTGCCATCATCGTTTTGGTAGCTAGCACTCATTGCCTCATGGCAGAAACCGTTCGTTTCTGTAGAAGTGCCGAATAGCTTCATCATCATCATTATTTCCGCCGAAAGACTTCCACAACTGGACCTAGTACTCAAACGTCGCCACACTGATATGTCTCCTGCACCCTTGACCAAGTCGTAGCTCCACATAGGAGACCTTCCAATGCTGCGTCTTCCAGTGCATGGAATAGCTCTGCTAGTGTTTAATATTGTGATCTTCGATGTTAGCAACCCGGAGTCTAGACATATGTCAGGTTGATGGAAATAGGCTCGGTTCCTGATACATCGGATTCAAACATAAATGAAAAATTAGGGTGTACCTCTTAACCCTTCAAGGAATACTGGGGTAATGTCACGTTTAATGCCATTTTCTGTGAGTGCGGTGACGTTGAAAGTTATGAAAATGACGTCAGTATTTGTGCGGTTGCGTCTTGGTTTTCTGTGGTTACCTTTGACGTGGGACGAACGGTTGTAGCCTACACGCGCAAAACAGTATGCCGCTGTTTAAACGAGTGAGTAGACTCTGTCATCACCATCAGAAGTGCTGGGAAACTAATATTCAAATACTGAAACTTTCCTTTTTAAGGGTTTCAAAACGTCAAAACGGAGCTCCATTTCTATCACTCACGTGTCCGTCTGTCCGTGTGTCTGTCCTCCGTCACACAATTTTGTTCCGAAGATCTGCCCTTTGAGCTATGAACTTGAAATTTGGTGGTAATTTTTAGTATTACGTATAGTTTACTAACAAATACCAATATATTTATAAATCAGATTTTGCCTTTGGTACGGAACCCTAAGGCTTGATTTCCTCCTACTCCGTCGACGTCTGACAGCCGTCAGCGCTGAGCCGAGTGACTCGACCAATGACGAGATCGCGGCGACCGTCAGCACCGGTCGGCGTAGGAGGAAATCAAGCCTAAACGTGCAAAGTCCGACACGTACTTGGCTGGATTTCAATTTATTGTAGATAGACTTGCGCTTGAACACTATCTGATGGTAAGCGATGGTGTGGTGATTACCGATGATCGTTTTGGCTACAAGGCTGAGCTAAAAGTATCTCACTCTGCATTTTACTCAAACAATGAAAACTTGATTTGTTTTAAAAAAATCGACTCGTTACTATGTGGCTCTAAATAAAGTGTGATAACAAAATATATGGCATAAATCACGTGACATGTCGATAGCCCTTAGGATTCCCATACATTTGTAAGTTTTCAATCGCTATGGCTACGCTTTCGATGATATAATGTCAGTTGTCTAGAGCCTTGGAGACTCTAGTGATATTCTATCTCAGATCAGAAGGTAGGTGTAGGCAACGAAAAATCAAAAGCCAAAGTCAAAATAATTTAATTGCTTTAAATGTGGCAGCATAAAACATCGCAGGTGCAGGTTCGTAATTTGGTAATGTACCTACTAAGACGTTTTTCCATAATTATGGCTAGAATAGTACATTGTGTATTAAGGGCGGTAAGTAAGGAATTACGATCGAGGCTCTAGTAGAAGCCCGAAGTCGAAGACTGAGGGCTTTCTGAGTAGAGGTTCGTAATTTCCGTACCGCCCGTGAAACATACAATGTTTTTCATCACATTTGCGAGTAATAATTATGAATTATAGCTTTAATACACAAGTCAGCACAGCTATTATTACGAAATACGTGAACATTTTTTTAAGCGGATGGCGAGTTTTTGCCCACACCACAGATTATACAAATGTTTCGTTCAGAAAAGTTAAAGGCAAATACCTACTTACGTAGGTAGTCAGCCATGACGGAGTGTAAAAAAAATTAAATATTTTCGACGTTTTGATACAAATAACTATTAATATCGATTATTAAGAACATTAGTTGAGTATTTAAGTAAAATGTAGCGAGATTGCAAAGAAATTCCTGTTTAGATAACATTTTAAGACAATTTTCAATTGCATGTAAACTCCTTGCTTGAACTTGCATGACCTGTGTAAAGTGCTATAAATTAAAAATTATTACTTACCGACCTTGGGCTTCATGACAAAAAGAAAGCTCAAGGGTTTTATATGGGGCATTACGGCCAAGTTAACCTGTATGTTTATATATTGTTTACGTGCAAGTGTGATGAAAATTATTATTAAACAAGATAATAATTTTTGTCCTTAATCAATTTACTATAGTTTAGCGGACGATACGCGGTTTCGCCCGCGTAGTTCACGTTCCCGTGGAATTACAGGGATAAAAAAGTAGCCTATGTCACCCGAGGATAGTGTGGCTGCCCAACGGTGAAAGAATTTTTGGAATCGGTGCAATAGTTTTTAAGTTTATTCGTTACATACAAAATACACATCTTTATAATATTAGTATAGAGTAAAGATATAGATAGAAATGAAAGCAATCTTATTAATTATCAAATTATTACATACTATGTATAAGAAGTAAAGCTAGTTTTACTTGAGATAAAGAGTTAACACAGAGTTAAGTTAGCCTAAAATAGCAAATATGAAAAAATAAATAAAAACACTTAAATAAACACAAAATTAAATAAATAGTTACAAGAGGTATCAAAATTATCTGTAACGCATATTGACATGTGAGTTTAGATACAATAAAGTATTAACTAAATTCAGAATTGTTACAAAAAAATACTTCACATCTTATACAATAATTATTTCACTTGTACCTACCTATTCTCAATATTTCCAATAAAAAACATGCAAGTTATCTAGGAGATAATTTTGAAAATCATTAAAAATGTCATCTGACTCAGTATCACTATCGTCTAATAAATTATCTGAGATATAATTTTCCAAAATATTAAAAAAATCATCTGACCTACAAACTTTATCGTCTAACAAGTTACCTGACCGATTATTATCTAAAATATTAATAGAATCATCTGGCTTACTAACTTTATCATCTAACAAGTTATCTGAGAGATGATTTTCAAGATTATTAAAAGATGCATCTGGCTTACTAATACCATCTCCTAACAACTTTAGTAGCCTTTCATAAACTAGGGTGGGCGCATCAATTGCCCACAAAAGTCTCCGTGATTAAATTCCTTCAATGGTAATATAGTGTTCAAAAGGATTCACAAGTTTGTTTTGCAACCTTCTCACATGAATAACAATGGATAACCAATCGTTCTGTTATCGGGCTCTTAATATGGGCCATGTAGACAACTGGAGCTAAAGCGAATCCTGCTCTCAACACCTCGTTGTATTGAGTCTTCGTGGACAGCAATGCGAACAGTACCGTGGTTCCCACAGAATGGCCGATGTAATTAATTTTCACGTACGATCCTTTAACTGCCATTATGTAGTCGATAACCGCCGGGAGATCGTATTGACTAACTTCATGGAATGAAACACTCCAAAATTCACGCGAGTCAAGATTTCTTGAAACATGAGCTCGAGAGCAAGCATTTCCTCGCACGTTGGCCAACCATACATCGTAACCGGCATCGGATAAGATATAACCCAGACTTTTCGTCAGCCCCGCAATCAACCAATGCACAGAGCTCCCGAAGAGGCCGTGACGCAATAATACTGTCTTCCTAGGACTTTCTTTATTATTGGACATTTTTGAGTAGGGTATCCTATGGATTGTCAATATGTATCCGTCGTCTGTCGCAATCCTGTGGTACTCCACTGGGTAGCCGTGGAAAGCAATCAGCTGCGGCGAGGTCACACTGCTCATGCGGATAATGGAGTCTTCATCGCATTCGTTCATCACTTCTTCTGGTAGTATGTCACCAGGAAGGTCATTTTCATGTGAATCAGATTTGTTCGTTTCGGAAGACTGGATTTTATTTAAGCCGTGGAATAATATTTCGGAGATTGCTGAGTCTTCTTTCCCTGACTCGATGGTGAAGTTGTGTGTATGGGGGAAAATGGAAAACGAGATCTGTATCTTGCTCTCACTATGATGTAATTGTAACTCAAATATGAACGTTAACACAACTAGTAGCGGAAACTTCATTTTGATAGATAGTTACGAAGCTGGCCCGCCGCGAATAACGATATTCTCCTGTATCCAATAATAGAGTACTGCAGTAATTATACCGAACATGAGATCAAGGGGGAACATAATACATAATAACGCTTATTAGCATTAACAAAACATGAAGATAAATTCAATTCTGTTTAAAACACTTTTATAAATATTTATCTTAAAATTATTGCGTGATAGGCTTTACCCACGTCTACGCGACGCACTCCTATCTGTATTGTACCCATAACTACTTACTTTACAAACGCTATAAATTCCCAATTAATTAAGTCTGTATTGCCCGATAGCTACAACCTAGGGATCTTTAAGTCAAGAGTGAATAGGTTACTTCTAGGCAAGCGTGCTTCACCGTCGACCACATCATCGCTTACCATCACGTGAGATAGAGATCGCGAGCGTACAAATAAATAAAAAAACCATGCGTGTTTAATCTTCTTCAGATTCAGGTTAGTTTCAAATGGATGGATTGTGTTAAGAATTATATGTATGAAACGAGAGTCGTTAGTAGTAAGAAGAAGAAAACGAGTTGTGTCGAAGCCAAGTAACAAGGACAAGACACAGGAGTAGCAAGTATTAGCCGAATATTTTGACAAACAATACAATAAATACACTACTAATACACTTAATTACTAAACAAGCTTGCTTATAATATCATAATTTCATTTGATCATAAAGTCGTTTAAAATAATATTAATCAGACTAACAAAATACAAACAAATAACTATCTATACGTAAAGTCCCTTATAAACGTGGGTAAATGCTAAAGTTTATTACAATAAGTTTCTACGAACAGATAATAATATAAGTAAAATACGATCGACGACGATGTATTAACTTTTCTAGTGATACAGTCGACACTAACACCGCACGTGGTACTAAGCTAATAATCTAATAGACAGGCCGCTGCTAGGGTTAGACTTTTTGTAGGCACTGAACGGTAACTAATTCAAATTCAAATCTTTTATTTGCAGAATATGGGTAGGTACACAGGTGTTAAAATTTAAGAAATAAATATCGCCATAATCAGGCTCGCACCATGCAAATTTAAAAAGCATATTAATAAATTAGAAATTAATTAATTATACACAGTATCAAGTAAATAGGGCAATAAATAACAGCGGAAAATGTCAAGCATACAATAATTTATAGTTTATATTATTACAATTAATAGAAATAGAAAGATCAATACATGTCAAACAGTGCAAAAATAGTTATACAATTATACATAATTCGATATATTACGATATATGTACGATTAGATCACCAATTATTATATATATAAATATTTTTCTCTAAAATTTATCATCAAGAAACTCTATTACTGAGTAATATGATTTATCTAATAGTATCTTCTTTAGTTTATTTTTAAAAATGTTATTGTTTGAAATTGCGAGTAAGTAATTGGGTAAATGATTTTACACTCTAGGAATCATACAAAATACACTATTGTTCAATAGTGCAGTTCTTACTCTTACTCTTACTATGTATTAGGAATAAAGCTTATTTTAAATCGGTACCTTTGACTTTTTAATTTAATAAAAGAACTGCTGTTATTTCTGACAAACATAATCATGTCCAATATATATAAACAAGGTAGAGTTAACACTTAAATTTTTGGAGATATTGGTCTACAGCTTTCAGTCTATATAACTACATTTATCTTGGGACAAAAAGTAGCCTATGGCCCTTGTGTAGATTTTTATCAGTATAAGTAATTTTTCATCATAATCATCATCATCCTCCAGCCTTTATCCTCGCCTCTTTTCGTTCAGCGCATCATGTTAAGATTTATTGTTTTTGTCTGCATAAGCTCACGTCAAAACTAGTTGACAGAAATTACAGTAACAAGGCCTGGCATGTATCAACATACATATCTAGTCGTTGGGGTCTTTATAATCTAGCAACTTTCATGAGGTCGTCAGCCTATCTGGTTTGTGGCCAACATTATGTTTGCCTTCAAAAAGCAAGCTTTTACCTAATTCAATACCGTCTATTTTGCTCTAGTTGAATCTAGACTTAGATACAGCATTAAATTTTGGGAAAATAGCTATAAATATAATATTAAGGCAGCCTTTACTATACAAAAGCGAGCATTAAGAACCATGCTTCGTTTAAAACAGACAGACTCGTGTCAGGAGTATTTTAGTAAACATAGAATTTTAACGGTACCGTGTCTTTATATTTTAGTTCTCCTTACTCATTTAAACAAAAACTTAAACGAGTTTGAAACAGACGAAGAAAGAAAAACTAGAGTAGATACTCGCAGAAAAGATCTTCCTCCAAAGCTAAATGGCTAAGGCAAAGCTTAATGTTGTCAAACACTCGTCACGCGTGCAGTCTGTCAATCTGTTTAACAAATTACCAGCGGAATTAAAGAATATTCAGAATGTGAACATGTTTAAATGTAAACTTAGGGCTTTGTTAAATAATAAAGCTTATTATAGCATTGACGAATTTTGTAATGACAAAGACCTTAAAACTAGTTTTTTAGATCTCTTTTGACTTTGTTTTAAGTGTGCTTTTTTTTTTTGTTTTGTACTTAATATTTGACATTGAATGTATTTTTGTAGATTTTTGCAAGGGACTTTGCTCTGTATCAATATGAATATTAATGTTTGTAAGGTTAGTATATTTTTATTTATTATTTTGATTTGGATATATGTTCTAACTTCGATTATGGGTGAGGAACGAGGTTGCTTGTGTTGTATTTTTTCTTATGTTGCTTCTTTCTATGTACCTACTGTGCTAATATTTCGACACAAATGTAATTTTTGTTATGAAATAAATAACTTGAATATGACAACTGCAACCATAATTTTCTTTTTTACTTTTGATAAATATTTTTCCCTCATTTTACTCGATTATTTGTTTCGTCTGGATGCAAGATGCTCATTTTTTTTTATTAACGATCAGGAAATGTATTGTCTAGTTCTTTTTTCCCGCTCTCTGACAATAAAATGAAAGTTGGAAGGGGCTAGAATTTAATTTAATAAAATACATATTGGTCGTTTGTCTAAACTCTAGGTAGTCTAAAATCAAGCATGTGTTCCTGCGAAAAGATTTACTGCCCGTCTTAAAAACATTGGGCAGATAAAATGTTAGTTCTTAATGGTGGTAAACAATGTAATGTAAGTCTAAGATAGTGGAGTTTAATCGAGTTTAAAATAAGAGCATATTAGTTGGTCAGTTTATAGGTAGATACAAGACTATTATTGAGGAAAATGTTACCAAATATAAAAATTCATAATGTACCGAATCACGACTCATTTTGTGGTCTTATTCATTAAAATATTACGTACCTAGTTACTTGAATGTCATGCGTGTATGCTTACAAAAATATTTACTTATAGTTGACACTAGATTATTTCGGGTCAACTGGTAAGTTGTGTAGTATTTCTGCAATAAAATTACCGAAATGTATAAACGTTATCAACTATGATCGGTTTTGGTTGATGTGCCAATAAAAATTACGGAAATCGGTTGGTAGGTAATTTACTTTGCTAGTTCCAACCTCGCTAAAGTAAAGCCGTATTAACTGTTCCACATGTTCTGAAAAGCTATCGAGTAGCGTAGCAAAATCATTTCATTCAGCCATATATACCAGCTTGAGTTGGAGCTGTTTGTTCCGGGAGAATATCAACATAACTCCAATTGACTACTCAGTATATTTGCAGCGCTTAAACCAGCTGGCCTTAACCCCGTAATATGGTGACTCAGTTCCATCAAGTTACATGAAATCTTAGTAGCAGCGAAATTGAAAAGCATATACTTTGACGGTTTGTTCATGTATGTGGCTTTCGTCCACGACTTATAAAAGTAAATGTGAATGAAAACGCTCTAAACTCCATTTGCGATAACATAAGAAATTTAAACAAGTCCATTTTACAGCCCGTTCAACCGATTTTGACTTCTATTGCGTTGTTGATACGACAAATGGTAGCTGTAGTAAGCAGTTGGTTTTCGTAACAGGTTTATGCTTTTTATGTCATCCTTAATTTTAGGGGATAGAACTCAAAATCGGTTGAACGTACTGTATATAATGGAATATAGTAAGTAGGATATAAATAGATTTTATTGTTAAAGTTCCACAGAAAATTCGACTGTTCTGTTGCCAGATGTATAAACGTAAATTAAACAAAAGAAGGATTCGTAAATATAGTAGTAGTTTGGATTTATTTTCATTGAATCCCAGTTTTAGATTCCATTTTTTAGGTATTGTGGTTACTGCCTTCTCGCATGGGAAAATTGCATGAGATATGTATGTAATGCTTTGCTTATAACCAAGGCCACGTCACTTCTTGTTTACACCATAATTTTTTACACTAACCACACAACCACCAAGAATTGAAATGTTATATTTTAATGAAAGAAAATCTCATGAGGCGTTTCTGGCATTTTGGGCCGAGAAAACAGTATGAGATGAATTACGAACGACGTTGGACTAAGTAATGAGATGGAGTGCAAATGTAGACCAAAACTGTACAAGAATAACTCGAGGGAATCATCGTTTGAACATTAAAAATAAAACTTGTTTTTATAATATCTCAAAAATGTTATAGCTTCGTGCATTTGGTCTGTAGATGCACCTTGTGATCTCAAAGTTTAAGATGCATGACAAAACTGAATCAAATCATCATTTATTACTGAGAACTAAGCTCGAATCACTCTTTAGTAATACGTTCGAGATCTTCAAAACAATACAATACCAGCCGGTTACTGTCCCACTGCAGGGCAAAGGCCTCTTCTAATACAGTGAAGGCACGAGTATTAATCGCAACGCTTGCTCAATGCGGGTTGGTGATTTCGAACTCATTAAAATAAGCTGCTGATTTGTTATAACTCAGTTTTTCTTTTTACAAAATATACAGACTTCCAAAAAAAGCACTACGAAGCGAGAATTTACTTTCTTTTTGGAAGTCGGTGTCTTTGATATAGGTAAAAAGTATTTTTATCTATCAGTTTTTAATTGTACCTAATAGGCAACTTACCTTGAGTAAGGTACCTATAATGCCAGAATACATTACCCGAATACCATGAATTTTGAACATAACTGGTGAAATGAGAGTGTATCAAGGTAAACTGTACACAACTGCGTACCCCTTTAGAGCCAATTACGTTAGCTGCAATCGAAGGATTTAAAAAAAAACAAAAATGAATTTACTTAATTTATTTTAAAATAAAAGAATTACATTAATTATCGCTAAAATTTGCCTAAGTGCCTATTCGAAGTATAAATATGGAATGGAATTTTACAGAGTTACAATAATTGGCTAAACTAGGTCCGTGCGTCACTAAGTGCTAGCTCAGCTCGGCGTTTCCGTCGTTTGTTAAATTTGCAGCGTATGATTCTATACTAAAAGTGTTGAGTGCTGAGTTGGCGATTCCCCTTATGCAGCTGCGTGTAACATCTCCACCCGCAGATCAGCAACTATTTGAGAACTTCGAGAGAAAATGTTGCTGGAACTTGTCTTCTGGGCGCGCGATCCTCCTCTTTTTGTCAGGTTCCTCGTAAGTATGTCCCTTGCTGTGGGGCTTTTCGGAGCGTTTGCAAAACCATTGGTTGCGATAGCCAAGTATGGTTGTGATAAGTGCGCCTGCACCTAATAATGCGATGTAGAAGGGTATGGTATATGACATCTGATTGCAGCTGGTTGGGTTGTATTGGCTGGCTCGTCATGACTTGGTTCTTTATGCTGTGTAGTCCACCTTTGTGCGGAGATAACGGTTGATAGGTATGGTAACGAGGTAGCTTCCCTGTAGCAAAGTGAAGTCTTCTCTCCCACAGACTGATTGCTCTTTCGTTGGACTTGGAAATGATAGGACGTAATGCTGGTCATCTAGTTTTTTCATCGCTTCTTTTTACAGAAATATTGTACTGAATTGGCAGGAACTCTTGTGGGCTTGATTCGTGATAAGTTCTTGTATGCAGTCCGTTTTTGTTCGTATTTGATGGGTTATTTCCTTTTCACAGAGATACCAGTTACTAAACTTCGAGCATTCTGCTTCTATGTACACGAAATAGTCGCCATTATTTGCTATAAAGGGATAGGTAGGGATAAGACTTTGGGATAAGAGCCTGACGGTTTTTTTTTTTTTGGTACTATAGATAACTTATAATAAATCATAGACGATTTTGGTAATTATAGAAAATCTGAAAATTATAACTATCTGGTTTCTGTTGAAATATGATCCGGGCTGAATAATGTCGTAATATATCTCGACCTTACTGTAATTTTTTTTCTTTACCTATTTACCATAGATCTAAGTTTATCTACATCTATAATATAATGAACAGTACTTGATGAGTGTATGAACGCTAACATATTTTCTATTCTAACTAATTCTAATCGGTCATAAGGTCCATTGGCTAGGCTTTTAAGTTTTATCTCCGATGACTGGGTCTCGCGAAGTACCAGCAATAGTAGAATCCTGCAGCAAGTTAGGTACCTTAGGGCGTCTTTTTAATCTGTTTTTGGCTACGGGCCCACGTTTCTTGGACGTATAAACGTGTATGGGTAAATCGGCCAGAATGGTATCTTGAGTATACCGCGGTGCAGTTTTCTGACGGCTTGCAGAGGGGTTCTTAATGAACACCTGTTGTTGAGGAACGTATTCTATTTCAGATTCGCGGTTCTTGTTTCTATTTTCTATTAACGCAGTACGATTTGATAAGGAAGTTTCGTTAATAATTTTATAGACTTCCTTCATTTGCTCCCTATGATTATGAACGTACTGTTGTAATGATTGTTGGGTAAAATCTATGTCTAGAATATCGCGTGGATCAAAGTGTCCAGTTAGTAAATCGAATGGTCTGCATCTAGTGAAGCTATGTATTGAAGAATTATAACCAATTATAGCATAAGGCATAAGATTTACGGTAGGCTCCTCTTTGTGTTTTAACTTTAATATTCTTATATGTTCAAGGAGAGTTGAATGGAAGCGTTCAATGTTACCGTTATCGTTAGGCGAATGCGGTAAAACTCTATGGTGGTTTATCTTGTGAAGGCGTGTGAATTCTAGGAACAGTTGATTAGTGAATTCCGTTCCGTTGTCAGTCACTATCGTTAAGGGAACCCCATGGTGGGTACAATATTGTAATAATGATTGAAGTACACTAATGCCCGTGCCATCTCGGAGATGGTATGCTTGTCCGTATTTGGTAAAAACATCTATAAATGTAACATACTTTTCATTGTGAACCGTGAATAAATCCATATGGACAATTTCGAATGGTTTTGTTGCCGGGGGTACAATATTAAACTGGGGTTTAATAGGTCTCCGGTCATATTTAGCTTGGCCGCAAATAATGCATTCGTTGATGAATTTGGTTATTTGGTCTTTCATTTTGGGCCAGTAATATTTTTTTGAGAGGGCTAAATAACATTCGGTAATTCCTCGGTGATTAGTTTTGCCGTCATGGTAGTGCTGAATTATCTCTTGCTGACGTAGATAATCTTTGACGTTTTCTAATTCTATCTTAGCTAGTACTAAGTTCATAGACGAGCTCTTAAATTTGTCCTGTATGACTGGTATGATGGAATACATGGCAAGAGGTGGATTTATTAATATACCGGTCTTTACTTTCGGATTTACATACTCTTTGATGGCATTGACTACATCTTGTTCTAGCATAGATGATGATATCTGGACTGCTATGCGCGTGTGAGTTTCGAATGGCTTGGTAACTACTGGTTTGCGTTTGACATCTTCTACTATCGTAAAGCATAGTTGTCTATGAAATCTGTTAAGGGGTTCATCTGTGATTGGGACTTCTAGTATGGGATTTTCGTGACTGGTGTGTACGGTGGCAGTGGATGAGTTCGTGGGCATCGGGTTTTCTGATGGGTTAGGAATCAAAGAACATAATTCATCTATTAAAGTGTTAGTATCTTCGTTGTGAATCTCCACTCGAGATATGGCATCGGCATTCGTATTAGATTTACCTTTCTTATAGATAACGGTGAAATCGTATTCACTAAGTTTCAGCCTCCATCTAGTCATTTTTTTTTTATTGAGACAATCCCACCGCACTATTCCCAAACCACTGCAACTCCTGAAAGCCAGAATCAACAGTGGCGACCACCAGAAAAGCGCCGAGGCAATGAAGCTCGACGAAGTCCCGGAGAATAAATTTAACTGTCTTGGATCCCGCAACGAAATTAATCAGAAAAGAAAATGGAGGAGTAAGAAAAATACAAATTTCCACTTCCCTCCATATCAAGCAGGAGACAGAACAAACAAGACCAATAGGCACAAAGGGTCGTTTACAACTGGGATAAGCCCAGTTGCCTAGCACCACGGATAAAAATTAGCATTAATATTAATGGGTCCTAACATTGTGAGCTGTTATATTTGATTCCAATAATAGGTATGGCAAAAGCGCTTGAACGCACGGAAATTTGTTCTAGTTTCCACAAGGTCCGTATAGTAAACAGCTCCTGATACAGCCTGTACATTATTCAACATAGTATTGCGTTCATTCTGCCAAAGAATACACACCCATAAGATATGATGTGCAGATTGTACATATTCACAGTCAGATGTAGAACACTGACATAATGGCGAGGCAACAAGCTTGAAGGAAAATAATTTACTTTTAAAGTTACCATGCCCTGTGAGAAATTGGGCAACACAGTGATCCACCTCCAGCCACGTCCTGGTCAGCCGCACGCGAACGGATGGAAAGAATTGGTGGAGGTGTCGGCCCTTGATGGAATTATCCCACCTATATTGCCATTCGGATAAAAGTTCCTCCCAGACGTCAATATGTGGTTTAAATAATCTAGAGATTTTGGCACGTCGCTGCACTTCAAGGTCGACCGGAAGTACGCCAGCAAGTACCGGTAAGGCCTCAGTACTAACCGTCCTGTATGCTTTGCATAAAAATATCAAAGCCAAACGCTGACTCTGAAGTAATTTACGTCGTACCGCCCCTATTGTGGCCCTATCAGCCCAAACAGGCGCCCCATAGCAGATACAACCCAAGTAAGTAGCCCCATAAATAGTCTTTAAAGTCAAAAAAGACAGACCCCACGTAGATTTAGATATTCTCGTTAAGGCATAGAAGTTCTTTTTTGCTTTTTCACCAACGATTTTAATATGATCTATAAATGCAAAATTCCTTTCTAACACAAGACCAAGATAGCACACGGACTGCTTCCTTTTCACCGGAACGTTATTAAATTTAATAGTAGGACATGATTTAAGATTACCTTTCAAAATGAGCTGATAAGTTTTATGCGGAGCAAAGGTCAGGCGGTTACGATCGCCCCACTGAGATATTAATCGTAGGCAAGTGTCAGCCAAGTTCTCGAGTCCAGCTCGAGTACTTGATTGAATGAGCAGAAGACCGTCGTCCGCGTAACCGGTTAATGAACAGCCGCTTGGAAGCGGAATCGCGAGGAAATCATCAAAGCCTAAATTCCATAAAGGTGGACCAATAACCGAACCCTGAGGACATCCCATGGTGAGAGACTTCGACATGGAATGATGGCCGAGTTTGAGTTTCGCGGAACCATTTAAAAAGTAAGAGTGAACTAAATTGTATATATTTCTATAGCAGCCTCGATTTTTCATTTTAAGTAATAGCATTGGCCACCATGCGTTATCAAAAGCCCCAGAAATATCTAGAAAAATCCCAATTACATACTTATGTTCAGATGTATTAACTATTTTCCTAACAGTAAGGGCCGCGTCTACGGTAGATTTTCCAATAGTGAAACCGAATTGATTATTATGAAATTTTGGTCCGTCCGGTAGCAACCGTGAAACGATAAGGCGCTCCAGGAGGTTTCCCAAAGATAGAAGTAATGTTATGGGCCGGTACGACTTCGGGTCGTCCGGGGATTTGTCGCCACTTTTCGGGATTATTCGTATAAATCCGCGAAAGCGAGCTAAAGAATTCCCAATTCGCACCCTTACATTTATTTATACCTAAAGTTACCAATGACATGTGACGTACCCTGAGTAAAAACTGGAACAAATTCGTACACGATCAAGCGATGATCACTACAAGACGCGTCCGGTAGGACACGCCACCTATCCAAGCGTACGTCTGCACTAGAAAGTGTGACGTCAATACAAGATTCGCCCATTTGGCTGCAAAAAGTTGGTGGTGCGTCAGGGGTATTATGAATAGTCAGATTCATTTCAGCAATGAAATCTTCAACAGCGCAGCGTCGTTCATAATCCGTAGACCGAACTTTGCCATACCAGAGTGATGATGACGCATTAACATCAGCGCCAACGATAACTTTGCAGCCCGCGAGCGACTGCAAGACGTGACGGAGGTTATGTATATGAGGAGCAACAAGGTCTGAATATTGAAAGTAGCAACTCACAACGTAAACTTTAAAAGAAGACGATAAGACCTCCGCAACGGCACAATGGGGTGTCATTAGATTACGCAAAGACGTTACTGTGAAGTTAGAAGAATGCGCCACGTAAATTCCAGCTCGTGCTTTGCCATCCAACTGTACTACTTTGTGACGTAAACGCGCGTTTTGATATTGTTCTTGAACAAGCACGATATCTAAGTTATAATCGATAATTAGTTTGTCCAGTTCAGAAGTCGCTATCCTATCGTTGTGGAGATTTAATTGTCCTATGGTTAATCTACCCATTATTTTAGTAGTTGGTGTTGAGGATAAGTTGTTCGAGTTTAAGTTTATAAGTGGCACACCCATCTGATCCACATCGATGGTCAGACGGTTTCTTAGAGCGTTTACACGCCACGCAAGACGGTATATAATTAAAATTCAAACCATCTAGTCAATCGCGAATTAGGTTCTTTAAGGTTCCTCATCCACTGTAGAGGTTTATGGTCTGTCAGTACTTTAAATTTACGACCAAACAAGTACGGTCTAAAATACTTGGTGGCCCAAACTATGGCGAGGAGTTCTTTTTCTATAGTACTGTAGTTAAGCTCACTTTCATTCAGGGTTCGGGATGCAAAACACACAGGTTTGCCGGAACCTACGGGTCCTTGAGATAGAATGGCACCAATGGCAACGTTTGAAGCATCTGTCGTCAGTATGAATTCCTTATCGAAATCGGGATACTGTAGAATAGGGTCATTTGTTAAGAAAGTCTTGCACTTTTCAAAGCTGCTTATGTACTCGGAATTTAATACAACTTTTCTACCTTTTTTTAAACACGCTGTGAGAGGTTTCGTAATTTTTGCAAAGTCCGGGATAAATTTGCGATAATAACCGACAAGGCCTAAAAATTGCTTAATTTCTTTTGGGGTCTTTGGAATGGGGTATTTTTCTATGGCATGAATTTTATCCGGATTAGGTTTTATTCCTTCGCTACTTATTATGTGTCCGAGATAACCAGTTTCATGCTTTGAGAATTCGGATTTATCCATTTGGATCTTACAGTTCGATTCCCGAAGTCTATTGAAAACTTTTTCGAGATTGGTCATATGCTCTTGTAGTGACGTGGAAAAAACGATGATGTCATCAAGATACACCAGGCATATGTCATTCTGAAGACCTCTGAGGACATTGTCCATAACCCTCTGAAATGTGGATGGTGAGTTCTGAAGTCCCATGGGCATTCGAAGAAACTCGAAATGTCCATGTTCGACATTAAAAGCTGTTTTCTGAATATCCTGGTGGTCCATTTCGACTTGGTAGAAGCCACTAGCCAGATCTAGAGTGGTGAAGTATTGGCACCTACCTAGTTTGTCAAGAACATCGCTAATGTTCGGGATAGGGTATTTGTCGTTAATAGTTTTTTCATTGAGCTTCCTAAAGTCAACTACTAAACGCCATTTTTGCTTGCCCGAGGCGTCCATTTTCTTGGGGACCACCCAAATGGGCGAACTCCATGCTGAATCTGAAGATTTTCTTATTCCCTGATCTAACATTTTTGAAATCTGTTCCCTAACCTCCTGACGATGAATGAATGGGTATCTATAACTTTTTGTTTAAACCGGGACCTCGTCTGTAGTCTTAATACGGTGTTTTATTCGATTGGTAAATGTTAACGCTTCGCCTTCTATGTAAAACACGTCAGCATATTTTGAGCAAAGAGTTATAAGGTTGAGTTTCTCTTCCTCGTTTAAATGATCTGTTCGTAATCGCGTTGTCACTTCTTGAACTCGCGTGGTGCAATGTTCGGTGCGCGTGCACTCGATATTAAATAAACTTGCGTGCACTGGTCGGTCAAGTGATATTATAATATCATTCGGGCTCGTATTTTCTATCTCTAAGTAGCCTCGATTATTGTCGACAATAGTAAGGCACTCGCGTACTATACAGTTGCATATAGTCTGTTCACTAACTAATGCTGCACCGTTTGGAGTGTCGATCGGTATTCTCACTAATTTCGAAGAATGAGCAGGTATTATGTCTTCATACAAGTTAACATTGCAGGAATTATACATACGGATAGGATTTGATGATGTGCGCGCGATCTATCTTGGACTCCCATTTAGTTAGCAAATCTAAACCAATTAAACCGTCAAAATATTCATGGAAACGATATACAAATAACTTGATAAACTCTGGATCGTTAAATTCCGCGAAGCAAGGTAAACTTATAGAATAATTATTTCTACTAACCGCGTGTACATTGGTAACTTCAAACGGGTCGTAATTTAAGGGAAAATTTGGAAAATATTTTTCTACAGCTTCTGGACTTATAAAGGACTGGTTTGCACCGGTGTCAATTAGTAACTTTAAAGGTGGTTCTGATATTAGTATGTACGGCAACTGACGTTGAGTTTGGAGATTTAATTCTATTTTGGCTTTTTTGATTTCTGTGCCTCCTGAAAATCCTGACTTATCTGACATGGACCTGCCTGAGGTTCAGTTAGGCCTGTAATATTTTCTTGAACAATTACATCGTTTAAAGTGGGATCATGGTTGCACTCTAATGTAGCGAACGGGCTATAATCATAATAAGTGCCATCGTAATTAAAACAGTCCGGCTCGTAATAAAACTCCGTCGGGTAATATGAGTCGTCGTATGACGTGCACTCATTCATGTTCATTTCACGATTTTTAAAATAATTGGTTGGTGGCGGATTACCTGAATGCTGCCAGTTATGGCCAGATAGCATAGGTCTAGGTTTAAAATGCTGTACACCACTCATAGGTTTAGGACCTTGATTTTGATTTTGGGCCGGAGTGTTTCTGGGTGGCAAACGGAACATGTTACTTTGAGCGTTATGTGTTTGAGGCAGCGCACGGAATATTTGCTGTGTTCGAATAGGCATGCGATGTTGGGGCTGCTGATTAATAAAGTTGGGGTTGAACCTAAATGGTTGTGGTGGTAGTTGGTGGGGTCTAGTTCCTATGGGATTGGGCCAGTTGTCCTGTAAATACATAACATTAAGTTGTTCCTGTACATATTCAAGGGCCTTTTCGATAGTATCGGGACGCATGCATCTTATGCGGGATCCTAATGGTTCCTTTAAACCTTTTACAAAAGCCTGCATAGTAACCTTTTTATACAGTGTACGTTTCGCTTCCACTGTGGTAGTAATTGACTCGTGTAATGTTACATACGTCATCATTGTACTGAACAAAGTTTGGCATTCCTCGTAGAATTCCTGTGGCGTTTTATTTCCTTGCGTAGCTAAAGAATGGTCTCTATACAAAGCGGTTTCATCCCGTTGATCTGAAAAGTTATTAACTAAGGCTGTTCTAATCCCTAGCCAACTATCAGGTATGCCGTTGGAATTGATGATACAAGCGGCAGAGCCTGTTATTTTATTTAAGATGCCATTTAATAGGCATAAGTTGTTTGACTCGCTACCTGGGGTATTGCTAACATACTTAGCTACTATTTGATCGCATATTCTGACAAACCTAGTCAAAACATTTGGGTTCCTATCGAACTCCGGGACCATACGAAGGGTCTTGAAAATTCCATCCGGGTCATGGGCCATATTTAAACTATTTATACTACTAATTTTACTATCACTATTTAAATCTCTACTGTTATCTATAGCACTCCAGCGAGCCGTACGAGATTCGGGCTCCTGGGAACTGGAACTTCTCGGGTGAAAAATCTTGGAAGTTGGGTGGTACTAGGACTAAGAAGGAAGCAACACAGGAACAATTCAAGTGTACTCACAAATTTTTCATCTCTGTTTCTCTCGTGAATCGAAGTCTGGATTCTCCTTCCGGAACTGCAGCTGGACCGTAGATTCGGATATTCGGCACCGGGGCTCGATAGCCACCCAGGCGATTCGCGTACGCGGATTTCGATATTAGAGATTCCTAAAGCTTGCGAACCGGCCCGCGAATATCCTACCGACTGCGCCAATTACGTTAGCTGCAATCGGAGGATTTAAAAAAAAACAAAAATGAATTTACTTAATTTATTTTAAAATAAAAGAATTACATTAATTATCGCTAAAATTAGTCTAAGTGCCTATTCGAAGTATGAATATGGAATGGAATTTTACAGAGTTACAATAATTGGCTAAACTAAGTCCGTGCGTCACAAAGTGCTAGCTCAGCTCGGCGTTTCCGTCGTTCGTTAAATTTGCAGCGTATGATTCTATACTAAAAGTGTTGAGTGCTGAGTTGGCGGTTCCCCTTATGCAGCTGTGTGTAACAAACTCAGTCTGGTATTTCTTGTAGTCAATTCTTGTGTTCAACTTCAAACATAAATGCGATAGATAGTATTGGTGTTTACTTTTCATAGACCTGTTGTTGCTGGTATTTATGTATTCCAAATTGTGTACTTTTACGTATTTACAATTTTCATAATTTTGTATTATTAATTCCAAGTTGTAGTTAATTGTATTTTCGTTTAAGTAAGGATTATATTGTACGTTAGTAACAAGTACAGTATTGTTTCGTAGTTTATAAAGGACGTTACACAACTCAGTTATCAGAGAGAAAGGGTTTTTGTCATTAGATCCTATCATTAAAACTATAAAATCGTCACTGGTCAATGTCCTTACGAAGTCGTCATTACAGCTAATCAGAATATGAGCACATGTTGCGTTGGGCTAAATGAAAGACGTAATTTTGTAGTTGTCATTACATTTGTCTAGCCTGGAATTAGTCATAAAACTATAGACAAAACATAGACCGCGGGCCTGCTGGTCTCCGAAAATTATCATTCTATTATGTTGGTTCGCTACTCTGATTGGAGCAATTTTGTTTATGCTCTCATGGTGGGATTGTTGCTTATCAATATTATCCGTTGCAGTGTCATCATCCGCATTCTTCAGGTGGAATTATTGTTCGTCAATAAAACCTATTAAAGCGTCATTTTCCTTGCTTATTATATGTGGGGATTGTGATTAAGTGGGTTGTATTCCCTCCAAACTGCATATTGAGGCGGCTGTGTTGATTGGTATATTTCCGACCTCACTTGGAATTGCATTCTGTTTTTTTAACCAACATCAAAAAAAGGAGAACATTCTTCTTTAATTCCGTTGTAATTTTTTTTTTTGTTATGAAATTCTGAATCAACTACACCAAATCTTTTGAATCAAGAGTTCTTAAAATCTTGAATATTTAATGATTAATATTTATGATTTCGAATTCATTAAATATCAATATGACACAAATAAGTGTGTATCTGAATTTATGTCTATATTTCTTTTGATTCAATTTCTATTGCAGATAACGCTTAAGAGAAAAGCAAAATCATAACTGTAAGCAACGATCGATTTTATTTGACTTTAATTGTTATCGACTCTTAAGTAAGTAAAATTTTATCTCTTAATCCGCACAGGATTAAAATATAAAGTACCTATTTTTGATAGGTGATAATACTAGTAGATAATAATAGATGATATAAATAATTAAGTGACAAAATGTTAATAAAAGTTAATGCTGCTGAACTTAACGAGATCATTGAATCGACACGACAATGTAATTCTTTCATGTGTATTTTAAAGAACAAGATACTAAAATGTTACCTTTTAAGACGAGAAAATTATAACAGTTTCGAAAAACTTGTTCAATGAAATGACAATTTTGGTAATCTTATCCGGATTTAGGATAAAAATAAACCTATAGATGGTGCTCAAACTGTTTGTTATTACTTATTCATAGGTAAAAGGAAGGAAAGAGTTCTATGGATATTCCTCCATAACTTAATATGTTTAAAAAAATATTCTCCTCCACAACGTAAATAACGCAATGAATGTTTTTGCGATTATCAAAATAAAAAATATTGTCATTCGTTTTGTGCTACGCCATAACCTCGCTGAATTGCACAAAAATACTCATCGATATCATAGATTCAAAATTATTCTGTTTATAATAATTACGTACCGTATATATACTCACTTTTCTAAGTTTTTCTTTATAACTCGATATCTGTAAGAAAAAACTTTATATGTCTAATAATAGTGAAAATATTGGCATGTCGGCTTAGCACATATTTATTCCTTATGGCAAATACATGCAATGTAGGATGGATATGAACGTGTTATTTCCTTCGGTAAAATAATAAAGTGAAGGCCATAACCGTTGCCTGCTCGTTTTTCATATAACCATTATAATATTAATTTATTTTTCATCATCAGCCTTTCTAACACAGGCCTCCTCTCTGTAAGAGGGAATGGGCCGTAATCCACCACGCGGGCCCAGTGCGTGTTGGTGGATGTCACATGTCTTCGATTTTTTGTTTCAAGGACATGCCAGTTTCCTCATGATGTTTTCCTTCACCGTATTGAGAGCAGTGGTGATGAAATAATTTACACAAAGTTAAACGCCTGCCTGGATTCAAACTCACGACCTACAACTTGTAAGCCATCACTCCAAAACTCTAATTGATGTTTCAACAACAGCTTAATCGTCTTCTTAAAATCAGAAACAGCGCAACTCTAATAGGCAAATTGGAAAACCAAACCCATGCTGGGTTACAGCAGCTCGATGGCAGAATTCAAAGCGCAGTAATCAGGTTGGGACTACATCAGTATAATCTCGTCTAGAACGTTTGGTACTGCGATGTTGCGGCGTTCTATATCTGTGGACAAAGCATACCTATGGGCTAATGACCTTAGCGTGTGTGTGTGATGGAACATATCGGAGTTTAATGGATTTGTGTGATCTAGGAACAAAAGATATGAATGTCGAAGTCAAAGTCAAATATATTTATTTCAACTAGGCCATTAAGCGGCACTTTTGAACGTCAACAATTAAATTTTTATTTATTCTACCGTGCATACGGAAAAGTAGCTTGTAGCTTGTTATGGAGAAGAACGCACAAGAAACTCCACATATACTTTTGTATAAAAATAATATGTTTTACTTTATTTAGGTACATAAGAATATACATTAATAAAAACATATTTATGTGAGGACGATGCACCTAAAATAGCGCTACATACTATACTAAGTACAGGTATTAAAACAAGTATTACACATGTACTGTGCAGTTATATTAGGTACTAAAAAAACATTAATATCCGTAGCAGTTAAGTTATGACCAATCCCAACTGACGGCGCCCGTTCACGAACATGAGGCATGAATCGGCACCACCCAGCTCAACCATCAGGAAGGGAAACGAATGATCCAATACACGTGCCACCATCAGAGAGACATTTGAGAGAGCATGACACTCTCAACTGCCAAGGTACGCACAAATCAACGAACGACACATAGGTACACTAAATGGTAGTTGGGTACACAGTACTCACACACGTGCTGTGTAGTTATACAATACTAAAAGAAATTGAGTTTATAGAATAGAATTATATTCATACAGTCTTCAGCAGGTCCAACAACACCTCAAAACAACAATATTCTGCTTATGACTTGTTTTTGCGCCTTAGTGGTTGTGGACCAGGACTAGCATTGACCCAAGCATTTTATCAGTGATGTAATCCCCCAACTTATAATATGCATGCCTGCAATGATACCATAAATGTGTCAGGGATCGGAATAGGTTGTGACTTGTAATGGGAAGTGGAACTATTATGGATAGTTCCACTTTGTGTAATCGAGTTACTTTACGTTGTTAAGTTAAAGGATTTCAGAGCAAGTGTGCACTTAATATACCTGCTCTGAAACATCGTTATTTTAACTTAATTCACTTGGTTATAATAGGTATTCAAAGTTACTAATCCTAAAACATAAATAATTTCATACATGTTCATTAAAAAAAAAAAAATGGCGTGGAAACTGACCCGAAGGATTGAACTCAAAATATTTGGGTCCAATGACAAATTCGAGCTGCTCTATTGGTGTGAAACGTGGCAGGTCTCACGCCAAATCCAAGTCTTCGTCAACCGTTGACTTTGTTGCATACTCGGAATTTGCTGGCTAGAGACCATCCTCAAAGTAGACCTGTTGGAGAAATGCCACGAGAGCCCGATTGACCGCCAGATCAACCGTCACAAGTGGAGATGGATTGGCCAAACGTTCCGAAGGGTCCAGATCACATTCCCAAGCAAGCTTTGAACTGGAATCCCGAAGGAAAAAAGCGTGGCCGTCCCGTAAAACCCGGCGTCGCACCGTTTTGGCAGAAGTGGCGGGTATCGTAATGACGGGAAGCATGAAGCTCAAGACCGATCGCGATGGAAGATTTCTGTGGACGCCCTCTGCCCCATCTAAGTGACATAGGGGACTATGAAGTCAAGTAAGCTAATTTCCCCTACAAAGGTGAAGACGGTGTTTATAAACTAAAGTCTACGCGTACAAAGTCGCGGGCAACAGATAGTTAAGAATAAGTTTTACAAGTTACAAGTAAAAACTAACTAATTTGAGAGCCTCGATATTTCATTGAATCTACGGTGACCTATCATAAAAATAGCGTATTTGCACTTAAGGCTTTGGATAAAAAATAACAACCAAATAATGCCAAAATATCACTTTAGCTTGTTCGATTGTTTTAGCAACCTTTACGTATCAACTTGACATTTCAGTTACACGAGTACCGGGAATAATATTTCAAGGCGACCACAAAATTTCAATCGAGTTCCTATAATACGCCCCTTAGGCCTCGGAATATCCCTGTTACCGACATTCGGGTAATGGGACGCCAAGAGTTGCCATGTGACTTTGAATCCAAATCAGATATTCGACTGAAGAAAATTTACTTACCAAAAGTGTTTGTTGAGTGGAACAAATTGATAAAAAAGAATTTATTTAGATTGTTTGCATGTAAATCTGGTTTAGAATGGCGCAAATATTTGTTGAAGAATTTTAAATTCAAAGATAAATAAAAAGTGGACTAATAGCCTAAACTCCTATTAATATAATTGCGCCCTTGATAGAATATTTTAGAAATTAATTTTCTTTATAACTGTCGCATTAACAAAAAATATAGTCTAGTAAATACATGAGAGAATTTCATTACCAGCCTTGAGAATTGCAGATATTTTATTTAGGTTAGAGTAGACCCTAACTACGACGTGGTGGCCCAAAGATCATAAGGTCGTTTAAATCCGGACAAGTACCAATGTGATTTTTCAATTCGTTGTACTTTCTAAGTTCATCTTGGACATCGCTGGCATCGTTTAAAGAAAAACCGTGAGGAGATCTGGACTTATAGCTCATATAAGTTTGAAATAGCCAAACCGGCTGGTATTATTAGACTCTGACTATTTAATTTGAGTTGCATTATCACTATCGCATCACTTTCTCATCTCTAAAAGACTGACACTAAAACCACACTTACCGACTCCGTATCTGCTGATACGGAGTCGGTAAGTGGTTTTTTTTTTTTGAAAAGGCACCGTTCCCTGTAAAGCACTAATAATACTACCGTCATGCAATCACCGGTGCCATCTGCTTTGTTTAACGCCAATGGCCTGACAGATCGAGACAAATTGGCCCTTAGGGTCTTAACTCATGTTGAATTAATTGTACCTTGCAGTTCAGTCGTAATTTCAGCATGTATTTTGGCTTATAGATTAAGTATTACATAGTACTGAGAAATGATTATAATTAATTAGTACCTCATCAACATCATTCCAGCTAAAAGACGTCCACTGCTGGACATGGACCTCCTCCAGGTGTCTCCACATTGACCGATCCCGTGCGTCTCGCATCCAGTGGATTCCCGCAACATTAACCAGGTTATCGGTCCACCAAGTGGATGGTCTTCCAACGCATCGTCTTCCGGTTTGCATTCCAGAACCTTTCGGCTAATATAACCTGCCCACTGCCACTTAAGATTCGCTATTCTTCGGGCTGTGTCGGTAACTTTAGTTCTCCTGTGGATATCCTCATTTCTGATGCGATTACGCAACGAAACTCAGAATTACTACATAACCAAACTAATATATACTAATATTAAAAATGCGAAGGTATGTCCGTCTGTTATGTTTTCGCTGCTGAACGGTTTTGATCTTGGCACACAGATAGACTTTAATCTACATTCGTCATCATCGTCATAATTTGTGCCGAAAGACTTCCACTGTTGAATATAGGCATCATCCAAGTGTTCGCAAATTTAACGCTTCTGTGCCTCTCGCTTCCAGCGGATTCTCGGAATCCTAACTAGGTCTTTGGATTATCTACCTACTATTTAATCTCGATGTTAAGTTCTCTTGCGTTGGTAAAACACTTTTAACGCAAGTGAAGGCATGGAAGGGTACTAGTCCACAATAATATCTTATTATTTTGAATATAAACCTACATCGTGAGCCGTATTTACTGATCAGTCTCATTACAGGAATGCCGAATTAACATTTAATAAAATTACAATTTAAAAAAATTATATGACAGATGGATTAATTAAAGCGTAAATGCAGAAAATAAGTATATCAAGTTTTAATGAAGATATATTTGGCAAGTAAAGTAGCCATGTGGAAACAGGTACTTGTTAATATTCGATAAACTATAACAAGATACACTACTTAAAAAAGAAAGTTTTATTTTTCAAACAAATATAGGAGAGAGCGGGGCTAAAAGTATTGGGAGTAAGTACAGTAAAAACTAAGTTGTTCCAAAGAGAATAGGAACGCAAGTATCAAACGGAGTGATTCATATGATATTTTTTGCGATACGTTATGATACTATGCCGTTGCAGGAGCCGTTTTAGTTGCATCCATTATGGTAGAATAGTAGTTATGGAATAAAAATCATAATCGACGAAACTACCCCACGAAATAATATATTTTTGCCTTTGATTTTTTTTTGTTAGCTGCTGGTAGTATACAAAAAATATACACATATTTTGACAAACTATGAAACACTCTTTTAGCGTGTGTGAATGGAGATTTATTTTTTAAAGAATTAGTTTGTATTTGTAAAGAGGAAACAACCAGCCCCGTATCGGGGTTAGTTGTTCCGTTCCGATCGATCTCATAAAAATGATATGGTAAGAAAACTGTTTATCGATGCATAAAACAATACCACTGTTCAGAAACGTCAATAATCATTTTTTTTATATATGTCACGTCGAGGTACCTATGAATTATAGGATCACCATCATCAAATCCAATCCCTAGAGGCAATTCCTTCATTCTTCATAGGAACGGGTGAACTTCAATAACACACATCACTGGATTGAAACTCGAAAGTATTTATTTGACTCAGTTACAGGCACTTTGAGTTTTCATTCGAACTTGAAGCTAAAACCACATGGTGTGGCTCGCTGGGTCGCAAATCCCTTGTCGATCTCTAGAGAAGACCAGCAAGAAACTCTAGGATACTCTTTTAAATCTTTTTATTGTTTACTCAATCACTTTATGACAATTAGCGTTACATGTTTATTAGGTTTTCAAACATCTCATCAATCAGATTTATTAAACAGTTATTATTCTACTCGTACGTAAAGTAAGTACCTACGCGCGATGCGCGTGTTAAGTTCTAAATGGGCGGAACTTCTACATTGTTTTTATTTAGACACTAATTACTTGGATAGTTGAATAAAGCTATCAAACAATACTAAAATGCTGCTCAGTTAATTATTTTAACATTAAACAACCCCAATACTTACAAATACAAAGTAGTTTGTAGATTATTATTGAAATAGGAATCTCATCATAAAACTATCCAAGTTTCCGGTGATCTGACAATCTTACTAATCAGAAGGTTTCCCATTATTACATAGCTGTGTAAAATAGTCTTAAGACTTTTTAGTATTTAATAATTTACTCAAATTTGTTAAGTTCTCGTATTCAATTATTAAATCTAGTTATTGGTCATTTAAATTATAACATCTCTTATTAATTAAACATTGAAATTAGCTTATCAGATGATCTTCATTCAAACAGTTCAATAACTTATTCCACAATAAGCCAATAGATGGCGCTGAACCCAAAACCCAACTTAAATAGACCTTGAAATAGTTCAAGTGGTATCTCAGAGATGACAGGATTAACGAGTTTGTGTTGATTGACAATTAAAATGATTAATTAGGATAATGAATTGGCAAATTCACGCCTACGCGGCGACATATATAATACACTATTTTCATAGCTCAATTTTGTGTTTTATGAAAATTGGTACGTTTAGCCCTATCTAATTATTATCGGCCTATTATGTCCCCAGTGCTGGGACACAGCCTTCCTCTCTGTGAAAGGGCGTGGACCGTTATCTACCGCGCGGTACCCAGTGCGTGTTGATGGAAGTCATATGTCTTCAAAATCTTGGTTCTAAGTCATGCCGGATATCATCATGAAATATTCCTTCACAATTTTGAGAGCACTGATGATTAAATAAATAACACAAAGATTCCAGAAAGTCACTTTATCGAGACTAGGCAACCGCAGCTCGTGGTTCAATCAATAGTTGGCTTTTTATTATATCTCCAACTACATTGCATTATTTAGCCAACGACACTGTTAAAGCTTTTAGTCTGAACCCGTAAAACCGCCACAATTTAAATGGTCTATTAAAACTTCACGCTACAGTCATTTGCCAATATTATTCCATCATTAAATCAGAATGTTTATTCTAGTATCTACTTATCAGTCTGCACAGTTCCCATTAAACCTGTGATGTTGGATTCGGATTTAAATGATACTCAGGAGAATGTTGAGTAAATACTGTTTATTGAAAGACAAGCTACATGATTTATACTAGAACACTTATTATAAAGGTGTCTACACACGACACCTCCCCGGGGGAAAGAGATTTTTTTATTTTATTTTTATTTTGATACATTACATAATGCGTTTGGTTACTTTAGTGATATTACTTAAGGACGCTGTTACATTTTCGACGAACTCAAATTTAGGTATCTAGTCGCACACAGCAATATTACGCGCACGCACTCATTGAAACTACTGAGCGCTCGATTTTATACACCACTCAAATAATATTGGTCCTTGATATTATTTTTTAATTTTATCGAAGTTGATTCAGGATGGTTAGTTGGCACTTTGAATATGCATTTGGTAACTGTTACAAACCGTCGTCGTAAAAAGTATGTTATTATTTTCAACCGACTTCAAAAAACGGAGGTTCTCTATCTATTCGACCCGTATGTATCCGCAATTTTCTTGAAAACTCTTGATCCGATACTGATCGGGTTTTCGTCGATAAATGTATGTGTTTTCAGGGAAGGTTTTATTGTATAATTTATTAGGATCTGATCTTCGGAGATAGACAATGGAACTCTTCAATAACAAACAGCAAATGACCTGCGATTACTGTGATCGTATGTTTATGTTTTGTTTTCACCATACCCTAATATAACATCACGCTCGTACGGTTTAAGAGGGTAAACAGATGTATTTAGTATACCCAATATGGGGTACCAACAAAAACTAAAACATGAAAAATAATAACTTTCCTGTGTCGAAAAACGAAAAACAATAGGTACCGACACCGACTTCCGAAAAGAAAATTAGTTTTCACTTTATTGTAGTAAGTAGGTATTTTTAAAAAAACGCAACGTGAAATAAGTAGATACCTAAAACGAAATAATTTCCGCTCACAAGGATTAAAAAATTACTTGAACATTTTGCATGGAACATATAAAATATTACTATCTTAAATTTTTGGAGCATTGCATAATGAGCAGCAGCTACATATTACCCAACATCCATGAAAATGACACCCATGATGAAAAGATGTCAAATTTTCGTCGGCGCCATCTTGTATTTTGGTTTTGACCCCATATTCTATATAAGTGACCCCAAAAACCATGAAAATGACACCCATGTCGAAAAGCGGCCAAATTTTCGTCGCCGCCATCTTGTATTTTATTTTGACCCCGTATTCGTCATACACAACTAAATACAAACCGGTTCCACCAAATCGGACCGGTTCCAAATCTCCTTCCACCCATCCACTTCTAACCTTCACCGCCGCCAGCTTTACCGTGCCCATCCAAATCCTAACCGTACTAAGAGCTGCTTAAACCCACCCATCCTTTTCTCAACCTTGTCAACAACTGCTTAACACCACCTATCAAAATCCCGATCTTACCCAACATAATTTCTAAATCACATCCTAATAATAATAGGAAACTAAAACATACTTTTATTTCGGTCCGATAAAATATCAACTCCTTTCGATCACGACAAACGACTCACGCATGCACACTACAATCTTTTCTATTACTTTCATCGTATTTTTTTTTGCGGTAAAAAGCGATACGCTCGTCCTTCCACGAGCGCTTCTGAGCGCGGAATGATGAGCTTCGTGTACAAAATGTATGAAGAAGTCGGCAAGTGTTTTTATTTTAGCTAATAATTAAAAAATATATTGATTTGGGTAAAAAATAATTAGCTGAACCTGTAAAGGACTATATACCGCAATTTCTTATAATTTTGAAGATAAAATATGCTGTAAAAGTAGGGTCCGAATAGGTCCCAGTTTAGGTAATTTTCCTAAACTGGGACCTATTCGGACCCTACTTTTTAATATTTTTGCGATTATTGTGATGGAAAAAACGTATTTGTGCGAAAATTTTGGATGATGTCATGCAATTTTTCTGATGCCAATCTGGAGCTCAATTATCCATAAATTAAGACCATGATATCCTCACATCTGTGATTGCATATACGTTAAAATTGTACCTGAAAAGCACTGTTATTTGTAGAAAAATGTAATAGCGTCCTTAATATATAATGTATGAGCCAATAATGGCCATACAGCAAAATTACGCCTATTAAAGTACTGCACAATATTAAATAAATCAGTCGTAACTAAAACACCGTCATACGCTAATTTGAGTGTTGACGTAACTCAACATTAAGGGCGGCTCAGGTTACTAGCAACAACCTAAAACTATGTCCTTAATAAATATTTGGAACATAACAGTGGTTTGGTGTTAAACAACTTCTACAACTACCGGGTTACTCGGCAACGACGAGAAAACCCCAACATCTTTTGGTCCTTCGAGCCGGATGTCACGGGTTCACGGGAACACATCGTGTGAATCATCGTGACTCATCAAGCAGAGGGCTTAGCGTGGTATATCACAGTTACGTTAGCAAATCGGTGCTGCTGGCCTCCCACAAGCGGGTCTCACCAGTAGCATTGAGACGTTGCACATAGCGTAAAGGAGGGTGAGCTACACTAAGTGTCTGCCACTAACGAACCAGCGGAGATCAAGTCTACTGCTACAAACTTCATATCAAGCAAGAATCGGCGAGGGTAACGTCCACGGCGGTTTCTTCAGCGGAGATTACATCTACTGCTACAAACAAGAAATAATCAGCAGGGATAACGACCACTGCGATTACTTCGAAACCTGTGAAAGTCTAAACTACTCACGCACCAACCACTAGCAGCCACAAGGCATAAACAATATCCACAGAAGACTACAATGAATTTGCTGTACTTATAAGTAAGCAGCAAAACAGTTACGAGAATATAAAACTCTCCAAGCTAACTACAAAAAGGATGCTGTGAGTAGAAAAACCATAGTATACCTTAACAAGCGCATCGAATCTTTACGATCTTTATGGGATGAATTTCGAGCCAACCACGATGTCTTAAAGAAGTATGAGACTGCCCAAAGAGACCATGACTACTTCAAAAAGGACATTTTCATCATAACAAAAAGCATGTTTGAAGAAACAATGCTATCAATGAGAGAACTACAAAACAAGTTGATAAACGAACCTGGAGCTTCGGGGATGTTACAACCAAAAATATCAGAAACTCCCGGAATACCGCAATTTGATACAACTGGAGTACACCGACAAACGGAAGATGAAACGGACATGTATCTTTCGACACTGTTACGTAATCAAATGTGTAACTTCAACGCATTGAAGCGAGCGGTCTCCAAGGTCAACATGAGCAGCATGTACGAGAAGTGGCAACTGCAAGATCAACTTAATATTTTACCGTCAAAATGGGAAGCAATAGAAAAGATTCACTGGGAATTGAATTGAATACCTACTGCAAGGCAACGATAAAGACTACGAAGCCAAATTTGACCACTGGGAGAAAGTCTACGACGACCTAAAGGAAGATTTGAATCGGAAAATCTTTGAGACATCCTATTACGAAAAAACAACACCGCGTATGGAATTGCCGGAGTTCAACGGAACTTACAACAATTGGATCTCTTTTAGAGACTTATTCTTTGAGATGATTCACAACTATCCAACGCTGAACAAAACGCAGAAAATGCAGTTCCTAAAGTCAAAATTAAAGGGTGAAGCGGAAAGGATAATCAAGCACCTTCCTGTGAGCGCGGAGAATTATGATTCGTGCCTGGATATTATCTAGGACTACTGGGCTACTCTTCACTTCATACATAGAAACACTTCTTAATCAACCATCTATCGAAAAACCAAACTCGTCTAACTTGAAGAAGCTGTACGACACGACGAAAGAGTGTTTAAATGGCCTAGAGAACGTAGAAAATAATGTTCCAGTATGGGGTCTCCTTCTCGTTTACCTACTATCTTCCAAACTGGATGAGATCACTCACGGTGACACATCAAAACTATGAAGCATTCAAGAGAGCTTCCAGATTTAGAAGAGTTTGTGGAGTTCCTAGAATTGCAGTTCATGACGTTGGAAACATCCCGTACTAAAAGGAACGGAGGAAAACCTTCCATGCATCGCTGAAAAAAGGTCCACTTTGCAAAAACGAACACGTGCTGTGGCAATGTCCGACATTCTTGAACATGATTGTCGCAACGCGAAACCAAACAACAAGTAATTTGAACTTGTGCAAAAATTGCTTGTATAGTCACGGCGAAAATAAATGCAAGTCAACGAAAAAATGCCGCATGTGTAACTTCAAGCATAACACCCTTCTTCATGATGATAATCTGAAAGGGCCACGATCAAAACCGACCACACCAACGGTGGCTGAGCGGACATCGAACCATATTAACGGTGAACAAGAGATCCTCTTAACGACTCTTCAACTAAGGGTCAAAAATAAAGAAGGAGATTACGTCTTTCTTCGAGAAGTACTGGATCGTATCCTTGATTACATAAAATGCTGCTCAACGGTTGAACTTACCCCGAAACAAAATGAACGCTGCTGTCACTGGTGTTGGTACTATAATGGGCAGGAGTAAAGGGATGATAAAATTGGAATGTAAATCAATACACTCAGATTATATATTCCAAACCAAAGCTTTAGTAACATCAGCCTACAACATCTCTGGACCCATCGACCTACTGCTTGGAGCTGATGTTTACTCCGATGTGATCTCAGGAGGAATAATCAAGCAAAATAATAACTCGCCAGTAGCGCAACAAACAAAGTTGGGCTGGATACTGTGCGGTGCGACAAAGCAGTTTAACTGTCTAGTTACTCTAACAGAGTTAGACAACCTAACAAAATTTTGGGAGGTAGAAGACATTCCTTCAGAAACTGAACCTACATCGGAAAACGAATACTGTGAAAAATATTACACAGAAACAACAAAGAGATTAAGCAACGGGCATTATGTGGTGAAGATGCCGATGAAAGCTAACTACGAGCAAAACATTGGAAACTCAAAACCTCAAGCCACAGCACAATTTCTTCATTTAGAAAAGAAAATGAGGAGACAAGATCACTTCGCTAAACCTATACAAAGACTTCATCCGAGAATACATCGAATTAGGTCACATGAAACCAGTGACATAATCTGAAAGTCGAGTACAAGCCTTTCTACCGCACCACGGAGTGTTAAGGGAGAACTACAGACGAAGGAGAAAAGCAACAAAAACGAATTTAACTTCAAGCAACAAGAGTTCAGCAAAACACTCGGACTCGCATGGAATGATGCAAGCTATATATAATAGCACAAACATGTCTCTTATCATTACCATTATATTATGCTGCAGTCAAAAACAGGCAAGCTTGCTTGTAAATAGAGAAGTTTTAAAAGGAGCAGCAAGGAACCTCGTATCACCCGTACCTTTTATAATCCGTCAAATACTCTAAAACTTCTGTACTTAGCAATTTTGGAGTGGTTGGCAATCGACCAACAACAAGATAAAAACGAATCACAATTTGACAGCCAAATTTGCTCGCCATAATCGCGATGACCCTCCGTTCAAATAAGCATTTTAGCTAACTAATAGTTCTACTGTCGAAAAACTGCTATAGCGCTTGCTGATCCCTGATAAATAATGCTGATTCGCGATTGAAGAGCAATTATTGCGCAATAATTTATATCGTTTTGTTCTTGCAAGATACGTAATAAGGCTGCCGGACGTCCGCGTGGATAAAAAGAACGCAGTTTGTTTTGGGTAGGCCGCTGGTTACCGCTGGTTGTTAATTTTAGATAATACTATACTCCATTTGAAATAAAATTAGTTTAAAACCCCTTTTTATAGACCGTTCAACCGATTTTGAAATTTATCTTGTAAATATAGGGATGGCATAAAAAGTATAAACCTTTAACTAAAACTAACTTTTTAATACAGCTGCCATTTGTCATATTATCACCAACACAATAGAAGTCAAAATCAGTTGAAGGGGCTGTAAAATGGAATTATTTTAATGTTATCTCAAATGGAGTATACATACTTATTGGTTAGTAAGCTTTAAGCAGATTATAAATTATGTAATTGATATAATAACAGAATTATATCAGCTTTAAATGCAGATCTTAAATTAATAGAAGTAAAATATAAGTTTTTAAACTGTCATGGTCACTAACATTAACATTAGAATCGGGATATTTACCATGTATACTGTTTGTAGCGAGTTTCCGATTGTTTGTCACAGATGCTGCGCTCGCCGAAGGACAACTTTCCGCTGGAAAAGCCCGGCGTTTATAAAGTAGATTTTAGTTGTGTTCTAATGTTAATAGAAGTAAAATAGTTGAAACATAAAAAATGCTGCCGTTTTCATAGTCGCTGGTCTTTGGAAATAGGTACCTACACCTCTTTTTTTCTCCTCGATTTTATACATTTTTTTATTGATCTCAAATTCTTGTACCTTCATTTAAATAATATGATTCAATTGAACTATGAATATCGAGTGGCAGTTCCATTACAGTACTAATTATGTTGTTATCTATTCATAAAATGAAAATAAAATCATTCGAAAGCCCATTTACCATAAATTACGTAAAAGTCAAAAGAAAATTCATAGGACCTACCGTTTTCAGATACTCCCAAAAAAAAGTTGAATGAGGTCATGTGGATAAGTGGCGAAATATATTTTTTCTTTTCTGTTCGCAAGATTAAATGTTGCGTGTAATGTAACGACTTCGCCATGGGGGCCAACATTTTCTTTAAGGGCAACATTTATTTTATACATTATTTATAGATTATTTGTAACATTTACACTGGAATTTTACCAAATATGTTTATATCTTTATATTTAGTTTGTAGTCAAGAGAATGTTAATTTGTTGAAACTTCGGATTAATTACATCAATATTATGTGTACTTATGTATTTAATTAAATCTAGATCTGAGTGGGGTTAACACGGACATGGGTAACTTACGGTCTACCAACATTATAACTGTGGTTTAGGCGATAGCATTTCTTTTATATTATTATCATAAAATTTTACAAGTCACAGTACTCCCTAAATAGACTCCTAAATTAAAAGTGCCTTTTGTGAATGGAAAGTAATTGAATTATTACTATCTTTTAACTTTTAATTTTTGATATTCAAAAGTGCCGTTTTGAGGACTAATTGAAATAAATGATTTGACTTTAAAAATAAATCTAATATATATACTTAATTAAGATGAACTACTACAAAAAACATAAATGAGGTCCACATTTTGTATGCCCTAATAAAAAAATACGCGCTTTGGAGAAACTGGTCTAAAATCGATTCACCTACTAGGTACTTTAAACGAAATCTTAATTGTAAGCTGAAAAAAACTAAGTAATCGAATTATTAAGATGCACTAAACAAACAAGAAACACAAATGTGAACGAAAGTTTTTTATAACTATACTTTTAATTACTAGTTACTGCAAACGAAAATCTTAACTATAAGCCTTGGTCACAAATTCCTCAAATTGTATAATTTATTTTAAAAAGCACAGATAATATCTAGCTGTCATCACAGTTGGCTTCCTTCCTCCTAGATGTCAAAACGGTGTTAAGACCCAGTCAACTTGGCACCGAATCGTAGTCAGAAAAAATACGCCAGATTTTTTTTAAATGGTCACCAGATTTAAATTAAGGAGGCCGTCAATTAACAAAAGATACTGATGTGTTTGTAAGGTAATGCATTCACAATACGTAAGTTGTGACTCGTGAGAGGAGAAAATATTCATAAAGAAGTTTATCGTCCTGCTGCAGATCAATTTGTTATCTCCGAGTTGGAGGGTGATGATTATGTTTATGTGTTGTAAATCAGACAATATTGTAAGATTTTTTTTTTACTTCTGAGCATTTACGTGACGGTTGGTCCATGGGAAAGTTTTGGAGAGGCTGGAAGAAGCTACGTTGGAAGGCCTCCCACCAGGTGGGCCGATGACTAGGATAAGTGGTCTATCGGAACAAAAGATCAGGAACCATTCAAAATAAAATTAGATTATTACAAATACAAAGCCATCGAACCTTTAAAAAGGTCCCGTACTTCGCCAATTAAAACTCCAAGCACATAACAGAATTATGACCGGTTTATATTCAGGTCAGTCCGTAAATATTCAGGGTGAGGGATCAAAAACAGGCAATGTTTGTATTTTCAGAACGTGACTACAACATAGGGAAGTAATGCAATTTTTACGGAACAATAGTTCTTTGATTCACTTTTCCTATACAAATGTTAAGTAAACGAGTACTTTTTTCTTTTTTTAGAAACGGCCTTGTGCTGTGTGTTAATTTGGTGAAATAACGACAATTTCACGTATGTCTGGTGTATTTTATGAGTAAAATGTTTGGAAACTTAAATTGAGTGAAAACATGGGCAACGGAGACAATTTTTGATAAATTAGTGTTCAAGACATCACAAAAAATCTGAATCCTCCTCCTCGCGTCGTGTTCCTCATTACTGAGGGTCGTGATTCCCCTGTTGTCGTGGAAGTAACTTTTCCTTCACTAATTTGCGCCACCTATGCCTGTCTTTTGCGTCGTGGAGAGCATCGTGCAGTTTGGTGTTCAACGATGAGCGGACTTGGTCTGACCATCTTATTGGACTGCGACCTCTAGAACGTTTCCCTTCAATCTTGCCAGTAACCATCAGTTTTTCTAGGTTGTTTCCATCCTTTCTGGCGATGTGACCAAAGAACTCCAATATCCTACGAAGGCAGATCGTGGACAGTCTGATCTTGATATTCAGTTCACGGAGGATGGAGTCGTTGGTGCGAAAGGCGGTCCAAGGGATTTTCATCATCTTTCTCCAGCACCACATTTCAAACGCATCAATGCGGTCACGGTCAGCTTTCTTTAAAGTCCACGTTCCGGCCCCGTAACTGAAGATTAAGCACACTAGGGAACTGACCAATTTCACTTTCGTCTTACGTGAAATATTTCGGTCTCTCCATATTTTCTGCAATTGGGACATTGCATTTTTGACCATCCCTATACGCCTCCTTATATCCTACTCACTGGACCCCGTGTTGCTGATGCTTGCACCTAGGTAGATAAAGTCGCTTACCGTTTCCAGCGCAAGAGCACCTGTAAACTGGAGAAGGTTTGCGCGATCCACCACCATAAGTTTGGTTTTGGCATGATTTATTCTGAGGCCCAGCTCCAAACTGATTGTTTTCATTATGTTAAGGAGGTCTGCCATCTCGGTTTCATTCGAAGCTAGAAGTGTAGTGTCATCTGCATAACGTAGGTTAGTTAATTTGGTGCCACCGATTGTGACCCCACCATCCCAGTCTTCACAAGTTCGTCTGATGATGTACTCTCCATAAATATTAAAAAGAATAGGAGACAGAATGCAACCCTGCCTTACACCCTTGCCAAATTTGAAAGGCCCAGATATTGTTTTGTCAGCCTTTACCACACCCTGATTGGACCGATAAAGAGATTGGATGAGAGCCACCAGATGTTTGGGTACTCCAAGTTCTTCCAGGATCTTCCACAGAGCCGACCAAATCACGCAGTCAAAAGCCTTGCTGTAGTCAATAAAACACATGATGATAGGGGTGTTAAATTCGTAGGACTTCTCAATTAGTTGGCGAATGTTCAAAATTTGTTCTAGAGTCCCTTTACCTTTGACGATACCAGCCTGCTCATGTGGAATTTGCCAGTCTAAGTAATGACGGAGCCTTTTATTTATGACATGTAGTAACACTTTACTGGCGTGGGATATAAGGGCCAGGGTTCTGTAATTATCGCATTTTGCCGTGGAGCCTTTCTTATGCAGCGGCAAAATTACTGATCTTGCCTAATCATCCGGCCATTCGCCCGTACGCCAAACGTCATTACAAATTTTAAGTAGAGCATCCACACCCGATGAGCCCATCGCTTTGATTATCTCCGCCGTTAACTGGTCTGGTCCCGGCGGCTTTTTGTCTTCGAGAGCTGCAATAGCAGACTCAATTTCAGATGGCAGTATAGGTGGTTTTTTCTCGAGTGACTGCCATGTAGCTATTGTATGCCCGCTATTGTTGGGGTTTTTGTAGAGCTCTTCACAATATTGTCTCTATCTTTCCGCTATTGCAACCAGATCCTGAAGTGGACTACCATCCTCGTCCTGAACCAGCCACGTTTTGGGTTTGAACTACTTCGACAGTAGTTAAACTTTTTTGAACAGATCTGATGTTTGTACCTTTAGAGCGTGGTCTTCAATCTCTAGGCAGATATTCTCTACAAAGTTATCTTTGTCACGGCGGCAGTGCTGTTGTATCTTCCGACTCAGATCAGCATATTTTTATCGGTCTCCTTGTGTTTTATGTCCCAGCATTTTAAGGTCTTTCCGCTCCTTCACCAGTTTCCAGGTATCAGTGCTAAGCCATGTTTGTTTGCAAGTCGGTTTTGATTGCCGACCTGTGATTCCATCCATGACTTTCTACGTCAAGTCCTTGAGATGGTTCCAGTGCACATTCGTGCCTCTGTTAATGGGGAGTGGTCTATCTGCGATTGCGTTCTTAAGATCTTTTTGGAACGCTATTTTCTCTGGCGATGTCAATGTTCGTGGTCTCAAGGGAAGATCTTTTTTTACAGCTTTTAGACGCAGGGAAGACTTTGCAACGAGAAGGCAATGGTCCGATCCGCAGTCGGCACCAGGAAAGGTTTTCGCGTTTGACATTGAAGTTCTCCATCGGCTGTCAATGATTACGTAGTCGATTTGGTTACGATGTCTGTCGCCTGGAGACTTCCATGTGTAAAGACGTCTTGGGTGATGTTGGAAGCAGGTGTTCATTATTGTGAGCTTCCTTTCGATGCAGAACTCCAAGAGCCGCTGGCCTCTCTCGTTCCTGGCGCCGATGCCATACTTTCCGATCGTGTTCCGGATGTGATCGTCTTGCTGCGTTTTGCCAATTTTAGCATTCCAGTCACCGATTATTAAAGTGATCTCGTGGTTTGGGATTTTGGTCAGAGTAGTCTCCAGGACAGCATAGAACTCGTCGATAGTCTCATCACTAGCGCAGGAAGTGGGAGCATACACTACGACAGTGTTGAGGGTACAGGGTCTCGTGTTCAAAAAATCTGAATAGCCAATATAATTAAGGTGTGAAGGGTGCCTGACCAAATAATGGCTTAGAAAGACACGCTATTCCACTTAATTTGATCGACGCAAGACATCATAATCATCGTTAAAGTCTGCTTAAGTTCCCAATTAAACTGAAAATCGGAGTTGACAAACCAAAAACGGTTTAATAACCTTATCTATCTATCTATCTTTATTTTGATTATGTATATCATTCATAATATAGGACCTTGAACCAAAAGCTACAATTTTATTCGGATTTAGCAAACATTGTCTGAACAAGACTTTTAAGTAAATCCTCGTTTATGTAAAGATTTTCGGTCTTTTTATAAACAGAGCAAGTTCGAAGCTTTGAATAAATTATTGTGTTTGAAAGTATCACCATACTCACACATAATTATGGCATATTCATAATTACTCTTGTCATTGTTAATTAATATTAATATATAACGACTCAGTTACCGACTTATATCAAACTTAATATCATCATAGAAGAGCAGTGGTGGCCCAGTGGTAATGGCCCCAATTAATGCGTCGTAGGCCGTAGGTTCGAACCCAGGCAGGCGCATTTTATTGTGTAAATAATTGCATTACCACTACTCTAAAACGGTGAAGCAAAAAATCGTGAGGAATCAACACAGATCAATATCACTGCACTTATAGAGAGCGACTCCACCAAATCTACATTATTATGTCTTGAATATTTCACACCAATTCTACAAAATAGTTGTACCAGACGATATAAGTTCAAAGTTCGTTGACCGGCATTGTCACGCTCATGAATTCTGAATCTTTATAGATCTCCTAGAATGTCATGAAAGCCTGGTACTGTCTTATTAAAAGAATTGAATATTTAGGTCACACTCCCTGAAGTGACTGTAACGTAATTAGCAAACGGATTTGTCATAGATTACATTACGTTGATTAGAGTTGCTCATTACGGGAAAGAGGATTTATTTACGAAATGCTTTTGACTTTTATCCGAGTTTTGTAAATTGGAAATGTAATCTTTCGCAGAAGGAGTCTCGCTGTTTCAATTTTGGAATGGTTTTAGTTAATTTACCTACTTTAGTCTAGTGAATGACGTTTGAGCGGCGTGGCCTGGGTTTGATCTGCAGGTCGAGCTTCGGAGTATAGATTTGTATCCGGTTAATGTCAATAAGCTCGCCCAGTTTTAGGGTGCATTTCTAGGAAAAAAACCACTAACGGCTTCACTTTCATTTCCTAGCCTGGCTTAGCACAGTTTTGGTAGAAAAGGGATAGCTAGAATAGCTAGGTATTACATGCAAAATTGAGGTTTGAGAGATGTCTTTATTTTCCATAAGAAATTATTTCACTTACATGAGAAATGATTAACTAATTTAAATATACATTATTCATTTACGTACAGTTTTGGTAAAAAGAAATTACGATATACAAAAATATTCCAAAAGTGAAGGGTAATCGAAAAAAAAATTACACAGTCACAACGTAAACATACCATTCATAACATGAAATGATTAAATAATTCTAAACATACATTATTGACTTACGTACAGTTCTGGCAAAATAAATAACGATATTCAAAAATATTCTAAAAGTGAAGGGTATTTGAAAAAAAATAACTCAGCCAGAACGTAAACATACAAAGAGCGCGCGCAACTAGAAGTGGTATGTAATGTACTAAGGTTCGCTCGCTTTTTTAAGGATATGTAATTTTAAATGTTTCTTAAATATTGACATGGATTTAGCATTTTTAATGTTGTTTGTTAGTTTATTATACAATGCAGCACCTTCGTACATCACATTTTTTTTGCCATAGTTGGTGCGTGGTGAGTATAATTGTATGTCATTTGCATTTCTGAGCCCAACTTTGTATATTTGATGTTTCTTTGTAAAATATATTTGTGTGTGGATGCTTTTATTAAGTATTTTTCTTATTAATATGCAAGTATTATAAAAGTATGTCTGTGATATATTCATTAATTTAGTTTCATTCTATATTTTTTGTGTTTCTGTACTGTAATCATAATGGAAAAGTGTCTTTATTCATTTATTTTGTGCTATTTGCAACGTTTAAATATTGGTTTTGGCCGCTGTGCCCCATACTTCTATTAGATAGTCCAAGTGAGGTTTTACAAGAGTGTTATATATATTGTAGCGCACTTGTTGTGGAAGACATCGGACGACACTCCGTAGGGCTCTCGTGAGCGACGTTAATTTAGATCTAACCCTTTCCATATGTGGCCTCCAGTTCAGGTGGTTATCTAAAGTTAATCCGAGATATTTTTCATGATCAACTTTTTTGATAGGTTGGTTATTTATGATTAATTGTGAATTGTGTGATACTTTTTTGTTTTTTGCAGCGAAAACTATGTAGTTGGTTTTAGCTATATTTATGGTGAGTAGATTGCACTGAATCCACACATTCAAAAGATGTAGATCATCCTGAGCGTCGAACATAAAAGCGTCCACGGAATGCCCATAGTAAAATAAAGCTGTATCGTCAGCGTACAACGATACATCGCCTTTTAGTCCAACTTCATGAATATTGTTGATGTAAATCAGGAATAATAAGAGTCCCAAAATTGATCCCTGCGGAATGCCAAAATTTACGTTTTTAGGACTACTTTGGGTTTCGTTAATCTTAACCACTTGGCAACGATTTGTCAGATAGGATTTAAAAATATCTATGACGCCAATGCCATTTAGTTTATTTAATAACAGTGTGTGACTTATTGTGTCGAAGGCTTTTTTTAGGTCTATAAAAATTCCTAATGCTATTTGCTTTTTGTCGATATTTAGTTTAATTTTTGTTATTAGATCTATTGTTGCAGAAAGTGTATTGGATTTTGGCCTAAAACCGTATTGTTTTTGTATAGAGAAAGTTTTGCGCTCTTAGGTGTTCATCGAGGCGGTTGTATAAAACGCGTTCGAAAATTTTTGATAATACCGGCAAGACTAAAATGGGACGATAATTTCCTGGATCCGATTTATTACAATTTTTTAAAATGGGGCTGACCTTTGCAATTTTGAGGCTGTCGGGAAAAGTTCCAAGCTCAAATTTTTTATTTATACAATTTGTTACCTCGACTAGTATCTAGTCTTTTACGCATTTGATTGATTTTGTGTTTATACCAGAGCCAGAGCCAGAGCTAGTGTTTAGTTTTAAATTTTCAATTATTTTAGCAATTTCATCTATAGTGCATGGTCTTAATTGTGAAAGTGTGTCTAAGGCTTCAGTTGCCTGCGCTCCTATAGTGTGGGTTACATTATTATGGTATTGATTGGGGATTTGACTAGCCAGAACCGATCCGATGTTTGAGAAAAAATCATTGAAACACTCACAAATTTCATTCTGATTAGTCAAAACTCCAGATGGCGTCAAGAGTTTACTCGGTGCTGGTGATTCTCTGATCTTGTTCCTAGAGAGATCATTTATAAGACTCCACATTTTTTTTGGGTTTTTCTTGCATTGATCAAAAGCATTCTGCTAATAAGCACGTTTTGTTTGCTGTATTACTAGACTGACTTCATTTCTTTGATTGATAAATTTTTCGTGTAACAATTGATCATCTGCCTTTTTTTATGCATGTTCCATAGCACGTTTCTTTTGTTTATTAGACTTATAATTGTTTTGTTTATCCAATCTTGTCTGGGCGGATTCAATACTTTCGATTTAGTTATTTTATTACTTTTGATACTGGATAGTAATTTTTGTTCAAATAGTTGGTATATATAGTCTTCATTGGTGTTATTCCATTCTCTCACAGTATTGTACAGTTATATCATAATTTATAGCTTGATATTTTAGTCTTCTAGGCGGTTCTGATTGGTGATTTTTAACTTCTAAATATATTTGATTATGATCCGACATATCAGTTGCAATTATAGCAAGATGGAACTTGGTATCAGCAAAGTTTGTGCAGACATGGTCAATAATAGTTTTCGTTGTGGCAGTTTCTCGGGTACAATAGCAGTCTATAGCCACTGGTTTGTAGTTCTTCTTGGTATTTGATAGCCGTCTGATCCAAATTCAGCATATTAATATTAAAGTCCCCCAGTATGATTACTCGCTTCCGCTTATGCAATTGTTTGGTGTATGTTTCAAGGAAGTTTTTCAAATTAGAGGCGTCTGGTTTACGATAGATGCCAGCTATGTCGAGGGAATACTTTTCAAGATGGATCCATACGTAGTGGTTGTCATTCAGGGATAGTTCCTCAATTAAGTGATGTTTTAATTTATTGTGAGCGAAAATTGATACTCCACCACCCCTTGCGCAGTGTCTGTAGTTATAATAGTGTGTATATCCAGGAATTTGAAGTCGTTTAGCTTCATCTTCAGTTTTTATCCATGTTTCTGTAAGTACAATAATGTGAATGGTACTACGAAAAGATTCAACTACACACTTAAGTTCGTCCAATTTGCCTGGTTTCACGATGCTACGCCCATTTGCATATAAGAATTTTAGGGATTTAGTGCTCGTGGTAATATCGTCATAGTTGTCACATATTTGGTAAGTATTGTTGTCTTTTGCCTGAAAGTTTTGGTTATGGCTAGTGTCTTTTGATGTCAGTTTTTTGCAGGTATTTGAACTATTTTCGGCACACCTCTAACATACTTGATTTTTAAGTTATTCTCTTCTTTTTCAGATCACCACTTAATTTCATCCTTGAGATTTTTCAGAAATTCTTGTTGTTGGGGTGTCTGATCCGAGTATATTTTGATATTGTCACAATTAACATCATTTTTGCCACGTAAAATAGATATTGTCGTTTCTGATGATTTAAAGCATACTTTAAGAGGACGATTTTTATTGGGGTTGTACTTACCGAGGCGAAAAAGTTTCTCAGGTAAGCAATTTAAACCTGTCATCTTTATAATTTTGGTAGCTTGTTCCATGTCCATATCTGTTCTTTCGTCTTTAGATGCTGCGACTGGCTCTTTTATTCCAACGATTATGATGTTTTTGCTCCTTAGTTCACGTTCTTTGACTTCTGCCATAATAGACTCATACGCATCCGGTGTTACGAGCAATGGCGGGGTGGACTTTGAATTTTCTTTAATCTTGTCAATCTCAGATTGTAAGTTTTCGAGCTTTTTGTCCGTGACAACGGCTTTTAGTTGTACTTCTGAAATTTCCGATTTCAAAATGCTTTGTTCTATAACAAGTTTATTTAACGTAATTTTTATATCGTCCACTTTCTCCTTTATTGTCGAAATATCTTCACTCACTCTATCCATGAACTCTTTTTGGTTGGTTGCGATTGTGGCCATCATTTGCAATATTTGTTCTCGAAATTCGCTTAGTTCTTCCTTAATGTCGTCGGTAAACTTTCGCTTATTGCGGAACGTAACTTGATTTGGGCTGTTCTGAAAACCTGATACTGTTTCACCACTCGACAGATTTGGTTCTGAACCACTGAGGCCACGTCCAAGAGATGCTCGTTGCACATTCATGATCCGTGGCGCAAATACCACTCGAGCAAGCTACGATAACAATTGAGCGAATGGGTCAAAAAATAATGAGCCTGTTTCTTTTCGCCGATGGGGCGACGAGCGGTTACCTTGCTCCGATGTTGAGTTTCTTCGCAGCAAAGGTTGTAAGATCACACAGTTAGTTCAATTAACTTAGAAATTTGTGTTACACAACTATAAGTATTACATTCAAAATTGCCAGAGATATGTAGGTGGTATGCGGGCGACGAATGAAGAAAGAGTGTGTTTCACAGCATCGCTACGCATCCTCGCACCGCGCAAACTTTGGTGGAAACAATAAGCAATCACAAATTTTCACAGCGCGGCTATACCACATTGTACACTACTGGTGTAAAAGCCCCCTTACATATAAACATAACTGTCAAAATTTGATAGCAGTGAAGGCCCAGTAACGGCCGTGACTTACAAGTTGTAGGTTATGGGTTAGAACCCAGGCAGGCGCTTTACTTTGTGTAAATTATTTCATCACCACTACTCTCAAAACGGTAAAGGAAAACATCGTGAGGAAACCCGCATGTCCTAGAAACAAAACTCGAAAACCTGTACCATCTACCAACCCGATTTGGGCCCGCGTGGTGGATTACGACCCATTCCCTCTGACAGAGAGGAAGCCTGTGACCCAGCAGTGAGAAAATTTATAGGCTGATGACGATTTATGGTGTACAATGCAGTTCACTCTTATCTAACTATCAAACTTTGCTTTATTTGCTTTACCCCTTTAGGATATACAAGAGAAATGATTTGTAAGATTTGTTTCTTTCTAAGATTTCTTTATACAGAAGTCAATTAGTCTAAATTCTCACTCCTAGTTTTATTCGTAATAGACTACCGTCTGTTCCGTGTCTGGCTTGATAAATAGCCAGCTGTAGAACAAATAAAACACGCTTGTTGTTGTTGTTGTGTTGACGGTGCGCGAGAAACACCTGCGTTGATTTGTTCCTTCTAAATAATTTAAAAACCCGTAAAATAGTGAGTGCTGTTTACTAATTCTTATAAAGTTTACTAGCGTCAAGTCTAATACATGTGCAGCTTTATATATTTTGTGATAAATACTGATAATAACTGAGTAGTGACGAAATAAAATCAACCAGTGATTTTATTATATCGCAATTACTTAAATAATCTGGGCGAACCAACCTAATGAGCGCAACGCGTAAGTGACGCGGTATACTCGGCGCTTACGACGTTTTTCTCGCCGAACTACGCATCGACAGTTCGTCGCCAGGCGGTGGGCCTTTATTAGCGTGCAATTTATTTGTGTGCACAGGATTTTTGAAAAATGGAAGATCAATTTCAAATTCTATTTGACAAAATGAAAATTGAAATGCAGAAACAGACGGTTGAACTAAAAGAGTCTATAACTAATTCAATCATGGAGAAAATTGATGAAAAACTGAAGCCTATTATAGCAGAAAACAAAAACTTAAAGATACAAGTGGTAAACCTTGAGAAAGAGATCGAATATCTGAAAAGAGAAAGGAAGCAAAACAACATTATTATTTTTGGATTAAAAGAGGAAGAAAAATCTACGTCAGGACTAATACAAGAGGTGAATAAGATATTTAATAAAAACTTAAATATGGACATTAGGGATTCTGAAATAAACAACATTTATCGCATCGGAAAGAAAAGTCCAGGAGGTAAACAGAGACCTGTCCTACTTTCCTTTGTCAATTCATGGAAGAAAAATGAGGTAATGCAATGCCGGAAAGACCTTAAAGATATATATATAACAGAGAGAAAATTGTTACAAACTAAATTGAAAGAAGAAAGACAGAAAGGAAATTTCGCATATATTAAATACGACAAACTTGTAGTAAAGGAAAATATTGTACCTAATGATAAAAGAAAGAGAGAAACATCTTCTTCGCCAGAAAATACACAAACAAAAAAACTACAATTCTGGACGCCATCACAAAATAATAGGCGTAACGCCTATGATATCTTGAGAAGCAGATCCTACTCTCTCTCTTCCTCTACGACGGATAATAGACAATAACAATAAACTATCGGCAACCGGGAAACACAACAATATAAAAAAGTAGAAAACCAAATAATTAAAAACCAACCTCCCCCAAGCCGACTGGTCCTCGTGGGGGAAAATGACCACGATCCTCTAAAGATAAAAAATAACAGGAAAACAAAATTCAACGACATATATATAGCAACTATAAACTGTCGATCACTAGGAACCGCAGAAAAACTGCAAGAACTAGAACTGGCACTGGATGAAATAAAATGGGACATAACTGGTATTAGTGAAGTGAGAAGATTTGGGGAAAGAATAGAAGACCATGGAAACTACATACTACACCATATAGGGGAGACGCCCGGATTATACGGAGTCGGATTCATGGTTAAAAGAAACCTTGCAAAAAACATACAAGAACTAAGAGGGATTTCAGAACGGATTGCACTTCTCAACATTAAATTACCTGTAGATGGTGAGGAAGAACAAGTATGGTCTATAATCCAGGCGTATTCACCTACCGAATCAAATATAAAAGAAGATATAATAAAAATCGAAAAATTCTACGAAGACCTAAAATCCACCATTGCAAATGCATCCAAAAACGTAATAGTTATGGGCGACTTTAATGGACAGATTGGCAAACAAAAAAATGGAGAAGAACATTCCATAGGAAGCCATGGATTTGGCAATAGAAGTAAAAACGGCTCACGAGTAGTATCTTTTGCTATTGGAAATAAATTGAGAACGTTTTTATAAAAAGAAACCATCGAAGAAATGGACATGAATCTCTCCTAATTGCCGGTATAGAAACGAGATCGACTATATTATGTCTAACAATGTAAAAGTTTTTGAAGATCTATCTATATTAAACAATTTTAACTCAGATCATAGAATGGTTAGAGCAAAACTATCAGGAACATGTGTTAAAAGAGCACGACAATTTCACAACAGTATGAAAGCCATCAAATGCACAGGTAGCACTGATCTACTTCTGAACAACCTCGAATTATCCTTGCAAGGTGGGGAAAATTAATGTATATCGATTCAAGAAAAATACGATGAACTGACTGATAAACTAAAAGAGTAAACATGACTAATAAGACAGCGATATCAGTTAAAAGTAAGCAATTATTACAAGAACGGAAAGAACTCATACAACAAGGAAGAAACAATACCAATAATGGCCAAAAGATAGCAGAAATAAGCAAAAAGATTAGCGAACAACTTAGAAAAGAACGAAAACTAAACAGGCTATCAACATTAAGAAAATATATAGAAAAAACAGGAGGAGTAAAGAAGGCGCTGAAAGAAATGAATTGCAAAAAGGACTGGATTCCAAATATGAAAAATAATGATAGTGGAAAGACCAGCAAAAGACCAGAAATACTAGGAATTGCTACAAAATACTACCAAAACTTATACCAAAGTTGTAAAAGGGAACTAGTAATAGAGGAATATAATTCAGTATATGAAGAGGAAATTAAACCAATTCTTAAAGAAGAAACAATAAAATCGATTGAAACACAAAAACTAGACAAAGCACCTGGACCAGACTTAGTCACAAACGAGCTACTAAAAACTACTTTACCAGTGATAGCACCAAGACTTACAGATTTGTTTAATGAAATCCTCGAAACAGAAATTATCCCGGAAGACTGGACTAAATCGACAATCATACTGCTGCATAAAAAAGGAGACAAGGGCGATATAGGGAACTACAGACCGATCAGCTTAATGTCCAATATCCATAAAATATTTTCTAAAATCATACTAAACAGAATTACCAATACACTAGATGAAAATCAACCTAAGGAACAACCTGGCTTCCGAAGCAAATTCTCAACTATAGATCACATTCATACTCTTAGACAAATTCTACAGAAATATAGAGAATATAATAAAACTTATTACATAGGGTTCGTTGACTTTAACAAAGCGTTCGATACATTAGAACATGACTATATATGGGACGCTCTAGAAAGACAAGGAGTGCAAGCAAAATATATACGAATAATTAAAAACGTATACACAGCGAGCACAGCTCAAGTTAAACTTGAATCTGCAGACAACGAATTTCCCATTAAAAGAGGTGTACGCCAAGGAGATCCTATATCACCTAAATTATTCTCAGCAGTGCTGGATATGATCTTCAGGAATCTAAACTGGACCAAAAATGGCCTCAATATAAACGGTGAAAATCTTAACCATCTACGCTTTGCGGATGATTTGATTTTGTTCTCAGAAGACGCAAGAACTCTGGGACTAATGTTGCAGCAACTATCCGATGAAAGTGTTAAGGCCGGCCTGACAATGAACCTCACTAAAACCAAAATAATGACGAATGCCCAACAAATAGATATAACAGTAAATAACGAACAAATTGAATATGTAAATGAATATATATATTTGGGCCAACTTATAGCTACAGATGATTGCATGAACAAAGAAATGGAACGAAGAATAACTAATACTTGGAAACGGCTCTGGTCTCTTAGAGAAATAATGAAGGATAAAGATATGCCAATGAAAGGGAAAAAGAAAGTATACGAAATATGCATTATGCCATGCTTACTATACGGGTGCCAGACATGGGCGTTAACAGAACTACAAGTGAGTAAATTGAAAGTCTGCCAGAATGCAATAGAAAGGAGTATTTTAGGTATAAGAAGAAGGGATAGAGTGAAATTACAAGATATTAAAAAGAAAACAAAATTTAAAAGTGCACACACAGCCTACAGACAGCTCAAATGGCGTTGGACGGGAAATATGTTGAGAGAAAGTATAGAGAAATGGACTAAGTTAGTAACAGAATGGTATCCAAGAGATAGCAAAAGAAAAAGAGGCAGACAAACCAAAAGATGGGAAGATGACCTGAAGAAGATAGCTGGTCCGATGTGGACCCGTTTAGCAAGAGACAGGAATACGTGGAAATCTTTAGAGGAGGCCTTTGTCGATAGACAAGCTGTTTCACATAAACACCCAGTTGCCGATCAAGCAAATGCAAGTTAGAATAGATTAAATCAATTTAGTTTTAGTAAGTAGGCATGTTATAATTAATTGTAAGATAGAAACAGCAATAAAGGCTATTTTATTTTATTTATTTATTTTACATATAACTCTGGTACATAATATACGTACATGAGTTGGTTTCTTTTTTATGTTAAAATACGCCTAAATAATGAACGATATAGTTTTTTGCTATTGAGTGAAAGAGGGAAAAAAGTCACTGTGCTTACTGAAGTTTTGTCTAAATAATATATATATAAAGATAATCTTTATAATTTTTAAGTTTGGGCTAAAAAATACTTATTGAGTCCAACAAAATTTTATGCGTCATCAAAAGAAAGAAGAAAGAAAACATATTTGTTTATGACCCGCACAAGAGATACCGCACGGGGTGTGCAGTATCTCTTGTGCGGGTCACTAAACCCCCCTTGATTGCAAAAACAAAAATAAAAAAAAAACGCCGTGCGAGAACAAAAAGGCAGACAAAGTCACTGATAGATCGTCTTGACTCATATTACTACTCCGGTCGCCTGAAAAAAACTGGCCCGCAGTGTCAGAGGGCAGATATGTATGGAAAAGGTGGTCTAGTAATGGGGTATAACGGGCATGTTAGATAAAAATTTCAATTAAAAACCACATTAAATAAATAGAATCTTAAACAAACTACACAAAGTAAACCAAATTAACACTATTCTTAAAGAAGTTTGCAAAGCGCTCCAAGGAACATAAATTATATTTTACGACTGTGGACACACGCTTCGCTGTAATTTAATCTTTAATGTTTTGGAACCACTTGGGATTACGACCGAGATTTGAGATTTTCACTTTGTTATTATACATTCAATTACTTACATGCGTTGTTTCATAAATTATTCGTCATATTTTTTAAGCCCAGGAAATGGTATTAAAAGATTTCATTTGGGAATACCACCATACTTGCTATGTATTTTTGCCACCACGCACCTACTTGTGGATAAAATAATAATCCATGGTTTATTGGCGCTTAAAAAGCAAAGAACACACTCTTGTTATTGAGACTTTTCAACTTTCATTCGGGGGTGGTAACATGGGTAAGTGCCTCTGAGAAATAAAAATTAAAAAAAACACAATGCTGCTTATTTTTTTTATATTTGGGCAGAAAGCAGAGTATATTATCTTGAATACATTAACCAAAATAATAATAATTAAGATAATGAATAAATCATGTTTTAGAAGAAAATCTAATTTAAATAAAAACATGTTTGTTCTCTGAAAGTCAGTGGGTGATAATCAAAATAGTAGGTGACTGTTGCTAGACTTATTATGTTTCTCCAGTCACGTGATTAACTTGTATTACCCTTGCAAAAGTAACAGAGATTTATTAAAACTCACACAGTTAACAATTTACTTGGGAAACATTGTAATGATTTCAATTAAAATTTGGTTGATTGCGACAAATATAACCTTTTAAAAGCTATTGATTAACAGCACGGGTAAATGTTCAAAGTAAAGCAAAGTATCCAGAGGTGGGTCCGAGGATGGGTGATCATCCACAACATCAACAATACTCCTCCATGTCTCGGAAAGCACTTTAGGTCGTTGGTTCCGGGTATAATTTGTAGAAATTTGACAGTAGTAACGGTAGTCAAGGAGTACGTGATTGACTTTATTTTTTCAATCCCACCGCACTATTCCCAAACCACTGCAATTCCTGAAAGCCAGAATTAACAGTGGCGACCACCAGAAAAGCGCCGAGGCAATGAAGCTCGACGAAGTCCCGGAGAATGAATTTAACTGTCTTGGATCCCGCAACGAAATGAATCAGAAAAGAAAATGGAGGATTAAGAAAAATACAAATTTCCACTTCCCTCCATATCAAGCAGGAGACAGAAAAAACGAGACCAATAGGCACAAAGGGTCGTTTACAACTGCGATAAGCCCAGTTGCCTAGCACCACGGATAAAAATTAGCATTAATATTAATGGGTCCTAACATTGTGAGCTGTTATATTTGATTCCAATAATAGGTATGGCAAAAGCGCTTTAACGCACGGAAATTTGTTCTAGTTACCACAAGGTCCGTATAGTAAACAGCTCCTGATACAGCCTGTACATTATTCAACATAGTATTGCGTTCATTCTGCCAAAGAATACACTGCCATAAGATGATAATGATAAGATGAGATGATAATGTGCAGATTGTACATATTCGCAGTCAGATGTAGAACACTGACACTGACATAATGGCGAGGCAACAAGCTTGAAGGAAAATAATTTACTTTTAAAGTTACCATGCCCTGTGAGAAATAGGGCAACACAGTGATCCACCTCCAGCCACGTCCTGGCCAGCCGCACGCGAACGGTTAGAAAGAATTGGTGGAGGTGTCGGCCCTTGATGGAATTATCCCACCTGCATTGCCATTCAGATAAAAGTTCCTCCCAGACGTCAATATGTGGTTTAAATAATCTAGAGATTTTGGCACGGTCACTCCGCGTTAAAAAGTCGGCGTCCATGGTCTCTTTTGCGGAATAGTACATTGCAGCACGTCGCTGCACTTCAAGGTCGACTGGAAGTACGCCAGCAAGTACCGGTAAGGCCTCAGTACTGTGAGGACTCTGCTTTACTAGAAGGCAACCTACTTGCCTATATTAACACTGGCAATAAGTATTACTTGAAAGGTAATATGAATTTAGAACATAAAATAAATGAAGATGTGTTTGTTAGACTTTTTCCGTGTATATAAGGGCTCCTTTGAGCTTTGATGTGATAGTCCGATAGAAGGTGCCTATGGGTAGGCACCTTGCTGCTGAAATATAAATAGAATAGTGAATCCAGAGTTTTATTTAAGTAGCGCTTTCTGGCTACGTCCCCACAAATGGTGGAGGCGCCGGGTACAGTACAGAATCCCAGAAGATAAGAAAATATAAAAAATAAATACGCGTGTATACGGCGTACAGTATACGTATAAGTGAGTGAAAAACGTTGAAAGTGTTTAAAGACAGAAGTTCGCGTGTGCATGGCGATATACAGTGCACGAAGCCCTATCGGCGTACATAAAGCGATATAAGTTTTAACAGAGAGGGTTGTTACCTCTTATTCCCTCTCTTAAGCGGATGGAAATATAAGGAAGAGTCGGAATAAAGCTAAGTGGTTTTATTATTTAGTGTAATTGAGCATAAGGCTAGCATGATGAATGATTATTACACGGGAACGAACGGGTATTGTCTAGAGGAATTTTTAACCGAATTCAAGTCGGTGGCCGAAATAAATGAATGGAGAGAGAGCGACTACAGCCTGATCTTGGGAGGATTCCTGCAGGGGGCTGCATATTATTTTTATCGTATGATTTTTAAATATGACATGGACTTTGAAGTGTTATGCGATCGCTTGAGGAGTGAATTCTCTATATTTCACCGCAGATGTCGTTATTGCGAACAGCGCATAATAATCGCTGAAATAAAAGCAGATAAAAAACAACCTGATGTATTGTGTGAGGATGTTAATGCACATTTATTATCTAGTATCGTGATTAAGGACGAACAAACACAAAACAATATACAGTGCAGTGAAAAAAGTGTTGACCACATTGACGGAGAAGGCGACACAATTGATGACGATCACACCGACGGAGGGAGCTGCATGTTCGAGGACAATGGTGACCAGACCAGCGGAGATGACGGCCCCGTCGATGTTCAGTTGAAGGTGGAGTCTTCGTCGTCGTTCCAGGGAGAGTGCGCGGACGGCCCGGCTGACGAGGAGTTGGACTCCCTATCCAACAGCGAGTGCGTGGACGAGCGTATTGTGATGTGTCGGTCCAGTCCAATTGTCTCCACTAATTCCATTTGTCTTGCAGAGAAAAATGATGAGATTTCGTCGGAACAACTAGTTGTGGTTCCATCGGGACACCAATATGTCTCGAATATTAAAATGCATAAGAATTCCATTGATTTCAACCATAAAATTGAAAATAATATTAAAATTTATCAATCTGACATAAAACAAAATTTTATAAAAGTCATTTTGAAAAGAAAGAAGTTGACAGCCATTAAGAAAGGTTTTTCTCGAAATAAACCGAAAGAGATCCATAGGAAATTCAAAAGAGTCTTTAGTAAGATTTCTTATTGCGCCAACACAAATTCAAAGAAGGCGATCAATAAAAAAATTATGATTCGAATTAAATACAAGAGAATTTTTAATAAAACTTCTTGGGGAGCAAGGTTTGGTTCAAGTAAGATTACTATGATTGTTGCAAGGAAAAATTCACTTCATATTTTCCTTAGATGTAACATTGTACAAAGATATTATGTATAGCGAAAAGCAATTCGAACTCGTAAAATGCAAATTATGGAAATTTTATAGAAAGAAGATTAGGTATAAAGTTTTGTAAATAATGTATTTTTGCAAAATGATTTATTTAATTTTGTGCTTTATTAACCAATGTTTTCTTTTCATGTCGTGCAAATGAATACGGTCCACCTTAGAAGGAATTTGCGATGCGCGCTGGGCATCGAATGAAACTAAATGCGATTGATTATTTGAATTATTTATCTGTATATGTTTTGATGAAATTAAATACTTCTCTCTCTTGTCTTTATTTACTAAATAGGATTGGCTTTCAAAATTGCTGACGAAGTCCAAATACAAATCCATAAGGACTAAGTCGGAAACAGACAAAAATAAATAGAAAAGTCTTTTAAGCAAATAAATGCTTTGAAAGCATAGATGTCATGGTAAGAAATGGTTTGACACGTAGTCCCACAAATAATACGAAAAAGGACAGTGTCCAAACCTTGCCAAAAGTAAAGCATAGTATCACAGGGGTGGCGAGGTCATGCCCCTGGGTGTCCACCATTGAACAAAGAAAATGTTGGATAGCAATGACCTCCCGCGTGTTTGTGCCGTACCTGCCTGCACACAACACATCACTTTGGCCCGGATTTCTTCCGACATGGGAGGCCGTAGCCTAGCCAGCTACGGTCAATCGGCTGCGGGGTCCGGTCAGACGGCCCCCAGGCGAGTTCACTCCCATTGGGGGCTTGCAGACGGCGGCGCTCGCTCGCATCGCTAGTGGTAGTGGTGTGAGTTGGTGTCGTGCAGTCTCGTGAGCAACTGATGGGGGAGGGCTATATCCCTCGGCTAATCCCTGGTGCTACCGTAGCATCGCCTCTTGGGCACTCCATGGAGGGTGGGGATAGTCGAGAGATGAAATTTATATCGGGATTTTTAAATGGATTTATCTTAAAAAAAAAACCACAAGGCGAAAGGACCGGCGAAAGTTGGGACTGCGCTCCAAAAGGCGGGACCGGCGAAAGCTGGGACTGCACACCAGACGGCGGGACCGGCGCAAGCCGGGACTGCATTTTCCATAGCAGGAACGTCCAGAGGCGAGACTGCAGTGGGATCGTCTCGAGGTGGGGCTGCGGCGGGACTGTCAAATGACGGTACTGCTGCGGCACTGCCGAGGGTCGGCACTGCTGCGGGACCGTTGAAGGGCGGAACTGCACACCAGACGGCGGGACCGGCGCAAGCCGGGACTGCATTTTCCGTAGCAGGAACGCCCGGAGGCGAGACTGCAGTGGGGTCGTCTCGAAGTGGGGCTGCGGTGGGACTGTCAAATGACGGTACTGTTGCGGCACTGCCGAGGGCCGGCACTACTGCGGGACCACCTGAGGGCGGAACTGCAAACCAGCCCACCGGGCACAAAGTTGCTGCCAAAACTGGCGCGACACGTGACCCTTGTGTCGGAGGTCGAATGACCTCGGACCTTGGGGCCCCGGACGCGACCGGCAAAGACAGCACCTCGTCGTCTCCCGGCGGCCGGCATGAACCAGGCTGGCTTCCGGTTGGACGATCTGGGGCGCGCAGGAAAAAGCGCCAAAAGCTGAGACAGCAGGCGGCTCTAGAGGGGAATCCTACGGAGGGCCCATCAAAGAGACCGCGTGATGCTCTCAGCGGCGACAGCGGCGACAGCGGCGACAGCGGGGACATGGCGGCCAAGAGGATGAAGACCCAAGGGCAATCATCCTCAACCGGATCCTTTAGGGATGCGGTGGCGACTGTGAAACTCGCTGTCGTCACAGTCGTTACACCCGGAGGAGTACTTGAGGGCGGAGGACTTGGTGCCAATCCAGGAGCTCATAATTAAGAAACTGGAAGTGGCGCCGGATCCTCTGCCTGTTTTAACGGTTGCTCACGGAGTTGTCGCAGGTGTAATTCATGTATCCTGCGACAATTCTGATGCAGCTAGCTGGTTTTGGGGGGCCATCCACAATGTGGAACTTGGCTCCTTGAAACTCAAGGTTGTTGACGCCAAGGACCTTCCAAAGCCAGTCAAAATGGCATGGAAGAGTCGCAACTTGGCGTTGCAGGACTCTGCCCGGGCCATTCGACTGCTCCAGCGGCTTAACCCTGCCTTGAGGACGAGCGACTGGTAGGTCGTGAATACTCTCACAGAGCAGACCGGCATCCGTAGTATCGTCCTCATGAACGGGGTGTCCGCTGGGGTCATCAAGGCCGCGGGCTACTCTCTTCCAGGAGGAATTGAACGGTACTCGTTCAAGCTCCTGGAAGAAGATAAGGGAGAGGCACCCACTGCGGAAGCAGAGGCGGAACTCTCCGAGGATGGACTACACCGACGTGAGGAGGCCATCGAGGAAATCTCTGCTTACGGCGCATCGCAGGAGGCAGAGATTGGGACCAGGGCGTCAGAGGCAGACCACGAGGATGACATCCTCGGGGACTTCGACACCCTGGGGATTCAGTCGCCGATTGCTCCTGAGGAGAGCCAGGCGATGGAGGAGGAGCCTCAAAACTAAGGCCCTCCTATATTAACACAGGCCCATCAAATCATCCAAGATGGAGGGACTAAGGTGTGTACAAATTAATTTGCATCATTGCAGAGCCGCTACTGCCCGTCTGGCTCGGCAACTGAAGCGTAACACATTTGACGTTGCCTTGATACAGGAACCTTATCTGTATAAGGGGACTATAAAAGGCTTAGGTGGGACAGGAGGCATGGTGCTCTATGACTGTCCAACTAATGACGCAAGGACTTGCATCTATATCAGGGGCGGTATAGAGGCAATGCCCTTACGTACTTTCTGTTACAGGGATCTCACAACAACTCTGATCCAAGTGGGGATGGGCACAGAGAAAAGGAAAATTATCCTTGCCTCTGCCTACCTCCCATATGAACAAAAGGAACCAGTAACACCACTAATCAGAAGACTGGTTGACTACGGCAACCAAGAAAACCTCGACCTGATACTTGGCTGCGATGCAAATGCACACCATGTCGTTTGGGGCAGCTCAGATGTCAACAAACGAGGGGAGGATTTGTTGGACTTTGTGGTAAGCTCTTCTTTACAAATCCTTAACGCAGGCAATAAACCTACTTTCAGGACCTCGGCGAGAACTGAAGTTATTGACCTGACACTGGCTTCAAACAAGGCCAGCGCTTACATCGAGAATTGGCATGTATCGGACGAAATCTCTCTGTCTGACCATAATTATATATGCTTTAGGTTTAGGACGGCGGCAGAAGCCGAAACAAGACGAAGGAGAAACCCAAGACATACAAATTGGGACTCGTACAGGAGGGACCTAAAAGTAAATCTAGGGAGCCCTAAAGGTAAGCTCAATTCCATACTAGATATAGAATTTGAAGCTGATAGAATCAAGGTGGGCACCATCGGTGCATGGGTAGATAACTGCCCAGAGAAAAAGGCCTTTTGCAAAAAGGTACCATGGTGGACTCCTGAACTAGCTAAAATACGTCAGGAAACACGACAGGCCTTCAATGATGCAAAAGTCAGAAAATATTTTTCTGACTATCATAGCATGCTGACGAGGTATAAGACGGCGGTACGCAAGGCCAAAAGAACTATGTGCTAAGAGTTTCGCGGCACCATTTAAAAAGTAAGAGTAAACTAAATTGTATATATTTCTATAGCAGCCTCGAGTTTTCATTTTAAGTAATTGCATTGACAGTGATTGACTTTATTGTTAGAAACCTAGTTACTAGTCCCCCTTGGTAGGTTCCCGTATTGTCGAAGCAGGTGGGCTCAGTAACCCAGTAGGCTTGGTCACCCACGTTGAAGCAAAGAGGAACCACTCGTCAGGGCTTTTGCCGAATAAGCTGTCGACGTAGCGGCCAACAAGTAGGTTGCGGTGCCACTTGGCAACAGAGGCAACATTGCAACTGAGGTGGGCCGCTATGTCGTATGGAACGTCCCAGGTACCATTCGATATCGCAGCTGAAGGTTGGATACGCAGCAGGAGAGGAGTTCCGGTATTGCGGTGCGCCGCTCTCCCTACCTTCCGCGGCCTGGACGGAGTCACCACCGTCTGTTCTTTTTTATCTAATATAGGCTCGCGCTTGACCACTATCTCACGTGATAGTAAGCGATGATGTGGTCAACGGTGGAGCACGCTTGCCTAGAAGAAACCCATTCACTCTTGACTCAAAGACCCCTAGATTGTAGCTATCGGGAAACACAAACTCCGGCAGGGAATTCCACTCCTTAGCTGTACGCATAATAAAAGTATTTTCATAACGTTTAGTGCGTATTAGTGGGATGTCCACCATGTACCGATGACGCATTGCCGTACGTCTGAAACTTCGATGATGGAACGGGCTGGGTGGAATTAAATCATGCAACTCCATCGCACACTCCCCGAAATGTAGCCAACAAACTGGCAACTCGGCGACGATGTTCAAGGCTCTGGAGCTTTGACTTAATCAGTGTCTCATCGCCGATGAGCTTCTTGGCCCACTTTTTGATCGACTCCAGTGCATCAAGCTGGTATTTGGCAGATCCATCCCAGAGATGAGAGCTATGTATAATTATTCCATGCATGATCGAACTTGCGCTTGATACAAGCTAAGCAGCTGTTCTGGCGTGAAGTACCACCTTTGGTAGGATCCCCAGCTTTTTGGCAGCCAGCTGAGCCTTTGCCTCAATGTATGGGCCAAATGGAACGAATGAATGAATGTTGGGCTCAATGTATGGTGGATGCGGTGGGGCTACAGGGGAGGTCCCTATCCCTTGCATACGAAGAGAGGTAGGTGGAAGGGCTACTTATCTGACCCGTCACAAGGTGACCAAGGGTGCCATACACAAGGTCGCGGTCAGGCGCCCATATGCTGGTTGATCCCTGGGGTGGTCACGGTGTGCAATGTGTTCTCATGCCCCGGTGATGAGGGGTACACTACATGGGAAGGTCCGGTGACGGACAGCCGCGGCGGGTTCGCGGTGAGTGCTAACGCGTGCCCGTGTTCCCGCCATAAGCTGCACAGGATGACACCGTGGTGTTTTAGTAGTATAGAGTCCCACATAACTGCGCTATCTCCCCGTAGCTCAGTATGCATCAGCATTTCTCCTAGCTAAAAAAACAAAGGTACCTAGTCACTAATTTATGCAGGTCAGTTAGTCAGATGCTCCATTAAAATATTGGTACCCAGCTGTTTCAGGTTAGATTGGAAGTCGCCCTCTATATAGTAGGAGAAAAGCTAGGTAGATTGATTGATCGCCTTTTAAAAGCAATAAGCATTTTGTTACTTACAATAAATAAAGAATTTTCAACTGAATTATTCTTTTGTCAGCGAAAGTATCGACTCGTTAATAAAACTTCAGATAGCAACTTGCATCTCCCATATTTCAGTTCTTATAAATATTTAGCGGTGCACGCGATGCATCCTATCACAATATTTTGTATCTACTTACGGTAACTTAAGGTAACTTTTCATAAGTTTTATATGCTAACCAGAAAGTACCTTTTATAATGTTAGGTTGTATTTTATTTACGATGATCATTTTAACACTCCTTTCCCCTAGCTAGAAGGTATTATAAACATTTTGTAAAATAATTATGTACATGTTATGGGTCTTTAAATAACATTCAAAAATAGAAACAAGTAAAAAAAAATATGTTAAAGTACATACAGGATGTGTCTGATACCGACACGAAAAAAGTTACCCTGGATTCAGTACGTAATTCTGGACTAACGTTGGAATATATATCGTCGGATTTTTCCTAATTTCTGAAAAATATTTGGCTTTTTTTGTTGATGTAATCAGTTCAAATCGTTATTCCTATCTAGCTCAATTAAATTTATATTATTTAGTCCTGAGTCAAATTAGGGATCAACCTCGGAATGAGAGATAGCTGAAAACTCGTATGCACCTTCATTATGGCGTTATAAAAGTTGTCTCAAAAGTCTCATATTATCTCGTATCTGCGTCGTAAGATATTCAAGGTCAAACTGCCCAAAAATCAGTGTTTTGCTTAATTCTCGTCAAGTTATGATTTTACTGCAATTTGTGGCTAAGGCAAGTGTATTCCTTGTTCAATGGTGCATAAAAAAGTTCTAAATGCGATTGACTAATGATCATTATTTTCGAGATATGAGCCAACATAAAATTATTTTTGTGTTTATGTGTGTACTAAATCTGTGCGTATGAATTTAAATTGACGTTTTCTGGCTTGTGTTTCATGTTCCGATAACAATATTATCTATTTTCGCTAATTAAAATACGGAAAAAGAGAAAATTATTAGTACTGAATTTATTACCCCATAGCAGTTTGGGGGTATGCGGAACAGGGTGTAAAGTCCCACAAACCAACCGAAAACTTTGCTTGCGCGATGCAGGATTTGTGTGACGTCATCTCATTAGTTCGTAAGTGGCGGCGTTGATGCCGCTACAACAGTATTTTTTACTGACAGTACTAAAGATAAACCGAAACATTTACGAACATAATGAAATGTGAGAAATAATTATGAAAAAGTGATGGCGGCGCGGCGCGTGTAGGTACTAGCCGGTGGCTTTGATCTCGATCGTGAACTTTAGGAAATCAGCTGATAGGTAGCGCTTTTCAGTTTTATTGTCAATGTTGTTTTTTGTAAAAAAGGTAATTAATGATTTTTAAAATAACGAAACATGCCAATACTAGGAGATCCAGGATCATGTACTCAATCTACTTTTCTTCGCATCAGTGTTAGACACACGCTGTATTTTCAAGAATCTCCGTAATAGAAAGTCGCGACCGGTCGACCAGAAGGGTTGGTGGCAGTCATTTCTTCCATGTTTCGAATCGGACATGCTGGTTTTCCCATGATCTTTTCTTTCACCGTTTTAAGAGCCGTAGCGATGAAATAATTTACACGATGTAAATTGCCTTACTTCGAACCTACAACCTACAATTCGTACGACGCGTTTATTACAACATGTCATGCTCACAGTAATGTTTTTAAGTTCCAAAAACACATAAATTTCAATCAGTAACAGTTCTAAACACTACGAAAATGCCTACCCAAACATTTGTTACCTTAACGGAGTAAGCAGAACCGTGACCCGCTATCACCATTACATGTGTTTATCGCTCAAAGTCACGTACAGCAATAATATCCCGGGTTTTATGCGGCAAAGTAACCACGACACGTATTGTGGAAGAATCAACGTGATACAGGGAAAACTCTCCCTTAATTCTTAATACCTGTGATAATCGTTTGAATATTGATATTCCTATGGTATTAGTTTACATTTGGCTTCGTGAAAGTTTTGTCTCACAATGGATCGCGGTCAATTTGTATTGACACTAGATAAGCGCCGTCTGGTGACAGTACCGAGAAAACTCCATGTTTGTATAGAAATTAACGCAAACGGGCGCAATCACTACTAGTTTTTAAGATACTTGTAAAAGAGCACTACTTGGCACTGTAATCATATTCTTGTATAAGCTGCATTGTTTTCTTGCCTGTATATTTAGATGTCTTTATGTATCTATTTTAGTTTTTTTTATGTAGCAACTATTCAGTACAACTAATTATTTGTTGAAAAATTTGCACCAAGTGCAACCCCATATCGTGTCCAGGCCGACTCTTTTCATTCTTGGTTGCCTGGAAGAGATCGCGGTACGCGATAAGGCTGCGCCTGTTGTGTGTTTGTTTTGTTTTTGGGTTTTTTAACCGACTTCCCAAAAAGGAGGTGGTTCTATGTTCGACTTTATGTGTTTTTTTTTTTTTTTGTGTATGTTCACCGATATCTCCGTCAATTGTGGACCGATTTTGAAAATTCTTTTTAACCGACTTCCCAAAAAGGAGGAGGTTCTATGTTCGACTTCATGTTTGTTTTTTTTTTTTGTTTGAAAATGTATGTTCCGAAATTGGTCCCATTTTAATTTGGTGAAGATCTGATGAAGAACTTCGGAGATATACAACAGAACTCTTCAATAAATAACGGCAAATCTCTCGGGATTGCTGCAATCGCATGTCTGTTTGTTGTTTATAACATTTCATAACATAACATCACGCCAGTTCGCTCTTAAGGGGTAAGCAGATCTCTCATTTCACCGGTTATGTTCAAGTTTCATGAAATCTATTCTGGCGAAATAGTTCCCTTACAAACTTGCCTAGTAGGTAGGTACAACTAAAAAGTGAAAAATAAAAAAAACTTTTTGCAAAAAAATACTACCGACTTCCAAATACAAAACTACAAAGTGAAAAATAACTTAATTTTTTGAAGTCGGTGTCCATAACGCAAAAAAATGGTACCTACGAAAGACACCGACTTCAAAAAATTAAGTTATTTTTCACTTTGTAGTTTTGTATTTGGAAGTACCGACTTCTTTACTTTATTTATCTTTATTTAAAAGTTTTTTTTATTTATGTATTGTATTTATTTTGGTGTACACTAAAGTTTATATAAATAAATAACACTAAGATTATAACGGCGAAGTAAGTGAGTGTGTTATTTACTTCTTCACGCTCAAATGTCTGGACGCAACTGGATGAAATTTTGCACAGAGATAGATTATAGTCTGGAATAGCACATAGATACATTTTATCCGGGAATACGTTCCCTTGGGATAATTTTCGACATACACGCAGGTGAAGCCACGATAAATTATTTAGGGTTGGTGGATGCCACATGTTTTTGAATTTTCGGTTTTGAGACATGCCGGTTTCCCCCCGTTTTCCTTCATCATCACAGATGATGAAATAATTTACACAAAGTAAAGCCCTGCGTTGGTTCAAATCCAATCTGCGACCACGTTGTTACCATTGGGTAACATGGGCCACTATTAAAATAATATAGCCTGGATTTTAATTTTTCTCAGAAATCTCTTTAACTTATGCAATTTTTCCGCCTGATGAATTGTATGTTTCTCCTTCTTTTGAGTACTGTTTTTTTAGTTTTAAAGCCACCTCCACACGCTGTTCGCCATTTATCAAATGGCAAACACAAAAAAAACAAACACGAACGTGTGGATGGGTGTTTGTTTGTTTTTGCCTGTTTGTGTTCGCCCGTGTTCGGCATCAGTGTCGGTTTTTATGCAAAAATCAAACATGTTTGCGATGTATCCAGACGCTTGTTCAGTTCAGTAATACGCGCGAGCTTGCAGGCGGCGGACGGAGTTAATAGTGGTGGTCAAATTTACGAATCGTGACATTTTGTGCATCCTAAGCTAAAGGAAAAATGTAAGGAAAAATGTCTGATTGGTCTGAGGAGGTTAACCCGAAAGTAATCGCTGCCACAACAAGCTCGTCGTCTGCCATGTTTGCCCATCCGGTATATACTAGCACGTTCGCCAAGCCTGTAGATGCCGTGTTTGTGTTAGATGATTTTGGTCAGTCTTTGGCACGTGTTTGGCATTTGCCACTGTTTATGGCAAACGGGACATTTCACGTGAAGCGGACAGGAAAAAAAAAGTGAGGTTCTGAAAATCGACCACATTCGGCCCATTTGTACTTCTAGTAGGTATGAATGTGTACGCAAAATATTTTTTTTGTATAGTGTATATTTACCAAGTTATAGGTTTCAAAAGAATTGTCGTTGATTGATACTACAATTTTTCGAAAGTAATTTTTCGAATATAACAAATCTACTATAAAATATTTTACATAGCGATACATATTAAAAATATACTGTTCTTTTTGACAGTAAAAAAAAATTAAAAAATTAAAAAAAAAATAATGGCCAAAACCGGAAGTAAACTTTTCAAACCAGAATTACAGTCACTTCGACCAATTTTTTTTTATTGTTTTTTCTTTCAAAATATAGCTTAAATGATAATGAAAGTACACTAGAAAATTTAAAATGGGATCTCTATTAGTTTAGGAGATACGTTGAATAATATACAGCCGCGTCGCAAGGGGTGTCATATGTAGCGCTTGCAAGGTTGAGCAGTTTGCGCGATATTGCAACTTTATTAATATTTTATATCGTTTTAGCGTATATTTAACCTCATTTAATGATATGAAATAAGTTTTATTAATATAATATAAATATAACTACATAATACAAATATAAGTTAATAATATATTATAAAGAAAAAACGTTTTTGGAGCAGTAGATAAGTTTTATTATTTGCGAAACGTGACTAATAGCGCCATCTGTTAGTAACGTGTAGTACTTTTTTGTCTCAGATAGAGTCAAACGGTCAAACCTATCTACAAGAAAGAGATAGAAATATGACGCCTAGCGGTTTCGTAACTTAAACTTTAGTGTTGCTTTAACCGCTCAGCGACTTGTGCACGTTTTAATCTGTGACAGTTGTTATTATTAATGGCGCCGTACGGTGATCGATGTTTTAACCCATTTCACTTGGTACTTCATCGAAAATTTAAAAATTTGAAGAAAATATCTAAATGTTTAGCTCAAAAGTGGAGTTTTTCACAAGATCTTTACGTATTTTTAAATTTTCGATGAAGTACCAAGTGAAATGGGTTAAAACATCGATCACCGTACGGCGCCATTAATAATAACAACTGTCACAGATTAAAACGTGCACAAGTCGCTGAGCGGTTAAAGCAACACTAAAGTTTAAGTTACGAAACCGCTAGGCGTCATATTTCTATCTCTTTCTTGTAGATAGGTTTGACCGTTTGACTCTATCTGAGACAAAAAAGTACTACACGTTACTAACAGATGGCGCTATTAGTCACGTTTCGCAAATAATAAAACTTATCTACTGCTCCAAAAACGTTTTTTCTTTATAATATATTATTAACTTATATTTGTATTATGTAGTTATATTTATATTATATTAATAAAACTTATTTCATATCATTAAATGAGGTTAAATATACGCTAAAACGATATAAAATATTAATAAAGTTGCAATATCGCGCAAACTGCTCAACCTTGCAAGCGCTACATATGACATCCCTTGCGACGCGGGTGTATATTATTCAACGTATCTCCTAAACTAATAGAGATCCCATTTTAAATTTTCTAGTGTACTTTCATTATCATTTAAGCTATATTTTGAAAGAAAAAACAATAAAAAAAAATTGGTCGAAGTGACTGTAATTCTGGTTTGAAAAGTTTACTTCCGGTTTTGGCCATTAATTTTTTTTTAATTTTTTAATTTTTTTTTACTGTCAAAAAGAACAGTATATTTTTAATATGTATCGCTATGTAAAATATTTTATAGTAGATATGTTATATTCGAAAAATTACTTTCGAAAAATTGTAGTACCAATCAACGACAATTCTTTTGAAACCTATAACTTGGTAAATATACACTATACAAAAAAAATATTTTGCGTACACATTCATACCTACTAGAAGTACAAATGGGCCGAATGTGGTCGATTTTCAGAACCTCACTTTTTTTTCCCTGTCCGCTTCACGTGAAATGTCCCAAACAACAAGCGTGTGGAGGCGGCATTAAACTAGGTGCCAATCGGTTCGTGAAAAAAAACAAAAGGAATAAAGTTTTTATTTGTTTTATCGAAGAGTTTGAAATTAGACTTCACAGCCGTCATACATGTGTGTTCCATGAAATTAAGTACTTACTAGAATTTTATGTTAGTCCTTAAATTTCGTTATAAGAGTTTAATGTTCGTGTTTATTGTTAACGGCCGATTCATTGGCTTAGTATTTTTTCCTATTAGGTTTTCAAATTCAGAGTTGTCATACTCTTCTAGGATTTAAGCTCTGCATGAAGTGAATATTGATACTGGTAGCAATAATTAATGAATGACGATAACCGTCCAATCCAGAAGAGTCGAAAATTATGATTAGGTTCATATAAAAAATTGTTTTTTTAATCTATACCAATATTATAAAGAGGTAAAGTTTGTGAGTTTGTTACGTTGTAAGGGGTAATCTCTGGATCTACGGAACCGATTTTGAAAATTCATTCACCAGTAGAAAGCTACATTATTCTTGAATGGCAGAAGCTATAATATATTTAAAAAAAAATTGAGATCCTTATGAAAATTGCAATAATGTAACCCAAGGTAGCAAAATGTTGCCTGTAAAATATATTATTTGGCGTGCGCTGAGAAAACTATTGATGATAGATAAAAAATTGTAGGTAGGTAGGGGCGATAGGATAGGTAGGGTAGGCAGAGTAGGCAGGGTAGGCAGGGTAGGCAGGGTAGGCAGGGTAGGCAGGGTAGGCAGGGTAGGCAGGGAAGGCAGGGTAGGCAACAAATAAATAAAAGCGTTTTTATTCTATAAAACTGTTTAACAAACATTGCCATATGCCTGGTATCTTTGTATTTACTTCTGAAGCTCTTTATTATTCCTAAATCTTAGGTTTTTGTAAAATTTCATACGTAAATATGCTATTAAAAACTTTATACACATATCTATAAACTTGCAATACCATGTCTTGTACCTACTTATCTGCCAAGAAATTTGATTTTAATATTTCAACGGATTGAAAGCTTTCAAGTTTTCTTTTTACTAAATCGTTTTGGAGTCGTGGAATATTTGATTCAATACTTTTTCAATAATATTATTTTAGGCCCGTAAGCGAATTTAAAATGGTAAAAAATCATAATGCAATATTTTTTTTATGACGATCTTTTTTTTTTGATGGGCCATATTCGAGTAAATGTTCAAGATACTGCGATTACTGTATTTTGTTTTATGTAACTTAAACGATTAAAAAAAAAGTAGAAGCCTATAAACTAGACTAAGTCTAGACTAGTATATCTCAATGAAGAAATAAAATGACCTTATTTTATTATAGTTTGATGAGTTATTTAGACGTCATTACAATTTTATAATTACGCCCGTTTTCTTTTACACATACAAATTTCCAAGTCAGCGCTACTTAAACACAGAAATCAAATAACAAAAATGTGTAGTTGCTGTTATCGACGGGAAGATGAACACTGGATTTTTTGCACAGTTAATGTCTGTTATTTCAACAATTAACATTGTGATTGCCCTATCCGACTATTTTAATTGGATAGGCTTGTTATTTTTTATAAACAAGAAATATGCACATTTTAAATTGACCCTAACAAAAACAGTGGGTAATAGTGGTATTTGTTTTATAGTTATAGAATAGAATAGAATAGAATATCTTTATTTCGGACACAAAAATCCATAGAGTGTTAGTAACATAGAAAAACTTATTACCTAGTGTTAGCAACATAGAAAAAACTTATTACCTAGTGTTAGTAACATAGAAAATCTTATTACCTAGTGTTAGTAACAATCAACCGCCGCACAAACTGCTGCACAATCGGAGAGCCGAAGCTCTCAGCTACAGTTTTCAGGATGCCGTTCCGACTTTCCCTCACTCTCCTCAGTAGCGACGCTGTTTTTTTACGTATAACAGCGTAGAAACCGTCTGTACGGGCTTGCGCAAACATCTCCGACGCGCTACAGTAACGGGGCAGTCTCAACAACATCCTGAAAGCATTGTTATATTGGACGCGCAGGCCATCCAGCGATCTCTTCGTATAATTGACCCATAGATTGCCCGTGTAAAGATTTTGGCAATGAGCCTTGAAAAGTGTTACTTTAACTAGGTCCGTACACCGCGCAAATCTACGGGACAACATATTGCTCCGGACCGCTAGAGCCCTACGCTCCCTCTCAATGTCCACATCGTCCCTGAGGTCGGCGGCAAGAAAATGCCCCAGGTATTTAAAAGTGGACACCCTATTAATTGGTGACCCGTTCACGAGCAACTCTGGTCCTTCTCCACGGCGTTTACCACCGACCTCAAAGACCATGTATTCACATTTTTTTACATTGTATTTTAAGCCATGCGCGGCAGCATAGGCTTCACACGTCATAAGCAGCTCTCTGATAGCTCCCGCCGACGGACCCAGCAGCACCATGTCATCTGCATAACTGATGTTGTTGATTCTAACCCCATCAACACTGCATCCGACACGCATGCTGCTGAGTGCGACTATGAGGCTATCCACGTACAGGTTGAAGAGCCTGGGGGACGTCAGACCCCCCTGCCTCACCCCGCACTCCAACCTGTACTGCTCAGAGACTATATCATCCCATTTCACATGGTTGCTCTGATTACCATACCAATATTGAAAAAGTCCACATATTTCCGTAGGTACACCCCTGTCTCCCATCTTCCTCCAGAGTATATCGTATGAGACAAGATCGAATGCCTTGGAGAGATCAAGGAAACAGGCGTACACCGGTGTCCCGCGATCTATATAATATTGAACAGTATGCTTGAGACTTAAAATAGCACTTTCAGTTGATAATCCGGGGCGAAACCCGAACTGTGCATCATGAAGATGTATGTAATTACTTAAGCAAGAATCAAGCATACTGTCTAACACCTTTGCTATTATTGTCGCAAGCGAAATGGGACGATAGTTACCTCTGTCCGAGATGTCACCAGTCCTGTTCTTCACAATGGGAACCACGATGGTCTTCATTAGTTTATCAGGTAGGTAGGTGTGACTTATACACATTGTGAAAAACATAGACAAGACCCGCGGCAGATGGACACCCGCGTGCTTCAGGTGCTCAATGCTGAGCCCATCATGCCCTGGCGATTTGCCTCTGCTCATGCTATTTATGATTTTACGTACTTGCTTGGTTGAGAACCGTATCAGAGGTTTCGCACCACGACAGCTGGACCCACCATCATTCACCAAAGTTGAGGGACCGAGTGGGGATTGAACTTTGAAATGCTCCTTGAACATATTCGCAATTTCCCTCTTATCACTCATCCCTTCCACACACGCAGAGAGGCCAGGTTTCGCATCCAACTTACCAGTGGACTTCCAAAATTTACCAAAATTTTTATTAGCTCGTTGTTCTGCTAACCTATCCATAACAATTTGCTCAGCGTTATTTTGACAAAATTTTAGTCGACTTTTAAAGACTTTTCGCTTCTGATGCATTTCATCATAAACCGGGCCAGACGAGGGACGATTGTTCAGAATCCAGGTCTGAAAGCTACACCTGGCCTCGCGGTGAGCATCTCTCACATACTCATTCCAACCACACACACGCCTACCCCGCCTCGGTCCCACCGCAGATCAGTTATGTTGAACGTTTTTACAGTTTCATTGTACCAAAATGAGTTACAAAACAAATTTAAAAAATCGAGTGGAATGACTCAGAAATGGAAAAGAAAGAAAGAAAAATATTTATATGTGACCCGAACATGAGACACGAGATAAGTGTTACGTATGCCTAGGAATCTGCTGACATTGCGGACAGCAAGTATTCATAGACTTTGACGATGGTGCAGTTACCTTGAAGCCAACGCACGCAGCTAGGCATTTGCTGACACAAAAACTACGCAGCATCAATATAGGAAGTTACTGACGATGCAATCAACTTGTAACCGATGCAGCCATGACGTCAATCAATACCGAACTAATATTTAAGAGCATTTTTTTAAGAAGAAGGCATTCAATAATCCCACCTCGAGTTGGAATCAATACTTGTAGGCTAGTTAGTTGTAATTAGTTCTGTTAAATATAGTTATAACCACTCCATGCTCTCACATCGACCTGGAGTGGACATCCGTGGATTAATTGTCACGATTTACTTACCTACAAGATTTATAAATATCTAAAGCTGTTAAATAACCCCTCTAACAAATTATCAAAGATGCAAATAATATTAAATTATGAACAAACGGACACCGCAACTTCTTTTGGCGCGCGGTTTTATATATATTGCAAAATCCCTTCCTTTCACCTGCCACACGAAGCGCGAGCGCATTCATTACGCGGCCACCGCCGCCAGTGACACTCAATCGGCTATCGAGGAACCACCGTACTAACCTTTCTAAACGGTACCTACCTCTGCTCCCTCGTAATTTTATAATTTTAATAAGTAACTAGTTACCACCTAGTAACCTCACCTAAATATAAATATACTTAGTAAAAGTAATTAGTAAGTGCTTAGTGTTTTTCCCGTACTGGGTAAGTTGTACAATTTGATACATTGTTTTATTTTATTTATCTGGTTAAATATGTGTATAGCCGCCGCTGCTTTCTGTGCTTAAGTTTGAAGGGAAGACTACTTGTTTAAAATGAGCTATTGTCGTTGTAAGCTTCCTTTATCCGGGCCGTTTATAACGGTTACTTTTTAAATGATGTCTTAAAGATACCTACATCTGTAAAAATAATATCTGATGATGTACACTATCGCTGACACCAATTCCTTGGCCTTATTCTACTTTCTTTTTATCAGTGCTTACTATCATTAGTAATTAGTCCTTAATACCTAGTATTTTCTTCTTACTGCCTACCGAACCTAAACTAGCCTTCTAGTAGATGCCAATCTCTTTCTGTAAGGTGATGGCTTGTGATTGAGGCATGGCGAGTTAAGGAGCTAATGCCATTTTTGGACGGGATTCCAGGAACTTCTATGCAGTTAAAGATTGGCGTAGCTGGCTGACTGGACGGCACCCTTGGACCGGCATCTAGCACCATTGGACCACCTGCCAGCCTGTCTCCGACAGAAGACATCACCGACGTCACCGACTGGCACCAAGCAGGAGAGTGCGGTATTGACGGCCTCCTACGTGGTCCGACCTTTGACCGGCCTTACCTCCTACCCTCTCGTTATTTTGTTTATATTTTTTAAATATATTGTTGTTACTTTTAAACATTATCGTTTCCTTTTTATCCCGCCTTCTAAATAAAAAAGGAACGTGACATAATCAGTTGTAATTTACTTTATTAATTAAAAGTTAAGAATCATTTCGGGTTTCTTTCCAATCCCCCGGCTGTGGTAAACGTTATTTAAGCAAAAACACAAAAAAAAAAAAAAAAAAAAAACGAAATGGTAGGTGGTGAGTCACGGTATGTATGTGTGTAAATAAAACAAATATATGAATAAAACAGATTCAATATACGACAACACCCCGAAAACCTCACCATCTATTGGAATCAATTTTAACGATGATCCGTTCAAATAATCTTTGAAATTTGAATTAAGAGCCCAATATACCATAATTTTGTGCTTAGGAGATTGATTAAACAAGAACATATTTTTTTATAATCAAAACTAGAAAATGTTAATTTTACACACGATTCAATAACAAATCGATGCATATCTCGCCATCTAGTGATATTTAAATGAACCAAATTTTATTTCTTAGCGTCGGTCGGTATCGTGCTACATACAATATTCTTTAGAACATTGTACTTTGCCTAGCTTTTCCCCAACCAAGTTCAGATTTTCTGGCTTCTGAGTACCCGTACTCCGTACATGACTTTCAAATATCTACAAATGACAGCCTGGACCAATGGCAAGTGCTTGCCGAGGCACGGGGGTATCTCGGTTTTAAATGCACGGTCACCCATCCAAGGACTGACCTCAGCTAGTGTTGCTTACCCTTTCAGATTTAACCTTGCGTTTGTTTTTAGGAACGGGCTCGTCTCAAAATCGTCGAAAATTCACCATACGAAAACGAAATCTGAAGACTTCGGCATAAATTACTTTATAAACCTTATTATCTTTCCCAAATTCAATATATTTAGCACAAAATGATGATGAAAAATTTCAAGATTTCCAAGTAATACTTTTGGAAAAATGATTTAACGCTATTGTCAAGTCTATCGTCGAGATAATTATCAAGGTCGCTTATATAATTAGGAAAATGTTAGACTTCGTGTTTTGTTTCTTTTTTAAACAAATAAGTAAGGTAAGGTATAATAATTATAATATTTTTAAATATTAATTGGAATATCCAGGTACAAACAGGCCTATAAAAAAGCTGTATTGTGGACAGGAAAAGGTGTACGAGGAAAAAATATCATCTTACTTCATTTATGTTAAGGTTTTTTAAAACTTCCATTATGTACCGATACACTTCGAAACATGCAAAGTAGGTACTAAGTACTTTGTATATTTTTGGATGTATATAGGTGTGACTAAGTTAAAATAAAAACTACTTAGAAAACTACAAAAAAATATAAATAAAACAAACCAGCCAAGTGCGAGTGACTCGCGAACAGAGGGTTCCGTATAAACAGCTACATTCACCAAAATAAAGAGTTAACATTACTAACGTTCATTAACAATCGAACATTGCTCTAACGAAGGGACAAAATTAAATTTGCCGTTCGAAAACTGCTGTCCCCGGTACATCCATATACAAAGTTTTTACTTTTCCACGTATTTTTTATAAGTTAGATAGATAGATAAACAATTTATTCAGTGCACACAAAAGACACAGCACACCAGACAAAATCACAATTAAATTATTTTAATTTACATGTTACAACATGTAAATTGTGTGGAAACAAGATGCCAACATACAAAAAAAAATACATAATACAAATAAAAGTTACACAAGTAACATACCTACTTTAATTAGTAGATAGGTATAAGTATTAAAACACAGTACGGTGTGCAGTTGTTCGACTATTTCTCGTAAACTTGTAAAGCCTACTTAGCTGTGATAGTTTTTCTTATAATTTCGTTGTATACTACCGCCGCCGTGAATTTTTTGACGAAGTGACATCTGAGTATGATAACGAACGCATGTTAAATGAGAAAAATAATAAGATAGTAATATTTAGCAGAAAAGCACTGCATACACGAATTGAGGGAAGCGGATGACAAGAGCGATCTTATGGGCGATTTGCAAGAAATTGAGATACCATTCGTTTAAATTTATATAGCGATAGCGCGAAAATGTCAAAATCAGTAAATTGTGGGTTATATGTTTCTAAAAGTCGGCGGACAGGGGCCCGCACCCCAGCATTCGTTCTACATCGCGCAGTGTAGAATAGTCGAGGTGCGCGCACCTCCCGCCGAATAACAGTTCTTGGCACTACGTAACACAGTCTATTTGACAGCTCAGTACAATTGTATATGTTATTGCATATACCGTATAGCATCACAACCATGATCAACGAACGTCTGGAATCCAAGCTCATTACTTCGTTATGTTTTAGCAAATCTGGAGATAGTATATAATAGGGAATCCTAGTACGAAAGCATTTGAAGTGCGTGGCACGAAGAAATTTTTTCTGAACCATTTCTATTGCTTGCTTATATTTATCATAATACGGGCACCAGATGGGTACCGCGTATTCCAATTATGAACGGACTAGTGTTTTATACAAGAACATAAAAGTAGAAGGCTTTTTGAAGTCTTTACAAGACCGCATGACGAAACCATACATCTGAAAGGCTTTGTTAATTATGTTGTAGATATGGGTGTCTAAATGTAATTTACAATCAAGTAGTACGCCAAGATCACGTGTGCACTCAGTTTTTTTCAATTATATATCATTCAAGGTATAAGGGAAGTTAATAGTGTTTTTGTTTTTGGTAAAAGAAATGAAGTGACATTTTGGAAGACTAAGATGAAGTTTATTGACCAGACAGTATCGTGAAAGCCTGCATAAGTCCTCTTGCAGTAGCAAACAGTCCCGAGAGTTCGCACAAGCCTTATAGATTTTAATGTCATCGGCGTACATTAGAAATTCAGAGTTGACTATGCAGGCTTTTATGTCGTTTATAAACAAGATAAAAAGCAATGGCCCTAAGACAGATCCCTGAGGCACACCTGATTCGACGATCACATAATCAGACTCGAATCCATTAATAACAACCTTTTGAGTTCTATTAAATATATATGAAGCAAACCATCTGAGTAAAGCCTCTTATGCCATTGAAAGCAATTTTATCGAGAAGTAATTTATGGTCCACCTTGTCAAAAGCTTTCTGAAAATCAGTGTACACAGCATCAACCTGCATGCGCATGTCCATGTTTTCAAATAAAAATTGAGTGAAAATGATTAATTTTGTGGTAGTAGATTTGGATTTAACGAAGCCATGTTGCTCGGGTATAAAATTAGGTGATTTAACTGTGGAAATAAGTGGCTGTGCACTAGACCCTCAAAGAGCTTAGATAAGGTGGATAAGATAGATATGGGTCGATAATTCTCAACGTTACCTTTGTCACCACTTTTGTGAATGGGCGTAATTAAGGCCCTCTTCCAAACACAAGGGAAAATCCCTTCCCTGAGACATTTATTAAATATTATGTGTAACGGGACACAGATGGCTTGTGCAGTGTTCTTAAAGAAAGAAGGGGGCAGGCCATCCGGGCCAGCTCCTTTAGTTAAGTCTAATGAAGTGAGTGCCTTAAGTATGACACTCTTTTCTAGGTAAATATCCGGAATGCATACAGAATTCTCGTCAAGGGTTTCTGGCGGTGTCCAGGTTTTAGGGTCAAAAGTTGAGGACTCGTATACTGAGTAGAAAAAGGCAGAAAACAGTGAACATATTTCCGCGGGGTAGTTAGATGATTTATTTTTATACTGCATGTTAGCTGGGATTCCAGGACCTTGCTTACGGTTAGAGATGTACGTCCGGAAGTGTTTGACATTAATAGGTATGCTTTCTTCAATAGTTTGCATATACTTATTGTAACACTGTTCACAAAGTAGTTTGAACCGTTTACGCTGGATAGAGAACTTTTTATAATCAGATAATTTACGCAGTTTTTTTCATCTTGTCCACGCGCGTTCTTTATTTTTGAAAGTTTTAATTAGGGAAGCGCTAAACCAAACGGGAAAGGAGGTTGATTTTTGACGTGACAATGGAACATGTAGTCTGACGATTCCATATATATAGTCATAAAAATCATCTACGGCCAGTTCACTGGATAGATTAAGAAACAATTCGTCCCAGTTCAACTTATTTAGTTCTACATTAATTTCTTGGTAACTAGCTTTAAAGAAATTGTATTTTATTCTTGAATGACGCTTCATGGGTGTGAGTGATGTCATCAGGGAAGTTAATACAGAAAACGGAGGGTGGTGGCTGTCAGGCTGCAGCAGTAAAATGTCGGACTGTATCTGACATTCAGTGTTGCTAATGAACAAGTCCAGAACACGACCCAAATTGTTTTTTATTGTATTGTATTGAGAAGCATTCGTAATAGCCATCAAATCCAATAAAGATCGACTCACATTATTTTGTGACTGAGTACACACATGACTTGCACTGCTCGACCATTCAATGTCGGGCAGATTATAATCACCGGCTATATAAAATGTTTCAATACAGGGAGCCGTAAGAATATTTTCTAATGTGGATAGATGTGACATGCAAACATCATCTTGTGTGGGTGGAGGTATATAGGATGCCAGTGAGAGAAGGACACGTTAATAGCCTCACTGGCCGAAGCCCGCGCAGCACGGCTTTCAGAACACCCCCGCCCTCGCGCTTGTTTGTAGCAATGCGGTTACGATCGTCTCTAAAAACTAAGTAGCGGTCATCAATGAATTCTTTGTCCATTATATTAGGTGTTAGCCATGTCTCAGATAATATGATCACGTCAAACGATAAGGAAAGAATGTTGGTATAAAGTGTGTGCAATTTAGTGCGGATCCCTCTACAATTTTGATAAAAGAATGATAAATTGTTGTTACTAAGCATTGTAAAAAAGGAGTGTAAAACAAAAATATATATATAAAGTAAAACAATTATTTTTATATTCGGGTATATTTAAAAACTTGGATTCTGTTCGTAGTGGGTAGCGGTATGAAGTTGAATTACATAAAAGTACATGGTTATGAGTACCAACAACAGCTAATGAGCGAGTTTTAAATAACAAGTTCTGTAGGCATATTACTGATATGTGTGGCATACAATCCAGGGCAGTATCGTTTACGTACGCATATGAAAAACAAAGGCGAGAAACATTACAAAACAATGATATGAAACCGATCTTCGAGACTACAACAATTAGGACATACGGAAGGCGTGCATTAAGATTATTATTATATATAAAACATTTCTTTACAATAAACCTGTGTAAGCCCCTGTTTAAAATCGATATCTATGTAAAAATAACAAAAAACTAAGCTATATATTCTGACGATTACACTGCGCAATCTTGCTGACATCGTTTTGACAGCGTACAGCAAATGTTTTAGAGCCATCGGTAGCTTTAACAAGTACAGTAGCGTTTCTAATCCAGACATACTTGACGTTATGTTTCCTAGCCATCTCACGACATGTACGAAATAAGTTTTTGTTATGAAGTGTGAGATGCTCGTTTATATACATTTTACAGGGGGTACCTGATATACCGATTAGGTCAGACGTAACATTATTAGACATACGATGGGCGCTTAAAACATTATCGCGAAGGGTGCGCGAGGCTAATTGCACGATTATGTTCTTAGGTTTGTTACTTTCCTGAGTACGTGCATGTGGGACACGATGAACGGCTAGTACATCTAGACTTTCGAATCTTTTCAACGAGCCCAAGGAGGTCTTCATCACGTTTCTCAGGCAGGTTGCATATCTCAATGTTATTGAGTCGGGCTTGCTGTTCCATCGACTCAATTTTTAGTTCCAGTCCGGATAGTTTGTCATTCATGTCGCTATCCAATGACCGAGATGACAGCTGTAGATCTTCGACTTTTCTCTCGAGGTTGGTTAAGCAAGTTTTGTAGGCTTGATTTTCCTTCTTCAAACTATTCATCTGCTGTCTCTTCTCCTCAAACTTGCTGCTCATGAAGTCCACCGAATCCCGAATCTCCTGGTTAATGGTCTGTATTGAGGAATTTTGTGTTTTCAGGACCTTGATTTCAACAACAAGTGTCTCCAGCGCCGAGGTTTGTTGCTCCATCAGTTTCTGCACGTGCTCCTCTTGGTCTTGCTTCCAGGTTTTTAGCATGGATTTTAGCTCCAGATTATGTTCCACAAGCATCTTGTTGGGTGAAAGAGACGAGGTCGTTTATGACGTGTCTGGATGTTTATGTTGGCGTCATTGCCCAGAGCTTTTGGAATGTCTGAATCAGACAGTGATAAGTCGCTTATCAGGCTATTATTCTTGGTTCCCGTTGCTGGAGGTGCACGTTGCATTGCGATGCTGATGAGTACTTATGTTTGAGATGATAATTATGTGATATTGAAAAGAGCACACCGGGGCACGGTTGCACACATGCACACTCGCAGTTGTATCGGTGAGTTGACATGAACCGGCAAGACACGATATAGAGATGGAAGCAGGATAGCAATTATGACTACCGTACTGTTTACGCGGAGGTGAAGGAAGGCTCGCGGTCACTCGCGCGCACACTTGTTGACTCGCGGGGCTCAAGCCGATGCAAAGAGAAATTATGCAAACACTATGAGTTTTGACTGACCACAAGTATTATAGTTCCGGGTATAGTATTTGTATCGTATTTATTTTAAGGCAACAACAATTTATAAGTTTAACAAACGTCCGCTCTCAAAGAGGGCACGAAGCCGAAAAAAAAGTTATTAGGTTGCCTATTAGTTTTTACAAAAAAAAACATTTTGAGAAAAATTAATTACCGACTTCCAAAGCGTAACACTATAAAGCGTACAATAACTTTCTTTTCCGAAGTCGCTGTCATTGGTACCTATTATTTTTCGTTTTTCAAAACAGACTTCGAAAAAGAAAAAGAAAGTTTTTTTACGCTTTGTAGTGTTTAGCTTTGGAAATTCGTTAATTTTTTTGTTAAAAGATGTTTATTTTCTCTTTTTAGTTTTGGTATTTCATATTGCCATGAAAATCATTTATAGCCAGTGCACATTACATGACAATTCCAAAAAGCCCAAACACGACTAAGATACATTGTTTTATAACGGAGTTCCAGTGCCGACCTTCCGGTTTCAACATCAGATAAGTTTGATGGTACCATTTTCATCAGTCCCATTTATTATTTGTATTTACATCATCACAGTAGCTTAACTATTACCCGTACCATACTCCTGACATAGTTATCATTAAGGAGTTCCAGTGGCCATTTGTGGTCTTCATCAGTTCCACTGCACCAAATGATACATTTAGAGTGCAAATGCATGCCATTTTGATGAAAATACCAAAATCGCTATATGTTTGCCTATTATATTTGAGATTTCTTGATTTCAATTAGATTCCATCATCATGTCCTGACGTGAAGACCATGGGACCATCTGGAAAGTATACCATTACAAACAAAAGAAGAATTTTCGAATTCGGTCCAGGCTAGGTCTTTGAGTAATCGGGAACATACAAAAAATAAATAAAAAAGATTCCGACGAATTGAGAACCTCCTCCTTTTTTGAAGTCGGTTAAATATACAACCGTCTTCCAAATAAAAACACTACAAAGTGGTAAATATGTTCTTTTTCGGAAGTCGGTGTCAAAAAACGAAGAAAAGTTAAAAGGAACACTGATTACCGAACAAGAAGTTTTTTTTTTTTTTTACAATAGTAAATAAATAATGCGATGGACCATCGTGGATATCCCACCCAGACGCACTAAACGTTTTGGAATTACTTGTATTATGAGTACAGCTAAGGAGTGGAATTCCCTGCCGAAGTCTGTTTCCCCATAGCTGCAACCTAGGGGTCTCTAAGTCAAGAGTGAATAGGTTACTTCTAGGCAAGTGTGCTTCACTGTCCTCCACATAACCGCTAACCATCAGATACGATAGTGATCAGGAGCCTACTAACAATAACAAAAGTAATGTAGGTAATTATAATAATATTTTTATACATTGTTACAATAATTGCCATTATAATAACTTAGCTTAGTGTACTGCACATACATAGGTTACCATTAGCCAACTTCATTTAGCCTATACTATACGGTGTTAGTTATAATTAAGTATAGATAAATCGGGCTACAACAAAGAAATGAAAATACAACCACGCATCAGGGTAAAGAAAAACAATTTGGGCGGGCGAAATTGCTAATTTTGCGTTTTGAGAAAAAAATAATTTATAATAATTTACCACAAGATAAAATTAATGTAGCCACTCTTATTTCAATGTGAGCAATGAGCATCGTGTTACATTAATGTGCAGTTTTGAAGTACAACCCTTGCTTTTAGTAGACTTGATATGTGGTGGAATCCATATTCATATTTAAATTAGCCTTGATGACACTTTTCAGGCTAATGCTTTCATTCAACACACACAAAAATATATATAATTCAGTCAAAATTATATATATTTTTAAATTACCGTAGTATTTTACGCAAAATAAGTTTTAACACTTAAATGGGCTAAGTTTGTCCCTGTCAATCAGCTGTCAATAAGTATGTTCATAAATAATTTTGAATACTTATTTTCTTACTTACGAACTATCACTAACTTTATCAATAATATCAGTTCCCAGAAATGGAACCTTCTACAGGTTATTCCCGATAGAAATGTATTTAATATTTTGACTTTGATTAAAATAATAAACTTAAAACAACTTTATATAATTATTTCATGAGCATCATCATTATAGCCGAAAGACGCTCGGCACTGGATTCAGGCCTCTCCCAAGTATCGCCACATGAAACAGCCCTGTATTTCTCGCATAACAAAATCATCAATCCACGTATTAAACTAGGTCCAAGGCAAACACCAATCATTTTGTATCCTAACATCTCTTTATGTTGACAAATTGTTTTGTATGTATATGATTTGCATGCTTCACCGTCGACCACATCATCGCTTACCATCAGGTGACATAGTGGTCAAGCGCGAGCCTATCTTTAATTAAAAAAAATACCTTGTGGGAAGGCTTCCAAGTTTTCCTTGACTGTAATGTATAAAATAAAAGTTTAACAGTGATGTACAAACATATCAATTCATAGGTCACAACCGGTATAGCTTAGAAATCCCCAGCTCTAGTTTACCCTATAAAGAAGTCTACAGCCTTACCTACCCATAGAACTTTGAAACACAAAATATGATAGGTATATCGCACAATCATCACTCACAGACTCACAGTTCTGTTCCAGTTTTCGGAAAAAAAATACATTTATCAAGGGATTGATTGCGTCCTCACCGTTCTCTCGCGGCCTGTTCATATTTGTACTCTGTGTGAAATTGGAACTAAAATAACAACAGAATGTGTGGAAGTGCTCTTTTCACAAGTTGAGTATTTGTTCAGATAAGATTTGAGATAGGTGCGCTCGGGTTTTTTAAGATTATGTCATGATATTTCAGGTGGTGTGTAGGTATGTAGTAAATTGTTCGTTGCTTTCTGGTAAATTCACGGTATATGGATAAGAATTAAAGAAGTCAGTAAAAATGTATAACCCGCTAGCGAAATTTCACTTGACCAATCTCAAACATCTAAGACTTTTGACTATTATTATCATTGATAGAAAGTCACTTTTTAAATATATCCAAGAATACACAGTCATTGGTTTTACAATCATGACAGATTTTAGGTAAAAACAAAACAATTTATATTTATTATATAAGTAGTTTTGTTTTTACCTAAAATCTGTCTCCTGTGGTCACATACAAAAAACAACGACTCCGTATCAAAACGTCCTATTAGCAGAATATTCTATTGTCAAAGTACAGATATACTGAAAAATTACTATCGATCTTTCGTCATGGCAAAATTATATAATTTATTTTAAAAGTAAAAGTTAAACAAAAAGAAATTAAAATATTATTGCATTATGGCGACTCAACCGTCTGATGACAGTGTTAAAATATTTCAGGGCTGATGAAGAGTTAGATGGAACAGAAAATTGTAATGTGGGCTCACACTTGAGGGAGAAGGCGACGCAACCTGTAGAAGTTCCTAGCCTAGGTTGTGCAGCTCCGTGACCTTGTCGCGGCAGTCGGTGCTACGAATAACGACTCGCTTCCGGTCGTAGTCCAGTCCAGTCAGCTCCTTCAGTCTCTTCTTTCTTAAGTTAAGGTCGCAAAGAAGGCGGCAGAAAGGGAGCGAGACGATACAATCTTCCTCACGTACCGGGCACCGAAAAACGCGACATCATGGCCGAGTTTGACGCCGTTCCGTCCTGAGAAGAACTTCGACCGTTTGTGGCCACAGAGAGTGACGGGATCCGCATCAGGTCTTGCGGGCCAATACCTGGCCGGGGAAGTCTGATGAATTGCGCAAGCAGTCCAACGCCCAGGTCAGAGTCTGATAGACCCTTCCATCCGCTTCAGGGTGGAGAACATCCGTAACAATTTCTGCACTTGGACCGATTTATAACTCAAATTGGAAATTATGAATTTTGAACTAAACGCAGAAAACAACACAAAGTCATTTGGATTTCATTTTTAATTTTATTTTGAAGAAAACAGTCTCAAAAATATATTGAATAAAATTATTCCTTCGACTGTACCATTCCCATTCTTTTGTTTATAGGACGTTTTTCTATTAGGTAATTTTAAGAATAGAGCGATCTGCTCATAAATATTATGTCGTTTTGCGAATAGGTCATTTTGATACCGAGTCAAAACAACCTATACGTATGTACCTACGGTATGTTGCCGGGAATACTGCTGAAATTATACAGATCGAATAAAATGTTGTTTGATTTCGATATTCTGATTTATGACAAAGCAGTTTCACGATTATTTTCGGGCTAACAAATTTATGAATTTCATCTAGGTAGGTACCAACAGTTCTGTACTGGTTAGGTGTTCAAATTACAGTAGGCAGGTCGGTATTTACATGTCTACTGCGGAACATTTTAGGAAAAGTTTGGACATAGAAGTGACTGTATTTAGGCATTTATGATAGTTCAACTGCGTTATTTCCATCGTTTAGGTACTTAAGGGGCTGTAGTCGAACAGTTGACAATCGACATCTGAGGTTCTAAGCCACGCCCACTGTCATCGATAGCTTAGGGGCAAACTTTAAATTGGAGGGAAAATTATTTGAAAATTAAATACACAAGGCCGACCACAGAGGCCCACATCATAAACGGACTCTTCCGATGGATTTTACAAAAATATTACCGCGCAAGTTCTTATTTCAAACTAGCGGCTAGCATCTGACATCAGATCGTTCACTGTTATTTTGCCTATGAATGCAACCTTATTGCTACGAAAATAAAGATCACTAAAATAGGTAATCTGGCTATTGTCATACGAGTCTTTGCCGTGCAAATTGAATAAATATTATAATTATGTCTGCTTATATGCGACTGCCACATATAAGAACACAGTAGGTGACATTTTTTTTATAACGGTTTTATAGCCAGATAATTTTATTTATATTATTTTTATATACCGTTTTTTCTGTGTATTAGAGTTTAAAAACAAATAGACAGGGCGCAAAAAGCCCTTTGTTACCATTAGTACCACCGAACTGTACCACCGGTACCAACGGGAAAATTCGTTCTCTATAGTACCACCATTTACTTAGTGGTACTAGCGAGACTGTTTGTTCCCAATAGTACCTACTACCTATGCAAAACTTTATCTATCTTTATAAATAAAAATGCTGTATGTGTTTGTATGCGTATCACTACAGAACTGCTGAAACGATTTGTTGCTATTGTTTGTTATATATAGAAAGAAAGAAAAAGGTTTATATGCGCCAGGCACGACGCATACCATAAAAAAAAACAAAAAAAAAACACATATACAAAATACCGTGTATGCCTCACAACCACGTATATGTGTCGTATATGTTACTGTAAAACCGAAACCTATTATTTACCGACAAAACCTAAGATTGACTAATTCTTACTGGTAAAACTCCGAAATCATCATCATCTTCCTGCCCTTGTCCCATGTTACTTGGGGTCTGCGCAGCACGTTTTCTTCTTCCATATTGTCCTGTCCCCCATCACGCTATAATTGACTCCCTTTTCTTTCATATCACTCCCCACACAGTCCATCAATCTTTTCTTTGGCCATCCCCATTTAAATTCATAAGAGTACACCCAAGTCATTCCAGACATTCTTTGCCCGCACCGTCTAGAACCAGCCCTCACGGTACGCGTCCAAATCATCTCGGCACCTATTTCTGGGCCGGCCTCAACGGTGCGTTCCATCTTCAGGATTGTGGAGGCTTGCCCAGCGGTCAATCTGCATGCAACTAACGTGAGCCGTAATGGCATCGGCCCATTTGAGCCGAGCAGCTTTTTTATCCGTATTCGGTCTGTTATTTTTACATCCAGAATGCTGCGTAACTCTCTGGCAATCCCCAAGTGTTAGTCTTTAAGTGACCATGTCTGAGAACCGTAGGTTCGGATGAGCAGAATACACATCGGCGGATTTATTGTTAATAAATAAGAATTATCAGTGCCGATTTGGCAAAATGATAAGATCAATTAATAATTAGCTGAACAATATTAATAGATTAACAAACTATTATTGTAGCCCGTTATTGCAATTGGGATATTTAATTGCGAGAAATACAGGACTGATCAATGTGATGATTCACCACACCATCACCACATTGATCGATAGATGTCCACATGTGGACGTTTTTGGTTGAAACGATGATGATAATCTATTTCTCACGAATTTGACATTTTTACCCGACTGCCGAAAGAGGGCAAAAATATATAAAATATTTAACACTTATGTGTTTAAATATACCTAATTTAAAAAAAAATAACTAAAAAGTTGTAAATAAAAATAATTAATTGAAAAAATCAAAAAACCCGACTGCTTAACAAGCGAACTAAAAAGACGTAAACAAGAAGAAAATCATGCTGTGCAGTCGGAGGATACATCTGGTTTTTGTCAGCCAGCTCGCGAATATGTATCCTCCGACTGCACAGCATGATTTTCTTCTTGTTTACGTCTTTTTAAGTTCGCTTTTTAAGCAGACGGGTTTTTTTTTGGTCAGTTCTAGGTGCCGTATGTTAGAAAGAAACAAAGATTGAAAAAAATGGATACGGAGAATTTTATTAGTTCTGTCATTTCGAGACATTGCCAGCGCGGTTGTTACGACCATTCCATGTTCTGTGTGTTTTGCTTCTATTGTTTTCACATGAACGAAGAAGGTTAAAATCGAATTCGACCTCACCTATATTTTAAATATTTTTTAATTCAAATTGAGATAACATTTGTTGTATTTTCAAAGAGGTTCAAATACTTTTTAGTTATGGACTTAGTAAGTAAACTAAACATCATGAGTCGTTTATAATACAGTAAAAATATAGATGCTAGTGACAGCGTTAGTGCCAGAAAATAAAAATAATACAGACTTTGACGATATTATTTGTGATTTCGTTAGTTCCAATTAAAGCCATCAGGCTACATGATCTGGCTGCACTATACCTGATATTTTTTTTGACAGATTCAATTGACGAGAAATAAATCGAATATTTTTTTTGCTTTTTGCGGAAAAAGCGAAATACGTCCACCTGGCAACTCCGAAAAGCGGTCACTGTCGAATTGCACTGGATGGAAAGAGAAGCACGATAGAATTTGTATTGACTTTTTTTACAAAACACAATAATATGAATTACTTAAAAATAATGAATGAAACTTCAATATATACGACAATGAAGTTTTGCGTCCTATTATGATACGTTATTGTTGTTAATTGTACCAATGTACGCTGGTCAATATTACCGGAAAAACTTTTTGAAGGTCACGGTAAGAGGTTACTTTGCCATTAAAATATATCGAAGTTTTTGTGCGTTTAAGATATTAAGAATAAGAATTAAGAGAAGTTTTCGGAAATATGATCAAGATTGATTGATCAAGATTATGTTATATCTTTTTTCCGCCGCCACATCTTCAATAGATATGGCAAAAAAAAAATGCCTATTTTGGTTATTCAGCCCCTTAATAAATTAACCTATTTAGTGCCCGAAACGTGAATCTACGCGAGACACAATGGCCTTTTAATTGTTTCGGTAATTACGGCATTCAACCGGTTATTTTATCGATAAAAAAATCTCGATCAATGGATAGTTAAAAAAACTATTTTCACTTAACAATATCGAAGAAAGATCCAACTATTCATACACTTCCGAGAATTGATTTGCAAAACTTTTTGTAAGTCAGTATGGATACGTTCATATAAAAAAATCTTCACACAATAGAGGGAATCCGTTATGAATTCACCTGTCAACTTGAATGGAGTGCTCAGCAAGGCCCCTTTGTCGCGAACAAACGGATTTATTATATTTAGATGTTACAGCCAAAATGGCGTTTGAATAAAATAACGAAATACTTTTTTTAACCTTTTGTTGGTAAGAATGCTGGAAATAGGTGATTGCTTTGCGAGAATATAGTGAAAAGGTTTTTCTGTGTTGTTGTGAAATTATGTTTTTGAGATGACAGTTACAGGGTCAAATAAATACGTTAAAGAAACTGCCGAGATATGAATTTTATGATGATGGTAGATATGATGTATATCTAAAGACGAAAATAACAACAACGACGAAATAACAATGTTTTATTATAACGTAGCCGTTGCAGTCCCACTGCCGGGCAAAGGCCTCCCTCCATTTTTTTTCAGAAATTCTTCCCCCGTGCCAGCCCTCATGGAGTCTCATCCTTTGCGACATATAATTTAAATGAATATCATAAGAGTTATCGCAAATGAAAAACAAACGCGCGCGAAAATAAATTCAAACGCGGGTCTCACACCGTTGACGGGACTCACTTGATCATAATTATGTATTTGTTTTCTTTTATATGATGTTGGAAGGTTGCAATTGCATAGTTTTTGTTTAACGTACGGGTAGCAGTTACTTATTTTGCGACAATTTGGTACATATTTAACAAAGTTGATGCAACCCTACGAATGAAAATATATGTAGGCACAATATGCTCTACTACCCTTGCAAAGCAAGGGAGGGTCACTAATAACTACTTTACCAGGGGCCATTGACCCTGCAGTCTTGTAGTTGAAATTAAAAGTTTGGATATTTTAATTGTTATTTTTTTATCTATATCCATACCCATATTCCCATTATATCTACGGAGTTTCCCTAACTAATTTAAATTGAACCCAAACCTCTTGCACATACAGTCCGTGACGTAATCCATCCACGAATGTGGTTTCCTTCATTTCATGACTATATGATGAGGAACTAAGTACAGTTCACGCAGTGCGACATATCAAATGCAAGCGCGGATTTTACATGGCACGAACTGTCCGCATACCCACCGCAAACATTTAGTGTCCCTAAAACTTTAGCGAATTCAAACGCAGAGTATTCTCCTGTTTTACAAAACAATTTATTTGTTTGGGAGTTCGCCATTGTTCTTTAACTATCTTTATTTTATCCAAATGAGAAATGAGTATAAAGAAGAGGTATGAAGTCGCACAAGTAACTGAAAAGTTGAGATGCGGACGAATAAGATGAATATATACGTACGTCCACCAATGCCTAGTGTGTGGCCAAGGCTTGTATAGTGCTTTTCTCAAATAATGCGCGCAAATTGAAACTAAAATGTCCTGAGAAAAGTTTTGAATATGAATGTGGAAGACCAAATAAACTATGGATGTACTGTGTGAAAAGTTATGTGGCTAGAAAGAGGCTCCATACGGATTATCACGAATCTTACTAATATTATACGAAATCTTACTAATATTATACGGAATCTTCCTAATGTTATACGTAATCCTACTAATATTATACGAAAGTTTGTAAGATTAAACTTTTTATCCCGGGAACACCCTTGGGATAATTTTCGACATTCACGCGGGCGAAGCCGCTGGCAGAAGCTAGTATGGTGATAAATAAGGAAGTATATTATTAGAAGTAGAACTCATGTTACGCCGACCCCAAATAAATTGAGATAGAAGATAATTTTGACTCTAGTAACTAATTTATCTTAAAATATCTGTGAAGTACGTAAATAAATATATTTCTTTTCTGTTTATTTCAATTCTAAATTCATCCACTAAAAGCTTTTACGATATGATAGCTCCGAGAAGTTCTCTAATTTTTTTCTTTAATCGTAAAAAAATTATGGCACTTAGACAAAACGTTTGAAGACTATGTCGAGCGAAACAACTCAGTTAAAAGGCAGAAGTCCTCAGTGTCTGTACAAAAAAATGTAATAGGCGTAATTACATCGTTTTCATAGCCGGGCGATTTTAACTTCTAAAGTCAAAATAAGCCAGGCTTCAAATACACTTAGCTAACGAGACAGCAAACTTTAAGTATGAAGATGCCAATAACCAGTTAAAGATTTCGTATAAAAAATGAGATGAGATGTATACAAAGGAGGAAAATAGAGTCGTTAATTTCGTATGATAGTCGATGTCGTAAAAACCACTTAGGTAAGTATATTTTCAGGCTTAGTTAGTTAGTAGCTTTAGATTTTATTATATATGTTTGTAGTTATAGTTAATTAAGTATTTTAAACGCTGAATATTTTTTTGTCTATGTAAATGTAACTGACTTTAAGTACATGAAAGTTTTAAAAAATACATTCGGTGTTTGTGAAAAGTAAGATAGATATAATCGTACAGTATGACATGTTGCTTGATGATATTCTACCATTTTTCGTTATTATATAAGTACCTTTTTTCCACTTTTCTTATTTTACTAAAAAAAACTAATTTCGTGATTTTCTTTGATATTGTAATGGAATGCAAATACCTCAGGTTATTTGATTTCTAGTAAAGGTAAAGATAGGTTCTAAGAACTTACTAGGAAGGTAAGTACTTTAAAGGAATACCAACCTTGCCAAAATTATCCATCGTTTAAAGGTATAAAGAGCAGACAAGGACTTACACTTGAACGAAACGAAGAATTTTATCACATAGGTCACAAGACACTCTCCAGTCAGTATCAAGAAAGGACAAATGCCTTCTCTTCCACTACGTCCATACCTATGGCACACAATTAAGTGGACCGTTTTCTACGAAAATGGGACCAAATTGGGCGTTAAATGGCTCTTAAAATCGTAATGCAAAATTATTTATTTAATATTAAGAAGACCTCCTTTTAGTTTGTTTGTCTAAGTTTGGTAGTGAGCTATTATCGGCTACTTACCACATTCTTAAAATAATACGATGCAAGCAAAGTTTTATATGAAAATTAAAACCTCACGCATTTATGTCTGTATGAAGGCTGTCAGATGTATCCGACGATAGATGTCTATACACGTATCAGAGAGGTATATCACACTAATATTATAAAGGTGAAAGTTTGTGAGTGTGTGTATTTGTATGTTTGTTACTCTTTCACGCAAAAACTGCTGAACGGATCTGGATGAAATTTTGGCACAGAGATAGATTATAGTATGGAATAGCACATAGAATACCTTATATATCTTTTTATATATATTTATATCCCGGGAATATGTTCCCTTGGGATAAATTTCGACATTCCCGCGGATGAAGCCGTTGGCGGAAGGTAGTGGTTCTTTATAAAAAATACTAACAATTTGAAATTGAGAGTTTGTCAAACATTTATTTAAATAAATAAACTATACTTTGACTTGCCCAACCTTGGTAGTCAAGTAGGGTTTAACACGTTCTTAGCTCCAAATACCCAATTCATAAACCAGCCCTGAATCTACAAGATCAGAGATCGCTAACAAAATGTTAGCGAACTCTGATCCAGTAGAGATCAGATCTAACCTAACCTAACCTAATATAACCGAAACTTTCGAACAATTTAAATGAACACAAAAACAATTTTTAAATACTTTCATTCCTTTTAACATATTAAAATCTCTCAGTTCGAGAATAAAAACCATTTTCTTCCAAACAAAAACTCTCAGTCCGATCTAATCTAAAAACTATTTCGCACAGTTATGTTGAAAGTGGTCCATGCAGCATGAATTACCGAGTTTAAAATTAGGGTTGATGACAAAAAAAAATTTTTGGTCCATCAGGATTAAAAAAAATATGTACACGGATTTTTTACTTTTATCACTTAAACGAAAAATAACAACAATACAATTCGTTAAAATTTCGCGTGACGTCACGTTTTAGTACATTTTTTACTCAAAAGTGACGTCACAAGCCCCATTCCTAAACTTAGATGCACTTTATCTTTATAATTTTTTATTGATTTGATATAGCAAAATAAGTGTCTAATATTTTTGGTAAACTAACTGACGGTCTAAATAGAATTTTACTTTTTTTCCCAGGAAACATCCCTATTGTGCAGGCTCTCCTTACTGGAACGAGGTCTGGTGCAATTTACTGAATAACGACCCTTGTTGACTGCTAAATTGAGCTGTGAATGCTGTGTTGTTTAGTGACAATTGAAAACGGTAGAAGAATTGTTATGAGTTTTTTTAATTCAATTTGTAAGCATTTTTTTTTAATTTTCAGGGTTTTATAGTTTTGTTCAGAGATGATTGGATTAATCGATTTTGCTGCTGACGCAGAAAATGTTCATGGCTTTTAACGGACTTCCCAAAAAGTGGAGGTTCTCAATTCGGATGTTTTCATTTTTTTATCATAATTTCAGCCGAAAGACATCCATTTCTGAATATAATGTCCCCCTAGCGTCGCCACATGTACGGTTTTGTATGTATACTTCTAACATCATAAATGTGAAAGTTTGTATGTTTGTGTTTCAATCACGCAAAAGCGGCTGAACGGATTTGTATGAAATTTTGCACACGGGTAGATTAAAATCTGGATTAACATATAGCACACTTTTATCCCGATAAACTCGGTTTAATGATCTTTTGGGAAAATAAAATACTTTTCACTCGGGTGAAGGCGCGGGTAAAAGCTGGTTATATTAAAAGGCTTCGAATTTGGCTTGGCGGGAATGTTTTAAACCAAAAGAGTTCTGAGAACGCTCAGTACCGCGAACCGTTTTATCCGGTGCAGGACAGCAATGGCTGGACAAAAAAAAGAACGGAGAAGAAAACCTACCTATGGGATTTAAAATGTAAATATACTTTGATCATATTTTTGAATACACTGATAACTTTTTCTTGAGGAATAAAAATGGCGGCAACTTTTATATAGAAAATTTGTTAAAAACATTTTTATTCTATAGTAAAAATGTATGTGACTATTGAAAAAATTGTTATAAAATATTTAAACAAATCTAATCAAGCTTTCAGTAATGATTAGCTTATTCTATTTCTTTTCGAATTCGGCTCCAAACTTTTATCAATAAAATTAACGAAATGTTGAATATGAAATTAATTAATTGTATGTAACTTACTTTAACTTGGCAACCTTGTTGACCTAGTTACAATCTTATTATTTAATGCGTTGCGACCAACTTTATGAATGAATCGAGTAATCTAAAAAGCTGTTTTTAATGTACAGTCAGAGAAATATACCGTGCAGAGTAATTGCTGATATTTTTATTCGACTTACAAATGACAATAAATTGTGATTTAATTTTCTTTTATAGAAACTTACGAACTTAGAACGTAAACTTAAGATCGTAACTTTTTAACGTAAGTACGGTAGACAAGATTAATTCGTAGCCCATGCTAAGCATATTTTACTAAAGACATTCCAATACTTTTAGATTAAATTTTGCTTATATATATTTCCTGTGATGATAGGTGGAGTAAGGTGGTGATTGAATGGCGTCCAAGGACTGGAAGAAAAAGTATTGGTCATCCATTGAGGTAATAATGTACTACGCACTAGAGAAGTCACCACACATCACTGCTGTGTTCCGTTCATGTGGGGTCGGCCGGCCGCACTTCACTCAGTTGCTTGCTAGATCTTGAGCGCCTATGTCATTGTTTGTTTTTAAACAAAAAAACGTTCAAACGCATTAAATATGCTGTCGTGTGTTTTAAGATATTGCACTTATAATTCAACTAATACGGTGAAATGCAAAGGAATAACTTTTCGTCAATTAGTAACTAGATAATCATTTTTAAATTGAAATATTTGGTGAACGCCATGTTGCCTCATTTCTCATATAGACTAAAAATTAAGATGTGACAATTTGTGTAACAAGTGTAGGTAGAATTAGCTGACTTTGGTTTTTATAGCGTAAAATAAAAATCTAAAGATATTCAGAAAGGAACTGACTGTGGTTATTCAAATAAATAGTTTAACAAATTGGTAGGTATGATAGGTGGGTAGGTGTCTAGGGTAGGGTAGGGAGGGTATGTAGGTATCCAGTTGACGGGAGCGAAGCCACGGGGGCAGCCAGTACCTAAATAATGGGACGACGTAAATTACTTCAAAGTCAGCATAGCTTTGATATTTTTATGCAAAGCAAACAGGACGGTTAGTACTGAGACCTTACCGGTACTTGCTGGCGTACTTCCGGCCAACCTTGAAGTGCAACGATGTGCTACAATGTACTATTTAGCACGAGAAACCATGGAAGCGGAGTGACCGTGAGAAAATCTCTAGATTATTTGAACCACATATTGACGTCTGGGAGGAACTTTTACCCGAATGGCAATGTAGATAATTCCATCAAGGGCCGACACCTCCACCAATTCATTCCATCTGTTCGCGTGCGACTGGCCAGGACGTGGCTGGAGGTGGATCACTGTATTGGCCAATTTTTCACAGGGCTTGGTAACTTTAAAAGTAAATTATTTTCTTTCAAGCTCGCTGCCTCGCCTTTATGTCAGTATTCTACATCTGACTTCGAATATGTACAATCTGCCCATCATATCTTATGGGAGTGTATTCTTTGGCAGAATGAACTGGGCTTATCCAAGTTATAAATGATCCTTTGTGCCTATTGACCTTGTTTGTTTTGTCTCCTACTTGATATGGAGGGAAATGGAAATTTTTAATTTTTCCTACTCCTACACTATTCTTTTCTGATTATTTTCGTTGCGGGAACCAAGACAGTTAAATTCATTGTCCGGGACTTCGTCGAGCTCCATTGCCTCGGTGCTTTTCTGGTGGTCGCCACTATGGATCTGGCTTTCAGGAGTTGCAGTGATTTGGGAATAGTGCTGTGGGAATGTCCCAAAAAAAAGTACATAAATATAATATTAAATTAATAACTTTACTAAGGTTATTTCAACAAAAATTTTTTTGAAATAAATTTGTGAATTCAAATGAAGCTTGTTAGGTATAAAACTATGTAGGTATCGCTTCTGTAATCAGTCAGCAGTTTAGTCTATATGAGTGACAAGTTGTTGCAGAATGTTGAACGAAACGCGTAAGTGCCATGACAATCACGGCGCTTCCGTCTTTTTGATCGCGAGAAAACTATACCTTAGAAGCGCTCTAGCTCTGCGTGTTTATACTGTTTTGTTAGACGGCTAATTATTGTTTCAGCGCTGCAGCGAAGTTTAGTTTAAACTCTTGTCAAAATGGAGCATGTCCTTTACTTAGGATAGCTTCTCTAGTACATATTATCTCAATGTGGTCATCCAGCGGCGAGATGGGCAAATGACTTTAATGCCATTGCGGGTAAAACCTAGATAAGGTTGGCACAGGAACGTGGTGATTGGTACAAGAAGAGAGAGGCCTAAGCTCAGCAGTATATATTTCCATATATGTCCTTACCATCAAACTTGTTATCGATTTAATAAGACAGCGACAATTAGTTGCGAGATAGGTACTCGCTATCATTTCAATGGCATGCCACCATTTTAATGATTACTTGACGTTTTATTTTTTGGCATTTTCTTTAATGCATTTAAAAAGAAAATTCTGTGATTGAAATAGTTTGTATATATTTTTGAAATCAAATATTGTTACATACCTTTTATATTTAAGTATAAATTGCTGGACGACAGTTAATTCCAAATTCAAAACACAATTTCTGCTATATCAAAAAAGTACTTTTTAAATCAATTACACTATGCTCAAAATTGTACCCTATTGACACAGTTTTGTTATTATTTAAAACGTCTTAAGTGCACTATGAGCGGTATAACAAGAAAAAAATACTGTTTTGAAGTTTTCAAACGAATTATCCGCCAAATGGGTCATGAATGTGGATTCAAACTTTCAGTCAAACTTTTTATTTCGGTAGTAAGTACAGTCAAGCACGTGGGTGCTCAACGGGGATTGAATCCGCTAGCACCAACTGCGCTGGTGCTGGTGCTTGCACTAGTGCTGGCGTGCTGGGGTGCGTGTGGTGAGCGGCTTTATTGCTCCGGTACCATTCTGGACAAATGGTAGTGAGTAATCACGGTGCAACTCACATTTTCTCTTGAGTACCAGGGGCGAGTGCTCTCGGAGGCGTGACCTACCGAAGATGGTCCCAGACACCTCGTAAGGGGTTGCCTGGTATAGTGTGTCGCTTTCCATAACGTAAGGTTGGTGAAGGAGGCCACTATAGGAAAACTCAGTAGACAAATAGGGGTATGTACTTACTACCGAAATAAAAAGTTTCCTTTGGCCTAATCCAGGATATAATTTAGGTACTCGTGAACCATATTTCATTCAAATTCAGCCGTTGAGGCGAGACTGATCCACCTTCGTATATTAGTAGGATTTAAGTTGATATCCAACCCCATTTCGTGACAAAACTTATGAATGAGTAACTCTCACTATACTGTCTTACAATCGCATCACGATATCCCACTCTTCGAAATAGCTGTACCTACCAACTTCGTTCATCGATAGATTAGTCCTTCCACCTACATCTCGCATTTCCATACGTCACGAGAAGCCATGATACCCGTTACGAGCCGCCATTAGAAGTGATTTGATTGATGTTTCGAATCTGAATCCGTAATGGTTTATTGATTGATAGAACCTTGAAGAATTTATTGGAGTTTCGAGGTATATTAAATTACATAGGCTTGTTGTTGATGTTATTTACTGAAACGACAAGTTTTGTGATTTTGTGTAATTCAATAGTAGTCGTGCTTTGTAGGTTTATCGTTAAGTTTGTGGTGGATATTGTTATAATTGGCTTGATTTTATTCCTGGACCGTTTTAGATAGTATGTCCACCAAATACATACGATTTTGGTATCCATGAGCCTAGTTTAGGCTTAGTATCTAATGGTACCAACTAATGTTAACGTCTCTTCTGTGCCTGTTGACCTAGCTCTGATTTGACTCCTGCTAGATATGAGGAAGAGTGAAAATTACCTGTTTGATTAATTTCGTTGCGGGATCCAAGACGACTGAATCATGTCTCCCGGACTCGTCGAGCTCCGTTACCTTGGCATTTTGCTGCTGATCACCACTTTTGCTTGCAGGAGTTGCAATTGCTGGGATTTATATAGCGGACAGAATAAAAAGTTAATGTTAATTCAAATTTGAGACCATCCGCAATTATTTCTGTCATAAAGCCGATAAAAGAAAGTTGACTCACGTCTGCGCCCAGCTTTAACGTTATTTAATGTGTATTTAAAAACGTCCGAAAACAGCCAAGCATCGCATCGCTGCCATTCAATAAATATCCAATGACAGGGGACGAATAAAATGCGGCGCACGTATTCTAATAATTCGATTACGTAACTCGAATGCATTCGATTGTTTTCTCCCATATTCGAATAGACAGAATCGGACACCGTTGCGAACGAGTGTAGATCGTGGTATGAATGATATTTAAATGATGAATAGTTAATTGGAAGAGTACCGAACAAATTAAATCGAATTTTGCTTAGTCGGTCTAGTTAGTATTAGACATTTATTATAATGACTCAAAGTCCTGAATATCTAAATTTGTTTGTTAATATCACAAACTGTGTGCTTAATTTTATGAATTTTTTATCGGCAATAATGACGAATTTCCACCAAAACTTTTTCCCAGTAAACTCCTAGACCCAAAGGTTAAGGCGCTGTCTGTGCTGACAGTAAATAAATTAATTTATATATTTTATTTAGTTATGGCCTAGTTGAAATAAAGAATTTTTGTCTTAATTTTACTAATAGTTATTTAATGCAGTAAGTATATTCCACGTTAGTAAATTAATTAATTATTGCAGAGAGACTTTTATTAATTGAAAATTGAAATACACCTGGCGATTCTGTTTTTCATTGGCATTCACATTACTCCATAATTCAAAGAATTTCACACTAGTGAAAATTTTATTATCGAAATAAAAAACGTTTTGAATTTGATCCTGAATTAATATTTGAATTGGGCTGTTAATTAAATTAGTGAAGCTAAATATTTTTTTTTTTTAATGTAATAACAACGAAGAATTAGATTCACCCTCGATTTCTGAATCAAGTATTTGCAATTGTGTATTTATCAAAATCTTCTTTCGCCCCTGTAACCTGTAAATTAGGGACCGACACGTTAGAGCTTTTTTAACTCTAAAAACTCTATTCAGAATATCCGCCAAAAGCCTTTGGTGTATAAAATTGTTCATATCAAAATGCCATACAAGGAAGGTAAAAATGCAAGTTCCGTTCCGACACATTGACACATTTACTCTCGTTCTAATAAAACTCCACAACAATCGTAAATCCCCCACAGAAACGTCAACCTATTTTCTCTAGACACAAAACATAACCAACATCATGACACAGAGACTGCATTTTTTTTTTTGCCAAATCCCAAAGTCGTGCCTACATGAAGTCCGTCACGATTGTTCTGTCACATAAAAATGTTGTGTATCCCAGTTACTCGTTCCGCTGCGTTGCTCGCTATATTTCTTCATCGGTTACGGGATTTATTCATTTTTACGATACTTTTGTGAAAATATGTTTGGGAGCTTGCTTATTTTAATGCTCAGTGACGATAGTACTATCTGCAATTATCTCGATTAAAATACAAGTACATTAATATATATTAACTATTCCCAATCTATGATACTATTTGTCAGTCATCAAAGCCAGCTGTGCCTCGTCTGCATTGTGTTGGTTGTGCATAATTATCTTGGGCAAACTATTGGTATGAAACATCCTGGGCAAGCAATGGTAGCATCCTATCGGATGTCTGAATTCATTATCTATGGAGGGGGTGTATCATCTAAGTACAATACGGTGTAAAACAAAGGTGTATCAAGAATTGAGGTGTAGTAGTAGTAGTAGTAGTAGGGACTCCCTTTTCCGCACTTAGACTCCCATTTGGTCCGTTGTACGTGGGGGTACTGGCTAACATAGCCAGCCCAACTCCGCCCAAAAGCACAGAAGCTTCCTGGGAGCTTCACAGGCTTCACGGAGCGACCTCACTGTTCCGAGGGTTTCTTCGCGTTGAGAAGCCACGGCCTCGCATTCCAGGATTACGTGGGCGGCTGATTCTTCGGCGTTAAAACAGCCCCTGCAAAGTGGGCTGTCCGTGGCGCCTATGTTGAATAAATGTTTGTTAAGAAGGGTGTGGCCCGTTAGTGTCCCTATAATTATTTTGAGGTTATTTCTACTCAGGCTGAGGAGTTTCTTGGTGAGACGCGGGTTTACTATCGGCACAGCCATTTTTGACTGTCTACAGTCTGTAGCCCGTGACCATCTGTTATTGTGCAATTCTGTTGATCTCTGACGAATCCACGCACGAAATTGCGAGAAAGGCAAGGGGATAAGTGGGTACGGGCCTAGCACCAACATCTCGGAGCCCCTTCTCGCAAGTTCATCTGCGGCATCATTGCCTAGGGATCCACTGTGCCCCATGATCCACTGGAGGGTGATTCGATTGGATTTTGATATACTCTCCAGGGCGAGGTGGCATTCAAAGATTAGTTTGTTGTTGGTTAGTTTGTTTTCTAAAGCTTTGAGCACAGCCAGACTATCAGATAGGAATCTGATTCCGTAGTTCTGGATACCTAAACGTTTTACGGTTTTTGCGGCTTGTGTTAAGGCGACACATTCACATTGGAAAATTGAACTATGTGTGCCTAACGGTATGTGAAAGTTAATGTTGAGGTCAAGGGAGTGAACGCCAGCACCTGAGCCGCTATTAGTTTTTGAGCCATCTGTGTAGATTCGCACTTCATTAGCTCCTGACTGATCCCTTTCTTCCTCTATTGTTTGTATGTTATAGTTTTTGTTGAACATAGGTTGTTTTTGTATTCTATCACACGGAGCGGCGATGAGAGGTTGATACTCAATCGCCCGGTCCAGGATTTTAGCGTGTGGGCTTGTGTGGTTTTTACCCCATATGCCTAGATGCATTAGCCTGATAGCAGCTAGCGCCGCTTCTTGCTGTATGTACAGGTCCAGGGGAGTTATATGTAGGGCTATCTCCATGGCTGCTGTTGCATAGCTGAGCAGGCCTGTCGCTGGAACCGTTGGAGTCGGGTGATGGTGGTCGAGAGTTCTGTCCTAGTCCACCAAACCAGAGCACCATAAGCCAACATTGGCCTGATTACCGCTGTGTATAGCCAGAGAGTAATCCTTGGAGACAGCCCCCATGTTTTTCCTATCATTTTTTTACACTGATAGAGTGCGATTGTGCATTTGTTGAGTTTGTAGTCAAGATGCTTGTTCCAGAGCAATTTGCTATCAAGAATTACCCCCAAGTACTTGACCTCCTCTTTAAGTGTTAATTCTGTGTTGAAAAGTTTTGGAAGCCTATGCGGTCCAAGATTTCGTTTGTTAGTGAACATTATTAGTTCCGTCTTTACGGGGTTAACCGACAGTTCGTGTTTTGTACACCAGCTCTCGATTATTTTGAAGGCCTTTCTCATGAGATCACATAAGATGCCCTCAAATTGCCCCGAGATTAGAATTGCTATGTCATCTGCGTATCCTCCTATCTTTCAGTCCATCCAAAGGTTGTCTGTAAGAGATTGCCTAGTGCGATAAGACCGCCCATTGTACACTTGTATATTTGAACGTTTGTCCTGTATGTTTTTTTTGTGGTGTACAATAAAGTATATAATAATAATAATAATAATAATAAAGACTGCTGGCGTTGAGCTCTGCAATGAGCTCATTTACGACTAAATTCCACAGAAGTGGTGACAGCACCCCACCTTGTGGGCAGCCCCTGCTCACGATTCCTCGTGTGGTAGTGTTCACAGTAAATTGAATAGCACGGTTTTTTAGCATGTTGTTAATCCATTCTACGAGCGTCGGCGCAACACCGTGCGTGTTGAGTGCCTGACCGATGCTGGTGAAGTTAGTTTTGTCGAATGCACCTTCGATATCAATGAAGGCACCTAGGGTTGGATTTTTGTTTTTGAGAGCATTGCCTACGCGTGAGACTACGCTGTGGAGCGCTGAATCAGTTGATTTGCCTGCACAGTAGGCATCAACTGAGGTGTAGTGTAAGAGCTGTAAATTTATGAGAGTCATAGTATAAAAGTGTCCCTACGAAGGTAGGACAAAGGGTGCAAAGGGAAAAACTTTTTTATTAAATGTTAATACAAACACCTGTGGTGGAGGTGTATATTCATATCCATCTTTTTCGATTACTCTTAAAATTAATCTTATATTATATGATTATTAATAACTCATATGCAATATCTTCAATTAAAGTTTCCAATAAAAAATGTACACCGAAATAGCACGTACAGTACGTGCTATTTCGATGTACATTATATAACTTCATAAAAATACTAGGTACCTACTATAGAATAATGCAGCCATCATCGATCATATTATACAAAGGTGATAACGGGCAATGGAGTCCGGAGTCCGTATGGTCTGGAGTACGGACATTCGGATAATGCCGAGTCACTGGGCGTGTTCTTACATCTGTCTTCACCATAACAGATGATCAATCTATTTTGTGTAAGGACGTAATATTTTATTTGAGCTTTCGTGATTACGGAGGTGTCTTTTGCTTCATTTATGTTCATATATGTAGTCTTTCTATCAAGTCAGTCAATTCAAAGTCAAAAAATATCCCAAGGGAACAAACTTCCGGGATAAACAGTCCTAATCCAGGACCTGTACTAACCGTGTACCAAAATCATTTAAATACGTTAAGACGTGGTAAGATAAAAGACAGAGAAATTTATATAGTATGGGTTCAGAACTAGCTTGTGCCAGCGGCATTGCCCGCGTATAAAACAGTCTCACGGAGACATTTTACATATAAAAAAGTATAATATTCTTACCATAATCTGCTGATGAAGGGTGACGGGAGACATCTTTATAATATCAGTACAATACGACCGATGAGTCGTGGCCCGTCTGATATTAGCGCGAAGTGGTTGCGCAGAACATACTTTACGAAACAAATGCCAGTTTGAGATGGCGTGTGACAATAGTGTATATGCGAGAAAGTTCGCAAAGCCTATGTTTAGACGGGCCTCGACTTGTCGGTCGTACTGTATGATAGTAGGAAGTATTATTATTTGCGTAGATCTATGAGCGCCAATACACGTGTCTGTTACTTGCATAAAAGTGTACAAGTATCTTGCATTCCATTGTTCATAAACACTTCTGATTGGTGAATGTCGCTTGTAAAGTACAGTAAGAGTCTCGTGTATTGTCTTCTTTTTGTGAAGTTACAAGTAAAACGGGTAAATAATCTAATATTCTTTGCTGGGCATTCACATGTATTTTTCAATACTGTACGATTCTGTGCATTATTTTGGCAAGTAACGCCTGCCTTTAAATGCCATTTTCATACTTTTTAGGAATTCAGTATTCATTCCATATACAACCTTAGTATTGCACGATACAAGGGTATGCTGCAGCGTGAAATGACATATAACGGACATAACTAGGAATATGGATCGCATTGTCTTGTGCGCCTAGCTCTTCGTGGAACTCAGATCAATTAGGGGCAATAGGTAGGTAGATACCAACACATATGACGATGTATCGTACAAGATAGGACATAGCCACACAGTCTACACTATGTTATGAAGGGGTGGAATTGTATCTTAAAATAATCATCATAAAAGCCGAGAAAGACAGAAAGTATCGCCACATTTGCTGACTCCGTGCGTTTAACATCATTATTTTTTTATGCTCGCACTCGACTATCTCATCTGGTGATAAGCGATGATGTGCCGCTGCAGATTCCTGAAACCTGTACCAGGTCATCAGTCCTCTTATTTGGAGGCCATCCTACGCAACGTCTTCCGGTTTGCGGTCGCCACTCCAGAATTTACAGCCCGATCGACCATCCTTTCTGCTGCCCGTTGTTTTAATGTAATAAACGTCTGTTACTAATAAAAAGTACACTTCACTACCGTTAAAAATATGTACAGTATTTATCTACTCAACGAGCACTAAACATCGATAGCCCACTCGATGGGGTAGAACAAAAGTTTTTTTTCACGTTCGCTTTTTTATGATGTATTTATTTATTTATTATATACTTTATTGTACACCAAGATAAAAAATAATCAGAAAGACATCTTATAACAAAAACAAACATACAACAGGCGGCCTTATCGCGGTCCGCGATCTCTTCCAGGCAACCTAGAATGGAAAGAGACAGCCTGGACACAATATGGGTTGCACTTGGTGCCAATTTCACAACAAATAATTAATTTATTAAGGAAGTAGGTACTAAATACAAAATACAAACAAATAAAATAATAGGTACATAAATACATACATACAACTAATATACAGACAAGAAAACAATTCAGCTTATACAACATTATGATCACAATGACAAGTAGTGCTCCTTCACAAGTCGGTTAAAAACAGGCAGTGATTGCGCGCGCTTTATAGTGCATTCAATAGACGACTGTCCACAGTAAAAGATTTGTCTAGGAAGGTAGTGGATTGCATTGGCATTTTAAGTTTCATATTATCCGATGACCTAAGAACTTCAAGGTGCGAGTCACACAGAAACTGAAACCGTGTCTTGAGAAAAAGAGGGGTAGAAGGAAGAAAGAGAATATTATATAGGAGAGAAAGAATATGAGCATTCCGGCGATGGCGAATTGGCAATCACTTGAGTTTCACACGTAATTCAGAAACATGGTCATATTTGCGCAAACCAAATATGAACCTTATACAAACATTTCGAAGCCGCTCAAGTTTATCAAGTTGCACTTCAGTGAGGTCAAGATAGCTGGCATCAGCATAATCAAGGACGGGTAGCAGAAGAGATTGTGCAAGCGCAATCTTGGTTTAAGTCGGCAGAAAATAACGCAGTATTCTCAAATATCCAGCAAATGCGAATAGCTTGCGGCTAATCTCCTGTAGCTGGGCAGTCCAAGAGAAGTTTTTGTCAAGAAATATACCCAATTTCTTAACTTTCTCGCTAAAAGGGATAACAGAATTGTCAAAAGAAACTTGGGGTAGAGACGTCCAGTCGATCCTTGAGACCGTTCTTGAACTGTCCACCACCAAAACTTGCGTCTTTACCACCATAAGTCCGAACCAAGAGGAGCTCGTGAGTAAATTTGCAGATCATCTGCATAAAGGTGGTAGGAAGAAATTAATTCTTTGGAGATTGAGTTAATAAAAACAGCGAAAAGTAAGGGAGATAGAACGCCGCCCTGTGGTAACCCAGCACAAGTACTACACCAGGAAGACAAGGTCTTACCGATGCAAATATGTTGTCGGCGGCCGAACGAGTAACTACGAAACCATTCAATTACCGTTGGAGATGTGTCAAGAGAGCCAAGGATATTAGGTATTAAAGGCATTACTAAAATCTAGTAAAGCCAAAACCGTTAAATTTCCCAGTTCCATGGCAGACCTTATATTGTCAGTAACATTCAGAAGCGCTGTAGTGGTGCTATGACCAGGGTGGTAGCTGGACTGGAAGGGGAGATTATTTTTGGAGAGCAAGGCGCTTATTTGGTTGCGGATTAAACGCTCAAGGACTTTGGATAGGAATGGCAAGACAGATATTGGGCGATACTCGGCAAAGGATGTGGGATTGGATTTTTTAGGTAAAGGAATTATTTGAGCGTCTTTACATGAGCTTGGAAAGACACAGCTAGACGCAAAAAAAATGAGGATATGGCAAAGGACGGGAAGTATAATGTCCAGCACCGGGAATAGCATTTTGCGGCTGATACAGTAGCTGGTGTAGCCCTTCTTACAATATTTTCAAATCCAAAAAAATATTTTTAACAATTGGCATAGCTTTGGGTCAACTACATGCTTTTACTGTGATAAATTTAAGACTAGCTCTAACCGATTGGCCGTTAAACCCCGTGTGGCTCACGACGGACAGACGACAGACGACAGACGGACAGTCAGACGTACACGTAAGTGACAGCAATAAGGCTCCATTTGGACTTTTCAGACACGGAACCCTAAAAATCAGAAGCTAAAAATAAATTGGTTGGTTGGTTTGTTGGTTTTTTAGATTTCCGAGACAGCCCATTGTATACTTGTTTTTACAATAAAGTATATAATAAATTAATGTTAATGATTTGAAAGAAGTAAGCAGTTGCTGATTTTCTAAACTGCATAAAACCGAAAGAAAATCTTATCACTGTACTCAATAAAAATACGTTCATCAAGTCCCCTTAACAATTTTGAAAGAGTCTCCATAATCGTTTGGCTCAGCTATACTCTAACTGACTTTTAAAGCGAGGAAACTTGTTTACTAAATGACATAATATTATAAGGTCCAAACATTGGAAAATTTTCTTCAACTGAAAATTATAATTGCAAATTGTAAAAAGTTTTTGCTCCGTTCGGAACATCAAATGGTATGGAGTAGACTTTCATCTAGACATTTTTGTTCGGTACTAGAACAAGACTTTTTATTTCAATATGTCTGGGGTTATAATATGTTAGGCCGTGCACAAACTTAGACTTGTGTTCTGTGAACAAGACACAACATTGTTTTCGAGCAGTTTAAGACAGTGGGCATCTATAGTGGACACACTAGGAACAAAACAGCTTACTCGTAGACTACCGCAGACAGAACCGTTTTGGCATATTGTGTCCGGTTCTGCTAAGTATAAGCGCCATCATATTTCCTTAAAATATTGTAGTTTGTCCGTTTCTAACAGACTGTCATAGGCTCTAGAACACAAATTCTGTTAAGGTAAAATATTGTAATCTTTGACAATCGATTTTTCTAACAGAATGTGTGTCTTTCCCTCTTGAATTAAGTCTGTGCTCAGCTTTAAAACTAAAATTTTAGCGGCTCAACTTAGAATAATAGCTGGAAAAGTAATATCGGGTATACGAACACTGTGCACCGAATAGGAATTACGTATTTGCGAATATTGTATTTTTTGCACTTATATCTTTGGTCGGAATCAAATGTTGTTGAAGTTGAAAGCTTGTTTTATTTGGTAAGTCGAAATGGGGTAGAAATAATTGTTGTGCCTTTGTTCCAAAGTCTTTGACATTTTCTTTTAGTAGGCTTAGCGAAACTTGTTACCCGAGATAATTGTTATACCAAAGCTACTGAATTCGTATTTCAGGCATTGTTTGTAATAATCAATCTTCCTAACATTTGCCTAAATTGAGGTTGGCTCAAAGTCTAGCTGAATGCGGCTGAGTACCATTATTTAAAATAGAGTGACTTTGTATCTGATCTCCACATGATAGAAAATGGGCAACGCGCAATCCATCACGCGGGCACTGTGCGGGTTAGTGGATGTGACAAATATCTTCGAATATTTTGTTCAAGAACATGCTTGTTTCCTTCATATACACAGAACAATATATAACTGCACAGTGCATGTGTGAGTACTTTTAATACTTTATACATGTACGTAGTATAGTCCTTAGTGATTCTGGGTGCATTGTCCTCAGGTATATGAATTTATTACTATACTATACTATGTATGTACTTAAAAAAAATCTTTTTTTAAAAAAGAGTAAGTATTGAGTTTCTTGTGCATTCTTCTCCATAACAAGCTACTTTCCGAATGCACGGTAGAATCAATTTTTATTCCTTGTAAATTTTAATTGTAATGTTCAAAAGTGCCGCTTGGTGGCCTAGTTGAAATAAAATATTTTGTTAATAGTTTGTCTTTGTCTTTATAACCTTTATTCAAACTTGAAATTGGTAAAATATACTAATTGGTCTTATATATAAAGTGACACACATTCCTTCTTTAGATTTTCATGTATTCACTGCATCATTTACTGTTAACTCTATTTTACCAGAAGCGTTAATTGAATACCTTGTAAACAGCATAAATGTCATAAATGACCGAATAAATGATAAATGATCTGCAACACTATTCTGTATTGCAACTGGATCTCAACTCACCACGGAGTTCATTTCCGTACACGCAGTATAACTAACGAAAATCTCTTTCCAGTACGGATACAAGTGAGCTAGTGATAGTGCGTTTACAGAATAGTGACGCGTTAGCGATATCAGTAGAATTGCTATTGAAATGTGTAATAGGAATCTTCTATTTATGGTTCAATTACGTGGAACTCAGAATTTCAATGGGTAGCTAGAAATACAAGTAATGATATATCATTAGTGTTAATTCTTATCAAATGGTAACGTAATGTCATTGTATTACCGAAGTATTGGGTAGAGGTGAACCTACCCCATTACCACGGCTCTAAAAACGGTGGAGGAAAACATCTTGAGGAAACCGGCATGTCCTGGCACCAAAAATTGTAAGACATGTGACATTCACCAACCCGCGCTGGGCCCATTCCCTCTCTCACAGTGAGCACCTAAAAGTACGATTCCACCAAAAGCCGCGAATTTCTTCTTTTCTCTTCAGTATTGAGCCAAAATAATCTTCCATTTTCTCATTACCAAAGTCGAATCACAATTGAAACTATGAGCAAACTCTAGTGGCGTCGTGTTTTTCGCTTCTATTTTTATAGACACTGTGACTAGAATCCTATAGTTGAGAATAAATTTTAATTGCTTGAATATATTTTATAATTTTTAACATTCGTCCAATCTATATTTAACTTAGTTAAACAATGTGTGCGTACAAATAAATGTTTTCACGGTGGTAGCGGAAGCAAGACTGATTTTGCAAACAACTAGCGTGAGTCCACTGCTTGCATATGTGCGCGCATAAAAGTATGTGGATAGAATATTTCCGCACAATTTGTTATTTGCTTGGGTGGGTCCGCTAGAAAAAACATTTGTGTCGAACACTGTGTAATACAGTGCCGCACAGGCCAGCACACTGGTGCAATCACATCTTAAAGTCCAATGTTAATAATCACCAACAACCGGCAATCACTATCCATTCTAGGTTGCCTGTAAGAGATCGCGGAATGCGATAAAGATGCCCGTTGTATATTTTTAGTTTTAAAGTTTATTTTGTTCCTGTATTTTCTGGTGAACAATAAAGTATATATTTATAAATAAACCGGATACAGGTTCAAATGTTGGGCTTCTACCGAGAAATTCCAGATGAATAACCTCAACAACACTTTGTCCGCCCCGGACATAAAAACCAGGACCTAACGCTGAGCAGCAGCGCTATCAATCGTTAGAACAAAAAAGCAATCAAAAGGTTAAAAAATAATATTTTGAATCACCATAAAATACAGCTATCTAAGACCCCCTTAATTCCTTCGTATCAGCAATAATGACAATCTACGGGGTTTCGGGTAGCCCGCATACCAGGAAAATCCTTACCATTCGACTCCATTGCCATATAAAAACATGTTATACAGAATTTACTTCAAAGAGGAATACTATTTTGCTTACAAAAACACTCGTGCCGTTTGCCATGGTCTTACATAAAGCGGTATTACAGCTGCTTATCGCAAGAAAAGTCAAAATTTCATCAGTAATAACTAGTTTTTTATTGGTTTGTACATCATGAATATGAATGGGTGAACGATGATTTGGAATAGTTCACAAAGTGTCTCCGATAAGTCAAACAAAACCTAAGTATAGACGATGTCAATCATATCCAAACAATAAAAATAACATTTTTATTTTTTTATACCATTGTTAATATAAAGGTACAAAATTTAAAGAAAATGGACTGCTTGCATTATGTAGAACAATAAAGGTTATATTTATGAACGTTGGCCAGTAAGTCCTACTCATAAATATCACTTTTTCCTCCTTAAATCATTCTTCCTAACGTTGAGGGTTGTCATTGTCAAAAATATTTCGCCAAATATTTTACACACATTTCAACTCGCGTAAATCTCAAAAAATTATGATACCACTGTGATCAACTTCTTCTTTTTTTCGTTTCGGAGGTACATTTATCAAAACTGTTTGGGGCCAGTAGATGGCCACGATAATTGCAGCATCAGTAACGCTGTACTGGTCATTTACGGTGCAAGTGAACGAAGAGTAAACGTATAAAAATGTAAGTCGGTGTGTCCTAAAGGTTTTATTTATGGTCCATATCCATTAATAAAACCTTCGCAGGCGCAATCGCTTTACAAACATATTACAGATTTTCACATTCACTATTTCAATACGATAGTAACTGCAAACCATAATATATTGCCACAGTACTCAATGTCTCTTCGGGTTCGACAAACTCATTATAGTCATGTTAAACCCAATGTAGGGCATAATGTTACCGAAATGCGTTATGTTACCTACCGCCGTAACTTACCATTTTGCATGACTGGGAGGACTGAATCTATTGTGATTCAAGCTTTATGATTCTCTCCTTCACTATGGTAGTTGAGCAGTTTGTTATGTTCTGTATAAAGGTCAGTAGAGCATTGTTTGTAACAGAACATTTAGCATTCGCTGTTCTGTTGTCATGTTCAAGGCACGAGTGCGAGTGACGTGGAGTGAGGTCAATAATAAACGCAAGGTATAAAGAAATGTTACAGGTGTGTCTCTTGCCGTGAGCATTACGTCGAATGCAACGTCGAACATTCGCAAGAACGTAACATTACATGGAAATGCTTTGGAGAACTGAGCATTTGTCTATATTGTACGTGCGTCTTAAGAACGTTAAATTAAATTGTAATGCTCGCACCTTAAATCATTGTTAGATGAGACTGGAAAATATTGATATTTATTCTGTGCTTTGTTTTATTATGTTTTTTGGATGACAATTTATTTGTTTGTATACTTGACTGATCTATTGTATTATGAAATCTTATTTAAACTTCATGCACAAGGGTACAGTGGTGAACTTGAAGCCTTAATGTATTTTTGTGAAGTCTATATATAACTTCTTTCTCTCACAAAATAATGAAAATATACTAAAAAGTACAAAATAAAACAAATTAAAGCCACTCAGGCCCATTCTCACACGCAAACACACACACACAAACACACTCCCCAACACACCACAATCACACAAACACACACCACATCACACCCCACAATCACACTCTCACACACATACTGACAATATGTTCATACTCACATGCACCACTCACGTATAATCAATCTGCCTAGCCTTTTGCCAACTATGTTGGGGTTGGCTTCCATTTTAACCGGATTCAGCTGAGTACCAGTGTTTTACATGGAGCGACTGCCTATCTAACCTCCACAACCCAGTAACTGGGTAACACGGAACCCCTTGGCTAGACTGGTGTCAGATCTCACGCTTCTGACTACTCGTAACGACAATCAAAAATCTTCAAATGACAACCAGGACCAACGGCTTAACGTGCTTTCCGAGGCACGGAGGAAACTCAGTATGTTGAAATGGTCACCCATCTACGGACCGACCTCGTCAAGCGTTGCTTAACCTTGAAGATCGACCCGTCCGGCTGTTATTATTTAGCCACGAGCTTGTCACGTATGATAATAATAAATAAATTCGTAATATTGTAATACAGTAATACTTACATTTGAATCGCACCACACTTGTTACGGCAGCTCGGACACGGGCTGACGGAAGTAACTGGTGTTTATAGCACAGGAATCAGCCCAGTTGCACATGTCTTGTATCTTACCACTAAATTATAAAGTCTATTTTTTTATACATATATTATAGGCTCGCGCTTTACCACTATCTCACCTGTTGGTAAGCGATGATGTGGTCGACGGTGAGTCACGCTTGCCTAGAAATAACCTATTCACTCTTGGCTTAAAGATTTTAGCTGTCGGGAAACACAGACTCCGGCAAGGAATTCCACTCCTTAGCTGTACGCATAATCAAAGTGTTTTCAAAACGTTTTGTGCGGATTGGTTGCATGTCCACCATGTACCTATGGCGCATCACCGTACGTCTGGTAGTCCGATGATGAAACGGGCTAGGTAGATTAAGATCGTGCAATTCCTACGAAATGTAATCGATAGTAAAAAAATAGTTGAAAAATCAAAACACCCAACTGCTTAAAAAGGGAACTACAAAGACGTAAACAAGTTTGTTTTTTTTAATTTTTTTTTTATTTAACTCTTTTTAGATAACATTTTATTCGAATAAAGTACATTTAAACATATAAGAGTTGTATATTTTTGAAATCACCTCTTAAAACCCTTTAATTTGATACCCCACACGATGGGATTGGATGGAAAAAAAAATTGGGCCTCTGCAATATGGCGCCCAAAAGCCGCCATTTTTCTATTTTTCAATTTTAATGTAGCCAGTCACACTCGCAGGGTTAAGACGCATCGATTGACGTATGAATCATCAAAATCGGCCAACGCGTTTTGTCTCTGGAACGCCACATAGGAACAAACATACATACATACTTACATACTTACATACTTACATACTTACATACTTACATACTTACATACTTACATACTTACATACTTACATACTTACATACTTACATACTTACATACTTACATACTTACATACTTACATACTTACATACTTACATACTTACATACTTACATACTTACATACTTACATACTTACATACTTACATACTTACATACTTACATACTTACATACTTACATACTTACATACTTACATACTTACATACTTACATACTTACATACATACATAGACTGATAAACACATTACCCTCCTTCGGCAGTCGGGTAAAAAACCGACAAGCTTTAACGCAAAAAAGCTCAAGGTGCTTCACGATTACAAGCTACAAGGTTATTGGCACGATCACATCCCGGAAAGTTGGAGCCGGTTCAAATTGGCTCTTTTTAGTGAAAAAAGGAACGCTAGGGTTTTAGCAGCATTAAACCTGACCAGATTGGTATCGCCCCATTCGGAGACTGCCTGCAAGGACAGAACAAACGCTGCACCATGGCCTCACGGAGAGACCGGATTTTCAGCCCGACTTCTCCATGGAGATCAGGTCCGTAGGGTCGCCACTGCCCACTAGCTCGCCACAAAGCTGCCCTGCGGATTGTATCTCTCTTAGTCTGGACCCTCGCCTTAGGCATGTTTGGCATACTTCAATTACAGCGAAGTTTTAGGTTTAATCAACTTATGACTGTAAGCTTTGCATAAAGGTGTTTGCATAAAACTCAAGGGTTTTCTTTATCAGTTTTTTTTTTGCATTAATAAAATTCCATAAAAAGTTACATTACTTATAATCATTTCTAGGACGTATCCCCAATACCCTATATTTCAAGCCATGCCTTCTTAATCGACTCGGGATTAGCTTGTTGTTTATTGACATTAATTGAGAGTGTTTCCGTTGGCATGACAACTGAGTGGAGGTCTTTCAAACTGAAATATGCGCCTTACTTTTTCAGTACTGTACAAAAACACCAACAATCCCTCACTACAAATTACTTCTGCGTCCAATTTCCTAATTTATTTCTGGAACCAATCGTGTTAAACTAAACTGAGATCGCACGCAATGTCCAAAACTTGTTGAGTTAAGACCACATTGCCCCCGAAATCGCGAAGATAAATTGAGCTAAATTAATAACATAGCCTTTTATTGCCATCTTTTACGGTCACGACAGTAACTAAAGATACCATAAATTGCAAAATACATAGAAAATACTTCTCTCTCTTCAACTTAGCCATTTCCATAGTTATGCCATGCACACATTTTACAGAACAAAGACTGTATGCAGGCATTGAAAATATAACATACATTGTTACATATACATTGTAATAATCCATCATCATCATTACAGCCAAAAGACGTCCACTGCTGGACATAGGCCACCCTCAAGCGTCACCACACTGATGGGTCCTGTGCGTTTCGCATCCACCAATTTAACAATACCAGCCTGTAAATGTCCCACTGCAGGGCAAAGACTTACCTCATGCAGAAAAAGCACAAGTATCATCACAAGGTAAACTAATACTTGTTATTGAGATTATTATAGGATTTATTCTGATTGAATTACTATTTTTACATTCTTATAAAATGGGGTCTCCGATATGTCAAATTTCACATTTTTTTGGCTTTTAGCGCGAGTTTTTTTATTATTATATATTTGCCAAATATGGCAGATTAAGATAGTTACGGGATTTACAAACCACTGCTGGAGTTTAGTTTAGTGTAGTTTTATGTTTCGGAAAATGTTCTTACCTTTTTTTTTTGAATAATGGGACTGCGCGAAGCTGATTTTATATTTTTTTATCGCACTTCTACGTCATTAAAAAAACGTTTAACATCTATATTTATGGACCTTAGTCAACGTTCCAAGTTTAAACTGACGTTAATTAGCCTAGTTGGCGCCAGACATTGTTGACAACCTTTTTTCAAGACATTCTGTATACGCGCAACACTACAAAAACAGAAGCATTTCGTGCCAGTATTATCTTAAGGTTCCAAACCCATGCAACCTCATCATATGTTACAGTACTATACGTAAGTCCATGTTTAAAACTTTGGAAGATTAAAACAAAAGTGAAATAGTTCCATGTGCATTAAACCTCACGTTTGACTTGTATTTTTGTTTAAGTACATTTTTTTGCGGTTTAATAATGATAGTCCGATGAAAATGTGAAGTTGGCCTTCTTTTTAGCAACTGATCAGCAGATTTGCTGATTCGCTAAAAATCTGAGAGTTCCTATCAGAATTTTTATATATAATATTCTTCGTACAAATTGCGTCGGGCGTAATTTAGCTGGACATTGACATATTTTAAAAATATTGTTGTAGGTGGTTATTTTCTATTTACGTAACCGGTTTATTCAGGTTCGGTTTCTAAGCCGGACGCTGACAGTTTGCCGATGACTACCCTTCCACCTACCCGCGCGGCGCCCTGCATTTGCCTCGTTTATTCACCGAATGTGAGAATGAAGTCTTGACGCCATCGGCAAACTTTCTGCGCCCGCCTTACAATATATGAAAAGTGTTGTAGCTGTGGCATAAGCATATTAAGCCTATAATATTCCCACTGAGACACAAGCCTGCTCTCTCTGACAGGGAATGGGCCATAATCTACCACGCGGGCCCACATGCTTCAATTTATATTTCTAGGATATGTCAGTTTCCTCACGATGTTTTCCTTCACCGTTTTGAAAGCAGTGATCGTGAAATAAATAACACAAAGTAATGCTCCTGCTTGCTATTGAATCCACCGGTGCCCGTAACCACTAGGCCACCATTGCTCTTGCTAATCTATAAAACAAATTCACGAAAATCCGGATCCCGGTCATGAGGAGAACTTCATTGGTTCCCATGGGTGTCGTATACACAAGTAAGTGATTAAACAAGAAGAAATCTTTGTTAACATCTGCTTACTCATAATGTAAGATGATCAAGAGGATCAGCAATTCGCCTCATGGTTGTAATTACGAGTATATTCTCTGGAGAATCGTGTTCAAGAAGGTTTATTGGTAAGCCTTTTGGTTTGAATGGGGGTTCCCGCTATTAAAAGATGTGCGTTATGGTAGATTATTTATTTATTTAAGTATGCTTTATTGTACACCAGAAAATACAGGAGCAAAAGAAACTTAAAACTAAAAAATATACAACGGGCGGCCTTATCGCTTTCCGCGATCTCTTCCAGACAACCTGGAATGGACTTTGATTGCCTGGACATGAGAACTTAAGGATACAATCATACTTAATAAAAACACAAATAGATAATTATATATGCTATAAAATAGATACATAAATACATAAATATTTAAAATATAAGCAGTGAAAAAAGAAATACGTATGACAATCATAAACAAAATGTATGACAACAAACTAAGAGCACGATTACAGCGACAAGTAATGTTCCTTGATAAGTCTTTTAAACACAGGCAACGACTGAACACGTTTAATTGAGTTAGGCAATGCATTCCACAGACGAGCAGTCTGGACAGTAAAAGATTTGTCCATGAAAGTTGTGGCATGCATTGGCATTTTAAGTCGCAAGTTAACTGATGACCTTAGAGATTTCGTGTGGGAATCGCAGATAAACTAAAAACGATCCTTAGGTAAAGAGGGGTGGAAGGAATAAAGAGCACATTAAACAAAAGTGAAAGAATATGTGTATTCCGGCGAAGGCGAATTGGCAACCACTTGAGTTTTACACGGAATTCGTAAACACGGTCATATTTGCGCAAACCGAATATGAACCTTATACAAAAAATTTGAAGCCGCTCAAGTTTATCGAGTTGTTCTTGAATAATGTCAAGATAGCTGGCATCAGCATAATCAAGAATGGGAAAAAGAAGAGATTGTGCAAGCGCAATCTTGGTGGCAGTCGGAAGAAAATTACGTAGTCTCCTCAAAGTTGCAGCAGATGCAAACAACTTACGGCTAACTTCTTGCAGTTGGGCAGTCCAAGAAAAGTGCCTGTCGATGAATATACCCAAGTTTTTAACTTTCTCACTGAAGGGAATTACTGCATTGCCAAAAATAACTTGGGGAAGAGACGTCCAGTCGATCCTAGAAACTATTCTAGGACTGCCCACTACTATTACCAGCGTCTTTATAGGGTTTATCTCAAGCCCATACCTCTTGCTCCAATCGCAAATGCAAGCTGGATCAAGATTGATGGTTTCTATAGCATCACACAGCTTTCCGAGAGGAGCTCGCGAGTATAATTGCAGATCATCTGCATAAAGATGGTAGGAAGAAATTAATTTATTGGAGATTGAGTTTATAAAAACTGCGAAAACTAAAAGAGATAAAACGCCACCCTGTGGTACCCCGGCAGAAGTACTACACCAGGAAGACAAGTTCTCTCCGATGCATATACGTTGCCGGCGCCCGAACAGGTAACTACGTAACCGTTCAACCACCGATGGAGATATATTAAGAGAGCATAGAATGCCAAGCAAAATATCGAAATCAACAGTATTAAAAGCATTACTGAAATCCAGCAATGCCAAGACCGTCAGATTACTGTTTTCCATGGCTGACCTTATATCATCCGTAATATTTAGAAGAGCTGTAGTGGTGCTGTGACCAGGACGGAAGCCGGACTGGAAGGGATTGAGGAGATTATTTTTGGATAGGAATGTACCTATTTGATTATGAATTAACCGTTCTAGGACTTTGGACAAGAATGGTAAAACAGAAATTGGACGAAATTCAGAAAAGGATGAGGGATTGGACATTTTTGGTAAAGGAATTTTCTGCGCATCTTTCCATGAGTATGGAAGAGACCGCTAGACGCAGAAACGTTAAGGATGTGGCAAATGACAGGAAGGATAATGTCCAGCACCGGGAGTAACATTTTACAGCTGATACAGACACTTCCTACTGTATTGGAAGTAATCGATAGTATGCTCTTCTTAACATCATATGCGGAGAATTGACTAAAAACAAATGGAGCATAACTGGGAGTCGGAAGAGATGAAAGGTAATCCAATGTATTCAAATTTACTATTCTATCGAAATTGGACGAAGCTGTGTCATTAGGGATTGACTCTTGTTGCGTATTACCGACCCCCAATGATCTTAGAAAATTCCAAACTTTGGATGCGTCTTCGTTTTGGACAGAGTTATGAATGTGTTGGCGATTAGCATTCCTACACATCTTATTGCAGTGTTTGCGGATGGAGACATATTTTTCCTTATTCGCATCAGTAGGTCTTCGCTTATATTTAGACTTTGCTGCAGCTTTTTTGTGCAATAACTTTTTGATCTTATCTGTCATCCACGGCGCCGGAAAATGTCTAACTTTAACAGCTCGTACAGGTGCATGAACATCATAAAGCTCGATGAGTTTAGTAGTAAAGACATTAACCTGCTCATCGACCGACGTAGAAGCAAACAAAGGAGACCAATCTATACTGCTGGCATCCTGGCAAAGACTATCAGTGTTCATACCACCAAAATTGCGTTGCATGAGAATTTTGGCTTTAGCCTTAGGAGGACAAATTTTATATGAAAGAAAAATCAGGTCATGATGCGAAAAGGCGTCGGCTGAGCATTGGCCATGCTTAGCCACGCGATCAGGTGAGGAGACAAACATCAAGTCAAGTAGCGAAGGCGTACAGTTTGGCAAATTGTGAGTAGCACTTAGCGGTAGAATGGATGGATTGCTAGAAGCTGCAACATTAGTCAGAGAAGAAGAGCGATGTTCTTTTTTTAGGAGACAAGTGTTAATATCACCCATGATTATGCTATGACTGTAAGAAGGGACCAGAAGTTCTAAGAGTTTTTCAAAAGATGAGAAGAAATTGATGCGTAAGGAAAGACAGTAATAGACACTAAGAAGTAATTTCATGTGATGTAGTTCGACTTCCAGAAAGAGGTGTTCACCAGCATTTGATGGCGGCGGCTGCGCTGACATATGGACTACAGAGAAGGAAATGTGTGCACAGAGGTATATGGCAACACCACCACCGCCACCAGCTGCCCTGTCGTTTCTTATGAGTACAAAACCGGGAAGAGAGTAGCTAGTCGAAGGGAGACAAGGTTTAAGCCATGACTCGGATACAAGAATAGCATGAATGTTTTTACAGTCAAAACTTGCCAAAATATCGTAGAAGTGGGCCGTAATACTCTGGGCATTGATATGAATAACATTAAAATTCTTCGGAACATCAGAGAATTGCGCTGTAAGACTGTCAGCCAGAGAAGGAATGCTCACAAAACTGTCATCGTTGCTTGCCAAAGAAAAATAACTATTGTTGTCGCTGCTGTCATCTGTAGACATATATATTTCCTATTAATAATATAAATATATAAAACTATCTAAAAACCAATAACAGGTTCACCTGCCGGTTGCGTTACAAGAATAAAACAAAAAAAAAAACAAATATCGATAAACGATTATGTTTTTAAAAACGACTTAAACGCTCTAGAAAATGTTTAATTACGTTGTTGTGAAATAAAATTATAATCTGCTTGGTTTTCAAATATTAAACTAGTCAGGAGATCGAATTTGCGTTTCTTGAAAAAGTATTAACTTTTAATTTTATTCGTCAAAGAAATTAAAACCCTCGATACTTATCCATGCCAGTTTAACCTTATTTGAAATAAGTTTTTCGGGCCATCAGCAAATAGTTAATCGACTCTTCACGTGAGCAGAGAGCTGCAGAATAATCAGCATTGCACTTCAACGTGGCAATGCTGCCTTGCATTACGGGGTAATCCGGCGCAGATTCCGGGGCATTTTTTATAAAAGCAATGAGTTCCAATGAGTTTATCCCCTCAAATCATAAATAAAGGTTTTGAAATTGACATGGTCACTTGACCATGTGTTTCAGTTTCACCAACTTATACTTAAAGTAGCGTTGGGGTTGCACCTATCAAGAATTCTCAAGAACCGGGTCACCAAGAAGGACTACCAATCCTCAGTAATAATTATCCATTTACCTTTAATATGAAAATAATAAGAAACCTGTCCTCTTTCACAGAAATACCGATTCCAATTAAATAAAGATCTTAGAATATATATATCAAGTTCGTACCGCTAGCGCTTGACTTAAGAGACAAACATAAGTTAAATGCTTAAACGTTATTAATTTCTAGTTATGTCTCGGTATGTCAAGATATTGCAATAAACTACAGCTGGTATAGTTTGCAGAATTTCAATTGTTGAACCCCCATGAATGAACAAAGTCTGGAAGTCAAATGGTCTGTTTCACCGATTTGTCCTCAGACCAGTCAACTTATCTTCACGTGAACAGAGATCTGGCCTTTTCTCCGGCGAAGAATCATCATTGCTATTCAACGTGGTGATGCTGCCAGCGTTCCGAGCACATTTCAATCAAACTGGATATTTTTGAGGTTTTGCCTCAAATAAACTACAACATGGACAGCTTCATAAAGATTCAACTTTATAACACCCCTATGAAGGGGTCCCGACCACATAAGTAAGGTTTAGACAGGAATCCCCACCGGAAAAGAAAGCGTGGTCGTCCCCGTCAAAACTGGCGGTGACATCTTCCATCTGTTGGGCCACCTGCTTCTTTGCCACTCTTTGTAACATAATATTTTTGTATAGTTTTTTATGATTATATGCAAATTCCAAAGACAAGCATGTGAATCTTCTTAAAATATAAAATAAGCAAAGTCAAAAATTTCAGCTTTAGATTCCTTATAAGTTAAATGGGATGTAAAAGTTTAGAATTTGATGTCCATTTACAAAAATGTTACTCCGCTAACATTTGGAACTTCATTTAAGTTCCAACGTGCTCAGTGGTTTCGTTTATTTACTGACAGGACAAAAATAAAATAGTATCAAGAAAAGTTGAAATATATAATATTGAAATTAAATGGTTTTTCTTAAAATATTGGTGGGCATTAATTCGTTAGAATAGGTACCTATTATAAGGGCGATTACGCACTACTCGTCCGTGTCCATTATTTGAGTTCCGAGTTCAAAATGTTCTGAATTATGACGGATAGAGTTTGGTGTAGCGCGTAAGCTTTCCTAAAGAAGTACTACGGCTACTTGAAACCGAAATTTCCGGACACGGATCGGATGTAGTGCGTCACGGCCCTATTTTTTGGCAATTATGAGATGGAAAAAACATGTTGTCATAGTAAATTATAGCCTATGTGTTATTCTGATGTATAAGCTATTATTAAGGTAAAGTTTAATCAAAATCCTTTATAAGTTTTATGTGAAAGATTAACAAATATCCATTCATCCATCCATTCGCACAAACCTATACATATTATAAAATTTATGTTTATTAGTAGGATACTCATTGCATTGTAACCTCGCTGCTCATGATGGCAAAACAATCGCCTATAAACCTGACATTAGCCACTATGATGAATGCTCATGAAAAAAGAATTGATGTAACCGTCATGCTCGACAGATCATTGATGACAGCTCTCTTACCATAGACATAAGGTACAAACTTAATAACATACAAAAAACGTACGATGGAAACATTAATAGAGTCATTTCGTCTAAGTGTCGACCTCTTAAAAAGATAAACGTGGTAGCTATTGCCAACAGTGTCTGAAGATTTTTCTTTATTTTAAGAGCCCAACAGTCGGCTTTAAAACATATTTCTTACAGGCTTTAGGTAGTCAAACATTGATAGCCAGCATTTATTATATAATACGCTCAAAATATGAAATAATAATACACAAATGTAGTCAATACACCCACCTACCAACTAATGACATGAAAACCTATAGAATAGTTTATTATTGGGGTCCTATGGAGATAAATTACGTAAAAGGCAATGACCGACTTTACCTAAGCCTCGATTACAAATCATTTCAAGGTCACGGAGTTAATTGAAACTTTTGAAGTAAGAACGTATTTCTCGGAAAATTAGAAAGAGCAACAACCAACACGTTGCAAAGTTATAAAACTAAATTTTTATATCGCGATTTTATCGACGGCGACGCTATTATCGAAAATACATTGATCAATGTTTTTTCAATTATCATCATCATCATTTCAACCGGAAGACGTCCACTGCTGAACATAGGGCTCCCCCAAGTTTCATCGTATCGACCAGTCCCGTGCGTCTCGCACACACCACTCCAAAACTTTTTGGCTTCAACGATATGCCGTTCAGCGAACGATGTGCACTACCCACTGTCACTTAAGATTGGATATTATTCGAACTATGTTGGTCTCCTTGGTACTCCTGTGGATAACTTCATTTCTGATTTTATCACGAAAGGAAACTTCGAACATAGCCCAGTGTGAAAAGCAGAGCGTGAAAAGATAACAGACAGACTTCTTTTCGCATTTATAATATTATATATAGGAAGAGTGGAGAGGTGCTCGTGGCTAAATAATAACAGCCGCATGGGTCGATCTTCAAGGTTAAGCAACGCTTGACGAGGTCGTTTCGTGGAGGGATGACCATTTCAACATACCGAGTTTCCTCCGTGCCTCGGAAAGCACGCTAAGCCGTTGGTCTTGGCTGTCATTTGAAAATCTTTGACAGTCGTTACGGGTAGCCATAAGCTTAAGATCTAAAACCATCTTGCCAAGGTGTACCGTGTTACCCAGTTTCTGGGTTGTGGAGGTCAGAAAGGCAGTTTCTCCATGTAAAACACTGGTACTCAGCTGAACCGAAGACTGGAAGCCGTCCCTAACATAACTGGGAAAAGGCTAGGCAGATAGATATAGGAAGAATGGATTAGCAATGATAAGTTAATCGGAGGAATATAACGACAACCGTTTTGCAAGTGCTAAAAGAAAATTACTTCTAAATCCTGTTATTATTTATATTACCCCGAGGGCCCGCGTGGTGGATTATAGCCCACTCCCTCTATGAGCGGAGGCTTGTGTCCCAGTAGTGGGATCATTAAAAGGCTAATGATGTGATGTGAGGGAAAGCCATCATTTATAGAAAGTAAGCGGCCCATATAATACAACGAGGTGCGGGTCTACTTCCTTGGTCTCAAGTGTAACACTACTGAATTGGGGTTGACGGGTTCAAAGTATTATCGTTGTGTTTGTGACACGACTTTATTTGAATGTGTGGGCATTTCAGTTTGTGATCAAGGTTTAGTTTTTGATATACGAATAGGTATGGCAGGTTCTTGAAAGTATATTTTAGTAGTCATCTGGCTAAGATATTGGTCATAATTTTTTTTCTTTTTCGTTTCTCCGGATTTGAAGCGTAAATTTAGGCATCGCGTTAGATGGGTACTGGGTAGGTTCTGAATCGTGATTTATGACACAATGAGTGAGAACAATATCAACACAACCACTAGATCAATTTTAGTAAATATAATAGAACGTGATTATAGTTGTTGTTCTGCGTTATACCCCAAAATACAATATATTAAATAAAAAAAGTGTTTTATTAATCATCGACAGCCTGGCGGTTGACCACTGCCTTACCTGATGGTTATACCTTTTCACTCGACTTATCAGGAAACACAGTCGTATGGAATTTCACTGTTAAGGTTTATAAACAATGCGAGTATACTAAAAACGTTAAATACGTATGGGTGGGATGTCCGTGTAGCACGTATTTCAGAAAATTGCAATTCTGTTAATAACACTCGAAATGTTGAAACTCATAATTTTAAACCATAGGTTTAATTAAAGGCTTAATTGGCCAGAAGCCAACCACAGTGAAACCGCGTTGGACTTGTGGTAAGTCATGTTTTAATTTGTTCCGAATCCATTTCTGCGGTTTATTCAGAGCTCTATAGTCATGGTGCTTTTTTCACCAGAGATGCGATATGTAAAGCTGCAAGAGGATGTGAAGTGAAGCTGTGAGAATATATGGCTCAAATCAATCTGCCTAACCTTTTCCCAACTAAGTTCCGCTTCCATTCTAACCGGTTTCAGCTTAGTACCAATGTTTTGCATGGAGCTACTGCCGATCTGACCTCCACAACCCAGTAACAAAGACAGAAATAGTTATCTATAAAAAAAAAACAATACTTCATGTCCTTATAAGTTCTACCTCTACATATAAGAGGCTTCTATCTATTTCTAAAGCTTAACTATGTTACGTCCGATGGGTAAAAGGGTATCCATAAATATTTTGTAAGACTCCTTCCGGAGTTCTGTGCAAACAAACGCTCAAACTTAATTTACTCATTATTGTTACTAACGCTGATACCCTTATTAAACTAAAATTTGAGAATTAACATTCCAAACTGACAATCACCTCAAGAAAAGTACGTCAGCAGTTACATACTGTTAAAGTTTTTTTTTTTTTTTTGGGCAATCCCACCGCACTATTCCCAAACCACTGTTACACATGTACGGCATGTGTTGTTCCACTTACGGCAAAATTTGGAGGCTTAAGCCCAAAGTGATACGATGGCTGTACCGGACAATGATAATACCTATTATCACATACGGCAGCATAGTGTGGTGGCCAAGAACAAAACATGCCTCGTGCTAAGCGCCACTCCGTCAATGTCTCACTAGCAAGAGAGGACTCGGCAAATGTTTTTTTGGGTCCACAACCATGTGTACGTGACGTGGTGGTGGTGGTGGGGTGGGGAGGTGTATCATAAAAGCCACATTCAGGGAGTTTGCAGATCACAGACAACAACAACACATAATAATAAAAAACACATTGGCTGCCTAATACCGGTCTAGAACACTCAAAGATATTCCTGGGCTCTACATTCAAAGCACGGGAATACATTTGGAATATTAGAAGGAAGCAAATCCGCTAATTGCTTGGGGCTTTTACTGGCCACTTTGGAACTAAAGACATGCTCATGAAGATGGGTCTAACCGCGACACCCATGTGCAGGTTGTGTGGAGAACATACGGAAAGCATGGAGCCCCTTCTGTGCACATGCGATGCACTGGCTGGTAAGCGGTTGAGTCTCCTAGGGGTAGAATATCCAAGACCAGAAGACTATAGGCTCATATCTCCTAGTCTCTTTGTAAAACTCACTATAAAAGTTTTCAACGAGATTGGGGAGGAATAGGTTATCTAGGGGACGACAAAAGATCCCAATAGGTCGAAGGGTCTGTGTTATTTATCGGCCCCTCCACAAGATAAGATACATACTAATATTATTACGGCAAAAGTACTACTTGCTATGTTTTCACCCCTAAACTACTGAACCAAGTTTGATAAATTTTGGTAAGTAGATAGATTGGATCCTGGAGAATGACATAGTATACAACTTATCGAGGGACATTCCCTCAGGATGCTTTTCAAATATTACACGGATGAAGCCGCTGGCAGAAACTTGTAAGTACTAATTTAGAGATGTCCAATTCCGTAAAAACTTGAATTTTTCCGTGCTTCAAGTCCATTCGTTCTGATCTGTCACCTATTCAATTTGTATACAGTGGAATTCCAACCAGAAATACTAAAGCTTCCAGGAGGTTTCACAGGCTTCGCTTAGCGATGTCACTGTCCTCAGGCCTTGTATCAATAACAAGGCAAATAAAAAACAACAAGCTTTTTAGTTTTGCGTGTGTTACGTATGCCTAGGAATCTGCTGACATTGCGGACAATATTCATACATAGACCTTGATGACAGTGCAGTTACCGCGAAGTCAACGCACGTAGCTAGACTTTCGCTGACACAGAAACGTACGGAGCATAAACATAGGAAGTTGCTGACTGTGCAATTACCTTGGAACCGATCCAGCCATGACGTCAAGGAATCGATCAATGCCGAACTAATATTTAAGAGCATCTCTCGTAAGAAAGAAGCATTCCATATTCCTACATCGTGTAGGATGGATTCTCGTAGGCTAGTTAGTTTTAGTTAGTCTATTTAATTATTGTAACCATTCCATGTCCTAACATCGGCTTGGAATGGACATTCGTAGGTTAACTAGTTGTAGTTAGTAGTTGTAACCATTCCATGATCCAACCTCGACTTGGAATAGACACTTCTAGGATAATTAATTATAATTAACTTTAATAATTAAAGGTTTAGAATCATTTCGGGTTTCTTTCCACTCTCCTGGATGTGGCAAACGTAATTGGCGCAGTCGGTAGGATGTCCGCGGGAGACGTCGGGACACATCACACATCGATAATCACGTCTCGTGTCACCCGGGTGGCTATCAAGCACCGTTCCGGATATCCTGAACATACGGACCTGCTGCAGACCGAGAGAAGAATCTGGAAATCGATTCGCAGAGAGGAACCGGAAATGAAATAGCTGTAAGTACATTTGAATTATTCTCGTGTTGCTCCCTCCTAAATCCTAACCTTCAGGGTTTACCATCCCAGGAACTCGAGTGCGCGGGGACCTGCGTCACGTCAGGCCCACCGACGAACTGTAGATATTAGTAGAAATATATTTTTAGATAAGCTAGAGTTAGGCAACTTGGTTAGTTTAGATATGGATCAGCACAGCCAAATACCATTTCTAAGGCACTTCGCCTTGGCCTTGCTTTTCATAGTAACTCTAACGTGTTTGCGCGGTTTATTAAAATCCTTGATTCATCATCCAAGTGTTGCACGCGAAAGCGAATTTTCTAACTTGTGACCATTAAACAGAATTCTTAATAAGATTTCTGGAACCACTTTGTGTACCAGTAACTCTAATGGGGTACCAGAGAGTTGGTTGGGCAGTCGAACCACCCTGATTAACAACTTTTCAGACCAGCACCATAATTTCAAGGAGCCGGTATCTAATTGACAGCTCCCGTAGGTCCAAATCCTTCGTTTTAAATTTTCATTTTATTTCTGCTCCCAAGAATAGTTACGACCTATAAAGATTATCATCATCAGCTTCTTTTAATGTTCCCTCTGTGATAGGCAATGGACCGTAATTCATCACACGAGCCCAGCGTGGGTTGGTAAAGATTATCCGTAGTACCTAAAAACACGCATAGGCCCTTATCCTATCCTTCCCAGTCCTAGCAACCGACGAGTTGACATTCACTTACATGGAGGCTGAATGCCCGAAGTCAAACTGGTGCGAGAAGGAAGTTACCCACCAGATCCGCACCAAATCTGATTGCATCCAGAAGTCGATCACCAATCAAGTTCTGCGGGACTCCTGCCATCCCACTACAGTTATCCTGATGAAGAAAACTATGAAGAAACTCGATGACCAACACCACGTCCTGTAATTCCCTCAGCAAACGAAAGTACAAATTATCTGTCACCAACAAGACTACACACCGCTCCAAGTAAGTTATTTCGTTACAACTCCCGATGGATGTCGACTGAAATCTGAAGAGTTCACCATAGCAGATGCCGACGATGAAATCAAAGGCCAACCTCGCAAAATCATGAGGATACCCTTCGATTCTGGACAACGAGCTACGTCAACTACTCACATCAATTTGTACTCCGTGGATCTTAAGGGACTAGTGCAAATGGGCAACGCGCAAAAGAACACCTGTCATACCACAAGAACCAGCAGTCTCCTACCGTAATCCTGAAAAAAAAAACTCGGATCCCGAGAAGACTCCGGCAACTTTTTTCACTCAATGTGCTAAAATAGTTGCCGTTCTAAGGGTGGAGGTGTTACGTATGCCTAGGAATCTGCTGACATTGCGGACAATATACATACATAGACCTTGATGACAGTGCAGTTACCGCGAAGTCAACGCACGTAGCTAGACTTTCGCTGACACAGAAACGTACGGAGCATAAACATAGGAAGTTGCTGACTGTGCAATTACCTTGGAACCGATCCAGCCATGACGTCAAGGAATCGATCAATGCCGAACTAATATTTAAGAGCATCTCTCGTAAGAAAGAAGCATTCCATATTCCTACATCGTGTAGGATGGATTCTCGTAGGCTAGTTAGTTTTAGTTAGTCTATTTAATTATTGTAACCATTCCATGTCCTAACATCGGCTTGGAATGGACATTCGTAGGTTAACTAGTTGTAGTTAGTAGTTGTAACCATTCCATGATCCAACCTCGACTTGGAATAGACACTTCTAGGATAATTAATTATAATTAACTTTAATAATTAAAGGTTTAGAATCATTTCGGGTTTCTTTCCACTCTCCCGGATGTGGCAAACGTAATTCGTGCATTGTCATCCAAACCAAACAACTGTTTTAAAATTCAGTTGCAAGATTTAATACAAACAACAGGCAAAGGTAAATAAAAGTTTGTAAAAAACATACGCCCCGAACGGATAACAGAGGCGTACTTGTAGTAAGGGCTTATAAGAGGCGAGTCTATTACAGTCACCAAAAAAAATAACGAAGTTACAAATCAATCATTATCTAGGTACTTGAATCCCTGTAATTTTTTTTTGCTTCACAATCAAATTCAAAGAAATCAACAACAATCCTTTCTATTTCCTTCACTAGGATTCCCCTTTCGATTTCTGCCTCCATTTTTATTTATATTCATGTCCCGTCTCCTACAAAATAATATCGTATGTTTCATTTACTCTACTGGGTTCCGCTGACAAACCCTTTCATGAACGAGGCAGGCTCTCCAAATATTGTTAATTCATAATATAAGTTACTTTGACAAAAACATTTCGATTGGGATCAGGAAGTATCGTGTGAGCATTGATTTAAATAATTGGATTACGACAGTTAGCTTATACGCGTTCATCGTATACGAAAGTCGAAATTTTTAATCGAATTAAAAAGCAAGTATATTTAATTTGGAAGTCGGTTGTGTTTTTTTTAAACTGTTTTAATGTGTCGCGCACAGGACTGTTACTGAATACCTATAGCGCGTGGGTTTTGAATTCGCTTTGCTATAGTAAGAACGTAAACAACCTATTGTCTTGCTAAGTAAACAATTCTGAATTAAAATAATGTAATTAATTTCACATAATTCCATTTAAAAAGTTTACTACTGCCACGATTTTAAACAAATTACAGCCCAATTCCATTATCACTGACAAAATTAACGCGATTAACTAAATAATCTACAATACCGTCACAATGTCCCTTTAAACGTGTTTATTCGTCATAAATATCACATCACATCATGTGTAGACTAAACTGCCAACCAACAAGCCAAGAAACACATAACTGAACCTATGAACAGTACGTTATCGTACATTAACTGCTAGTTACTTGTGTATAGACCATTAAAGAGTATCTGCGGTATGAATAAGTCAAGGTATGGAACGTTTTAAGTCTGCATGGATAAGGGGGCAAACGTGGCCAACTTCTGTGACCAAACAGTATGATTAAGGAAGTATAGTTACTGAAAAGAAAACGGGGATTGTACGGGCACAAACATATCGGAAACGAAGTGAATAACTAAAAATAAAAATACCACACCATAACAGCACGAACTGTAAGAATAGTGAGTGGTTCGTGTCCTATTTAAAAAAAAAACAATTTGAAATTAAGATATTAGTACAGAAAGGCTTAATTAGTGTTTGTCTAAAACAAACGTTGTTCTATTGAAACGTACCAGGTGCAAAAAATAATTATTTTCTAGACACAATTTCTGAAACAGCAGTATACAACTATAACTATACTGTTTGACAGCTACTACTGCTGGAATTTCTTACACGTGCTGAAGGCTTTATACGTAAAGAGGCGTTCGACAGCTTGTTTAATGCATACTCTAAGGCACAAACCATTAAAGGAGTCCATTGAATAGCTCACGGAAATGGTTTCTTTCATATTACGACATTAGTTGTCGGGTAAATGGCCAACATATTTTGTGTTACCCGGATTACTTATGTTACGTATTGTGGTGGAAAAAATAATCTTCAATATTGTTGCTGCTTTTTTTAAAGAAAATAAAACTATTTACCTAGTTTTCTTTAAGTGATAAGTACTAAGATTATTTCAGATATATAAATAAGATAAGCTTGACCCTATATTTAGGTGTGCAAAATGTGAAATGAAATCTGCCTATGGCAAATTGTGAAAAGAATGCAGAAGATGACAATTGTCATTCGTTGTGGCTGTCAATGATTAGAACAATATCACATAATAGAAACAAATACCCTTTTGTATCATTGAGTTTTTGTTGTATTTGTGTAAGTCCTTTGTTGGAGATCCAAATAAACAAATGGCAATTTCATGAATGAACAGCGATAACGGGGTTCCATTTTAAAAATGTTTATTTTTGTTTTCAAAACATACACTGGCCAGTTTTACATCATTGTCTGAAATTCAAATGACGATCGAATTCCGTATTTGGATATCCCGCTGAATTTATGAAGACCAATTTACATTATAAATTAAGAATACTCTCGTGCGATTTAGTGTAATTGTCTAAATGTTACTCTAACCATTAACTAATATTTGAGGCAATTAAGATACCAGCGTTCCTGTAATTACTGAACGAATTCGTAATGGGTGTCTCGCAGATTAAGTTATGTAATTATGTTTGAGTTAGAAGTTTGGGTTAGGTACCGGGCTTTTAAGCTTTTTTTTAATCGTGGTCTTATTGCCATTTCGTTTCACGGTGTATTTTTTCTTTTCATTGGTTCATTATTTTTCTGGTCGTAGCCTGATGAATACAAAAAGTATTAGATAATATTATTATGCTTTAGCATAGCTATTACTGGTTCCAACATAACTTGATCTAGTGACTTTTGAAAACATTCATTTGCTGCAGGTGTACTAATATAGGAGTTTGATACAGCCATTTCTCATTGTCTACACCTAACTGTTATAGAATTTAAATGTGATATTGTAAATTATCAAAAAACTGATCGATACTGGGATTGTATATCAAAAACAAGTAAATATTTAATAGTCATGTAGTTGAAAAATTCGTTATAAAATGGTTTAGTAATAAAAACGTAAATGTTAACCAAATAGAGGTCAAACTTAATAATATTAGATAGAGTCTAGATTTACTCCCACACTCAAATCCCTGATAACAAGACAATTTTCATTACTAAACCTCATTCACAACAAAGGTTTAACCAGTACTAAAAAGAGGATTCATAAAACACTATAGTTGATATCTGGAGCCAAATGAAAGTGTTTTAAACTAACTGAGGAAGCGTTATGCCTGTTTCGTGACAAGACTCCTTCGTGGCTTCCAAGCTAAGGCAATGTTACCAAAATGTTTGCACACAAATATAAAACTGAATATGGCCAATAAAATGCAGTTCTTATTGTTTAGCTGGTATTTTTGCCTAGAATTTGTCGGTGAAAGAAACTTTTGTGGAAGAAAATAATTTGAAGACTTTAAATCTTGCCATGTGATAGTACCTACGTTTTAACTATTTTTATGTACGTTTTAACTATCGTGTAGTGCATAACCACCCATACGATCGCAAATAAACTATATGGCCCCATTATCCTTGCGTCTATTCTTACAACTCGTCAAACTTCAAATGGACACATTATTGTATTTAAAACGTCAAGAGTGGTCTTCTGATCCGTCGCAATATATGTCAGCGGTGAGAAGGATTATGTGTCCGACTCCGCATACCACATACCGCAGCTTTGTGCGTTCCGACCGTATATATGTAGTAAACCTTTCACTTGTCTTTCCATCAGATGACAACTGGTTACAGTCATTCCATAAGAGACCTTTCATGTGACATTTCACCAGACTAGATCGAGGTAAAAGTCGGCTCTAATATTATTATTTTATGATAGGCTAGTTTTTGCCTTATACCTGAGCAAAGTAGTCCCCTATTTCCTTCAAAACCTCTGCCTTTTGCGATTTCAGACCACGTCTGTTCTTATTGGCCTAGGAAAGTCTTCATGGATATCTTCCAACCGGGAATAACGGAGGGTTATATCGTTCTCCTACCGATTAAAGCTCCACGGTATCTATTCAAATTTTATATATTTGCCTGGATCGACCTTGACTCGGTCCCATTTTATATCATAACCCACTGTTTGTTAATAGATAATTGAATCTATATAATATAGCTTTTCCCTGCGGTTTCTCTTCCGTGGCGCACCGCGTAGGACCCGTTTTCGGGATAAGAAATTGCCTTTCAAAATCGGTTAAATAGTTTTTGAATTTATCCATTACATAAAAATCTTTCCTCGCTATAATATACATATAAGACAAAAAAAACAATAAATAAAAACATTAACAAGCTTTTTAGCTTACCGTGCACTGTCATCCAAACCAAACGTGTAAGCAAAATTTCATCTTAATCGGTTGAGGATAAGTGATTAAAATCAGTTGCATGATTTGAATCATACACACATACATACATTGCAAGTTAATAAAAAAATTGTAAAAAAATAGTATACTTGGCATACATATTTATTTCACTTAAATCTTCAGAAACTATTTCTATAATGATGTGGGTGGAGAAACCATATATTTACGGTCGTTTTGCGTGGGTAGTCATCGTCGAGTCTTATATACTTGTAGGCGACTGCTGTGATAAAAGAACAATAATAATAATTTATTTTTTTCAGACACAGTACTCTATAATATTACATTCATAAGCATTACATAAAATAGACCCATTCGAAATTAAAATAAAATGTATGTGGTGTGTGTTGTTTTTTGTATTCATGTTTTCAATGTATGAAAATTACGAGGTTTGAGTCAATCGTGCATTTAAAATTGTATGAAAAAATTGATCTTTGTACAGTACAGATCTGTTAATGACTATTTTTTTATTTTCTCTCAATTTCAGCGCATCATAAATATTTGTTTAATGACAAGTAACTTAAAATACACTTTAGATTGACTGTTGTAAATAAGTGACACTTTTTTAACTAATACATCGACGAAATAAGTGAAGGAAAACATCGTGAGGAAACCAGCCGGGCGAGCCCTGCCTCTGTGATAGGCTTGAGTCACGCATTTTGTCACGGTTTTTGCTCCCAAACTGTCATAAAAATGTGTGACACAATCCTGTCACAGTAGGCCGTGCGCGTCCACCTGGACTGAAACTATAATTAACATAAGTTTGAAATCTCCAATTCTGCTTGGTTATCTGCATGAGAATAGATCTTTCCCTGCAGTGAGTAAGAAACAGGCTAATTATTATTATGACTTGTTTATTAAATACTTGTCAGCACTTCTAAATACTTCGTTCTGATGAGAGCTATGTTTTCGAATGACTCTGACAGATGTCAACTTGACGTAACACTAAGCACTACTTTAGGTGCGAACAAGGAAGGATGGGACAGAAGATCGAGTAAGAAGATGGCGGGTTGGATTGAGTTGTAAATTCGTAATAAAACCTAAGGAGAAATACAGTGATAGTTACCGTTTCTTCATGTAGATCAAACTACGTGTTTATGTTTGTCGTTTACGTTATTCTCCAATACGTAACGTGGTTAGTTTATTTTTGACCCTACATACAAGCAGAAGTTTATTTAAAATATAGCCCGAAAAGAACCCATGCAATAATAGCTTTTCCTGACAATTACATAGTCTTCCCTATATACTCATGTAGGCATTAGTTACTTGATTTCGTTTTACCGAAAATAGACTAAATTATTTTTATTGTCACACAAACTAGTAAGAATCATTATTAGAAATATAATATACAAGCACAATCATATTTTCGTAGGTACCTACACCCACAGCATCACAACATGTTAATAACAGTATTAAATCCCCTTGTGGTTAGACCGTTATTTTGGTAAACAGCTAATTATTGTGGTCCGTGATTACGAAAATAGTCTTCAATCCCGTTGAATCTAGTTGCGCCAACTACGGAAAATTTCGAAAACCTATTTTATCCTATAATGTATCCATCAGCCTATCGTTTGGGAAGGCTTAACAAAATCAAAGGGTGTCCCAGGAACCAAAACTTAGTCTAGAGGTACCTTTTCAGGATAGACAAATGCAACTTGCAAAGATTCCGAGGAATGGATCGAAAACCTTATCATTATTTTGTTATGTAACAACAACGTATTTTTGCATAACATAACTTTAAACCGGTTTTTTAAAGGGCCTAGGGCAGTGATCACACTTGTGGGTCCCCGCATTGCCGAAGCGGGAAGCTCAGTAGCCGTTGCTTGGTCACCCACGCTGAAACGAAGAGGAAACCGAGTAGGGGCCTTTTTTGCCGATTAAGCAGCGGCCAACAAGAAGATAGCGTTGCCGCTTGGTGACAGAGGCGATATCGCAACTGAGGCGGGTCTCGATGTCATATAGGGTATCACAGGGCCTTCCATACGATATCGCGGTTGAGGGTTGGAGGCCGCGGCAGGAGAGGAGTCACGGTATTGCGGTGCGCCGCTCTCCCTGCCTTTACGGGGTCGCCACCATCTGATAGCGGACGCGGTGGGGCCGCATAGGAGGTCCCTATCCCCTGCGGCCGAAACATGGTAGGTGGCGGGGCCACTGACCTGACCCATCACAGGGAGACCTAGCGTGCCATACAAGGGATCACCTGGCGCCCATGTGCTGGTTTGGTCCCTGGAGTGGTCACGGCCTGCAATGTGTTCTGGTGCGCCGGTGATAAGAAATTATTCCCAGAGAAGGGTCCAGTGACGGACAGCCGTGGTGGGTTCACGGACGAGTGCTAATGCCGTGCCCGTGTTCCTGCCATATGTGGCACAGGAGGACACCGTGGAGATTTAGTGGATTGGAGTCCCAAATAACTGCGCTATATCCCCGCGCTAGCGCAGAAGGCATGAACCTTACTTCAAGCTAAAAAAAACGGCTTTGCTCCAAATTATACTAACCCACATCTTGCCATTTATTTTAAAAGCCGTATTATTGTAGGTACTCGCAATTTACCCTACCCAGTAAATTATCTTCCAGGTTGCCATGGTAACGCATGAAAACATGATTACCTCTTAAAACGTTAATTATGGTAGTCTGTGGGGAAGCGATAATAATATTCTGAGGCTCCCGGAAGTAGAAGATAATGATGAGGAATTAGATGTTTTAATGTTTATACTACGTTTACGTGAGGCAGTGGTAATTTTATGATCCAGAGCGTTTAATAAGACATTTTGCAATTATTATTTTTAGGTATGCGAAGCAGTACTGCTCTCGAAGGAGGAGGCGGAACGTGTGAGGGAGACGCAACGAAGACGCCTTCACGCCCCTAGCTGCAGCAGGAGACGCCTCGGGCGTCGGGAATCGCAAGCCGATTCCCGGCCACCGTAGGCGCGGGCTTGCGGACGGCGAGTAATGGGTCGAGACGCTCAAAGAGATGGCAGCAAAAACTGACGGGGTCCGCTAGGGCCGATGCCTGTTTGGGTCGAAAATATGTTTTTTTTTAGCATCGTCAAACAACTTCCTTTCATCTGTAACTAAATTATAATAATAAATTAATTAATTATTTATTGTTCCAAAATCAGTACATATTATGTGTTTTATGAGGCAGCCCCATTAAGTTATTAATATTACTTGTGTTGGGGCTGACACTATACTTCCCCTATTTTACATTTACATAATGGACTAATAAACTACAAAAAAAAAACATTAAAAAAAAAGAAAACAGAATGCAAATTAAAAACTATGATATATAAATATAAATGATAATGTCATGATAGAAGCTCAATTGTGTATGTATGTGAGTGTGTGTGCGCTTGTGCGCGCCCGCGCCTTTGTTTATTTGTGATTGTGCGGTTGTAAATGCACAAATACACACAGTGTATGTTTGTGCGTTCATTTTTGTATCTATGGGTGGTTTTACGTATTTCTATTTAGCATGGTCTGATCAATAAATTTGTTCAACTTACTCGTATGTTAATGTTTTTAACCAGTCAATTATGACCTTCTTGTATTGATGTTGAGCCTCCGGATGGAACTTTAGTTTTGAATTTAAGTTATTGTACACAAAATCAGATTGAGCAACATACTGACGCTCTGCAAAAGCCGTGCAAACCCGAGATGAGTGCGCCACCATATTATAACGTATTTTAACCTTTAATTATACAAATATGCTCTCTTTTCCATTCAGGTATCCAAACGGTTCGGGAGTAACAAACGCGTACTGGAAAGCATCTCTGGTTAAAAATCCACTGAAATGCGAAAAGCACAGGACCGGTCAATATGACGACTCTTGGAGGAGGCCTATATCTGGCAGTGAACGTCTTTTAAACTAAAATGATAATGACGCGGCTAAATTCGAAATCCTCTGCAGACTGCACCTCCCATAATTATTTATGCTGCATCACGCCCCCAAAGTCCCCAAACTAATTCGATTGTCTTTGTTAAAGGGGCACGAACTTTCCGGACATTATATTACTCCCGACCATAAAATATCAATAAGCGTCCATAGTTCAAAGGCGTGTTACAAACCCCTGATGGAAAAGTCAAACTTGGTTGAGTTACTTGGGTTCAGCACAAACATGAGATGAGAGAACTGATTTACAGGGTTGAAATGTTTATAACTTGATTTTAACCCTCTTTAATATTCATGTCATTGATTAAAATTGTGATTGTACATTAGTTTTTTTTAATTAACCGTTTTTACAATGTCAGTTTATTTTATTAGCAACTAACTTTTGCGAGTAGACTGCGTGTAAGTTGAAAATTATCCCACGGAAACATACTTGAGGGAATAAAAGTAACAGGACTAAATCCAGATAGGGAAAAGTATCTAATGACAAAATCAGTTCAGCCATTGAGGCTTGATTGAATAATAAACACCAATGGCTTCACAATAAAAGTAATATAATTAATTAGTAATGCCAATACAACTTATTTTTATTTTACCATCGATAAAATTTACAGACTTGAAACAACCATTCTTGAGGTACTTGCCTTTCATTTGCAGTTATAAGTTATTAAAATATTCATCAAATAAGTAGCCTCAGAACTTTCTAGATTCAAAAACCGAAACACTAAATCGAATCTTGGAACCAAATGATTCACGTAGATTACTAAACTAATAGCTAACTTTATTTCGCCAAATAGACCCGGAATTATTCGAATACTGATACTGGTATAATAAAATAACTAGATACAGAAGGTGAACTCCATACATTCAGCTAAACAGGCTCGTGTATCCATAGACACGTATGTAAGGCAATCTTAAAATAAAATTATTCAATAAAACATATTTTTTGAAGAGAAGCGATTTTCGTATTCTTCTCAGCAAACCCTTTCATTTGATACCCATATTATGGCAGTGCACAAAAAATAACTAGTCCGCCATCTTGGGCAATCCGCCATGTTAGATTTAGAATGACGTCACTTAGCTAATCAAATATTGTCATCAAAACTGAAATTGTAGGCAAAATTTCATCTTAACCAGTGGAGGACAACTGCTTTAAAATTCAGTTGCAAGATTTGACCCGATCACACTTATAGATACAGTGCAAGTTAAATAAAAGCTTGTTAAAATGACAGCTTTTCTCTGTGAGCCGTAAATTATAATTAATAATTAAACCTTTTATTTCCTTAAAATACATAAAGTTTCTTAACATTAGGTACACAAATCTCACATATTTGTTTTAGTTAAGGCCTCTTGCGGGTAGGGGCCTCCTCCAAGAATTTCCAGTTTTCCATTTTCTTGACTTCGCTATCTGTCTCCAGCCTTCTTCAGCATTATTTTATATTTCATTTACCTATCCAGCGTTTTATAGGGCGTCCTCTGGCACTCTTGCCTCCTGGGCAGCCGTACTTTACCTCTTTGAAATTTGGGCTAACATTATGGGCTCTCTTTGTCAAGAGATTTGTCTTTGTTACAATTGTTAGAAGCCAGAAAAACTGACACCACTCTTGCCATATCACTTGGCTCATTGTTACTCAGTTAATACCCATTAATATACGGGAAAAAGATTGTAATATGCGGGGACTTTAATATAGATACTTTGAAACATACTAAACTTTCTAGTGAATTTATATAACTTATAACTAGGTACAATTTGAAACTAAAATTCAAGCAAGTAACGAGATTTGCTAGTAAAACGTGCATAGACAACATAGCCTATAACATAAGAGCTTGTAAAGGCACTATCAAGGAATTAGCGCTATCAGACCATAATGCACAAACCATAAAGGTTTCGGTCAAAAAGACCTGCACCATAAAATATTGGTATATATTAAAACGGGATTACAAGACAATAGAGCAATATTTATAAAATATTTAAAACAACTAACCAATAGCGACGTTTATTATTGCACCGATGCGAATAGTGCCTCCAACAAATTTTATGATAATTTTATTATGCTGTACAACCTCTGTTTCCCTCTACAGAAAGTTAGGATGCATAGCAAATCTAGACCGAAATGGATCTAACGTGGCTTAAAAATATGCAGCAAACGTAAATGTCAACTATTGTGGCAATATAGGAATAATCCAAATCAAGTCACCAAAACAGCTTTCAAAACATATGCTAAGAGGTATAAAACTGTAATCAGACTAACAAAAAAATCTCAAAACGACTACTTTATTAAATCTGCCACAAATAAGAACAAAGTTACTTGGAAAGTAATAAATGAGGTCAAATCTAAATATCCTAATGAAGACGTAAATCAATTAATTACTAATGACGAAATCATAAATAATCCTCAAGACATTGCGAATTCATTTAATATTTTTTTCCTTGACACCAATGACAATAATACTAGTGTACCCCAAAAATCTTCCAATAAACTGACATATAATTCTAATTCAATTTTTATGTCACCGACTATCCCTGATGACATTAATAAAATAATAATTGCTCTAAAAAATAAAACCAGTGCCGGCTATGATAGCATTATGACAAATATTGTTAAAGATGTAGCTCATATTATATCTGAACCACTAAGCTTCATCATTAATTTATGCATAGAAGAAGGCACCTTCCCAGACAAACTTAAAATATCTGTTATAACCAGTATTTAAAAAAGGAGACAAAACTAACATGAGCAACTATAGGCCCATAGCATTGATACCTATTTTTGCCAAAATTGTTGAAAAGGTGATATTTAACTGTCTGTATACTTTCTTTGAAACACACAACATTCTAACTTCCAGTCAATATGGTTTCAGAAAAAACAAATCCATAAATGTGGCAATATATAACTTTTTACATAAGGACTAACTTGGACAAAAGTCTGCCGGCTGTCGCGCTATACATGGACATGCCGAAGACTTTCGACCGGGTCGACCACAAGATCCTCTTAAGAAAGATGTATGCATATGGTGTGAGAGGTAATTTATTTTATTTTATTTATTTATTGCAATTACTCTCTGCACTCACAGTTTCACCCAACACGTGCAGAGAGTCAATATTTATAGAATGTGTAATGTGTACAAACTTATAGAATCATACCTTAACAACAGACAACAATTTACAGAAGTAATGAGGTTAAATCCTATTACTAAAACAGAAGAAATATATGCTTCTGAATCTGGAACTGCTAAATTCGGCATTCCTCAAGGAACTATCGTGGGTCCTTTATTCTTCCTTGTTTATATAAATGACATGCCTTCGGTAACAAATCACGACATAACCCTATTTGCTGATGATAGCACTGTTTTATTTGTAAATGATAATACAATTGATCTAGAATCTGACATTAAACAAACAATATCATTAATTATAGACTGGCTAAAAAATAATAATTTGATAATGAACATTGACAAAACAAAAATAACGAATTTTAAAATCCGAACTCGACGTACGGGTATTTTAAAAATCCATTACCTGGACAACGACATTGAAGAATCTGAAGTGACAAAATTTCTAGGGTTACTTATTGACAACAAACTTAATTGGAAATTACATATTGACCACGTATGCAAAAAGCTGGGACCGTTTTCATATGCGCTTCGCAGATTGGGGAAAATAGCGAATCAGACTACTTTACAAATTTTGTAACAATAATGTAAATTTAATTTAGTTGCTATGTAATTATTGTATGCCCGAAGGGCGGGACATAGCTGATCACAATTTAATTATTTAAGACCTGTATTATGTACCTACCTATGATCCACAATAAAGATATTAATTGATTGATTGATTGAATATTAATGTCAATTTTGTATCCGAGGTACAACTGGAATGAGCCCAGTTGCCTTGCAACTGGGCTCATCCCAGTTGTAAACGACCCTTGTATCTATTGGCCTTGTTTGTTCTGTCTCCTGCTTGATATGGATGGAACTGGAAATTATGTGTTTTGTTCCTAATCCTCCGTTATTCTTTTCTGATTAATTTTGTAGCGGAATCCAAGACAGTTCAATTTATTCTCCGGGACTTCGTCGATCTTCATTGCCTCGGCGCTTTTCTGGTAGTCGCTACTGTTGATTCTGGAGTTCCAGTGGTTTGGGAATAGGGCTGTGGGTTTGTTACTCTGATACTGGGTTGTGGAAGACATAGGCTGTCTCTCAATTTAAAATATCGGCAATCATTGAATGCTTAGATTGAAGACCCCAACATAGCGCGCATCGCTTACCATAAGATGAGATGACGGTCAAGCGTGAGCTTATTAAAAAAAATTAAGAAAGGCTTGGTAGATCATGTGAGTACTCGACATTCTGTGCTTATCCATTTTGGTCTGCTACTGATATTCCCTGGGTTCCCAGGTGAAACTTAGCGGATTATGAAAATTCTCCTGTGATTGTTGTTCGGCGAAGCGAGATGTGATTTCACACTGACCGACTTCCAACTGCCAAAGATTCCAGAACTTTCCCGTTTGAATGACGACGGGTGGTCAAATTTATTGGGTTGGGGACCTCAAATCACACCGTTATGAGGATAAAGTACGGGATGACACCATGCAGAATTCGGTTTTATATTATCTCATGCCGTAGGAGTATGATTTCATTTTAAAAAAATAATTTTACAATTTATATTTATGTCGTAGGATGATTTGATAATCATAAAAGAAATCACGTTATAAAGGATTACAAATAACATTATCGATTTATAGGAACTTTACTTTTTATTGAACATTTTAGTTACCTAATCTACATGACTATATATTTGCATACCTACTAAAGGGTATTCCTTTAGTAGGTATATAAATATATAGTCATTTTGTACTTAAAGATCACACCTCTGTAGATATATTCGCATTATTTTTCAAGCCCAACCACACTTTTAACCTCGTTTAAAACAAAAGACTGCTGAGTCGCTCTCAAAATCACAAACATATACAAAACAACGTACGTGAGTGATTGCCATTTAAAATGTCAACCTCGTGTTTTTGCAAAAACCTTATCTTTTTCCAGTAAGGTTGAGAAATGTTTTCACCATTGTCTAATTATCCGTGTTTTCGTAATATCACTAGGGATTTCGAAAAAATCTTATTATCAAATTATGCTACGACACACACAACACAGAGATTGCTGTCTCATAATGTCAATTCAGTACATGTTCTTAAGATATTACTACCAACGGATTAAAATGAAAGAAATGAAGACAATGCTGGATAAGTACAGAAAGATATTTAAGAAAAATATGCAGTGAACGCGTTAAACTAAGATAGTTATAAACATATAGGTACCTAACACTTATACTGTAAAGTTGTTTGAACCCGTATATATTTTTAAATTTGAGATTTAGGTTTGTTTGTTTTGTTTAGTCCAAAATTAATTCATCACAATCTAATGAAGGATTAAGTCGGTCTGTCTGTTTGTTAATCTCGGCTAAAATTTCGTTAAACTTCGACGAATAGCTAACTTTATTCCTGAAACAGAATATAACTTTGTCATCTTACAACGGGGAAGGGTTCAATAATTTAAGATGAATTGATTTTGATCAATTATTTTAACATTAAGGCTATTCTTTTCCAATTTTCTTTGTGATTCAATATAATCCATAGTATTATAAATTCTTAATGCTGTATGGCCATTATTTAGCTGAAATTTGGTACTGAGATAATTTGAGACTCTGAGAAGTTTGATAGTAGAAGAATAGGATATATTTTTACCCGGAAATTATCCTTAAAGGGTGGGAAAGGGGGTGGAAGTTTGTATGGGGAACCAATAATTTCTCAAGTAAGGCGGCCCACAGACCTATAATATAATTGCGCAATATGTTTATTAAAATAGTATGGACTAATGAAAGCTCGGTGAATAAAATGGGGTATTCGAAGTACTTACGCAGATGAAGTTAGGGAAAAGCCAGTAAGAAATAAATGAAAAAGAAAATATAATAAAATCAATAAATCCGAATGCCTAAGAAGCGAACTAAAAAGATGTAAATAAGAAGAAAATGATGCTGTGTCGGAGGATACATATTCACGAGCTGGCTTACAAAAACCATTTATATATCCTCCAACTGCATAACATGATTTTCTTCTTGTTTACATCATTTTAGTTCGTTTCTTAGGCAGTCGGATTTTTTGATTTTATGAACTGTTTTTATTCACATCCTTTTTTTTTAATTAATTTTAAACATATAATTGATATATATGTTTGTAATCACCACTAAAAACCTTTCATTTTGGAAAATTGGGACCCCCTAATATAAATAGCGCCCAAAATACGCCATTTTTTTAAGCCCCTATTTAGAACAAAATCCCAAGTGTTTTAAGACGAATATAATGATACCTTAACTGCCGAATGCCATTCAGCCATTTGGAAGATACGAGGTAATAACATTTTTTTAAACATACAAGATACATACGCACGAAAAACATAACCCAAGAGGGGTTATGTTTTTCGTGACAGTCGGGTTGTAAACCACTAACGGTATAAATACGTCATGTTTGAAAAGGTTTCCTTATAAATCTTACTTGCCCAGTGACCCACACGAATAAATTGAATGTTACAGTTTTATCGCGGTCGGTATGCCACATTATTGTTTCGACTTACTAATACAATGCTCCCTTATAAACACAATGGGATGTAATAATATTTTGTATTATATTCCTATTTTTTATACTCGTATTATTGTTAGGTTTACGTATGATCACAATCTCACCTGATTGTAAGCGATGATGTGGTCTAAGATGGAGCATTCTTGCCTCAGTGTAACTTACTCACTTTTGACTTAAAGGTTATGAAGCTATCAGGACACACAGACTCAGGCAGGGAATGCCACGCCTTAGCTGTAAGCACAATGAAAGTATGGCCGAGATTATATCAAATCAACCTATCATTACGAAGTACTAGACGATCAAAATAAACACTGTAAACAATGTAACTGACTTTAAATCACTTTTTCTTAGAGTATAAAACAAATCCTACACATACGCGAGATGGCGCTACGTAGATGATACGCATGGCTACGCCGTAGCTGCGTAGCGTGCGCGTAGCAAACTATGCAAACCGTGCTAATGGTTACCGTCGAACGTTTAGATGAAATTATAAGAGCATGCATTGTTTCACAGGAAAACATGCTTGTATACCATGAAGGGTTGGGTAATAGTATATACTAATATAAATACACCAGATATTTCGTCACTTATCTCACATTCATTGTTTTCACAACCGAAGTGTAGAACTTTTTGGCAGTGTCTGGCAAACTGGTAGTTTATTAGTGGTAGGGAAAACACGGGAAAACGATCCAGTTCGGCCAACTTCGAGAAAGAGGTCAACCGTCGAATCTGACTCGGCTGGGCAGCGTTCGGGCAGTTGCGCGGTATCTCCTCGTCCAACTTACCACAGTGTCTCAAGACGAAAGTCTAAGACCAATGTGTGTTTCCAGTTATGGCATATGGCTCTGAGACGTGGTGGCGCACAATAGGCCTCATCAGAAAGCTTACAGTCATCCAAAGGGCAATGGAGAGGGCCATGCTCGGAGTATCCTTGCGTGATCGAATCAGAAATGTAGAGATCCGCAAGAGAACCAGCGTTACCGATATAGCCCGAAGAATCGTAAAACTTAAGTGGCAGCAGGCAGGGCACATTGCTTGCAGAACTGATGGCTGATGGGGCAGAAAACTTCTGGATTGGCGACCGCGAACCGTAAGACGTTGCGTTGGAAGGCCTCCCACCAGGTGGACCGATAACCTGGTGAAGGCTGTGCGGATCCGCGGGATGTGGGACGCACGAGGCCGGTCAATGTGACGACGCTTGGGGGAGGCCTATATCCAGCAGTGGACCTTTTTGGCTAATATGATGATGATGATAATGGGACACATACCACGGCTTGCCTGACTTTAAAAAACGGTTGAATGATCATCATCTGTGATCAATTCTTTCACCATAGACTTTATCTATCACAGGAACAGATCCAAATTCTAATTAATACCAAAGTATTCTAGACCGGTATCTTTAACACAAAGTTGCATCACATACTAAATTGTAACTTCTGGTACTCATAAGCTAAGTGAACAGAAGTAATTACAAAGTAGCGTCAGTTTAATTAGTGAGCATAGAACAAACAAGCTTAAGCTAAGTTAAGGGAACCAGGATAATCATATGAGTAGGTTATAGAATAGAATAGAATTTCTCTTTATTCAAGTAACCATGACTCAAAAGATGGTTAGTAAAACTTACAACTACGTTAGTAATACATATATTAGCAAACTGACACTACAAAACAACAGTGAATCACCGCTGCGACAAGCCATGTGAGATGGCATAACAGCGACCCACGAAAACACAGTCTAGGCGACACGAAATCATACTTAGGATACTGTTGGAGCTGCCCCACACCCTGTGCACCATGGATGCGCACCTTTTGCGCATGGTTGTGTAGAAACAATCTACACAACCATGCGCAAAAGACATAGATTAATTTACTTGATAGTGGTAACAGAACCACATTTTTTTTTTAAATATATTATTATGTCGTTTATTTATCGCTCTGATACCTATGGCTATACCTGTTATATTTTTAAAAATTTATTAAAAGTAAACCATAAAAAATATTCATAAAAAATATTATACGACGGGTATCGGGACAGGGTTTAAGTTGGGTTCCAAAACAGTGCGTCGCGACGCCCCGGGTTGTCGTGGTGCTCTCTCGCGGGCATCGTAAACGAGAAAGAACAGCTGTTGGACGAGCCTGAAACTACAAAATACTCTTCGATAAATATTAATAAGTACTATCAATCCCAAAAATCAAATCAAAAGTACTATCAAATCCTAAGAATCAGAAGATTATCAACTCTGGGTACATAAGCAAAACTGGCTGTTGGCTGGACTGTTATAGGCTGCTGGTGATGGTGGGAGACTGCGTATCAATTGAGAAAAATAAAGGAGGGTAACTGTATCAAAACTTTAGTTCTCACTTTAAAGTTGTTTTTTGTGTTTGTAAGCAATATTTTTTCAAGCAACTAGTATAAACAGTTAATATCAATACTAAAGTACTACTTATGTTACTATATAAAGTGAAAGGGCAAAAAAATACAATATGTAAAGGGAGTCACAGTATAAAAATGGGAAGCCCTGCTTTAAGATTTAAATAAAAAACAAAAAAGACAATTGAAAGACATTTCTCCTTAACTTTTACCGTATTTCTTTATGTCTTTAGCGCTCAGTATTAGGTTATAATTGTATTTTTTATAACAGTTTAATAACATACAACATGACAAACGCTATCAAAATGTCACGTCACCAATCCCACACATTTTGGCATTTCAATTTCAAATTAAATTTATTGCATCCATAATGTACATTCAAGTGGTAAATATAAATTACAGAAACAATTATGGAGGAATATCGCTTTATATTTTCCTTAATAATTAAAATTACAGCAATCCATTTCCTATCTATCTGATTTTATTTGGTCCAATATACTAATATGTATGTGCCTTTCTATGTTTATGTTAAATTATGAATTATTATTGCTTATTAATTTATTCGCTTAAATGTTTGCATTACAGTTAGTTTATTTGATAGAGATTTTTCGACCATTGCCATCGCTGACGTCGAATGAAACTTGTCTAATGCCTCTGGCACAACCACTCAAAGACCCTTCGATCAACAACGACCAAATTTAATTATTTAATTCCATTGTGTACATTATATTATTTACTGTTCACAAGACAATAAATTCTTCCCCTCGAAACGAAAATCATTATTCCAATCGTTCAAAAGGACGTGTGATGAATAAATGATATTTAAGAACTCCAAAATGTAAATACGCAATTGTTTTGTAGATTTCAACTGATATATATATTTATTATTGATAGGCTCGTGCTTAAGCTCCATCTCACTTGATGGTAAGCGATGATGTGGTCGACAATGGAGCATGCTTGCCTAGAAGCAAGGGGTCCCAGCGTTAACAAATAAAATTTGGCTCAAATACGTGTCACTAGATGGCGCGATATGCATCGATTCGTTATTGAATTGTTTGTAAAATTTACATTTTCTAGAATTCACCATAAAAAGATTGTTCTTTTTTAATAAACTCTCTTAAGCACTAAATTATGGAATATTGGGCTCATAATTAACATTTAAAATAATATTTGAATGGATCATTTAAAATTCCAATAAATGGCGCGATTTTAAATTTCACAAGCATGCCACTCGATTTTTACGGTTCCGAAGTCAACAAGTAACCCTTAAAGTTTCGCTCTGTCCGTCTGTCCGTCCGCAGCTTAGCTCAGAGACTCTAAGTACTAGAAAGCTATAATTTGGCATGGATATACATTTTAATAATTACGACAAAATGGTAAAATAAAACTATAAAAAAAAAAATGATGTTCCTCCTATAGACGTTAAGTGGGGTTGTTTTTTTTACTCGTTTGTCTCATGGTGTGGAGTATCGTTGGATTGGCCATTCAAAAAAAATATGGGTTTGTTTTAACCATTTTCCGATTCAGAGATCCGTTTGCGTAAAATTATGCTTGAGTCAAGTGTGTTCCCCCCCCCCCCTGCCAGCGAAATGGTTGCGAAAAAATTCACGGCAGTATTAAAAATAACGAAATTAAAAGTAAAACTATCACAGATAAGTAGGCTTTACAAGTTTACAATTAATAGTCGACCAACTTATAAAAAGTACTTGGAACAGTAAAAATTGTGTACAAATGCCATTGAAAAATTGCTTAAATAACGTTGTTGGCTGTGTGAACAGAAATATATGCTTATGAACCATATAAAAATATACAAAATAAAATCATAACATCCATAATCATAATAATGATTTCTACATTAATAATCTTTAAGCTCGAATAACGCATTGGAGTGGCCGGAGTCGTTGGCAGTACCGATCCGTAGTCCATATGGCGCATGCGCGCGGGTTGTCAATTTTGTGTTAGTGCAGAAGTATTTTCTACGATTTGTAATCTAAAGTCAAATTAGATTCGATTGCCAAGCAAATTACTTATTTTCTTTTGTCAATATATGTAACAACAAAAGAAAATAAGTAATTTTATATGAACGCTATATTCGACCCGACTAAATCACTAATTGAGTAGCGTAAAACTTTCCAGAACGAAATAGTAAATACCGCAGATATATAAAACGGGTGAATACATAAGAAAAAGAAATAAACAAGGAGCTGAACGAGAAAAAAGCAAAAGGCGTGCGCGCTAGGATCTAGGAACGAACCATCCCATTGCCTGTGGCTCTAACGCGCGCTCGTATCGGCCGGTCACGAACCGAGAAAACTCTGCTAACACCATCTATAGCCGTGGAAAGAAATCGAACGCGATCGAATTACTTCTAAAAATAATCATCTTAATGTGACGAAAAACGCTCGTTAAGTCGACACGGTTTCTTTGTATTGGATGAGGCATCTGTATGCTAATATTATATTATATGTGCTAGAAGTAACCTATTCCCTCTAAACTTAAAGACGGTGCTTCCTTGAAATTATCGTTGTTAAAGATGGAGGTGCGTTGCCCCTGGTATTGCAGACGACCACAAGTGTTGGTAAATATCAGGTGGACTTGTCTGCCATATTATCTCGTAACACAAAAAAAAACATATGGGCATTATTTTTACCATAATTGTCTATCAATCCTCATAGGATTGATAGACAATTGCATCGCACGTTTCACCTTTAAATCACAATGAATTTTCAGAGTGCCCCCACACCCGCATTGGATTTTGGCGACACACAAAATTTAAATATACATTATTATAGCGATTTAATTACCTAGCGTACGACAATGGGTGTAGAAATTGTGTAATTACGAAACAGAATAGGAACGTCAAACCAGTGGTTTGGTAGATATGGGCTTGTATTGTGTTTGCCAAATATTGTGGTGTCTTTCATGTGATATAATTGCGTGAACTTAATATTATAACATCCTATGTATGTGACGCTATGTAGGTACTACCACAATGTATATAAGCGGCGGCGCGATATACTTTATATTTTGTGGTACTACCAAGCCTTTGTGGTACAGCTTTGATGTAGAATGAGACCGTTGCTCTTTTGTTTTTTCTACTGTCAGATCGGCAAGGCAAAAGGCAAATTAAATAATAATAATAATAGATTATATATTATTATAGCGTACTCAGTAATCATTGTACCGACAGTTGCATTAGCCAATGGCTTAATAGCCACGAGCCTCGATCTACACCTTAGGCGGCAAGATCAAAGGCTTGATCCAGAAAGCGGTACTCCTGGACACGGCGCGTATCGTTAGAAGGTTCTTCTCTCAGGAGCTCTGACCACCGGTAGTTTGGACCCTGTTCCCGATACCGGTGGGCTACTATTTTCGTATTTTTATATGTTTTTTTATTTTATTTTTTATAGAATAATATTTAAAAATATAAAAATATGTATATAAAATGGATAAATGGAATAATAATAATAAAACCTTTATTACAGGCATTAATTGTTAAGTTATAACATAGTTATTAATAAAACAGCCAATTAAATTCAGAACCGTACAAAGTTATATAAACATCATTAGTTAGAACACTTAATAAAATATTTTTATTTAATTATTTAGATATGTATTTCATTGTTAAATTTATTCTACTATTTAAGTTATTCTATTATTTCATTTATTATATAATTAAATTTATTATATTATTTAAGTTATTTTATTATTTCATTTATTCTATTACTAAATTCATTCTATTATTTAATTTATTCTAATATTAAATTCAATATATTATTAAATTAATTCTATTATTTAATTTTCTATTACTTAATTAATTTAGCTATTTAATTTCTGCTGCATGCAGCTGACGCAAAGGCCTCTCCCAAGTCCTCCCATTCTTTCCTGTACCATGCCTTTCTCCCCCACTTGCTTGTGTTTTTCGAAATGTCATCTATCCATCTTGTTTTCGGTCTGCCAACTCTCCTCATCTTATCTCTTGCGATCCATTCTGTAGCCATATTTGCCCACCTTCCACTTGCCATTCTGCTAACGTGGCCAGCCCAGTTCCACTTTAACCTTTTTGCCGTTTTAAACTATGTCTTCCACTCGTGTTGTCGATCTGAGGTCAGTATTTCTGATCCGGTCTATTCACTTAACTCTTAACTTAACTCCAATCAAAGATCGCTCCATGGCTCTTTGACAAGTGCTTAATTTATCTTCCTGTTTATTGGTGAGGCTCCAAGTCTGGGCTCCATAAGTGAGAGTTGGCAGTATGGCAGAGTTGAAGGCTGCTTTCTTCAGCTCAATCGATAATTCAGTCTTCATAATATACTTCAGACTCCAGTGCTTCCTCCAAGCTTTAGCTATTCTGTGTTCAATTTCTTTGCTCTGTCGGTCTTGGTAGGATACAAGTTGTCCTAGGTAGATATAGTCTTCCACATAATCTATATTTATAGATATTTCAATAAATTCAGTAAAGAGCGCGGGTCTTTTTTGTTTATACCAGTGAATAATATTTTGTGCTAGCTTCTTCTTTTCGAATCGATAAAAACTCTTTAAATATTTTGAGACTAATAGGTGGCCACTTTAATTGAAGCGATCATTGATACTGTTACGCGGTGAGTGCGGTGTCATTACACACAAATGCTAAAGTGCCCCAAATGCCCATACTCCTCCACTTTAGAGGAGGTAATGAACACTACTGACGCTGTTCGTTAACTTGCTTCGTTATTTTATGGGTGGTGAAGCTAAATTGATGATGAGCGTTGGGATTGATACCAGAAAAAGAATCCTAAAATGTCCGGCAGTGCGTAAGGTTGGGCTGCTGACGGTGATGATAAAGCTAGATAAAAATAAAATCAAAATGTATTTGACCTACATAAACTTAATGATAACATTTATCCGTATACGCGTACTTATTTTGATATGATTATAATAATGGAAAATCAGCATTTTTCAAAATCGTTTGGAGGCCTCTGTTTGTTAATTCTATTCAAATTACGGAATTGTGTTCAGCTCACTAAAGTTAAGCCTCTACTTATTATTATTACTACACCTCATCCCATCCACCTGTGGAATTCCCACCGTTCCATTTCATTCCAATCCTCGCCTGAAGTAAACGAAGTAAAGGCTCCCCCTAAATGGGTACTTTTCACGACGAAATCCGTCAATGCTACTCAACTATAGTTGTTTCTTTTTATTTAAGCAAGGCAATAGCAGTCATTGCCTTCCTTAATATGTCTTTGTAGTAACCCGAGCAATAATAATAAACGTTTGTATCGTTAAACACTTTCTGATTAGTGATTTTTTTAAGGAACACAATAGATGTCGATTCAGTCATGTCCATTGTTGAAATTCTTAATACAAAAAAAACCGGCCTAGTGCGAGTCGGACTCGCGCACCGAGGATTCCGTACAAACTACTACATTCACTAACATAATTACGTAAACATACTGAAGTTCATAAACAATGAAAGTACCTAACATTGCACTAACGAAAAGAAAAAATAGTTTTCCAAGTACATTATATAAGTTGGTCGATTATTACTCGTAAACTTGTAAAACCTACTTAGCTGTGATAGTTTTCCTTTTAATTTCGTTATATATGTCATGGACCAAACATGTACCAGTGACTAATCAGGGCACTATGTATAATGCCCAGACATTATGAATTTAGTCAAGTAAAATCAGGCAATGTAATGAATACTGATTTAAACTTCTATATTTATCATCATTTATGAGTTCGCTCACTTTGCTCGCTCATTTTAGCTTCCGTCATCTCCTTCGAACCTAAGCGATCCATGCCGGGGTGCCCTCCTCCCAGCTCCCGAGCTCGCTTCGCTCGCTCTTGGACTAATTCATTGAATATTATTATCGAATTGCCCAACCATTACGTAGAAATTTTCATAATGAACAGACAATGTGATAAATATAGAATTCTAATGATTGTGAACATGTCAGCTTAAAAACTTAAATTAATAAATTAATTAAAGCTTCAAAAATTACACAAAAGTGAAACCCTGACCCATGAGCTAGGTAACAAAATCAAAATTTCTTTATTCAATTAGGCCATTAAGCGGCACTTTCGAACGTCAAGAAAAAAAACATGTAATAATAATTGATTCTACCGTCCATTCGGAAATGTAGCTTGTTATGGAGAAGAACAGACAAGAAACTCCACACTTACTCTTTAAAAAAATAAAATGTTTTTTCAAGTATTTGGTTACAATAATCTTGTAGGAAAATACATATATGTGAGAACGACGTAAAAAAAAAACGCACTTAAAAGCGTCTAGAGTAAAACAAACAATAAAAACTACAATAAATAGGTAATTAAAAACAGGCGGAGGCAACTAAGATATGACCAACCCCAACTGATGGCGCCCGTTCACTACCATGAAACATGGATCGTCACCACTCAGCTCAACCATCATGAAAGGAACCGAATGATCCAACACATATGCCACCATCAGAGAGACATTAGAGAGAGCATGACATACTCAACTGCCAGGGCACACTGAAGTCAACGAACGACACATAGGTACAGTAAATGGTAGATTAACAGTTGGTACATAGTACTCACATATGTGCTGTGCAGTTATATAATCCAAAAATAAATTGAGTTTATACAACACAAATATATTCATACCGTCTTCAGCAGGTCTAACAATACTTCAGAACTTTTCTGCTTATCACTTGTTTTTGTGCCCTAGTGGCTGTGGAGCTGGATTAGGGTTTGGCCAAGCATTTTTATCAGCGATGTAATCCCCCAACCTATAATATGCCTGCCTGCATAGTTAGCGTTTTATACAAGTTTTGAATTTCACCTCATTCAGTTCTAGAATGTGGGGCGGTATTTAATTGTAACATTTCATACAGTACCGCATAAAAGATGACGCTACTTTAGCCAGCCTGAAACCTGGTTGAATTAATTGGTCCCTATTTCTAATAACATAACTATGTCTATCGCTGTTTTTACTAAAAAGATGTAATTATTTCTTACGTACACGATGTTCTCGTAAATATATTGACAAGGTACCGTCATGATGTTAATGTCCTTAAACAGTTCCCTTAGAGAATCGCGCCGGCGAAGATTGTATATCGCTCTGATGGCTCGTTTTTGCAGAACAAAAATTGACTGAATATCTGCAGCCCTTCCCCATAGTAATATGCCGTAAGACATTATACTATGAAAGTAACTAAAATAGACAAGCCTCGCGGTATCTACATCAGTAAATTGTCGATTTTTCTAACAGCATAAGCTGCCGAACTTAACCGCCCCGCAATTGATATTAAATGTAACAGCACAGCAACTGTGTTTCAGGGTCCAGTAACCTCCTCCGTTACATAATTATAATTAAATAAACACCAATGCAATTAATATTATTACAATCCAAATAACTATTCACTAAATATTCGAGACTAATAACAAAATCATAATTAAAAGTCCAAATATAAACAAATTCAAAATTGAAAGCGAGTCAATAATAAAATTAAATATAAAATAACAATCAGAATTAAAATCACAAAGAGTCTATGTTAAAATTACAATCAAACTCAAATTTAAAATCGAAATATAAAAATTATACAGAATTAATATTACAATCCAAATCAAAATTAAAGTAAAAATTAAAAAAAGATAAAATTAAGTCAAACTTAAAATGTAATTAAATCATCGAAACAAAGTCGAATTAAATTAATATTGAATAAAAATAAAAGAATAAATACGCGTGCTGGTATGTATGTGTTTGTGTATGGGGAATAACCAGTAGTATTCTGTTCATGTGAATTTGATTGCAATACGTTTTCGGTTTCGAAGTAGTCCAGGGACAGTAGCTAATTCTTTACCCTCCTTTTGTTGGCCGAGCCGTTAGGGGATTAATATTTATTATTATTTATTATATACTTTATTGTACACCACTGAAATAATTACAGGACAAAACACTGAATACTGAGGATTCTATTTAATTTGTCTTAAAGAAAGGCAGCAAGATATAGCTGTTGCCTCCTAGGAGACGCCGTGTGGCAGCGCACTGTTAAGCAAACGTTTGGAACGGTGCGCTTCCTATATAGCTGAAAATCATAAGGCGTTACAATATGCTGCTTGATGACAACCTGCAGAGTAAAATTCTGTCTCACTGTAGGTACTCCGCACTTTTCGTATAAGGCCTCGGTAGGAAATCTAAACGGTCTGAAAGTCATGCCTTTAAGTAGAGATCTTTGGGCCCGTTCGAGGTGTATCATAAAAGCCTTGCATCCACCACCCCTTACAGCAATACAATATCCCAGGACTGACTGCACGAGCGCATAGTACATCTGGCCACGTGCCTTAGTTTTTAAAATGCCCAAATAAGTTTCCTTACTCGCATTGTGGTGACATCAATGTGCTGCTGCCAGCCAAGCATTTCATCTACTATCTCACCAAGGTATTTAAAATGCGTAGATTTAGAGATTGCTGTGCGTGAACAATCTACAGTAGATTTACAAACATGTAGCTAACTACATGCCACCAATAAGCTTGAACTAATTCAAGCTTATTGGTTTAATTTTACAGAAAGTGAATTAGAGAAATGTTGACTTAGAAAGGTTCAGGGTGAGACGGTTGGATCTGAGCCAATAGCCTACTTTATGCAGTCCCAACTCAGCACTTATTCTAATATCGTCCCAGGTCGACCCATGAAAAACTAATGCCGTATCGTCAGCGTAGGTAAATATGTTACCGTTTGTTAGTGGCAGCTGATGTAACGCTTCTTACTGTTTTACCTACCTACTAGGTAGCTAGAGGGTAGTAAAGGAAAAACCAATAGAATGTTAACAAATTTTATTAGACCTCAGGGTCGGGGTTGTCACTCGCGGTCCGAAGTACGTTGCGTAGCCACAAGATAGGGTACCACTGGCCTTAGCGTTAGAGGCTTCCGGCGGTGTGCAGGTGCAGTACAGTTTCCACTCGGGGGTAGGTCCCGGGAAGCTGTGGTGCTGAGTAGATGGTAGGTCGACACGTAGCTCGGCGACACGGAGTAGGCAGCTAACAGTGCGTTGGAGTAAGCCAACACCCGTGCTAGGTAGTGGTGTGAAGCCGATCTGAAGCCGGGGAAGGAACCCTGGAATTCATTTCCAGACGTCTTAGGAAAAGTCCACATTCCCTGTTTGACTGCGACATCCCGTCCTCGATGCAAAAGCGCAATGGTAACTAACAGCATGAAATAGTGATCTATGATGAGGCAATCAAACAGTGATAATAATACAATAGTAATGTAGGTAGGAATGAAAATGATAATAACATGTACATGAAAGGCAATGACAATAAAATGTTTAGCACTAATTGTTACTAATTAGGGCTAATTAGTACTTGTAGTTTTAAGGCAGAGAATAGTTGTTATAATTATAATTTTATCGAAACACCAACAATAGAAAGAGTGGTTCCGCCATGTTAACGCACATCAACTTTGTTTACGTTCTAGTAAAATTTTATAACAATAAGAATATTCTAGTTAGTTGATAGCATACTATTATAAAACCGGTAAATGTCTATACAGTTCTTACATAGCCATAGGTGATTATAAAATGTAATATTCATCAATATTTTTAGTGAGAAAATATGATGTGAGTAGTTGTGTGGGTTTATGAATGTGATTTAAAAGATCATCAATATGTGACCCAACCAACTACGTGGAGAAACAATAAAAGCAAAACAGTTTAATTACAAGACAGCTAAGTATTTGGCCGTAAGGCACAAAGTACAAGGCTACTCACCAATATCACCACTAAACATAACACAGAATAAGATTGAACACTCACCCAACACTTTGGGGTAAACTTCGTGTACTTATAAGAAGGAAGAGTGCCAATTACTGTTGGCTTAGTTCATTTTTTTAATAATTATTTTGCATGGATAAAAAGGTGTGTAGAATGACAGTGCAACTTGGCTGCTCGCTCACCGTCGATGCAATCAAAATCCTATCATCGTTCAAGAACTTTAGTTCCGGCGGCTCGCACCAACTTCACCTCGCTGCGTTCGGTAACTTAGTTTGCGTTGATAGATAATTAACTGTAGGGATTTTATTATAATTAGGATATTATTAATTACATGTATAAATGGATTAGATTTATTTTATATGTATTTAATAGTGAATTTAAGGTTGATTTTATTTGTAATTTGATTATTTTGTGTTATTAGTTTAAATTAGAAGAAGTTAAATTAAGTAAGGGGAGATTGTAAGGAAACCGTTACACTGACAAGGGTCATTTATGTAAATCAAGAAGAGACTTGGGCCAAGTATGCTGCCTTGTGGGACGCCATAGGTAACCCAGGCATCGGAACTAACATGTTCTTTGATTTTTACTCTTTGCGTGCGGTTGGTAATAAAATCTTTAAAAATGTTAAGAGCATATACCAATCTTCTCCAACAAGCTCACAAGAAAGATAATCATGACGGTGTCGTAAGCCTTGGCCAGGTCCAGAAATATGCCTACACATTTATCTTTTTGATCTAGCTTAAGTGTGACGTGATCTACTAGTTGACTTAAGCCATCTTCAGTGCTTTTATCCAACCTAAAGCCAAACTGGGAAACAACAAGTATATTATTGTGCTGCAAAAAGTTTGTTAGCCTGTTGTTTAACTAATATTTTTGATATGATCGTAAGGCCTGAAATGGGCCTATAGTTTTCAACATCATCAGTCTTCTTAATTTAGTTAAATTAAAACAAATAACCATTAACTAATTCTCATAAAATTTGCTATTTAAAGCTTAATTTTACGTAAACAAAATCCCAGAATCACAAAATTAACTTGCAACGGACAAATTTAACTCGCAATAATCGGGACAATTGAAAGTAACTAAATCTTGTTATATAATATATACAGTATGACTCGTCGTACTGTACTTACAAGTTCTTAAAGATCAAAGTTAAATTGAAAACTCCATCCAGTAAAGAAGATTAGCGGAAAAAGAAAAATAAGTGTATTTTTGATAGACTGACTCCCTGAGAAAGAATAGATAGACGCCTGGGATAAGACTGCTACGTTAATATACTTAGAAGCTTTAAAAGATTCATTCAAGAAGCGAACTGATACAGCTACTTACAGATTTCCTGGAAAATTAAGTAAATATCCAAATATGAAACGTACTTGCCTAGTTTTAAATAAATATTGCCCCAGGCGGCTTTCAACGTCGCGCGTCAGGATGCTTTCCGATGAGAAAAATCTGGCGAAGTGTTTTTTTTTTGCTTTAAAAATAGCTTTGTTGTGTCTTGTTATTGTGTATGGCTGCCTCATTTCTGAAAAAAACACGACAGTGTAAATAAAAAGAAATCTCTGTTACGCCGTAGCAAATTCTGAGAACCGATTTTCTGGTGTAATTTCAATTAGGCCGTGATTTCTTTTCTCAGAACTTTGAAATTTGATTAGCTTATTATTTATTTTTAATTATTTAAAAGATTTATTTTTATTTATTTAAAAGAAATTTGATCAGGAATGACCTTCAAAGGTAATTGTAATTCAACATTATCATCAGTATGCGAAACGGGTCCACGGTTGGAAATAGACCTACCCCATGCCACCACCATATCGATTAGTCCTGTGATTATCGCATCTAGGTAGGTATAGTTTTAAACCTCCCACCAGATCGACCGACGACCTGGTGGGAGGTTTTAAAACTATACCTTTTATTTATTTACCACCATAAGCTATGCTTAAGTACTTAAGTGGCAGTGGACAAGGCACATTGCTCGCAGAACGGATGGCCGATGGGGCAGAAAAGATCTGGAGTGGCGACCGCAAACCAGAAGACGTTGCGTTGGAAGGCCTCCCACCAGGTGGACCGATGACCTGGTGAAGGTTGCAAGGATACGATGATGATATGCTGATATGATGATAATAAGCCATGTTTACTTTGTTTGCCCATTTAATACCCTTCGCAAACGTTCGTACAAACCCATGAAAGCTATGCGAACCACGCTGACGTATGTTTTCTGAATCCCGACAGTCAGAATTATTAAAATACCTTGCCTTTCCAATCAGCTTTCTCATTAACCATGCATTAAGCCAAATGTTCTGCTAAATGACCAATGTGTTCGAAAAAGGATTCGAACGAGGGTAGGAAAAAATGGAACAAGAGTTACTACGATGTTTTCGCACTGGCAATACCAACTTTTTTAATAACGCGCCATTATGCGAGTTGGGTATCACTTTCGATACCATATCAGACCACTCTCGTACTTTTGTAACTTTTTCGTTTTTTCGCCGAAAATACTCAACGATTTAGTTTTGGTTGACTGTATTTTTGTTAGATCGTGTGTTTTGATAAGAATTTTAATTAAGTAGATGACTCGATACTTATTTTTGGTAATTCTTTTATACGTATGTAGTTTCGGGATGTTAAGATACAGGAAAGGAAATCGCAGGACAAGGAATTAATATAAATTGTAAAGATCTTTATTAATGAACAGACATCTGTCTTACATCTATTCTCGTTCTGGACTATTCTTTATACGTCTTACAACGGGACATCTCGTATTTTACCTGCGTTTCTCAAACCAGCTAAATTATACGCAATACTTCTAAAAATATCTTACAAAGTACCGCAATTTTACAACTACAATGCCCACACAAATGTTCAATCTTATATTATAGATGTCAATGTGTACGCTTTTAATTAGTGTAGCTTCCAAGCCACGTGCAAGATCTAAGTCTTAATAAATTCAAGTCTTTCATTAAACGTAAGTTGTGCCAGAAAGCGTTTTATACAACAAAAGATTACATTGAGGACAAAAAGGCTTGGGATTGAGCTGCTCCAATTAATTTTGTTTTTTTATTATATTTTGCACTATGCATTTTGTCATTATAAATATTTTTTTATTTTTTTGGTTTTCTTGCAATGACAAGAATATTTACTTTTTAAAGTATTATATTATTTTATTTTAATTATTGTGAATGTGAAGACTATGTGGATATTTATTTTTTTGTTTTTATTTAAATTTATCTTAGTTTTTAATCATGGTCTGGCAGTTTGAGTAGTTTATGCGGCCTACCCGAATGTCCTTTCTTTGGTATTGTTCGTCGAATCGTTGAGCTCCTTAAATTCTGAGTTGAGCTGCTCGGTTATTGACAAATGCGTGCACTGACTGGACAGGTCCACTCAATCTGGCTGGTTCTTTCCTCAAAAGACCATTTCAGACATCAGTCTACATGGTCTTCACATGATCTAATCAAGATTTTGTCAGGACTTTAAAAGAGACTGTGACCTCTGAGTTTGTTTCGGCCTTTCTTCTCAGAGTAGTCAGATAGGAAACGCCGACCTCATCTAGTTTTAAAAATATGTTCGACATGTAAAAGTGTTTGTACAAACCAACTTACAGAAATAAAATCATTTATCATTTATATGATTTACTACCTTCAAAAAAAAATCTTTAACTTACAAGTATTGATAAACAGCTGTTCGCTAGATATTTAAAAAGTGTTTGCAAATGGAGCTTTATTTTTTTTACATAAGTACATAAATAAGGCTACAAACTATTTTTCTAAATCACACCGATGCTTAAAACTGAGGGAATTAAACCACAACTTGATAGGCATTACCTGATTATCTCACACTCAACATTCCTCGCTCTATTTAGGTATATATATATACTTATATATACTGCAAAAAAAATTGCAGCATTGGAAGGCCTTCCACGAGTTGATAAAGGGCCGCAGAAGCGGTGGATGTGAGGAGTATAGGACCAGTCTTTCGACTGAAATGATGATAATGAAACATGTATCCACAATAATAATATAAATTCGAAAGTAAGTCTGTCTGTTACCATTTCACGCTTAAATCACTCAACGGATTTTAATGAAATTTGGCAAGGACATCCTGGGGATGGACAAAGTTTTCCAAAAAAAAAGTTAGGGTAGTGTATGTAGGGTAGGGTAAGATAGGTAGGTAGGCAGGTGGGTAGATATGTAGGGTAGGGTAGGTAGGTAGGGTAGGTGGGTAGGTATGTAGAGTAGGGTAGGTAGTGTAGCGTTACGTTTAGCTCAGAGGGAGCTAAACGTAAGCCACGTTAATAAAATTAAATAATTATAAACTAAAAAAATAATAAAAGGATATTAAGAATAAAAACAGAAGGGCCGGCTTCGTACGACGTGGGGTGCTGGAGTTAGGCAGCTAACCAGGCAACAGGTGGGGCAGGCAGACGTGGCACGGTGTGATCGGACGGGGATGACGTCGTAGGCCCTGGGTAGGCAGATGAGCAGGCAATCGGGCTGGTACGTAAATGAGTAGGCGGCATGAATCTGCGCGTGCTGAAACAGGCGCGCTGTGGCCGCGCGAGTCTGAAGACCTGTCTGCTACAGCTCATACACCAAGTGTGGTAGGTCGGCTGTAAGGAGCGTCGAGGATCGGACTGTGGCGTTACACGCCGTATAGGCACAGGTAAACGGTAGGTATGAAGGCTGGCAAATTATACACAGTATAACACTATATATATTTATATATATATATATAGTAAAATTAGAGCACTTCAGATAATATTACACAATCCGTAAGTATAATAGTTTAAAGACTTTCAGATTCGATCGTACATTAAGTAGTATTCCGTAGTCCACCGACTTTCGTCGTTCCGTGACGATTCCAAAAACTAAAAATTGACGCCCGTTTTTCTTCGTTCTGTGTTCTATCTACATTTCAAATTCAAATTTCAATTAAGAAATAAAGACCAGAACGAATAAAAACGGTTCACAAAGGGTGTCTACGCTATCCTTATAATAGTGTTAACCTAGCTTAAAGGAGGTTTAGTCCATGGTACCTATTTTACGGTCTATGGTTTTAAGAAAAATAAAATAAAAAGACAGATGTCAAATGAAAAATATTGCAAGAATTACCAATTATCAATATAATTTAAGATTCAGATATTAAAACAATCAGATATAATTAAAAGTATGCTTTTCAGGTACAAACAGTATGAAAGAAAACATAAAAATTAATTACAAAAGGTGATAAAATACCAACAGATATGAAGGTATGGTTTGTATAGTGTAATTTATTGTAAATAGACTTAAAAATATGTGGTTCTGTTTAGCAGAATACCACATTTCCCCGATGACCCCAGAAAAATTTTCAACTTGAAGAAAATTTTGATGTTTATATAAATCCTTGCTCTATCACACACCATCATTCATACTTTCGTCAAACACTCTCATTCAATCACACGTAGGGGATATGGTTCACATTCAATGACGCATACTCCACAAGGAAATATTTAGAAAGATTACGAAGGCTTTTTTTTTAATTAGGTGTCGTAACCCGCACCTGTTTGAAAACCCATTAAAAATATAAGTCAAAGAGGGAAGAGGGACCTAAGTTTAAGAGGGAAGAGGAATGAGGGACCTAAGTCTAAGAGGGAAGAGGGACCTGAGTTTAAGAGGCAAGTAAGTTTGAGAGGGAACTAAGTGTGAGAGGGAATTAAGTTTCAGAGGGAATTAGTTTGAGAGGGAACTAGTTTGAGAGGGAACTGGTTTGAGAGGGAACTAGTTTGAGAGGGAACTAGTTTGAGAGGAAACTAGTTTCAGAGGAAACTAGTTTGAGAGGGAACTAGTTTGAGAGGAAACTAGCTTGAGAGGAAAAAAAATACATATTTACAAGACTCCACGCATTTGGCTTATTTTTACAGAGTTACAGGACCGCTCTGTGCACATAAGGCTTTCCCAGTTGTGCAAAACTCTAAAAGAACTCCTCATTCTTTGTACATAAAATTAAGAATAAGATACAAGTAATGACAAGGATATTAAGTGTAAATTAAGAAGTTTAAGAATAACACATAAGTTAATGTTAGTAAATATAATCAAATGTGTAATAAGAATATCTAGGATAACCTAAAATATAATTTTATAATGATATCTTCATTATGTAAATACTATACACACAAAGTAAATAATAAACAACTGGGAAAGCCTTATGTGCACAGAGCGGTTCTCGCTCTGTGCACATAAGGCTTTCCCAGTTGTGCAAAACTCTAAAAGAACTCCTCATTCGTTGTACATAAAATTAAGAATAAGATACAAGTAATGACACCAGACTGTATCACCGACTTTAAATTCTTTAAAGCTGTGTTTAGCATTATAATGAACAGCGTTCTTAATATGTGCAGTGTGTAATGCAATCTGTACTTTATCGAAGATAGCAGATAATAATCCTAAATTAGTAGCATAGATATCGCAAGGAAGAAAAATAACGTTGTCAAGATTAGTACAATCGGTGTAAAATGAACCACACGGTATAGTTTCACGACCAAATACAAGAAAAGATGGGGAGAATCCTGTTGAAGAGTTTACCGTGCTATGTAGGCCGAATTGGATTTTTTGTAAATATTTATCCCATGACCGATGGTCATCACCAACTAACTGTGCTAAAGCAGTGATAATTGTTCTATTATATCGTTCTGTTGGGTTGACTTGAGGACAATATCCAAGAGAATAAAAGATAAAAGGAACTTTATATTTGTTCAGAAAACTTTGAAACTCGTTTGATTGAAATTGTGAACCATTATCCATTATTATAGTTTGCGGAATTCCATGTACAAGAAATACGGCATTTTCTAGATGTAAAATAATATTAGAAGTCGTAGCGCGTTTGATAGGAAAAATAAGACAATATTTATTTAAAGAACAAGTTACCACGAGGATATATTGGTTACGTAGTCTTGTCATTGGAAAAGGACCCATCAAATCCAAAGAAATATTTTGAAAAGGTCTTGAGCAAATTTTTGGTTTACCCATAGGGCCATAAGGAGAATGATTCGAGTGCTTATAAGAAAGACATTTTTCACAGGTAGAATAGAATTTTGCCACATCTTTAAACATTCCAGACCAATAGTATCATAAAGAAAGTTTCTTGTAAGTTTTGAAAATGCCAGTATGAGGATTATTATCTGTAACACCATGACAAGATTTAATAAGGTTTAGTCTTCCGGAAGGAGGCGGAACCTCTTTCCATGCAAAATCTTCATTAAGATAATCAGATGAGTTAGTGAAGCGATATAATTTAGTATTAAGAATCTTATAGTTCGGATAGTCATCAGGGTTTCTTTGACAATTTGTAAAAAGTTTATTAAAGTGTTCCAATTGAGACACAATATCTCCGGAAATAGGTTTTACAGCGCCAATAATAGCTGTATCAGGAGTTTTGTGGCGTGAAAGAAGATCTGGAACGACATTATCTTTACCTTTTTTGTGTTTCAGATCAAAATTAAAACAAGATAGACGAAGGGTCCATCGAGCTAATCTTCCAGAAGGATTAGACAAATTTTGGAACCACTTTAATGCCGCATGATCGGTATAAACTGTAAACTTTTTACCATTGTCAAGATAACAACGCCAATGTTCAAGTGCAGTAATAACAGCTAGTGTTTCCCGTTCAGTAGTTGAATAGTTTTGCTCATGCTTATTCAGAGTTTTGCTCATGTATGCGATCACTTCTTCTTTATTGTCTTGTTCCTGAGTCAACATAGCACCAATTCCGAAATTAGATGCGTCACAATGTACAGAAAATGGAAAGTCAAAGTCAGGGCAAGCTAAAATTGGGGTTGAAATTAAGCATTCTTTTAGTTTAGAAAAGGCTAAATCTGCTTCATCATTCCATACGAAGTTCTTAGAAGAGTTTTTTCCAGACGAAGTTAGTTTACAAAGGGGTTAAGCGATAGAACTGAAGTTAGGTATGAAGCGACGAACCCAACTGCATGTGCCTAAGAATTTCCTCACTTCTTTTTTAGAGGTAGGAGCGGGGTAAGCTAAAATAGCTTCAATTTTATTAGGGTCAGCACGTAGACCTTGATCGTCAACTACATAACTGAGATATTTTAATTCTTTACGAAAAAATTGACTTTTCTTGAAATTAATTGTGAGACCTGCGTAAGAAAGTTTTTGAAGAACTTTAAGTAGAAGTGAGATATGCTCTTCAAATGTTTCACTACACATTATTATTATATCATCTAAGTAGCAAAAGACTTTATTATCAAAATCTGGTGTAAATAAGCTGTCCATGAGTCTTTGTTAAGTCGCGGGAGCATTGGTTAAGCCAAATGGCATAACTTTAAAGCGATACATGCCTTTTCCAGGGACATAAAAAGCAGTTTTATCTTTATCGTCCTTATTTAATGGAATTTCCCAGAAAGCTTTAGCAATGTCTATGCTAGTCAGATATTAAGCATTTTTAAGATTATCTAGGATTTCAGAAACAAAAGGAAGACTATATGCGTCTTTCCGAGTGATTGAATTCAATTTCCTACTATCAACACAGAAACGCCATTCTCCGTTTTTTTTGGAGTGATAAGCACTGGAGATAACCAAGGGCTCTCACATTTTTCAATTACATCAAGATTTATCATTTGATCAACTTCATTAATTAATGCCTTTTGTTATTCAGGTGAAAGTCTATAACAACGTTGTTTAATTGGCAGTGCGTTACCGGTATCTATACGATGATAAACTAAACTGGTACGACCCAATATGCCTCGTTCCTCAAAATAAATTGTTTTAAAACGATCAATCAAGTCTGTTGCAATGTTTTTCTCATTAAACGAAAGGTGTTCAAATGTGAGTACTCTATTGTCCACTGAACTCACCGTAATAGTTTTATTAATTGGATTTAGTTCAGATGAAAGCGATTTAGGAGTTAAATTAAACTCTTTCCAGAAATCCCAACCAAATATCAGTGAGGGATAAATATCAGGGAAAACATAAGCTTTAATAATATGTATTTGATTATTAAATTCGATTGGTAAATGAAAATAACCAGACGACATGATTTTCTGTTTGTTAGCAACCATAACTTGAGTAGACGACTTGAATAACTTAAATCCTAACTTTTGGATATCTTTATGAGTATTATTTCCTAGGATTGTTATACAACTCCCGCTGTCTAATAGACCAGAAAATGGCAAGTTATTAATAGACACTTCAATAAAAGGTCTGTTATAATCTTTTTCTGTGTCATAATATACAGAGGTTGTTTTATAGCAATACATAAAAATTTTAATAAAATTTAGCCATAGTTTCCAATCATCAGGATCAAAATTATTATTTTGAGATTTAGAAACTTTATTCAAGTCGACATCTAGTTTTTGTTGTTGTATTTTTGGGTTACACATAGGACAATCAATTATTTTAACTCCTTTACGACCGCATTTAAAACATATCAGATATTTTGGTTTAGTGCAAGTTTGTAAGGAATGACCCGAAATACGACAGCGATAACAAAAGTCTACTTTAGAGTCATGATTAGTTTTAGTAGTAGAAAGAGGTTGTTCATTATCTCCTATTCCGTTTGTGTTTTTTATGTTTGGAAGGCATTTAGAATTTGAAGGCCGATAAGCGAATTCAGTAGCATAAGAAGCTGTTTCATATTTAGGTTCAGAAAAATTACAATCTTTTTCAGAAAACTTTTCATATGTTTGACAAGCTGAAATTAAAGAGTCAATTGTTTTGACATCTTTAAGCGCTATAAAGACTGAATAGCACGGTCTCACATTATTAAGTAAAATTTCATGTTGCCCGTTTTCATCTAGTTTCTTAGTAAGGCAAGAAAACATTCCAAACATAATGCTCACATACACAATAATGGACTCTGTTGCGCCCTGAGTTCTGTTTCTAATAGCTTCGAGCATTTTATAATCAAAATTATGTAAACCAAAGTCTTTAATTAATAAAAGATGGATTTGACTCCAAGTCAAGGTTGGATTTCGATTATATTGAAATCGAACCAATGAAGTGCATCATCAGTAAAGATTTCAAAAGCGTGTTTGCAGAGCATTTCCTCTGATATATTCCTAGATAAACAGAATTCTTCTAATCTTTGGAGGAATGACCTAGGGCATGATTTGCGATTAAAAGAAAATTGTTTAAGTTCTCTAGCAAAATTATGTGGAGAATGATAGGTTTGCCACATCGAGGAAACCTGTGGGTTTAAGATATTTGGAGTGGTCAAAATGGGTTGAAAAGGTAAGGAAGTTGCAGAACTTCCAAGAACTATTTGAGGTATTGACAGGTTCAAACAAGGAACTGGTTGAACTTGTTGAGATTGACTGTATGTTTCGACTAACACGTCTTCAGGAGAAAACCTATCAGTATCGCTAAAAGCAATAGCCTCGAATCTTTTATCCAGTGTGTAGAAACGCGATCTTAAGCTAGAGCAGGCTTCGATAAATGGTGCAACTGCTTGAAATCGTCCAAGACGATGACATAGGTGGTTTCTGAATGTTTCCAGTTTTTTTATGTAAATTTTGTCTTTAGAAATTTCTAATTGGGAAATTTTGTCTTCTAAGTAATTTAGAGTATTTTCCGCCTGGGACAGATCAAGTTTGAGGGGAATGGGGGAAAATTTTATGTCTTCTGACTTCTACATGAGCAAGTTTCGCCATTTGTTCTTTAAGAGTTTGCAGATTATCAGCTGGACTCTCAGTTCTGATAATCACCTCATATTCGAGTTCAAGTTTGTTAAGATAAGAGTATTTAATTGACCTAGCCATGATTAAATGACAAGTAAGGTAATCAATTATTTTGATAAAGAATTATTGTTTAAAGAATTAGTAAATTAGATTTAAAGAATTATAATATTAAAGAATTTTAAATAAATAATTAATCAAGGATTCATTAGAGTTAAGAGTCAATTGTAAAGTATTAAAAGAAAAGTACTAGCTAAAGTGTAAATAAAAAATGATGATGAGGGCCTGGAAAGGAAACCAAAAGTTAGTTATTAATAATACTTGTGCAAGTATGTTTTTCAAATTTTGAGAGTATGAAATCGAGCCCAAGTTAAAAAAATAGGTAGAGTGTGGGCGATGGGGTGGATTCTAAAAAAATTGGGCGTACAAATAAAAACGTTGTGCCCAATTTTAAAGAATTGGGCGCCAAACTGTAGCGTTACGTTTAGCTCAGAGGGAGCTTAACGTAAGCCACGTTAATAAAATTAAATAATTATAAACTAAAAAATTAATAAAAGGATATTAAGAATAAAAACAGAAGGGCCGGCTTCGCACGACGTGGGGTGCTGGAGTTAGGCAGCTAACCAGGCCAGCGGGCAGGCAGACGTGGCACGGTGTGATCGGACGGGCAGGATGACGTCGTAGGCCCTGGGTAGGCAGATGAGCAGGCAATCGGGCTGGTACGTAAATGAGTAGGCGGCAGGAATCTGCGCGTGCTGAAACGGGCGCGCTGTGGCCGCGCGAGTCTGAAGACCTGTCTGCTACAGCTCATACACCAAGTGTGGTAGGTAGGCAGTAAGGAGCGTCGGGGATCGGACTGTGGCGTTACACGCCGTATATGCACAGGTAAACGGTAGGTATGAAGGCTGGCAAATTATACACAGTATAACACTATATATATTTATATATATATATTAAAATTAGAGCACTTCAGATAATATTACACAAGCCGTAAGTATAATAGTTTAAAGACTTTCAGATTCGATCGTACATTAAGTAGTATTCCGTAGTCCACCGACTTTCGGCGTTCCGTGACGATTCCAAAAACTAAAAATTGACGCTCGTTTTTCTTCGTTCTGTGTTCTATCTTGTGGTGTTCTGATTTACAGATCCACATTTTTTAACTCTATTTACAATTCATAACACTATACAAACCATACCTTCATATATTTTGATATTTTAGCAACTTTTGTAATTCATTTTTATGTTTTCTTTCATACTGTTTGTACCTGAAAAGCATACTTTTAATTATATCTGATTGTTTTAATATCTGAAACTTAAATTATATTGATAATTTGTAATTCTTGCAATATTTTTCTACTGTGACATTTTCATCTGACATGACATCTGTCTGTCTATTTTATTTTTCTTAAAACCATAGACCGTAACATAGGTACCATGGACTAAACCTCCTTTAAGCTAGGTTTACACTATTATAAGGGTAGCGTAGACAGACCCCTTTTGTGAACCGTTTTTATTCGTTCTGGTCTTTATTTCTTAATTGAAATTTGAATTTGAAATGTAGAGAGAACATAGAACGAAGAAAAACGGGCGTCAATTTTTAGTTTTGAATCGGGACGGAACGCCGAAAGTCGGTGGACTACGGGATACTACTTAGTGTACGATCGAATCTGAAAGTCTTTAAAACTATTATACTTACGGCTTGTGTAATAATATCTCATGTGCTGAAGTTGAATATATAAAGTGTATTACTGAGTATAAATTGCTTACCGGTGTACCTGTGTACCTACGGCGTATAACGCCACAGTCCGATTCCCCTACACATCTTGCCTATCTACCGCACGTGGTGTATGAGCTGTGGCAGACAAGCATACAGAGAAGCGCGCGGCCACAGCGCCCCCGTTTCAGCACGCGCAGATTGCTGCTGCCTACTCATCCACCTACCTGCCCGATCGCCTAATTTGGCTATCTCGGGCATACAACGTCATCCTGCCCGTCCTGCTGCCTGGGTGCGCACGCTGAACCAGAGGGTGCATATCTTGCGGTGCGCACCACCACCTCTTCCTGTCTGACCTGCTGCCCGGTTAGCAGCCCGACGTCGTGCGAAGCCGGCCCTTCTGTTTTTATTCTTAATATCCTTTTATTAATTTTTTAGTTTATAATTATTTAATTTTATTAACGTGGCTTACGTTAAGCTCCCTCTGAGCTAAACGTAACGCTACAGTTTGGCGCCCAACTTTTGAAAAATTGGACGCAACGTTGTTTGTGCGCCCAATTTTTAGTATCCACCCCATCACCCACACTCTACCTATTTTTTAACGTGGGCTCGATTTCATTTTCTCTCAAAATTCTAAAAACATACCTGCACAAGTATTACTAGTACGCTAACTTTTGGTTTCTTATTCAGGCCTTCATGTCATCATCATTTTACCTTTGTCACTTTTGCTAGCACCTTTTTTTTTTAATTCTTCACTATTTATACCGAACCTACTAGGCAATTTCTTTTTATCCCTCTTTGTTTTTATTTTTCTTTTAGAGCGGTGTGCACAACTCTGAAAGCCTTATGTGCACAGAGCGGTCCCGTAACTCTGTAAAAATAAGCCAAATGCGTGGAGTCTTGTAAATATGTAAAATATTTTCCTCTCAAACTAGTTCCCTCTCAAACTAGTTTCCTCTCAAACTAGTTTCCTCTCAAACTAGTTTCCTCTCAAACTTAGTTCCCTCTTTCCTCTTGTAAATATTTCCCTCTCAAGCTAGAATTCCCTCTTCCCTTTAGATTTACGTCCCTCTTATCTCTTCCCTCTTGTAAATATTTCCCTCTCAAGCTATAATTTCCTCTTGCCTCTTAGACTTAGGTCCCTCTTTCCTCTTCCCTCTTAAACTTAGGTCCCTCTTCCCTCTTTGACTTTTTTAACGGGTTTTCAAACAGGTGCGGGTTACGACACCTAATTAAAAAAATAAGCCTTCGTAATCTTTATTAATATTTCCTTGTGGAGTATGCGTCATTGAATGTGAACCATATCCCCTACGTGTGATTGAATGAGAGTGTTTGACGAAAGTATGAAAGATGTTGTGTGATAGAGCAAGGATTATATTAAAACATCAAAATTTTCTTCCAGTTGAAAATTTTCTGGGGTCATCGGGGAAATGTGGTGTTCTGATTTACAGATCCACATTTTTTAACTCTATTTACAATTCATAACACTATACAAACCATACCTTCATATATTTTGATATTTTATCAACTTTTGTAATTCATTTTTATGTTTTCTTTCATACTGTGTGTACCTGAAAAGCATACTTTTAATTATATCTGATTGTTTCAATATCTGAAACTTAAATTATATTGATAATTTGTAATTCTTGCAATATTTTTCTACTGTGACATTTTCATCTGACATGACATCTGTCTGTCTATTTTATTTTTCTTAAAACCATAGACCGTAACATAGGTACCATGGACTAAACCTCCTTTAAGCTAGGTTTACACTATTATAAGGGTAGCGTAGACAGACCCCTTTTGTGAACCGTTTTTATTCGTTCTGGTCTTTATTTCTTAATTGAAATTTGAATTTGAAATGTAGAGAGAACATAGAACGAAGAAAAACGGGCGTCAATTTTTAGTTTTGAATCGGGACGGAACGCCGAAAGTCGGTGGACTACGGGATACTACTTAATGTACAATCGAATCTGAAAGTCTTTAAAACTATTATACTTACGGCTTGTGTAATAATATCTCATGTGCTGAAGTTGAATATATAAAGTGTATTACTGAGTATAAATTGCTTACCGGTGTACCTGTGTACCTACGGCGTATAACGCCACAGTCCGATTCCACTACACATCTTGCCTATCTACCGCACGTGGTGTATGAGCTGTGGCAGACAAGCATACAGAGAAGCGCGCGGCCACAGCGCCCCCGTTTCAGCACGCGCAGATTCGTGCTGCCTACTCATCCACCTACCTGCCCGATCGCCTGCTAATTTGGCTATCTCGGGCATACAACGTCATCCTGCCCGTCCTGCTGCCTGGGTGCGCACACTGAACCAGAGGGTGCATATCTTGCGGTGCGCACCACCACCTCTTCCTGTCTGACCTGCTGCCCGGTTAGCAGCCCGACGTCGTGCGATGCCGGCCCTTCTGTTTTTATTCTTAATATCCTTTTATTAATTTTTTAGTTTATAATTATTTAATTTTATTAACGTGGCTTACGTTTAGCTCCCTCTGAGCTAAACGTAACGCTACAATCAACATTTCAAATTCAAATTTCAATTGAGAAATAAAGACCAGAACGAATAAAAACGGTTCACAAAGGGGTCTGTCTACGCTACCCTTATAATAGTGTAAACCTAGCTTAAAGGAGGCTTAGTCCATGGTACCTATGTTACGGTCTATGGTTTTAAGAAAAATAAAATAGACAGACAGATGTCATGTCAGATGAAAATGTCACAGTAGAAAAATATTGCAAGAATTACCAATTATCAATATAATTTAAGATTCACATATTAAAACAATCAGATATAATTAAAAGTATGCTTTTCAGGTACAAACAGTATGAAAGAAAACATAAAAAAATAATTACAAAAGGTGATAAAATACCAACAGATATGAAGGTATGGTTTGTATAGTGTAACTTATTGTAAATAGACTTAAAAATATGTGGTTCTGTTTAGTAAAATACCACAGTAGGTAGCTAAATGACGGGAGCAAAGCCGCGGGGGACAGCTAGTTTATTACAATGCTCCATGTGACATTATTACAAAACTGGTGAAATCTTGTATAAGCTTACACTACTGCTTCTGCCTCTGGAAAATTAAGGCGTGATATTAATGTTTTGATAATTCTGCCATCACATTCTCTTTCAAAGTTTTTTTTCCTCTATCTTACTGAAAATGCGCAAATAGACCGACGAACCGTAGTATAGGACCGTGATTGATTAATAACACCACACTTGAATGAACTCGACACCTTCCCAACTATTGTTTTTAAAATTCTTCATTATTCACTTTTTACTGAAATGCGAAGCAAACAAAAATGTAAGTTTTTTTGCGCAATAGTGGAAATCATTTTCGGGCATTCTAAGTGTTGATGTGATTTTTTTCTCCTTTCCAACTGAGAATGGAAAAAAAAGTTTGAGTCAATGGAAACATTTATAAAACAAAGAGCCATTAAATTAATAATAATAAATGATCAATTCATGCACCACATCGAAATCAAGATGATATTTGCTTTAGTAAAGTTTTTAATTTGTCGTCGTGTTCCCGGTCGATATGGTCTTAAGTTGAAGAGTGGACGTCTTTCGGCTGAAAATATGATGATGATAATTCTCAGAAGTTGATGATAACAACGGAAGACATTAACTTTCTCTCTAAATCGATTTCAGGATTGCTTGTGAAATTAACATCACGTTCTTTTTACCCAACCTTAATTTTATAAAAACACGATTTCTCTAATATACTTAAACAGTCTAGCTTACAGGATGTTACGTGACCTGAAAGTAAATTTAACTTATACAGAGTGTTATAAAACGTTTTCAAAGTTTCTAACTCCGAGGTCACATTAATGATAACTGTTACCGACCTCCGACTTTGGATATACCAGCTTGACTTAATTCTATAATACGTATAGTTCATCTTTTATTTTGAATGTTAATCTTCTAATATATTCATAATAAGTATTCTGTATGATTAAAACCTCTTAGGACAACATCCGCTTGTCATCTTTCGGTGTAACAAATAAATAGTAAAGTTAATTATTACGCAGGATTCTATGATAAATATTACTGGCAATAATTGTTATTTAATATTAGTTATTTTATTAAGTAATTCAATTTGATGATTACATTAATATAAGTTTATTGGAATAATATATAAAGCGGATGTGTTAGGCAGTTTGAATTGTTGGCGGCGACCGCCATTGTTGAGACTACGAATTGTAAGGCGAACGCTTGTCAGATTGTTATTTTGAAAATAGCTGAGAATAAACACTTTGTAAATTATACGAGTGCCGTTTCTGTTCTGTGACCAGCCTATCCTGACCACTGGTTCACATTCAGAAGTGGGATGATAAAATCTGGCCCATATATTGGTGGCGTTCGCGCCAAACAAAAGAAGAAAATTTGATTTTTTTTCTTCATCTGATCTCGATGAAACAAATAGAAGATACCATCAACGTAAAAGGCACCGTGTTACCCAAACTGATGCTGAAGTCATTCGAAGTTCCAGGCGATCTAGCTGTATGAAAAATCAAGCAACGTCGTAGTATCTACATTATTACCTCAATGGCAACGTCAATGGTTGGGCTCACATCGACAAATCAGGCGACGTCTATGATTGGAACATCAACGGTCTCCAGTTCATCATGCAAATTCGTCTTCGTGGATCCGTTCGAGATTGCAAGTGGAAGCTAGCAACCTGAAGCAAGTAAAAGCAAGCAACCCCAGGCGGCCATCTTCAACATGGAAGAGAAGGGGAAATATTTCTCCTGATTCAAAGGAAAACGAACTGCTGCCGAAGAAATGCTACAACTCCAGACCTCAAGGGCACGAGGCAAAAGCAAACTGCAGGGTTCCATGCTGCGAGGTGTGTCATCGTCCAGGTCACAATACCGCAGGATGCTGGGTTGCAGCCAGCTCTTCACAGTAGCAACCACAAAAGGTTAGTTACGTACTATTGATTTGTTCATGAAACTACCATACTGCACCAAACAAGACATTATTAACTAGTATATAGGATTTTAAAGGGCCTTTTTGTCAAGACAAAGAAAGTAGCAACAATACAAAAAAAAAAGAAAGGAAAATAAAAACAATAACAATTGAGGTACCAATGTTTAATCATTAATTTTAATTACGGCGGATACATACACAATTATTTTTCAAACTTATTGAAATCTAGGCTTGACCTTAAGATATTAATTAAATCCTAAATTATTACAATACAATAAATACTTAATTGTATCACCAAATTCCAGACAATGAGACAACCTAATTATGGACCGAACTATCTCATAACTTGGAAAAATGCTCATATTATCTTATTACAATCTAGGCTTGCTTATAAGGAATTTAATTAAGTTCTTAACTATTAAATATCGGCCAAGAGATAGACACAATGGTGGGATATTTCACATCTAAGCTTGGATGGAATTGTAGTCTTATCGCTGATCACCCAGAATACCTCAGGACTTTATATGGACTGCACTAACTTAAAACCAGATTTCTTTTCCTCTATTAATTACATTATTCTGGCACTAAACACTGACACAAATGAAAAAAGATCTTCCACATGTTTGGCGATTGAGAAGCCCGTACGCCTTGAGGTTCAAAAGTTTATGAGCTTTTGCATTCAGTTACTGTATTAGGTATAGTAGTTTAAATTCAAATCCCAATGGAATACACCATTGTTTTCTTTTCTCGTTGTTTTCAATGAGCTGATACATCGCGTTGCATTGTAATTCATGGTTTCCTTCTTTACGAATGAGCCTTCAAGTTATTTATAAGTAGGTACATTATCTTGGACCTAAAACAAAGAAATTGGCATTTTAAAAACATTATCACATTGTATATTGGATTGAAAAACATTTCAATAAGATAAAGCTTGTAAGCTTGTGCTTGCTTGCTTGCTGTAGCTTGTTGATACTTACGTGGGACAGTAATTTTGTCTTTTCGTGAATTTAAATAGATTCATTGATTATCAAAACAGAACAACAAAAATAATAGGTTATGACAACAAATATGAAAATGACATTGTTTGGACATTGACATCGTTGTCGCGTTCCAGGGCCAAGTTACGGACTGATAATTTAATATGTCAAGCATTTTATTTTATTTTTATAAGCTAGCGAAAGGGACAGCATTATGCGTGGTAAATGTCCGTGGAACAGAAACAAAAACCGTATAACTCTGTATAACGCTTAAGATTACAGTAATTTCGCTGTTTTTGAGAATGAACGGAATGCATGCATTCTACTAGGGTAGACAGAAGTAATAAATTTAAGCCATTTATTAATTTTATTAATTACTGTGGCAAGTGAGTAATTTTTCCTGTTTTTTTTTAATGATCTTCTATGTCTATCAAGAAACCCAAAAAGAACGGTTGACAACTGCCGGCTTGGTATTTTGTGAGCAATTGAAAGCGCTTTCGCCTTCGTGATGTTACATGAGTTTCTGAAACCGGGCATAAGATACTCCTATTGCCATACCGGTCCGTGTGAGCAAAAATCAGAAATCCGTAAAAGAGAAACCGGATATTAAAAGCAAAAATTACATACATAGGTATGTCTGTATTTTCTTTTTTATCATTTCATTGTCAACATAAAAATCAAAACAAGGTATAATTGCGCAACTAAGCAAATAATTAAATTCATTCACTACTGCAATCAACGTCAACCGTTATAACATGCTATCTTTGTCAGTCTCTTAGAAGAAAACATGAAACGGTAATTTTTATCCGTACGTAATTCTCCAAATTCCCTAAGTGTACGGACAAATCCGTACATAGCAGACACAATAGAAATTACCATTGTCTTTTGCTGATTCGTCGATCTGGACGCCGGTTGTCATTCGAGCTTACAGATCAAATAATAAAGCTCAACTGACAAGCTAAGGGGTAGTTTCGTTGTTACGTGTGCGCGTGTAATTGTGTATTTATACGGCAAGGCATAGTTTGAACCGGCTACACTTTGTTGTTTGCAACGTTCCATCTTGACTTTGTATTTGATCTGAGCTTGGGACGAAACCGACCGCGTTCGATGTACGTTTAGTAAAATAGTCCGACGAAAAACTAGTTACGGCGGGACCGATTCTGTCTATGAGATGAGGTATCTTTAAGCTAGTATTATATTCTGTGACCATTACGGAGTTCTGCTGCTTTTGTACATGTTGATATTGATGATAATTTAAACCATATTTTTATTGTGAATTTTGCTTAATTCGAGTTAGGAAGTATGTCATTAAAGAAGGACTTATAAAATCGACAGATTACTTTTCAAAAGTAATTAAAATCGGCGATGATTCTATTGAGTGGCAGCGGAATAGACTGCAGTTATCAGATTTAGATGTAGGCGATATATAATTTAGTGAATGCAATCGATTGCTACAGTTATTAAATAAATTCAGACACTTGTTTGCAGAAAATAATAAAGTATGAGGATGTACGGACGTGTTGGAGAATGTAGATGCATACCTACACATATTCCGACAACAACCAAGCAACCTGCTTACTGCAAACTTAATCGACTTCCTACCTAGCTTGATGACATTATGCTTCCAAACATTTCAGTAGACTCAGATTTTCGAGCAACGTCCTACAACTTTTCTCAGATGCTAATTTAAAACAGAATTAAAATATAACTCAGTTTTTATTGATTTGTCGTCGTGTTTTAGGAAATTTATCCGTAGATTTGCAGAAATGGTTAGGACCCCTTAAAACAGTTAAAAAAAAGGATGGACATGGGGTTCTAAACAAGAAACTGCTTCCATACTCTCAAAGAACGTCTTATTGAAAGGCCGCCAAATTTACGACAGAAATGCACGTACCGAGTTGCAAACTGATACTAGTAAAGCTAGGACATGCGGGATACTCCTGAAATACCAAACTGATGGTGCCTTAAAACCGATTGCGTATTTTAGTAGGGTTACTAGTAGATAAAGAAGAACAATTTTATAATAGTTATGAACTGGAGACATAGGCAGTCGTAGACTGTCTGAAACAGTTCAGAATACATCTCGTAGGAATGCCAGAAACTTTACAAATTGTGCCGCGTTTTGAATCGTATTAAAGTACTCGCATTAATTAGTAGAATAATTAAAAATTACAGCTGTGTAAAATTGATCAGTAATTTAAGCTGCATGAGTTAACAGTAAATTAAGCTGCGTTAGTTAACAGTTAATTAAGCTGCGTGAGTTAACAGTAATTAAAGCTGTGTGAGTTATCAGAAATGAAAGCTGTGCCACTTAACAATAATTAAAGTTTTGTGAGCTAGGAGTAATTAAAGCTGTGTGACTTAACAATAATTAGAGCTGTGTGAGCCAGGATAAATTAAAGCTGTGTGAGTTGGGAGCTATTAAAGCTGTGTGAGTTAGGAGAAATTAAAGCTGTGTGAGTTAGGATAAATTAAAGCTGTGTGAGTGAACAATAATTAAAGCTGTGTGAGTTAGGAGAAAATAAAAGCTGTGTGAGTTAGTATAAATTAAAGCTGTGTGAGTTAGGAGAAATTAAAGCTGTGTGAGTTAGGATAAATTAAAGCTGTGTGAGTAAACAATAATTAAAGCTGTGTGAGTAAACAATAATTAAAGCTGTGTGTGTTAGGAGAAAATAAAAGCTGTGTGAGTTAGGAAAAATTAAAGCTGTGTGAGTTAGGATAAATTAAAGCTGTGTGAGTTAGGTAAAATCAAAGCTGTGTGACTCGACAGTAATTAAATCTGTGTGACTTAACAGACATTAAAGCTGTGTGAATTAACAGTCATTAAAGCTGTGTGACTTACCAGTAATTAAATCTGTGTGACTTAACAGTCATTAAAGCTGTGTGTTTAGGACTAATGGATTATGCGCGGAAAAGTAAACTATATTCATACAATACGAGACTGTGATATGAAAAAAGCCACTATATCACAGTAGCAAATTATTAAACAACACGATTTATAAAATAATATAATGTTTCACTTCTACTACAACTTTTTTTTTATTTTATTTTTTTGACTTTCTCTTGTGCCGCTTAGTGACCTAATAGAAATAAACAATTTTGACTTAGACCATATTTGTTAATTACGTGAACAAATGTACTGCCCATACTGTTTTCTATTTCAGACGCCAAATACCAGCGACAGACCAGGCGCAAATGGAGGTGCTGATCGCCGTGGGTCACGGCAAGCGCAGGATGGCCGAGTGTTACCGACCTCCGACTTTGGATATACCAGCTTGACTTAATTCTATAATACGTATAGTTCATCTTTTATTTTGAATGTTAATCTTCTAATATATTCATAATAAGTATTCTGTATGATTAAAACCTCTTAGGACAACATCCGCTTTTCATCTTTCGGTGTAACAAATAAATAGTAAAGTTAATTATTACGCAGGATTCTATGATAAATATTACTGGCAATAATTGTTATTTAATATTAGTTATTTTATTAAGTAATTCAATTTGATGATTACATTAATATAAGTTTATTGGAATAATATATAAAGCGGATGTGTTAGGCAGTTTGAATTGTTGGCGGCGACCGCCATTGTTGAGACTACGAATTGTAAGGCGAACGCTTGTCAGATTGTTATTTTGAAAATAGCTGAGAATAAACACTTTGTAAATTATACGAGTGCCGTTTCTGTTCTGTGACCAGCCTATCCTGACCACTGGTTCACATAACATAAATACTTTTGGGAAGTGCCTGAGGTTGTTCCACTGAACATTATAATTACATCACATTGAGATAATAAAGTGGAAAAGAACACCATTGTATTGTTAAGACTAGTTACGATAAGAACAGTAGAACAAGAAAGGGCGCGTATTACACATTCGGCACCCGTTTTAACGGCTTAACGGCACCTGAGTTAATAGCTGTAGAGACTAACGGACTACCAGGAGATGAGAATCTAAAATCTTCTGGTACTCTTTTTACATCTCATGTTTCTAGTCGCGGTAATATTTCCTCATGATTATAATCACTTTGCCGGTAGTGATTTTCAGCCCAGCAAATATTAAGACTTCTTCATGATTCTGGCCTGAAAAATATTCCACTAATGTAAAAGTTACCTGCGAAAAATATCGATAGGAGTCGTATGTGGAATACCTCAGGTGTCATTCACTCAGGTGCCGTTAAAGCGGGTGCCCAATGTGGATAACGTCCAAGAAAGTACAATCAGAAAATGAAAAACAGTTTTAAGTGGAAGAAAACAATTTAATTTTATACGGTTTCTTTTCTACAATAATTATTGGTTTTGAAGTGCACTTATTTTATTCTTTGTTTTTTTCGTCGGCTTTTAAGAGTATTACTTTCTTTTATTGTTTACTGCATAATGCAATTCTATAAAAGGTAACTAGAAGCCTAGTTCTCTCTTCACTTCGTTAGGAATTCAAAATATTTTTTGTGCATTAAAGAATAAACAAAATATAAATACTGGAAAGAAAAGAAGAAAAACTTTTGTTCGCTTAGACAGCTTTCATTTGATTTATATACACACATCAACACGGTCTAGGGATATTTTATACTCAATTAAATAACTCGAAAAACACTGGCCGCATTGGAATCTTTTATACACCGATTTGTTTGTAATTTATTTCAGACTAATTCCAAATTCAAATTTTTGAAAATTCTTTTGTTTCGGTGGCATAAAAATGTCTTGATGTGTAGGAGAGGGAATTTTCATTTGTGCGAAATTTAGAAAACAATACGAATTACGTTTAGTTACAGTTTTTTTTCATTTTTAAACGAAAGATAAAGTTAAAATTGAGGTATTGTAGCCATGCAACGCCAACATTTGACGAGGGCGGAGATGTTACGAGCTGTGGGAATGCTGGAAGCTGGGTCTGTTCAGCGTAATGTTGCTGAGGCCATAGGGACCCACCAAAAAGTAATTTCAAGATTGTGGACACGCTATCGTGCCACAGGTGAAGTAGCGGAGAGGCACCGGGGGCCAAGTCGCATCACTACCCCCAGAAAAGACCGATTTTTGCAAATTACTGCGCGAGCTCAAACAAATGCAACGGCGACTCAATTGGTCCAAAGGCTGCTAGTGGAACACCAAGTGCTTGTGAGTGACCAAACTGTAAGAAGGCGACTGCATGAAAGCAATCTACGCTCTCGTAGACCACTCCGGGTCCCACCTTTACGGAGAGGCAATCGTGGACGACGATTAGAATGGGTTCGGAACCACGTGGACTGGGGCCGTGAGCAATGGTCCAATGTGCTGTTCACGGATGAATCCAGGTTCGGCTTCCATCCAGATTCACGAAGGACGCGTGTTTGGCGAGTTTCTGGACGATAGAGCCGTCTTCAGAACCCTCAGGAAGTTCACCCATACCAAGGAGGAACAATTATGGTTTGGGCAGGAATTCGTCTTGGAGGACGGACGGATCTCGTTTGGGTGCGGGGCAATATGACGGCAGAACGATACGTCCAACAGGTGCTGGGGCCCGTAATCTTGCCCCACAGAATAAAAATGGGGCAAGATTTCCTGCTCATGCATGACAATGCCCGGGCACACACGGCGAGAACGGTAGCAGCTTGGTTACATACACACAATGTTAGGGCCTTAGACAGGCCTGCTCAATTGCCAGATCTAAATCCCATTGAGTATGCGTGGGATATGCTGCAAAGAAGAGCTCTGAAGGAAGTTCCTGAAAATCTGGCTACAGAAGATGAACTTTTTGCGCACCTCAGAAGGACATGGGACAATATTCCGCAGCAAGACATTGACAACCTTGTTCTGAGCATGCCGAATCGTTGCCGATGTGTTATGAACATCATGAGCGCTTTCTCAGACTACTAACTTCAAGTTTATAAACACAAATTAAATGAATTTACTATTTTTTTCTGTTTTTACTCATAAATTAAAAGTTAATTCATATACGGTTTCCGTCTATGCTTCATTTTTTTTCCATAAAATCCTGAAATTTTAATCGAAGTACCTTAACCATTATTAAAAAATGGTAGAATATTAAATAATGTATCTTTTAAATATATACATGTCCAAAAAAAAAATTAACACATTGATAGTAATTCGCTTTTTTAAAAATATCCCTAGACCGTGTTGATGTGTTTAATTATAAATTATTGTGTTTTAATAAAATGGGACCAATAATAGTCATGTTGATAGCAGCATTAGTGGTGTAAAAAAAAATACAAAGAACAAAACTTGTGCTTGTATTGAGCGGATTTCTATACTTCATTTGAAATAACATTAGACATGTTTCCAAATCTTTTTACAGTCCGTTCAACCTATTTTGAGTTCTATCCCGTAAGTATAAGGATGACATAAAAAGCATAAACCTATTACCATTTGCCGCGCAATCGAAAATACCAGCGCAATCGAAGTCAAAATCGGCTGAACAGGCTGTAAAATGGTCTAATTTAAACGTCTAATGTTATCGCAAATAGAGTTTAGTAGGTTTCAACAGCTATAAAGATCCTGTAATGACGATACAATGGAGCTTATCACTAATTTACAATCAAGACACATAAATTGTCGAGAAGACATTTTAAAATTAATTATGGAAGACGATAATTGCACTCAAAGTAGTCTTGCGGAGAAAAGTGTTGATTTACAGTTGATGTTTCAAGGGACTGACTTAGATGTAAATGCCATGAAAAATTATAAGAACTTTAAATAAAAGTAAAACGAACTTTCAATAAAAAACACTACGACGTTAAAAATATCTTCAATTTCGGCAGTCGGTGTTCCTGTTTTTGTTTCTTTCGTTTTTTGACACCGGCTGCCGAAATTTAAGTAATTTTTCACTTTGTAGAAGATCTTCATCAGATCTTCACCAAATTTGAATGAGATCACATGAGAAGCACCAGCTTTCAAATAAAAAAAGAGTGATCAAAATCGGTTCACCTAGTAAAAAGTTTTGAGGTGAAACACACAAAAAAAATATTCAGTCGAATTGATAACCTCCACCTTTTTTATTTCGATAAAAACGGTTATGACAGCCATTTAAGTGAGGTTTGATAAGTGGTGTATTAAAACTTTATTTTGTGGGTTTCATTATAAAATACTACTAGCTATTGCCGCGGCTTCACTCCGTTGATCTATGGGATCACAGGGACCGTGCATTTTTCGGTATAAAATTGACGTATGACACTCAGCTTTTATACACATATATATATATATATATATTTTTACTTCCAGAGATCACCTCAAATTAACAAATTTATAATATCAGATGAGCTTTTGATGTACTCAAAGATTTCGTCGAATAGAATAGAATGAAGGATGTATTTAACGACTTTTTTGTTTTATATTTTTAAGGTGGTAATGCCCGAAGCTCGTTTTATCTGACTGTCTTCTACAAGGTTCATACAAACAGTTTCTAGTTTAGTCTTCTGTCTAGTTTATTCAGGAACAAACTTTCATTGACCATTTCAACTTGATACACTGAACAGTGTTTTCTAGGCAAGAAAGAGTTGTTTATTACTTGAGAAATTAGCTTGGTAAATTAGCTTTCGTGTAGCAAAAGTTATTGTCTACAAATTTAGTTGTGATACTTACTTTCTTAAAGTTCTGTGTTTGTTGGTGTTCTGAAAGAAATATAAGAATCAGGGAAGAGGCGTTGTTTATGTTGTTAGTATGAAGTTTTAGTTCTTTGCAATATAAAATTATTACTACATAGACTTTATTCTATAACAAGCTGTCCCGGCGAACTTCCTACCATCTCAAACAAATGTATGGGAAAATGATGTAACTAACCCGATTTTGTTTAGAATTTCAGACTAATCGACAACGCCATCTACTAGCATTACCAGAACCAGTATACAACGCTATGTTCATTTTAGTCCGTGTTTTGTTTCTGTCATGTATCAGAGATGGCGCTGTATTCACAAAACGTATGGGAAAAGGAATTGCCTTCATAATTTTGGTTGTTTGTTAATATTGCCGATATTTTAATAGTAATTCTGTTATTTGAGGCGAAGATAAATCCAACAAACAAAAGGTCATGAAAATACATCCAGCCGTTCTCGAGTTATACATGATGTAACGAACACGAATTTGTTTTTTAAATAAGATTAGCTGACCCCCGCGGCTTCGCTCCCGTCAAAATTATAGCCTATGTTACTCGGGAATAATGTAGCTTTCTATAAGTAAAATAATTTTCGAAATCGGTCCAGTAGTTTCGGAGCCTATTCGGTACAAACAAACAAACATACAAACAAACAAAAAAATCTTTCCTCTTTATAATATTGGTATAGATAAATGCAACTTCCGCAGACGGTAGATATTCGATAGAAATTTCAGCGCCACTGAAATTTTACGTACTCAATCCCATACATTATGACTTTTCGAAAGCCGTTGTCGTATAGATGCCCCATGTTTTTATCTTAACTTAAGACATAAAGACTTAAAATAACAAAGTTATAAAATTGATAGTTTGTAAAAAGGTATCTTTGAATGTAATGATCAGATTGCGGTAGTTTTTTGAGTGAATCACACTCAGTTTTTCTTGGAAAATGCACGGTTTCTGGAACAAGCCATGGGAGATAAACCGCGGTAAAAGCTAGTTTTGATCCAAACGATTAAGTTTTCCCTCAGAGGTATCTATACCCTTTTATAAATTAACAAAGTCTTGTATCACATTACCCATTTCATAATTAACTCCATCAATTTACAAACTAACTCGTTTATAGAATAACCAGAGACGGGGAGAGAATCTGACAGTACCAATTAAAAGTTTTAACACTCTGATAAACTTTAATTATTGTGTTGTCACTTTCACTACTGTTCTTAAAGGTTAGTTTGGTCTACCCTTTTACTCTTGTGTATCTGTCATAAGTTAGAAAGAGAGGTCGTACGGAGTGGTTAAGAGCACTACATATGTCTTGAAGCACTAGGTTTGTTTATGCGAATTTGATATCAGTTCTGGTTGGAATTGTCGGAGCCCGAGATCGTTATTTGAGATTTAGTGCATGCCATGTTAGAATTTAATTTTCGAACACAGGCGCTATTATTTTAAACTATCTGTATTTTCAAGGGGAATTATGTGTGTGTAAGGAATACAACCAAATGCTATCAATATATCTACAACCATTCTACAACAACAATCACTCCCAAAGATTTCACTATGAAATGAACGTAAGAAAGTCTTAGGATGATGTGAAGAATATCTTTATTTTTCTCTTTTTCTTTGATAATCGCCTCTTCGAAGAGAGAACGCTGGAGAACGTACACGAATATGCACACACAATACACCGTGAAATTTAAATGGTTGTTTTCCCGCAGCGAAATGGTTTTTTCTATGTAATACAATCGTTTCGTAGTTATGTAAAATATTAGAAACAAAAACTGGCATATTTAACATTGTGAAAAACTTAACTCGAAAGCGATCACGAACCAATAGTAATACCTCCCGATATCTACGGCCGAACGACAGCGGGGCGTTGACCCGGGTGCTAAGTAGGTCAGGATCACTGTCAAAAGAATTAGGTTCGAAGGCGGCTCCGTTTGATAATGTTGCGCGCGGGCTAGTTTATGCCGTATTACTACACGCGAGAGCTTATTTTACTTTAAACATTTAATAAATCGGTATTTGCTTTGTCGGCTTAGCGGTGGTATTGTTCCTTGCAAACTATTTTATGACGTATCACTACGTGCGAGAGTTTATTTTGGTTTGAACATTATCTTGTGCATCGCTTTTCTTTGCCGGTGGTGACGCGAGTAGTACCTAGTACCTACAAGTTACTATTGTAACTCACTTTTTCGAGTTGATGAATATTTTTTAAATTATTTTAAAACAAAAACATCGTTATTTTTTTACTTTAACTCTATGCTTCGAAAGTACTCCTTAAGGCAAGTCGTTCTGCCGCGGGAAAACAACCAATTAAATTTCACGGTGTATATTCACTCGAACTAAAAGAAAATAAAATGTTTTACTGAATAACACGGTCTATAAAAAATATACAGACATTCCTACAAAAATATTTGAAGCCCTTAGTATCATTGTCGCTTATTTTTTATTTCTCAATAAAATAATCTCTCTGGGTAATATTTAATTAATTAATATGCTGTGTCGTGTTCATTTAATTTTCCTCTTCCCGCGGGTGTCATAAATGCATTGAGAAATAGAATATTTAGGTAACCTTGATTTGTACACGACTTTTGAATTTTTGTGAATACCAAATAAAGGTATTTGATGGGCTGTCGTCTTTTCGGTCAACCAGTCTTTCGGAAAAATTGGTAAGCCTTACGGAAACAGTATGCCAATCTATTACTGTTTATCTGTCTGTGTATCTTTTTGTCTGATTATATTATCGTATTGCAGGAACCAATTTCACCAAAACTCGTCAAGGTTCATTGTCTTGGCGCTGTTGTGCTGGTAGTTCGGGCTCAGAAGTTGCGGTGGTTGGACATACTCGTAGAGTAGTGGGCTAAAACTAAAATTGGATATGCTCGTGTTTGACTACTATATCAACAGTAAGGTGATAATGAATTCAACAATGGTGCACGCTTGTTTGCAAGCATATCTGGAGAATCGTTAGCCTAGTATTTAAATAAATTTTCTAAACCCATGTATTACCTTTCCAGTTGAGAGTAAACGGAAAGGCTGCCTACATTTTTTTTTATTATGAGCAGTACTGAATACATACCTATTAGGTACCTAGTCAAACGGAAAAAGTCTAAACATTACCTGTATTTTACCGACAACCTTTTCAGTATTAGGTACCCACTTTAAAATTTCGGGGCGCGTAAAAATACTTTTTATTAAAATAATCTTTTTAATAATAGGTTTCTTCTAGGCAAGCGTGCTTCACCGTAGACCACATCATCGCTTAACATCAGGCGAGATGGTGGTCAAACGCTAGCCTATAGTACATAAAAAAATAAAACCACGACATCCTTTTATATTTCTGCTGAAATTAATAACAGACTTTATGGTTTTAATACAAGCATAAAATTGAAACCCGAAATAACCTTTATCCTGCTTAAGCATAACTTCATTAAATTTTAGGAAAACGAAATGACACCTGCAAATAAGATTATCTAATGAAGTAAAACAGATGGAACGGTAGGGCGTAGGGTAAGCTCACACCGAGACCCAACACGAAATGATATAGCACGCACTTTTTAAAATTGCGATTCAATATGGAACACTCTTTAGATATAAGATACTACACAAAAAGATACACCTTTCAGTGAAAGAAATAGAACGAAAGAATACACGACCACGGCGTAGCGCTGTATATCTTGCAGCGCAAAGCGAAGCAGCGTGACGCAGCGATGCTTCGCCATTGCTACGTCTCGCGATTTTGAAAACTTCAAACATCAGGCCTCCCCAATCATCGTCGTATCACCACGGTGTAAGCTGATCATAAGGCCCATTTACGATGAAACGTCCGATTTGTGGCGGGAAAGCACTTGGATAAAATTTGTTAGATAATTTTTATATCTCTTTTTTTTGAGTCGAGCGACATTTTCCATGTATAAGAGCCACAAAATTTTATTAAACTGTAGGATGTGAAATACGAATTGCGATGTAACATTTTACAGACACTGAAAACGCAAAGAAACAGCATGAAAGGATCTGTAGATTTCCCCTTTGCAAGCAAATTAATTATCTCCATGGAACCAAGACGAATAAATCATTACATAACTTATGACCCATTTAACACTAAGCTCTATGATACGACAAAATTATATACCTGGTCATACTCTTGCACTTATCCAAATTTAGGATCTCAAATCAAATTTTGGGGTCGACTTAACATTTTTTCTTCTTCCATACTTCTTTTAGTCTTGTTCTCAATAATAATATCTCTTTTTTATTAATCCATACAGTTAAAACCTATAATATCTTAAAGTTGAAGTAATAAAGTGAAACTGTGGAGTTACCGACTTCGCCAGATGTTGCACGGTTATTATACTTTGATTAATTGTTTCCTTAACAAATGTTTCGAGTTTAATATCACTTACAAATGAATAAGGATGCTGTTTCACGTGGTGGAGTTCAGAAACATCTTTTGTAGCATTCGTAATTTTAGATGACAGGCTAATTACTTATTATGAGTGAGGTGTTTATTTAACTTAATAACGTCATTTGTTTCAATTGACATGTTACATTAGGAATGTTTTATATTTCAAATGTTAGCTTCCAGTCTCACTCGATGCACCTGAGTGCCAGTTTTTTACATGGAGTGACTGTCCATCGGACCTTCACAACCTAGTAACTGGGTAACAAGTTAACCCTTGGTAAGACTGGTATCAGATATCCTAGCTTCTGACTGGGTATCTGTACTGATTGCCAAAGATGATTGATCAGCTTCAGGTGCTTTCAGAGACACGAAGAAATGCAATGGTATATTAAGATGGTCACCCATAAACGGACCGATCTCGGCAATCGTTGCTTGATGATCGATTCAGTTTTGTAATATAAAAAAACGAAGCAAATATTTCCGCTTCTTTTTCATCGTCGTCTATAATATTAACTACAGAATGCCGAACAAATACAAATAATCCATTAACGGACATAACTTTTATAATATCCGCGAAATTGATGGCTTCAAGTTGCAAACGCAGTTAGTTTCTTTCTTCGAGCAAAATTTATCATTAAGTAAACAAATATTTTGGCCGACTTTTGCGGCATATAGTTTGTTTGATAAACAAATGAAATAAAGTGGTTTGACCTTGATCTGATTTAAGAAAAGGCTAACTTCTGCCAGCTGCTTCGCCCGCGTAGTGTTTTATCATCGCAAGGGAACATTATACCGGGCTAAAAACGCCGTTCTGGCGTGATTGAGTAACAAACTTACATCCACACAAGAATCTATCCAAACTTTCACATATATAATATTCCAGACCATAATCTATCTATGTGCCCAATTTCATCCAGATACATTCCGGCGCCGGTCTGGCGTGACTGAGTAAGAAACTTAAATCCACACGTAAATCCGTCCAAACTTTCACATTTATAATTTTAGTAACATTAAGGTAAAATTTCACCAAACGAACTGAACGTGATCAGCATATCTACCGAATTCAAAATTCCATTATAAAAAAATCAAGTTATCATAATTTACATTAGCATCGGTAGTGTCCCGCAATGGTTCACGTGGTGGATTATGGCCAACTTCCTCTCACAGAGAAAAGGCTTGTGTTCTAGCAATGGTAATTTACTAGGCTGAATATGTTATGTTACTTATCAAAATCAGCCAAACAGCAATAGTTAATCCGGATGTACGTTAGTTATGTATTCCGGATTAACTATTGTTTTCATCTGAACGTTTTGCTTTTTGATAGCACTGGGTAATAAATACATAAATAAACCACAGTTTCGGTTTTTTATCGTAAAAGTTATATAAATGTAAAAATGCTGGTAAAATGATTGTATCCTCATTTACAGATACCTCATTTTGAATGATACTAGTACCTATTTACAAAAGGCTTATACTAAACATTTCATCCCCTTCCTTACTTTACTTAAACCCTCGTATCTATTTCTGGTTAAAGATATTTATTTTTCATTAAGAAATTTACATTTCACATAAATGAAAACAATAATTGAAAACTAGGTTAAATTAATCATAAATCTTCGACATTCGGACTTAATAATACTTCATAGTGGGTATTCCTTAAATTTTGTTATTAAAATCATGCACCTCGCTTGGAGAAAAAGAGTTTGATCCCGCGGTCCTAAAGCAAAAACATTACTCAGAAGTACAAGTCAAAATTAATAATTATGGATAAAACATAACAATTGTTTTTGGTTTAAATTATAAATATACATTCAGTGTTATAATAATATAAATGTTTATTTACTAAACATTAGTGCCTATGATGGGGAACTAAGCTACCTTGAGGAACACCTATAGTTTATTTATTACTAGTTTCTGCCGACGGTTTCGCCCGCTTAAAAGGTGTTATCCCAAGAGTAATTATTAACCAAGAAACCAAAATTTATTGTTAACCAGCCGATTGTTACTCGAAATTGTGTTCGCGATACGCGAGTGGTACTGGAAATCGCCCGTGCATTTGTTTGTGTATATATTTCGCGCACAGCGAAGTATTTATGTGTCGGAAACGTGTCTGGTTGGCTGTCGGAGATTCGGTCCAGAATACGTCGGTATTCCCTTATTCCCCTAATATTATATATTTATATATTCCCACGATAACCCCCGACCGATCACGGGATTGAACGAGCCCAGGAGACCACCACGGGAATCAATGTGAGTAATAGTTGTAAGTTGTGTACCATTGTATCATTTTCCACCTGTCTGACAGGATTCGGTATCTCAAAGAAAAACCCCTAGTTTACCGCTGCTGCGTATCGCAATTTCGCAAGTATAGACCTTGTAGGATCCAAGAGTAGCAGGGGCTTGTCTGTGTTAGCAAACTTACGCTTTGAGCTGTCAGCGACAAGCTCTGTAGGGCTTGGCTTTGTCGATGCAGTCCTACCTTGCCTGGCTCCTTCAGAGCCGGCAAGGTGGCGTGGTCTTGAGGGAGAGCGCTACGGTCGTGTAGATCCTCAAGGCAAGTGCGGTGATTTTCCTTCTCGTGGTTGCCGCCCTGTTATTGGTCTAATTCCCTCTGAAATAGACGTAACTGAAATCACCGGGCGACGTATCACAGGGGTGGCGAGGTCATGCCCCTGGGTGTCCACCATTGAACAAATAAAATGTTGGATAGCAATGACCTCCCGCGTGTTTGTGCCGTGCGCGGGGACCCGTATGGAGGGATGAAGGGATCCTGGTGATTGAGTGGAGCAGGTTGCACACAACACATCACTTTGGCCCGGATTTCTTCCGACACGGGAGGCCGTAGCCTAGCCAGCTACGGCCAATCGGCTGCGGGGTCCGGTCAGACGGCCCCCAGGCGAGTTCACTCCCATTGGGGGCTTGCAGATGGCGGCGCTCGCTCGCATGGCTAGTGGTAGTGGTGTGAGTTGGTGTCGTGCAGTCTCGTAAGCAACTAATGGGGGGGGGCTATATCCCTCGGCTAATCCCTGGTGCTACCGTAGCATCGCCACTTGAGCACTCCATGGAGGGTGGGGATAGTCGAGGGATGAAATTTATATCGGGATTTTAAATGGATTTAAATTCAAAAAAAAACCACAAGGCGAAAGGACCGGCGAAAGTTGGGACTGCGCTCCAAAAGGCGGGACCGGCGAAAGCTGGGACTGCACACCAGACGGCGGGACCGGTGCAAGCCGGGACTGCATTTTCCTTAGCAGGAACGTCCAGAGGCGAGACTGCAGTGGGATCGTCTCGAGGTGGGGCTGCGACGGGACTGCCAAATGACGGTACTGCTGCGGCACTGCCGAGGGTCGGCACTGCTGTGGGACCGTTGAAGGACGGAACTGCACACCAGACGGCGGGACCGGCGCAAGCCGGGACTGCTTTTTCCGTAGCAGGAACGCCCGGCGGCGAGACTGCAGTGGGGTCGTCTCGAGGTGGGGCTGCGGCGGGACTGTCAAATGACGGTACTGTTGCGGCACTGCCGAGGGCCGGCACTGCTGCGGGACCACCTAAGGGCGGAACTGCAAACCAGCCCACCGGGCACAAAGGTGCTGCCAAAACTGGCGCGACACGTGACCCTTGTGTCGGAGGTCGAATGACCTCGGACCTTGGGGCCCCGGACGCGACCGGCAAAAACAGCACCTCGTCGTCTCCCGGCGGCCGGCATGAACCAGGCTGGCTTCCGGTTGGACGATCTGGGGCGCGCAGGAAAAAGCGCCAAAAGCTGAGACAGCAGGCGGCTCTAGAGGGGACTCCTACGGAGGGCCCATCAAAGAGACCGCGTGCTGCTCTCAGCGGCGACAGCGGGGACATGGCGGCCAAGAGGATGAAGACCCAAGGGCAATCATCCTCAATCGGATCCTTTAGGGATGCGGTGGCGGCTGTGAAACTCGCTGTCGTCACAGTCAGGTACCCGGAAGAGTACTTGAGGGCGGAGGACTTGGTGCCAATCCAGGAGCTCATAATTGAGAAACTGGAAGTGGCGCCGGATCCTCTGCCTGTTTTAACGGTTGCTCCCGGAGTTGTCGCGGGTGCAGTTCATGTATCCTGCGACAACTCTGACGCAGCTAGCTGGTTTCGGGGGGCCATCCACAATGTGGAACTCGGCCCCTTGAAACTCAAGGTTGTTGACGCCAGGGACCTTCCAAAGCCAGTCAAAATGGCATGGAAGAGTCGCAACTTGGCGTTGCAGGACTCTGCCCGGGCCATTCGATTGCTCCAGCGGCTTAACCCTGCCTTGAGGACGAGCGACTGGAAGGTCGTGAATACTCTCACTGAGCAGACCGGCATCCGTCGTATCGTCCTCATGGACGGGGTGTCCGCTGGGGTCATCAAGGCCGCGGGCTACTCTCTTCCAGGAGGAATTGAACGGTATTCGTTCAAACTCCTGGAAGAAGATAAGGGAGAGGCACCCACTGCGGAAGCAGAGGCGGAACCCTCCGAGGATGGACTACACCGACGTGAGGAGGCCATCGAGGAAATCTCTGCTTACGGCGCAGCGCAGGAGGCAGAGATTGGGACCAGGGCGTCAGAGGCAGACCACGAGGATGACATCCTCGGGGAGTTCGACACCCTGGGGATTGAGTCGCCGATTGCTCTCGAGGAGACCCAGGCGATGGAGGAGGAGCCTCAAAACTAAGGCCCTCCTATATTAACACAGGCCCATCAAAATCATCCAAGATGGAGGGACTAAGGTGTGTACAAATTAATTTGCATCATTGCAGAGCCGCTACAGCCCTTCTGGCTCGGCAACTGAAGCTTAACACATATGACGTTGCCTTGATACAGGAACCTTATCTATATAAGGGGACTATAAAAGGCTTAGGTGGGACAGGAGGCACGGTGCTCTATGACTGTCCAACTAATGACGCGAGGACTTGCATCTATATCAGGGGCGGTATAGAGGCAATGCCCTTACGTACTTTCTGTTACAGGGATCTCACAACAACTTTGATCCAGGTGGGGATGGGCACAGAGAAAAGGAAAATTATCCTTGCCTCTGCCTACCTCCCATATGAACAAAAGGAACCAGTAACACCACTAATCAGAAGACTGGTTGACTACGGCAACCAAGAAAACCTCGACCTGATACTTGGCTGCGATGCGAATGCACACCATGTCGTTTGGGGCAGCTCGGATGTCAACAAACGAGGGGAGGATTTGTTGGACTTTGTGGTAAGCTCTTCTTTACAAATCCTTAACGCAGGCAATAAACCTACTTTCAGGACCTCGGCGAGAACTGAAGTTATTGACCTGACACTGGCTTCAAACAAGGCCAGCGCTTACATCGAAAATTGGCATGTATCGGACGAAATCTCTCTGTCTGACCATAATTATATATGCTTTAGGTTTAGGACGGCGGGAGAAGCCGAAACTAGACGAAGGAGAAACCCAAGACATACAAATTGGGACTCGTACAGGAGGGACCTAAAAGTAAATCTAGGGAGCCCTAAAGGTAAGCTTAATTCCATACTAGATATAGAATTTGAAGCTGATAGAATCAAGGTGGGCACCATCGGTGCATGGGTAGATAACTGCCCAGAGAAAAAGGCCTTTTGCAAAAAGGTACCATGGTGGACTCCTGAACTAGCTAAAATACGTCAGGAAACACGACAGGCCTTTAATGATGCAAAAGCCAGGAAAGATTTCTCTGACTATCATAGCATGCTGACGAGGTATAAGACGGCGGTACGCAAGGCCAAAAGAACTAGTTGGCGGCAGCATTGCACCTCCATCGAAGCTCTGCCAAATGGAATGAGGTTGTGCAAAGCAATGTCCATGACTAAGACAAACCCACTATCATCTGTAAAGGATGAGAATGGGTATCTAACGGAAACTGGACAGGACACTCTGGGCGTGATGTTTAGAACTCACTTCCCGGAATGTATACTGCGCGATAGCGATGAAGAGGAACCAGTCACAAGGGACGAGCTCACAAGGCAAACGTCCAAAAATAACTGGCTCACGGCAAAGAAAGTGGTAGATGAGAATAAACTGAAGCTTGCCATAGCGGGCTTCCAGCCTCTCAAATCCCCTGGTCCGGATGGCATCTACCCAATACTATTGCAAGAAGGGGCATCTGTTTTGATACCTCATTTGAGTAAGCTCTACAGAGCCTGCGTAGCCTTTGGGTACGTACCCAAGGCATGGAGGGAAGTCAAAGTCACTTTTATACCGAAGGTAGGTAGACCGACTTACGAAGAAGCTAAAGCTTACAGGCCAATTAGTCTATCATCCTTTCTCTTAAAAGCTCTGGAGAAACTGGTAGACAGGTACCTAAGAGAGGGACCACTTAAAATCTTCCCTCTACATAAACTACAGTGCGCCTACAGCCCTGGCAAATCTACGGAAACGGCATTGCATTATGTTGCGAGTCGAGCCGAGGCTGCGCTAGAGGGACAAGAGATCTGTGTCGGGGCTTTCCTAGACATAGAGGGAGCCTTCGACAAGACAACATTTGAGTCCATACGCATCGCTGCAAAGGAACATGGCATCAATGATACCACGTGTAACTGGATTGACTATATGCTGAGAAGCAGAATAGTCAGATCGGAACTGATGGGAGACAGACTTAGTGCAAAAACAACAAGAGGTTGTCCGCAGGGTGGAGTGCTGTCACCATTATTATGGTGCTTGGTAGTAGACTCGCTACTTACCAAGCTCAATACTGGACCATTCTACACAGTAGGCTATGCAGATGACATAGCCATAATGGTTAATGGTAAATTCCCGAACATAGTCTCTGGATTATTACAACAGGCATTGAGGATGACAGAGGAATGGTGTACAAAGAACCACCTCTCTATCAACCCAAGCAAAGCAGTCATTGTTCCATTCACGAGGAAGAGACAACTAGGAAACCTAGGAGAGCTCTCCCTCAATGGAATAAAGCTGCCCTGGTCTACCGAAGTTAAATATCTGGGTGTAACGCTTGATAAAGAACTCAGGTGGAAAACTCATGTGGAAAATATTACGACGAAAGCCCTACGAGTGTTCGGCATGTGTCGTTCCACCTACGGTAAAACTTGGGGGTTAAAGCCCAAAGTGATACGATGGCTGTACCGAACAATGATAATACCTATTATCACATACGGCAGCATAGTGTGGTGGCCCAGAACAAAGCTTGCCTCGTGCAAAGCGCCACTCACCAGATTACAAAGAACAGTGTGTCTAGGCATCACGGGCGCTTTCAGGACAACACCTACGGCAGCGATTGAGAGATACCTCAATATCCCTCCTCTGCATATGATGGTTGAATTCGAGGCAAGGAAGACATTACATCGACTTGCTGTGGCTGGACTATGGGATGCCTCTAAGCCAAGGACCAACCATACAAAGTTTGACGGGAATGAAGGCCTGGATCGGGTAACAAGCATGTTATCCGATAAAATGCAAACTATGTTTGTGTTTGAAAGGTCTTTCAAGGTCCAAATCCCTACAATAGAGGACTGGACGAAGGGAATCGATCCACCAGAACAAGACAGTCTGGTGTGGTACACTGATGGATCCAAAATGGAATCAGGTACAGGGGCGGGAATATACGCAAAAGGTTACAAATGTAGCAAAAGCCTAGGGAAAATGGCAACTGTATTCCAAGCGGAAACTTATGCCATAATAACCTGTGCTCAAGAGAATATAGATAGAGGAACCAGAGGTAAATCCATATATATTCTTAGTGACAGTCAGGCTGCAATCAAAGCCATGGCATCCTACAAAGTGGACTCCGGACTTATTCTGGATGCTGTCCAAACCCTAAACAGGCTTGGGAAGCACAACAGGGTAAGACTGATGTGGGTCCCTGGGCACAAAGGAATCCATGGCAACGAAATGGCAGATGAACTGGCAAGAGAGGGCTCAGCAAATGACTTCGTGGGTCCAGAACCATGTGTAGGCATCTCGACGTGCCTCGTAAAAGCCGCATTTAGGGAGTTTGCAGATCACAGACAGCGAACTCATTGGCTATCTAGCACCGGTCTACAACACTCCAAGAAATTCCTAGGCTCTACGTTCAAAGCCCGGGAATGCATTTGGAATATGAGCAGGGGGCAAATCCGCTACCTGCTTGGGGCCTTTACTGGGCACTTTGGAACCAACGACATGCTCATGAAGATGGGTATAACCGCGACACCCATCTGCAGGTTGTGTGGGGAACATACGGAGCGCATGGAGCACCTTCTTTGCACATGCGATGCACTGGCTGGTAAGCGAATGAGTCTCCTAGGGGCTGGATATCCAAGACCAGAAGACTATAGGCTCATATCTCCCAGTCTCGTTGTAAAATTCATGAAAAGAGTTTTCAACGAGATTGGGGAGGAGTAAGGTATCTAGGGGACCACAATAGATCCCAATGGGTCGAAGTGTCCGAGTTGTTTCTCGGCCCCTCCACAAGATAAGATAAGATAAGAGTAGCAGCGTTGCTCATGGGCCCCAGCGTTGCCTCTTGGCTGTGATCCGCAGGCCTATATTCAACATTTGGTGTATTTTGAATACAGGCCTGCGGATCACAGCCAAGAGGCAACGCTGGGGCCCATGATTGCTCTAAAAAAGAAAAACTTCATTTTCTAAAACTTATTGGATTAGATACCTACTCCCAATTTTAATAAGGCTAACAGTGCCTTTTTTAGGGTTCCGTACCCAAAGGGTAAAAACGGGACCCTTTTACTAAGAATCCACGACAGACGGACGTCTGTCTGTCTGTCTGACTGTCACCAGGCTGTATCTCTTGAAACGTGATAGCTAGACAGTTGAAATTCTCACAGATGATGTATTTGCCGCTATAGCAACAAATACTACGTCTACGCCCAAGTAGCACACAAGCTGCTTAAATGGCTTCTGTACAACCTGAATGTTGTATAATAGCTGTTCAAGGGATTTACTATAATACTCAAGTTGTTCAGTAGCGTATTTAATAGTTCTTTAACAGGCATGTTGTACAATAGCCGAACAACGGTAAATATAATTCCAATGAAGATACAAAGGCGTGTCATAGAGTTATTGTACGGGCATTTGATATAAACCAGAGTTATAAATACCTTTTAGAACGCCGCGAGGTCTTATAGAGGGCTTTAGTAGTTAAAAGTGTTTAAATGTAGTTATAAGCTTCCTTTAAAGCGCGTTAGGTTGTACATTGTATATTTCTAAACCTGTAAGCTGTAAAATAGAGCTTATTACAGCTTTTGAAACGCTATATCTACAGCAGAGAAATATAACTATATATTCGCCCGTAAGCCGTAATACTCGAGATTTTTACAGCAACTGTACGGTAAATAGCTGAATAAGGCAAGAAAAACACGCTATAAACAGCTAAAAGAAAATAAAAACCGTTTCTATGGTCACTTTAACAGCTGGAGCGAGAGAAGAGTGTTTTACTAATTTAATTGCTTCATTGTGACTCCATTTTGTGAAAGATTATCGTACATTTATCATGGATAGCAAAAAAGCGTGGAAATTAAGAAAAAGACATGGTAGCGTGAGGAAAAAGATTAGCAAAGAATATGGGAATATTATTAATAATCGACCAGAACATAGTCCCGGCAAAAAAATTGGAAACACTAGCAATCAAGAGAAGCTTCAAGGAAATTCGTCTAATATTACCGTAACTTGCAATAGCGGTTTAGCTGACAATATTATTGCTAATTTCGAAGAAGTTGAGGCAGGTGACGCTGCATCAAATAATTTTATCAGTGTTGAAAACTCTAACAGTCAAGTGTGTGTTGAAAATAAAGAGGGTTCCGTAGGTTTAAATTCTGCGACTAATGTAACCTGGAGCAGTGATGTAGCTGACAGTATTAACTGTGACTTCCCAGGAGTTGAGGCCGAAGTAATTGCTGAAGAATCCGTAGATGACACTGCATCAACTAATGACGACTGTGCTGATCTCAGCAGTTCAGATACAGATACTGCCGAGTCTACTAGTGATTACATAAAGAACGTTGATTTTCGCAATGAATTACGAAAATGGGCAGTTAAATTCAATATATCGCATGTAGCATTAAGACATTTGTCAGAAATTTTAAATAATACTATTCCAAATATTTTGCCTAAAGATCCTCGGACCATATTGCATACCGCTAGAAATATAAATTTAAAGCCGATTGCAGGCGGTGGTGTATACTGGCACAATGGGGTTATGACTCCTCTCACAAAAATTCTACGTTCTTGGGCCCCAGATGAAATACCAGAATCTATTTCCTTAAATTTTAATTTTGATGGGCTTTCTATTCATAAAAGTTCAAAACAAGAATTCTGGCCAATTCTCTGCAATATTTTTGAAAAAACTGAAGTAGACCCGTTTATAATTGGTATTTATTGTGGGAGCAGTAAACCAAAAGATCTAGATGCCTATTTAAATGATTTTGTAGAAGAGATGCTACCGCTACTGGAAAATGGAATTAATATTGAGGAACTTGGCAAAACAATAAAAATAAATATTAGATGTTTCATTTGTGATTCCCCTGCGAGAGCTTTCATCAAGGGTGAGTAATAAATAGTATTCTTAGGTTACCAATTTTTTAAATTACTGTAACACACTTAACCTAATCACTTTTTGTTTTTATTTCAGGGGTTTGTAATTTCAACGGTCGACATGGATGTTTGAAATGTAGTACAGTTGGCGATTATTCTCATAAATCTCATACATCTCGTTTGAGGGAAGATAACTGATCTTCCCTCAAACGAGATGTCCTGTTAGAACAGATTCTAATTTCCGTCAGAAAATGTATGGAGCACACCATAAAATTGATTCTCCTTTATTGAAACTTCCGATCGATATGGTACAGGATTTTCCTGTCGGTGACTCGCTTCATTTGATAGACTTAGAAATTATGAAAAGATTTTTGATTGGCTGGCGTGATGGAAATTTCGGTAAATATTTAACAAAATGGTGTGCAAGAGACATAGTTACAATCAATGTTTTCTTAAGGCAATGCAAAATGCCCTCAGAAATTCATAGAGCAGTAAGACAACTAGACACTCTGGCTCATTGGAAGAGGTCAGAATTTCGTACGTTCTTCTTTTATTTGAGTGTAGTGATACTACCAGACGTACTCAGTCCTGACGTCAATGAACACTTTTTGTTATTGTTTTGTGCAATAACCATTTGCTCTACGCAGAAGCATCGATATCTTTTACAATTATCAAAGACTACTATATAATTTTGTGGAACGGTATAAAGATTTTTATGGTGTTGATTATATAACGAGTAACGTGCATAATCTCACACACATTACAGACGAAGTCGAAAGATTTGGACCGTTACAATCGTTTAATGCTTACCCTTTCGAAAACAAATTATATGTAATAAAAAATATGCTGCAACAAGGAAACAACGTACTTCCCCAAGTAGCTAAAAGGTTAGGTGAAGGTGACTTATTTGTTGAAAAAGAAATTAAAACCTTTAGACATTCGGAATGTGTGATAATAAAAAATAAATCCCGTTCTATACTGAAATTCCAAAATTTTGTGATTTCTTCTAAACCTCAGGACAAGTATTTTATGACGAAAAATAAAGATATAATTGAATTTAAAAATGTGATTGATGATACAAGAGGAGCGTGTATTTATGGTAACAAGTTGCTAAATAAAACAGATTTATTTCACACTCAAATAAAATCTTCATTTCTCAATATATATAAAGCTTCGACACTTTCAATACCTGATGTTATTGTAACAACCCAGGATATTATGTGTAAAATAGTGTGCATTGAACATAAAAGAGAACTTTATGTTTTCCCTTTGTTACATACATTTTTATAAAATAAAACAATGTAAATCTTAATAATTGTTTTAATTTAGTAATAAACTTACTAGAATTACAAAATCAACTGGCATCCCTACTATCTGGCGTACATAGAAAAAATCAAGTTGTCGCTTCAGAAAATATAACGTTTATCTTTGTAGGTAATTGTCAAAGATACCTTTGACTTCTCTTCTTTCTACTACTGAGGGACGTAAAATCGTAATAGTGAGCCGGTCAGCATGTTGACTTTGCCGACAAGTATCGTTCTTCAGTATTTTAATTCTTAATTATAGGTTTTTCTGAACTGCTTGGCCAATTCGTAACGTCACTTAGTGGTAGAATGTTAAATGAAATACTTAGAAATAGGTTTCTCTGAGTGGGTAGAAGGATTTACATCACTATTTTAGGAACTCTTGAAGTAAAAAGATAATATTCTTATAAAAACTAGTCATAATTAAAACTCTGAACACGAGTCTCTTATAATAATAACTAATAAAAAAGGAAACGTGTTTGAGCTTAAGTTAGTAAATCGTTACAATAATAAGGTACATGGCAACGGAATAAAAATAGGTAACATAATTAAATAAAATAAACTTATAAATTCAAATCAACTTATCAAAGAACAAAAATTTCAATTTGGTATTTTCGTTTGGTAAAAAGGATAGTTATTACAAAATCAAGTTAAATCAAGAACATTTTAAATCAGCAAAGATAGTCTTCCTCTTCCTCTCCGTTATCGCGTACTCTTTCTATATTTGCAGAGCCTTCGGTGATATCATTAGCCGGTTGGTCATCAATAACAGGTATATTTATAGTTTCAGTTCCGATACCTTCAATTATATTTGATGTATCAGTAGTCTTCTGCTTTTTAGCAGACTTCACTCCTTTGAGCATATTTCTCTTTGTTGGAATTCTTTCACACTTGACAGAGTTCCTTTTCTTTGCATTCTTAAGAATGTTTTTAAAGAAGGTTTCATTGGTTTCTTGAGTGTAAGAAGTATCCCAATGATTGATCATCTCAAAAAAGAAATTTAAAGTATTCTTAAAACATTTGAGGCTTATTTTAACGTAGTCGTCACGGCAACTTCCCGACCAGGAACATTCACACAGAAAGTCTCTTGAAAAAAGTACATCCAAAAATCGGTACGCACAATTTGTTCCATGTCCTTCACCACTTGAACATATAAATAAGCATGAATTTTTAAGTTTCTTCTTATAATCCTTATCAGTAAGTAGCTGTTCCATTTGCTCTAGATCTTTGACGTTTTTGATTTGCTTCAAAATAAATGAGTCGGTTTCAGCACTTGAAGCGTCTCTTAGTGATACTGTCTTCGTGTTAAGGTTTTCAATCTTTGAGAAGGATTCCTCCATCTGAACGGAAATGCTTGCTAATTTATGTATATTTTTTTTTGATTTTCTATTATCTGATTAGTAATATCAAATAAGATAGATTGATTCTGCAGTATATTTTGTATATCACAATTTGGTTCCTGTATTGTCGCAGCTTGAGTTCCTGAGTTGTCAGAAAGTATTATATACGTTTCGCCAGGTTGAGATTCAGAAGCATTCCTGGCGTCAATTTTAGCTGTTGAAGTATTCCCGCAGTCTTCTTGTAATACCTGAAAGACATGAGATTTAGATTTTATTTTGACATTTGATCTAGCAAAGTGCGAGAGAAACTATTACCATTACGTGTTCATTATATCGATCTAAATTACGTTAATTTTACTATGATGAAAATAACCTTTACTTAAAAGTTCTAAATGTCTAAGTTCTCATTTTATTGTCTAAAGGTAGGTAGGTATATAATGAAATGACAAGAAGGGCATACTGCAAAAAGGGGCTCAGGGTATTTTTTTCGATTTCGAGATAATAATGCACAAATGTCGGTTGAACGAAGTTCTACAAGAGTTATCATCATCATTTCAGCCAAAAGACGTCCACTGCTGGACATAGGCCTCCCCCAAGCGTCGCCACACTGATCGGTCCTGTGCGTCTCGCTTCCACCGGACTCCCGCGGCCTTAACCAAGTCGTCGGTCCACCTAGTGGGAGGCCTTCCAACGCAACGTCTTCCGGTTCTACAAGGGTACATTCACCAAACTAACAAAAAGGGGCTAAAACATTGGGAAAACGTACTCATTTTATGTGTTTTTGAACACACTCCAGAACTATAAACTTGACTAGAACGCCCTATTTTATTATTTTTCTATAATACTCAATTTATAGAAAAATAGGTACTCAATTTTACCATTATATCCATCAGCCGCGTACGGAGCTTACCTTCGTACCTATTAAAAATGTGCACCTCGTAAAAAAATTAACTTACCAATTGCTCAGCGAGAAAGTTCAAGTTCGCTGGTTCTCGATGTTGCACTGATCGTCGAAAGGTCATCTGCTCATCGTCTTCCTGCTCAGTATCTGTATTGTCTAGCATAGCTTGGAGTTCTGCATCGGCTACTTCATATGAGACAATATTTCGTCTCTTAACTGAGCAATTTATCTCCAACCAATCGGACCCAGGAATCGTGTCCTGGTTTTGAGACAACTTTGCGGCACCTCTTTTAGGCCATTTTACTGTACCGCCACTTTCCCACTGAGATGGCACAATACACAACTGTGGTTTCCCCTTTTCTATTGTCCTCACAATTTTAAAAGGCATTCTGAAAAGAAAAATATACGTATTTAATGGCTATATTCGTCACCAAAACTGTAGAAATTATTACAAAATAAACGAGTCGCAATTTATAAATAGTATAATAAAAGCATTTGTTATTGTATGGAGACATTAAATATAACTTTACCTAAACAATGAAAGAGGCGTGTCGTCGTCGTCGTTTTGTTATCACAATATAACTACGATACACAATAACTTACTCGCTCCCTCATACACGTTTTACACTGTAACTACCTTAGCTTGAACTAAACTAACTAAACTAAATAGCGAACGAAAACGAGTTTGAAGGTCTGAGCTCGTGCGCCCCGACCCCGCGCCCCTGCATCCCCTCCAGCAACAACACAAGTCGGAGGGGATGCAGGGGCGCGGGGGTGAATGCGCAAAGGTATGCCGCGAAATTAAAATTTTCTTGCTTTTTTGCAATTTGGAAGTCGCAGTGTCAGGTTGTATGTTGATCAAAATATGATTCGCGACAATAACAAATATATTATTTTACATAGTAATAACCATAAAAATCAATGATACCTCTCTCTAAGTTAGAATTACCGGCGTTAGAAATAAAATGTCAATAAAACGTCGGCAATTCTAACTAAAAACCCCTGATGCCTGAAAAAACAAAATAGCAAGCGTCATATTTCTGGTAGGTTACGGTTTAGAGACCTTGTTTTTTTTCTATGTACTTCTTAGATAATTCTCTAATAATAATCTAAGTTTCATTACTGGCGAAATAAAAAAAAATGATGAATGATTTTTCAATATATTTCAATGGTATTATAAATTTGTTAGCTTAGATGTAAATTCAATTATGCATGCTATGGTCTCCTGTAAGTGAGTGAGTTCACCTACGTGTTACTTTTTAAGTGCAGTATATTTCACATGATCTGTGTACATCCTTTGTTGGAGATCCTAAATAAATAAATAAATAATACTAAAAAGAGAATAAAATAAATATTTAATTAGGGCTCCTATACAACAAACGTGATTTTTAACCGTTTTTTTTACTTCTTAGGCTTTAATTTAAAACTTCTTCTTCTTGTTCGTTACGCTCTTGACAGATCGGTCGTGGTCATCATGAAGTACTGGCAGTATATGGGGCAGATGTAATGCGTCTCACAATGTCTCGCCACCTTTCCCTATTAGACGTCATCCGGGTACATTCGTGCACGGGACCGCCCACAGCAGACTTGATCTGGTCGGTCCAACGCATGGGTGACCTACCACGCGGTCTGGGGCCTTCCACTTTTCCTTGGACGACTAACCACTCTATGGACTGACTGTCTCGCCTTGAAACGTGTCCGAAGAAAGTAAGTATTCGGGACTGTACTATTGCGGACAGATTATGTTTGATGTGGAGTTCTTGGAGTATCGAGATATTTGTGCGGAACTCGGTCCACGATACTCCGAGCATTCTTCTCCAGCACCACATCTCCAGAGCGTCTATCTTTTTTCTTTCCACCTCCCGCAACGACCACGTTTCTGCAGCATACAGAAATATGGGTAAAATTAAAGTGCGCACGAGCCTGGTATTCCTGGCTTTGGTGATGTCTCTGTTCCTCCATTTTTTTTTCATTTGTCCATTGCAGTTCTTGTAGTCGCCATACGCCTTTTTAATATAATTATTTATTATCTCGTCAATGCAGCCGCCGTTATTCGAGATTAAAGCTCCAAGATATACGTAGGATTGTACTACGTCGCAGTTCGCGATCTGAGTAACTTCTGGCAAATTATTGTTAACACAGTCCACATCACCTAGATCTTGCTGCGATTAATCTTTAATCCGAATTCAAGACTCACTTGTTCCATTTTTCGTAGGAGTTCTTCCACATGGCAAGCACTAGACGCAAAAAGATTGGTGTCATCTGCGTAGCGCAAATTCGCAATGTTGTAGCCACCAACCACAACTGAAATGTCAATGAAAAAGAATATGGCCAATGTTCCAAAGTTATGTGCATTATAAGCTCTGTGTATGTATTAATTAAGAGCGGCGATATAATGCATCCTTGGCGGACACCTGCACTGGGGTGGAAGTTACTTTAGATTTGTGCAGATTGTCATTTGTTCGTACTGAGGCCGTGCTTTCTTCATACAATCTCCTCAGAAGATGAACTAGGTGTTTCGGCGTGCTCATGTCAAGTAAAGTTTTCCACAAGATTGGCCATTTAACAGAGTCAAATGCTTTGGAGATATCAACAAAGCAGATGTATGTTGGCTTATTGAATTTACGAGCTTTTTCATTAATCTGGCGAACAATATGAATATGTTCCCTTAACAAATCCAGCCTGTTCTGGTGCGAGTTCTTTGGACAGACACGCCTTCAGCCGCTCATTTAGAATATGATACGTCACTAAGATTTTTTGGCGTGGGATATCAGTGCAATAAGGCGATAGTTGTTATATTTATTTGTAAAGCCTTTTTTATTTAAAGGGGTAAAGACTGAGTCCATTTATATGGCCAAGTTCCTGTCTGCCATATTCTGTTACAAATGGCATGGAAGATATAAACGCCACGTTCTCCTAAAGCCTTTATGGTTTCTATGGGAATTCAGTCTCTTCCCGTGGCTTTTATAGTTTTAAGATGTTTTATGGCGGCCCTTACTTCAGACAGAAGAATATCCGGTTCAATTTCCTCCTTGTTTACCTCTGTATATGGGAAAAGACGCGACTGTGGGTCCTGGAACAGTGATTGACAGTAGTTCTGCCACGTTTCTGAGATTTGGTCTAGTTCTGTTACAACTTCGCCTTTATCGTTCTCGATAGCCCAGGCTTTAGTAGGTAGAGCTCTTGTGATATGATTTTGAATTTTGTGGTAAAGATCCCTAGATTCATGTTTCCCTGCGTGTGCTTCGAATTCTTCACAAATTATTGCTGAGATATGAGTTATGATCTCGTCTGCAGTTAGCTTGAATTTGAGCGGGTAGCTTGTTCAGCTCTCTAACATCCGCTCCTCTCGCCTTTTTGTGCCTTCGACCCTCAGTAAAAGCAAGAGTACTGTCTGTTATCCAGTATTGCCGTTTATGTGTTTCAGTTGATGCCTTTGATTCTGCGACTGCTTCCTGAATAAGATATTTGGCTTGGTTCCATAACATGTCTGGTCTTGCCTCAGTGAGGTTTGCGTCGGTCCATTTTGACCAATTCTGCTCCATTGCCGTAGTAAATTTTGCGGTGTCTCTGACTTCATTCTCCTTTGTTTATTAAGTGATCCAGCAGCTGTCGATACTAGTCTTAGTTTCACAGTAAGGAGTTCATGGTCCGATCCGCAATCGGCACCAGGCAATGTATGAGCATTGAGGATAGAGGTTCGCCAGCATGATCGTACTAAGATATAGTGGATTTGATTTCGGTAGGTGCCTCCTGGCGATGTCCAGGTGTACAATCTCAGTAGATGATGTTGAAAAAGACTATTTGTTATTACTAATTTGTATTCATCTGCAAATTGCATCAATCGCTCACCACTATCGTTGCGTGTACCGAGTCCAAAATCTCCCACACTGTGGATAAATTGCCGGGAATTGGCTCCTATCTAAGAGTTAAAATCACCCATGATCAAAAGTAGCTCTCGGTTGGGCATTTTAGCGATGGTCTTTTCCAAATCCAAGTAGAAGCCGTCTATGACGTCTGGCTTCGCACAGCTAGTATGCGCATAAACCTGTATAAGGTTCCAGTTTATAAGTGACGCCTTGAGCTTGATAGTAATTATACGGTCACTGACCGGCTCATATCCCAACACGTAATACCTTAGATGTTTTGGAATCAAAAATGATACTCCATTGCGGCTGTTGTTGTCATTTCCACAGAAGTAAATGGCATGGATGTCGGTGAGAAAATGTCCGCTTTCTTGCCAGTGGGTATCAGCCAATCCGCAGACGTTCAAACCACACCGAGTTAATTCTCGTTCAGTGGTGTCGAGTTTCCCATTTTCCAGGTGCCCACGTACGTTCCACGTTCCTATCTTCTGAATATTTCGTAGTCTAAAGGGATTTTCAGTAGCATAGTTTCCATGCCCAGTCAGGTGTTTGGTTTTGCAGCCAATGCTCGGACGCCAGAGCCTCGTTCGTTATCCAGCAGGGAGCACCGCGACTGCCGAAGCCGTCGCCGCCAGCTATTCATACGAACCACTGACGCGTGCAGGTGAGGTTGACAATTGGCGCCGGCAGGATGGTAGAGCAGTTCTCCCCCTTACTCCCTTTATGTAATTTAAAACTAAGTTTAGGTCCATATGAATTCAAAAGAAATTTCAGATTGGATTAAAGCATACTTCATTAGTTTTATTAGTATTACCCGTGTAGAAAGGTCCAAAAATGTTTTTGCAGACACAATCTGGCATATAGGGCTGAACAGTTATTACATCTTATTACACCATCCCTTTTTTGTCAACGTGGCGAGTCGTCGATTACGGCACTATATAGGATTGTTCAAGGGCCTTCAACACTTTAGTGCTGTAAAAAGGATACTTTCTAAATAGTTATTTTCTATTTTATTATTATTATTGATTCATGTTCATTATTTGTTACGCCGGATCCGGAGGATCCGGTTCCGGCGTAGTAAACAACAGACGTTCCGATTATCACTCGCTATAAAACCTCGTTAATAAAGTGTTTCAACAAGTTTAAACAGTGTCTACAATAGTTATAAATAAACATTTAGTCGTGGAAAGTGCACCAACTAAAAAAACCACGCACGAACTATCTTCCAAGTAGCTAAAATATTGCTGTGAAAATATTCTTAAGATAACCTCAAATAATATTGAGTGTAAACCATAGACAATACTGTCAGACAAGTGTCAGGTGTCAATGCAGCCAACATTACAAACTAAATTTGGCAGATATAGTGTTGCCATATAAAGAAGTTAATTTCTACCATTAAACATATATATATATATATTGCGCGTCAGTTTTGAAAAATCACAAGTAAGATATGGAAGACCAGATGCAATATTTACTGAAAAAAATTCAAGAACAGATGGATAGGCAAACAATTTCAATTACGGAGGCTGTTACTCGAAATATTACACAGCAAATGAGCGAAAAGTTCAAAATGCTAGAGGAACAAAACCAGCATCTTCAAGCAGAAGTTTTGACACTAAAAGAAAAAATTAAAGGGATAGAGACACAGAAGAAAAAGAACAATTTGTTATTTTTTGGAATAAAAGAGGGCAGCGCAGAAGAATCAAATACAGTAAAATTTATGAAAGAAAAAATCAACACCCACCTGTCACTGGATATTCAGGAATTTGAAATCGATAAAGCTCATAGGATAGGACAAAAAACAAGCAACGGACTTCGACCTATACTTATTGCCTTCACCTCCAACTGGAGACGAAACACAATCCTTAAAAACAAAAAGAAGCTTCCTGAAGGAATATACGTTTCAGAGGACTTTACGAAAGAAACGTTAGAAATAAGAAAGTCTCTGCAGCCAAAACTCGAAGAAGAAAGGAACAAAGGCAATATTGCCTACCTGCGAGGAGAAAAACTTATAGTCAAGAAACCATCGGATATCCAAAAGAGTGAGAAGAGGAAAAGAGAATCATCCTTTTCACCTAACCAAAACAAACTACCCTCCTCAGTAGGCTCAAAGAAAATTGCTGTAAAGAACGCTTTCGAGTTTATGACACGTCCTAGAAGCAGCTCTCTTAAAGAAAAGACTGATAATTAGCAATCAAAACCTGCCAGCAACCGGAAAAACGACAACGTTAACTACACAAACTCACAACCAATAAACCAAACAAAGACTCCCCCAAGCCGGCTGGTCCCCGTGGGGGAAAGAGACCATAACCCTCTAGCTAGCACAAAAACACAAAATGAAATTCTAAAAATTGCCACCTTTAATGTCAGATCATTAGGGTCAGAGATAAGATACATAGAATTAATGTACTCACTAAAAAATATAGAAATAGACATACTCGGTATAGCGGAAGTCCGGAAAATGGGATGTAATATTGAAGAACATGAGAATTATATCCTATGCTATAAAGGAGAAACGCCTGGGTTGTACGGAGTAGGCTTTCTCATCAAGAAAAAACATAAGAGAAACATAATAAACTTCACAGGCCTTTCAGAGCGGGTCGCTGTATTACAAATGAAATACGAACATGAAAGTTTATCAATAATACAGGCGTACGCTCCCACAGAAAAGTCATCAGAAGAAGCAATTACCTCATTTTACAAAACCCTGGAAACAGCTTTTAACCTGGTAGGAGCACACGTCCTTCTGATTGGAGATTTTAACGCTCAGGTAGGACAAACAAATATGAACGACAGTTTAGTCATGGGAAAATTTGGTTACGGAATACGAAGTGAAAGGGGTGAAAAGTTAGTACAATATGCCTTAGAAAACAAACTATCGATTATGAACACCTTCTTCAAAACTAGAAAAAACCGTAAATGGACGTGGCTATCCCCAGATGGAAAAACAAAAAATGAAGTAGATTATATTTTATCAAACGAACCCAAAAAAATAAGGAACATAGAAGTTCTCCACGGCTTAGGATTTAGATCAGACCACCGCTTAGTAAGAGCTACTTATCTTCTAGGAAAACAAAAGAAAACCAGAACAACTTTTAAATCACAACCCAAGCCATTAAAAACAACAGAAGATAACAATCGCTACTTGAAAAACTTAAAAAATAATATACAAGAATTGAATTTCCAAGACGACGACCATGACGTTCAGACACTATACAATAAACTTGAAAACGTCATTAATAAGAGTATGCCATTAAAAGCGCCTGATTCAGTAACAGAGAGAACTGAAAATATTATAAGTAAAAGTACCAGGGACATGCTGATAAAACGAACAGAGTTAATAAAAATGAAACAAAAAACTAAAGAAATGAAAAATGAATTAAGTGTTATCTTTAAAACAACAAGCAAAGCCATCAGAACAGATTATCAGAATTATAGAAATAAGATAATAGAAGACAACCTGCAGAAATATAAAAGCTCCAAAAAAGCCTACAAACAGTTGACAACACATAAAAATTGGATTCAAAACCTAAATACTAGGAAGAACGAGACAAAAACCAGAGACGACGTGATAAATAGTGCAACGGAATTTTATAAAACACTGTATGCAGAGAAAACTGGCATATCGATTACGTCTCATATAAGTAACAATATTCTACATAGTGAAGTAACCAATCAAGATATCGATATACCACCAATAGACGATTTGGAAACTATTAAAGATATCAAAAAAATGAAAAATGATAAAAGCCCAGGACCAGATGCTATACATAACGAGGCTTTAAAAACAGGTTATCTGCTCCTAGCACGTCCTCTCACTTACCTATTTAATAAAGTTCTAGACACTGGTCAGGTGCCAGATCAATGGAGGAGATCTGATATAATCTTATTGTACAAAAAAGGAGACCCGAAAGACGTAGGTAATTACAGACCTATAAGTCTTCTTTCAAGCGTGTACAAATTATTTATGTCAATTCTGCAAAGCAGATTGTCTCCAAAAATTGATGAACACCAACCTTTAGAACAAGCTGGCTTCCGTTCGGGCTTTTCCACAACAGACCACATACACGTTATCCAACAAGTTATAGAAAAACACAAAGAGTTCAACAAACCACTATATATAGCTTTCATCGACTATGCTAAAGCTTTTGATACAATCTCTCATAAGTCTATATGGGAAGCCCTGGATCACTGCAAAATCCAAGAAAAATACATAAAAGTATTAAAGAATATCTACAAAGGAAGTACCAGCAGGGTAAAACTGGAAAAAAGAGGAACAAATATACCAATCTATCGGGGAGTAAGACAAGGAGATCCTCTTTCACCAAAACTTTTTATAGCGGTACTGCAGCTTATCTTTGAGAATTTGCACTGGCCAACACACGGAATCAGGGTAAATGGGAGGAGGCTAACTCACTTAAGATTCGCTGACGACATCGTCATTTTCGCCGAAACCAGTGACAAACTAGACGAAATGATAAGCACACTGAGAGAAGAAAGCGAAAAAGTTGGGCTCATGATGAACCAAGATAAAACCAAGCTAATGACAAACAGCAAAACCACCAACATCGACTTGTATGGCAAGCCACTAGAATACGTAAGCAAATATATATACCTCGGCAAACAAGTATCATTCAGTAACAATAATGAGGAAGATGAAATAGAACGGCGAGTGAACATTGGGTGGAAAAAATACTGGAGTCTAAAGGAAATTCTAAAAGGCACTTTCCCCCTTCACCTGAAGAAGACTGTAATGGATACATGTATTCTACCGACTCTTACCTACGGCTGCCAAACATGGACGTATAACACAAAAATAAAAACAAAACTAACAAACTGTCAGAAAGCGATGGAAAGAAGTATGTTAAAAATAAGAAAAATTCAAAAGATAAGAAGCAAAGACATAAGAGCAAAAACCAACTTAATAGACGTACTTCATCATGCTCGCACACAAAAATGGCGATGGGCTGGGCATATAGCGAGATACACAGACAATAGATGGACATTAGAAACCACAACATGGAAAGGACCGGCGGGAATAAGAAAAAGAGGTCGTCCAAGGAACAAGTGGATAGGCGAAATAATTCTAGTAGCAGGAAAAAATTGGAGAGACAAAGCAAAAAATAGAAAATTGTGGAGTAAGCTAGAGGAGGCCTTTACCCAGCGTGGGGTTCCAATAATAGAGTAGTAATAGTTAATTAGTAATAAGAGAAAATGTTATTTAAGGTTGTTGGAAATAAATGGGCTTTATTATTATTATTATTATTTGTTAATCATGTTTTGTTCAAGTAACTAACATAGTTTTGCTTTATAAAATAATTAACGACATGATATATTTTTGCTACTTTTAGATACACCTCTATATCTGAAATATGTACAGCTGTTTAAACGTATTCACAGACAGACAGACACACTATCACATTTATAATCTTAACATGGATTCGAAAGTACCATAGAAGTTTTAATACATGGGATGATGGGACTTGAACATAACTGGCGAAAATAATTGGCGAAATTAATAATAATTAAAATATTAAGGCGACTAACGAAATGTATTTACAAGGCAGACCTGAATGGAAACGCCGCACACAGGGCCAGATTGCCAATTTAAGATGACAAAAATAAAGTGTAGGTTTTTACTTACTTTCTGACTTGTTAGTTATGTATTATAATTGTTACAAGGTAGAAACAAAATTTGGAGATGGTACTATCAACAAAAAAAAAAAATTAAAATGAAAATAAGCTTTATTTAAAGTATTATGTAAAAAGGTCCTTAAATTAAGTTCTATTGCTACCTACAACTCATCGTCATCCATATTACTATCGGAATCTTCATTATCTCTGTTTTCAACCTCTTCGCTACAAAGATATGTAGGCATCCGTAACATTCCTACAACAACATCATTATATATCTCTCTTTGTTTCTTGGGCTTTTCCCTGTGACTAGTCACGACAGGATCTGATGATACAAGCATCCAGTGAAGAATATCCGTATTAGTGTTTATTCTGGACGTTTTCCGGGAGTGATATTGTCGCAATTTTTTGTAATTTTTGTGACTTGCTTCTATTACATCTTCTGATAATTGCCCTACTGGCAATGCCAGAGATTTAATAATGTCAGCACCGTGAATTAAAAGTTTATGTACACTTGCACTCATTTTGTACCATTTATACAGATTGATCGCCATTTCAGCTGTGCCGATGCAATATGTCCTAAATTTATCTTCGTCTATGTAATGTCCGCAGGAAATGACACACAAAATATTTGAAAATCTTTCAATTAATTCTTTGGACACACCTGTGATTCGAGATACCAGAACGGGGTTTTTAAAAAAATTTCTTGCTGTGTTGCCATCGTTACTGTTGCCCCCTCCTTGTTTTGGCTGGTCAACAACAAGTCCCATTTCTTTGTAAAAATCTTTGCATATTTGATTTTTTCGTACTTTTACTTTTTCCTGTGCTTCCTTGCCTCTAGCTTGCCATTGCTGCAACTCCAATTTGTAAGAAATATGCAATAAATATTCGTAGCATCGGAGATGAGCGTGTAAAATGGAAATACCAAATTTGTATGTGCCTTCGTTGCATACTCTTCTTTTTATATTATTTAAGTCGTTCATCTGCGTGGGTGTAGCTTTACACACGTTACAGGCTTGTGTACTTTTGGTTTCTGTTAAAACATTGACTGTTTTACCATCCAGCATTGTGCAAATGGGGATATGTTTAAAATGTATCGATCTGTCTCCTAGAATCATGTTTGTGTGCTGCAACTGCCTTATTTGATGCTCAATCTCGTGGTACTCATCTTTAGTGTTCTGGTCATTTTCTTTTTTTAATTTAAACGAAAGTGGACGACAGTATCTGGTGGAAGATGGAGTCTGATTTTTCCAATAAATTATTTTCTTCCTTTCTTTCATTTGCGATAACTCAAGGGGCACAATTGTACATAATATTATGTTGGAATCAGCGTAAATTGAATCGTTCGAAAAATTTTGCTTGTATATACTGTGACCTCCACTACCATCTAGGCCCCACTTATAATAAACTTCCAGAGTATCGTTATTGTCGCCAATGTTGGATAAAATTACTTCTGACTGTACGTTTGCTAGTCTCCGTATGGTGTGATCTAAAAGATCTTGTAATGGCACCACAGCTTCAGTCTCGGTTATTCTTAAATGTAGCGGATAACACTGCAGTTTTGCATCTGCCACCATATGGTAAGAGGGATAAATATCAGCACCTCTTTTCTTTGCACCTAAACGCATTGTCCCGTATTCTTTTTTTGTTAAATTAAGGTCAACTATGAGACCCAAAGCTTCTTCAGCACTATACTGTATTACATTTACAGAACACGATGAATGAACCTGTTCCATTTTTTTCAATCTTCTCGGAGTCGAATTTATCGCAAGTTTTATGACGTGAGCTGCTTTTCGTTTGCCAGATTTCACCAGACTCGTTTCAGTCGCTAAACAAAGCTTTTCAGGAGTAAAACGCGAGACAAGTGACTTAAGTTTTCTCTTTCTGCTGCGTTCAGAGCTGACTTCAAACAATTTTTTTGGCCTACCTCGCTTCTTCTCTGAAGAAGTAGGTTGTTGTGAAGTTGTTGGTTGTATCTCGGGGAGGTTAAATTCTTCACTGAGCCAATTGGCATGCTTAGCTGTAAAACGGTCGAACATATATTTACATTCACGCCATTTAGCTAAAAGCTTTGTCACAAACACTTTAACAACATCTTTTAACTGTTTTATTAAAGTCTCAGACGGGTCCACTATGCTTAACTGGTTCATTATATATCGTAATAACCGTTCATTACACTTGGATGACGAAAAACGAAAAAAACGTTCATCTCTTAACAACAAAAATAGTTCATTTCTATACAACTTCCTCTGCTGTGAAACGGGATCAATTCGACTACCTGGAAATAAAGGGCATAATTTACAAAGGGAGCGATACGGGGACGAGTTCTTTGCATGTTTTGAATCCTCACGGGTCGTAGTTTCTAAGGAATTATAAAATATAATGGAACTATGTGGAACATTTGTTAAATGTCTATAAACTCAAGTGAATCTTAAAGATTTACGTATAAAATTAGGCTTCCACGTGAAGTTATATTACTCCTCGATTTATAAAGAAAATTGAAAAGTAAACGATAATAATTAGAGTACACACCTGACGCTTCAATATCCATGTTAAAAACTCACAATTTTTATACACTGGGGCACAAAACAAACGTGTTGACTTAGTCAAGCTTTCGGGCGCAACTGACTCACGTTTGCCCTGCGAAAAAAGGGATACAAAGCGCGCTTACACAGGCTTTTGTGTTACTTTAGTCAATGTTATTGTTTTATGATCCTATTGTTCGTTTATTGAAGGAGCTAAACAAAGTATTTTTTTTAAGTTTCTCGACATCACAAAACTATATTTTTGTCATTGTAAATTAGAAAACCGGCCTTGTGTGCGCCGGGAGGGGACGCCCTAGAAAGACATACATAGACCTTATAGGTGATGTTCTTCAAAAAGGCCAGGTGCGCAGTACTCATAACCGGCGTGTGTGTATGACTAGATGCATGAATGTGAGTGAAGCAAAAGAAGTATGTAAGGATCGTAGCAGGTGGCGTTCTGTAGTTTCTGCCTACCCCTATGGGAAAAAGGCGTGAGTTTATGTATGTATGTATGTATTAAACTATAATAATAAATAAATATTTTACTATAATATATAATCAAATTAATGTAATTGAAATGTGAGTGTTCCATAGTTGCAACCTTGTCTAACCCTTCATAGAATACCGTCGTGATGTTATATTATGAGAGTAGTATATTATTGGGCATTCTATACCACTATCGGCAAGTTGCTCGGCGAGTGCGCCTCGCTGCCGATAGTGGTATAGAATGCCCAATAATTGATAATCTACTCGCCTCTCCACTCGACCGAGACAGTACATTGTACTGAGAACTTGATTTGGAACGATAATTCGAGCAAATCGATACTCGACTCGCCACTCAACTCGACCGATACACTCGAACGAGACAGTTCATTTTGTCGCGTACTGGATGAGCTTTACTCGACCATTGACTAGTAACTTACTCCTTACCACTATATTCCATACGTCTGACCAGTATGCGGCGTTTCGGAGAACGATGAACTGTCAACTATCAACTCGACTCTCCGTTTACTTACTGCACTCGACCGATCACTCGAGTTTGTATTCGCTGTTAACAGAATGTCGAGCGAGAGTGATGGTGGCCGATGATTGTAACAAACCAAAGCTTGTGACTAAAGCGTTAACGGGTTGTTACTGTAAATAATAAACAACTGTAACTTAGGTACTTGGTTTAATTATCATAAAATGTTGGTTTGTCTGGAAACAAAATATCAGCCGCACGCACGAGCTCTTGTAGTTTTCGCCACTGAGGAGAGTCCGCGTCGGTCTGGAACTTGATTCGGACGAGCGCTTTCTTCCACAGCTCGGCGGAGTCGGTGAGGCGAGCGTCGTCAGCCTTGTACACCTTGCAGTCGATGTAGTACTCTCCGTCGGTGCTCGTTGCTCGGCGCTCACAGCCGCTAGCTACGCGGTTCACAAAGAATGAAGTTAGGTGATCCGATGAATGTTCTTTGTGTGGGATGTCGCGGTTTTTACTGATGCCGAATATGTCCATGTCAGTGTTGGTTTTTTTACTGAAATAATAACGAAAACTGTTATTAGTTAATGTTTACAACGAGAGATGCAGGGGCAAAAAAAAAAAATAACAACGGTGTGTAAGCAGCGCACACAATCGCATAATATTTTATGAACGACACCACGGATATTTCTGTAGAAAATATTACAAGTGACTAATCAGCGAATGGAATACTTATGCAAATTGCACTATTATAATTCAATTAGTGGAAACGTACTACTTTACTATTTTAATTTAATCAGAACTAGGAGATAATAAATTCAAAATATTATTCACCTGCTACGAGTTACGGTTGTTGTTTGTGACTGCATCTTGCGTTTCCCATTGCTGTCTGCAGACGGTTTGCGACTGGCCTTCACTTTGTGTCCAGTGATCGATGCTTGCGAGTAATCACACTCAGAGTCTGACCTGAAATAAAGATAGAGGAAATGTAGTCACACAATTATTATTAATTAATCCAATGGAGTAATGTCCATTGCGCTGGGCATACTATAGGACACAAGTGTTCGGGCAAACACTGGTTCTCTAATATTTAAATGGGATAGCACTGAGACTGAGCTAACTATGTACAGATCGGGTGTGAAGTAACGCGCTCACAAACAAATATATGTAGTTATAAATGACAGGCTAATCACAAGTGTGATCCATGAAAACGAACAGACTATTTTATCAGACTTACATTATTTTCCGATCAGAAGTTCCACTCGGTTTGATGACTTGGCTGGTGATGACAGCAGCGGATGGCTATCGACAATGCCGTCACTGATATTGTAGGCGACACGGAGTGTTTGTAGACCGATTATACAAGAGCACTTCGTTGCACTTGCAGACTGCGAAAACTTTGTACCGAACAGAAAAACTTGTGGCTTATAAGTTAAAATCGAATTATAAGTTAGGAATGTTAAATCCACTACAATCAATCCGGTATTGCTTTGTTAAAGTAACTTTTTCTATAGTCGTATTATACGCGTTGGTAAAATGAAGACGAAGGAAAATTTTATACTGTATCGAATGTCGATGCAGCGAAATAAGCTAGGGCTGACCAAACGATAGCGTGAACGGAATCGCCACAAACCAGATAGATTTTATCATTTTAAAGAAGTAAATAAATGTTTCCAAGGTAATTATTTCATCATCTACATTTAGGTTTCGTGTAGAAAAAATGAACTTACTGCCGTCTACCGCGTACTTCTCTAGATTTCCTAAAATAAATAGATAATATAATTCCTGTAACTACGGTAACGGGCATGACGAAACCATGAACGTTATATGATATCGTCATCGTCATGTCGTCTATCGACATACTATGATATATTTTAATCGATTAAGTGCATTGTGTGCCTACCAAGTTGTTACCAACCCTAACCAAAATAGCTGATTATTGTGATTGCGAAATAAATAATTATGTTTAGCACACGTGTAACAATTAGGCAATAACAACTTTTATGATGAAATATTTTTCTGCTTTGTAGACAAAAAAGAAAACAAAAAAAAAAATCCCTAAAATATTATTTATTACCTCAAAGTCTCTCGGAGCGAGCACCTTTCTAAACTGTTACAGTACAATCAAGTTAATTATTATAAATAAATATTTAATTGATCTCACACCAGAAACAACAACAATTTCAGCTACTGGAGCAACTGTGTTCGTTATATCGGGGTGCTGAAATATACATACATATTTGGATCACGCAAATACATAATCTTATGTATGAATCATTTCATATTGTGCAGGTAATTATCAAATATAACACAACAATAATACGATAACTATTTAGAACATTACAATAATTATGACTATTTTTCATTCTAGAATTTACAGCTTTTTACCTAATTCTTCATCGGTACCAATAAACCATTTTTTTTTTTAGTTTCAGATACATTCTGCCTAAACATAATATTAATTACTGACTTGCCTGTGAAGAATTATTAAATTACTTGAAGTATATCTACATATTTGGACCACGCAGATACACGTACTCTTATGTATACATAGTTTCATATTTTGCAGGTAATTATGAAATATATTTTTCTTCCCAGAATATACCATTATCTTACCTAATCAGATTATGTACCTAATGCATCCATTTTTTTTTTTTTTTTTTTTTTTTTTTTTTTTTTTTTTTTTTTACCGACTTGCCTGTGAAAAATTACACAAGGATCTTGAAATCAGCGTAAAATTGTCCTGACCAAGTTTTACTAATTATATAAAATATTTTGTCTGGTATACCTAAGACGGTGAATATTAGTTGTAAGTATTATCTAATCCAAATTTATTGAACTAATAATTTCAAGTGTTCTTTGATTTCAAACAATAATATAATGCCTCACTGCTCTGATTGTAAAGTATTTGTAGACAATCGTCGATGGTCTGGTCATTTACGTAGCAATGTACATAAAAACAATAGTTCTACCCCTATGTATGATAATGTTGCAATTATTAATTCTTCTTTTAAAGAACGAATCAAAAGTTACAAAATCATAGCGACAGGTGAACAAATACATAGTTTTCCTGAGGTGTTTCTCAAAAGTATTAGTACACAAGTCAAACATTTAATAGACAATTCAATAGAGAAACACACCTCTGTCAAAATAAATTTTGAACTGTTTGCTTCGTTTCTTATGTATAAAAATGATCAACAAGAAATAAAATCATTCCGTACAAACAACATTATTACACATTTTAATTACGATTTTGATTCTATTTATAAACTAACTATTGATTTACTACTAAAAAAAATTGAAGAATTTGAGGAAAGGGATAGTGGTTGGACTTTTTTATGCAATTCACATTTAGAATTAAATATTAATAAATATCAACCTCTCAGCGGATCTAAATTTTTAACTTTGCCGAAATTCATAAAAAGTAAAAGAGCTTGTTTGAATATTCGGAACAATGATGAGTATTGCTTTTTGTGGTGTGTTGTGGCGGCATTGTACCCCACAAATAGACATCCCGATAGGATTTCGTCTTATCCCCGCTTTCAGGATGTTTTGAATGTTAATAATTTGACATTTCCAATCACATTTTCGGACATAGCTATCTTTGAGAAAAATAATCCTTCTGTTAATATATATGTGTATGGTTTAAAAAACGAGAAGACAATTATTGGACCGCTTTATAAAACGTTGAATAATAAGTCTAATAAAAGTATCCATCTACTGTTTATAGAAAACAATAATAATTCTCATTACTGTCTTATCAAAGATTTATCTCGTTTAGTTAGAAATCAGATGACCAAACATCATGGTAAACTATATTTCTGTGAAACTTGTTTATTGTTTTTTCCAACGCTTAGTCAAATTGAATCCCACTTGTGTGGGGGGATCGTCACAGTTTTACCAGAACAAGGTTCATTTTTAAAATTTAAAAATTATGATAGGAAACAAAACATTCCATTCGTCATATACGCTGATTTCGAAACGTTACTTGAACCCATTTCCGGCGATGATTTCAACACCGCTAATACGTCATACTCTAAACGCCACGTGCCGGCTGCATTCGCTTACAATGTCGTGTCATCAAATAAAAATGATAGCGTTGAAGGCTATAGAAGTTATCGCGGCAAAGATTGTGTTTCAAAATTTATAAATTTTCTTACTGAGGATGTAAAACAAATACATCAGATTATATCCAAAAGCGAGCCTATGATATTCACTGATGACAATTCTCTAGAGTTCAAACGTGCCGTTAGGTGTCATATTTGCGACAATTTACTCTTGACCGAGAAAGTAAGAGATCATTGTCATATTACAGGCCTGTATCGAGGTGCAGCACATCGACACTGTAATTTGCAACATAAAGTACCAAAATTTATACCAATATTTTTTCACAATTTATCCGGGTACGATTGTCATTTATTTATAAAAAAGTTAGGCGAAATTCCAGGCCCAATTAAAATAATCCCTAAGACTAAAGAAAAATACGTCGCATTTACCAAATTTATTCCTATTGCTGATAATGAGTTTATTTGTATAAGATTTTTAGATTCATTCAACTTTTTAGGGACAAGTTTAGACAAGCTCGCTAAAACATTGCAGGTGGAAGATTTTGTTAATCTTCGATTTCATTTTTCTAAAGACAGACAGTTTAATTTATTGACAAGAAAAGGTATATATCCTTATGATTACATGACCAATTGGAAATGTTACGATCAAAAATCATTGCCGTCTAAGGGTAATTTTTATAATTATTTGACTAACGAAGACATTACAGATGAGGATTATAATCACGCACAGGCTGTTTGGGCTGAATTCAATATTAATAACCTCGGCGAGTATACGGATCTATACTTAAAAACGGATGTGCTTTTGTTAACAGACATATTTCAAAATTTTCGGAAAACCTGTAAACAATATTACAGTCTTGACCCAGCGTTTTACATTACTGCACCTAGTTTATCTTTCGATGCAATGTTGCTAAAAACGGGCGTTCAGTTAGAACTCGTGTCGGACTTAGCTATCATCAGAATGATACAAAGCGGTATACGCGGCGGTTTGTGCATGTGTTCCCATCGGCATGCTAGAGCCAATCACAAATACATGCCTGAATATAATCCATCACAACCTGAGAGTTTCATAGTATATTTAGATTGTAATAATCTTTACGGTTTTAGCATGTGTCAGTATTTACCATACTCTAGTTTCAGATTTTTAAGTGATAACGAATTAGCAAATTTTAATGTTACCACTATAGAGGATAACGCAAACTGGGGCTTCATATTAGAAGTCGATCTATTGTATCCCGAGCATTTACATAATGACCATAATGACTTACCATTTTGTCCCGAAAAATGTGTACCCCCGGGAGGTAAAACAAAGAAATTAATAGCAAATTTGTATAATAAGTACAACTACGTGATTCACTACGTTCATTTAAAAAAATGTTTAGAACATGGTTTAATATTACGTAAAATTCATAGAGCAATTACTTTTAGACAGAGTCCATATTTAAAACAGTACATAGAGTTAAATACTCAATTAAGACAGAAAGCAAAAAGTTCCTTCGAACAAGACTTTTTTAAGTTATTAAATAACAGTGTTTTTGGAAAAACATTAGAAAATACTGAAAATAGAGTAACCGTACATTTAGTTAATCAATGGTGCGATCAGTCCAATCGAACTAAGAAATTTATATCCGCTGAGAAACTTATAGCCAACCCCTATTTCCACAGTGCATCTATTTTATCAGAAAATTTAGTTGCAATACAAATGAAACCTGATCAAATTATTTTAGATAAACCTATATACATAGGTTTCACTGTATTAGAACTTTCAAAAGCACACATGTATTACTTTCATTACAATATTGTAAAGCCTTTTTATAAAGATCGAGTGCAGCTATGTTACACAGATACCGATTCCTTTGTCTATAAAATATACACCAACGATTTTTACAATGATTTGAAATATAATTTTTTACAATATTTTGACAGCAGTAACTATGAAATCACAAATGATTTACAGATACCGCTAAAAAATAAAAAGGTTCCCGGTCTCTTTAAAGATGAAATGGGAGGAAAATATATTACTGATTTTGTTGGTTTGAGATCGAAACTTTACTCTATAAGAACCCCTAATAGTATCATTAAAAAAGCAAAAGGAGTAAAATCATGCGTGGTCAGGGATTTAAACTTATCAGACTATGAAACCATTTTATTTAATGGTGGAGTAATCCGGAGAAAAAATAATATGTTTAAATCAATAAAGCACGAAATATTTACTCGGACTGTCAACAAAGTTGCTTTATCTAGAAATGATGACAAACGATCGATATCTGTGGATCAAATATCAACCCGAGCCTGGGGGCATGCATTTATTTTTAAGAATGAATTACTTTGATCATAATTTTAAGTTAAGTGTTACCTACTCATAGTTTAGTTTTAGGAAATAATAAATGTTAATATTATACAAAAAATGAAATAAAGTGTGAATTATTATAATTATTGACTTGTTTTATTTCTGAAATCCTGTTTATTTCAAAATATCATTACACTTTTTTTTTTTTTTTTAAATCGGTAAACAAAGTTAACACTGATTGCAGTTATCTCACTATGCACCTAAAATACCATGCATCATAAGGTTGATTTTCGAATAACTAACGTTTTACGATTAAGTAACATGCTTACAAGGCGTTGTTTGTCATTGTATAAGTGTTACCTACGTTGCAGTTCATTGGCCTTAGTCTTGAGACACAAACGCTTAGTTGACAATATTAGTATGACTTGTAATTATTTAGTTATTTTGTCATCATTTACGAAATATTATTCGGCGCGAACACCTGTTTAATATTTTTTTAACTTCCATCAAAAGTTATCATGTCGGTGAGTAAAATATTTTTAATTCGTTTTTTTATGATTGTTTTATAATTAGAGATTGTGTTCGCAGCTGTGTTGTGTTGCATTTTTCCAGAGCCTTTTGTCACTAATCTAAAGTAAATCTAGACTTTCTCGATTGAAAACCCAATTAAAACGCTATACTAGCGGAATAGTGGTATAAATTGTGTTTATATTTTGTTCCAGAATTCTGACACCGAGATTGTATTCAGCCAGTATGCTCAGGATCCTTACGAGGGATTCTCCGAGATGTTTCGCAGTGAACCCGGGCAAAGCAAACAAGTCACGAAAGATAAAAAACCAAAACAACGGTGCAGGGAAAAATCGATAAAGCAAAATCCTACAAAATCCTTCGTTATGAGTCGACTACATCGAAAAGGGATTAAGTTAATAAAAATTTCAGTGGTAGATCTGTGTAACAACAATCCTCAAACCATAGACAGTGATAGTGACAGTGAAAACGTTATTATAAACGCTCAATATATTGTTTAAGATCCCATCGACAGTGTTATGGACGAAACTGAGTCTTTAGTTAAGAAAATATCAAAATCTTTAATAGGTACTGACTTTTATTAACCGTTTTTGTAAAGTAGTTAATATTTGTATTTTCATTATGATGTTTTTATTTAATTTTGTATTAGGTTGTGTTATTTGTGGAGTAGCGTGGGGGTGTTTAACAAAATAAAAGCAAATTTACATTATTTTGATTTTTATTTAAAAACCTTAAAACCAATAATCTAAATACATTACACATATGAGTACATACATTTATACCCATTCTAAATATTTCCTTAAACAAAGCACATTTTTAAGAGCACAATGCTTTAGATGTTTATTACAATTAAAATTAGATCTTCCTTCACAGTATTTTTTATGCAAAACAGAGAAACTAAGACATTGTTCTGTACCAAGGTCTGATACTTTACAATTCACACACAGTTCCTTTATCCAATTCACCTTCTCCAAACCATTTACAATAATTTCCTTATTTTCTAGATATGGAACGATTATACGCCGAAATTCTCTATAGTCAATATATCCTTCATTCCAATAAATACCTCTATTTCTTTCCAACCATTTAACTTGTCTCTTTTCGTCACTTGTTAAGTATTTAAACAAGTATGGCGGTTTTATTAAAAATGTTTGCGTATAATCACGACTTGCAAAAGCTAATTCTTTTATTATAAAATTATTGTTCAGGTCTTTAAACCCTTGAACATCTAAAATAATAGTATTCGGATTCATGATATTTTTCTCACAGTATTACTCAATGGCTTGTACTCAATTATGCAGTCGTTCAATATAAGACAGTATGCAGAAGTTTGATCTGGTATATCGGAATCACTCTCAATTTCCACTCTTACATCCACAATAGGACCTGTCTTTACATTATCAGCTTGTCTAGAGCAATCTATGACAAATAGCGGCGCCAAATCTTTGAATTGTTTCTCACTTAATAAGGGTTCCGAGCGACGTCCGTAATAAGACTGTTGAAATCTGATGTATTGCTCGTATAATAAAGCGATTCTGTTATTCGCGAAGCTGACATTTAGGTTTTCATACGGGAAGTAAGTTGAGTTTAAGTATACTCTAACGTCACGAACATGACAGTGATCGAACTGGGACATATCAGAACTTGAATTGTTTTTTCTATTTGTTTGTAGACCCATAATTATGTATCTTGGTTTCTCTATTTGTGAGGAAGTTTTGATAGACCAGGTATGTTTTGTAGTTTTAGGTAAAGCTGGATATTCGTACAGATCCCAATTTCTGAATATCATCTGGAGTGGTCGATCTTTTTCTAACAGTTTTAGCAAACTTATTTTTTCTTTGTCGGACACTTTAACATGCGGTACACGCCAGATGATTTTATTTATCTGAACGTCGTCTACAAATTCCCCGGTGTTAAGTTTCACAGCATTCAGATTAGTGTTACTTCGTAGCAATATCAGTTCGTGCCTACTATTTATCACGACTTTCTTGAAATCTTCTGCAAAACCGATAATGTTACAGAGGGGTATAGAAGCAGAAAAACTACCCCCATTAATATTTTTTATTCCATCGATATTCCAGCCCCATGCATTGGCTATCTTTGATTCACCTTCACTCATTGATATTAACGATTTCATGGTGGTAGTTATGCCAGCGTTTTTTATTCTATCAATTTCCACTCCATTCAGCTCATATCTTATATCTTGGAATAAGTAGAGTAGAGCATTATTCGTAAAATTAACACTAGTGGCTTTCTCTTTCATATCCTTTTTACTTACGACAACAGTTCCTTCCAAATACAAGGTACTAGCTGAGGGAAGTATATACAAGTCCTGTTGGTTAATAGGTATGCGGATTTCATCGTTTCTATTGAAACTAGTTACGTAGGGCTTGTAAGAATGAAATTCGATTCCTTCAACAGTGTTGTCATAAGTCGGAGCAGATAAAACGTCTAAGATATTCATTTTAGCAAACCGATCGCTATGAGAAATGCCTTGTTTTCTTTAGTTAATTTAATTTTCTTCTTAGAGCGAGCTCTTATTTGGTTGGAAGCTTGAGCGGAACTGATATTTTTGATTTGTTGATGCATATATTTATTGTAGTCAATCATTTTTTTCTTCTGAGATGCAAATACAGCTGCACTTCTTCACCGCGCAAATTGATTAAGCGGTTATTTATATCTAACAGCCTGATATGTATACAGCTAATGTTGTTTTGGTTAATTGGAAAGTATATCGCGTTTTTCGGGATTTCTATAATTCTATATCCGGGAGGCACGTTGAGAGCAAATTCGTGGATAATGTGACTGGGTTCTCCGTTTGTGTACGAGCCGCTTACAATATCACATTCGATCCTGATCACTGTTGTAGGTAAAATGTTGACTGGAAAGTGCGATACATGCCATTTATTTGCTTTTAAGATCTGCTTATTAAACCCTAACAAATTCCTAAACGTACCTTCTTTATTAAAATTTATGTCTTTTGTACAATATACAGCAGCTTTTAAAGTATTGTTATTGCACTGTAGTTTGATTGATGCATCTTTCATTTCAGATTTTAAATAATCATTAATATCTTGCAATTCATAGGTGCCGTCAGGTATTTCAATAACTTCGTTAGAACCATAATAGAACTTATTATTCGTTTTGTCAATGTTTGGAATAGAATTAAATGTTGCGAAATGCAATAAGGCACACTCATACTGTTCATATAGTTGCAACGTGTTAGGATAGTAAGTAGATAAAGTTGACGAGTTTCCAGTTATCGATAATGTGAGTGACATCTTGCAAATGATTCAAATAAAAGAAAAGCATAAGTTTTATACGTTTTATTTCCAAAAATTCCATAGATATTCTAAACATAAGTGTCCACAATTTACAGTGTTGAATTTCTGATATCTTGTATAATTATAAAAAACATTACAATTCTTAAAATATCGCATTAATTCCATTGGAGGTTTTAAATCTCCAAAGCTATCAAAATATTCACAATAATTGCATACTTTTACATAAGCTACCCAATGCGTGCCTTCGTTCTTAGAGTCGTCCAAGTTAACGACACCACATTCAACCCGTTTTGGCGTCCTTGGTAACTGATCCTTCATGTATACTCCTCGAAAGTGAGGGATGTTGCGTGCATACCTTTGGATGTCTATATTAGTGAGAGGACGATTAGGTAGCTTATTTTTCAGTTTTTTGAAGACTTAATGAATAAACCATTACCATTTTTATGTGACTTAATGTACAAGCCCTGGCCTAACTTTAAAGACTCCATAGCCTTATTATGTCGTTGTGTTTCTCGCAAATTTTGCTGACCTGCTTTGTAATCGTTAACAGTTTTTGCAATACCAGCCGCACCACCAGCTAAAGTTCCTAAAGCTGATAAACCCGCAAAAATTGGGATTAAAGGTAGAATACCTCCAGTCTTTGGTAAGGGTATCACTCGCGGCACTCGAATTTTCTGAATGCATGGGATTATTTTTTTTGCTGCTGAGTAAGCAGCGTTAATTAAAGCTTTACTGTCCTTTGGATTCAGTTTCTTTATTTTTGTTTTTATTTTTGACACGAAACTTTTAAACGTTTTAATGCCAGAACCAGATTTCAGTTTGGCTTTCATAACTTTGCTCACTAACCATGAACTAAGTTTTTCACCTTTCCCAGCATCGCTCGATTTAAGTCTTTGTTTAGCCATATTTAGTAGTTGCAAATCAGCTTTGTGGCGATTGGGTAAGTCTGTATGGTTTGCATATGCAATGTCGTGATGCATACAAGCTTCGTCTAGCTTATTTACACCTCGGTCACCTCGTAATAAACGTTTCTGCAATTTAGTTCCGGGACCGCAATAATTGTAGCCGGGTAAATGAAGTTCGAACGGTAGATTATTAATTAAGGTATTAACAAGTTCACCTCCTTGCATTGTCTAATGTGTAATGAGAGAAATGATGCAAAAGTAATCGTTATATAATTATTTTAATCCACTATTGCAGTTTTCTCGATCCAACTATTTTCTTCGTTGTTTAGACCCAACCATTTCACAAACATTTTTGATCCTTTTCTTTTTAAAACCCTTTCTATCAAATAAATACCAGGATAGTAAGATTTCTGAAGTTCTTGCTCGTAAAAGGTTCCCATTATGGCTTGCTTTCGCTGATCTTGTATATGATATGTTACTGGTATGGTATGATTAATTTTTTTTATAGTAAATATTTCAGTTGACCAATTAGGTGTATAACCTTTTTCAAAATGGTGTTTGTATTTACTGATACGAACAAAGTCACCTACTTTGAACTTAGGTTTTCTACGGACGGTTACATGATTTAAGGCTTTTTTAATATTTTCTTTTATAACAGACTCGCAAGATTTATTTACTTCAATTGGTTTAAATTTAATGGTACGATGTTTTGTGTTGTTATATATCTTTAACGTAACCTCTAACGGTATACCTAACCACATATAGTTTCCGTTCAGACTAAAATATTTATATATTTTATTTTTAAGAGTTTTAATCAGTCGCTCTACGATCGAAGCTTTTTTGGTAGAAAACGTTGAGTAATGGTTAACATTGTAAGTCTTCATAAGCGTTTGAAATGAGTTGTTATAAAATTCTGTTCCCATATCAGTTTGTAAATTAACCGGTTTGCGATTGCTGTTAATCAGTATTCGTTTAAATGCATGAGTAACATCAAGTTTATTTTTTGATTTTAATGGCTCTGCCCAAGCGTACTTTGAGAAGCAGTCAATCACCACTAAAATGTAATTATGACCTTTATTATATTTTCTTAGATTTTGCATGTCCATCAGATCAGCTTGCCACAAGTCATCGATCCCCTTTAGAATGACAGGACGTCTAACGAAATTTCTTCGTGCTGCTTTATGTATTTCATTAACAATTTGCTGTTTTGCCATTACGGAGTTTTTTGTAGTAATTTATCTACCTCTGCTTTGGTATAAAACTTATCTTCCAAATGAGTTGAAATCTCAGGTATCTTTGCTTTTAAAGTAGCCTGAACTGTGTCCTTTGTGTCTTTTATGATTTGAGAGCGCAATGAACCAATCATGTTATTAAATTCTTTTAACATATTAGCATTCAATCGATCTACATAATCCTTGTTCACGGTCAGGTTATTTAATTCTTTTAACATGTTAGCATTCAATCGATCTACATAATCCTTGTTCACAGCATCGCCTGCTTCTACTGGAGATCGGACTCCTCTTAATCTTGATGTTTTTAAATCAAAATCTCCGTTTTCTAATTTTAACAATGCGTTCTCATTAAACTCAAATAACTCTGATAAACGCATTCTTTTGTGAATGTAGTGTCCGAATTTGTCTACGTTCATATTTAAGGTGTATTGTATCGAGAAGCTGATAATAAAATAAACACATTTTAAAATATTTATTTATTTATAACTTTACTTTCACGCAATTCTTCAATGATAGATATAATTTCATTATCTAATCCTGTGTTACCAGCATCTCGAGATGCAATTAGTAATTTTAACCTATCTACCAATTCATTTGGATCGTCCCAATAAACAAAATCAACATTTTTCTTCCACATTTTTGTAAAGGGTAGTCCTTTTCCTTTCGTTTGGTGGTCCTGAATTGTACTTCGTAGTTGGAATAGAGGCTTAATAATTTGCAAATATTTTTGTCCTTTATTACTTTTGATTGGTTTACCGGGCTCATAGTCCCGTCGATGATGTGCGTTTGTGTCAAGTAGCATCGACTTATAATGTTTCATATCACTCTCTGTAACCAAGCTTAAATCGGCATTCTTTTTCAACAGCAACTGTTTTAAACCAGGCGTATTTCGGTATTTGCGTCCAGCTACGATGATATACTCATCACTGATCGTTATACGAGCAGAACCTAACATCAATTTTCCGCCCTCTTTTCTGACACCAAACGGAATATCGGTCAGAGCTTCTGAGGACACTGACCAGGATGACGAATCAATACCTTGGTTGTTTTCAACTAATGATTTGTACGAAGAGTCACTTTCGATATCAGATTCATATTCGTCTTCATTGTCGTTATTATCATTGGTTCCTTTACTAATTGTGGGTTCTTTTTGCAAAGTTTTATCGATAAACGGAACTTCGGTTTCTTCATTTTCTATATTATGCGGAACACAAGCCTGCTTACTGACATTAGCAATTTGGTTGAGTGGTTCTGTTACCGGCTTGAAAACTGATTCCAGTACTTGCTGATTGTTAAGCTCAGCATCTCTCATCTTTCGCACCTTCTTCTTAACAGCATCTGCAGCCTCAACAATTTGTCTTTTCAGTGATTTTTCCATAGTAACAAAAAGTTCGTGATTGATTAAGCGTTGTCTGAAGAATAATAATATCGTGAGGGTAACACTCTTAAATATAAATATTTTTAATCAAAGACAACAAAAGTGTCAAATTTATTTCTATAACATCCTTTATTTTTGGAGCAATCCTTATTAATCACTACATAATTGAAAGGTTCACTCCATATTTTCGAACACATTTCACGAAATTCAATCCATGTCATATCAGTGTTGACATGTTCTTCATAAATATGCCGTAAATTAATTTCATCTTGTTTAAAAAGTATGATTAAGTTCGCATTATCTCTTACTAACTGCTTGGGGATTTTACTATATGTTTGGTTCAGATAAAAACAATCTATGCATTTGTGTCTTCCCATTGCAAAATAATCACGCATGTTATTTTGATTTTCACAAGCAACATCATCAAAAATAATCACGGAGTTGGGTTTTGCGTCCTGAACGCTTAGTACTTCCTCATTTCCCTGATATTTCTGGAGGGAAATACCGGGAACCCGTTGCAAAACTCTTTCTAAGAAAATGTACTTAGGTTGGTGCAGAGTTTTTGAATAAACATAAACATTTTCAAATCTTAATCCATTTTCGTGTATAAGAAGGCCAATTAATAAATTGGTTTTTCCACAATTGGATGGACCACAAATGATACATCGTACTGAGTTAGGTAATAATTCCCCATGACGAAAACTAGTCTTACAAATATCATCGCAGACTGTATCAACATGCAGCGATTGCGGTTGTTTTACAAATTTCATGATTACTGTTGGAAATGAACCGATTAAAAATGAGTGAATGTATATAGTACGTTAACATTTATAAACTTACCACAACCTCTTTTGCGTTACTGGTCATTGATCGAGTGGATTGTTCATTACTAAGCATTCTGTACCACCCTTCAGAGCGATAGCAAACTCGCATGATCATTGGTTGTATACAGTTATACACTAGAGAGTAAGTAAACGGAGAGTTGATGGATGATCATCGTTGCTCATCAAGTACGCAGCAAAATGTACTGTCTCGGTCGAGTTTATCGGTCGAGTGGAAAGGCGAGTCGATTATCATTTATTGGGCATTCTATACCACTATCGGCAGCGAGGCGCACTCGCCGAGCAACTTGCCGATAGTGGTATAGAATGCCCAATAATATACTACTTATGAGTTTTAATATCTCCATTAATCTCAAGTTATTTCGGTAAAGCCCTAGCTCGTCACACAAATGTCAGTTATTTATAACTCTTTCCTTTCATAACAAAACATAATAAAATAAAAAAACGGGTGCCCTTAACGATCACGCATAAGGATATGAGATAAATCTCTATACACAAACATGTCCTAGAATAACAAACAGTTAAATTATTCCTAGATAGCAACATCCAATGATTTTTTAGTAGTAACGAAATAAATTAGATGAGTATTAGTTAGCTCTATTTTCAGGGTTACCGGAATTATTTTATTGCTTTGGAGCTGTTGTTTATCGATTTTGTTGTAAAAACTAATAGAGGGCGTTAATATCGATGGAAAAGACGTTTTAATCTCAAATAGGTCTTAGTTCTTATTGATTGGTTGTTACGTAATAAAAACTACGAGTAGCGCTGTGGTATTTGTTAACCGTCTTCAAAATGGCGAAGGTTATCAACTCGGCCGTTTTTTTTTATGTGTGTTACCTCAGTACTTTTTCTAGTGAACCGATTTTGATGATTCTTTTTTTATTTGATAGCCGATGCTTGCCATGTGGTCCCATTTAAGATTTGATGAAGAACTTCGGTGATATACATCAGAACTCTTCAATAAATGACAGAAAATAACTCGGGATAGCTACGATCGCATGTATTTTTATTGTTTACACCATTTATAACATAACTTCAAACTGGTACGCTCTAAAGGGGTACACAGGACAGGAACAGTTTACCCTGGTATACTCTTATTCTACCAGTTTTATTTAAGTTTCATGTTATTGCGCTATTCTGGCATCCGTTTGTGAATTATAGGTAACTAACCTATAGAACTGGTCCATTATGTACCACAACTAAAAAGTGAAAAATTAAAATCTTTTTTCAAAAATTACAACCGGCTTCCAAATAAAAACACTACAAGGTAAAAACAACTTCAATTTCGGCAGTCAGTGTTCATGTTTATAGACTGATAGCGCTAGGCTATTTTGATGTCATAAGTTTAAAAAATTCTAAAGTTGCTAATTTCTTGCCTGTGGATACAGTCGTACCTATGAAGCTTATTATTGCGTTTTGTGTCACATCTGTTTTCATCATCGAATTTCTGAAAATGCAAGTAGCATTTTCAGAAATTCGATGATTAATGGTTGATTATTTTTATTCAAATCAAAACTGGCAAAATTAATTTAAAGTTTAAAATAATTATGGTGTCATATCTAGGATAGTCTGTGGAGTGTGCAAACCCATTTTGTGTCATATTCGTCATATAAAAATAGTGCAAAAAAAATATTACAATTAATGAAATAACTATTTCCTTTCTCAGAACACTAACATAAGCCTATTAAATAAATTTGTGCCAAATTAGGGCATGCAATTTCAAGATTTTTTATTATTTTGTTTTTCCAAGCTACAAACGCTTCAAAAAAATATTACAATCAGTAGAGTTCACATATTCAATATCATAAATGCATGAAAAATCGACATTGTAAATTTGTGTCATTTTCATGCACGATAAGTATATATAAATGAATAAAACACAAAAACAATGGTTGCGATCGAAACTGGCGCACGCGGCTAGGCGGCATACGTACCTATACCACAGTACCTACGTACACACGTTCGTTCGGTACGATTTCTTCTTAGATGCGAAGGGTTCATTAATAAATAACTTACCTATCATATTGAGTATTGATTGACTCTTATCTCCGCTACATAATGACCAAATGTGTAACAAAAAGAGATAAAAATAATGACTTGCGAATTTTGCACAAATCGTGCGTCTACAATCTCATTAACCTACGAATGTCAATGATCAATGCTCAGAAGATGGCCAATGTGGTCAGTATTATTTTAGATTGATGCTTCGATTCGCTTCGAATTTGAACCTGAAAGTGGTAGGTAAGTTGGTATGCCGATACCTACCTAAACCTTCCGCTTTTTCGTTATACTTCTCGATATCCCGCGCCCCGCATCGAGTAGGTAGTGTACAGTCAGCAAAACAAAATATACACGACGTAAAAAAAATATTATTTTTGTTGTGTATGATGAACTTTTATGGTGTACAATCTATACTAATATTATAAAGCTGAAGAGTTTGTTTGTTTGTTTGTTTGAACGCGCTAATCTCAGGATCTACTGGCCCGATTTTAAAAATTATTTCACTATTCGATAGCCCAATTATTGAGGAAGGTTATAGGCTATAAAACATCAAGCTATGACTAATAGGAGCGGAGTAGTAATCAAAGATGCGAGTGAAACCGCGAGGTTCAGCTAGTAATATCATAAAGCTGAAGAGTTTCTTTGTTTGAACGCGCTAATCTCAGGAACTATTAGTTGGAATTGAAAAAATATTTTTGTGTTGGATAGTCCATTTATCGAGGTAGGTTATAGGCTATTTAACATCACGCTACGACCAATAGGAGAGGAGCATAAATGGAAAATGTTGCAAAAACGGGGGAAAAAAATCCTTTTTGAGAGTTTCCGTTGCGTGCGCTAGGTAAACGGTTTACGTAGGATAGCCAGTTGACGGGAGCGAAGCCGCGTGGGACAGCTAGTAAAGTATATTCTATTCTATTGTGATTAAAAATGAAAAATGTTTCTACTGAAGTATACTTGTAGATCAAGTTCCAATACACAAAAGTTTTGGTAACAAGGGTTTCTTTGTGTTAAAGTAATTTTAAATTGACATACGCACAATGTAATACATTTTAAATTTTGGACTATTTATATTTTAATCATATTGTAATTTTAAGTTATAATGTTTTTCTTCTTAAATCTAAACACTTATGTTTAGATTTAAGAAGAAAGATGACATTTGAGTGTTGACATCGAGAATAGGTATCAGCATAAATGGTCTTGGAGAAAAACTAAGAATAGGTATGTAATAAAATGTTTGCCCCTATATTGTCCTTAACTACATATCTGTAATATAATTTTACAGATATGTAGTTAAGGTGAATATAACAAAAACATATGAAGAAGTAATTGCAAACGATAGGCAAGGTAAGCATTAGGATAGGTTAGGATAGATGGACCCCCATTTCCAAACTTAGACTCCCATTTGGTCCATTGTGCGTGTAGGCCTCCTCTTTGTGAGAGGGAATGGGCCGTAATCCACCACGCGCGATCAGTGCGGGTTGATGGATGTTATATGTCTTAGTTTTTAAGGTTCCGTTCCTAAAGACTACCCTATTTTAAGACTCCGCGGTCCGTCTGTCTGTCTGTCACCAGGCTGTATCTCATGAACCGTGATATCAAGTCAGTTGAAATTTTCACATATGATGTATTTCTTTTGCCGCTATAACAACAAATACAAAAAATTGAATAAAATAAATATTTAGGTGGGGGCTTCCATACAACAAACGTGATTTTTAAATCCCCGAAATGCAACTGATAAAAAACCGATAAGCTGGCAACTCGGCAACGATGTTCAAGGCTCTTGAGCTTTGACTCGACCAGTGCCTCATTGCCGATGAGTTTCTTGGCCCGTTTTTTGATCAACTTGGTATTTGGCAGATCCGTCCCAAAAATGAGAACAGTACTCCTAAATCATCGAACTTGCGCTTGATACAACTTGAGCAACTATTTTGGCGAGAAGAACCGAAAGTGGGGGGTTTTTGGCAGCCAGCTGAGCCTTTGCCTCAATGTATGGACCAAAATTGAGGGTCGCGTTAAACGTAACACCAAAAAGCTCAAAGTGGTCCATTATCGGCCCGTTTACATCTCGGAAGGAAGGAGCCGAGTGGAATTGGCTCATTTTAATGGCCTGAAAAGACACGCCTGGGTTTTAGCAGCATAGAACCTGACCAAATTGGCATCGCCCCATTTGGAGACTGCCTTCAAGGATAGTTCAAACGCTCCACCATAGACAAGTACCTCTCAGCAACAGTGCTGTTATCTGCATACCCAAGTTTTTGGCAGATCATTTATGTGCAGCAATAATAATGTTGCTGAGAGTACCAACCCTTCAGGGACCCCGGCATTGGACAATTGGTACGACGAGCAGCCATCGATAACCATTCGAATGGACCGATCCCTCAAGAAATCTGCAATCCAATCACACATACCATCACCAGGCAGACCGAATGAAGGAAGCTTACTAATAAGGCTTCCATGCCAGACCCTATCGAAAGCTTTCGAGTTGTCTAGGGAGAAGGCAAGCGCCTTCCCGTGCCTCTCAATGGCCTTACTCCAAATGTGAATGGCATACGCTAGAAGATCCCCTGTAAAACGATTGGCAATTACTTATGATGTCAGTAGCTTCTTGGTAAGCCAGGAGCTTAATAATAAGCACACGCAGAGATGGGTGTGTAATTGGCCGGGTCAGCTCGACTGTTCTTCTTGGACATAAGCAGTACGTTAGCTTACTACCAAGCATTCGGCACTTTTCCAGTTTCATACGAAAGGTGAAATAGACGTGTCAAGATCGGAGAAAATTCGGGCGCACAAGTGCTAGTATCCCGTCGGGGTCACTAGCTTTGTTCAAGTTGAGCTTGCTGGGCAACCTACGAACGTACTTTTGATGGATGCGAATGTCCGACATAATTATGTCTTACACCCGCCAGGAGAAAGAAGGGGCCGCGCATCATCAGAACGCAGTCGCGAAGATTCCGCAAAAAGAGCCAAATAAGTTCGCCTTCTCCTCAACGAAGCGGGCCAGCGACACGCCGCGCGCCTGGTTTCAGCAGTGGTGGTAATGAGGGTTGGCAGAAGTTCGACTCAACTGACTTACCCAGGGACCAAAACGCTTTACTACCTGCTGGGTAAGAAGCAAGTTATGTCCCTATTTGGCCAATGTGGTCGAACCGAGCATTTTGCAACACCTTCTTGCAGGACTTGGCAGTGCTGTTGAAGGCCTTCTTTTCTGACATATATGACTCGCATTGCGCGTTCGAGCGTCGACCCATGCCAGGTACACCTCATGTTTAAGCGCGTCTGCGTGATCTACGTAGATATTATATTTTTTTTCCAATCCCTATGTTTTAATCAGGATAAAGGTCAAAGAAAAATAAAGTCAGCTTTCTGATTTCCACCTACGCCATTGGTTGTACACGGTTCATCTCGGATCTAAGTTGTATATTTTTGAAATCGGAACCAAATGTCAACAAGAATAGAACGTTAAAACAAATTTCATATTTCCAATTCAACTCTCATATTCGTGCACATGAAAAATTAAAATTCATCATAATTGCGAGGGTAGCCAGAAACATTTTAGCGTAAACTAACTTCATAATAAAAATTGTTTAGAAACACTAGAAATATAGGAAGTGCACGACGGAATATCTTTTGTGTTCATTTCCTGTTCATATCTCGCTACTCTTGGCAGGCAGCCAAGCTAAGGGTAATGGATACAGACAGTTATTGTGTCAGCAACGATTTCTGCTTTCTTGCTTTTTCTTGCATTAGGTAACTTAGTCGATAAGATAAGAATTTTTAGTAGACTGACTTTATCATTCTACTACCAATATTTGAAAGACAAAAAGATCGTATACGGATGACTTTAATTCATTGAAAATCTCTCAGAGAATAAAAGTATAAATATATTAATAAAAAATCTGCTGTTCTCAAATTAAAATTCTTTTTTGCTCTACATTTTATTACTGTTTAAACATTAAATAGCGTTTCCATATTTCAGAATGGTCGCACAGTGAAAGTTTTTCATATTCATGAGTTACGTTTACCCCTGAAAGGTTACCAAGGTTTAATAAAAGTCTGTATAGCTGATCTGACAAAGATTTAGGCCCAGTTTTGATCGGTAGTTAACTCATCCAATGATTAAATATGCTAAACCAATGGTTTAAAATTTCGGGAAATCCGTTTATTCATCAATAAAATTGTTAGTCTAACAAATGGTCAAATAATTAACTTTCCAACTTATTTAACCATTTGCGAGGCTAACTGCGGATTAAAAAACCTTAGTCCCATTTTTTTATCTGAATTAACTTAACCAATAGTTAAATATGCTAACCAATGGTTTCAATATTCGGTAAAACGTGTTTATTTTTCAGTTGTTTGTCTAACAAATGGTAAAAAAAACTCGCCTTTTTATTTGACCATTTGTGAGGCTAAAAATTGATGATAAAAGGTAGCATATTAAACCATTGGTTGAGTCAAATACTGATCAAAAAACTAGGTCATAGTGTAACTTTAACGGCCACAAATTGTACAAAGTATCAACTTGCAGTTATTTACGCCTTTAACGGCGATATCGTCGATTCATATGGATTAGCCCTTTGTCGACGACAACGTTAACACTGGATATCCTCTGCAGTTATGATAATATTAACTTCACATCTAAAGATAGTAGCCATGGAAGTTACATCTTGTAACTAGCTCTAGCCGGTTGCTATGCCCGGGAATTTATTCCACAGGTACGTACTCATCATCATCATTTCAGCCAAAAGACGTCCACTGTTGGGCATAGACCTACCCCAGGCGTCGCCACACTGATAGGTCCTGTGCGTTTCGCATTTTTTGCCAAATTTAAGTGGCAGTGGGCAGGGCACATTACTCGCAGAACGAATGGCCATTGTGGCCGAAAAGTTCTAGAGTGGCGACCGCGTACCGGAAGACGCAGCGTTAGAAGGCCTTCCTCTAGATGGAGCGACGACCTAGTCACAGCTGCGGGAGTCCATTGGTTGCGAAACCTTACAGGAACGTACTACCGGGATCAAAATATCTTGTATCGGGTACATACTACCAGAATAAAAGTATCTTATATATAGATCCAGATCATGGACCACCACTATTTGTCTCTGCATCACCCTAAGATTGACTGGTAGAAAATGGCTCAGACATTAAGTCCACCTCTGTACATTTGTGCGCTTAAAGTAATAAATAGATTACCAGTGTTCTAAATACCATTCAAATTTGTTGAGCGGTTATGGCCTGATTGATTAATAAACATCGATACAAGTTTAGGATAAACTTGGTAGGTGCTGGTGAACTTTTTAGTTTCAGTAGTCCTGTTTAACTGATATCTAAGTAGCTTCTCTAAACGAGAGGTAGTTTATTTGAAATTATTTTGAAATGGTAGACTTTTAGCATATTAAGTAAACGGCGCATATTCTATCAACAATGCAGAATTAGTGCTGTACGAAGTTAAGCTCTCCTTTAAAGTAGTATCTACCAACGTCAGTTTCATGAGTGGACTTACCAAAATATGAGAGTAAATAAATACACATTTATGTTCAAAACATTTATTATTCTCTGCTTTCAATGTTGACACAAGTTTACTAATCCCAACTTTACCACAGTAAAGCATCAAGTAACATATAAATTACGAGCAACATTAAATTAAAATATATATTTGGTTATGACAGGTATAGAGATAGAATATTCAAATATTGTTATAACTAAAATATAGAATTTATAAACACTGAACAAGAAACAAATTCATCAAGTTTTGGTCGGAAATTTTTCGCAGGTGACAATAGGTAAATAGAGACTTTTATAAAATTACAGTTATTTTTTACAAATTTGATAATTCCTAACATATTTTATGCATCTTACTTATTAGAAATTGAGACGCTTAAGGCACAGCAAAATTACATCTAACTAGAATATACAACTATTATAGACACTCTTGGTAACAATCTTTATTCTAATTCGCAAATTGTGATATGTACAAAAATATTTACATCTTTATAATCTAACATTATTATTATAAAATTGAAATTAAAACATTCTGAGTATACATTGTATACATATTAAATGCAATGGTGTGTGATGAAAGTAATAAATAATACAAAAAATATAAATAAACACAGCTAAATACAACTAAACTTCCCGAACAAAAAGCAGATTACACAAAACGATACACTGAACAGAAATACGTCTTTTGAACTCCACTCAATTATTGGCACAATTTCACTATATTTAGTCTCAGTGTCAATAAGTATCGGTTCCACTTCTAGAACCGATATTCCTCAAATCAGGCATGCGTGTGGTCTCTTCGCTGCCTCTCTAGCTATTTCCGATGACTTTGGCGTTTTCTCGCTATTATTGCTACTAATATCACAACGACTGCCAAAGCTACGGCTATACCTATCCACCAGTAAGTATTATACGACGCCTCTTTCGTATTTACTTTTTCTTGGTCCCCAGGTGCTACAGCATTCTTTATCTCTAAAACTCCTACAGTAGAGGTTTCTAGCTTAAAATTAGATTCTCCATCTGTATCGATTACGTTATCTACAATATCTTCATGTGTTACTTCCTTCGGAGGTTCTTTTTTCTCTTCTGAAGACGGGATAATCTCATTTTCTTCTGGTACCGGATCAACAGTTTCGATATAATCGTCGGAACTGCCGCTGTCTGTTGATGGATCTAACTGATTGTCTAGGTATTCATCTAAAAACTTGTAGTAGTCTGTTATGCCTGTATATTCTAGGCCGTATTCTCGCTTCGCTAGGAGATCACTGACCATTTCAGGCCAGATGGTACCGTAGCCTTGTATCATGGCGTCTCTGTAATTACAATTAAACATATAAATTGAAATTGAATGTATAGAGGAATCGTTTATTTGGATCTTAGAAATACTTACATCAATCTATCATTATTTTCCGCTATATGATTTATTAAATCTGATTCATCCGACACAAGTTCTTCAGCAAAAGACTGATAGATTTGGTACTTCAGTATTAGGCCCATGAATTTTCTGGAACAAAAGAAAATATTAGTATTATCCTAAACTTTAAGGCAACTTTATTCAGTCAGCGGATATTTTTTATAACATTATTATTTTTAACTTTTACTGGCCACTCACCCAATATAAGGTTTGTTGAACACCATGTATGGGGTCTCCTAAGAAATCGCTGTCACCAGATTCTATGTTAGAGAAATTCTTTCGGAAGTCGCTCCAACTACTTGGTATTTTCGCGTACGGTATAGCTCCCATTAAAACTTTTATTCTCCATTCGTCGGCTGCCAAATAGAAGTTTAGTCTGCAAGGAAAATATATTTATAAGCATAAAGTACGTAGCATAAGATTAAATTGCATGCTAAGGTGATAAAAACTTACTTCGGTAAGTCCCTCAGAGCCATAATCAATTGTAAGACCAGACGATGAGTGTTGGGATTATAGTTGAAAGTTTCTAACGGGAACAACCCAGCTTTGCTCAGCGCATGTGGGTTCACGGAAAGTAGTGACACGAAACCAGGAATAGCTTCATACACAGCTGAAACAAACAACGCGATGACTTGCGAACTTCTCAAAGAAATTACTTCACAACTAGAACGTAGTCTTACCGGAGTACCGGGAAGCCTCTCGTAGAATATAAGTGTTGTTGCTGTGTAGATTAATGGTCTGCTTGTAGACTATCTTCATGACTGCTTCGTGAGCTTCTATGAAGTTGGCTATGCTGACATCTTTACAAGTTACTGCTCTAACTTTGTTGGGTTTGCACCAGTCGACTAGGGTTGGCGGACAAGTACTATTGAACACCGATTCATTCCAAATATCTGGGTCTGCGTCTCCTAAGTTTAGCGCTTTGATGAGTTTCGCTGCTTGTTTGAAAGCTACTACTCCGCCTAAGTTCTGTGAAATAGATGTATCGGTTATAAATCATACACATTTTATTCTTGTTCAACTTTGTAAAATTAACGCAATGAAATAGAAAGATCGATTTTTACTGTTGTTACTAAAAAGCCAACCCCGTCTTAGAAATTAAACAAGAAAAATACGGCCAAATATTTTGTGTTATCTTTAAGTGCTCAAAATTCTAAGAATAACCTTAAACTTACCTTTAGCTGAAGATTTGCATGTATTTTCTGATATATCCCCGCGTGTTTTGGCAGTAGACTTTCTATTAAATTAGACCAATCATCTCCCGTTAACGATCCTAGAAAAAAATATAAATTTAAATCTGGGTCTGTGAAGTCTATCAAACATACTTTTGTAGCTACGTAGTCGGTCACTTACGTTTTTGGAAAGACCTTTTTAAAAAAGAGGTAGATTTTTAGAGAATGTTATATACCCCAAAAGTACAATCAAACTTGATTAAAAATCACAAGGGATTTTAAGTCTAACTTAAGAGTCTTACGTTTTCTTAGCAATAGCCCTAGAATAAAACTTTAGAAAATGACAAAGGGTTTGTATAGTTCTCAGGGGTACCACATGCCAAACAATTAAAAGTTTTCAGAATGTGGTCTAGACCACATGGGTGGTGGGTGGTGTGGTGTGATATTTATGACTTAATAATATATTATATATATATATATTAATCATTTTTAATTAATTCGTCAAAAGCAGAGAATTTGATTTGCTTAATTATTCTTTTATGATGAAAATTAAGTCCCTGCTTTCCGTTTTTTTTACTAATTATTTGCGCTGTGTCCATAGTTGGTTTATAGGTTAGAATAATTCTCGTTCCTGGTTGAATAAAACAAGTGAAGTTACTGCCCGAGCATAGAAAATATTTATTCTGTTTTCCAGCTGCAACAACTTTGCTGGTTTTAATTTAAACTTCGATACAACTTTTGCTGTGGTGCTTCCAGCATATGTGTTTTATTTAAAGAAGCTTTGTTTAAATTTTATTACGTGGAAACGAGCCTTTCGAAAGTATTTTTTTGTATTTTCATTAAAATATCGCGATTGTATTTTCGTCTCTTCAATTTTGTATAAGAAAAATATTAATAATATTTTTCAGCCGACGTCAAAACACTGAAGACTTGAAAAACACGGCAAATTTTTAATTACCTCACAAATATTTTATGCTTTAATGGAAACTTAAGTCTATGAGGTACTTACTCAGTAAATGTACTGGTAGGGGCTTGCCGACGGCATCGGAACCCTTGAACCTAAGTGCAATGTATTTGTGAAGCTTCAAGTAAAGAGGTTTCACATTTTCCCACAATTCCCGGGCTTTGAGTATGGCACCTTCGTACTCGCCAAGCGCATCCCAATATTCTTCTACGGAGTTGTAGTCTGTGAAAGAAAAATATTAAAGATAGTTCAAATCTTTTGCGGTTGCAAAGTCGAGATGGATAATAGGATATTCATCCATACTAATATTATAAATGCAAATGTAACTCTGTCTGTCTCTCTGTCTGTTACCTTTTCACGCTTAAACCACTTAACCGATATAGATGAAATTTGGTGTGGAGATAGTTTGATACCATGGGAAGGACGGTCGGAGGGAAGGAGACGGAAGGAGGAGGTTCTATGTTTGACGTTATGTTTTTTTTTTGTTAATGTTCACCGATATTTCCGTCAATTGTGAACCGATTTTGAAAATTCTTTGTTTATTTGAAAGAGGTTGATTCCAAATTGATCCCATTTTAAGTTGGTGAAGATCTGATGTATAATTTCGGATTCTTAGAACTCTTCAATAAATGACGGCAAATCTATCGGGATTGCTGCAATCGCATGTCTGTTTATTTTTTATACCATTTCATAACATAAAATCACGCCAGTACGCTAGAACGGGGTACGCAGAAGTGTATAGCTCACCTTGGTACACCCTCATTTCACCGACTATGTTCAATTTCATGATATTCGAGTAATCTATTCTGGCATTATAGGTACTTTACTAAATAACTTGCCTATTAGGTACAACTAAGAAGTGAAAATAAAAAAAAAAACGTCTTTTATGTTTTCGTTTTGGTGCGGTGTTCTGGAGTGCAACTAGATGGCGCGCAGCAAATCTGTCCTTACTTTTTTGTATGAAGTCGATATTCTTCTCCCTAGAGTAAATAGTATTCTGTGCAGTGAACGCTCGATCTCGGTAGGTCTAGGTAAGTCCCTACTTACCTAGATCTATCTAGATCGAGCGTAGGATAGGCAGTTAACGGGAGCGAAGCCGCGGGCACAGCTAGTACATACATAAACTCACGCCTCCCCTAATAAATCCCTCATGAGAAAATTTTAATGATGAATAATAGGTTCATACTTTTTAAGACACCTAAGACTAAGTTTTAACCAAGACTTGGACAAAATAAGTCATTATCACATATTTATTCTCTTCTCCGAGTTTGTCTTTAACTTCAGTATTAAGCTTTCCAACAAATTGCCATTTTCTCGTAGCTTCATGGCCGACGAAAGTTTCGAATTTTGCCTCGTTATGTACTTATTGACAAATCCTAAATGGGCTTTAATGGAAAATTTCCGAGGGCGCCGCAATCTTACATCTTAGTTTAATATTAATTATCAAATTCAGATTAATATAAGAAAATCGCTTACGTTATTATAATTAAGAAACGTAAGTATTTTGTTTAAAACATCAAACCAAATTGGTTCAGTTATAATGCCTTGTTTTACGAGATAATTTTATTAAAAACACTTCAATGGATCCTCTCAAAATTATGATCCACTTATATTTTCAGGAAATATTTATTAACAATGTTTGGTACCTCAAAGTTTGCACCGTAGGATAGTCCAGATTTCTCTGCATATTATTTTAAACTTATACCTAAAATTATTTATATACAACGTTATTTCCATGTTTATGTTTATTTTATTATATAATATTTATGTAGACTGCTCTGTAGGTAGTAACGTTACGTTAGGCTCAGAGAGCTAAAGGTAAGCCACATTAATAAAAAAGGTGGCAGTCTGCCGCTCCCTTATTATGAAATTTATAATGTACGAGGTTTGTAGAAGAAAAGTGTCCATGGTGTGTTTTGTATGTATGCTGAAGAAAATAAATTGGTCAGACAGATGTCAGATGAAATAAAAATGTCAGAGTATAAAATATTCTAAGATTTTACAAATAAGCAGTAAAATTATGTTGTGGATGTTAAAAACAATCAAAGATAACTAAAAGTATGCTTTTCAGGTGCCAACAGTATCAAAGAATACATAAAAATCAATTGGAATCACGCAATCATCCTCTCATACTGTATCATCTCATATGTCTCTGAATGATTTGAATAATCACTTTTCATCGTCAGCAATGCTCTCGGCTGTTGTTAAGAATAATACTATTCGTGATATTACTTCCATGCCAATTGTAACTCCCGAAACTTTTTCGTTTTTCCCGGTGACCGACGCTGAGATCCTCAAAACGTTCAATGCAATTAAGTCCAAGGCTGTCGGCTGTGATGAAGTGAGCAGATCCATGTTGTCCCTCATTTTCAAAAGTATCCTTCCCATTATCACACACATCATCAACTTCTCTCTGCAGGCTGGTGAGTTTCCTACAACCTGGCGTAAGGCATTCATTATTCCTCTTCCAAAAATTTCCAACCCCACCTTATCCAATCACTACAGACCAATCTCCATTCTCCCTTTCCTATCTAAGATCCTGGAAGCAGTTGCTCTGAACCAAATATCCTCCTTCGTGTCCCGGAATAACCTATTGTCCCCTTTCCAATCTGGTTTTCGGCCCGGCCATAGTACAGCCACAGCCTTGCTTAAAGTTACTGAAGACGTCAGGAACGGCTTGGAGAGTTCGAGGTTGACGGTGTTGGTTTTAATAGATTTCTCCAATGCATTTAATACCGTCGATCACGACATTCTCCTGGTCATCCTGTCTCAAATTGGGGTTTCTTCGTTGGCACGGGATTGGTTTTCATCATATCTTCGTGGTCGCCAGCAGGCGGTATGTGCTGATCAGAAATTCTCTGATTGGTGCGCGCTAGAAACAGGCGTCCCACAAGGCGGTATACTCTCTCCACTCTTATTTTCTTTATTTATTAACTCTATCACTACTATTCTCAAATGCTCCTACCATCTGTATGCTGATGACCTGCAGCTCTACGCGCAAGCTGACATACTCAATCTGGATGACTGCATCTCGCTGTTGAATGCTGATCTTCAAACAATCACTGACTGGTCTAGCAGATTTGGCGTTACTGTCAATGTCAGTAAATGTCAGGCTATCCTTATTGGTAGTTCGTATTATCTACGAACCTTGGACACTAGTCTTCTAATGCCGCTTAAGTTTGGCAATACCGTTATCCCTCTCTCACCTCACGTTAAAGACTTGGGCCTATATATTGATGACAGGTTAAGCTGGAATAAGCAAGTCGCTCAGATTAGCCAGAGAGTCACTTTTGCACTGCGGTCTCTCTATAGATTCAAACATTTTCTTCCATCCAGCACCAAAACCACCTTGGTTCAAGCTCTTGTATTGCCTATAATCGACTATGCTGATGTTTGTTATTCAGATCTATCCCAAGAACTTCTTAACATAATGGATCGACTTCTTAACAACTGTATTCGCTTTATTTTCGGGCTTCGTAAATATGATCACATTTCTTCCTTCCGTTCGCAGCTTAAATGGCTGCCTATCCGTCAGAGGAGATCCCTAAGATCCCTCTGCATGCTCTTCAACATCATGAACGATCCTGATACTCCTGATTATTTAAAACAATATTTTAAAGTGTTGGGCAGTTCTCACGATCTTAACCTTCGAGCTTCCAAAAACTTACTTCTCCAAATTCCTTCTCACCGCACTGGGTTTATATCTAATTCTTACGCTGTCTCTACTATAAAACTCTGGAACGTCCTTCCCCTTGACATAAAAAAAGCTGAGAGTAAATTTTCATTTAAGTGTAGAATCCGGAACTATTACTTGTCCTCTCTTACATAGCTCGGTCTTCATCTTAGTTATTATGTTTAATTTCTGTTTCATTTAGAATATGATATTTATTATAACATTTATTAGTCTATTGTTTTAGAAATTATTTATGTATTTTATTAGTTAGATAGTTTATTAATATCCGACTTTAATTATTGTTCATTTTTATTTTGTACTCCTACCACCTGTTGTCCTTTTTAACCCAAAGGTTGACTGGTAGAGGATGCCTTGCTGCATTAAGTCCGCCTATGTATCACCATTGTACATGAAGTTTAAATAAATAAATAAATAAAAGTGAGTCACATGAGTTGAGTAAAAGGTGTGGTTTGTATAGTATTATAAAACGTAAATAGACTAAAAGACGTGGATCTTTACACCAGAATACCAGAAGGTTTAGTCGCCAGCGCTACTGCTGAACTTGAAGTCCTGGTCTCGATTTGCGGTTCGTGTAGTGTTATTGGGTCTTTTCCATCTTTAACTTCTCAGTAGTTAACCTTCTACTTAACCCTTCGCGGAATAGAGGCGTGATGTTGTGTATGTTTTTTGTATTCCCAGTATAATATTTAACCATTATCACAGTCATTTACCAAATATCCTACAAAACAAATTTATTAAAACAATAACAGTTGCATTAAATTATGGTTCTATTTAGTCCACAGACATAAATCTAACTAGATAATGCAAGTCCCTTTATCTGTATGAAAACCTAGCGTGCTACTTTTTTAAACACTATTTAAAAACAATTTTACCTACCAATGAAAGAAAAAAAATTCAATGCCTACTTTTTCTATACTGTTTTCACAGAATGAATAAGGCATAATTAGGCATTTTTTTCTAGATTATGAAATGATAATGCTAAATGAAAAGCTCAAATTACGATCATTGATCCTTTTTAGGGTTCCGTACCACGAAAGAAAAAAAACGGAACCCTTGTAGGATCACTTTGTTGCCCGTCCGTCTGTCTGTCTGTCAAAACCGTTTTTCTTAGGAACGCGTAGAGGTATCAAGCTGAAATTTACATCAAATTCTCAGGTCTAATGTCCATTAAAGCTGTGAAACTTCTAAGACAACGCAATCAAAAGATACAGCCGTTTATGTCGCATATTGCCGCAAATTTTCGACAATCGCAAGGGAATCAAAACCTACAGGGTACTTCCCGTGAGCTCAGAATCTTGAAATTTGATACGAAGCAACGTCTTTTAGCACAGATAAAGTAATAATTGCGAAAACCGTAAATTTTTAGTTACATCATAATAATAAAAATATTTTTAATAATTTTAAACTTACTACCCCTTTCCTCATGAACGCGTAGAGGTATTAAATTGAAATTCATATCAAATACTCAGGTCTATAATACGCTAGTCCAACTCGCACTTGGCCGGTTTTTTTTGACACGCGAAGTACATACAATCGCGTTATTTAGTTAGATTTATATCTGTGATTTAGTCATTAATTTATTATTATACATTATATTAATAAATTGAACATTATGTTTGTCTGATATATAATATTTCAATTATGATACTGATACTGCCATCTATTAATAAATTACTGGATATTTATTTATTGTTTGTATTTTTGTCTCATATATTTAATTTGATTATAAATATTGTTATATATGATAGGTACGGAATTAAACTTAATTTAGATTAATTTATGTATCTTGCGGTAGTTAATAGTAGTTTATACAACAGTCATATAATAGGGGTTATTAAAACACGAGCGTAGGTTTATCACATGAGGCGAAGCCGAGTGTGATAATAATATTACGCGAGTGTTTTAATACCTAATTATATGCCGTTGCATACACTTTTTATCTTCACTCATACAGTTGAAATAAAACAAAGATGGAAACGGAAAAAATATGTGGTATGGCGGGCAATTTAGATTCTCATTCCACATGACTGCGAAGTTCGCGCATCCAAAGACAATGACACAAATTTTCTACATAACGTCGTTGAGCCCAAACGCACCAATAAATTAAACGTTTTTTTATTAATAAATTTTACCTATCCACGAATAAAGTACGCGCTATTACGTAATTTATTAAATAATAAATTACGCTTTATACAATATTTTTTTAATTCATATTTGAAACATTACGTTGTGAGTGTAGATAAAGTTTATTATTATGTTCTGCATTCCATTATTGTACTATTATATGATATCGTATTGATTTAACTCGATTAGAAAATAACGTAAAAAATACTATTTATTATGTTTACTTTGGTATTAAAACATTGATTGTAGTAGGCCTATTTTCTCAATTATAAACCGACTAGCTTCTGCCCGAGGCTTCGACCGCATGAAAATAGAGAATTATCCCGAGGAAATATAGTCCCGGGATAAAAAGTATCCTATGAGCTATGCCTGACTATAATCTATCTCTGCCGAATTTCATTCAAATCCGTTCATGCCAGAACGGCATGATTGACAGACAAACATACATCCATCTTAACTTTCACATTTATAATATATATTTGTTTACAAAACGCCACAGGCATGGTGCAGGGGTGTGGTGGTACTCTTCTTCAAGAAGGGCGACAATGCCCAACTAAAGAACTATAGGCCCATCTCACTTCTTAGCCATGTCTACAAGCTGTTTTCAAGAGTCATCACGAATCGTCTCGCGCGCCGGTTTGACGATTTCCAGCCTCCTGAACAAGCCGGTTTCCGTAAAGGCTTTGACACCGTAGACCACATACATACGCTGCGGCAGGTTATACAGAAGACCGAAGAGTACAACCTGCCTCTCTGCTTAACGTTTGTGGACTACGAGAAAGCCTTTGATTCGATCGAGACTTGGGCTGTGCTGCAGTCTCTCCAACGGTGCCAAATTGACTACCGGTACATCGAGGTGTTGAAGTGTTTGTACAAAAACGCCACCATGTCAGTTCGACTTCAGGATCAGACCTCGGAACCTGTCTTTCTGCAGCGAGGTGTGAGGCAGGGAGATGTCATATCTCCGAAACTGTTCACCGCTGCACTGGAGGATGTCTTCAAGGTTCTGGACTGGAGAGGGCTAGGCATCAACGTCAATGGCGAGTACATCACTCACCTTCGGTTTGCCGACGATATAGTGGTCATGGCTGTGACTATGGAGGACCTCAATACAATGCTCGATTACCTCAGTAGAGCTTCCGAAAGAGTGGGTCTTAGGATGAACATGGACAAAACCAAGGTGATGTTGAATGCCCATGTCACACCCACTCCTATCAGGGTCGGAGACTCTACACTCGAAGTTGTGGATGACTATGTCTACCTGGGACAAACGATCCAGTTGGGTAGGGCCAACTTCGAGAAAGAGGTCAACCGTCGAATCCGACTCGGCTGGGCAGCGTTCGGGAAGTTGCGCGGTATCTTCACGTCCAACTTACCACAGTGTCTCAAGACGAAAGTCTATGACCAATGTTTGTTGCCAGTTATGACCTATGGCTCTGAGACGTGGTCGCTCACAATGGGCCTCATCAGAAAGCTTACAGTCACCCAAAGGGCAATGGAGAGGGCTATGCTCGGAGTTTCCTTACGTGATCGAATCAGAAATGTAGAGATCCGCAAGAGAACCAGGGTTACCGACATAGCCCGAAGAATGGCCAAACTTAAGTCCCCTTCCTCCCGGACCGCCGCAAGGTGCTAACGTCTCCTCAGTACCGTACCCAGTTATTTAGTGACTTTTTTAATTAAATTTCGTGTTTATAAATCTATTCAAAATAATAGGAGTGCATAATAGCATAAGAAGTGTGTCACAAAACACTCATAAACGATTGCAACCCGGAATACTTCTGCCGGCCTGGTGCTTTGACTTCTACGCTGCGCAAGCCCCGCCCTCAAGGACGCGTAAGAAAGAACTCGCATAATAACAAACTTCGTGAAGCGTATGCGCCGAAGTTTGTTATTATGCGAATAACAAACTTCGGCGCATACGCTTCACTCTTAACTAGCTACACCCAGACAACGCCCTGGTGCTAATCGATTCGGTGTTGCCGCAAAGTTGACCCCGCCCCGGAATTAGCGATTGACACTATCACCCAGTTGTCTGCAAATATCGACGTACCTACTAACTAGGGTCGAAGGCGGTCATCTGCCGGTGCGCACACGCAGATACATTATTTGACATGCACCTCCTTATTACCACTACTATACTGGTACTAATGGATTCGAATATGGACAAATCTGTGTCGGATACCGAGCTTAATTTGGTGGGGAAAGATCAAGATAAGACGCCACCTAAATTTGTATATCAGCGCTTCGCCAAGAGGAGCAGAGACGATCTCCTATTTAAGCAAATGGATGAGTTTAAAGCTGAAATGAAGGAAATGATGTCTGTGTTTTCGAACAGATGGACTAATGAGATTCAACAAATGAACTCAACTTTAAAGGAAATTCACCAACGTAACATTAAAATTGAGACTTCGATCAACTATCTCACAGTGCAAAATGAGGAACTTAACAAAAAAATTGCTAAGCTTGCGAACCAAAACAAGGAAGATAAGAAATATATTACTCTATTGGAGGGTAAAATGGACGAAATTCAGATAGGTAGTAGAAAAACAAATTTTGTTGTCAAGAATGTTCCTAAGAAAACCAATGAAACGAAAGATGACCTCCTGGATATGATTATCTGACTTTCTCGTAACTTAGAATGTAATATTGTCAAATCGGATCTCAAGGATATATGCAGACATTGTGGAAAAAATAATTAAAGCCTAAACCAGCCTATTATTGTAGAAACAAGCTCAACATTCCTATAGTCTGAGTTCATTAGAAAGAGCAGAGCTTTCTATGTGAAATACAAGGCTAGATTGAGTTGTAAACAGCTAGGGTTTGAAACACTAGAAGATACGCCCATATTTGTGGCTGAGCACCTTACAGCCAAAGGAACCCGCCTTCACTTCCTCGCCCGGGACTTAACGAAATCAGGAGCTTTTAAATTTTGTTGGACAGCTTACGGCAAGATCTACGTAAAGAAGGATGAACGTTCGCCGACCATAGCAATTAGAAGTGAAGAGCAGGTACATAAACAACATGGGAGCTCAATGACTCTTGGTTCAAAGTTATCAACAGTGTTTACTTTATGCATCTAGCAAAGTTCATGTGTACCCTCATAAGTCTTATAAACCAATTATTTTAAAACGTAAACATAACATGTACCCGCGTAAATTCATCACTTAGATTTTGTTAAAAAATAAAATTCAAATGTACCCGCTTAATTGTATCTCGCTAATATTGTTTACCATGAGTTATCTAAGATGTTTCTTTTTGGTAGGTATGACCATATATGTGGCTAATTTGTTCACAACATCTAGCAAAGCTATAATGTACCCTCATGTTTTGTATAAACACTTTTTTGTTAAACGTAAAGATAAAATGTACTCTCGTAAATTCATCAAATTAATTTTGTTAAAATGTCAATTTCATACATACCCCCATAATTTTATCATATTAACTTTCTTCATCTTAGAACATTATTATTCTAAGTTCGTCATATTATTTTGTCGGAAATTTTTATTTTTAGCATGTATAACTGTGGCTAATTAATTAATCTGCCTTTTACAGAATTTCTTTATGCATGTTTAAATTTAATTAACACCAGCATAACACGCACACCTGATTCTCATGCATACACAAACATACTCGGTGCCAAAAAAAAATATAATAACTCAGCATTCTCTTTTGAATCTCAATCAACGTACCATAAGTATTAAACGTCATAACCCAATCGTCTACAACAGCACTAAAACATATAACGATGCTACGTCTATTGAACCTTTAAATATTACAGATGGATGACAACCTACAAACGCTTGGTGAGATAGACAGTATAGAAGTTGCGCACTCTCAAAAAATAAGTGACTCCACAGAGCTCCACAAACACATAAATATAGCTAGAAACGATTTGACAATCATTTCTCAAAATATTAGAAGCATTTTCCGCAATTTTGACGATTTCTCTCTTCTATTATCCACGCTACGGTTTGAAACCGACGTCATAATTCTAACCGAATGTTGGCTTAGCCCAAATAAACCTATACCGCAGCTTACTAATTATCTTTCATTTTCGACAACAAGACATTTAAATCAAAATGATGGTGTAGTATTGTACGTAAAAACACACTAAAACCCAAAGTAAAAGAACTTAGTTTGGCACAGTCAACATGTATTCAGTTGGAAATACTTAATTCCATTGTTCTTTGCATGTACCGCTCCCCATCCAACACAAACACAGACTGGTTCATAGATTCTCTCAGCACACACCTAAATACTTTAACTCGTCATCAAAGTATAATCATAGCGGGGGTTATCAACATTAATATTAAAACTAAAGACTCGTGAGTCATCGCAGGAACATAAAAATAGGGTAAACTACCTAAACATGTTATCACTATACGGCATACTACCTGGCCATACTTGCCCTACACGCGAATCTAACTGTTTAGACCACTTTATGTTAAAAATAAACAAAAAAGGGTATCAGCTTCTATCGTTATACTACATACATCAATCATCGACCATTACACTACTTTTCTAAAACTATCAAGTATAAAACACAAACAAACTGCAAATAAAACTACTTCAACCGTCGATTTTGAAAAGGCTTTAAAACATCTTCAAGAAAATAACATTTCAGACCTCCTATTATGTAGCGATCCGGACCAATTAACTGACATGTTGTTGCACAAATTAACTGAATCTATTAACCACAGCATTGTTATAAAGAAAATTCCTAACAGCAAGCGTACCATTAAGCCGTGAATGACAGCCGGTATATTAAGATGCATTAAGAATCGCAAAAAACTTTAAAAAAATACCCGCAATGACCCATTCAATGAAATCATAAAAATTACCTACCGACGATATCGAAACTATTGTAATGACCTAATCAAAAACTAAAAAGAAAATACGAAAGGGAACTACTTGCTAATTCAGTCACAAATAATAAACTGTTATGGAAAAATATAAAAACTCTAACTTACACAAATAATACTAAAAACCAAAACACAGAATTACTTCATTTGAGGCCAAGTCCATCTGAATCCGTTAATTTCATTAATAACTATTTCGTAAACATTGGCAGAGAGCTAGCCCAAAAGATCCAGCCTACAGAAAATAACTCGGGAACTTTTCAAGTAGGCATATCCTCGACTCGAATAAATTCATTTGTTCTTCTAGACACTGATCCTGATGAAGTGAGCAGGATCTTGATGAGCCTAAAATTGGACAGTGCTCCTGGTTGGGAAAATGTTTCCACTGGCTTCTTGAAACACATAAGTCTGGAAATTGTCCCAATCCTCACCCACTTATCTAATCTTTGTTTCACAAAGGGTATCTTCCCTGCCCCACTTAAGAAATCCATCATTATTCCTGTTCACAAGGGAGGGGACAGAGACGATGTCAACAATTACAGACCCATATCCATCTTACCAGCTATTTCCAAAATTATTGAAAAGCTAATAAATAACCGTCTCACTAAATTCCTAAATAAATCTAATGCCTTAAGTAGCTTACAATTTGGATTCAGGCAAGGAGTCTCAACTGAGGATGCAGTCACTGCCCTCAGCTCTCTGGTAGCTGATAATCTGGTCAGTGGTAGCAAATTTCTGATCGTTTTTCTGGACCTAAAAAAAGCGTTTGACACCGTCTCTAATCCCATCCTGATACACAAATTGGAAGCCTCAGATGTGAGAGGAATCCCTCTCAAACTTTTTATAGACTACCTCACAAATAGGAAGCAAAGGGTAAAAGTGGGTGAACACGTTAGCCATGATGCAAATGTCACTTTCGGTGTTCCTCAGGGAAGCGTGCTTGGCCCTACACTCTTCCTGCTTTACATTAATGACCTCTGCAACCTAAAAATCAATAATGCCAAAATTTTTGCTTATGCAGACGATACCGCTGTGGTCTTTACTGGAAAGTCCTGGTTCGACGTTGCCAGAAGTGCTGAAGTTGGAATGAGATTAATAGCTTTATGCCTCAAAAATAACCTGCTCACACTTAACACAGCTAAAACTCATTACATGTGCTTCAGTATATCACAACGTTCACAACCGAGTCCAGACTTTAGTATTAAAGTACATTCGTGTGATGACGAATACAATTGCTCACAAGGTAAGGCAAGCTAACACTAGATAAGGTATCACAAACCAAATATTTTGGTATAATTGTTGATCACAACCTATCGTGGTACCCCCATCTTGAACAGGTCAGAATTAGAAAGCTAAGTTGGATTTTTAAAACGTTGAGGTATATTGTGCCCAAAAAAGTACCGACCACCAGAAATTCTTCCAGACACCTACTCAATGAAATTTATGTAGCTTTAGTACAGTCTGTCTTAGAGTACTGCATCCCTATTTGGGGGGGTGCGGCTAAGACTAAATTTTTGGACCTTGAGCGGGCTCAACGAGATCTCATAAAAATTATGTACTTCAAAAACCTTAGATATCCTACTCAAAGTCTTAACCAAATTAGTAATTTACTCTCGGTGCGAAAATTATACATTGTTAAAACGGTCCTAAAACAACACAAAACCCTGCTTTATGATCCCAGCTTAACCTTAAAAAGAAGAAGAGACATCATAGCGGAGGTTCCTAAAACTAAAACTAAGTTCGCTCAAATACAGTACAAAAATCGTTCAGCTCAATTGTACAATCGATTGAACAAACACATTTACGTGTATAATAAGAAACATACAGAGTGTAAAACAATCATAATAAACTGGATTAAACCATTAACTTATGAAGACACCGAAGCCCTCTTGTAACATACATAGTAATTCTGGCACCCACACACGCAGTCGCACACATACACTACACGCTCTCGCACACATTCACTCCACACGGACATTACATTCTACACGTAGCTGCGTAGCTACCATGACACATACACAAAACACAATCTATTACCTTCCAACCTACTAATATTTTATTTATAATATTTTTAAAATTTTAAATTGATAATTTATAGATAACTCTGTAACTTTCATTTATTTTAAATTACTATTCCTGAAATTGTGAGTACCACATAAATAATGTAAAAACAAACTTCGGAAGAGCGAAGTGTCCTAACACAGACAATCATTTGCCTAAAGGGACACTTCAAACACTAATGTATGTATTTCTCACTGTTAAAGCAAATAAATTATTATTATTTTTATTATTATTAAGTGGCAGTGGGCAGGGCATATAGCTCGCAGAACGGATGGCCGATGGGGCAGAAAGGTTCTGGAGTGGCGACCGCGAACCGGAAGAGGTTGCGTTGGAAGGCCTCCCACTAGGTGGACCGATGACATGGTGAAGGTTGCAGGGATCCGCTGGATGCGGGACGCACGGGATCGGTCAATGTGGCGACGTTTGGGGGAGGCCTATGTCCAGCAGTGGACGTCTTGCGGCTGATATGATGATGATGATGATGATAAGTTTACATTCTAATAGCATTTTTAATAAAATTGCGAATCGTCAAAAATTACAGAATGCGATTGGACCATTTTAAAGATTTTCCATTTTGAGAATTGGCCTTCTGATAGCTACGATACAAAAATGCATAATAATATCAGATAGTACACTTACTATTAGGTAGTAAATATTGCGCTGGATTTTGTGAAAGAATTCTTTACAAAACTTAAAACAATACAGTTTAAAAAGTAGTTGCTACCTCATACATTTATTCCATTGTACTATGCTTCGTCTCTTACAATACACCTCCTAACTTTAAGTGAAACTGAAAACCTCTCATCATAGTTTAAAAGGAAAAACTTGTTTGTCTGCGTCCTTACAAAACAAAATAAACTAGTATTTTTACAATGCTTGAAAGAACTTTGTTTGGACGTAATGAATTTAGGAGTACCATTTAGACTTGAGTAAACTTTGTTTTACTTTGGGTTTTTTTTTTGCTTTTGTATTAATTTTTCTATGTTTTTCTTAAAATGTTTATTTGGAATCTATTGACATCATTTTTTACATCAAATTGATGATTGTGGCAGAGACCTACGGCCCTTGACAATTTTTTTTATCAACAATAAAAAACTAAAAATATAACAGTAAAGAACTTCTCTTCACTCTGCTCTTAATTATCAGCGACCACAAGGGTGGTCGATGAATCATATTGATAGGTAGTTCCTTTCTCTGGAACCCTGATGGCTTGCCTGATGCCACTGGTAGCTTGGACCTTATTCTCGAAACATTCTTTTTTTAAATTAATAAATGCAACGAAACGATCAACACAACAACAAACGATTCGGGATCGATCGATCGATCACCGAAAGTTCTGATTCGAGGTGGCTCAGGAAATAATAGCAGGAGGGATATGGAGAGGATTTAGCCCGGAATTCATTTTTAAATTTTTATTCGTGTAAAAAATAACATTAATTTTTACTCACTGTTTTGTTTCGATGCGTTACGTAGTAAGGGAAGTATGTGCTCCAAATAGTCATTGAGATCTGGCAGGTTGTTCTCCCAAGACTTTTTCATTCGATGCAAAGTTTCTTCATCTTGCTGCCGCGCCAAGTTGTAGTGTAACTCTGTGGGAATATATTATTTATTTCAATAATAATATAACTGGTGAAATTTTGGTTACTGTAGATGCGAGTGTGCCGCTTGGGAGGAGCCGCGTCGTGCCCTCATCTCAGAAGTAGGCAGTGACCTGTCGCTGCCGGCCGTAGTCGAGTCTATGGTCGGCAATGAGGAGTCCTGGGACGCGGTGGTATCTTTCTGCGAAACAGTCGTCTCGCAGAAGGAGGCTTCCAGCCCCCCTAAAACTGTCCAGGGGCAAAGGACTCGGGGACGTCAATCACTCCTCATACATCAGGACCCGAGGTGGCGGCGCATAGTGTTCCACGCGCACCCCTCTTAGACGTCGCGGGGGGAGTCAAACACCTTACTCCCATCAACGATTCGAGGTCGAGGCCGTTGGTGTGTGATGGAGAACCGGGGTGGTTTTTAGTCTGTAGGAGTCTGACAGACCCTACCACTCCTCAGGGCGGAGGAATTCCAATGAGGATTTTACACCCCAGAACAAAATTTAAGAAAAGGTACTAGGTATAGGTGCACCTCTGCTTAACTCTTCGGGGAATTCAGACGTCAACTTATGTGTAACACCTTGTGTTACACATAAGCATATTTTGATCAAAATGTTCGGTTTTCAATTTAACCAAATGCAACTGTATAGTAGGCCTAGTTTAGCATAGCACTGAGTTTACATACAATAAGAGGCAAGCATAATCTGGCTTTGTTACCACTGACGTGCAAACTACAAATACCATTGTGGTATACCAGATATCTGTCAGTCCCAATTAGGTATTGTGCAATCAATTCTATGAACCGGGCAATAAATCGATAAACTTTCATTGACAGTTTGTTATACAATATAGTCAATTTAACCTCGTGTTAGCAACTTACTCTGAGTTCAGTTTTTCTTGCAAGTGGGCCTAAATTATTGCAATAAATAGTGTTCTTACAGTTAGACCGTTTAAATGGTTTAACATCTAACAAAATGAATTTTTTTGATGCTTTTGTCATCATTTAATTGTAATTAATTACTTTATAAATAAATTATTCTAAATCTTACTCGGGAGTTTCAAAATCAACACGGCTATTGAAAACAACCAGACTTAACTATTAGTGCAAATTCTATTCAACATCGTCAGCCTTTTTGGTCTCGCACGGGGTTATTTTTTTTGTGTTTTGCTTAACTAGTGTCTCCTGTGCGGGTCACAAATAAATACTTTTTCTTTCTTTCTTATTTATCTTTATAATTATCTAGGCAGAGAAGCCCGTGGCAAATTACGTGTGGTACGGTTCAAATGGCCAGAGGGGTCACTCCATGGATATTTTTTTACTTTTTCTGATACATAAGTAGTAAAATACTAATTACTTATTTCGAAATAGCTTATCAATCGAGGCAATATGTGCTTAGGCCATTTTTAACTAGCGTTTATTAGTTTTTATATCGGACCATACGTTTTTAGGGTTCCGTACCCAAAGGCCAAAAACAGGACCCTATTACTAAGACTCCGCGGTCCGTCTGTCTGTCTGTCTCCCCGTCTGTAACTCATGAACCGTGATAGCTAGGTAGTTGAAATTTTCACAAATTATGTATTTCTATTGCAGCTATAACAACAAACACAAAAAAAAAAGAAAAACAAGTGGGTCTCCCATACAACAAACGTGATATTTTTACCGTTTTTTGCGTAATGGTACGGAACCCTTCGTGCGCGAGTCCAACTCGCACTTGGCCGGTTTTTAAAATAATGACTGACGCTTAATGTCACTGTAAGTTATGTTTGCCATAAAATCTCTTATTTCCGCTGCAGTCGCTCACAAGCGTTTAACTGGCACTTGACTTTTGATCGTAAGCGTCTACAGCAAAACGTAGCTAAGCGCTATTCGGTCATAAACACGATGCAACTAGACTAGTCATTAATAAAACCAGGCCAGATGCATCGTGTGCTGCTTTTATGTAAATTTTTAGGGTTCCGTACCTCAAAACGAAAAAAAAGAAACCCTTATAAGATCACTCTCTTGTCCGTCTGTCCGTGTGTCACTACCGATTTTCTCAGGAACGGGTATACCTAGCAAGAAATGTATATCAGTTACTCAGGTCTGTAGTCCCTATTAGGTTTATAAAAATCAAGGTCCTGAGTCAACACGATAAAAATATATGGGTGTAAAAAAAATAGTAAACTTATACGTACCAAAATTTACGTTAATTTTCAGCTGTTTTAATTTGTTTAAATTATCCCATTACTTGTGCTGTAAGACCTCGCTTTAGACCAAAATTGACAATTCTAGGTCAACTGGAAGTACCCTATAGGTTTCGGGTCGAAAACCTATATGGTAGTTCTCGTTGACCTAGAATCACGACATTTGGCAAAAAGTAAGGTCTTACAGCACAAATAAAGGAAAAATTCCAAATAATAAAAAAGTGGAAAATTAAAGGGTGCCCCAATACATACAGAGTTGACGCCACCCTGGGTACGGAACCATTCGTGCGCGATGCCGACTCGCACTTGGCCGCTTCGTTTCAATGGCATTTTTTTTTCTTTATCTAATATAGACTCGCGGTTGACCACTATCTCACCTGATAGTAAGCGATGATGTGGTCGACGGTGGAACACGCTTGCCTAGAAAAAACCCATTCACTCTTGACTTAAAGATCCCTAGATTGTAGCTATCGGGAAACACAGACTCCGGCAGGGAATTCCACTCCTTAGCTGTACGCATAATAAAAGTATTCTCAAAACGTTTAGTGCGTATGGCTGGGATGACACATCGCCGTACGTCTGGTAGTCCGATGATGGAACGGGCTGGGTGGAATTAAATCATGCAATTCCATCGCACACACTCCCCGAAATGGAACCGATAAAAAACCGAGAAGCTGGCAACTCGGCGACGATGTTCAAGACTCTGGAGCATTGACTTAACCAGTGCCTCATCGCCGATGAGCTTCTTGGTCCGCTTTTCGACCGAATTAGTGCATCAAGCTGGTATTTGGCAGATCCGTCCCAGAGATGAGAACAGTACTCCAGGCATAATAGAACTAGCGCTTGATACAAGCTAAGCAGCTGTTCTGGCGTGAAGTACCTTCTCACCTTTGCAAGAATCCCCAGCTTTTTGGCAGCCAGCTGAGCCTTTGCCTCAATGTATGGGCTAAAATTGAGAGTCGATGTCAACGTAACGCCAAGAAGCTCAAGATGGTCAGTTATTGGCACGGTCACATCTCGGAAAGTTGGAGCCGGGTGAAATCCACGAAGTAATATGTTATGTCATATTTGCAGCAGAAAGATGCTCGTGGCTTAATAATACCAGCCTCACGGGTCGCTCTTTAAGAGCCTTTCACCACTTTAGTGCCGTGAAACGGTTACTTTCTAAAGCATACTCCTAAGTAATAGCTAAATTAAAAGGTTTAAATATATATTTAATATTAATTCACGAACATTATTTGTGAAACATGGTTTTTACGTGTAATTAACAGTATTGCTTTAAAAAAAAATATTAACAACACGATATATTTTCACTACTTTTGGATACTCCTTCAAAGAACTTGGACGTTTAAAATATTTTTACGCAGAAAAATTATGGCTATAATTTCTTCATAACTGAAAAAGCATATGTAAGTCAAAGAATATTTTTCGAACAAAACTGTCCAAAAGGATGTTCAATATTGATATTCTGGCTCCGAGTGGGCGCACGGCCAGTAATGCGTTAATATTGAGGAATATATACGCCTTAAGGATAAGCAACGCTCGCCTTGCTCAACTTATTAAAATCATTGAATTTTAATAAATAATTGAACGGATCTTGACAAAGTATAATTCTCATAACTACAAAATTCCTCAATCAATCAAAAAACAAATCACGTTTATTTAAAAAATATTAAAGAATAATCCTTTCACATTTTTTTTTAAATAAACATGATTTCTTTCTTTCTTTTTTTTCCTTCACAATTTTGTAGTTGTGGAAACAACAAATAGAAATATTTGTAACTTCCACTGCAGCAAATGCCCCGACTTTTGTTTCCCAACACAGCTTGTTTAGTTAATTATATCTACTAAACATCATAAGCAATTTAATGCGACTCCATTTATGTCCTTTTGCATCCTAAATGTACGAGAGTTTATTCCCTTACTAGTTTATTCTTTGAATGTATTTAATTTAAGAGTTACTTTGTGTGCTACTGGAGTTATCCTTAAGGTTGCCCTAGTCGACGGCACGAACTATTTTGTGGGCGGGGTTAAAATGCATGCTGTCTCATCCGACAGCACCTGCGAAAGAGATTGGTGCTGTGATTCCAATAAGAAGCTAGTTCGCGTACGAATATATACTTATGCAAATTTGTAGCGAAACGGATGATGATTTAGGACGAAAATGAGCGCGCGAAATTTTATAAACAGACCTTTGGGGGTATGGATATCATGAAAAATTACGAAATGTATCTGTTCAAAATTAAAATATTTGTATTGTTGAACTACTAATCTATACCTGTATGGTGCAATTTTCTTTCTTCTTATGGTATTTATTTGCGCCCACAGATGCGTTAAAATTAGTGTAGAAATATGGCACTTTCGACGCTCATAACTTTCAAATATATTTTTGTTTGCTTTTTTATTTACATACAGGAATAGATAATGATGAAACAAATTAATCCATTTTTTATTTTGAATGTACACCGGCAAACAGTGAAGTAATCGCCAGAATATGTTTGTATGGAAGAATGATCGACTAGGGCAACCTTAAACCGAGCACTCATCCTTTTATGTGAGCGTAAAATCTTCCCTCATGTTTTTTTTTCTTCATAAAAATTACAAAGTGGTCTTACTAAAGCAAGATGAGAAATTAACTTTTTACAAACATTCGTCTCTTGTGCCGTGTTATTAAAAGTTAGTCCTTTTTTACTTTATGAAATTCATATTAACTTGGGTTTTTTATTTCGTGACAGAGGTCGCCCTGTGTTCGTATTTGTCTTTCGACTTCCGCCCTTCTTCCGGACTTTTGAAGCCTTCAATTTATTTTTTTGAATTGGGTATCCAATTTTTTTGTTATCTTAAATAGATTATTTTCCCGTTGGAATTGTTTCTACTCCAATAACAATTAAGATATTATCGGAGATGGTTGTCGAAATTAAATTAATGGATTTATTTTGAAACTTCCTTATATAAACATTGCTTCAATCAAAATGATTCAAAGTACCCAATTACTATCTACAAGTCTTACCTTTTAGCGTGCAATTAGTGGTGGTTCCACAATCGTAGTTGGTTGCGAATCTTATTCTGTTTTGAGCATTATCGCCGAACGTCACGAGCTGAAAAGAAAATTTCCATTAGAAACATGCCCATAATCGTTACAGGTAGTAAAATTCCGGAAGACCGACAGCCAGTTTTACCAGGCGATATCATGGTACAAGTAATTGTCAACTGGGTTGCGGAGGTCAGATAGGCAGTCGTTCCCAATGATGTTATAATATATATACTAAGGACATCTGCGTGGCAATACAAACACAAGCCGACCAGCTTGAGTGAACTCAGTCCGTCCTGCGTGTGGCCGCGACACGAACGTACGTTTGAACGGGGTCCTATTTATATCTCTGTGATCTGTTAACCTACTCAGTGATAGAAATAAAGTTTCGAGTTCCATAGGTCCTATTTAGGTAGCTAAAGTAAAATAAATCCATGTTTTTATTTCTTAATAAAGACTCTGACGTCTCTATTGGTAAAATGTCATTGGTCGTTCCATGTAAAATGTCTATAGGTACTCCATTACTACTTGAGTTCTTTGAATAAATTAATTCCTGCTCGGCGTTATTTATTATTTTTCAATATCGCTGCGTATGCTGAGGTAGGAGCCTTTTTAGTCTCGCACGGGGTTTTGTTTTTATTATTAAATTTTTTTTTTTTTGTTTGTGAGACATAAGAGATAACTCTTATGTCTCCTGTGCGGTTCACAAATAAATATATTTTTATTCTTTCTATTACATCCGATAAGACTGGAAGCTGAATTAAATACAGATGGGACAAAGCTAGGCAGCAGATGTGAAATACTTCAACGATAACTTTTGCTAGTTACCGGAATCAAACCAACAACTGTCATATATATATAAACACCACAGGCTCTAGACAGGTATCATTCGATATCAGCGATGGCCATGGTCAAAATGCCAAAATGTAAGGGATTCCGTGACATTCCGATTGCGCTTGACATTCCCATACATTCTTGACATTTTCCCTATCGTTATCGCCACGCTTTCGATGAAAGAATGTCACTTGTCTAAGGCCTCAGGTTTACGGAACGTCGGATCAGAGAAAAACAAAAAAAGAGATAAAAAACTAATAAAAATCTATTTCGGTCGTAAAAATTAACGAGGGGAAATGAGTTATCTGAATAATATTAGGTTACAAAAATTGAGACGTCATTAGTTTGGCAAACTTGGTTCATTTGTTTATTCTTCATACTACGATTTAATGAAGAGTAACCCAAAAGCAACTGAGAGTTTGAGAAAAGGTAAACTCACAAAACCCATCAATATTTTCTTTGGTCTGACTCTTCAATTATAGCCATATGAAATCTTAACATTTTTATCACAATATGCTACATTTTACCGAAGACAACAAATTTGAAGGAATTTTAGAACTCGGGCAGACCATGGATTGGATTAGGACAAAGGATATATATTTTTTTATCTTGTTGTACGTTCACGTGGGCTAATTTACAGTCATTATGCGCTGAAGCGTCCAAAAGCCAGTAACTATTCAATATAATTGTACACTAAACACATCCTATAAACCAATAAACATAATCCAGTATTGAAATACTATTTCATCATAAAAATGGTTCTCAGTAAGGTAACGTTCCGCACCACGTCTGTTCCGTCAACGGCGGTTGGAAACATATTTCACAGACAAGACTCCACAGCGGACGTCATAAATAAAAGCAAAGATTTATATCCAATTACTTCCCACTATCTATCGTCATAAAAATAACTAAATGAATTTATTATCTCTCAGGTGTATTTCTTACGGAACTGAAGAGTTTTCGTTCTTGGTAAGCTTAGTGTTACAAAGCTTTCTCCGTGAAGTGAACCACCATGGATTTTTTTTTGTTTATTAACGGTAGTTTTATGTTACAATTAGATATTGATAAAGTTCTGTATTGAGGTAGTACCTCATTACCTCTGAGGTTCGATCTTTAGACCTCTTTGAAAGCTCGCAACAGATACTTGTCAAGTGGAAAGTAATCATATTTGGAATGCCATGAATATTTGAAGATATTTTTCTGTAAAAGACACGAGTGAACATATTATGAACATATAAATAATTTATAGAAATTTTCTTCTATAATGTATCTCCCGCAGCTACGTCCCTATAGTATTTACATACTACTTAGGTATATATGAGACTATTGATACTATTTCTGTGTAAGTAGAATTACCAGTATTGTATAAGACTTTCCAACACTACGGTCGATTGCAAAGCTATCAAAGCGGTCAAAAAAGTTCTTTTTTAAATCACTATTTGAAAAATAACAAAAAAATTATACACTCTTATTCTATAGTCGTTCAAAACATACATAGTACCTATACAATTCGTCAAATATTATTATTATATAGTCTGTGATATTTTATAATATCCTACTGGTCTTTGCCTTTGCTAGACTGGAACAAGACCTAAGGGGCTACCATAAGATCTTAGAGCAAGGTTTTTTGTGCACTGTGCGTTAGGGACAGATGTATGCAGTCCCTTACCACAATATGGGAATAACCCTGTCCCAAATTCTTCCAGTCTCATCGTACACCTCGAATGATAGATGGGAATGAATGAATGATGATTATATGTGTCGGGTTCAGTCAATAGTACGGACGTCAAAACAAATAACAAGCACGCCCTCTGGCGGAAAATCAAGAACAACTACGCATTGGCGCGCTTTTTCTAACTACATGCGAGGTGGAACCACAGCAGAATATGGTAGTTCTGTACTGACCGCCTTAGAGCTAAGACATCGTAGAATCAGTGTCGATCCGTAAAATTTGTGAGCAAAGATTGTAACTGTACATAGTTGAATAAACTCAGTGTTTCGACTAATTTGTGTGATTCCATTTTCAGCATTGTACCCACCTACCTACGCACACACAATGTCTTAACCTAAGGGAATACATCCTGACTTCCCGATGGTTTGCATCTATCGGCCACCATTGATGCGACATATGGATTATATTCTTACCTTTATCCACTGCTCAGTGTCAAGCAAAGTGTCTCCAGGTTGCAGCAACAGTTTCACTTTACGTCGTAGCACGTTGTCATCGGCGGCGAGCGCATGCGCAGTGAGAGCGCTCTTTATGTCAGTCGTTTGCTGAGTGACGAACATGCCGAACGTTTTGTCGCACTCCAACTGTTGAAAGAAAGTTATTTTAGTAAAAATCAAATGTTTAAATTGGCGTTTTACATTTTAAAAAATCAGACAGTAATAAAAAAAGGCCAGTTGATTTCTAAACTAATTTGTGACAATATACTAAGGCTCACTTGTGCGAAAAACCTAACTCAGAGTAAGTTCGTGTACTAATACGAGGTTAAATTTAAATATGCAATACATAAATGTCATAAATAACACGGGGTTAGCTAGTAACTCGGAGTTAGTAACCCAAGGTGGTGCAAGCGGAACAAAGATTAAAAGCAGACTGACGTTTATTATCGAAGTATTTACACATTCACAACATGTACGTATTATCAGTCACAATCATACCGAACATAACAGTAACGTATTTGATTGTTTATGCTTGTGGTGGAAGGAAGAACAAGCGGGGGAGCACGGCCTACTGTGACAGGCTTGTGTCAAACATTTTTATCATAGTTTGGGAGCATAAAGCGTGATAAAATGCGTGACTCAAGCCTATGCAGTCGTGCTCGCCCGGCTGATCCGATTATCCTTTAATGATGCTGAGGCTACTTTTTATCCCAGAAAATTAAAGTTTACTTTGGGGCAGGAGCGAAGCAGCGGGAAAAAGTTAGTATAATTAAAACGCATTGCCTCATTAATAAAATCGTCAACACAACGCCAATAAATTAATATCTATGTCACTAATTACGTTGCCCACATACAAAATCATATTAAAATCTTTGTTTGAAATGCCATTCATACTGATTGTTGATGAATTTTACGCCCTGTGAAGTATTTAATTAAAATGAAAGCCATGTTTAAGTCCCGAATTGAATTAAACGATTGACAAATAATTAATTTTGTTACTAAAAATGATTAAATGCGAGATTTAGGTGGGTAGCCAATTCAGTGCTTCCTGCTTTTTAGGGTTCCGTACCCAATGGGTAAAAACGTGTACACTAACGTCCGTACCAGAGTCAAAAGTCCCGCAGGGCTGACAGAGGAGTTCTAGGTTAGGGTGGGAGTTCATCATCTTAGCCCGTTGCTTTTCAACATTGCGATGGATTATGTTACTAAACATATCCAAGCCCCACTACCCTGGAACCTCCTGTATGCAGATGACATCGTCCTAATGGCCAGATCAGCAACTGAATTACAAACCACCTTGACCACTTGGATGACTGCTCTAGAGTCTGCAGGTCTTAAAGTCAGTAGAGCAAAGACTGAACATTTATAGTGCCAGTTTAACAACAGCCAGATTGGCCCAGCCATAATCGTAACCCAGATCGTACTCCTGTGCCGAAAATAATTAAGTTCAAATACCTAGGCTCAGTAATCACAGACCAAGGAGACGTAGACGCCGATGTAATACACAGGGTAAACGTGGCATGGCTGAAGTGGCGATCACTAACAGGAGTCTTGTGCGACGCTCGTATGCCAGTAAGAACCAAAGGCAAGATCTACCGAACAGCGGTGAGGCCGGCAATGATGTATGGAGCAGAATGTTGGCCAGTGAAAAAGACGCACGTACAAAAGCTTCACACTGCCGAGATGAAGATGCTGAGGTGGTCTGGGGGTGTGACGAGACTAGATTAAGTAAGAAACGAGCATATCCGCGGTAGTTTTAAAGTCGCTCCTATATCGGAGAAACTAACCGAGAGCCGTCTCAGATGGTATGGTCACGTGATGCGAAGAGACGAGGAACACGTAGAGAAGAAATCATTGCAACTACCTGAACACAAGAGAGGTAGAGGACGACCTCCGGCTACGTGGTGGACTAGTATGACGAAATTCCTATCGGAGGAAAAATTGCCCGACCCGACAACCCAGGACAGAATGTCCTGGCGCCAGAAAATTAGGAGAGCCGACCCCACCTAAAGTGGGTTAGTGCTAGGAAGAAGAAGAAGGCCCAATGGGTAAAAACGGGACCCTATTACTAAGACTCCACGATCCGTCTGTCTGTCTGTCACCAGGCCGTATCTCATGAACCTTCATAGCTAGACAATTGTAATTTTCACAGATGATGTATTTCTGTTGCCGCTATAACAACAAATACTAAAAACAGAACAAAATAAATATTTAAGTGGGGCTCCCATACAACAAACGTGTTTTTTTTTTGCCGTTCTTTGCGATAATGGTACGGAACTCTTCGTGCGCGAGTCCGACTCGCACTTTGCCGGCTTTGTTATTTTCATAAGCTTATTTTTTCTTAAATAATTTACTTAATTTTATTTAAACGGACCTTACGTTAATTCTATGAAATTGGTCTTACGAAGAATTTGTTTCCAAAGCTTGCCGAGGCTATTTCAGAAAATCTTTGGTGAAGATACGATGAATTCATGATTTTGAGCTGCCGTCGACTTTGTTGTTGTGAATATTGCTCATGCAAACTTTTACTTTGGATCCACCCAAGAGGAATTGAAAAGTATATTGATCAAAGTTATATATTTTCTCTTAAACTTGATTGATGAATCGGTTCCTTAATGTATCAAACTTTACCTTTCATTGAAATTACTAACCAATTCCATATACGATTCGAGATTAACAGTTCAATACGTAAAAATGTACGTAATGTTATTGTCATAATTTTATGATAATTAAGTCTTATATATTTTTTGTTATTGATAGGCTCGCCCTTGACCACTACGAGTATCTCACCTGATGATAAGCGATGATGTGGTCGACGATGTAGCACGCTTACCAGAAGAAACCTATTCACTCTTGCCTTAAAGACTCCTAGTTTGTAGATATCAGAAAATAGAGACTCCGGCAGGGAATGCCACTCCTTAGCTTTACGCATAATAAAAGTATTCCCAAAACATTTATTACTAACCTTTGACGCCAATCCTTTACTATTCCCCGTGAGTTCATTCCACGCAGCATTGGCCTTCAGTTCACAATGGTTCACATAGTCCAACTCCACCAGATCCACTAGAGAGACCAGACATCTTCTGTCATCAGCACTGGATGAGGTGCCGCATTGTAGAGGAGACAGAAGAGCGTAGAAGCAGATAAAGAATAGAGGGATTGGAGGCCTCATTGTTGATCTGCGGGACAAAAGAGAAGAATTAGAAGGAGTAAAGAGATCTTCAAATGAAGAATGGCGACAGGAGGACTAATAATTTTTTCACCATCATCATCATATCCGCCGAAAGACGTCCACTGCTGGACTTAGGCCAAATTAAGGGTTTTTAGTCGTGATTAGAAAAAAAAACTAATTACATGTTTAAAAGTAATTCGAAAAAATAACTAGTTAGTTATCTTATTTTTTCAAATAATAGCCACAGCTAGGTTAGTATACTATGCTTATTACCAGAGTATTATGTCTTATGGCATTCTGCTATGAAAGATTTGTGAATGTAAGTATCTATATATATAAAAGGCAATGTCCCGACTGACATATCAACGCCTAGCCTAAACCTCTAATGAAAGAAGTTTGAAATTTTGGGAGGATGTTGATTTTATACTGTAGGCATCATTTAAGAAAGGATTTCTGGAAATTCATCCCCTAAAGGGGTGAAATAGGGGATTAAATTTTGTATGAAACTCTGTCATTTTTAATTTGAAATGAATGAAATGTAGTATTTAGCGTTTAAATTTAAAATAATAAAATACGTCTTCGTTGAAGATTTTTTTAATTTCATCCCTTAAAGGGTTAAAAGGGGTGTTCAAGTTTGTATGAAAAATCAATTGTTTATTATCAAAATTGGATGAAATTTAGTATTTCTGCTCTTCAATACAATTAAAGAAACACGTATTTAAGGCTATTTGAATTTCATTCCTTAAAACGGTAAAAATAGGTATTAAAGTTTTTATGACAGATACGTTGTTTATTATCAAAATTACTTAAAATTTTGTATTTCTTCTGTTCTATACAATTATTAAAAAACACGTATTTAAGGCTTTTTTCAACTTCATCCCTTGAAGGGATAAAAAAGTATGTTAAAGTTTGATTGAAAAATAACTTGGCTGTTATCATAATACTGCACAAAAATATTATAGAGACCACTGTGATTGAAGGAATCAGTTTTTATACCTCGAATACCACTGGTAACCTCTGACTATGTATTTGAGTTTTAATTACAATCGAGGTCTGCTTTGCAATCATCATAAATAAAACTCAGGGTCAGTGATTAAGGCAAAGTTTTAAAGGCAATTACTTCCCACACGGGCAATTCTACTTTTCCTGTTCCAGAGTCAGTACTAATAGCAGCTGATCATTTCGGGACCAGACAGAAAAACCACATATGCGGTATACAAAGAAGTGCTTAATTCAATTCTAACTTCCTAATGGTGACTTTGTTAGCGTGAGCTAATTGGAGTACCCATATCTAACCTATACAGGATCATGAAAAACTCATTACTCTATTGGCAGGTGCTATAATTTTTGCCTATGTCGGAAAAATTTCAGTACTGTTTCAACATTTGTGAAATAAACTGATACAAAAAACTTTTCTACAAAAAAATACAATTGACTTCCAAATAAAAATACTACAAAGTGAAAATAACTTTAATTTCGGCAGTCTTTGTGCGGGTTTTTGTTTCTTCGGCAAAGGGATACCCCTCTGCGTACACCTTTAAAGCGTGCTGGCTGATGTTTTGTTATAAAATGGCGTAAAAAATAAACAGACATGCAATTGCTGCAATCCCGAGATATTTGCCATTGTTTATTTATACACATCAATAAACTTATGTTACTGTAACTATATGTTGTATATCTCCGAAGTTCTTCATCAGATCTTCACCAAATTTGAATGATTGATCAATTCGGGCACATACAATTTAAAAAAAAAAGTATTTTTTTAAATCGGTCTACATTTGACGAAAAAATCAGTGAACAAACACAAAAAAAACAAACATGCAGCTGAACATAGAACCTCCTCTTTTTTGGAAAGTCGGATTAAATATAGTTTGTAACCTCCAAGTGCAACAAGCCATTTTAAATGTCATGTCTCAGTGGTTACATCAAGCCACCGCGAGGAAGGAAATTTTTCATCAAAAATAATCACGAGCAAGCTCTGTGAATAGAATAAGCAAAAATATCACTTCTGTGGCACCGAAAATCCGCGTATAAACCAGGAAGATTCAAACCCGCTCGAAGCTACTGCATGGTGTGTTGTTTACGCTGGAGGCTTCATCGGGCCACCAAACGACTACTGTGGTCGACGAGGTCACAGAGCCATGATCAACGTCTTTCTCTATCCTTAAAAGGAATAAATTGGAACTGGAGAACAGGATAGAGCAACGGCGCTTACTGCACGAGCCACAACCAAAATTCTGAGGGCTGAATTACCAGGTCTTGCAATGGCCGGTAAGATAGCCTCATTTTACTTTGCCAGACACTGTCCTGTGGTTTTTTTCATTGTCTATGTCAACTAGCGTCAGACTCTTGAAGCCCTCAAAGATAATATCCGCCAAGAAGTTTTGGCAAGAGTGATGAAAAATGCCATAAATCGGGCCCGATTGTTTATCAAATATGGTGGCGGCCACTTAGCCGTATCATTTTATCGATAAAATTGAGAAAAGAAAATTAAGATACCAAATGAACATTATCCAAAAGCAGAACCAAAGTTTCCAATGCATAAAAAAAATTACAGCCGAAGAACATCGGGTTATAACTTTTGCGCCACCCTGTATTAATTTTGTATCGTGTCGGTAGCAGGATTCAAAAATTTAAAGCAAAGTGGCTTTCCACTATTTGTAACTCTCTGTAGAAATCAATCCCAACATACCACCAGAATGAAAGTCCAGTGCTCTCTATTAGAACACGAAGACAGTTCAGTATATTTACGCTCATTTTATATCAATTTATATGTAATTTTTATAATTCGATAAAAAGATGAGATACAGAAATTTTTATGGTCTAATATGTTTGGATAATAATTTGCAACATCCTGCCAAAACTGAAACGAATCAGCCAAAATCGTATTCTCCATGCAGGCAAAGCTGCGGGCGGAAAGCTAGTTCTATATAAAATTCCACCTCCAAGCTTCTTAAGTTCTTTGAACAACTTGTTTCTTTAATCATTATTTACTTAAACACTTACGGCACGTTCAAATGATCAGATCTCACCTTCTTGCCGGCCCATTAGGAGATTTGATGAAAGGCCCAGTAATCTATATTGGATTCGCGCGGATTTACTAAAGTCCCTCTCATTGAGGAAATCCTCCATTTATTACAGTACAGACTATCAAACAAATGGTGAAATAAGTAGAAAAGAAACAACTTTTTGTAACAGGTTTTCCCATGTCCTGCTTTATAGGTGTCGTAAAATATAAAGTTAACAGGTATCCCTAACTTATATGACATACATAAAACAACCATTTCATTATTACTACTGACTACAAACTTCAACGTGATTGTTCGACTTGATGTCCTTTTTCGTGTCATTTCAGCGTCACCATGTCATACGAGTACATATAAATTCCGAAAGCGAAAAAGTTTTGTGAATTTATTCATTTACGCGAGTCAATCTCAGGAAGGATGGCATTCAAATCATTTCGCTGTTACAAATTTTATTTCTATTTTACCAGGGAAGTTGACGTCAGAGATGGGATTGGGGGATTTAATAAAATTGTAATCTACGTAGCAACAATTCTTTCATAATTCCAATCGACAAAAAACTTACAAACAACAAATCTCAGAATTTACAAAACAATTGCCTGAAGGCACAATGATGAATGATTTTAGAACCTTTCATCCATTAACTTATTATTATGAAACTCGAACTTCGTTGAAACAACCTGCGCAGTATCAATTATCTTAGCAATAAGAGAGAACCCCAAAAGAATGAATAAATGAGGAAGCCGCAAAATTAAAGATATTTTTTTACGCACAACCGTTAGGAACGGGGCCTTTCACCCTTTATTCGTCTGAAAGGGTCACGATGATAAAAAGAAAATTAAAGACCAGGCATTCATAAAGTGATTGTTGCTTTCATTCAACTTCTTTCAAACGAGATATTAAAACTACATCAAGTGAAGAGAGGAAATGCAAAAGATTTTTTATGCAAATTACAACCTGAGTTATTGCTGCAAATCCCGAAGAGAATGCGAGCTTTAGAGATTCTGAAATTAAATCATTTGCTTCACATGAAACGAAGACAAAAGCAATTTAGCGGTTGCCCAAATAGGGCAAGTTTTGTGATTACTTTTAAAATTTGGATTTTTCAGGGCGCATAAGATCAAAAATTTCGGCCATTTTGGCGTAACTGGTAGAGCACCAGCAATGTTCATATTATTTTGGATAGTAATACAATTTAGCAACGTAACTAGAATTCGTAAATGCATGTTTTCTTAATTGAGACCTTCAACACATCATCCAAGTAAACATAAAGCAGTAATTTGCGTTTATTCAACTTTACATCACCTCCTTATTTTAGAAAAGCAGCGACAGTCTCTTTCTCATTAATGCAAATGTTCCCTAACTTTCTTTGACTAACATCTCGGGTATAATAATTCAATTTCCCGGACTCGTTCCAGTTGAATACCGGCGTCAAGTTGTGTGACCTATTTCAACAAAATTTGCGTACTATATGCCACGTCAAGTTTGCAACGAAAGCCAGCTCAATTGAGCGCAACGGAAGTGCGGAAGCCAACCGTCCTATCGATGCGACTGCTCCTATCAGTGGCGCCGTTAACGGCCTGACCAGCATTCGATTATCTACTCAACCTTCCACAGCATAAAACCAAATTCTAAATTCCCTTGTTCAAAAATAATCTTTTCTTTTTGTTAACGAGCTATACTTGACCGCATTTCAGATAATGGTCAGTTTGATATGGGAAACACTAACATGATTTGGGCAAACGTGCTCAATTTTGTTTGGCTTCCAAAGGTCAACAGATGAGAAAAAGTATGGAACATGTGCCTATTAAGTTGCCATAAGAGGAGAAAATATCACATGAAGAGCATTTTGCTATTAAAACTATAACAATCTTGGATGATCACCAAAAATTGTCACGCTTGCGAACTTTAAACAAAAAAAAAACAACTTATCTGAAAGTTTCTAAGAAGCAAAATCTCTGAAGATGACACATTAGCTAGACATCAAGGGAATACTGATATGACTTCAGAAGTTTTACTTGAAAATGCGCTAACAGCTGATGCAGATGACGTAGCATTATCTTTAATGAAAATTGTTTTAAAATATTAATATAGTTTTGATGTCTGTGACGAGTTTATAAAATAAAATAAAACTTTTACAAAAAAAACAACCGACTTCCAAATAAAAACACTACAAAGTAAAAAATAACTTCAATTTCGGAAGTCGGTGTTCTTGTTTTCGTTTCTTCGTTTTTTAACACCGACTTCTGTAATTGAAGTTATTTTTTACTTTGTAGTGTTTTTATTTGGAAGTCGGTTGTTTTTTTTGTAAATGCTTTTTTTTTATTTTTCACTTTTTAGTTGTGGTACATAGAAGACCAGTTATATAGGCTAGGTACCAATAATGCCCAAAGTGAAGCCAGAATAGATTAACCCAATAACATGAAACTTAAACAAAACCGGTGGAATAAGAGTATGCCAAGGTGAACTGTTTACACCTGCGTATCCCTTTAGAGCGTACTAGTGTGATGTTATGTTTTGAAATGGTGAAATAAACAGAAATGCGATTGCAGCTATCCTGAGTGATTTGCCGTCATTAATTGAAGAGTTCTGATGTATATCTCCGAAGTTCTTCAACAGATCTTGATGAAAATTAAACGAAACCACATGACAAGCATCAGCTTTCAAATAAAAAGTTCTGAGGTAACAAACATAAAAAAAAAATACAGTCGAATTGAAAATCTCCTCCTTTTTGGGAAGTCGGTTAACAAATGATATAAATTGATCAGCTTTTAGATAGGTAGATATTGTTGATGTTAATTTCCAAACTCCATGATTTAGATAGCGTTGTCTGACAATTCTACAATGACTCTTTGAAATATCTATGACCCGCGTAAAACACCATTTTTGGAGCATTCTTCCAAGCTAACCTCGTGTTATAATGAGCTCTTTGTCATCTTCATTTATAATAATATTTTTTATTATATAACTTGCAAATTTCATAAAGACAAACAACAAAAAAACAACAGTTCCCAGAAAAATATAATAGCAAAATATTACAGGATTTTTCCTCTATTAATCTTATATTAACTTCCCTCTCTAATCTCTGAAATCCCTTGCACTACATTATTAGCATACCTCCCCTCGTTCTATTAATTTTTCAAAGGGTTGTAACTTTCTGAACGAGCTCATCGGGTTTCTTCGTAACTGATCCCTTTCTCCCGAGATATTCCAATCACGTATGATCTTCAATTACTTTCTTCACGGGCTAGTGATCCAGGGTTTTGTTGTGGCTTATTAAGGAAAGGGGAAACAATCATTAGTATACAAACAAAACTCTCTATTTAGAAGGGATGAAGCAATATTTTTTTGCAATTGAAAATTGTGCAGTCTTCTGTAAAGTGTGTGGGTTGAAATTGGAAAATAAATTGGTTTGTTACTCTCTAGTGGAGATAAAGTTTACTAGGAAATATTTGATATCGGTGTATTTGAAGTTTAGTGGTGGTAGGAGGATTTAGGTTATTAGTTTGAATATAGTGCAAATAATGGATTTCTGAAATAAATGAACGAACGCATTTTCAAACATCTGTGGATTACGTGTATGCGTGTATTAAACAACTGTGGATTACGTAAATGCTTGTATTAAACAACTGTGGATTACGTGTATGCTAAATTAACGATAAGCTGCTTTTACCACTTTGGTATTACGCGGTAGTTGTGTAAATGTTCATAATTATGAGATATATTCTTTATAACCATAGCATATGAGCAAAATGTGTATAAATGAATAACCTCTAATGAATGCAAACCTAACTACCATTTCTGCATCAGCTCGTCCCGTTACCGTAAAATAAGAATCATGAGAAAAATCCTCAGAGACTTTATAACTGCTATTACTCCGACTGCACAAATGTTGAGAGATTATTTTACAATTTGTGTACACCCTGTTCTTAGCTCCCACACATTATGAAGCCACTAAAGCTTTTGTCTGGAACTCGTCTAGAAATTCTTAGTGAACTGAACCCACGGTGAACCCTATTAACGATTACAGCGTAAAAGTTAACAGTATTTTAAGGTATACGTAGTATCTACACATCAATTATTTTTTTTTGAACTTTGTAAATGAAGTCAGAATGTTGTTAAAAGATGTTGTTTAGTGTTGCGGTTGTTAGGTTAATTAAGAAGTAATTTCGCTGTGCTAATGGTTTATGAAAGGGTTAATTATAATTATATATTTAATAGATGTTACCAAATATTAAGACGAACCTTACAGGATGGCTAATGACTAGTAGATGGAGATAAAACACTCACTACACGGTCAAAATAAGTCTGCACTTGGCGCTGTCACGTCACTATGAGGTTTGACTCTCGCTATTGGCCTACGAGGAGATCGCGGGACGGCGCGTGTAGGCGGGAGTAGGGTCAAAGTGCACACTTATTTTGATCGTGTTGTAATGGCGTACTCACCATTCACACACCATGACGAAGCACATGCCAAGCAGTAGTATATTAAAGCTGATCATGAAGATGAAAATGAACAAAAATATAGTCTTGTGTCTAAAAACATTATTTGCACAACTATTAAGGCGGTTATAAATGTTAGCAATTCTAAACACAAATACAACAAAACAGAAGAAACAACAGTTACCAAGCACGCAGAGGCATGCGGAGGCATACAGATAGTTTTAAAACGCTACACCTGTTTACTGAGAATTTCTTTTAAAAACATTTATTTGTGGCTGAAGCCAACCAGCGATGTGCGGTGCATTAACAATGTTCTTATTATACTATCCGACTACAATGTTTGTCTAATGTTAACAGTGGCAAATAATAGTACAGAAGGTAAACTCGAAGTTAGGCCTGAAGACTTGACGAATTTTGGTGCCAGTGGAAAGGTCACATTGCTCGAAGAACGGATGGTCGATGGATTCAAATGTTATGGAGTTGCGATAGCGTGCCGATTGATGCAGTTTAATAAGGGCTCCCACAAATTGGTGCATCGATGATAATGGGAGTTCGCTGTATGTGAGAAGCACAGGGCCAGTATATGTGGCGATCCTAGAGTTATTGTCCAGTGGTGTAAATCATCGTGTTGAAATGATCATGTGAAGCACAAAAGTTTGGCTACATACAGTGATTGAAAACACTTGCACCCTCACATAGTCTGCGATCTCAAACAAATGCCGGAGGCGAGTGTACTTGCACATACTGTACGTGAAGCGTGTCTTTGTATGCGTGCTATTTCGCTCATTGTCTGGATCCAACCTTCTGTAGGTACAATATGTTGTTTTGTTATGCTTACAGAGATGCCAAGGGTTTAATTCAAAATCCCGGGTTAACATAAAGGATTTTCATTTAGTTTCAACCGTTATGTACCATGTCAGCAACAAATTTGGGCTATGTCATAATTGCCTGAGCATTTATACCATGATTTTAATAAAAATGCATGTGACATTATTGTGGTTTGTCATGCATCAAAATAGCTTCCACTAGTGACGATACGTCAACCCTGATTGGTACGATCTTGTTGAATAGCTAATATTTTTATAGAGGTACGAGGATCGTATTCGTTAGCGAAGAGAATGTGTTTCTTAAAAAAATAAGTATCATTACCATCATTACTGTTTTGATAGAAGTAAGTTTTACTATAATTAAAAGTACCTTGCCAAAAATAAAGGTATGACGGCGGGAGAGTGGGTGAAGACAATAAGGAGTCATCTTCTTCGTTTCTCGGTACAAGTTTAAGATGTAGGCGTAAACTAGGGAATCACCAATAAAACTGAGGCTGAAGAAAAACGATCAAAGTTACGTTTATTGGGTGATTTACATACGGCGAACAATGATAGTTCCGGACTTCTATCTGAATAAATTGAACAATATTGCGTCAGCCACCGCAATCACGAAACTAGTATTCTAGATCGACCCGTATCCTCGCGTTTTAGCGCCAAATCATAACACCATTTCGATCCGTACTAACCGATGAACCAATAAGAATAAAGTTACAGGTTGACAAACATTGAAATCAACGAGTTGTAATTTTGCCATCTTGAATCGCTTGCAACGACAAGTATCATTCACGATATTAAGTTCCACAGTCGCCTTAAGCGGTTGAGGTTAATGCCACTTGTACTTATTATGCAGGGACAGGAGAATATTGCATAATTCAATTAAGCAATCACGGACACCTGATAACTATTAAATACAATAGCAATATCCAGGGGATTGGTATTGTAGTGTAGCTAGCTAATATTCTCTATCATCGCACCAAACGTTTTGGGAATTCTTTTATTATGCGTGGAGCAAAGGAGCAAAGGAGCAAAGGAGTGGAATTCCCTGCCGGAGTCTGTATTTCCTGATAGCTACAATCTGGGAGTCTTTAAGTCAAGAGTGAATAGGTTTCTTCTAGGCAAGCGTGCTTCATCGTCGACCACATCATCGCTTACCATCAGGTGAGATAGTGGTCAAACGCAAGCCTATCAATAATAAAAAAAAAAAAAAAAACATATCAGCCGAAAGACGTCCACTGCTGGACATAGGCCTCCCCCACGCGTCGCCACATTGACCGATCCCGTGCGTCTCGCATTAGCGCCTTCCCGCAAACTTAACCAGGTCATCAGTCCACCTAGTGGGAGGCCTTCCAACGTATCGTCTTCCGGTTCGCGGTCGCCATTCCAGAACTTTTCGGCCCCATCGGCCATCCGTTCTGCAAACATGTGCTCTGCCCACTGCCACTTAAGTTTGGCAATTCTTCGGGCTATGTCGGTAACTTTGGTTCTCCTGCGGATATCATCATTTCTGACGTGATCACGCAAGGAAATTCCGAGCATAGCCCTCTCCGTTGCCCTTTGGGTGACTTTGAGCTTTCTGATAAGGCCCATTGTGAGCGACCACGTCTCGGTCCCATAGGTGATCACTGGCAACACACACTGGTCATAAACTTTTGTCTTGAGGCACTGCGGTAAATTGGACCACGCAACTTCCCGAACGCCGCCCAGCCGAGTCGGATTCGACGGTAGACCTCTATCTCGAAATTGGACCTACCCAACTGAACCGTTTGTCCCAGGTAGAAATAATCGTCTACAACTTCGAGAGTAGAGTCTCCGACCTTGATAGGAGTGGGTGTTACATGGGCATTCACCATGATCTTGGTTTTGTCCATGTTCATTTTAAGACCCACTCTTTCGAAAGCTCTACTGAGATCATCGAGCATTTTACTGAGACTCTCCATGGTCTCAGCCATGACCACTATGTCATCGGCAAACCAAAGGTGAGTAATGTACTCACCATTGACGTTGATGCCCAGCCCCCTCCAGTCCAGAACCTTGAAGACATCCTCCAGTGCAGCAGTGAACAGTTTCGGAGAAATGACGTCTCCCTGTCTCACGCCGCGCCGGAGAAGGATTGGTTTCGAGGTCTGATCCTGATGACGGACTGACATGGTGGCGTTTTTGTACAAACACTTCAACACCTCAATGTACCGGTAGTCGATCTGGCACCGTTGGGAGAGACTGCAGTACAGCCCAAGTCTCAATCGAATCGAAGGCTTTCTCGTAGTCCACAAACGCTAAAGAGAGAGGCAGGTTATACTCTTCGGTCTTCTGTATAACCTGCCGCAGCGTATGTATGTGGTCTACGGTGCTAAAGCCTTTTCGGAATCCGGCTTGTTCTGGGGGCTGGAAATCGTCAAACCTGCGCGCGAGACGATTCGTGATGACTCTTGAAAACAACTTGTAGACATGGCTAAGAAGTGAGATGGGCCTATAGTTCTTCAACCGGGCATTGTCGCTCTTCTTGAAGAAGAGTACCACCACACCCCTGCTCCATGCCTGTTGCGTTTTGCCCTCGAGTATGACGGAATCAAACAGCTTCTGAAGGGCCCGAAGGACCGGTTTTACACCCGACTTCGGGAGTTCGGCCGTAATTCCGTCATCACCCGGCGCCTTGTTGTTTTTGAGCTATTTCAGAGCCATCCTAATCTCGTACAGGCTGACGTCCGGGATATTTTCGGTATAGTGTCGGGTCAATCTAGCTCTTGGGTCGTTTGCTAGACTCGCAACGGGCTTGCTGATCGATGTGTACAACTGCCCATAGAATGTCTCGATCTCCCTGAGAAGCTCTGGTTTGGCGGATACGATCCTGCCATCGTCGGGCTTCAGTTTTGTGAGTTGGCTCTGCCCAATAGCCAGATCCTTGGAGCCTTTATTTCGCTCGATCGCGTCTTTAATATGCTCTGTATTGAAGTGGCGGAGGTCTCTTTTAAAGGATTTAGAGATCTGTCTATTGAGCTGCCGGTATTTGCACGCCTCATCTGAAGACTGCAGGATCATCTCACGCCTCTCCTTCATAAGCTTGAGGGTATGATCAGAGAGGTTTTTGTTTCTATCTGTACGACGGTTCTTGAAAAACTTAGATCCGACCGTATGGACAGCTTCCACAAACCCATTGCTGTATTCATCCACGGAGCTCCCTAGGCACTCGAAACGATTCTGGAGGTTGAGCTGAAAGCTCTCGGGGTTTTGGACCTGGATCTGTGCTGTTGATTCTCTATAGGTGCATTCAAATTAATGATACGATCAGCTGTTGATTAACGGATAGGATATACAAAAAAGGTTTTTTTAAATAGTAAAATGGATGTGCCACTTAAATACAACTCCTATGTTTCCCAAAAGGTAAGGCAGTGGTCACATGAGATATACAATTGGGTCTATATATTACAGTGAATCACATTTCACCGGATGTTTAACTTAAAATAGTATGACTATTATCGGATTTTTCTTTCAGTTTAACATAGCAGAGTAAAGGCCTGCATCTTAGTAGTGGGAACATTACATGCTAATCTACCAAGCACCTTTTCACCTAAGCATAGTTATTATTATTAGTATACTAGCTTCTGCCAGCGCAGCGAATGTCGAAAATTATTCCAAGGGAACATATTCCCAAGATAAAAAGTACCCTATGTGCTATTCGAGACTAAAATCTATCTCTGTGCCCAATTTCATCCAGATCCGTTCAGTAGTTTTTGCGTGAAAAAGTAACATACAAACACACTCACAAACTTTTGCCTTTTTAATATTCATCATCATCATATCAGACGAAAGACGTCCACTGCTGGACATAGGCCTCCCCCAAGCATCGCCACATTGATCGGTCCCATGCGTCTCGCATCCAGCGGATCCCCACAACCTTCACCAGGTCATCGATCCACCTGGTGGAAGGCCTTCCAACGCAACGTCTTCAGTCTTCCGGTTTATAATATTAGTGTTATTTAATGATAGTGTGATAGTGCAGACCTAATCAGGCTCATTTTCTTTGTGCACACGATTTTATGTCTCTTAACGACCTTAATGGCTTGACTAATAAACGTGCTTCTGTGTCTTCTGGCAAAATATCACTACTGCAGCTCTAAACAGTACCCAGCCCTAGCCTTGCGTAGGGTTTCCAAACATACTTTTAAAAACAGTATTATCCTTTTTTCGCTCGTTAATACTTTACTACACAAAATACTGATTGTATGACCACTAGAATTTGGAGCCATACACCCTAAAAAACGAAACGAAAGAATATGTAAAAAAAATATAATAAATAAATAAACTCCACAAAAAATAAAATTTCAAACCTCATAAAAATTAAATACTATTTACTTTTCTAAAATACTGTTAATTTTATTTCTCCGACCTTAATATACTTTATTTCTCGTACAAAAAGTTGGGAACCCTAGCCTTGCGACACATTAAAGCTACACCTACATTTTATTACGATATTAGGCTACAAATTCTACACAAAATTGACTGCGATAAACGATCCTTAGCGTGCACTAAATTAAGGCCTTTGAGAGGATGTATCGAACAGTGTTCAAATTCTCTTTTAGATATATTGACTCTAAAGGGGCTGGTTTAACGTTCACTTCAAGTAATAATTGCCTGTCTATTGGTACAGCAAATTGAATTTGGATGGATTAGCTGGTTTGTGGAGAAACTATTATTATTGTTTCCTCTAACTACGAGTATGTTGGGTTCTTTCAAGGGGCTTTCGTCGGATTTGTGTTGTAAGAGTCTGAGAACGAAATATGTTACTTTTATCATATTTTTGTTCGATTAAAAGCTATGCCAATTTTAGAATTAATATTTGTTTCGGGATATTTACCATGTATATTTTGTTTTTGTTTGAGAGCTCGATATTTCGGCACCGTTACAAGCGCCATGATCACGAGAACGAACGTCTTTTTTGGTGGGTGTTGTTTACAAGCTGACATAATAACTGTCTACTCTCTTCCTCACTCGTTTTTCACATACGATGCCGCTACCACCAGAACTCGTCTCACTAGTTACTCTACACTGTTCAGCACTTGTTTCACTAGTTATTCGATATTGTTCACGACAAACGATGCTCATTGTATCCACTTTTGACACTTGTTCAGTAGTTTTAGGAACTTTACATAGTTGAACCACTGCATTCCAGGCTCTCGACAATTGAAACTCGTCACAGAGAGACACAACGGCTTTTTAAATATTTCGGTATCTACAGCATCCAAAATGCTCGGAATTTCCTTGCGTGATCGAATCAGAAATGTAGAGATCCGCAAAAGAACCAAGGTTACCGACATAGCCCGAAGAATTGCCAAACTTAAGTGGCAGTGGGCAGGGCACATTGCTCGTAGGAACGGATGGCCGATGGGGTAGAAAGGTTCTGGAGTGGTGACCGCGAACCGGAAGACGTTGCGTTGGAAGGCCTTCCACCAGGTGGACCGATGACCTGGTGAAGATCGCGGGGATCCGCTGACTCCGGGACCGTTCAAAGTGGCGACGCTTGGGGCAGGCCTATGCCCAGCAGTGGACGTCTTTCGGCTGATATGATGATGATGATGACGGTATCCAACCGGTTAACGTTAACTTGGTGTTCTACGAATTATTATAACACACATAAAAAAGCCAGGGTTTTCATGTGTGTTACAAGGTGCACTCAAGTGGGTTAAATTTTTTTAGAAACAAACAATCCGGCGGATACTACCTACATGAAATTATTATAATCTAGAGCACGTATATCCCTGTTCTCCGTCAAAATCCATTCAACTGCTGAGACATGAATTTTATTATTAATATCTAAACTTAAAACAATTGGACTTTGGTGATCATTTACTAAATTTGGTTTCATAGTACAATTTTAGGTAATAGAGGTTAATGGTCACAAAGTTATTTTGGTGGTTATATATATCCCCATATAATTATATAATTATTGACTCTACGCACGTGTTGGGTCAAACTATAACTGCAGAGAGTAGTTGCAATAAAACAATAAAACCAGAAGAACATTGGGCAAAACCGCAAACAACACATTATTAAATTACTTAAAAGCTTGCAAGCTATCATTTATTCCCCCACTAAGAGCCATGTGTGCTCTTTATCGCTCAAGGAAACAAGCAAAAGCCGTCAGGGACTAGTATACGAAAAAACAAGAGAAGTATAGCAATGAATTTCGTGTAGGTATCTACTTATCTAGTTTTCCTCAAGTAGCTATAGAACTCTCTCATCTCCTTATGTGTATCTATATATCTTTGCCTTATAGTGGAAAAATTACAGGTTGGGTACACAGGATTCTCGAACTATACTAAAACTTAAGTGCCGAATAGTTTCTGAGGAAATTAAGAGTTATTTACTATTTAAATATTACTTTACATAAATAAATAACAAATGTATTATAATATAATATTATAATATTATTGAGAGTAATTTTTATTTTATGTTTTTTACATTTTTTTCTTTGATTAAATTAATGAATTAATACGAAATTTATTGGAAACCGAATGCTAGAAATAGTCATTAAACTGGCTGCGAGTCTGGAGTACTAACCTAACTAAGTCTGCTGTGGATAATTACTTCGTCACATTTAGTTAAATCAACAGCCAAGTGTCAGAGTTTTTATCAAAAAATCCTTTTAAGAGTACTTATATACTCATCAGAATATAATACATAGGCCTACCAGGGGTCGTGGCAAAGGCCTGCCCTGTGCGTCTCGCCCCTAGCGGATTCCTGCAGCCTTGACTCGGTCATCGGTCCATATTTAGAGTACTATAAAGATAATTCAACTATGATACTATAGCATTCAGTTACCCCAATTGAAATTTACTTCACACTCGCTTTCCGCTTAGCTGTGTCATTGGGACCGCCCATGCGTTTGTCAAGTCTACCCGCAACGGCCTCGTTCAAAGTGTACCATTGTACATTCAGAACCACAAGCGCATTCGAGTACAGTTAAACCACAGAGCACAGAATTGTCACACCCGGCAGCTATAACAATATTCAAAATCCAAAATCAAAAACAATTTTTTTATTTCACATAGGCCTACATGGGCACTTATAAAACGTCGACAAAAGGTGCACGGTTCGGGTTGGTCGTTTCCTATGGAGAAGAACCGGCAAGAAACTCCATGGTTACTCTTTTAAAAATGGTTTGGTTTTATAATATTTCCATGTTACAGCATTAGTACTTAGACATGGGGGGACAACGTAGGCCCGACTTATGACAATAAGTCGTAAGAAATTAAAAAATAAAATAAAAGGATTATATATTTTATAAAAAAGTTAACAAATGTTAACTAGCATCTAGAAGGCCTACAATGTTCACACATTCACAAAACAATCGGTAAAACAATCTATACAAAGGTAAATAAAAATAAGTATTACATGACTAAATTTAACATGTGGCACAAATTTTGTTATCAGTGCTGTAACTATTCTTAACAAAGGGCTATAAAGATGTTTGAAAACCATTGTAAAAAGTCTAATTAAAAGAAGGAAAGAAAAATGAGATTGAGAATAGTTAGAGACATCCACAAATTTGTGCCGTTTACAAGTTACCAGGGAAGCCGCATGCGCAGAAGGAGCTAAGGCCAAATGTTTTTATCTTCAACGTAGTCCTTGATTTTATAATATGCTTTTTTAATAAGGATACGTTTGATGTAGTTTTTGAACCTTCCATCGGTCAGTTCTATAACTGACTTTGGCAACTTGTTATAAAAGCGTATACTGTTTATAAGAAAAGACTTGCTAGTTTTCGTTAATCTGAATTTGGGTATTACAATTTCGTGCTTACTGCGTGTATTTAAATTATGGAAGTCGCTTCTAGTTTTGAAAAGCCCCCGATTTTTACGGACATACAAAATACATTCCAAAATATAAAGTGAAGGTAGAGTCAGTATATCGATCTCTTTAAATTTTTCTCTGAGGGACTCGCGAGGACCCATTTTATAGATTGCGCGGATTGCCCTCTTTTGTAGGATGAAAATTGAGTCAACGTCTGCTGCTGATCCCCACAGCAGAATGCCATAAGACATAATACTGTGGAAATAAGCATAGTATACTAACCTAGCTGTAGCTACATCGGTTAGCTGCCTTATTTTCCTTACTGCATATGCAGCCGAACTTAACCTCCCCGAAAGAGTTCTAATGTGCGCGCCCCACTGCAATTTTGAATCGATAGTAATCCCTAAGAATACAGTTTCCGTTATAACTTCAAGATTTTTGCCGTCAAGATTTAAGTTTAGGTCATGTTGTGGTACATTTGGTAAAGAGAACTTTAGACATTTTGTTTTTTTCGCATTCAGTAAAAGATTGTTAGCTGCGAACCATTTTGAGAGAACAATTAGACTTTCGTTGACATTTAAAACATCCGTATGTTGCCTATCTATTTTAAAAATTAGCGAAGTATCATCAGCAAATAGAATTATATCCGATAATTTGGCCATCATAAAAGGGAGATCATTAATGTAAACAAGAAAAAGGAAAGGGCCGAGAATTGAACCTTGGGGCACGCCCATCTTGAAAGAATGAAATTGTCTTCAGTAAAAGATTGATTGCTTTTCTGTCATCCATTCTCAAAATCAAGTAAAAAATCTCGAATCGAAGTCAAATTTGACTTAGGTTCTGACTTTAATTAAAACGTCTTCTGGGCGTCTTAGACCTTTAATGAGACACCCGGGATGTCAAACTTCTTAGAAACTTAGTAATAGACACAGTACTATGTGTATAAGTAATTAATTTACCGAGGTGACATAGTTGTTTTCCAACAGAAAATAAGTTAAGAGTTATAAGAAGTTTGGTATAAAACTTGCTTGTATTTGATCTCTGTGTGTGTTAACGAGAAAAACAAAGTTAGGGTTTTAAACAAACAACATTTGAAGGTGAACTTATACACGAGAGTAATTATGAAAGTGTGGTACTTTACACGTTGTTTGAAAGAGAAAATAGAATTGAACCTTCAAATAGAACCATATTACATGGCTTAATTAAATTAGCTCCTCAAATGTAAACCATATCTTATCACATAAAATTAACTCTGTCACCTCGAGACAAAATTATGTTGATGTTATAAAACTATTGTTAAAATGCCCGTCCAAAGCCATCGTTTCGATTGAATTTTCAATCCAGCGTAAATTATTTTTCTGTACAAAGGACAAAGGCTTTTATCATATAAAGTCGGCACAAGCATTAATCATGACGCTTGTTCAAGACGGATCGATGAGTTCAGACTTTTCCTCACGATGTTTTTCTTCACCGATGTTAGTGACTTCGGAATCCTAAAATGCACATAAATACCGATATTAATAAAACATATAGATAAAATAAATAGATATAATAAATAGATGCACAGATTTGTCATATTTAGAGGATGAATTAAATTCAAAGGCAAATGCGAATGGAAATGCCAGTTGTGTATTGTGGTGTGGTCTGTGGATGTCCCTTCAAGGACATACACAGATATTTTTCAAAAGGTCAGGTGCGTAGTACGACCCGTTCTTTAGGTACTTCTTGTATGAAAAGATCGAGGGTACAATACGTAAGTTTTTGTATGAATTAATTACGCTATTGTTTGGATATTAATTGGACAGATACTTAAATAGATCAAAATCCGTTGACGTAGGCGAGCAAATATTAAGCCCACACTAATCTAGTACTTGAAAGACTTCATGATCAAGTTACTCCTACCTAATGCCTTGTAAGCCTTTGGCTTTATTAAAAGTATGTTTACGCACGATCGCGATTTGGACTAAGTTCTATAACTTTTCGAATTACTGCTTTTGTGTCTCTGTTTTTTAAATTTTATAAGTATTATGTTTATAAAGTATCATAAAATTAAATTATATCATCCTTTGACGATATCTTTCAGCTTCAGTATGATACTCGTAGTTTTATATCACATAGGTTCATTTTATTTTATTTTTAATATATATAATATGAAAATTCCATTTTGTTCTTCAGTGAACAAGTTAAAAGATAAATTTGAAACTTTAAAAGGAACAGATTTTTTTGAATATAAAATAGTTTTCGCTTTCAGACAAGCAGTTAACTTCTTAAGTGATAGGATCTTTTGACAATGTTATTCCAAGCGACGCCCTGAAACGCCTATAAATGGCAATGTTATGTGTATGGAAACAGAATAAATTCAAGCGAAAATAAATTGGATCATTCACATTTCTTGATAATAACACTCGTTTCTTTTTATTTGACCTTGGGGCTTGGCAATTGTACTTGGCACTTATTCGTTTGGCTTTCATTTAAATATATTTTTACAGTAGTGTCGAACGGGCCTGTAGGGATATAGTTTATGACTGTGTGTAGATATTAGTATTATTTTTCTGACATCATTGATCTTTAGACTAGCAGACGACAAAACTTCGTCGTCTGTCAGGGAGGTAGTTTCAACAATACCTTTTGTACCACCGTTTGTTTTTTGATTCCGAAGCTGATAGGTTACTCAAAAATCACTTCTTGATGAGATGTTATCCAAGATTAATGCATAAGTTCGTTTTCGAATTGTTTGCATACTTAATTAGGTGCAGTTTTAAGAAAACTCTGCAAAGCGCCGCAGATTTCATCAGTTAGTAAATACTATCAAAAGTATAGAAAACGGCAACCCCACATCCCAAATCATTCAATTTCAATTCAAATTTCGTTGCGGGATCCAAGACAGTTAAATTCATCCGGGACTTCTTCTAGCTTCATTGGCTCGGCGCTTTTCTGGTGGTCGCCACTGTTGATTCTGGCTTTGTCTGGGAATAGTGCGGTGGGATTGTCCCAAAAAATAAAACAAATCATTGAGCCTCCTCGTATACAATATATCATATAAAGCTGTTATTTCCTTGCTATGGTTCCATATTATTGCGTAGGCATCATAAGATTGAATGTTTATTACCTGGTAGGTTTACAGAATTGCATCAAACATTTCAGCAATTTCAAGTGCCATTCTATTCGTGAAAAACATGTCTAATTATGATTTTATAATAAAGACGAAAGTATTTCAGAAACCCTAATGAAATGAAGATACTGCAATTAATATTTTAAAATTTTGCAAGTCTCACGATGCTGGAAAGCTCTGCTCATAAAATATAAAGGGGGGCATTATAAACTTAAAACTTTGTAAAAATTATACTCCTATAATACTGGTCTCAAATAAAACCTCGCTTCAGTCACTGACCCAAATCAGATTTGAGATCCTGCCAAGTTTACAGTCCTGGCATTTTTGGAGCGTAAGCAATGTATGAATGGGATACTAATCAAATGATGAGATCACTTATATTCGGGTTTAAAGTCCAATAAAAATGCTATTTCTATAAAGGAATTTACTTTTAAACATGCAAGATTTCATGCAAAGCGAAATAAGTTTGTAAAGCAACTTAATCATATTTTAAGTTTGTAAGTAACTTTCTGAGTTTCAATAGTTTTATGGAGTTACTAACAAATAATATAATGAAAGAAAGTGCTTTTTTTTGTACAAAAATTTGTAGGAAAAACTTATTTACACAACCATCAACAATCCCAGTTCAGCATGTCTTATCGTCAATAGCGTAGCATACAACCATACAACGTTTGTTTCACAGGGACACAATAAATAAAATGGGGAAAGTCCGTGGTATACACCTTACCTACTGAAAATATCTAAGCGAACCATAAATACAAACATTTGTTGAGTTTGGTGCTTTGCCATAAAAAATATTATATACAAGCATTTGTCATTGGTTAGCTGCAGAAGATTGGTATTCAGAGATTTATCCTGAAATTGTAGAATTTTCCTCTTTAATCGTTTAGTTAGGTTATTTAGTGATGTTTTATCTCGCGGTTCCTTGTTTGCTGCCACAGCTTCCTTTGTTTCCTTTTCTCAGATAGTAAATCTACAATTGCCTTAGGACACATAAATCGCTTATATTAACGTTTAAATTGCGTTGATAAATTGAAATTAATACAAACACCAACTGTCACTACCGTTGCCTATGTGTATGGTTATAATTTCAAAAGGTTATGAAACTTCAGTATGCTATCTTATGTATATTGGTAAAGTAAAAAACCATGAGGAAACCGGCATGTCCTGGAAGCAAAAATTCGAAGATATGTGACATCCACCAACCGCTCTGGGCCCGCGTGGTGGATTATGGCCCATTCCCTCTCTCACAGAGAGGAGGCCTGTGTCCTAGCGGTAGAAACGTGAAAAGGCTGATGATGAAAAATCGTCCGCATCAAAGTCAACGGAAAAAGTACTCAAAAACTTGACAGCATTGCCACGTTGTATGGCATTACTTATATACTTTAGTGTACTATGAATGCTTCATTGAACACAGCGCACTGAAAATCCTCCTGAATGACGGCAACACAAGTGTGTCGATTTATTTTACATGTACCTACTGTGAAGTTATTGGGCCTTAAATCCCTTGCACTCAATCTGTTGGGGTTGCCAGTTCATGCAACATTGGGATTTAAAAAAAAACTAACTGTCACCCTTTTTGTAGCCTTAACACACGTTCAGAATTTATATTGAAGCACTCGAGTGAATTTTCGACACATTTTTCCCTCATCGTTTGCAGTGGGGGTAAAAATCATCAATATTTGATGAAATCTTTTTGGCGTATCGAGACCTCGACGTAATTGCACTTTCTTTTCCTATATTTATATTTCTTTACCAGTTTTTTAACAATATCCGTACTGCAAATAATCAAGGCTATCTCGGATCTCCACATACATTTATATAATATGAAAAAAAAAGCAAATTCCCTGACCGCGTCTATCGACGTCTTTTCTGATGCCCCTCTAACTTCTTCTAAACCACGGAACGAATTTAGATAGGTACGGTGTTCATAATAAAAAAATGAATAAAATCAAAAACCAAAGCGAATTTTAAACATTTAAACAAAAATAATAAAAAGAAATTGCAACCCCCACAATATGACGCCCAAAACCCGCCATGTTTCTTATTTTAACGTCACTTAGCTAAGAACACTTGGTCGGACAAGACTTATCTAACGATATGCTTATTATAAACCGTCTAGTGGTTTGAAAGATATGGGGTAGTAAAGAATATTACATACATACAAGATACGCGCGAAAAGCATAACCCTTACCTTGCAGTCGGGTATAAAGAGCGATAAACGAGGTAGGTTTTTATATACAATTTGTTATGTGTGAAGCCGGGGCGGGTCGTTAGTCATAAGATGACTAGATAAAGTTAATTAGTTCTTTGTTTTAAATTTGACTCGCTTGACCAATCAATTTCAACTATCTCAACACGCTATGGTGATAAACTCCATAGTTCTTAATGAAACCATACCTACATATTCCAGCACGTTCAACTTTTGGTAAAACAAGGAAAGCTTCCCTTATTTCAAAGCGAACATTCTTTCAAAGAAAACTTTGACTAGAAACTTTAACTTTGTAATTCTGTAGGGGAATTCTTCGCTTCTAACTTTTTTAACCCCCGACGGAAAAAGAGGGGTGTTATAAGTTTGAGGTGTGTTGCTGTGTATCTGTGTATCTGTGTATCTGTGTATCTGTGTATCTGTGTATCTGTGTATCTGTGTGTCTGTGTATCTGTGTATCTGTGTATCTGTGTGTCTGTCTGTGGCATCATAGCGCCTCAACGGATGAACCGATTTTGATTTAGTTTTTTTTGTTGGAAAGGTGATTGTGTCGAGAGTGTTCTTAGCTATGTTTAAAAAAAAACGGTTCAGCCGTTCAAAAGTTATGGGCGTTTTACTGTTTGAATCGGGATGTTTTCGCAAGATAAATGTGTCGGGGGTTTATTAAATTTTTAAATTTTACTTGTTGTATGTTAACAACCGATTTCCGGGTATAATGGACATTGTTCTGGTCAGTACTAATATGGTATTAAAGTCATCAATATCATCATTATTCAGTCAAAAGACGTCCACTGCAGGATATTGGTATCTCCCAAGCCCTAAGACTCACACAGTTACATAGGACTGGTCCTGTGCATCCAGAAGACCGCCACGGTCCTCACCAGGTCATCGGCCCATCTTGTGCAGAACCATTTAACGCTATTCCGGTTCGAAAGAAATCAATAATGAGCACTGAGTAAACGATTCTAAACATGAACATTTCCTAAACAATTTTCGGTATTTTTTTCAATTTGAGGAGTTTTTCGACGCCAGATTTTAGTTTAGCATATTTGTAGGTTTAGTTAGTGAGTGGTTTTTAGATTAAAGTCTATTTGTTTGTAGTCTTATTTATTTAAGTATTTTATACACTGTATATACTTACATTAGGAATGGGTAAGTTGATAAGGTTTTATAGACACTACACCTCAGCGCAGATCGTCTAAAATTCAACAATTTTATACAAAAAACACGTTCTGATTTAGGTATTTGCTATTATTTGTAGCTACGAAATAATATTGTTTCAAACGCGAAACAATTTTTGATTCATGAAGCCAACAGCTTAGAAACGGCTTTAGTAAGGTTTTCTATTTAATTGAACCAAACAATCATCCCATCTCTTCTCAACATAAATACTATAAAAAGAAAATCTTTTTATCCTATAAATATTCACATTTCAGTACAGCATCAAACACAGACATCTCGTTATTTGTAAGAAAAATATTTTATAAAATCTCGAGTTTGCGCAATATTCTTGCAAACAGACGAATATGAGAAGATGTTGTATTTATTTAAAATATATTTAGTTAGAAGTAGACTTTTAGAAATTACAAATTCTTTCCTTTCGTTTCGTTTTTATGTTGGTTTTTTTAATAGAATTATGAAAACATCATCATCATCTTCCTGCCCATGTCCCATGTTACTTGGGGTCGGCGCAATACGTTTTCTTCTTCCATACCGTCCTGTCCCACGTGAAGCCTTCACTGACTCCCTTTTCTTTCATATCACTCCTCACATAACATGCTTTTCATCCCTCCTCATCACATGACCATACCAAGACAAACGGTTTCCTTTTAACTTTTCTGTCACTGGCGCCACTTTCAAACTTCCTCTAATATACTAATTTCTAACTTTATCTCGTCACTCCGCACATCCATCTCAACATTCTCATCTCTGCTACATGCAATCTCTTTCATCCATCTTTTTCACAGCCCAACATGCTGATCCATACAGTACAACAGGTCTTATCACGGACTTGTAAATTTTCCTCTTTAACTTAAGGGGCTTCCGTGGGTCGTAAGTTGTTCCAGTGACCTGTCGTTATTTCGTCCATCCCGAGTTGATCCCGTTTGTTACGATACGTATATAATTATGAAAACAAAAGATGATATAGAAACTAAATAACTTCAATAAAATAGATACCTAATAAGTTTTTAATTTATTGGAAAACCAAACAAAAGAATCATGCTCTTGCCGTCATCTCAATTTATTTAGGTGCAGCGTTTTCTTCTTCTATACATCTACATAGGTACATGACATTAACATTCTAACAAATTAAATCTCACAAAAAAAAACTTTCTAAACATCATAAGTACCTATAAAACAAGCATGGAAGTTATCCCCATAGCCAAAGCATTTCATAGATCACCTTTTACAAACAGCAAATAATAAATACATCTTTATAATAGATAAGAATACACAAAAGAACCTTTCGATCATAGTGTTTACGAACTTAATAATATACCTCATAATCCAATCATTTATTAAATAGTAGTGAACAGCTAATTTCGGTCCTTGTCGGTTCTTCTAGAGTCGTTCAATCATAGCCCCTATTGTGAAGAAAGTGCCTTTCATACAAAATCATAATTCATACCACAATACAAGAAAATTCTTAAGAAAATATTCGAACAAAGCTGATTCATTTTTATTGTGACTTAAATTGCCTTTTTTTGGAAGGCTTTATTGATTACTTGTATAGGTGTTGTTTTTGTTTTAAGAAATTTATTTGAATAATAAGTAGAAAAGTATGAGAACCGAAGAGTACAATCTGGCTCTCTGCTTAGCATTTGTGGACTACGAGAAAGCTATCGATTCGATGGAGACTTGGGCTATACTGCAGTATCTACAACGGTACCAAATCGACTACTGGTACATCAAAGTTTTTGTACAAAAACGCCACCATGTCAGTTCGACTAATGTCGATGACAAATAAATTATGAGATAAGTAGTGATTTTTCCATAATAGGAGAAAACTTTTAAAATGCACCTGGATTTTATGGGGAATAGACCAGAGATAATGGGTTTTAAACCTCACTAAAATCACCCCGGTAATAACCTTCAGCACGTAGAAAACCCCGTGATACCACCGTATATAATACCACGCCAGAACCTTCTCCGTGGAACTCCTTGGGGCCCTAAGGCCTAAGTAGATACCTACTAAACTTTTATGATTTTCTACAAGGCTCGCTCCTTTTATAGGGTATTATAGTTTCATTTAGCTGAATATTTAGACTATAAGTAGGTACTTATACTGGTAAGGACTTCAAAGGTCAGTGGCGGACTAAACCTGTCGGGGGCCCGGAGCACCGAAGCAAAACGGAGGCACCTAGCCCGCGACAAGATGCAAGAGCGAGCGTAGCGAGTATGGTGTAAGGAAAAACACCTTACACCAACCTTATGCACCCTGTCTTTTATAGATTTTTTGATGAATATTTAGCTACATTAGGAGGAGAAAGCAAGCGAAGCAACCTTCAAAAGAACATTATTGTTTTGAAGTATTGTTGGACCTGCTGAAGGCTGTATGAATATATTTGTATTGTATAACTGCATAGCACATGTGTGAGTACTATGTACCAACTATAAATCTACCAATTACTGTACCCCTATGTCGTTCGTTGACGTGTATGCCCTGGCAGTTAAATGTGTCATGCTCTCTCTAATGTCTCTCGATGGTGGCACATGTGTTGTTGGATGATTCCGTTCCCTTCGTGATGGTTGAGCTGAGTGGTGCTGATCCATGCGTCATGTTCGTTAACGGGCACTATCAGGTGAGACTGGTCATAACTTAGTTGCCTCGGCCTATTATATACTAAACTATACAACAAAATATACTCTAGACGCTTTTACGTGCACATCTTTTTACATCGTTCTTACATATATGTAGGTATTTTCAACAAGAACGATGTAACCAAATACTTGAAATTAAAACTGATGGAAAAGAGATGTCTGTGTCCGTGGAGTTTCTTGCAAATTCTTCTCCATTGAGACCTACTGACGCTTGCGAGTTTACAACTAGATTCATATATTTTTTACAAGTATTTGTATCCCTTGTGGCTAGTGTACGTAGATCAAATATGGCGACCGAATTTTAAAACATTTATTCCCAATCGATTGACCTGAAATTATGCTCAGTGTGGTTCGGATGACAATTCACGGTGAGCTTTTTTTAAACAAAGTTATTTTTTAATTGGAAAAATATATTTAAATATTCTCTTCAAATTCATTGAATCTACTCAACACGAACCCTATTCAAAATTGTCAGGTATATCTTGTTATTTATTAACATTAACGTCCTAGACGAAAGTTTTTTGCAGTTGCATGGCGATTGAGTCGAGCAATGTGGACAAAGTCTCCTAATTTCCAAAAGAACCTAGAATATGGATGAGGTATTGGATTCTTTTTAAGTTCTGTGTTGATACTAATACCAATTGACTCCTTCCTCTGTGTTTTCCACTACGCCCATAATCACAATTCCATTATCAATTCTAAGAATTTCATTTAAAATCTTCCGATCAGTCACGGACAATTCACGAATACTTATTGAGCGCTTTGGTTTTTACGATGACTAAATAATGTTTAAGAACCAACAGGCCACTTAACATTCTATTCTATATATTTTCATCATCATCATTATCATTCCAGCCGAAACACGCCCACTATAACTCATCTTAAGTATCCCCCAAGTCTCATAACATCGATCGGTCCCGAGCTTGTCGCATCCATCGGATTTTATTCTTCTTTTCTTTTAATTCTGACCGGATCATCGGTCCAGCTAATGGGAGGCTTTTCAACGCAGCATCTTCCGGTACGCGATCGCCACTATTCGGCTTATTGCCCGCTATTATTTAAGTTTGGCAATTCTTCGGGCTATATCAGTAGATTTGGTCCTCCTGTGGATATTTACTTTTTTGTTTCGATTACGCAAGGAAACTCTCCGTTGTCATTAGGGTGACTTTAAACCTTCTGATGAAGCCCATTATGAGCTACCACGGCTCAGTTTTACAAGTCATCACTGACAAGCTAAAACAAAACATGCAAATAAATATCAAGCCATATAGCAGATAGATCTGTTGCAGATCAATTTTATGGCTATGCTAATCGTCATCGGCTGCCTCAGTAAAATAAAAACATGGAATGTATTAGCTGCTTGACAGGGATATCGTAAAATCTAAGAGAAAGGATAACTGTACTAGCTGATGAGCTGGCAATCAGATAAACGGTATTACTCACGAGTCATCAATTAGCTTCGAAACATTTTATGCCCTCTTTAGTCACGAATAAAATAATTTCAGTTGAATTTGATCACACTTGCACAAAAATACGAAAGCCTACATTCACTTGTTATTGGCCACATAATCAGAACAGTTTTATTTAATTCATTAAACTACGAGTATCATCTCTTGACATAGTTATTAAAGGAACTTTGCTGAAGCCAAATACGTTCATACGTTTATTTTTGAATAAAAAAACTATGAATTAAAAATTTATTCGCGGATTTTATTTCAATCGACTTGAATTCGTCCTTCATATTTAAAATACCTAGTTAGCTGCCGGCGTTTCTGTTTAGCACAAAGTTCTAAATGTGCTATTCCAACTGAAGTCACGTCGCAAATATCGAGTCTTGGAAAACGTAAAAAGAAAACATAACCAGAAAAGTTCATGCAAGCTTAAACGCGCAGTTACATATGGCCGCACACATGAATTAGCAATTAAGAATACTTACTCCTCAAACGACGGCAACATGCTTACTTACTTGTGTGAACAGAGAAAATCTTGCGCACACGTTTAAATCGAACCAAGCACGAATGCGACCGGCCTAACACTGCTTTGATGCCTAAGTGCTTGTTCACACAGAAACTGCTTACAGAACCGTTTGTAGTGGATCCTATGAACAAGAGTAAGCGAGATACGACAGCATTTAGGATTCAGTAAAAGATTTTTCTACGGAAAAAAATTCCTATCCGTTTAAATCAATCCTGTCAACGGTTTCTATGTGAAGGAGCTGTAAGGTGTGGCGCAAAATACACAAACTGTAGGTATTATAACATGACATTTCAATACAAACCAAAGCATTGTGGCAAAGGTGAATTTTACCAACGCACTAGTGTTGGTCTAGAACCAATACAACCAATAATAGGAGCAGCTGAGAAAACCACTCCAAAAGCCTTCAAGCGTGCCATGGGGTCTAATTCAAACCAGGCAGGAATCGCTGGATCGTTTGAGTGGACCAGATGTAAATTGCATGTCGTAGTTTTAAAAGTTTTGTAAGCTTTAAAAATCTTACAACATTATATTAAACTCTTTTCAACAGACTTCAATTAAAAAGGACCCAACATATATATATATATTTTTCTTTTTCATAACTTCAAACTCAAATAATTTATTTCAACAAAACCTTTTACAGACTTTTGAATTGCCCATGATTTGATCAGCTAGTCAAAAAGTTGAAGCCATTTACAAGTCCCAAAACGTAATTCTTTTTGGAAAAGGACGTGAAAGAAACAATATAGATACTCTATTACATCGAGTCATAAAAAAGCATTTGCCGAATTAAATCACCGGAAAAATGTTTGCAAAAAAAAATACATTCTAACACAAAACAGTTCGTAAAAAAAAATCCTTTGTATAAAAATAGATAAGATCCGAAACAATCTCGGCTGTATGAATGAATAATATCCTCGCAGCATCACTATCAATAATTCATTGCACGAAATTGTCACCACAGATGCAGAGGATATAAATAATACCACGTGACATGCTTGCGTAGATGAGGAGATGGTGCAATGTATAAGAGATAGCGCAAAATGCAGAACTTGCACTTTCCGTCATCTAAGCTGGCTTGCTGTACGCTTTGGTGCAAACTGTTAGTAATTGTTATTAGATAACTAATTATCCTGACCTAACTAGTCTATATTGCCGTAGCATCGGACTATGAGAGTGAGGGAACAAAGTGCACCTATGTTGGCGAACACACTTGTGCACTATAATATCGCCCGCGTCGAAGTGTAGTCTCCTGAGATTGGCAGCCGTGGCCATAATCGGCATGGAAGACTAATATTTTTCCATTGCAGGGCAAAGGCCTCCCTCTCCCCGTTCCAAGAAAGCAAGACTCAAAAAAATACAAGGAAAAAAAATTACTATGATAATTAAAATAAACAGACAGTAAATAAAACAATACCTATTAAAGACGAAATATTTAGAAACTGTAGCGACTAACAGTTCTATTGGGTTACACTTACAAAATTGATCAACTTTGAAAATGTAAAAACGGTTGAGCCAGCTTATTTCGAGTAATAAAGATCTACGAAATAATGTAAATACAGAAATAGTATTATTTTGTGATGAAATTGGAAAGGATCTAGGCCACTTGTTGACAAATAGATATCCAGGACACTCAATAATGAACTACTGTATGCCTGATTGTTCTTTATTTGACATAATTAAAAAAGTTATAAAATGCAATTTTAACCAGGATACAACATTATTAATATTTATTGGTAATAGGGGCAATGTGAACAAAGGAGAATTACTCCAACATTATAACTCTTTGTACAACCTTAGTTTAAAAAAAATTGTGATGTTCACATTCCCATACAGCCAAAGTTTGCCACAGGAAGAAAACATACTTAGGTATGAATTGAATAGGACATTACATAATTTAACATATAGTAGTAATTTATTCCATTTAATTGACACTAACAATTATGTTGGTAATCACTTTTATTTGACAAAAGATAAATTTTTCATGGATAGGTACTTTCTTTCAAAGTATTATAAAAGACAGATAGCTGTGTCGCTATCATATTATTTTTCTACTACAGCCAAGAATTTGGCTAAACAACTTGCTTCTATTGAGCAATGCCAAGGAATGTTATTTAATTCAGCCAATAATTTGGTATCAGAAATTGATATTAATAGTAATTTAAATTAGAAATTAGGACAATAGGGACAACCTCTTGCAAAAGCATACAGCATAAAAATTGCAAAGTAAAATCAAATAAAAGTTTAAATTCGGTAAATAGTATTAACCTGGTGCATCAAAATATTCAAGGATTTATGAACAAAGATTTAGAAGTAGAATTATTTATGAACTTTAACAGTATTGATATTCTTTGTATAACAGAACATTGGCTTAAAAGCCACCAGTTATTGTTCAATTTTAATAATCACCAGGTTGGTAGTTCATTCAGCAGAGTTAATGCTATACATGGTGGCTCATTGATTTTAGTAAGTAACCAGCTTAAATTTAAAGACCGTAAGGATATTGTGAGCCTATCTGTTGAGCGGACAGTTGAAATAGCTTGTATAGAATTGGAGCAGTTTATTGTATTAAGCGTATACAGACCCCCTTCAGGATTGTATGACTGCTTCGAAAAGGTAATTGGATGAAGTGTAACACAAGATTTCTAACTCAAATAAATCCATTATCACTTGTGGTGATTTTAATGTTAATTTATTAGAAAACTCAGGTTCTTGTAGTAAAATAATAAGTCTGTTTCAGTCCTACAATCTTGTAAACCTATTTTTGGAGCCTACAAGAATAACCCCTTCTAGTGCTACATGCTTAGATAATATTTACACTAATGTTATACCAGTCCACAAAGAAATTATAAATTTACTAGATTCTGATCATTGCGGGCAGAGGATTACTATACCAAACCAAAGCAACAAAGTGGCTAAAAAGGATATCACTGTTAACCCCAAAACTGCAAGTCGCTTGGCAGCTTTTAAAGTTAAACTCAGTAATAAATTACCAATTTTGTCAATTGATGCTGATCCTAATCATCTATATGATGATTTTTTTAGTATATACTGTAAACAATTTAATTCGACCTTTATTCCCAAGACTATCTCCATTAATAGTAACGCATCATTCAGTGATTGGGCTACCATTGGTATTCATAAGAGTAGAACACGGCTTTATGAGCTGTACAGTGAAAGGACTTATGTAAACACTGCTGAATTTAATTTATATGTTAGAAATTATTCAAAATTATTTAAAAAAGTTTGTTGTTTGGCCAAGTCGCGTTATTTGAGCTCAAAGATTAAAAACAGTAGTAATGTTATTAAAACGACTTGGAATATTATTAATAGTGAAACGGGAAGATCTGGTAACCGAAATATTGACTACGGCCTGTCTATTAATGGCAACATCATAAAATCAGACTCACAAGTCGCAGTGGCCTTTGAAAATTTCTTTTCGGATATTCCCGTTTCAACGACTAAATCCTTAAACTCATCACCTTCTGTTGCTGAGTCTTTGCTAAAAGAAAATGTTAACGTTTGCGATTCGGAATTTCTTTTTGAACATATTACTTGTAAAGACATAATTAAAACCTTTCACACTTTAAATGTTAAAAAGACTGCAGATCTGTGGGGTCATTCTGTAGAAGTTGCTAAGTCTATTATTGACATTGTCGCACCTAGTTTAGCTATTATCTTTAATAATTGTATCGACTGTGGGGAGTTTCCCGACCTTATGAAAAATAGTAAAATAATACCTTTGTTTAAATCAGGTAGTACATCAGACCCTACAAATTATAGACCTATTTCAGTACTACCTACATTTAGCAAAATATTTGAGAAATTAATTTTAGAGCAATTGCAAAGATTTTTTAATAAACATAAATTATTACATACCAAACAGTTCGGTTTTACAAAGGGTCGTTCAACTACTGATGTTGTTATGTGTACTGGTGTTGAACTTTTAGGACATATTTATAATGCATGGGAAGATAAATGCGATGCCTTGGGAATCTTTTGTGATTTGTCCAAGGCATTTGATTGTGTTTTTCATGAAACGCTAATCAGGAAACTCCGCCACTACGGGATCCGGAACAGCGCTCTGGATCTTCTTACTTCATATTTGAGTAATAGGATTCAGACCGTTGACGTTAATGGAAAAAGATCTCCTGGATCTATGGTAACAATGGGAGTCCCACAGGGCTTGATTCTTGGTCCTTTCTTGTTCCTTATTTATATTAATGACTTGCCTTACCTAATAAAGGATAACCATGGTATAGTGTTGTTTGCGGATTATACTTCACTTTTGTTTAAACTTAAACGTCAGCAGCGTACTGACGATGTAAATAGCGCGATCTCAAAAGTAGTTCACTGGTTCAATGTTAATAATTTACTTCTTAATGAAAAAAAAACCAAATGCATTAAGTTTACCCTACCTCACGTTAGGCAGGTGAAAACCGATGTGTTGATAAAGGGCAAAGAATTGAATCCTGAAAATAGCACAGTATTCTTAGGCTTAACTTTGGATGCTAAGCTTCAGTGGGGCCCACATATAGATAAATTGTCAAAGAAGCGAAGCTCCGCAGCATATGCTGTTAGAAAAATTCGTAATTTAACTGACATAGAGACAGCCCGTTTAGTATACTTTAGCTATTTTCATAGTGTAATGTCGTACGGTATTCTGTTGTGGGGAAATGCCGCCGACATCCAGACTATCTTTGTTTTGCAGAAAAGAGCTGTTCGGTCAATTTATAAATTAAGTCCAAGACACTCTCTCAGAGAGAAATTTAAGGAGATTAATGTAATGACTGTGCCTTCTCAGTATATTTATGAAAATCTTTTATATGCCCATAAAAATATAAAATTGTTTAAAAAATACAGTGATATCCATAACATAAATACTAGGAATAAACACAAATTTGTAGTACCTACAACAATGTGTGCGCTTTTATAATAAGCTTCCAAGCCACGTACAACATCTAAGTCTTAATAAATTCAAATCTTTTATTAAACGTAAATTGTGCCAGAAAGCGTTTTATACAACTAAAGATTACCTTGAAGACAAAAAGGCTTGGGATTGAGCTGCTCCAATTAATTTTGTTTTTTTTTATTATATTTTGCACCGTGAATTTTGTTTTTGTTTTTTTGGTTTTCTTGCAATGACAAGAATATTTACTTTTTAAAGTATTATATTATTTTATATTAATTATTGTGAGTGTGAAGACTATGTGGATCATTCTTTTTTATTTTAATTTATATTTATCTTAGTTTTAATCATGGTCTGGCAGTTTGAGTAGTTTATGCGGCCTACCCGAATGTCCTTTCTTTGGTATTGTTCGTCGAATCGTTGAGCTCCTTAAATTCTGAGTTGAGCTGCTCGGTTATTGACAAATGCGTGCACTGACTGGACAGGTCCACTCAATCTGGCTGGTTCTTTCCTCAAAAGACCATTTCAGACATCAGTCTACATGGTCTTCACATGATCTAACTAATATTTTGTCTGGACTTTAAAAGAGACTGTGACCTCTGAGTTTGTTTCGGCCTTTCTTCTCAGAGTAGTCAGATAGGAAACGCCGACCTCATCTAGTTTTAAAAAATATGTTCGACATGTAAAAGTGTTTGTATAAACCAACTTACAGAAATAAAATCATTTATCATTTATCATTTACGTCAAACATTAGATGTTTATAACATAAGTACCTACATAACGTACTCTTAAAACCAAAATTACGTATTAAGAAATCTAGTCTCTTATAACTTGAACCGGCGTAATGTCTAAGTGGTCGTTGGCTTCTAGTGATAGACACTTGAGAGTAGCAATTGAGATCGCTGACGTAGATTCTTGGCTAGGATAAAACTTCTAACTTAGAATTACCTCCTAACTTATGTTATGGGGTAATTTAGTGAATGTGGTGACGCTATTATTTTTAAATACTGTCCTAACACTATTTGGATAGTCTTAACTTTGGATACTTAGGACGTCATCTCATCGTCTGTTACGGACATATTTTTTTCAAATCTATCTAACTCGTCCGTTTGCCCAGCTGTGGGATGTCCCACAGCTGTGGAAAACTCTCCTTCTCCCTTTATCAAAAATGTCTTTCTTTTTGCCATTTTAGGTAAGTTTTTCAAATATAAATAAGAATTTTGCAACACTCTACAAAAAGATAAAAATAGAATCTGTCTTATTTATTCCTCTATCAAACTTGACACTGATTGATGTCTTGCCTAAAAAAATAACAAAGTTAACCGCAGAAGAGCAACACATTTTCGACTCGCTAGCTTCACTAGAGTCAACTTCAATCAATCTCAATTTCGGCACGTAAATGTCCGGTTTTACCACAGAGTAGATAACCACTGGAGAGAACTTGTCACTAAATGCTTTGATGGATCTATGGGAACTGAGGCGTCAAGTCTTAGTATACAATACGCCGATTAACCCGCCTACCCAGGTAGCTGCAAACACAGTTTGGCAAAACAGGGTTTTATAGACCCGTATGATGCCTGTGAGTGCGGTGTCCAGTGCAAAATATGACACACTAGAGTGCCCCAATTGCCCGTAAATCTGCACTTTAGAGGACCTACTAAGGACCTACTCCACTGACGCTGCAATTAACGTGGCGGCATCAATATTTTGGGCCCAGTATATTTAAAGAATTTTCGCTCGACTCGAAAAGAAAGAAGAGAGACGAAAGCTGGTTGGGCAGTCAAGAATACTACTGGCTAACTAAGACCATAAGAGTATAAACTGAAAATAGTCTAAGAGTTAAGAGCTGATCTAAAACGTGTTGAAATTATGTAGACATGCGCGGTGTACATATTTATTTATTAAGTACTTATAATACTTTAAGCACACAAATATACAGTAGCGGACTTAATGTCCTAGGAATAACATAAGTTGTGCATACGATTTTGTTCTAATATCTCCATAGCAATGCAAGGCACAAGCCTTTGAGTACTCTGTATTGTGACGTCGATAATTACTAAGTTATTTGCCAGTTAATTTATCATCATAAACCTGATTAGTTTAACTTTAAATACACCTCGTTAGACGTTAGATCCCCACATGCTTACTGCTCAATAAACTTCAATTCATCACTATCTTGTAAGTCTTACACGTCTCGACAGTTATCGATCTGAAGAACTCTTATTATTTCTGAAGCGTCTCGAACTTTAGCAGAAACGAAGTTTAGAGTAAAATATCACTCAAGTTTAATGTAAATAAATGGCTTTGTGAAGATACCGACCGAATTGTTACAAATTAAAGACGAAAGAGAACAATTTGCTGTCATTAATAAAGTCATGTTTGATTCGGAGATAGTCTGGAGAAAGTTCGTAGAATCTGTGAAAATTGTTACGAAAATGTGGCTTCCAGCCTACCTTCCTGGAGACCTAGTGGGGATATTAAACCGTGTGTCAATCAAACTGATGTATGTCTGGCATTTGGAGCACTCAAGACACGCTTTTTTATTTATTTTTGCTCTAGGATTAATACTACTTTAACATAATTCTATCTTTATTTGAATTTGGTATAATTTTCTACATCCTTAAGTTCATACTGGATTTGGAGCAATTCTCATAAATGTTTATATCCTTCGACATAATCGCAATGCTCAAACTTTTCGTTATTGACAACCCCATTCAACCCAATCTTCATTTATGGCAAATTATACATAAGCCCGCCAATATTTGTGTTTGCAAACCAAAAAAACAAAACGCCATCTTCTTCTAGACAACATTCTCGTTTGTGGTGTGGCATATCCTATTGTCCCACTTTTAACCCCAATTGTCCATTTTCCCAGCTAGAACTCTTTATGAATGTTTGCAATATTTTCTAAATTCTTATGTTCATATTGGATTTGGAGCAATCCTCATAAATGCATACAGCGTTAGGATAATGATGAGATCGTTATCCTTATGCTGAAACTTCAGTTTATTGACAACTTCGTCTTTAAACGAGTAAAATTCCAAAAATCTCAACAATATTTACGTTAAAAAACAAATTACTACCTTGTCCATCTTGTACAACCATGGTTGAGGCATATCTTATTGTCCCACTTTTAGCCCCGACTAACCTTTATCCCAGCATCCATCTTTGTAAACATTCGTCCAAACAAACTTGATTTTGACCGGAATACTTTAGGTCCAGACGCATTGTAAGCGGTTGAATTCAAATCCCCTCCCAACTATTCGGCTTGAAAGGGTTGAATAATTACCGCTGATTTCGTTTTACTTTTTTACGTGTTCCATATTTCAATTTACTCATTTGTATGTTGCATAAGTATGGCAAAACCTCTGTCTCTGAACTGAATGCCTTTCTGTAATCTATAGTATTATGCGTATACAGACCAGATAGAAGAGCATCTAATTTAACTGCGTCCAGTCTTGAAGCAGCTTGAAGGTTTACTCACCCTGAAAAGAAAACTTATATTATTTTTTGCTGATACGAATCAGTCAGCGATATGGACACATGAAAAGAAAGGATCAACAAAACCATTGCATAAAAATTTGGAATTCACGCTATACGTATTTATACATAAACGATAAATAAATATTTAGCTCATTCTACTTTATCAAACTTCAAGACCTCCTTCCTTGATAACCAGCTATGTTAATTTCTACTTATTACCAGGATTACAGATTCCCAAAGGAGTGAAGTAAAAATCAAAGACCAAAATAACTTGTTATTGTTGTTGTAAATAACGATTTTTGATTGATTTATAGGTTGTTGACTTTTGGGATACAGGGCCTAATTGAAGTGAGTTTCAATTAATAGTAATGAGAAATTTTTTACGATGTTGGTGGGGTGAGAATGGTATATGGTAAAGGCCTCTACCAAAGACAATTTACATTGCTAAACACAGGAGGGCTTTGCTCTGCAGTGGGAAAATACGAGCTTCTAAAAATATTTATGAAAATGTAGAGACAAATACCCATCTGATCGATGATGGTTGTTGTGGTCTACAACGGTATTAAATATATACCTTCTTGGAATATTAAAGGGTTTGTCGATCGCATGTCAATATCATAAGATATTCGTGTGCTTGTTACCAAACAGGCAGGTAGAAACCCTTCTGACCGCAACACAGCAATGCTTACAAACACAAATAGAACTCCTAATTAAAGGCTATGTGTAGCTATTTGGAAATTGTTAATCCGATTACGATAACTAACTAATGATTTAGGCGCACTCCATTAGTCAGCTGCAGTGAAAAAGGCTTTCAATTCTCATTACTGAAACGAATGAAGTGAAAAAACCATTCCGAATAATGTACGCATGAATAAACAAACTAATTACTATGTAGGTAAAAGCCAGAAAATACTAGCTAACTTTAATTTAATATAGACGGCTTATAGATATGTAGACCTTGTCAGAGTATAGGATGAAAATGGAGACGACAAAAATTATCCTTATCTACAAGAAATGGAAACAGATGCAACAATTTGGCAAGTCACGAGTTTATTGAGGTTCAGTTCAAAATTACCAATATTTGCAAACAAAGTACTTATTCATAGCCAGAAAATAGGAGCAGAAAATAGGACCTGTTTGCTCTAAATCAATTAACTTTGATTTAGAGCAAACAGGTTATGCAAACCATGACCATACTTAGAACCTTGTCAATACGGTGCACATACATGGAGACGTCAAAAATGACGCTTATCTACAAGAAATAGATACAGCTGCATCAATTGACAAGTCACGAAGTTTAATGAGACAAAGTCCAAAAGCGATTCAATGTCTTCGGTTGTTACGTTCACAGACTTTGCTTAATCTTCAACCTTTAGTGCTGTGACAAACCCGATTAAAACTGAAAGAAGCCGACTGGCAAGGTTAATAAATAATTATTTAGTGTGGAGAAGACGAGATTAAAACCAATTAGCGTAGCTGAAACAATTCGTCTTCAAGGACTTTGTAATTTTGCGGATACTTCCTGATTTCATCAATTTGTTGACAGTATTTGTTGATTCAAACTGTGTACTTTAATCTTAAGAAATTACCACTTTGTATTTAAACATTCATTGTTGCAGAGATAAAGATCAAGAACACAATCAAGACTGAGGTATTTATATAAAATTACTAGCTTCAGCTCGCGGCTTCGTCTGCCTGAAAAGTGTTTTTATCCCAAGGGAATGGTCCCTTACTAAGTTTATCGAGATAAAAAATCCTATGTGCTAATCCATGGTATAAACTACCTGTGGGTTTTTTTTCCTAATCCGTTCAGCCATTTAAGCGTGATTGAAACACAAACTTTCACATTATTAATATTGTAATTAGTAGGGTTATGACAATAGTCGCTAGTCAACAACACTGGCTATGCTTCCGTAATGCGATTTTTTTTTTTATTGAATGTCTCCATAAAAACAACTGAAACTATTAGGGTTACAAAAAATCAATCGAGATAGGATTTCAATTAGGTCACCCGCGGAATAACGATAAGGTCTCAATTCTATCCGCCTACTTCTTGCACTCCCACTCAAGAATTAAGTTTTACTTGGCAACCTGCCAATCACACCCGGGAATACTGCAGACGCGAAACGTTTTCTTTTCTGAAGTAGCATTCACACAGTTTAGCGACTGCTCAAGCAAGTTCAAGGTGAAACTGATTACTGGCGAGAGCTCTCGGGAATGTAGGTCTCACTTAGGCACATACCAGCATGTGCTCCCGCTTACTTCGAATATTTTTTATTGAGATTCCAATGCCACTACGCTATTCGTAATGGAATATGAAGTTATGACTGTGCTCGATGGAAATCGTTGAGTTCAAACGGACTCGCCGAGCATTGTCAGATAAATACGAGAAACGGCGACGTGAGTAAAATGTTTGTCTAATAAATACTGCAAAAATGGAATGTGAGAGATTTCTCTCGAACATTCCTTTGTGGTATTTCGATGTATAATATAATATAAGTATTTAATCTTGAGAAACATGAAAATATTAACAACTGGCAATAACAGTAATATCAATACCAGCCTGTTATTGTCTCACGGCAGGGCAAAGTCCTCTTCTTGAACAGAGAAGGCACGAGAATTGATGGTAACAAAATTACCTACAGTAATACTTTACTTACTTTAATAAAAACATTTTAACTTTGAATTATTAATTGGTTTCATTTCTTCAAAGGAAGCCAGGAATATTTACAAATAATAAATCAAAAGGAACTTTTTCAAACGGAGGCGACATTACTGAGACTTCTTGCCACAAAATCAAAGGAGAACCAGTTTATAATGAATTTAATCGTTCACTATTCCTATCACATTTTACGCACACTTCACCAGAAAAACCAGCCCGCGATTTTTTGTCAGCTTCTACAGACATATTTTTCTACAAATATAGGTATCCTGGAAACCCGACTTCATTTGAAGTTCTAACAAAAATAAAATCGTGAACCGAATACTTACTTAGAAGAGTGATGTAATATAGATACAAAGACTGTTATTTTGGTGACAAATCGCCCGTCTAGACAAGTTTATATTTGGCGTTGTTATTATAAGTTATAAAAGATTAGTCAAAAAAGTATCGATATATCGACCTTCAAAAAGTGAGAAAATAATGAAATATTTTATTATTTATGAGATAGTTTATATCAAAACAGATTTTCCACGATAACCTTTACCGTTAAAGATTTTGGGGACCTTACAAAGGTTAAAATTTCACGATAACTTTATTCCTATAGAACCATTCCGCCTTAGCTCAAAACGCCGGAGTTTTGATCTTGGATTTTTTTAAATACCTGCACCTCCAGCACCCACTAGGCTTTTCAAAAAATTACGATGTACTCTCTTTTATATGTTATGGGTATTATTTTTATAGGCATAATTTGCAAGCGATATCGATAAGTGCATTTTATTTCGATTCAATATTTATCGATACTTTTTGAAACTTTTCTAACAACCTTAAGTAACAAATTAACACATGATGTGTTGAAGAGACATCTGAACATCTTAATACAGTCTATGTCGCAATATTTTTGACACATGACGCGAGTGTTGGCAAATTGGTCAGGACCCAGGACAAATATGGTTGTATTCTTGCGAAGTTTTTTTAATCTAGCGAATCGTATGTCTTGTAATCAGAAAAGGAATGGAATATTATTTTAGCTATCACATTTAAACTAATTGAAAAATTATCCTCTGCACGATATTTTATAAGGGGGGGGGGGGGGGGAAGGATGAGGAAAATAAAAGATGAGAAAAAAATATAGACGGACAGTGTGAATAAAAACTGAGATGAAAACTAATAGAGAACTTATGGAAGACGACATAATATGTTGTGCCTATCTCGATAAATAGGGCTTAAAACAAGAGGGTGAGGATTATTCTGTTGATATAACGGCCTAACAACATTGTCTTTTATTTAATTAACACATTATTCGCAGAGCCGACAGTTCTAATAGACTTTTACTGTTACCAACTTTCTCCTTTTTATTTTACACAATAAATTAATCACGAATATTCACGGTCATATTAAAAAAATACAACTGCATCTCATGTGCACGCGATGAGCATAGAATAATAATTATGTTTACAACACACAATGATCAAAAATTGTGTCCAAAAATTATATGGAACTCCAAGCTTCATGCGTATTTTATTCTATTCTAACAATGCCTTTTGTATGTTCCTAAATAAAGTGCAGTTTGCATGTTTTTGCTGTATAATCCAAAACTACGGGCAAAGACTACTTTCAAGCGGGCGGAGCCGCTGGCAGAAGCTAATAATTATAGAAATAGTGCCGACCAAAGTTGAGTTACCAAGCAATGGGGGCTACAGCGTTTGAATTTTTCGTTAGGGCGCTTGTGTAGACCGAGGTCTTAAAAATATAAAATTTCATAGATTTTAGGTTTTAGCGCGAGTTTATTTACTATTTTTTTTATTGTGTTAATATTTTCCAAATATGACTGAGCAGTGATTGGTAAATCCCTTACCTATCCTAATAGGTAAGGGATTTACCAATCACTGCTTTAATAGGATGTTATGTTTCTGAAAAAGGAGCTGCGCAAAACTGCGGCATACTCGATATTATATTTTAATGCACTTTTACGTCATTAGAAATAAAATTTTATTCAAACTTTGCTTCCATGCGTGTTGTAACAACGTTTAACAGCTGTATCACACTAATATTGGCGAAAGTTTGTAATTATGTTTGTTAATCTTTCAGGAAAAATGTACTGAACGAAGCTAAACGAAATTTGGCAATTTGATAGCTTATAGTCTGGAATAGCACATAGGGTACTTTTCATCCCGGGATATACCCGGGATATTTCCTCAGGATAATTTTCGACATTCACGCTGGCGAAGCCGCTGCCAGAAGCTAGTAGGTCCATAAACCTAAGTCAACAGTGTCGCCAACTGGTTAGCAATAAAACGTAAGCCCCATTGGATGATACCTATTGTATAATAAATAATAATAATACCAGACTGTTACTTCCCCGTACAGGGCCAAGAGCTTCTTCTCATACTGAAAAGACACGACCATAAATCACCACGCTTGTTCAATGCAGGTTGGCAATTTCAAACGTATATTAACTGCAAGTCCAGTTTTCCTCACGATGTTTCCTGTTACCCTAGTCAGCGATGTCTAAGGTAAACTAAGTATTAATTAAACAAGATATATTACTTTAATATGATTTTTCAAGAGTCACATTGGTACCTGCCCGGAAGCAGATTGTATGATGGTCACCAACTAAACAAGACTGCAAAATGTGGTACTTACTCGTACCTACCTATGTTAGCAACTCTTTTCGATTCGGTGTGATCGGAACGCTAACGAACGAAGTAAGGGAGTTGGGTACCAAAATCTACAAAATGTTATGCTCGAAATCTTTTGCGACTGCGAGTAATTTTTTCTAGGTATTCCTATCCCAATTTGAATTTCTGCGCAGATGCCAATCTTAATTTGAATCTTTTTTGGTGCTGAAGCTTGTTTTTGCGAATGCTTTTGATCTACTGGGCTAATCTGAGGCATCTGATATTTAAAATGTTTGTTTTTGCTGAAACTCACAAATTTTTCACATATTATGAAAAACTTATCATCGCTACGTAAGTAGCAGGAAGTTGGGTCGCTGATAATTGTTAAAGAGAGTTACCGCGGCCCTGACGCAAGCAACTGAAGGAACACGGGCAGGTTTTAGTCAGTAAAATTCTGACACAACACAAGCCCTCTCGCATCACCCAGACCAGGAGGCGTCATTGGATGATAAGCAAAACAAAAAAAAGGCGCAGGAAGTAGCTAATAATCCTGTGTTTGGATTCCTCATATATATATATGGAAAAACTTATGCCTATGTTTACTCTAAAAAAACATTCACAAACCGATCAAATGCCAATCGTGAATAAAACCAATCTTTTTAAACGAAACCGAACCGAGTCAATTCGATGTCCATTTAATTTTCTGCAAGCTCCCGGCATGGTATACTGAACGTTAGCAAAACCAGAATGGCTAACGCACGTCATTTCGTTAATTGGCATAGAGAACAGGCCAGATGTGCAATATCGACAGCGATTTTTTCATAATTGCAGGGACAGACCCGACGAATTAACCCGAATTTCTCGCCCCTGCCATTTGCGAACCCTCATATATTACACCTTATGAACTATTTTCTTCGTTAGTTGTAGATACCTCTTATTTAATCTTATGGCTTGTAATGTTAGGTATATTGAAGAGAGAATTGGTTGCACAGAACCTCCATTCTTACTGTAAGTATATTTACAGCCTTATTATGATTTGGAAAATTAATAGGTCGTTAAGTTTTGTTGTTCAAATTATTTTTAAGCAAATAAGAACCATTTCAGTACCTACCACTCAACAAGGTTTACCGGTTTTTGTCCAGCAAATTCTAACCTTTTTAAAACCTTAAAAGCACATTCGCAATGAAAATAATCCAATAAAAAAAGAATGGTCAGAATCCGGTAAGAAGTTTCGAAAAAATGCGTAGACAAACACACATACATACCAACATACACTTATGAAATTTGGTACACGTGTCTAGAAGCCCACAGAGAGTAACATATGTGAAAATTGTGCAATTCCAACAATTGATTACCATCGTTTTTTTGAAGTCGGTAAAAAATAAAGAAACATTTTTTTTATATATTATAGGCTCACGATTGACCACTATGTCACCTGTTGGTAAGCGATGATGTGGTCGACGGCGAGACATGCTTGCCTAGAAATAACCTATACCTTTCAAGATTTTTTGGCCATAAAGTCTCGAACGTTATGTTAAAATACTGACGTCAGACAATTCTCATTCTTTTATCATATTCGGTTCTATTCGACATAATATAGGATAATCCACTGCAGTGGCCATTTATTTAACCGCTATTGAGAACCCTAAATCATATTTATTGTCCAGCCACATGCGTATTCTGTATCTCAGCTAATGCCCTTGGCACTGTACCAGAAATAGCTAAATTACAACATTGTGGTATAATTTGTAAGAACGAAAAGTAATGCGGTTCCGTTTGAGGCATAGTCATATTTTTTCCTTGGTAGCAGTTCGGGCAGTGGGTAATTTTTTTTCTGATGTTAGAGTGGGCGGTCATTTTATTTAGAATATAATACATTTTTGAATATAGTCTCGGTCTTGGGTTTTTTGAGTAGGTAATCATTTACCCATTGGGAAGCGAAGATACCGGAATAAGTAGATACGAAGTGATTACACTAATAGTTCATCCAATAAAAAGTCAATAATTACAATAAATCCTGAATAGAGTCAACAACATCATTTCTATTGCAATAATAAATACTAACATGAAACTTGAGTTTTATCAACACTTATTTGCAAATCGATTTTCGATTACGACTCTACACTAGCAAAAGGTGTTAAACAGGAATATTCCAAGATACCGTTACCTATCTGTTCGAGACTATAAAACGCGAAGCAGTGACGTTCATAAAGACGAAACTCAGGTGATTGATCGATGCCGATTGATATATTGCCGTGCGGCTTGCGTAGATAATGTCGAAACATTACAGAATACTCCCGTGAATATAGACTTAAATGTGAAGGTAAGGACGGCATTAGAATGAGTTTTTTATTTCGTTTTAGTGAAACAGACTACACATGTGGGACATCTCGTCAATATTATCATTAGTCCCAATGTCAAAAGTAAAAAGAAGATATATTTAACCGATAAGTCCAAAAGTTGCAAGAAAATTAATTAGATTATTAGTAACTACGCCTAAAGAGTTAAACACAAGACCCAAATATAGGATAGACATAAAATTAAATTGTCAATCTACCAAAGTCTTCAATCCAATAAAAGTCAAGATTACATCTTTAGAGTGGAGACTGGCGAGCGATGTCAAATTTAATAAGCATACATTTCTCCGAGAGGAGGCCATCATCGTTCCTAAAATTCTATTGTCAATATGAGATAGAAAAGAAATTTGAATACCAGATGTCGAGCATTATATTGCTTTTAAATTATTCCTTTCTGATATATGTTCTTGAAATGCATAGAGGGATGTAAATGGACGTTTAGATTCAATATTCTAAAATACTAACTGCAGTTATGGCATCTAGATTATATCATCCAAGAAGTCTAATACAGAACAAACACCAAATATAAAACCTTTAAAGGTCAAGGACGAAAATTTTAAATTGATGGTTAAACTTCAAATAGTCGAATAGGCTATAAGCCACTTCATCTATTGCCTCTTCAACTACTAAAGTTTTAGAATACCTGTACTCTCTAGCTGGAAAATAACTCAATACCAAACTCAACATTAATAATGAACCACAATTAATTTTGTTATGACGTATGTATGATATTTCACATCCCATAGATATAATATTAAGTTACAATGTTGTGATAAGTGATCTGATTTACAAGATCGACATCATAAATTAATTTAATAAAAGATATAGGAGTTTATAAGTATCAGGTATGGTATATTTGCTTATATATGTGGTAACAATATTGTGTTGAGTTATTTATGTAATAGGTAACGTGATAATACTATATAACAATATAATACAATAGGTTAACACCGATTGATTACATAAAACTAATAAACAATTAGCGCAATATAAAGTGCCCGCTCACTGCACCAAAAATTAATCTGCTTTACTTAATTTTAATTGCAAAAAGCACATTAATAATCCAGTTGTGAACAAAAACCCAAAATTAAACTTCAAAAGAGTGAAACATTTTCCACATCAACTTTTTTCTCTTCTCTAATTAGTTTGACCTTCAGAAACTAACTTATTTTCCGGAGCCTTGTTATCTTTTCCTTACGCTGATTGCCATCATTACATGGTCCCCCCTCTTCAAAGAGATATTTATCTCAACTTAATGAACTTTAATGTCCTCTATATTTTCTTACTTAATTACACTAGTGTTTTTACTATTAACATTCCTAACATCATTATGCATATGATTAATGACAAACCCGTTTGATGATTAATGTCATTCCGTGGCAAATTAATTAATCTGTGAATTCATAGTGGATATTAATTACTACTGAGATTTGACATTGAAATCTTGATTTGTCATTAGCGTTTGAGTAGGTCGATCACCTAATAACCCATTTGATTAGTTTTGGTATTAACGGTTGTAATTTCATCGCTTACCTTCGCTTGACAATCGTCAGAATGTCGTAGCACCTAATGGAACCCAACAACATTAATGTGATATTACATTACTAACATATCTATCTCTCAATACATACGTCAGTCTAAGCAAGCTGTTTAAATCTAACACTAATAAATCAAAATATCCATAACGAGTCTTCGCCTTGGCCTTGCCTTAGCCCTTTATATCTCCCTTACGTCATTTGTTTGCCAAATATTAGCTAATCCATCAATTCTACCAAAACATCTAGTCACACAAAGGCTATATCGTCATCGCATTCCTTGGTAGCAATAAATGCCATAATACTTAATACTCTATATTACACATAAATATTTAATCCCTTATCTGCATCCGTTTCGCTAATTTTATCACGTGTGCTGTCAACATGTGTTTGTACTATTTATCCCTCTGACCTTGTATGACCTGTTTATGAATTATCTTTATCATCAACATCGTCATTAGTTCCGTAATGAGATAACACATTATATCTAAAGCAATAGTTCAAACTGTGGTTGCTATAAACACACACTACTGATACCATTACCACAGCCGATTATCAGAATTATCGTTCATACGTTAGATGCGTTTCTTACTTGATTACCTCATCGTATCATCTGCCAAACATTTGACTTCATCATTCCCATAATGGAGTCAGAGAATCTAAAAGATCTTTGAAATTTCTATCAATTTCTCGTCGATATTATAGCCTGCCAAATATTTCATATACAAAATTTTTGCTTTCTTGGGGAAGCCAAGCATATGATTCAGTATCGATTTAGAGATTAAATGTTTATTTCGCTGGTATATATTACAAAGTATTACCCTTATCAGAATGTCACATATTAATATTATTGAAGTGATAGTTGCTGTGCAATTTTACGCGTAATATACCTACATAGATATGACTGATTCACGACATTTACCAACGTCCTTCATTTTAATTTTAAATTGTGGTTTCCAGTTACTTGGTAAAATAACGTTACGCTTTTAACTCTATAATGAGGAAAAGTTTATATATTCCACTCCCAAAAAACACAAGCAAAGAATTACCATAATTCTATTCTAAACCCCTCACATAACAGAACACAACAAACATAAATCCTTTGTTACCCGCACTCAAAAATTTCCGCATAATAACTGCGAAATACCTGTGCGAAAAACATCCACATCTTATCTACTGGGGAGTAGTATGGAAACCATTAATAATGATAACACATCCGTTCTACCTATTTCAGCACTCCGGATGGGCCTGTCCGAAGTTGGGGATCCGATTACGGAATGAATGTATCACCCCATATCAACTTGTAAAGCTTACATACTTCATCCAACTTCCAATGACATGCAGGATAAAAATCGGGTTTATATTGGAATTTTTCGCAATATGATTTGAAAATGTTTTGTCCGGAGAAATTAGGGTGTCGGAATTTGTTTTCATATGGTTGTTGTTTTGGACTTTCGAGTTGTGTATAAATGAATGCTACGTTTTAATGGTTGAGTTTTGAAGTACGGAGACTACTTTGAAATCTAGTGAGTTGGTGCCAGTCTAGTCCTGAACACAATTTATTTATTTCAAATGTTAGTAAGTTTTATGTCACGTTTCTTTTGTTGTTTAACACCTCCGGTGACAAGCTGCTACCGGTGTGGTACTGCGTTCATTTCCTCGGTGAGACAGTGTTATAATAAACAATACATTATTTTATGTGACTGCACAATAAAAGGAATACCTCTGTCCTGAGGCAGAGAGGAGTTTAAACATTAATGTCTGAGGGCTTAAACTTTAACCGCTATAATGTATATAAAATTGTGTCGAAATTGTGACCATAATTATATACATCCGTCGTTTTCTTTTTGCATTCTTTACTAAAACGTTTTTAGCCAGTCATCTATTTAAACAGATACTTATCCGCACACATAGCGTACAAAACACACCCGTATTTCATAGAAAACCATCTGTTTGCTTGTTTATGCAACTGCGCCAACAAACTGCGCCGATAAAGCTCAAATATTTGATCTAAGATTATTCGTATAAGCGCCGCCATAATGCCCGTCTGTGGGGAAACTAGGAAATAAATGTAATGGATGCCTCATAGAACAGGAAAAATGGAAAGCATAGTAATAAGTCGAATGACTGCGTTTCTTTCTTCTTCAGCTTTTGCTCTGCAGACAGAATTTCAAGTAGCATCATCATTTATGCGGGGGCACTTCGATTGCAATGTTTGTGCATATGAGATTCGTGTCGTGGACGAACCTACGACTTCGATAGAGTTGAATTTAAGTTTACTACTCGTAGTACGGTATTTTAAATTCGTGACTTCTCACAACTTAGTCTGTATATGGGAGGGCGAAAGTTTCTCGCTAATTGGATTAGCCTTTTTTGTGGTAAGCTCTCGGTTTCTCAATTTATTTAACGCAGTTTGGTGTAGTTTAGTTTAGAACAGCGTTTCTAATAACCAATTTTCAGTGTTTCGTATTGTTCAATGTGACACAATTCTTGCCAAGAGGTACCGTGTTGCCCACTTACTGAATTGTGGAGGTCAGACATGCAGTCACTCTATGTAAAATTCTGGTTCGCAGCTGTAGATTAGAAGCCGACCTCATCCTAATTGGGAATAGACTAAGCAAATTGATAGTTTCCACCTAAAAATTTAATCCTGTGTTGCATTTACAGACACAAATCTCAAATGTTCAAACACTCAGCACGGGAACAACTATCTGTAGGCCAGCGAAAAAATATATTGACAAGACAGAAGCCAATAGGCATCGAAGAGCACCAACTTTGAAGCGCACCAAAAGTATTCCTAGAAACGCACCATCGGCATCGATGAAACATAGAGAATGAAGTGAGCATGAAGGATTCGTAATAAATGATATCGATAAACGTTTTAAAATTCAACTGTCCTAATAGTTTATTTATTAAAAACTTTTTAACAAAAAATCAAACCGACTTTAGTACAAAAAACTGCAAAGCAAAAAATAACATTATTTTCCGAAGTCGGTGTCTTTTGTACCCTTTTTTTTCAGTTTTTCTACACCGACTTCGGAAAAGAAAGTTATTTTTTGTTGCAGTTTTTTGTACTGGAAGTCGGTTTGATTTTTTGTTATAAAAATTTATTTTTCTCTTTTTAGTTTTGGTAGGTATCTCCAATTAACATGATAATTATGTATGGCCAAAGAACATCTCATGACGATTCTAAGAAGCCCAAGCACTACTAGGATACATTGTTTTATTTCAGAGTTCCAGTGCCTACCTTCCGGTTTCATCATCAGAACAGTTCAGTGGTACTATTTTCATCAGTACCATTCATTTATAAGTATTTGCTTCATCATAGTCGGTTAAGTATTCGAGATATTTTATACCCGTGACATACTTAGCATTTAGGAGTTCCAGTGGCCATCTGTGGTCTTCTTCATCAGTTCCACTTCACCAAATGATACTTTCTGAATGCAAGTGATTGCATTGTTGATGAAAATACCAAAATCACTATATATATGCCTATAATACTTGAGGGGTTCCCTCGATTACTCTAGGATCCCATCATTAGATCCTGACCTGATGACTATGGGACCAACTAGGAAGTATACCCTTCAAAAAAACAAAAGAAGATTTTTTGAAGTCGGTCTAGGCGTCTTTGAGTAATCGGGGAACATATATATAAAAAAAAAAGTTTCCGACGAATTGAGAACCTCCTCCTTTTTTTGAAGTCGGTTGAAAACTACCAGGAAAGCAGAAATGAACTGGAACTAGGTGCTTAAGCGAATTACTACTTAGCTCAAATGGTAAAAAAAACTGGTATTGAATTTGAAACATTTTTTGTTAAAGTCGCAAGTACTATCTATTATAGACAAAGGAAGGAAATTAGTTCTCTGAATAAACATAATTTAGAAATAACATTAGCTTGTATTCAAACATTCCCACAAATTTCCAATCCATGAAACTGGATCCCTAAACAGACTAATCGAACTATGTTATTAGCTACAATTTGGCAAAACGCGTAATAACAATGAATTGTGTTTACAAACAGTATTATGATTAGAAATGAGAGCTAATTAGCTTTTCACACTTTAACACAATATGCGGTTTGTTTACATCAATTTACACTTGACTATGGGGTACTGTTTGCTTTTAGTGAAATTATCATTAGCAACCGGCGTGCGTGTATGTACGATTAGATGTATGAATGTAGACGAAGCGAAAGCAGTTTGTAAGGATCGTAGCAGGCCCTCTAGACAAAGTGTCTTTCTATTATCGATGGCGATTGTCGAAATGCCAAAATGTATTGATGACGTGACATTTTGACCACTTGGCAAGCCCATATTTTTTTCAATTATTTGCCAATCGCTATCGCAACGGTTTCTTGTCTGGAGCCTCATATGGCGTTCTTAAATGTCTGCCTACCCAGATGGGAAAAAAACCTGAGTTTACGGAGGCATGTATTATCATTAGCTGACCCTTTCTACATATTGAGGTCGATTTTTATTCTAGCAAGACGCAACTAAATATAGGTATGTATCACAGAGTCTATGTTTTCTGATACCTACAATCTGGGCGTCTCAAGAGTTAAGTTACTTCTAAGCAATCGATCACCGTCGACCATATCATCGCTTACCGGTGAGACAGCGTGTCACACGCTTGTTTTGTGTGGAAAGTTTTGACAATGCCGTCGCTAGCTTTAGCCACCGAGGCGTCTCGGTGCTCTGTGGTTATCCATTAACACACATTTCCACGTTTATGTGGCTTTACATTCGGGAGCTCTCTGCCTTTGGCCTGCTTGAAGCGTTTCTATTTCACATTGCTTTTGCAATGAAGTACCTAGTTTAAATAAACCAACAGTAATCGAGAAAACGCCACTACTATTATACGAATTACGAAGTCATTCTCCTATGTAAATATGCGCATACATTTAACTTACAATAGAATGAATGAACACTGTTCTAGTGGGAAACGTTTAAATTATGCTTTAATTTTAGTACATGGCACGGTTGTAGGTACTTGTAGCCATACTTAACTTTGCTTTTTTATTCTATTTTATTCCTTAAATAGTGTATGTTCCGTTTCCGTGAATGTGTCCGTGGCATCAACAGTGGGCCCTATCAGAATATCAGCGCAACGATATTTTCTTTTTAATATCCTTGCACATGCTGAGATAGGAGCCTTTTTGGTCTCGCACGGGGTTATTTATTTTTATATTTTATTATTGTTTGTTTTGCTTATCTCGTGTCTCCTGTGCGGGTCACGAATAAATATTTTTCTTTCTCTTTTCATTTTCTTTTACTTGATGCTTTTGAACAGATCAAACTCAATCAGTCTGATTTGGGTCAGCTAGCTCCCAGTCTATAGCAGTTGAATAACAGTATTTTCCATGGAGTGACTGCCTCTTTTGCAGCTGGATGAGAGTTGCAGGAAAACGAAACATATGGCGTGTAAATTGGAGCAGGAGAAGGAGCGCGTGCGCTTTGGCGCCAGCGGCGTTTGTTGTAGCAGTGGTCTTCTGTAGGCTGACGATGATAATGACTACCTATCTGACCACTGTTCAATTATTATTTTCTTTTTAATATCGTTGCACATGCTGAGATAGGAGCCTTTTTGGTCTCGCACGGGGTTATTTATTTAATTTTTTTATTATTGTTTGTGTTGCATATCTCGTGTCTTCTGTGCGGGTCACAAATAAATATTTTTCTTTCTTTCTTTCTAATTATCTAAACTCCATTTGCGATAACATTAGACGTTTAAATTAGCCCATTTTACAGCCCGTTCAACCGATTTTGACTTCTATTGCGTTGGTGATACGACAAATGGTAGCTGTAGTAAACAGTTGGTTTTGGTAACAGGTTCATGCTTTTTATATCATTCTTATGTTTACGGGATAGAACTCAAAATCGGTTGAACGGACTGTAAAAAGATTTGGAAACATGTCTAATGTTATTTCAAATGGAGTATAGGTACCTATATTATAATTTTTAATTTAGTAAACTAAACTTACAGCTGCCATTGGCCTTATTATTTTAAATGTTCTAAGCGCGGAGCATAGTGTTGTAGGTAAGACTCAATCATAAGTGATTCATCGAATCGATGTAATATAACTCCTCAATTAAATTTTACTAGTTGGTGTAAATACATGTTTTATGAATGTAAACGTAATACATAACAGTATTAATACACAAAGTATTACACACTTTTATTGAAATAAATAAGAAATCAACAATAACATAAATGCGATTGATGAAGTCTGACATAAATTCACATCGAATTTTGATCAACTTTCTATCACTCGGGACACGAAACTATTTTTATGCAATGATAAAGTGGAAACCCCCAAATGTCAGTGTAGTCCACGAAATTAAAAATCGGGGTAGACATAACTATAATCTATATCGCTGTATGATTGTGTTGGTCTAAATCTGTATACGATTTAAAAGATTCTATGTATTGGATTAATTATGTGTCCCACCTACATAATTGACAAAATCTGACAAAAACAACGGTGTATCTTCCAGGTGGAATCACAATATAAATATTTATGTAACATTAGAGCATACATATGTTTTCTTACTAACACGAGCTGCCAATACACGTGGCTCAGGTCACTGCCATATACTATTACATCATGTTACAGCAGGGGTACTCAGACATAGTGTGTCAGCGATCGAGCTCAAAATATTCCGGCACCAAGAGATCGAATGCCTACCGATTCCTACTAAACGGAAACACAAAGTTCAATTAACAATAATATAACTTCGGTAAAATAGAATGTCATTTTTTATCGTTTAGGGCTCTTACACATTAACACGATACGGTTAATTAAAACCACATTTCGTTTCTCAACAATTCTATACAAGTTTTTTTTTTTTTACTATTTTGACCTGAGATTATCGTGAAACACGACGTGTAGTATGACGCGAACTCGTATCGTGTTTATGTGTTATCCCGTCTTCGTTTTTTTACTATTCATTATTATCACCCTTAGCTCGACTTATGCTGCACACAGGCTTCCCTTTTATTTACCTTGTGTTTATCTCATCGGTCCTGTACCATACTCATCGTGGTTTTCAACCCGCGATGGCAAAATGTCATCTTCCCATCTCCTTTTACTATTATTACCCAGTTTTCGAGAGTTTTCGAGAGTTGCCGGGATTGACTCGGAAAATTGGCTTAGTAGGCGCTTCGGCCGCTGAGTTCCATCCGATCCGGTAGAAACAGTGATTTAATTATTATTAATATTTTTGAGTGGTGTTTCGGCAAAGCCAAGCCAAGCCAAGACAGGCCAGCCAAAACCACCAAAACTTAAAAATATTAATAATAATGAAATTCCTGTTTCGACCGGATCTGACGAAATTCAGCGGCCGAAACGCCTACTAAGCCGGAAAACTCTCGTGTCGTGATCGATAGTTTGAATAACCCTGATTTTAAATCTCCACTTCTACAGCACAATACCTACTTCCTAAGAATCGTGACGCTGCGTGCAAAAAGAAAAGAATAAAAAATCTCAATGTCAGAATTGTAAGAGTTGAGCCTAGCGACGGCTGTCTTGAATACTGTGATATTAAAATTGTCGCCGGGGAATTGGTTACGTCTTTTATGACCTTATTATATGTATGTGCATGTTCCTCACGTGATACGGATAATACTCAAGCAGGAAATGGCGGGTAGGTGCCGGAATTTAAATGGTAAGGAAAGAGTTCATGTTAAAGGCGAAATTACAGGGTTACAACACTACTGCGCAAGTCTACTTAAGACGGAAGAATAAAAACTTCTTCGTCTTTGGTACCTCTTCTTTTTATCATTTTTCAACATCGACTTCTTTAACGAAAGTTATTTTGCATTTTTTTGTTATTATTTAAAAAATAATTAAAACTGGACAATTAAGTTCGATATAAAAATAAATCAATAATTCGTTTATATTCCTTTCTTCTTTTCTCTATTTTAAATATATATTTATGTAAAAAAATATAATTTTAGTAAAAGTGGAGGTAGTGGAAATGGATTGAAAGGAAGTGATTTTAACCATATTTGGTATGTTAGTATATTCTATGTTTTAAGCAGTATTTTTAGGAAGCTGGCTTTTGAAATAATATCATTTACTTACTTATTTCTGAATACGAATTTTTACATTAATGTGCTAATAATAAAAATGTATATTCAAAGCATTTAATAGATTATCCAGTTATTTAGATCCAATATACGAAAATAAATTCAGAAATTGGCATTAGTTAAGTGGTAAAAAAGTATGTTTCGTACTATGTTATTTTATATAATATTATAGTACGATTGACGAAAATATAGTTCGATACTATATAATAGTACGGGTGACAACCCTATGCCGCCTGAAGAACAATAAAAACAGTGGTCTTAGATTTGAATTCAACTTGATTGACTTTTGTAATATTAAACTATCTAGAAACATTGCAGTGTTTTGTTTTAACCCCTTTAATGTATGGATACGATACATGTCACGGCCAGAGGTATCTAGGTAACCTTTAAGGGACCAGGAACAGAATTTTAAATTAAATCCGTACTCAGTTCCGTGATGAAGGAAAGCAAGGAAAGGGTAATCCAATGTGAATAATTTAGAAAGTGTGTTAGATCAAGGTCTGCTGTGTTTTAAGAAAATTTTAATGAAACCAGCAGATCATCCCTGAAGAAATTACTTACCAGCGAATTTTAGTTTCCATTTTAGCAAAATACAGATTGTTCTTTCTATCATTTTAGTTTCAGTAGTTTATATGTTTTCTTAATTATCTAATTAATTTTGGGATAAAGTAAAAAAATATATTTAAGTAGTTCATAATTTCATAATTTTATTAGACCAACAGAATAAACTCTTGTCTAAAATGGTTAAATTTGAATAAATTCTTGAAAAGGTTTAGCCTCGGTTGCTTAGATACTTAACCGGACTGTTTGGTATTATTTAATTAAAAAGTCAGTTAAGTACTGGGAATTAAGCGATAAGGTAATTTAGTGAAAAAACAATGGCCCTCGCTATATCTTTGACTAGTGGAGTGTCTGATATCCAGACAAAGATAAAGAAAGGGCATGGTTCCGATGGGAGCACTGCCCTAAATGCCAAAAAACACTCACCTCATCTGCTTATAGTCTGAATGACTGATCGCAAGATAAAAAAAATAAAAACTACTTTCTGCCAGCGGCTTCGCCCGCGGTAATGTCGAAAATTATCCCAAGGGATCATATTCCTGGGATGAAAAGTATTCTATGTGCTATTTCAGACTATAAGCTATTTTTTTTTACCTAAATTTCATCGTTCAGGACTTTTTGCGTGAAAGTGTAACAAACATACAAATACCCACACTCACAAGCGTTCGCCTTTATAATATAGGTGTGATATACCTCTCTGATACGTGTCCGATATCGTCCGATACATCTGACAGCCTTCATAAAGACATACAGGCGCGATGTTTTGATTTTAATTTAAAACTTTGCTTTCATCCTATTATTTTAAGAATGTAGTAAGTAGCCGATAATGGCTCAATAGCAAACTCAGACAAACGAACTAAAAGGAGGTCTTCTCAATGTTAAATATATAATTTTGCATTACGATTTTAAAAGCCATTTGTCGCCCAATTTCGTAGAAAACGGTCCACTTAATTGTGTGCCATAGGTATGGACGTAGTAGAAGAGAAGGCATGTGTCCTTTTTTGGTGCTGAATGGAGAGTGTCTTGTGACCTATGTGATTTAATTCTTCGTTTCGTTCAAGTGTAAGTCCTGGTTTGCTATTTATACCTTTAACAGATGGATAATTTCGGCAAGGTTGGTATTCTTTTAAAGTACCTACATTCCTAGTAAGTTCTTAGAACCTATCTTTACCTTTACTGGAAATCAAATAACCTAAGGTCTTTGCATTCCATTACAATATCAAAGAAAATCACGAAATTAGTTTTTTTTAAGTAAAATAAGAAAAGAGGAAAAAATGTTTATCATAATATGTATGTATGTGTGTTTTCAAAATCAACTACCACTCTTCTTGTTTTTGAAATATAATGTTTGTATGTCGTTTTGTGGCAATTAAATATATTTTCTTTCTTATTTTTCTCTCATAACGAAAAATTGTAGAATATCATCAAGCAACATGTCATACTGTACGATTATACCTTCCTAACATTTCACAACTATCATGTACTTAAAATTCAGTTATATTTACATAGACAAAAAATATTCATCGTTTAAAATACTTAATTAACTATAACTAGAAACATATATACTTAAATCTAAAGCTACTAAATAACTAAGCCTGAAAATATACTTACCTAAGTAGTTTTTACGACATCAACTATCATACGAAATTAACGACTCTATTTTCCTCCTTTGTATTCATCTCATCTCAATTTTTATAAGAAAACTTTAACTGGTTATTGGCATCTTCATACTTAAAGTTTGCTGTCTCGTTAGCTAAGTGTCTTTGTAGCCTGGCTTATTTCGACTTTAGAAGTCGAAATCGTTCGGCTATGATAACGATGTAATTACGCCTATTACATTTTCTAGTACAGACACTCAGGACTTCTGCCTTTTAACTTAGTTGTTTAGCTGGAAATAGTCCTCAAACGTTTTTGCCTAAGTGCCATAATTTGTTTAGGATTAAAGAAAAAATTGGGAGAAGTTCTCGGAGCTATCATATCGTAAAAGCTTTTAGTGGATGAATTTAGAATTTAAATAAACAGAAAAGAAATATATTTATTTACGTACTTCACAGACATTTTAAGATAAACTTGTTACTGTAATCAACATTATCTTGACCTTATCTCAAATTATTTGAGGTCAGCGTAACATCATCATACTAGCTTCTACCAGCGGCTTCGCCAGCGTAAATGATGAGAATTATCCCGATGGTGTTCCCGGGATAAAAAGTCCTATGTGATATTCCTGACTATCACTGTGCCAAATTCCATCCATATCCATTTAGCCGTGCTGGCGTGATTGAGTAAGAAACATACACATATCCAAACTTTCGTATAATATTAGTAAGATTTCGTATAATATTGGTAAGATTTCGTATAATATTGGTAACATATCGTATAATATTAGTAAGATTCATCATAATCAGAATGGAGTCTCTTTCTAGCCGTATAACTTTTCAAACAGTCCATCCATAGTTTCTTTGGTTTTCCTTATACTCTTATAGCTTTTAAAAGAAAAGTTCGTGACCACTATTTCAGTCAGACTAAATAGCTTTCATCTAGAGTCAGAAGTCTAGTTAGTATAATTATAGGTTTCTCATTTTTTTAAATTGGTATTTATTAGTCTATTTTATTTGTATATGTGTATTATTAATATATATGTAAGTATATACATTTTCGTATACAATTTGTTGAAATATTATTTTGTACCCGTACACAACGTTGTCCTTTTTAACCGAAAGGTTGACTGGTAGAGAATGCCTTGTGGCATTAAGTCCGCCTATGTACCACTATTGTACATGAAGTTTAAATAAATAAATAGCTATCCACATTCATTCTCAAAACTTTTCTTAAGACATTATTCTTCTTCGTCCGCATCTCAATTTTTCAGTTACTTATGCGACTTCATACCTCCTCTTTAATCTCATTTCTCATTTGGAAAACATAAAGATAGTTAAAGAACAATGGCGAACTCTCAAACAAGTAAATTGTGTTATAAAACAGAAGAATACTCTGCGTTAGAATTCGCAAAATTTTAAGGGACACTAAATGTTTGCGGTGGATATGCGGACAGTTCGCGCCATGTAGAATCCGCGCTTGCATTTGATATGTCGCACTGCGTATTCTGTACTAAGTTCCTCATTATGATGAGGAACTTAGTCATGAAGGAAACCATATTCGTAGATAAATTACGATACGGACTGTATGTGCAAGAAGTTTAAAACATAGGTTTAATTTAAATTAGTTAGGGAAACTCCGTAGATATGATGGAAATATGGGTATGGATTAAAAAAAATGACGATAAAAAAGTACAAATAAAATATCAATACTTTAATTTCAACTACCAGACTGCGGGGTCAATGGCCCCTGGTAGAGTAGTTCCAATAATAACAAGATTTACTAGTGATCCACCCTGGCTTTACAAGGGTAGTAGAACATATTATGCCCACATATTTTTTTCTTTCGTAGGGTCGCATCAGCTTGTCAAATATATTCCAAATTATCGCAAAATAAGTACCTATCTACCAAGCAAAATAAAAATGCAGCCTGGAAATTTTACTACCTTAAAACAAAAACAACGCAATTGCAACCTTCCAACAACACATACAAAGAAAACAAATACATATGTAGGGCATAATGTGTAATTGTCAGGCAACGTCATTATTACATGGTTTCTTTCGGGCTAATACGAGTTAGACAAACCAACTTCTTCGCTTGTTTGTAGGGTCACAATGTAATTGATCACGTTATGTATTGGCGAATAATGTAGGTATACGACATTCCACTAAGCGCGTAGTTTTTTCTACACGAACAATCGGTCACCGTCACTGTATTTCTCCATAAGTTTTTTTTACAAATTATTCACTCAATCCAACCCGCCGTAACCTTACTCGATCCTTGCCTGGTCTCCATTCTTTGAACCAAAATCTAGTGCTTAGTGTTACGTCAAGTTGACATCCGTCAAAGTCGTTTGAAACCATGGCACTCTTCAGAACGAAATCTTTAGTGCCTACACATATGAAAAATGAGTCCCGTCATCTGTGTGAGACCCGCGCTTGGATTTATTTTCGCGCGCGTTTGTTTTTCATTTGCGATAACTCTTATGACATTCATTTAAATTATATGGCGTAAATGATGAGACTCCATGAGGGCTAGTTTAAGACGGCGTGGGGGAAGAATTTCTGAAAAAATGGGGGAGGCCTTTGCCCAGCTGTGGGACAGCAACGGCTACGTTATAATAAAAACATTGTTTATTTTTGTATTTAGATATACATCATATCTACTATCATCATAGACATCACGTCTCGGCAATTTCGCCAACGTATTTATTTGACCCTGTAATTGTCATCTCAAAAACACAATTTCACACTAACACAGAAAACCTTTTCACTATATTCTCGCAAAGCAATCACCTATTTCCAGCATCCTTACCAACAAAAGGTTAAATAAAGTACTTCGTTATTTTATTCAAACGCGATTTTGGCTGCAACATCTAAATATAATAAATCCGTTTGTTCGCGACAAAGGGGCCTTCCTTAGCACTCCATTCAAGTTGACAGGTGAATTCATAACTGATTATCTATTGTGTGAAGATTTTTTTATATAAACGTATCCATACTGACTTACAAAAAGTTTTGCAAATCATTTCTCGGAAGTGTATGAATAGTTGGATCTTTCTTCGAAATTGTTAAGTGAAAATAGTTTATTTTAACTATCCATTGGTCGAGATTTTTTTATCGATAAAATAACCGGTTGAATGCCGTATTTACTTACCGAAAAAATTAAAAGGCCATTGTGTCTCGCGTAGATTCACGTTTCGGCCACTAAAGGGGTAAATTTATTAAGTACCTAAACGATGGAAACAACGCAGTTGAACTATCATAATTGCCTGACATACACCCTTAATACAGTCACTTCTATGTCCAAACTTTTCTTAAAATGTTCCGCAGTAGACATGCAAATACCGACCTACCTTTTTTTAATTACGGGGGAAACCCTTCAAAAGGCGCCTGGACTTTTCGGGAAAACGACCAGGGAGCTCTTAAAAGACCACTCCGAAACCCCCTCTGTGCAACGCCTGTTGGGGCAGATCCCTGGGGAGACTGGGGAGCGTCTCCCCTGAGCCTCGCTGTGCACGGCAGCACGTGATCACTATGCCACCGTCTTTCCTAGAGTCACTTGGTGGGCGGACAGAATCCCCAATCTGACCACCCGTGACCCTGGAGACCCACCTGCAATTGATCCAGGCAGGGTTTCGGCATTTTAGGCGACGTCGAGGCGGTTGCCTCCACGACGCCTTCTTTTCTGGGCGGGATCGGACCTCTCAATATCCCGCTCGGCAGCCTCCTTCTGAACAATCACGGTCTCACAGAAGGAAGCCATTTCTCTCCAGTTTTCTGTATCTGCCAGCATGGCCTTCACAACCGCTGGCAGAGACAGGTCTCGCCTGATCCTGGCGACCAAGACTTGCCGCTCAGAAACCCAAGCAGGGCACTCTGCGAGCGTGTGCTTTGCAGAGTCAAGTTCAACTCCGCAGTGATGGCAATTTGCCGTGTTCTCTCACCCAAACCTGTTCAGGTACTCACCGAAGCAACCGTTCCCGGTCAGTACAGTCGCGCTTGCGCGAGAATTGCGGCTGCTGTAGCCGCTCGCACCACCGCTCGAGCGCGTGTCGCCGTTCCTGCCGCCTCAGCCTAACCGTAGTGATTCCTGGCACGCTATTGCGTCATGTCCAGCGGTGGAAAGCGTGCCAGGAGTGTTCGCCGTTCGCGTCCATAGCCACCTCAAAAGATACCGTTCGATATACTCGTGCGATTCGAATTGCCATTTTCCGCTGCAGGCTATTAATTTTAGTCCTGCACTGTCGGACACCTCACAGTCTGTTTGACCAAACAGGTAACCCATAAAGGACCATCGATCGCACGACACCCACGTAGAGGTGGTGAACTTCTTCCTGAGGTCCCCCGAGATTAGGCAGCAGTCTATGCAAAGCACCCACTGCCTTTCCAACCCGAGGCACCAGGCGCTCGAAAATCTCTCGAAAGCCCCACCGACCGTCCAAGGTAAGGCCAAGATACTTTATGTATCGACCCACCTGGACTTGCGCATCTCCAACAGTCACTGACGAGCTGGGCGGCTCTCTACTTCTCGCAGTCTATGGAACCATAGCACCTCAAATACCGACCTACCTACTGTAATTTGACCATCTAGCCAGTACAAAACTGTTGGTACCTAGATGGAATACATAAATTTTTTAGCCCGAAAATAATCGTGAAACTGCTTTGTCATAAATCAGAATATCGAAATCAAACAACATTTTATTCGACTGTATTATTTGTGTGTATTAATTTCAGCAGTATGCCCGGCAACATACCGCAGGTACATACGTATTGGTTGTTATGACTCCGTATCAAAATATCCTATTCGCAAAACGACTTAATATTTATTAGCAGATCGCTCTATTCTCAAAATTACCTAATAGCAAAACTTCCTATAAACAAAAGAATGGGAATGGTACAGTCGTATAACACACAAATGTGAGATTTTTAAAGGAGTAATTGTATTCAATATATTTTTGAGACTGTGAAGAGAGGAAGAGAAGAGAGAGGCTAAATAATAACAGCCACACTGGTCGATCATCAAGGTTAAGCAACGCTTGACGAGGTCGGTCCGTGGATGGGTGACCATTTCAACAAACCGAGTTTCCTTCGTGCCTCGGAAAGCACGTTTAGCCGTTGGTCCCGGCTGTCATTAAATGATAAATGATAAATGATTTTATTTCTGTAAGTTGGTTTATACAAACACTTTTACATGTCGAAGTTCATTTGAAGATATTTGACAGTCGTTACGGGTAGTCAGAAGCTTGAGATTTGACACCAGTCTTGCCAAGAGGTATCGTGTTACCCAGTTTCTGGCTTGTGGAGGTCAGATAGGCAGTCGCTCCATGTAAAACACTGGTACTCAGCTGTATCCGATAAGACTGGAAGCCGACCCCAATAAAGTTGGGAAAAAGCTAGGCAGATTGATTGATTGATAAATTTGAGACTGTTTACTTTAAAATGAAATCCAAATGACTTTGTGTTGACTGACTGCGTTTAGTACGAAAAACATAATTTCCAATTGAAGTTATAAATCGGTTCAAGTGTACTAAATCGTTATGGATTTTCTCCATCCTGAAGCAGGTGGACGGGTCTATCAGACTCTGACCTGGGCGTTGGACTGCTTGCGTAATTCATCACACCTCCCTGGATCCCGTAACTCTCTGTGGCCGCAAACGGTCAAAGTTCCTCTCGGGACGGAACGGCATCAAACTCCCTAAGTTTGTAATCCACGAGTCACTCCTTGTGGCATTCGACCATGATGTCGCAATTTTTGGTGCCCGGTGCGCGAGGAAGATTGTATCCTCTCGCTCCCTTTCTGCCGCCTTCTTTGCGACCTTAACTTAAGAAAGAAGAGACTGAAGGAGGAGGTGACTGGACTGGACTACGACCGGAAGCGAGTCGTTGTTCGTAGCACCGACTGCCGCGACAAGGTCACGAGCTGCTCAACCTAGGCTAGGAACTTCTACAGGTTGCGTCGCCTTCACCCTCGAGTGTGAGCCCACATAACAAATATCTGTTCCATCTAACTCTTCATCCGCCCTGAAATATTTTAACACTATTATAAGACGGTCGGAGGAGTCGCCATAATGCAATAATATTTTATTGTTTTTTTGGGTAACTTTTACTTTTAAAATAAATTATATAATTTTGCCATGACGAAAGATCGATAGTAATTTTTCAGTATGACTGTACTTTGACAATAGAACATTCTGCTAATAGGACATTTTGTTACGGAGTCGTTGTTTTTTGTATGTGACCACAGGAGACCGAATTTAGGTAAAAACAAAACAATTTATATTTATTATATAAATAAACTCTGTCATGATTGTAAAACAAATGACTGTGTATTCTTGGATATATTTAAAGTGACATTCTATCAATGATAATAATAGTCAAAAGTCTTAGATGTTTGAGATTGGTCAAGTGAAATTTAGCTAGCGGGTTATACATTTTTACTGACTTATTTAATTTTTTTCCATATACCGTGAATTTACCAGAAAGCAACGAACAATTTACTACATACCTACACACCACCTGAACTATCATGTCTTAATCTTAAAAAACCCAAATGCACCTTTCTCAAATCTTATCTGAACAAATACTCAACTTGTGAAAAGAGCACTTCTACACATTCTGTTGTTATTTTAGTTCCAATTTCACACAGAGTACAAATATGAACAGGCTGCGAGAAAACGGTGAGGACGCAATCAATCAATCCCTTGATAATTTATGTTTTTTTTTCCGAAAACTGGAACAGAACTGTGAGTCTGTGAGTGATGATTGTGCGATATACCTATCATATTTTGTGTTTCAAAGTTCTATGGGTAGGGTAGGCTTTAGACTTCTTTATAGGCTGGGGATTTTTAGGCTATACCGGTTGTGACTTGAATTGATATGTTTGTATATCACTGTTAAACCTTTATTTTATACATTAAGGTCAAGGAAAACTTGGAAGCCTTCCCACAAGGTATTTTATTTTATTAAAGATAAGCTCGCGCTTGACCACTATATCACCTGATGGTAAGCGATGATGTGGTCGACGGTGAAGCACGCAAATCATATACATCTTCTCTTATCTTATCTTGTGGAGGGGCCGAGAAACAACTCGGACACTTCGACCCATTGGGATCTATTGTGGTCCCCTAGATACCTTACTCCTCCCCAATCTCGTTGAAAACTCTTTTCATGAATTTTACAACGAGACTGGGAGATATGAGCCTATAGTCTTCTGGTCTTGGATATCCAGCCCCTAGGAGACTCATTCGCTTACCAGCCAGTGCATCGCATGTGCAAAGAAGGTGCTCCATGCGCTCCGTATGTTCCCCACACAACCTGCAGATGGGTGTCGTGGTTATACCCATCTTCATGAGCATGTCGTTGGTTCCAAAGTGCCCAGTAAAGGCCCCAAGCAGGTAGCGGATTTGCCCCCTGCTCATATTCCAAATGCATTCCCGGGCTTTGAACGTAGAGCCTAGGAATTTCTTGGAGTGTTGTAGACCGGTGCTAGATAGCCAATGAGTTCGCTGTCTGTGATCTGCAAACTCCCTAAATGCGGCTTTTACGAGGCACGTCGAGATGCCTACACATGGTTCTGGACCCACGAAGTCATTTGCTGAGCCCTCTCTTGCCAGTTCATCTGCCATTTCGTTGCCATGGATTCCTTTGTGCCCAGGGACCCACATCAGTCTTACCCTGTTGTGCTTCCCAAGCCTGTTTAGGGTTTGGACAGCATCCAGAATAAGTCCGGAGTCCACTTTGTAGGATGCCATGGCTTTGATTGCAGCCTGACTGTCACTAAGAATATATATGGATTTACCTCTGGTTCCTCTATCTATATTCTCTTGAGCACAGGTTATTATGGCATAAGTTTCCGCTTGGAATACAGTTGCCATTTTCCCTAGGCTTTTGCTACATTTGTAACCTTTTGCGTATATTCCCGCCCCTGTACCTGATTCCATTTTGGATCCATCAGTGTACCACACCAGACTGTCTTGTTCTGGTGGATCGATTCCCTTCGTCCAGTCCTCTATTGTAGGGATTTGGACCTTGAAAGACCTTTCAAACACAAACATAGTTTGCATTTTATCGGATAACATGCTTGTTACCCGATCCAGGCCTTCATTCCCGTCAAACTTTGTATGGTTGGTCCTTGGCTTAGAGGCATCCCATAGTCCAGCCACAGCAAGTCGATGTAATGTCTTCCTTGCCTCTAATTCAACCATCATATGCAGAGGAGGGATATTGAGGTATCTCTCAATCGCTGCCGTAGGTGTTGTCCTGAAAGCGCCCGTGATGCCTAGACACACTGTTCTTTGTAATCTGGTGAGTGGCGCTTTGCACGAGGCAAGCTTTGTTCTGGGCCACCACACTATGCTGCCGTATGTGATAATAGGTATTATCATTGTCCGGTACAGCCATCGTATCACTTTGGGCTTTAACCCCCAAGTTTTACCGTAGGTGGAACGACACATGCCGAACACTCGTAGGGCTTTCGTCGTAATATTTTCCACATGAGTTTTCCACCTGAGTTCTTTATCAAGCGTTACACCCAGATATTTAACTTCGGTAGACCAGGGCAGCTTTATTCCATTGAGGGAGAGCTCTCCTAGGTTTCCTAGTTGTCTCTTCCTCGTGAATGGAACAATGACTGCTTTGCTTGGGTTGATAGAGAGGTGGTTCTTTGTACACCATTCCTCTGTCATCCTCAATGCCTGTTGTAATAATCCAGAGACTATGTTCGGGAATTTACCATTAACCATTATGGCTATGTCATCTGCATAGCCTACTGTGTAGAATGGTCCAGTATTGAGCTTGGTAAGTAGCGAGTCTACTACCAAGCACCATAATAATGGTGACAGCACTCCACCCTGCGGACAACCTCTTGTTGTTTTTGCACTAAGTCTGTCTCCCATCAGTTCCGATCTGACTATTCTGCTTCTCAGCATATAGTCAATCCAGTTGCACGTGGTATCATTGATGCCATGTTCCTTTGCAGCGATGCGTATGGACTCAAATGTTGTCTTGTCAAAGGCTCCCTCTATGTCTAGGAAAGCCCCGACACAGATCTCTTGTCCCTCTAGCGCAGCCTCGGCTCGACTCGCAACATAATGCAATGCCGTTTCCGTAGATTTGCCAGGGCTGTAGGCGCACTGTAGTTTATGTAGAGGGAAGATTTTAAGTGGTCCCTCTCTTAGGTACCTGTCTACCAGTTTCTCCAGAGCTTTTAAGAGAAAGGATGATAGACTAATTGGCCTGTAAGCTTTAGCTTCTTCGTAAGTCGGTCTACCTACCTTCGGTATAAAAGTGACTTTGACTTCCCTCCATGCCTTGGGTACGTACCCAAAGGCTACGCAGGCTCTGTAGAGCTTACTCAAATGAGGTATCAAAACAGATGCCCCTTCTTGCAATAGTATTGGGTAGATGCCATCCGGACCAGGGGATTTGAGAGGCTGGAAGCCCGCTATGGCAAGCTTCAGTTTATTCTCATCTACCACTTTCTTTGCCGTGAGCCAGTTATTTTTGGACGTGTGCCTTGTGAGCTCGTCCCTTGTGACTGGTTCCTCTTCATCGCTATCGCGCAGTATACATTCCGGGAAGTGAGTTCTAAACATCACGCCCAGAGTGTCCTGTCCAGTTTCCGTTAGATACCCATTCTCATCCTTTACAGATGATAGTGGGTTTGTCTTAGTCATGGACATTGCTTTGCACAACCTCATTCCATTTGGCAGAGCTTCGATGGAGGTACAATGCTGCCGCCAACTAGTTCTTTTGGCCTTGCGTACCGCCGTCTTATACCTCGTCAGCATGCTATGATAGTCAGAGAAATCTTTCCTGGCTTTTGCATCATTAAAGGCCTGTCGTGTTTCCTGACGTATTTTAGCTAGTTCAGGAGTCCACCATGGTACCTTTTTGCAAAAGGCCTTTTTCTCTGGGCAGTTATCTACCCATGCACCGATGGTGCCCACCTTGATTCTATCAGCTTCGAATTCTATATCTAGTATGGAATTAAGCTTACCTTTAGGGCTCCCTAGATTTACTTTTAGGTCCCTCCTGTACGAGTCCCAATTTGTATGTCTTGGGTTTCTCCTTCGTCTAGTTTCGGCTTCTCCCGCCGTCCTAAACCTAAAGCATATATAATTATGGTCAGACAGAGAGATTTCGTCCGATACATGCCAATTTTCGATGTAAGCGCTGGCCTTGTTTGAAGCCAGTGTCAGGTCAATAACTTCAGTTCTCGCCGAGGTCCTGAAAGTAGGTTTATTGCCTGCGTTAAGGATTTGTAAAGAAGAGCTTACCACAAAGTCCAACAAATCCTCCCCTCGTTTGTTGACATCCGAGCTGCCCCAAACGACATGGTGTGCATTCGCATCGCAGCCAAGTATCAGGTCGAGGTTTTCTTGGTTGCCGTAGTCAACCAGTCTTCTGATTAGTGGTGTTACTGGTTCCTTTTGTTCATATGGGAGGTAGGCAGAGGCAAGGATAATTTTCCTTTTCTCTGTGCCCATCCCCACTTGGATCAAAGTTGTTGTGAGATCCCTGTAACAGAAAGTACGTAAGGGCATTGCCTCTATACCGCCCCTGATATAGATGCAAGTCCTCGCGTCATTAGTTGGACAGTCATAGAGCACCGTGCCTCCTGTCCCACCTAAGCCTTTTATAGTCCCCTTATATAGATAAGGTTCCTGTATCAAGGCAACGTCATATGTGTTAAGCTTCAGTTGCCGAGCCAGAAGGGCTGTAGCGGCTCTGCAATGATGCAAATTAATTTGTACACACCTTAGTCCCTCCATCTTGGATGATTTTGATGGGCCTGTGTTAATATAGGAGGGCCTTAGTTTTGAGGCTCCTCCTCCATCGCCTGGGTCTCCTCGAGAGCAATCGGCGACTCAATCCCCAGGCGGTGTCGAACTCCCCGAGGATGTCATCCTCGTGGTCTGCCTCTGACGCCCTGGTCCCAATCTCTGCCTCCTGCGCTGCGCCGTAAGCAGAGATTTCCTCGATGGCCTCCTCACGTCGGTGTAGTCCATCCTCGGAGGGTTCCGCCTCTGCTTTCGCAGTGGGTGCCTCTCCCTTATCTTCTTCCAGGAGTTTGAACGAATACCGTTCAATTCCTCCTGGAAGAGAGTAGCCCGCAGCCTTGATGACCCCAGCGGACACCCCGTCCATGAGGACGATACGACGGATGCCGGTCTGCTCAGTGAGAGTATTCACGACCTTCCAGTCGCTCGTCCTCAAGGCAGGGTTAAGCCGCTGGAGCAATCGAATGGCCCGGGCAGAGTCCTGCAACGCCAAGTTGCGACTCTTCCATGCCATTTTGACTGGCTTTGGAAGGTCCTTGGCGTCAACAACCTTGAGTTTCAAGGGGCCAAGTTCCACATTGTGGATGGCCCCCCGAAACCAGCTAGCTGCGTCAGAGTTGTCGCAGGATACATGAACTGCACCCGCGACAACTCCGGGAGCAACCGTTAAAACAGGCAGAGGATCCGGCGCCACTTCCAGTTTCTCAATTATGAGCTCCTGGATTGGCACCAAGTCCTCCGCCCTCAAGTACTCTTCCGGGTACCTGACTGTGACGACAGCGAGTTTCACAGCCGCCACCGCATCCCTAAAGGATCCGGTTGAGGATGATTGCCCTTGTGTCTTCATCCTCTTGGCCGCCATGTCCCCGCTGTCGCCGCTGAGAGCAGCACGCGGTCTCTTTGATGGGCCCTCCGTAGGAGTCCCCTCTAGAGCCGCCTGCTGTCTCAGCTTTTGGCGCTTTTTCCTGCGCGCCCCAGATCGTCCAACCGGAAGCGAGTGTAGTGTGCAGCTCGCCCAACCTTATATTTGTAACTGCACACACCTTTTATGGGCATTATTACACGAATCGTTGAATCGAACACTTCTCTTTTATTTCGATTACATCACTCTAATACATGGCGACCCTTAGCCAGCAATTAAAATTTTGCAACTTACGTAAAATGCGAAGACGTCAATAGTTGAAGAAATCCTGAAAAATATACTGATAGAAGTTTATGAAGACGGAAAATTTTGAAGAAAGAAACAAAAGAAGATTAAAAAAAAAAAAGAAAAAAAAACAACAGAATCCAAGAATAAGTTTGAAGCGGTGAAAATATTAAATAAGAAGACAGAAAAGGAACGTTGCTGCCGGGTGCCGGGAGAATGCTCAAGCCTTATGATGAGAGGATATGCAGGGCGCCGGGAGATAAATCGTTCGGGTCCGATGTGGAGCAGCTGGGAGTCAGTTCGAGTCCAGTGCTGAGGAATCCGTTCATCCACACCATGTAAGACGTCGTGACCTACGGAGTCAGTCCGAGTCCAGTGCTGAGGAGTCCGTTCATCCACGCCACGTGACACGTCGTGACCTACATATACGTTGTCAGTACAATACGTACCTACTGCAATGTAAGTTTTGCACTGCAATTTTTTTTAATATTCTACAATATTCCATAATATTGTAATTAGATCATGTTGTATTATTTTATATTTCGATTTGGGGAATAGGAATGTCCCAACAATTGCAAGATTTGCACGCTAAATTAAAATATTTAAGAGAATATTTAGTGAAACTAGGTCCAGATAGGCGTAGACAAGATTTAGCTTATAAGAAACTAGTAGAAGCAGAAAAAGAATACAGTAAACTGGATTGTATTTTGACTCAGTTGAACCAAGAAATTAAAGAACGCAAGCTAGACAAAGAAACTTGTGAGGTTTTCCAAACATTAATCCATGAGATTCAATCAAATTATCAGAAAATAAAGGGTTTACTGACTTCAGTAGATAATAGTAGTCAAACTAGTTCTAAGGATTTTATAGAACATTCAAATAGTGTTACAAAAATGGCTGAAACGTTCGATATTAAAACTGCAATTTCCCTGTTGCCGATGATGAATGGCCAGGAGCAGGTGACAAATCAGCTTATTGATGGTATCTTACTTTATAGCTCGCTTATCAATGATGCCAGTAAAAGTCAATTGATACAGTTTGTATTAAAAACACGTCTCTCGCCTAGTGCAAAATTGCGTCTTAAAACTACTTACGCAGATATTGAAAGTTTGATAGAAGATATTCGCATTTATTTGTTACCTAAAAAATCGTTTGTAGCATTACAAACACAATTGCTTAAGGTGACTCAAGGCCGTAGGAGCATAGAAAAATTCGGTACAGAGATCGAGGAGTTATTTGTGAATCTCACGATTGCACAGGCTAACGATAAGCGTGATGCCTATGAGGTTTTGCGTCCGCTCAATGAGAAGACTGCAATCAAACGGTTTAGCGATGGTTTGACCGATAAGCGGCTCAGCACCATCATTGCCTCACGACAGTTTGCGTCGTTGTCTGAAGCTATTACGGCTGCGGTAGATGAGCAATCCATGACTGTCCAGCCACAAGACCAGGTTATGCAATTTAGGGCTAACCAAAACTATAAACGTGGAAGCTTTAGAGGTTCTCGAGGCCGAGGAAATAGACAGTTTTATAACAACAATAAAACTTATCATCATAATTATAATAAAAATTATGAAAATAGCACAGGTATAAGAACTTCATACAGTGTAAATCGAGGTAAACACACAGGTGGTCAGCGTCAGCATTTACGCGGACGTCCGGTGCGTTGTCAGCGTGTTCAGCATAACGCGCAACAGTCCAATGTCCAAGACAACTTGCGCAATGATCAGGCAAATAGTCATGAAAACTTAGAATTTTTTCGTACCTAAACCGTACACTCATTCAATTCTTAGTTTTAGTAATTTTTGTATTATTAATTGTCAATTACAAAATAGTAATGTTGATCTTAATTTACTGATTGATAGTGGAGCAAGCTTATGTGTGCTTAAGTATGAATGGTTGTCGCGACATAGGAATTTATTGAATTTAGTAAAACAGGATAAGATAGTTATTAAAGGAATTAGTGGTAATTTAGAATCTATGGGATACATTTATTTAGATATTTTAATTAATAATGAGACTTTTCAACAAAAGTTTCACATTTTTGAACACTTATCTTGCGCCGCAGAAGGTATACTCGGGCAGGATTTTTTTGAGCGCTATAACGCGGTATTAAATTATAAAAATGGAACTCTGAGTTTAGAAACTCGAGATCAGTCTGTTAGTGTTCATGTTAATAGGAATTTGTTTACAATTCCACCTCGTTGCGAAGTAATTAAACACATCCCGACGTCACACAATAATGATTGCGTCATTTTGTCAAAGGAAATTTATAAAGGTGTGTTCACAGCGGGTGTAGTATCGAAGCCACATAATGGACTTATTCCTGTTAGGATTTTAAATACAACTGATAGTTCGGTTAAGATAAATATTTCAGATTTAATTATTAGCTGCCTAGATAATTTTTATGTTTGCAAGTTTGATGACGATAGTATATCTGTGGATAGAGTTCGAACTTTGCTAACTACGTTACAACTACATACTTATTTAAATAAAGAGGAACAAAGAGGCATTGAAAACGTATGTGCCAAATATGCCGATGTTTTCCATTTGCCAGGAGATACGCTCACTACTACAAATTTAATAGAACATTCAATTAAACTAAAGGAAAATGCGTCTCCAGCGTACGTGAAGCCCTATCGATTGCCTAAAGCATTGAAAGGCGAGGTACAACGACAAATAGATGAAATGGTTAAAAACGATATCATTGAAGAGACTATTTCAGAATGGTCAAGCCCAGTTCTATTAGTACCTAAAAAGACAGATAGGTCAGGAGAAAGGAAATGGAGACTTGTAGTGGACTATCGCCAACTCAATAATAGGATACAGGATGATAAATTTCCCTTACCTAACATCACTGAGATTCTAGATTCGTTATCTAACAACATCTATTTTTCAAAATTAGATCTCAGTCAAGGTTACTATCAGCTGTCTTTAGAAGAAAAGTCTAGGAAGTTTACTGCATTTACAACAGACAAGCAGTATCAAATGAAACGATGTCCGATGGGACTTAAGACATCGCCTAGTGCTTTTGCTCGTCTCATGACAATAGCAATGTCTGGTTTAAATTATAAATCATGCTTCTTATATCAAGATGATTGTATTGTCGTAGGAAATTGTCTTGAAACGCACAACAAGAATCTTATAAAAATTTTTGAATGCCTGAGAAGAGTGAATTTGAAACTAAATCCGATGAAGTGTGAATTTTTACGTAAAGAAATCGTTTATTTAGGGCACAAGATCACTTCAGAAAGTATATTTCCCGATCCATCAAAGGTAGAATGCCTGCAAAAGTACCCTGTCCCGCAGAATGTAGATGAAGTCAAGAGATTTGTTGCATTTGCTAACTATTATAGGCGTTTTATTCCAAAGTTTGCCGACATAGCCTATCCATTGAATGCGTTATGTAAGAAAGATGTAGCGTTCGTATGGAGTGATGAATGCGAGCGAGCATTTTACAAGCTAAAACAGATCCTTGTTAGTCCAACTATACTTGACTATCCAGACTTCAGCGATAATAATACTTTTACGTTACAAACTGACGCATCAAAACTAGGTTTAGGCGCCGTGCTGTCTAATAGCAATAGCAAGGTAGTCGCGTACGCCAGCCGTAACTTGAAACCAGCTGAGACACGATACCCTGTGATTGAGTTAGAATTACTTGCTATTGTTTGGGCGGTTCGACATTTTAGACCTTATTTATATGGGAAAAAGTTTTACATAAAAACAGACCATAAGCCGTTGATTTATTTATTTAATATGACCGATCCTTCAAGCCGGTTGACAAAGTTTAGATTATATCTCGAGGAATATGATTTTGAAATCAGCTATGTCCCAGGACGGCAAAACGCAGCTGCAGATGCATTGAGCCGTATACCTATTACATCCAACAGCTTAAAGGATATGAACAAGCATGTAGTATCGGTCATGACAAGAGCACAGACTCGAAGGTTACGTACTGACTGTGACAACAACGACATGACTACTGAGGTATCCTCTACTCCAAGGCCTGATCAACCTAAGGTAGTGGAAATTCTCAAACGACCAATTGACAGCGTTGAATTGATTTTACTTAGCAATAAAAATACATTAAATCAGATAGAAAAATCAAAACATTTCACTAGTGACAATGGTAACTGCAAATTCGTGCCTGAAAAGTCAGCAGTTTTTGTAATTTCTCGATCGTTATCGACCGTAAGTGTGTTAGCGAGAGAATTACAACGTTTTTGCAAGCAAATCAAATTAAACGAGCTCATAATAATTAAGAACAAGCGCAACGAAATTTTTTTAAATAATTTTAAAAAGGAAATGAGTCATTTAAATGATATTCCTAAGCTACTTGTTATTAAAGATGTGACAAGAGTTACTGACAAAGACACGAAAATTGTGATCTTGAATGACTTCCACCTGTTACCCACGAGTGGCCACGCGGGGGTAAACAGAATGTTAAATAATATTAGGAAGTACTATTATTGGCCAGGAATGAGTAATGACGTAACAGAATTCGTAAAGAAGTGTAGAAGTTGTCAGATTCAAAAGCATACCAATAGGCATACGAAGGAACCGATGGTTATCACATCCACGGCATCCACTGCTTTTGAAAGAGTTAGTTTAGATTTAATGGGTCCTTTAGATGTAGATAATTTAAACAATAAGTATATTTTGACATTACAGTGTGATTTAACAAAATACGTCGAAGCTTATCCTTTAGAAAAGAAAGATACTGTTTCTGTAGCTAAGTTATTTGTAAACAATTTTATTCTGAGGTATGGTATCCCTAGAGAGATAATAACAGACCAGGGAACAGAGTTTATGTCATCAGTTTTCACTGAGATTTGCAATTTGTTGCATATTAATAAACTGCATTCAACAGCTTATCATCATGAAACTCTGGGAGGTTTGGAAAATACTCATAAGGTTCTAGGAGCTTATCTTAGAATTCAGTGTGACAATAACAAAACAGATTGGAGCAGTTGGCTTCCATTCTGGTGCTTTTCTTTTAACACTACAATGCATTCTGAGACAAAATACACTCCATTTGAGTTAGTATTTGGAAAAAATTGTAATTTACCATCTAATATAGCACAAAATATATATGCTGATCCTTTATATAATCCAGATTCTTACCCTTTGGAGCTAAAATACAGACTTCAAAGAGCACAAGCAGAAGCTAGAAATAATTTATTATTCAGTAAGGAATTAAGAAAAAATAATTTTGATAAAAATGTAAATCGGTTAATATATAAGAGTGGAGATTTAGTTTTAATCAAAAATCAAGTAGGAAATAAGTTAGATAAAATTTATTTAGGACCATACAGAGTCATTGAAGATGTATCACCAAATGTAAAAATTAAAAAAGATGATAAAGAATATGTAATTCATAAAAATAATACAAAACTGTTTGTAACTTAAAATACTTTGGTTACTTAATTAAGATAAGATGTTTTTTTTTTTGTATAATGTTATGTTAAAAAGTAAATAATTTTAAAAGTAGTGATGTAAGCTTAGTTTAAGTAAAAAAAAAAAAAAAAAAAGCAATAAGTACTTAAATAACAACATTTTTTTTTTAAAAAAGGGGAGGTGTAGTGTGCAGCTCGCCCAACCTTATATTTGTAACTGCACACACCTTTTATGGGCATTATTACACGAATCGTTGAATCGAACACTTCTCTTTTATTTCGATTACATCACTCTAATACACGAGCCTGGTTCATGCCGGCCGCCGGGAGACGACGAGGTGCTGTTTTTGCCGGTCGCGTCCGGGGCCCCAAGGTCCGAGGTCATTCGACCTCCGACACAAGGGTCACGTGTCGCGCCAGTTTTGGCAGCACCTTTGTGCCCGGTGGGCTGGTTTGCAGTTCCGCCCTTAGGTGGTCCCGCAGCAGTGCCGGCCCTCGGCAGTGCCGCAACAGTACCGTCATTTGACAGTCCCGCCGCAGCCCCACCTCGAGACGACCCCACTGCAGTCTCGCCGCCGGGCGTTCCTGCTACGGAAAAAGCAGTCCCGGCTTGCGCCGGTCCCGCCGTCTGGTGTGCAGTTCCGTCCTTCAACGGTCCCACAGCAGTGCCGACCCTCGGCAGTGCCGCAGCAGTACCGTCATTTGACAGTCCCGCCGCAGCCCCACCTCGAGACGATCCCACTGCAGTCTCGCCTCTGGACGTTCCTGCTAAGGAAAATGCAGTCCCGGCTTGCACCGGTCCCGCCGTCTGGTGTGCAGTCCCAGCTTTCGCCGGTCCCGCCTTTTGGAGCGCAGTCCCAACTTTCGCCGGTCCTTTCGCCTTGTGGTTTTTTTTTTAATTTAAATCCATTTAAAATCCCGATATAAATTTCATCCCTCGACTATCCCCACCCTCCATGGAGTGCTCAAGTGGCGATGCTACGGTAGCACCAGGGATTAGCCGAGGGATATAGCCCCCCCCCATTAGTTGCTTACGAGACTGCACGACACCAACTCACACCACTACCACTAGCGATGCGAGCGAGCGCCGCCGTCTGCAAGCCCCCAATGGGAGTGAACTCGCCTGGGGGCCGTCTGACCGGACCCCGCAGCCGATTGGCCGTAGCTGGCTAGGCTACGGCCTCCCGTGTCGGAAGAAATCCGGGCCAAAGTGATGTGTTGTGTGCAACCTGCTCCACTCAATCACCAGGATCCCTTCATCCCTCCATACGGGTCCCCGCGCACGGCACAAACACGCGGGAGGTCATTGCTATCCAACATTTTACTTGTTCAATGGTGGACACCCAGGGGCATGACCTCGCCACCCCTGTGATACGTCGCCCGGTGATTTCAGTTACGTCTATTTCAGAGGGAATTAGACCAATAACAGGGCGGCAACCACGAGAAGGAAAATCACCGCACTTGCCTTGAGGATCTACACGACCGTAGCGCTCTCCCTCAAGACCACGCCACCTTGCCGGCTCTGAAGGAGCCAGGCAAGGTAGGACTGCATCGACAAAGCCAAGCCCTACAGAGCTTGTCGCTGACAGCTCAAAGCGTAAGTTTGCTAACACAGACCAGCCCCTGTCATATACATACAAAACAATTTGTCAGCATGAAGAGATGTTAGGATACAAAATAATTGGTGTTTGCCTTGGACCTAGTTTTGTACGTGGATTGATGATTTTGTTATGCGAGAATTACAGGGCCGTTTCATGTGGCGATACTTAGGAGAGGCCTGAATCCAGTGCTGAGCGTCTTTCGGCTATAATAATGATGGTCATGAAATAATTATACAAAGTTGTTTTAAGTTTATTATTTTAATCAAAGTCAAAAATATTAAATACATTTCTATCGGGAATATCCTATAGAAGGTTCCATTTCTGGGAACTGAGATTATTGATAAAATTAGTGACAGTTCGTAAGTAATAAAATAAGTATTCAAAATTATTTATGAAAGTACTTATTGACAACTGATTGACAGGGACAATTTTAGCCCATTTAAGTGTTAAAACTTATTTTGCGTATAAGACTACGGTAATTTAAAAATATGTCGGGTTTGGTCAATAGTACGGACGTCAAAACAAATCGCAAGCACGCCAACTGGCGGCAAAGCAAGAACTACGCATTGGCGCGCACTTACTAAGCGCTTGCGCGGTGGGGACAGTGGAATAGGGCAGTTGAGTGCTGACCGTGACTGGCCTGACTGTTTATTTACCCGGCTGCCAAAGGAGGGTAATATGTTTATCAGTCTATGTATGTATGTATGTTTGTTCCTATGTGGACTTCTAGAGACCAAACGCGTTGGCCGTTTTTTGATGATTCTTACGTCAATCGATTCGCCTTGACCTTGCGAGTATCACTGACTACATTAAAATTGGAAAATAGAACAATGGCGGATTTTGGGCGCCATAATTGTGGAGACTCAATTTTTTTTCTTGCAAAGCTAATTTGTGGGGTATCATAATAAAAGGTTTTAAGAAGTGATTTCATAAATATAAAATACTTATTTGTTTAAATTTATCGAATTAAAAAAAAAAAATTAACTAAAAAGTTATTAAAAATAAAAAACGGTTAATAAATAAAAACCCAACTGCAAATTAAAAGAAAATCATGCTGTGTGGTCGGAGGATACATTTGGTTTTGGACAGCCAGCTCGCAAATATGACTGACTTCGACTGCACAGCATGATTTTCTTCTTGTTTATATCTTTTTAGTTCGCTTCTTAATCAGTCGCGTTTTTAGATTTTTTGAATTATTTATTCCTATGTTGTAGCTTCATTTTAATACTTAATTTTAACCGACACAGTTTTGACTTAATGAAGTTGGCTTACGGTTACTTACCTGTGTATGTACAGTACACTAAGCTAAGTTAATATTAAAGCAATTATTGTAACAATGTATATAGAGTATTATTATTACCTACCTACATTACATTCTTTAAAAAAAAGTTTATGGGCTCTTGACCACTATCTCAACTAATAGTAAGCAATTATGCTGTCGACGGTGGAGCACGCTTGCCTATAAGTAACCTATTCATTTTTACTTAAATACTGTAGCTATGGGGAAACAGACTCCGGCAGGGAATTCCACTCCTTAGTGGTACGCATAATAAAAGTATTCATTCATCCGCTCGCTTCGACTGTGAATAGACGTACTCGTTGTTCACTTAAAAATATATTTCTAAATAGAACTAACTTCTGTGCTAATTTATACCCTAACAAAAATGAAATAAGGACCATAACCAAGTCATAATACACGCGTCTGCACTTATCGCGTTACGTACCTGCGATTCAAAAAAAAAAGAGCACCGACTAGCATAGTATATGCAGGTTTTTCGGATAAATAAAAATGTCCCAGTCACCTTCAAAGACTAATAAATCGTCACAACAAGATGTGTATACTTATACTCCGGAGGATACTGAGTCCGCTCAGTCCAGAAGAAAAAGGAAATTCTGCTTTGACAGTGACGAAATCTCGGAATTGGAATCCAGAATCCACGAACAGAATTCGAAGTTCGAATCCTTGCAAGAAAACATCAGCACTCTTAAAGGTCAGCTGGATGGTATGATAACCTCCAACGCACTTTTGTTAAAAGCTTTGGAAGATGCGACGGCCACTAATAATCAGCTAAAACAAAGCTATAATACTGTAATTCTGGAAACCAGTGCAGCACACACAAAGATTACCCAGCTCGAAAATCGAATTGAAGAACTAGAGAGACGACAGCTGAGTACAATGATTGAAATCAAGAATGTACCGATTTGTGAAAAGGAGGATATCGTTGATACTGTGTCCAGAGTACATAAAGCCTTGGACTTAACGATACCTTCCCAAAACATTCGACAAGCGTACAGGAAGAAATCCCGCCAAAACAACATCATAGTAGTGGAATATCAAACACCCAAAACTCGTTTCAATGTCTTGAAGGCCCTAAAAATATATAATAAGAATAACAAGCAGGATAAACTAAATTCTAAAACACTACAAGTTCCAGGTGAGAAACAACCGGTTTACATCTCAGAATCTTTAACTCCATCCGCTCGTAGATTTCACTACCTAGCTAGAGAAATGCAAAAAAGTCATGGTTTCAAATATTGTTGGATATCTGGAGGACGTGTCTTTTTGAAGAAAAATGACGGAACACCTACAATCTTAATAAAATCGGAAGAACAAATCAAAGGCATTACTGCCGAACTCTTTAAAGCACAGGCTACTGTTAACATAAACATTGATGATTGACTAGCAGATGTTTTTGTATCAATTGCCGGTTTATTGTTATTTTTTTGGTTATCATTAGTTTTTAATTATATTTGCATGCATGAATACTACTCCGAAATTATGAATTACCTATTTTATAAAATATTTATTGCTGATGGTTATAACATAATTATATTTCAAAATTTTAATTGTCTACATACAAACACACTACACTACACTTTACACACTTCTATGATGGTCCCTCATATATTGTTTTCTCTCTTCCCGGATTGTCTTCGCTATAAAGCTGCCATACATGCAAAGTTACAAACTAATCATCAACAGTATGGATGACATTAGAAAATTGTCCTCTGACATTGATAATACTATCAATGTTGGAACTGCTTGTAGCGTGGATATTCCGGAGAATTGTAAACCGCAATTCGTAACTAATAATACCTTCTGCATACTTACACAAAATATTAGAAGTCTAAATCATAATTTTAATGAATTACAAGTTTTACTGCACAGATTAGATATTGGATTTGATTTTATTGTTTTGACGGAATGTTGGCTATCAGTCACTACACCAATACCGAATATTGATTCATATCAGGCTTTCTCAACAGCTACTAAGTTAAACCAAAATGACGGCATAGTTATTTATATTAAAGACGGACTAAACACATTAGTTGTAGAAAAAACACAGCCTGATGACGAATTTAACTGCCTGGTGGTCACTACAAATATAAATGAACTTGCGATTATAGCTATATATAGACCGCCTGCGTTTAGAAACATTGATAATTTTCTAACCACCCTGGACAACATTTTACATAGTTATAAGCACTACAAAACCATAATACTACTGGGTGACATTAACATCAATATACTGGACAATACTGGACACAACTCAACCAAATATATGGACCTTCTCGCGTTGCACGGCCTGCTTGCTACTCATGCACTTCCGACCCGGAATAATAATTGCCTAGACCACTGCTTCGCTAAAACCAACTATCCTAACAGAACCATTGTCTGCCATTCCACTATTACTGATCATTCTTGTGTTATGATCTCGTTAAGTAAAACAAAAACACCTAAAAACGTAAAAGGTAAAACCTACACAAAAGTCGACTACGCTGCTGTAATTAGTGATTTGAAGCTGTTGGACTGGCGGGTTGTGTTGGACTCTGAAGATCCCGAGGTAGCAACGAATTCATTTCTGTCGACTATTAATAAACACATAAACAAACATAGTCGCACATGCAAAATCTCCCATAGAAAGCATACACTTAAGCCGTGGATTACGCCCGGGCTCTGTCGCTGTATGTACAATAGAGACCGCTTACACCATAAATTGAAAAAGGACCCTGATAACTTGACGCTTAAAATTACTTACACACGGTATCGTAATAAATGTAACAATATACTAAAGAATATAAAAAAGGACTACTTTTCCGCACAGATAGATACTCACAAAAACAATTTAAAAAAACAATGGGCTATTTTAAAAGATATGTGCAGCCTTAGTAAATCTTCTGTATCCACTGATCAGTTACTGAGCATTAAAGCTAATCCAAAAGATTCTATTGATGACGTAAACAAGTATTTTGCAAACGTGGGAAGTCAATTAGCTGATAGTATACTAACCAGAATACACAAAACAGAACTTGATCTGGCAATGAGTGTAGGTTCAGCACATACGACGCCCAATTCGTTTGTAATATTACCTACGGATGAGGATGAAGTCAGGCAAACTATTTTAAATTTAAAGTCTTCTAACTCGAGTGGATGGGACGGAATAACGTCAACTCTCTTGAAGTGGGGAGTGGAGTTTCTCTCCGCCCCTATAACTGTGATCTGTAATCTGTGTATAGCTAAGGGTAGATTTCCATCTGCGCTCAAAAGAGCCGTTATAATTCCCATACACAAGTCTGGGGACAGCGACTGTGTCTCAAACTATAGGCCGATCTCACTATTACCCTCATTGTCAAAAGTCATCGAACGTATTATAAATTCAAGATTAAAAAAATACTTGGAAACTAAAAACCTTCTATCAGATAATCAATTTGGTTTTAGAGAGGACAAATCGACTGTTCAAGCAGTAGATAAGCTCACATCCTTTATTGCTGAAGGAATAGATAGGGGGGACAAAACAATTGGAGTGTTTCTAGATCTGGCCAAGGCGTTCGACACAGTATCTGTTCCCATACTGCTTAAAAAGATGGAAAATATTGGCATTAGAGGCATCCCCTTGTCATTGATTGCGGACTATTTGACTAACAGGGCGCAGTGTGTCAGAGTCAACGACTACCTGAGTTGTTATGAGAGGGTGCAGTTTGGGGTACCGCAGGGCAGTATTTTGGGACCCACGTTGTTCTTAATATACGTAAACGATTTGTGCAACCTCAAACTGATACAAGGACAAATCGTCACGTTTGCGGACGATACGGCATTAATATTTAGTGGGAGAACGTGGGCTGAAGTGACTCAACTAACCAACGATGGATGCTCCTTGGTTATGAAATGGCTAGATCTGAACCTACTTACGTTAAATATTAAAAAATCACAATATATTACATTCAGCATTAGAAACAACACACAACCACCCACAAATTCTGTAAACATTAATATACACACTTGTAACAACACCTTGCCATGTTGCTGCTGCGCCTTGTCCAGGGTTTCCGCAGTTAAGTACTTGGGTGTGAATATTGATAAAAATCTTAACTGGAAGGAACATATTGTCACCTTAACAGCAAGGGTTAGAAAATTAGTATACATTTATAAACATATCCGAAACATTTGCCCATCGAAACTCCTGCGATCGGTCTACTTTGCCCTATGTCAATCTATCTTGACCTATTGCATCACAGTGTGGGGAGGGACAGCTAAGACTGCCATGCTAATTTTGGAGAGAGCGCAACGCTTAGTTTTGAAGGTTATAAATTTCAGACGATATCGATATCCTACTCAGGCCCTTTATAAAGATATGTCAGTGCTTACTGTTAGGCAATTGTTTATTAAAAATCTAATTTTGTTGCAACATAAAAAACCTCCCAGTTTCATCCATAGGCGTAGAAAGGATTTGGTTTACTCAGTTCCAAAATGTAGAACATCGTTTGCTCAAAGGTTCTCTAAATATCTTGGTCCAACTCTGTACAATAAATTATCTAAAAAAATAACTTTACGTGATTTGACTATTCGTCTGTGTAAAAATGCAATGGATAAATATTTTATCACTCTAAATTACGAGGACACTGAGCGGCTTTTGGAGACCCTATCATAGTATACACACATATTTTTTTTATTTTTTTATTCTTTCAATACATTTTATGAACTTTTAACAGTTACACTATCCAAAAACACATTTATTTATATAAAGCGACCATTGTACCATTATTATCTTTTCTTTTAATTTTTAATTTTCTTCATCAAAATTTACTTGAAAAATGTTGTCTGTAATTCTTGCATATACTAAAAGAAATTTTGATCTACCTGCATTAAAATTAACATTAATATTTGAATCACATTGTAACTCGCAAATAGGTGAATAATGTTATTTGTTAAGTAAGTGATTATTTATGTACCTAAGTGGAAATGTATACAAGTGTTGTGATTGTGAGAGTGGAGGAAGACTGTCCTACCGTGACACAGTTTAAACTAGTACGGAGGACAGTGCGAATCATACTCGGGCAACCAAACATACCCGCCTTAGTTATTTTAATGTGCACAAACAATGTAACTATGTAAGTTTGGTTGTATTAATGATATTTTATTTTTATTTGCAATAAATTATTATTATTATTATTATTATTATTATTCTCAAAACGTTCAGTGCGATGGTGGGATGTCCACCATGTACCGATGGTGCATCGCATCATTTACTTTTGTTAAAAACCGTTTTAAAAAAAACTTTTTTGCAAAAAAATACCACCGACTTCCAAATAAAAAACTACAAAGTGAAAAATAACTTTATTTTTGGAAGTCGGTGTCTTTCGTAGTTACCATTTTTTTGCGTTATGGACGCCGACTTCCAAAAATAAAGTTATTTTTCACTTTGTAGTTTTTTATTTGGAAGTCGGTGGTATTTTTTTGCATTTTTTTTTTTCACTTTTTAGTTTTATCTACCTAATAGGCAATTTTTTTAGTAAGGTAACTACAATGCCAGAATGTATTACCCGAATATCATGAAACTTGAACACAACCGGTGTATTGAGAGATCTGCGTACCCCTTAAGACCGTACTGGCGTGATGTTGTGCTATGAAATGGTATAAACAATAAACAGACATGACATTGCAGCAATCCCGAGTGATTTACCGTCATTTATTGAAGAGTTCTGCTGTATATCTTCGAAGTTCTTCATCAGATCTTCACCAAATTAAAATTGGGACCAATTTCGGAACAACACTTTAAAAAAAAAAGAATTTTTAAAATCGGTCCCCAATTGGTTTGTTGAACCAATTTTTTTTTTGTTAAAAATGTAAAGTTCATACATAAGTTTACGTACAAAACTATTTTTAGTTTTTTTTTATTCGCTGTAATTACAAAGTAATATCAAATTGAAAAGTTTTTCTTGAATCCAGTACCGAAAACACCTCGACAGTTCCCGAACAAACCCGAGCCCGTGTGACGTCACAACGTTCATTTTTACTCATTGTAGCACATAGCTGATACGGTGTTTTGACTTCTAACCGATTCAATCTTGTTATTATCGTCAATATATTGATGAAAATCAAATATATTGATCAAAAATGTTACCGTGCTTGCTTCATACCATTATGTACAAATACTATAAAAAATCCCCATTATATGTGAATCGCGCAATAGCCAAGTACCTAGCAATCTATACCTACTAAAGTTTTGAGAAATGTTCTATGTCTTACTAGATTCCAAATAGAATGTGTAATTTTTATATTATCTTGTTCTAATTTAGTATTAGATTCATATTAATATATTACTTTGATCATTACAGACTGAGATTAGTACATTTTTATGGGAACTTTCGTGCAAAGTTGACATTGTTGTATAATTACGTAACTTGAAAACATGATTTTTTGTTTATGGAGATATATTCATTATTTTATTATTAAATGATAGATATAGGCGTAACACTAATATTTCTGTTTGAATTGTGAAAATCGGTCAACGCATATAAGAGATATTTACTGAAGAATTAATGTAAAAAAATCTACCAAGTTAATATTTTCACGTTTTTGTTCTACAAAGTTTTTTAGAGTTTGTAAATATATAATTTAGATAATAGTATTTAATATTACTAAGAGATATGTAAATAATGGTAATTACCGAACATTTTTAGGATTTTGTGCATCAAATAAATATAAATAAAGGCTGCACAGATTTCGGGTTGTATCATATTTAGTGGTATCTAATGAAGATTTTTGATATCCAAAGTCGAAGTTTCGCGCCAATCGTGTTTTTTTACTTTTTATTTTACACCAATATTACCTACCTATATGTGAAAACGATTACGTTATGACAATTCTGTTTCTAAATGTACCTGGTAAAGAACACCGGTCCACTAACACGTAATATTCATTACCACTACTTTATTTAAGCTCAAAACTGCCAAACCGTCCATCCAGGCAGGTATATTATGGACGGCGAGTAATGGGTAGCTCGCCGTCCGATAAGGACCAGGCCTGAGTCGACGGCGCGTAGTGTTCCACGCGCGCCTCAAAGAGATGTCAGCAAAACTGACGGGGTCCATTAGGGCCGATGCCTGTCTGGGTCGCGGATAAATTTGAAAGAGAGTTACCGCGGCCCTGGCAAAAGCAACTGAAGGAACACGGGTGGGTTTTAGTCAGTAAAAGTCTGACACGCCCTCCTGCTTCACCCAGAGTGGGAGAAGTCATTGGATGATTTCCCAACAAAAAAAAAAAAAAAAGGCGGGTATATTATCAAAATCAGCCTTTAAGAATCCTTTATCACACATGACTAAATAAAATTTCCTGTTATAAATAATATTTCTGCACAATTTTTTTTTTTTTTTTATTATTATTTTTTTTATTTTATTTATTAGGGAAAACAAACAATTACACACTATACATGGTTAACAAATAATTGTAGGAGACTACATTAGTGTGCAACTAACAACGTTATCCACATCTTATATAATTAAAATTGCACGAGTACGACAATACATGCACGAGTACAATAGCAATAAGCCTTAGCCTAATTAAATACTATATTATACAAAACAAAAAACAAAAACACAAAATCTACAGATACACAAAGGAAGTTAATTAATCTAAACTAATCCAAATTAATCCTTACAGTTGCCGATGGCTTTAAGGATTTCATTTCTAAAGCTGAGCAAGAAAATAAATCTAATGTTGAGAATAGGGTGTTATAATTCTTTGCTAAACGACGCAAAGGTGCGCGGGCCCCCGCGTTTGTGCGACACGAGGAGACAGCAAAGAGCGGGCGACCGCGCACCTCGCGTCTTGTGATAGTCCTAGGTACTACATAACACAATCTGTTCGCTAAATCTGAGCAATCATATTTGTTATTACACAGGTCATAAAGAAACATGCTTTCCAAAAAGGTGCGTCTTATATTAAGGGTAGTAAGTTTATAATATTTCAATAAATTATGGTAAGAGGTAGTTTTACGGAAACACCGGTAATGAGTGGATTTAAGCAATTTATACTGTACGGTTTCAAGCTTTTCTTTGTATTTCGCATAGAAGGGGTTCCAAACCATTACAGCATACTCCAACTGTGATCTCACTAAAGATTTGTATAAATGAATGTATGTATGAGTACGTTTAAAATCAGTCATACATCTCATCACAAACCCGTACATGCGGAAGGCATTACTAATAATCTTATCAATATGTTGATCAAGATGAAGTTTGTTATCCAGTAATACTCCAAGGTCCCTAACCAAATTTGTCTTATGCAATATAGTGTTATTTAAGTTATACGTGTGAGTTATTATGTTTTTATTCTTGGTAAATGTTATAGATGAACATTTTTTAATACTCAGTTGAATCTTATTTTCTATGCAGTAAGTTGAGAATCTATCTAGATCCTCTTGAAATAAGAGACAATCATTACTGTTATGAATTATTCTAAAAATTTTAAGGTCATCGGCATAAAGTAGAAATTTGGAATGTCTGAAACACCTATATATGTCGTTTATGAATAATATAAACATGAGAGGACCTAAAATTGAGCCTTGAGGCACACCGGATGTAACATATATGGATGAAGATTCAAAACCCTTGATAACCACTCTTTGAGTTCTATTTGTGACATACGATGTAAACCAACGCAGTAAATCACCTCGAATACCGTTGAAAGCAATTTTTGTTAAAAGCAATTCATGATCCACCTTGTCAAAAGCTTTTCGAAAGTCCGTATATACAGCATCAACTTGTAACCGTTGATCCATGTTATTAAACAAGAAATCAGTGAAAACCATTAAATTTGTGGCTGTGGATCTTTTTTTAACAAAGCCATGCTGTTGTTTAATTATAATGTTATGTAATATAGGATATATTTCATCATGAACAAGTCCTTCGAAAAGCTTCGACAAGGCGGACAAGATAGAGATAGGTCGGTAATTTTCAACATCGTGCTTGGATCCTGATTTGTGTACGGGGGTTATATTAGCTCGTTTCCAAATCTCAGGAAATTAACCTTCAGAAATACATTTGTTGTATATAATATATAGGGGTGTGCATATGACATCAGCTGTTTTTTTAAGATAAAGTGGTGGCAAACTATCCGGCCCAGGTCCTTTTGTAGTATCCAGTGATTTTAAAGCCTTTAAAATTTTATCAATACTGAAATGGATACTATTTATAACACCACAATTTTCGTCATACAATTCCGGAGGTAACCAAGTATTTTTATCAAACGTGGAATGTTCGTAGACTGAATGAAAAAATTTAGAGAAAATATTACAAATTTCAGTAGGATCACTCGAGTTATGACCCCCATAAGTGACCGTGGAGGGTATGCCAGCATTTGTTTTACGATTTGAAATATAACTCTATAAGTATTTAACGTTTTTATTAATGTTTTCTTCAACCGAGTCAATATATTTATTGTAACTTTTTCTACATTCAGCTTCAAATCTTTGTCTTAAGAAGGAAAATTGTCCATAATCTGATATGTTACCGTATACCTTTCATTTTATGCAGGCACTATTTTTGTTCTTAAAAATCCGTATCAATGACTTGGAGAACCAACAAGGGAATTTAGACGAGCGCTGGGAGGCAATAGGCGTATGATCTTTTATTGTTCGGAAGATAACATCATAGAAAACATTTACAGAATCATCAGCTGTCATTCCACTCAGAGCACTAAACCAATCAACGTTACACAAGTCTTGATTAATTAGGTCGTAATCAGCTTTATAAAAGTTATATTTAGCTACTTTTGCCCGTATAAACGTTGATTTACATTTATAAGGAATGGTGGAGCAAAAGGGGGGATGATAATTGTCCTGAGGTAGTAATATAGAAGAGGGTACGTAAACACGGCAATTATTATTACTAATGATTAAATCAAGAATACGATCTTTATAATTTTTTAAGTAGTTAAATTGTGAAGCATTAAGAAGTGACATAAAATTATCTAAATAGTTACAAACCGACGAGCTACCACCACAATAAAGTGCCCCAGACATATTGTTAGTGCAAGCATGCCAAGTGACGCCCGGTAAATTATAATCGCCAAATAAATAAAAGTTAGATGTGTTTAACCTATCCAATGTACTTTGAAGGTTCTCAAAATGAACACGGTAGATCTCATCAGAAGTCTTTGGTGGAATGTACGTTGCACCAATGTGATATTTGTCCCTACCGTCACTAGGCAGCTCTATAAGTACATGTTCTATATGGGGATCTGTAGCAAATTCAATCGGTACGCATACGGCGTTAAGCTTTTTAAGGACAGCCACGAGTACTCCGCCTCCTTCTTTTTTATTTGTGGCTAAGCGATTACGGTCGCATCTAAAAACTACATAACGCTCGTCTACGTATTCACTGTCAAAAATATTAGGAGTGAGCCAGGTCTCAGTTAAAATAATCATATCATAACAGTTACTTAAAATATTCATATATAAAATATTGAGTTTGGTTCTTATGCCCCTACAATTTTGATAATAGATTGTTAAGTTATCTAACATTAGAGAAATACCGAATTAAAATAGGATACATTAAAAAATTAAAGAGTTGTGTTTCTTGTAAAACTGACCGGTTAGTAACTTTCAGACTGTACTTAAGATATAAAAATAGAAAGCTATGTAATAACAAATACAACTGCACCCTTAAAGGACTGAAAGCCCAAAATATTATTCTATACCTATACCTAATAATACAAAAAAAAAAGTTTTTTGAAAAATATTTTTTCTGACTACTGCTAATTAACACATAAATATAAACTAAAATATAAGTTTTAAATAACACTTCAATGCAACTTTTATTTCTGTTGGTTACGCTGGTCGATGGAGCCAGTGCCAGGCCTAATCTTTTTAATGTCATGTGATGACCGTATTGCCAGAGCTGGAGCGGCATCACCCTCACGAACAAGGATTGTAGCATGCTTAACCCATACATACTTAAAGTCCTGTATTTTGGCTGCCTCTCTGCTTTCTCGAAATAATTGTTTTCTCTTTAAAGTTAAGTGCTCATGCATATATATACGAAGCGAGTTTCCAGAAAATCCCAGCTGATCAGAGTTGACACCCTTTGCCAAACGAAAGGCACTAAGTAAGTTGTCTCTTAGTATGCGCGAACTTAACTTAACAATAATATTTTTAGGTTTATTATTTTCTTTGTGTGCATGCGGGACGCGATGTATGGCAATTATATCTTTCTGAGACAGTGGAAACTTTATGTTTGAACTGATACTATCCATGAGCGCAATCAAGTTTTCATTCCGTTTTTCTGGAACATTGCATAATTCCAGGTTGCAATTTCTGGCTTGTTGCTCCAACGAATCGATCTTTGTTTCCAGTCCCATCAATATACTGTTTACAATATCAGCATTCATTGCCTCTGTATTCATAGAATCTACCCGTTTTTTCAAATTTTCCTGCTCCTCAGCAACATACTGGATTGAAACTTTCAGTTGTGATAAATCCTGAATTGCAGTTTTATGGCAGTGATCAAAATCAGATACTCGCTTTTCCAAGTTCGAGTGGTCAGATCGAAGTGAATTGAGCTCGTTTTTTATATCCGATGTAACTTGGGTTACGGCAGCGAGATCAGACTTAATATTAGTCACATTATCCGATATTACTTTTAAGGCCCCATCCAGATCACTTCGCCATTGGTCTAGTTTGTTATTTATTTCTATTGAAAGCATGTTGATTGCCTCAGTAATCTCAGATTCGGGTTGTTTCCGTTTTCGCTGCGTCACGTTTTCTTTATTCTCCCGTTTGTTATCAAGATCAGAGTCCGAGTGACATTTGGTAGGTGAGCGAAACATATTAGTTGCCATATTCGTGCGAATATCGGTTGTCAATAGGAGTCAAGTAATTCAACCCAAGCGACTCACCGGCCGTTGGTCCAGCGATAGAAGGCTCGGACTGCCGCGCAGCGCGTCGGTGGTTCAAATCTCACCAAATACAAAAAGACTTTTTCCAAGACTGTTAGAATTGTATTACTCACGCGGTGATGTGTGAAGAGCGGGACGGCGCAATACAGGATCTATGATGGCGTCGGTTGCTTATGGGAACCTCCACAAGATAGTAAGAGAGGTACCAATTTCTAAGCAACTTGAGAGATTTTAAAACAAAGCAAAACTTTAGAAACCAAATAAAATTCAATCAAAAACAGACAAGACGTGCACTCGTGACGAAATCCACAAAGTGAAACACTGTAGTACAAAATTCCTTGAACGTTATGACGTCACCAACATGGCGACCAATCATGGCCCGTTCATAGACAGATGGTTTTTTTGAAAATTTTATCGATTTCAATTGCTTATAATAAATTGAAAAAAAATATTTTAGAGATTATTGCAACGACAATATAATTTATGATATGTAAAGTTTCAAAATAAATTTTAAAAATGGTATTTTTTTTAAATTCAACAACCCAATTGACGAATATATCGGTGAAAATAGATAAAAATATATACTCCAAGTCTAACATAGAACCTCCTCCTTTTTGGTAAGTAGGTTAAAAAATACAACCGATAAATCTGAGAAAATCGGATAGTTTATTAAAAAAACTGCGCGGCGAAAACGTCGAAGAGCGAATATGGTATTGACATTGATTGTCAATTGAGGTGTTGCTAGTAGTCACGTAAAATAATACTATCCGTAACTGCACTAATATCTATAAATTCAATTATAGATGGTTAGATTAAGCTAAGGAAACGTACAAAAATTATCCTGCTCATAGATGTCGCTTTTTATTCACTTCTAGGGGTGAAGTTTCTCTGGTGTTTTCTGTACTTCTACATATTTTTATTACTTGTTCCTGTTTTGAATGGGTTTTAAAGACCCTTATTAAGTACATATTTTACGATTTTTATAATACCTTCTAGCTAGGGGAAAGGAGGGATAAAACGATCATCGTAAACAAAATACAACCTAACATTATAAAAGATACTTTCTGGTTAGCATATAAAACTGATGAAAAGTTACCCTAGAATAATTTTGAACGAAGTGAGTACATACAAAATATAGTGATAGGATGCATCGCGTGCTAGCACCGCTAAATATTTATAAGAACTAAAATATGGGAGATGTAAGTTGCTGTCTGAAGTTTTATTAACGAGTCGATACTTTCGCTGACAAAAGAATAATTTAGTTGAAAATTATTTATTTATTGTAAGTAAAAAAATGCTTATTTCTTATAAAAGGAGATCAATCATTCTATTTAGCGTTTCTTCTACTATGTTGAGATCGACTTTCAATCTAACCTGGTATAGCTGGGTACCAGTATTTTAATGGTGCGTCTGACTAACTGACCTGCATAAATTAGTGACCAGGTACCTTATTTTTTTTAGCTTGGAGAAATGCTGATGCATACTGCGCTACGGGGGGAGTCTAAAACACCACGGTGTCAACCTGTGCCGCTTATGGCGGGAACACGGGCACGCGTTAGCACTCACAGCAAACCCGCCGCCGGACCTTCCTCTAGAGTGGAACCCCCATCACCGGCGCACGAGAACACATTGCACACCGTGGCATGGCACCCGGAACCAACGATCTAAAGTGTTTTCCGAGGCATGGAGGAGTATTGATTATAGTGTATATAGTAGATGATCACCCATCCACGGACCGACCTCGGGAAGGTTTGCTTTACTTTAAATATTTACCCGTACTGTTGTTATTACTTAGCCACAGAACTTCTCACCATTGGAATTAACTGTATTACTCAAAATCTTTTAAAATGTGTTTTTTTTTTCGCAATTTACCAAATTTTATTTGAAATCATTACAATGGTTCTGAAGTAAATGATTAACTGTGTGAGTTTTAATAAATTTCTGTTACTTTTACAAGGTTAATAGAAGTTAATTACGTGACTGGTGTAACATCATAAGTCTAGCAACAGCCACGTAATATTTTGATGCCCTTTTAGTGTCTTCTATTGAATTAATAAGTAACGTAGAGAAAATTAATGAAACAGCGGCGTTGAATGAACCCACTGACTTTCAAAGAACAAACGTTTTTTTTATTTATTAGATTTTCTTCTTAAACATGATTAATTCATTATCTGCATTAATATTTAATACTTGCAACGGTTGGTTAATGTATTCAAGACCTACTCTGTCTTCTATCCAAATATAAAAATTCTGTGATTTTAAGCGGCATTGCGTTTTTTTTCAAATTTTTGTGTGTCTTGAGGCACTTATCTATATTACCCACCCCGATTGAAAGTTGAAAACTCTCAAGAACCAGTGTGTGTTCGTTGCTTCGTAAGCGCCGATAAACCATGGATTAATATTTTCTCCACAAGTAGGTCCGTGGCGGCAAAAAAACAAAGGAATTATGGTGGTAGTGATATTCCCCAATGAAATCTTTTAATACCATTTCCTGGGCTTAATAAATATGACGAATCATTTATGAAACAAGGCATGTAAGTAATTGAATGTATAATAACGAAGTATATCTCAAATCTCGGTCGTAATACCGAGTGATCCCAAAACATTAAAAATTAAATTACAGCGAAGCGTGTGTCCATAGTCTTAAAATATAATTTATGTTCCTTGGACCGCTTTGCAAACTTGTTTAAGAATAGTGTTAATTTGGTTTACTTTGTGTAGTTAGATTTAGATTTTTTTTGTATCTAATGTGTTATTAGACCACCGTTCCAAACATATCTGTTCTTTGAAACTGCGGGCCAGTTTTCAGGCGCCCCGAGTCAAGAAAAAAAAAGAAAAGAGTCAAGTCGATCTATGTGACTTTGACTGCCTTTTTTTTATGTGTTTGCTCTTGACTCTTGTCTAGGTCAGAGGTGATGCTGACTTCATCGTTACAAAGTCGACGATGGAGTGAGCTTACTGACTGAAGCCAGAAGAAATACAGTTCCGCCGCTGAAGAATTGAAGATTTTTGCAGCTACTGTGAAACAAAACGTGCTATCTTTATCAAGATAATTGAAAAACACGTGGTCTTTCTCAAGACGTGGAGTGTTAAGATCATAAACGTGGTCCTTTTTCGAGACGATCACAACCAAACGTCTTTTCAAGAGGATAGTGAAACACGTGGTCATTAACAGGGTCGAAAACGTGTGGTTTGTAGCAGATGGTCAACACGTGGTCTTTTTCGAGACGATCATAAACGTGGTCTTTTCGAGACGATCGTACGGAACGTGAAGACTTCAAGACGCCATAACGTGAAGACATCAAAGGATACCGACCGTGAAGAATTATCACTGCGTTCATCATATAAACTTGGAATTCCACGTCGAATCTACGCTCAAGAACGACATCGGGGTGAAGTACTTAGCGGCAGCAAGGTTGAGCCAAGCGCTACTTGCGCCACGAAGAATAAGTACCTACTTACGTCGCGACTTGGAAGCAGGAAGATTTCCTATTGAAGATTCGTCGGGATTTACGCTGGGAAGAGTAATATTTGAAGAAGTCACTCATCTCGAAGCCTGATATGATGACGCGAAGCCGCAAAGGAGATAGCATGAGGTCAACTACCGAGGAAGAAACCAGCGGTGGTGACAAGATGGCGACGGGGACGACTTCGGGTGCCACGTCGGCGACAGTGACAGACAGCACCGCAGCGACCAAACACTCGACTGTGGTCGAGGACGCCGACATCACCATGTTTGAGAAACGCAAGAAGAAGCAGCCCAAGTCAGTTTCTAAGAATAATTCTCAAAGGAAGAAAGAATTAGAAGCAAGATTGGAGCTAGAAAAGTTGCAATTAGAAGAAATAAGTATGAAGGCCAAGCTTGCTTACACCAAGCTGGAACTAGCGCGCGCAGATGATACGGACCTAAGTGACCAGGAAGGAGAAGAAGAGGCTGAAGTCGAAGCCGCTGCAGCGCAAGCAACTGCGGCATGGGTGTCAACGACGAAGAGTGTGGAACGCAACGAGGGGGAGCCGCCAAGTGAGTTGCCCGCTCCAGAGGTCGCGATCGCCACACCAAGTCACACCAACCAGCTGGCAGCAGCAATCCTTCAAGCTGTCAAGTCCGCGTCTGAGAATAAGACGTCATCATTCATGCAGCGCGCACCGAAGTACGTCAGCGAGCTGCACCAGTTTGAAGGCGACGCCTGCGATTGGATGGCGTTCAAGGCGACTTACGAAGATACCCGCGCGCTCTTCTCTGATATAGAGAACATGGGAAGACTGAGAAGAGCCGTCAAGGGCAAAGCGAAAGAAGCGGTGAAATCGTTATTGTTCACCCAGATCGACCCGCAACAAGTAATGACCGCCTTGGAGCGCCGCTTCGGACGCCCCACATATCTCATTAGAAGCGAGATAGAAAACATCGAGAAGCTTCCTCCGATGTCAGAAGATGCGAGAGAGTTGGTGCGTTACGCCGGGGCAGTGTCAATCACCGTTAGCGTCGTGAAACAAATGAAGCGACAAAGTTACCTGCACTCGAGTGATATTTCAAGCAGAATCATCGAGAAAATGTGTACATTGGTGCGTTTCAAGTGGTACGAGTATCGAGCAAAGAAAGAAGATGAAGATGAGCCCATACTCTTGAGCCTCATGCAGTTCTTCAACGACATGGTGGATCAATTTGAGATGCACGAGTTCGTGGGATACAGAATGAAGAAAGAAAGCATGAGGTTCCGAACGCGAACCGCGGGCTCTCGTGGCGTGCATACCACTCGAGCTGCTAGGAACCAAAAAGATCACACGTCAGAAGAAGATTCAGAAGGCGAACATGAGTGCAGGACGAAGTCAGCTACGGTGTTTTCCTGCAAAGAAGATAATAGGAAGGAACGCGAAAAGGTTAACTGCCCGCAGTGTAAAGGTGAGCACACTCTTCCGAAATGCAAGAAGTTTAGTGAAGCATCAATTAAAGACAAGTGGGAGCAAGCCAAGAAGTCTGGGTTGTGCTACAAGTGCCTAGAAGGAAGGCATCGGGGCTTCAGCTGTAAAGCGAAGCCATGTGGAAAGTGCAAGAAGGGTCATCATTTGCTGTTGCATTATGAAGAAGCAACGAAGCCGACGACTCAAGAAACGACCGCCCAGACGATAGCTTCTACGGTCAACGCGGCGCGAGCGGTATCAAGGGCGTATCTCAAGATTGTTCCTGTGGAGTTAATGGGGCCAGAGGGGAACGCCTGCGTCTACGCTCTCATGGACGAAGGCTCTACGGTCACGCTGATAGAAGACTCAGTAGTCGAGAAGATCGGGGCACAAGGGCCAGATGAGGAGCTGCGCATAGAAGGCGTAGGCGGCCACCGCATGGACCAAAAGTCTAGGAAAATTGACGTCAAGATCCGCGGGATGTTCGGCCGTAATACTGAGAAGTTATCCGGGTACTCAATAAAAAACCTGCACTTGACGCCTCAAGAGGTCAACGAAAAAGACTTAGAAGGATGCGAGCACCTGGAAGATATTCGGGATCAGTTAAAGTACCCCAATGCCAAGCCGTCGGTGCTCATTGGTCAAGACAACTGGCATCTCATAGTCTCGCAAGAAGTCAAGCATGGCCACCGCTGCAAGCCAGTCGCGTCAAGAACGCAGCTGGGATGGGTGCTACACGGAGTGCGGACAAGCAGCAGCGCTCCAGTCAGGGTCGTGAATCACCTTGTTACGCAACCCAGCTCCAAGGACGATCACCTGGAAAAGCTGATCAGGGAACATTTCGACATTGAGGCGTTAGGAATCGCCGCCAAGAAGCCGTCGAACGACATAGATCAGCGGGCGCTACAAGTCCTGGACGCCACCACGAAGAGGTTGACCGACGGGAGATTCAGCACGGGGCTCATCTGGAAGACAGAAGGCGAGCATCTACCTGAAAGCAAGACGACAGCTGCGCGGCGCTTGAAGGGAATTCAGAAGAGATTCCTGAAAGATGGGGAATTTCAGAAAAAATACGAAGAGCAGATCAACAACTTGATCGTCAGCGAGTATGCAGAGGAAGCTAAGGAAGAACCTACCTCTGCAAGGACTTGGTACTTGCCACACTTCGCAGTCGTCCACCCACAGAAGAAAAAGATGAGATTGGTATTCGACGCCGCGGCTAAGTCGAATGGACGATCACTTAACGACGCGCTGCTAGCCGGACCCGACCTACTTCAATCATTGTTCGGAGTATTACTACGGTTTCGTCAAAGTGCAGTAGCTGTGGTGGCGGATATAAAAGAAATGTTCCTGCGCGTGAAAATCAACGAGGAAGACCGAGACAGTCTTCGATTCCTGTGGCAAGATAAGGAATATAGGATGACGTCCTTGATATTTGGAGCTGCGTGTTCTCCATGTGCGGCAATATATATCAAGAACAAGAACGCCAGCGAGTTTGAAGACCAGTACTCAGAGGCGGCAAGGGCAATTACGCGCAATCATTACATGGACGACTACTTGGCAAGCTACCCAGACGTGGCGACAGCAAGAAGAATAGCAAATAACGTCGACACAGTGCACAAGAAAGGAGGGTTCTTCCTAAGAGGCTGGGCAAGCAATCACCCTGAAGTGATAGAAGAGCTTCACTCCGGAGACAGCACGGGCACGGTTCGCCTGGGTGAACAAAAGGACCAGGTGGAGAAGACCCTTGGGCTGAACTGGAACGTGAAAGATGATAATCTACATTTCACGCTGACGTTAAGAAACACCCCAGAGGAGGCCAAACCGACGGCAAACGCGCTCCCACGAAGAGGGAAGCGACGAGCGCGGTCATGACAGTGTTTGACCCGCTTGGTCTGGCCGCTCCCATCACGATCCAAGGCAAGATCATGCTGCAGAACCTCTGGAGAAGCGGCGTGGAATGGGATGAGAAGATACCGTCTGCCCGAGAGGAAGAATGGTCCAGATGGCTACAAGACCTCAAGAAATTGATGAATCTGGATATCCCACGCTGTCTGGCGAGAGACGTCGACGAGGGGGAGCTCCACACCTTCTGTGACGCTAGCGAGAAGGCGTACGCGTGCGCGGTGTATTGGCGCGCGCGGCATACCGACGGTCGAGTAGAAGTGAAGCTCCTGGCGGCGAAGGCAAGAGTGACGCCACTGAAACCCACGTCAATTCCGAGGTTGGAGCTGCAAGCATGTCTCCTGGGCAGTCGCCTCGCCACGAACGCACAGCAAGAAATGGATCTGCGCATCACAGAAAGATGCTTCTGGACAGACTCGAAGACGGCGCTAGCGTGGATCAAGTCGGACCCCAGAAGATACAAGCCATTCGTCGCGCATCGACTCGCTGAGATTGAAGAGTTGACTAGATATAGAGAGTGGCGATGGGTGCCTACAAAGCACAATGTCGACGACGGACGACGCCACGCGAGAAGCACCCAAGGACTTCAGCAAGGAACACTGGTGGTTCACGGGGCCGTCATTCCTCTATAAAGACCAAGAAGAGTGGCCGCGGGATGAAAAGGATTTCACCAAGGACACAGGGGAAGAAAAGCCAAATGCCGTCACATTGAGCGTGAGAAGAATCGCGCCCACCATCGTCCCAGAGCCAGAGAGGTTCTCGCGATGGACAAGATTGTTGCACGCGGCGGCAAGATTCCTGCAAGTTGTGGATGCTTTCAAGCAAATCATCGTCCACAAAACACTGATTACCAGAAAAATCACAAAGAAGGAACGTGATTCGGCTTGGAAGAAGTCACAAAAGAAAGCCAAGACGCCATTCAACATAAAGAAAGGCAGCAAGACGCCGTTCATCTTGAAAAAGAGCAGTGTAGAATTGAACCTTCGTCAGAAGTCATCACTATATGTTGAAAAAGCCGAGCGACTTCTAATCCAACGAGTGCAAGAAGATTGCTACCCAGAACAGCTAGCCGCTTTAAAAAGACAGAGCGACCAAGTCCACAAACTGAAGAACTTTGCCGTCAAGTTAGAAGACGGAATGATAAGGTTGTCAACCCGCATTGGCGCGGCCAAGTACCTATCGGATGCCTACAAGAACCCCATCGTGTTGGACGGACACCACAGGATCACTCAGCTACTAGTGAAGCATGTACACGAGCGTCTGAACCATGGAAACCTCCAGACGGTAATGAACGAGCTGCGGCAAAGATTCTGGATTCCTGGGCTAAGAAACAAGGCAACGGCAAGAGACTGCGGGTGGTGCAAGTTAAGGAAGAAGCCACCGCAACTGGCTCCTCAGGGCGACCTACCGCAGGAAAGATTGTCGAAGACAAGCCCTCCCTTCACATGTGTGGGCGTGGACTACTTTGGCCCTCTACTGGTCACCGTGGGAAGACGCGTAGAGAAGAGATGGGGCGCATTGTTTACATGCATGACAACGCGTGCAGTGCATCTGGAGTTAGCCGCATCCCTAACGACCGACTCCATGATATTGGCCCTAAGACGAATGATTGCCAGAAGAGGCACTCCCAAGGTCATCATGAGCGACAATGGAACCAACTTCGTGGGTGCAAGTCGCGAGCTCCAAGAGGCCATTCAAGGGGCCACCAACGAAATCGGCATAGTATGGAGGTTCATTCCCCCAGGAGCCCCACACATGGGTGGCTCGTGGGAACGGCTAGTGCGCACCTTCAAGACCGCACTGGCAGCGACACTCCACGAAAGTAGACCGAGGGAGGAGGTCCTGCACACTCTGCTACTGGAGGCAGAACATGTGGTCAACTCACGGCCACTATTCTCCGTGAGCACCGACCCCAACGAAGAAGAAGCACTGACCTATAACCATTTTCTTATCGGCAGGTCCAGCGGAGCCCACATGTTTGGCTCATTCGACGACGCTGAGCTCATCGGTTCTCCATCGTGGAGGACATCCCAGCGCCTGGCCGACCACTTTTGGGCCAGATAGGTGCGCGAGTACCTACCAACGCTCTCACCCCGGTACTTCCAGGGTCCCCATTATCGGGATCCCACCGTTGGCGACCTCGTCCTGCTGGTGGACCACACACTGCCACGCTGCTCGTGGCCACGCGGCGTGATCAGCGCGACCTACCCCGGGCCAGATGGAAGAACTCGGATCGTCAACGTCCGCACCCCGGTGGGCGTACTAAAATTAATAATATAATAAAATTAGGAAAGGAATCATCGAAGACTGGGGACCCAAGGAGACGAAGAGAGCTTTTTTCAATAATTTTGATTTCAGGGGCTATTTTATTGAATTTTGAAAGTGTCTCTTGTCTGTCGGTACTGTCAGATAAAAATAACTCACATTTCGAAAAATTTAGATCTAGTCCTATATAATGTAGTTGGTGTTTTAAAAATTGCAGGTCATCTAAAACTGTGTCTACATCGCCTCCCAGGGTTCCATCATCGAGATACCAAACGTTAAATTTTGAATTTAGCTGTCGAATAATTGGGTGAATAGCCAGACTGAAGATCACTGGCCCGAGAGGGTCACCTTGTTGACAGCCAACAGCGGATTCTAGAAGGTGGTCCCGATAAAGTAATTTAGTTGGATGCCTATAACATTGCCAGAGAAAACTAAAAATTTGAGGTATTTCTTTTTTAGTTTCTGCCAGCAAGGTGTCCCTATTAACCGAATTAAATGCATTTTTAATATCAACCTTCAGGATGACCTCTCCTTTGCCAGAATTTAAGTAGGTCGATAATGCATGTACGGCAGCCTCACAGCCCCCTTTGGAGCCGTAACCAAGCTGCAGGGGCTGAAATTTATCCGAAACTACCTCACTATACAATTTACAGCAAATCTTGGCTGCCATACGCATACATGCTGTTTATTTATAGCCTCGGTCCACGGTACTGAGAAATTAATCAGGAATATCCTAGCACCCATACTGATTAATTTTGATGTGCCGTGCTTCACCGAGGCTGTTGATGCTTGGAGACTCGCTTGCCCGAATTGCAATCTCCCCGACTACCCATCATCCCAGAGACAGTGGGATGAGCCGATCTGCAGAGCAGTTCAGGAGCACCAAATTGCCACTTCTGCCACTCCTGCCGAGCGCGCTCGCCTGCTGGCTGTGGGTGAGTGGGAGTCGGGCCTCTGGCTTCACGCACTACCGTCGTCGAACATAGGCACCTTGTTTGACGACACTACTTTCCGCCTCGCTGCTTCCCTACGTCTTGGCGCTCCCTGTTGTACTCCTCATCTTTGTCACTGTGGCGAAGTTGTCAACAGCCTCGGTCACCACGGTCTTTCATGCAGCCGAAGTGCGGGTCGTCACGGAAACTTAAACGACATCATCCGACGTGCTCTCGTCACCGTTGGCGTTCCGGCCGTATTGGAACCCCATGGCCTGGCACGCAACGATGGCAAAAGACCAGACAGGATGTCCTTGTTTCCATGGAAGTTGGGTAGGCCTTTAGTATGGGACGCTACTTGTGTCGATACTCTTGCGCCATCCCATCTTCCTAGCTCGTCGTGCTGTGCTGGCGCTGCCACTGCGGCTGCAGAGAATCTCAAGCGGCGGAAATATAATAACCTCATCGGAAATTATATTTTCGAGCCGTTTGGGGTTGAAACTCTTGGTCCGTGGGGTCCGAGTGCTCACGCTTTGTTTAAAGATCTTTCTAAACGCTTAGTTGACACTTCGCGTGACCCAAGGGCTGGCTTTTACCTTGGTCAGAGAATAAGCATTGCCATACAACGTGGCAATGCTGCCAGCCTTTTGGGCACATTACCAGTGGACAACGATGCGGAGGAGTTTTTCGACGCCATTTTTTAGTTTAGTATATTTTTAGGTTTAGTTAGTGAGTAGTTTTTGGTTTAAGTGTATATTTTTGCAGTCTTAGTTAAGTATTTTTTACATTGTATATACTTGTATCTATGTAAAAAAACATTTTAATTTGAACCTATTATAATGTTGATGAATTAACGATTGATAAAGTATAATTCTAAATTCATTAACTGTTTGGAGAGGGAGGGGTAAAATTACTCATGAACATAATTATATATGTATGAAATATAAATATAAATAAGTTGTCCTAATATTTTGTCGATTGATATGAACATAAATACTTACTGAAAAAAATATGTTTGAGAGTTGATCTCAATTATATTAACCCTCCCAATATTAGTCAAGGATATAAATTGGCTTGTATGAAGATGCTATTACCAGCCTTTTAATGTTCCCACTGTTGGGACACAGGCCTCCTCTCTATGAGAGTGGGAATGGGCCTTAATCCGCTTCGCGGGTCCCTGCGGGTTGGTGGATGTCACATTTCTTCGAATTTTCGGTTCTAGGATTTGCCGGTTAATTCCTCACGATTTTTTGCTTCACTGTTTTAGAGTAGTGGTGATGAAATAATTTACATAAAGTAATTCGCCTGCCTGGGTTCGAACCTACGACACATAAATCGGGGCCATTACCTCTGGGCCACCACTGCCCTTCTATGATGACATAAAGTTTGATATAAATCGGTAACTGAGTAGGTATATATTAATATTAATTAATAAATCCAAGAGAAATTAAGATCATGCCATAATTATGTATGAGTATGGTGATATTTTCAAACACAATAATTTATCCAAACCTTCCAACTTGCTATGTTTATAAGAACACCAAAAATATTTACATAAACGAGGATTTGCTTAAAAGTCTTGTTCAGTCAATGTTTGCTAAATCCGAATAAAATTGTAGCTTTTGGTTCAAGGTCCTATAATATTAAATGTTTACATAATCAAAATAAAAAAGGACAAATGTAATAGAATTTTTATTCGTTAATCGTTTTTATTTGTTTTGAGCCTAGAAAAAATATTTTGGTTACAATATTCTCATGTCAACACTGTGGGTATAGTAGACAAAACTAACATTAGAATAATGGTAACAAACACAATTCGAAATGCAGAGGTTTGGTTTTCGCTTCGTATAACATAAGGTTATTCAACCGTTTTTGGTTTGGCAACTGCGATTTAATTGTGCACTTGGGCAGACTGACACTTTAACGATGATTATGATCTCTTGCGTCGATCAAATTAAGTAGCGTGTCTTTCTAAACCATTATTTAGTCAGGCATCCTTAACTATATTGGCTATTCAGATTTTTTGGGACGTCTTGAACATTAATTTATCAAAAGTTGTCTCCGTTGCCCATGTTTTCACTCAATTTACGTTTCCAAACATTTTACTCATAAAATACACCAGACATACGTGAAATTGTTGTTATTTCACCAAATTAACACACAGCACAAGGCCGTTTCTAAAAAAGAAAAAAAAATACTCGTTTACTTAACATTTGTATAGGAAAAGTGAATCAAAGAACTATTGTTCCGTAAAAATTGCATTACTTCCCTATGTTGTAGTCACGTTCTGAAAATACAAATATTGCCTGTTTTTGATCCTCCACCCTGAATATTTACGGACTGTCCTGAATATAAACCGGTCATTACTCTGTTATGTGCAAGGAGTTTTAATTTGCGAACTACGAGACCTTTTTAACGGTTCGATGGCTTTGTATTTAATTTTATTTTGAATGGTTCCTGATCTTTTGTTCCGATAGACCAGTTATTAGATAATTTTATTAGTATATAATTTTTTATTTACAGTTTTACTTTTCATTGTGACTTTGTAGACCTTATAACAAGACGAATTGTTTACCATGTTGGTAATTATTATCATCATCATTTCAGCCAAAAGGTCTCGTCCATCGTCATCAACCGGTCCTGTGCGCCTCGCATCCACCGGATTCCCGCAACCTTAACCAAGTCATCGAAGGCCTCACCTCTCCACCTGGTGGGAGGCCTTCTAACGTAGCTTCTTCCAGCCTCTCCAAAACTTTCCCATGGACTAAACGTCACAATATTGTCTGATTTACAACACATAAACATAATCATCACCCTCCAACTCGGAGATAATAAATTGATCTGCAGCAGGACGATAATAGTACATTATGGTACAAGTGTGTAATGTTGGTGATTACCGCTGAGGCGCCATTGAGTCTTAAGAGAGCCGAGGACGGTAATCATCAATACACACGTGTATCATACGACGTTTTTCAACACACTTGTGAAGAAAATAATACAAAAAAATCATTTCCAACAGAGAAAACGAGCTGTGATTTTTTTTTCGCAATGGCGGGCAAAATCAATCAGTTTTCCTATGCGCGCGCATCTAACAATGGCGATCGGCTATAGACTAAAAAGAATGATGTTTATTTTTTTTTGGCTTGTCGCGGATAGCGTTTTAGCCACGTACAAAATGGGAATTTTAAGATTTTTTTATTACAGACAAAAACAAAAGTTATATTTAAGTGTAAGTTTTATTTATTAAACACCTACAAGTTGAAATTATCTATTTAAATACGAAGTTGCATGAAATGTGTTGCATTTGTACTATTAAGCACGATCTTTTTTGTATCGAAACTTTTTTAAGAACAAAGCAACTCCACCAATAAATTAAAAAAATACACTTTATCTCACTTGTGAATAATAGTAATGAAAAAGTCACAGTTTGATAACAGGTGTCATTATGTGCCTAATTGCGGTGAAATTAGAGCCACTTTATGAGCAAGTGTGTTGAAAACTTCTTTATGAATATTTCCCCTCTCACGAGTCACAACTTACGTATTGTGAATGCATTACCTTACAAACACATCAGTATCTTTTGTTAATTGACGGCCTCCTTAATTTAAATCTGGTGACCATTTAAAAAAAATATCTGGCGTACTTTTTATCGATTCGGTGCCAAGTTGACTGGGTCTTAACACCGTTTTGACATCTAGGAGGAAGGAAGCCAACTGTGATGACAGCTAGATATTATATGTGCTTTTTAAAATAAATTATACAACTTGAGGAATTTGTCACCAAGGCTTATAGTTAAGATTTTCGTTTGCAGTAATTAAAAGTATAGTTATAAAAAAAAATTCGTTCTCATTTGTGTTTCTTGTTTGTTTAGTGCATCATAACAATTCAATGACTTAGTTTTATTCAGCTTAAAATTAAGATTTCGTTTAAAGTACCTAGTAGGTGAATCGATTTTTAGACCAGTTTCTCCAAAGCGCGTATTTTTTTAATTAGGACATACAAAATGTGGACTTCATTTGTGTTTTTTGTATTAGTCCATCTTAATTAAGTATATATATTAGTTTTATTATTAAAGTCAAAGTCAAATCATTTATTTCAATTAGTCCTCAAAACGGCACTTTTGTTTTTTTTTTAAAACATAGTAATAATTCAATTACTTTCCATTCGCAAAAGGCACTTTTAATTTAGGAGTCTATTTAGGGAGTACTGTGACTTGTAAAATTTTATGATAATAATATAAAAGAAATGCTATCGCCTAAACCACAGTTATAATGTTGGTAGACCGTAAGTTACCCATGTCCGTGTTAACCCCACTCAGATCTAGATTTAATTAAATACATAAATACACATAATATAGATTTGTTAATCCGAAGTTTCAATAAATTATCATTCCCTTGACTACAAACTAAATATAAAGATATAAACATATTTGGTAAAATTCCAGTATAAATGTTACAAATAATCTATAAATAATGTGTAAAATAAATGTTGCCCTTAAAGAAAATGTTGGCCCCCATGGCGAAGTCGTTACATTACACGCAACATTTAATCTTGCGAACAGAAAAGAAAAAATATATTTCGCCACTTATCCACATGACCCTCATTCAACTTTTTTTTGGGAGTATCTGAAAACGGTAGGTCCTATGAATTTTATTTTGACTTTTACGTAATTTATGGTAAATGGGCTTTCGAATGATTTTATTTTCATTTTATGAATAGATAACAACATAATTAGTACTGTAATGGAACTGCCACTCGATAATCATAGTTCAATTGAATCATATTATTTAAATGAAGTTACAAGAATTTGAGATCAATAGAAAAATTTATAAAATCGAGGAGAAAAATAGAGGTGTAGGTACCTATTTCCAAAGACCAGTGACTATGAAAACGGCTGCATTTTTTAAGTTTCAACTATTTTACTTCTATTAACATTAGAATCGAGATATTTACCATGTTTACTCTTTGTAGCGAGTTTCCGATATTTTGTCACAGATGCTGCGCTCGCCGAAGGACAACTCTCCGCTGGAAAAGCCCGGTGTTTATAAAGTAGATTGTAGTTGTGGCAAATCATATATCGGTCAGACGAAACGTACGATTGCTTGTCGAATTTCAGAGCATATCAGGGCCGTAAAGAACAATGACACCCAAAAATCGGCCACAGCTGAACATCTTTTGGAGTCAGGATTGAACCACTGGATTGAGTTAAATAACCCTCAGGACATTTCGACAGAACGCCACTTTATCCCTAGACTGGTGAGGGAAGCTATCGAAATCACCAAATATAAGAATTTCAACCGGGAGGATGGGTTTCAACTTCAACTGTCGAAAGCTTGGAATCCAGTGGTTCAGCTGTGTAAACCCCGGAAAAGTGCCGAAAAAAGTTCGCGAGCAGACACAGTGAGTTTAGTGTGTCGGAAACAGAATCGAGTTGTGAGTGACAGTGGTAGCGGTACCGAGTGCAATAAACGAACAAGAAAGAGGGTAGACCATATCGGTCTACCCTCTTTCTTGTCTCGTCTCCTCATAAACACCCACCCGCAATAATTTCAGTTTATCCGTGATCATGGTGCTTGCAACAGCGCCGAAATATCGGAAACTCGCTACAAACAGTAAACATGGTAAATATCCCGATTCTAATATTAATGTTAGTGACCATGACAGTTTAAAAACTTGTATTTTACTTCTATTTAAGATCTGCACTTAAAGCTGATATAATTCTGTTATTATATCAATTACATAATTTATAATCTGCTTAAAGCTTACTAACCAATAAGTATGTATACTCCATTTGAGATAACATTAAAATAATTCCATTTTACAGCCCCTTCAACTGATTTTGACTTCTATTGTGTTGGTGATAATATGACAAATGGCAGCTGTAATAAACAGTTAGTTTTAGTTAAAGGTTTATACTTTTTATGCTATCCCTATATTTACAAGATAAATTTCAAAATCGGTTGAACGGACTATAAAAAGGGGTTGTAAACTAATGTTATTTCAAATGGAGTACCTATAGTTTTATCGAAAATTAACAACCAGCGGTAACCAGCGGCCTACCCAAAACAAACTGCGTTCTTTTTATCCACGCGGACGTCCGGCAGCCTTTACGTATCTTGCAAGAACAAAACGATATAAATTATTGCGCAATAATTGCTCTTCAATCGCGAATCCGCATTATGTATCAGGGATCAGCAAGCGCTATAGCAATTTTTCGACAGTAGAACTATTAGTTAGCTAAAATGCTTATTTGAACGCAGGGTCATCGCGATCATGGCTGTCAAATTGTGATTCGTTTTTCTCTTGTTGTTGGTCGATTGCCAACCACTCCGAAATTGCTAAGTACAGAAGTTTTAGAGTATTTGGCGGATTATAAAAGGTTACGGGTGATACGAGGTTCCTTTCTGCTCCTTTTAAAACTTCTCTATTTACAAGCAAGCTTGCCTGTTTTTGACTGCAGCATAATAAATATAATGGTAATGATAAGACACATGTTTGTGCTATTCTTATGAAAACTAAACCATGTTTTAGGAAAATACAAAATTACTGTCTAATGTCTTATTTACGACTAGCAGTCAGCCATTTTTCCATTTTCCTGAATAGCTGAATGTTTCTAGTAAAGAGAAACGGACTATTTTATCATTCTCAAGCTAGCTGTTAAGACCAAAGAGATGCACGTACTCGTAGATGCACTGTTTGGATAAATCATAGTCAAGCAAACTAACCGTTTCTTTGTCTAGAACTCAAGGAAGACGCATTTACTCATAACCATAGTTACGTTTCTGAACACGTGATTCTGTGTAGTTTGTCCTTACTGCAATAAAAATAAGCATGAAGAACCTTCCTTGTTACCGTTATTTTTCGGAATATATTAAGGAAAATTATGGAAGTAAGGTAATTTTACATGACTTAACACAGTTTTCTTATTTAATTCAATATAACATTATTACTTCCGTCATTTTGAAGACCCGTCTACAATTATCTGGCTGAAAAATTTAGAATATTTTACGGGTTTCTTATAGACCCAAATTCTTGGGATTTTTGCAAACACGTGGCTGCTAAGATTTATAATTTTTGGTAGATAGCGTCTATATCATTTTACTGGCTATTGTCAATATAGGTTATATGCAAAAGAAACGCATAATTACATATTTCGTACTTAAAAAGCAAGGGGAAGGCCAAAGAAAAGATGGATGGATTATGTGATGAGTGATGTGAAAGAAAAGGGAGTCAGTGATGGCGTGACGGGGGACAGGATGGAATGGAAGAAGAAAACGTGTTGCGCCGACCCCAAGTAACATAGGACAAGGACAGGAACATAATGACTTAAAAGCAAGGCTGATATATTCTTGAGTGGAGTGACAATCTTTGCAGGGTGCTCTTTAAAGGGGAGATGAATTCTAAATTTTCCTCAATGGGCTGCATAAGTAGGTTGATGATGAAGCAATGTCGATACTTTTCTAATCCTCGATGTTCAATGATATATTTCATTAATGGTCCGGTATACGTACTTGTTGGAACACTGCTTTAAGTTTACATCCATCAAGATCACATATACTATTGGTTGTCTCTTAAAACACGAAAAGGCTCCTTTCTGCAAACATACATAGCAAAATTCACAAAGCCATGAACACCGTAGTAAAAAGGCATCGTCCTAAGTTGAGACAACGCTTTCTGTATCCCAGAATATTCCGTTCATCCATTGTGAAACGGATATTTTCGTGGAAAGCGTTAGATAACGCGTTTTCGAAAACATGGCATGTTACGTCACTCTTGGAGATTAGTTCGGGTATTGCCGTGAGCTACATACGGACGTAACATTTTAAATTAAAGATAGTTTGTGGATACTTATTTTCCGATACGATAGAGATGCATCACTGTCTACAGACAGCTGCCAGTAAATACGCTTCGGTATAATTATATATGATTTTTCCAATCAAGTTTTTCAAAGTGATCTGAAGACCAATTTTCGTACTTAAGGTTACAACTAGTCGAAAATTCTTCCATACAAACGTAGTCTAGCGATTACTCCACTGTTTGACGATGTATGTTCATCATTGTCTAGCCCTACATGGAAAAAAAACAAAAAAATATGTATATATTTGAAAGTTATGAGCGTCGAAAGTTCCATATTTCAACACTAATTTTTACGCATTTTTGGGCGGAAATAAATATATGGTATTTATTTCCGCCCAAAAATGCGTAAAAATTAAATGAAGAAGAAGAAGGAAAATGGCAGACCGGCCTCCATACAGGGATAGATTAGTAATTCAACAATGCAAATAATTTTATTTTGAAAATATACATTAAGTCGGTTTTTCATGATTTTTTGACTTCCAAAGGTCTGTTTATAAAATTTCGCGCGCTCGTTCTCGTCCTAAATCATCATCCATTTCGAAACAAATTTGCAAAAGTGCTAATTCGTACGCGGACTTCTTACTGCTCATCACAGCATCTATGTCTTTAACACGTGTTGTCGGATGAGATAGCATGCATTTTAACTTCGCGCTCAAAATAGTTCATGCCGTTGACTAGGGGAACCTTAAGAAACCTCCAAATTCAAGTCAACAATCTCATCAAAGCGACAATCAATTTAAAGAACTTGTAAAGAGAAACGGACTATTTTATCATTCTCAAGCTAGCTGTTAAGACCAAAGAGATGCACGTACTCGAAAATGCTCTGTTTGGATAACTCATAGTCAAGCATAGTAAAGATGTAATTTTGAGAGATTGAGAATGAAAAATACGGGTGCTCTTCTTCTCTCCCCCTTAGGTGCTTAGCGAACGCCATTGTCGCTTTTATTCAATAGCAGCAAGAACATGATATGTTTACACATGACTACATTTTTATCGTTACCGAGATCAGATTATTATTCTAAAAAATGGATGCCGAACATTTTTCTCAGAAAATCCTGCCAGCATCATAAAGTACAGAATTTCTATACCTATAGATAACTTGATAATGTCTAGGAACACGTCCGAAATTTACTTCAGGACATAACTTTTGTAGGTGTAGGTGATTGTACCAAATAGTTTAAAAGACGAGTCACCGATGTCTTTGAGGTGAGTGAAACTACAAGTTCCATTTATGTTCATATTTTGTACATTGAGGAAGCGCGTTATAATATTTTACTTGTTCAGGTAAAAGGGGTGTATGTGTTCCTTACGCTTTGTTTAAGGCGAACAATGAGCCTCTTTCGAAAGTGCCTTTAAAACCTGAAAAAGATTATAAAAGAAAAAATGCTGAGCGAAACGCAGTAACAAAGCATCAGATTCACAAAACAGCGATCTTATGGAAGGCAGATTTTAAGGAAAATAAGACTTGACACACGGGATCCGCTGCTGCTTACCCCTTAGGGGAATATAAGGTTTGTTGTTAAATTAAATAGACTTTTTCTTTTTGAAGAACAAGAGTGTTAGCAGCGGATACAATACCAGGCATAGTTAAAATATTGTCTAGATCCGCCAAATAACGCCATTTTCTTGCGCCGATTAGGTACAGGTATTTCCATAAATCGAAAAACTACTGCGCGGCGTCCAACAGCAACTAGAGATGATATCTAAAAATGTCAAACATTTAAGCCTACCTCTAGGTGGAATGACGACCTGGTCAAAGCTTCGGGAATTCAGTGGATGCGAGACGCACAGGACTAATCAGTGCGGCGACGCTTGGGGGAGGGCTATGTCCAGGAAAGGACGTCTTTTGGTTGAAATGATAATGATGAATGTCATAAAATAAGTGTAAAAGATGATCTCTGGAAGTGTTGAGCCTATTGTGTACGAAGTGTTTTTCTCTGATAGATAGCAGCGCTGCCGCTGAGTGTTATAGATGTCACTTTTTATCCCGGACGATACACGGTTTCCTGCAGGATAAGCCAAGGAAACGAAACCACGGGAAAAAGCTCGTTGCTCTTTTTCTATTCGTGTAAGGATGTGGCCACCTCTGGTGTCAGAATTAATTAAGCCGCTTCTGGGAACTCCACTTGCTCTGCTTCATCTCAGACTTGGCTATTTCAGACTTACATTAACTATATTATTATAAGTCCAGGCTTCCTCACGATGTTTTCCTTCGGCACGTTGCTGTGAGCCTAATTTCATTTATTCAAAGTGTCATTGAACACTCTTGGTTTGTATCGATAGTTTTGACAACAAGCGAGAAATACCCACAGTGCGACGAGATGCCTCAACAGGCGGCTGAGGCATCTGTGGACTCTGTGGTCTGTGGATGTTTCGCTACAATTGCTGTCAAAGGAATTGGCTCACAGCCTCCACCAGAAAAAAAGGCATAAAGTAGATTTTACTTCATCCGACCTGTATTAATAGTATCATAAATTTTATATTTACAACGAATATTACCTACGTTATCTTATCGTAAATGAAAGTTGTATCTCTGTTCCCTTTTCGAAAGTTACTGTTATGCTAGTCCTAAAATACTGAAATTTTTCGAATATTATTCATATTATTATTGTTATTGATTAACATTATAATATTGGATATTATTGTAAACTCCGTCGGGACGCGATAAAACTGTAGTTTGAATTGGGGTAATTATTTTTTATGGGTTTTTTGATCGTGTTTGTGTTACGTTTAGGGAACGAATTTTAGATTTAATTAAAGTAATTCACTTACTTTGTTAATGTTAGCTCTTTTGATTATAATAATCATTGCAAATATGTAAACATTTCAGCAAATGCTTTTGTTTATATATTGAACTAATAAATTATATATTGATCAGTATTTATCTACTCTAATTTCACGATTATCAAATTGTATCTTGGTAATTTACGAACCAACTAAAATTAAATTACAAACTGATGCTCAAATATTGGTTACATTTGACACGAGAGGAAATATCTGTGGAATCTGTACCTGCCTACTCTAGCTAACAGAAAATACTATTAAATTTGTTAATAGTAGTAATAAGTCTACATTGGCTGTTTGCAAACAGCGGTCATCTATTCAAGGACTTATCAAATTGGTTACGCCATGGTTTTCCTCGAGTTGGCGAACTAATCGTGGTCTCCAAATTCAATCACATTACCTGGTCACATAATCATCGGTACCTATCTACCTAGCGCTATTTCATCTTCTTCCCCAATTACAACCTTTCCAGAAAACAATTGGAGAAAGGTATTTAAGATACATATTCCAGTCCCATTCCTTGGTACCGAAGAACACAGAGCAAATGAATTACTGTTCAATTCCTTTCGCAAAGGAAGAATTATTTATTTGAATCAGAAGCGGATCTATTTTCTGCATTTTCTTAGGTATGTAGTAAAACTGACCTTATTCTGAAGAAAAATTATACTTTGAGACATTGAGGCCAAGGTTGGTGGACATGAAATGTGATTTGGTTGTAAGCATTGTTCGATTGGCCAAACGTTAGCACCGTAGGCTATTTGCATGTGCATCAGCAGAATTGTATGCTTGGACACGTATAGTGGTTTCTTGGAAGTGTCGGCAATCTATTGAATATATTCTGCGTTATATGTATATTATTCTGATCTATTTCAATGTAACAGAACAGATATAAAATCTACGTTACGACAAGGTAATCCCAGGTAAAATATTCAGTAGTTACTCCTATATTTTATCGATTGTGAGTATTAATGAGTTTTTAATGCTTTTTCTTTTTAATTTCCTAAATACATTTTATATGAATCTATATGTTACTGTTAAAACCAGTTTTAGATAAAACGCGTTTTACCTAGTAAGAACTAGTTTTTACTACCTTTGTTAAAACTAGAATTAAGTAATCCTCAAAATTGTATATCAGTTAAATGCTCAATATGAGTAGACAAAGTGATAAAAATTATTATAATGTTATATTTTAATGTTGAAATTAGTTTTAATATAGAATTGGTAAGTAAGTACGATTACTATTTAAGCAACAAAGTCGACGGAGCCCTTCCTATTTCTGTCTGCAGGGTCTAAAGGTCCGTTTCGGGGTGCTCTAAGCTCCCGAGCTCGCTTCTCTCGCTCTTGGACTAATTCATTGACCATAACTTGTGCTAGTTTTAACTAAAGCTCGGAATGACAACTAGTTTATTCTGTATAGGTTCGTTTGTAGATATTTATCGGATTCAATCAGTCAGTGCCAATTGTTGTCTGCTGTCTTTCGGATGTTTGTTAATCAATCTGATAGATTACAATATATTTGTTAGTAGACGGTAGATTCTATCGAGTAGATAGAAGATAGGTACCTACTTATTGTTTATTTTGAAGGAAACCTTCTGCATTCCAATCGGTTCAATTGCCAGGAGAATAAAAAAACCCCTCGATTAATGTCAATAAATAATATATTTATATAGGTATCAATAATTGAGTCAAGTGCAAGAAATTACTTAGAATAAAGTTGTAGGATTTTAGCAGTTTTGACCTTTACTACTAACCACAATTATTTATTTTTTGGGGCTTAGTAGCTTTTGCGAAAGATTTTCTTATAATTCAGTATAGATCCCACACTTAATTAATGCCCACTATCCAAAAGTACCTATTGCATTTAATTTGGTGCAAGTGGAAAACATTATGCGAGGAGAGTAATTGTTTCTGAAAAAAATATATAATTAAGATTATAACGTAATGCTTTTATGTTTTTAAATGAAATGATATAAAATTGTTTATTGCCAGACTAACATCCTTATAAAAATTATATAAAACATAAAGATAAGTACAATACAAATAAATAATACAAAGGTAGTTGAAATAGGTACATTTTGCATAACTACATGGACAAACTTTGACGCTGCGATCATTGAGTTAATATGTACTAGAGAAGCTATCCTAAGTAAAGGACATGCTCCATTTTGAGAAGAGTTTAAACTAAACTTCGCTGCAGCGCTGGAACAATAATTAGCCGTCTAACAAAACAGTATAAACACGCAGCGCTAGAGCGCTTATAAGGTATAGTTTTCTTGCGATCAAAAAGTCGGAAGCGCCGTGATTTTCATGGCGCTTACGCGTTTCGTTCAACATTCTGCAACAACTTGTCACTCATATAGACTAAACTGCTGACTGACTACAGAAGCGGTACCTACATAGCTTTATACCTAACAAGCTTCATTAGAATTCACACATTTTTACAAAAAAAAAAAATTGTTGAAATACCCTTAGTAAAGTAATAATTTTTTTTTTTTTTTTTTTTTTTATGTACTTCTTTTTTGGGACATTCCCACAGCACTATTCCCAAATCACTGCAACTCCTGAAAGCCAGAATCAATAGTGGTGACCAGCAGAAAAGCACCGAGGCAATGAAGCTCGACGAAGTCCCGGAGAATGAATTTAACTGTCTTGGATCCCGCAACGAAATTAATCAGAATAGAATAGGGGAGGAGTAGGAAAAAATATACTGACAACTGAGGCGAGGCAACGAGCTCGAAGGAAAATAATTTACTTTTAAAGTTACCATACCCTGTGAGAAATTGGGCAACACAGTGATCCACCTCCAGCCACGTCCTGGCCAGTCGCACGTGAACAGATTGAAAGAATTGGTAGAGGTGTCGGCCCTTGATGGAATTATCCCACCTACATTGCCATTCGGATAAAAGTTCCTCCCAGACGTCAATATGTGGTTCAAATAATCTAGAGATTTTCTCACGGTCACTCCGCGTCCATGGTTTCTCGTGCTGAATAGTACATTGCAGCACATCGTTCAAGCAAGTACCGGTAAGGTTTCAGTACTAACCGTCCTGTTTGTTTTGCATAAGAATATCAAAGCTAAACGCTGACTTTGAAGTAATTTACGTCGTCCCATTATTTAGGTACTAGCTGTCCCCCGTGACTTCGCTCCCATCAACTGGATACCTACATACCCTACCCTACCCTAGACACCTACCCACCTATCATAACTACCAATTTGTTAAACTATTTATTTGAATAACCACAGTAAGTTACTTTCTGAATATACTTAAGATTGTTATTTTCCGCTATAAAAACCAAAGTCAGCTAATTCTACCTACACTTGTTACACAAATTGTCACATCTTATTTTTTAGTCTATATGAGAAATGAGGCAACATGGCGTCCACCAAATATTTCAATTTAAAAATGATTTTCTAGTTACTCATTGACGAAAAGTTATTCCTTTGCATTTCGCCGTATTAGTTGAATTATGAGTGTAATATTTTAAAACACACGACAGCATATTTAATGCGTTTGAACGTCTTTTCGTTTAAAAACAAATAATGACATAGGCGCTCAACATCTAGCAAGCAACTGAGTAAAGTGCGGCCGGCCGACCCCACATGAACTGAACACAGCAGTGATGTGTGGTGACTTCTCTAGTGCGTAGTACATTATTACCTCACTGGCTGCGATTTAGGTTATCGGCGTATGGTACGAGTAGATCTGCCACCTTTGATGTAGCGATCTGTGATCCCAATATCGCACCGCCGCCGCTACCACCAAGGAGTCCGTGGAGCGATGTATGGCGGAACATCGCTACGTGTCGTTGCACTCGCATGTCACGCAGTGCAGTTTTACAATCTCTATGAAGATTAGCCATGTACAATGGTCAATCAGCAGAAGAATTTTAGAAACAGTTGACAAAATTTGCGACACTTTAGCCAAATATTTTTCCATGTTCACTTTTAGACCCACTCTTTCGGAAGCTCTTCTGAGGTCATCGAGCGTTGTACTGTGGTTCTCCATGGTCACAGCAATGACCACTATATCGTCGGCAAACCGAAGATGAATGATGTAATCGCGATTGACGTTGATGCCTAGCTCTCTCCATTCCAGAACCTTCAAAATGTCCTCCAGTGCAGCAGAGAACAGTTTCGAAGAAATGACGTCTCCCTGTCTCACGCCTCGCTGCAGAAGGAGAGGTTCTGAAGTTTGATCCTGAAGTCGGACTGACATGGTGGCGTTTTTGTTCCGGTAGTCGATTTGGCACCGTTGGAGAGACTGCAGTACAGCCGAAGTCTCGATCTAATCGAAGGCTTTCTCGCGGTAGTCTACAAAAGCTAAACAAAGAGGTAGGTTATACTCTTCGGTCTTCTGTATAACCTGTCGTAGCGTATGTATGAGGTCTACGGTGCTTAAGCCTTTTCAGAAACCGGCTTGTTCAGGAGGCTGGAAATCGTAAAACCTGCGCGCGAGACGATTCGTATTGACTCATGAAAACAACTTGTAGACATGGCTAGGAAGTGAGATGGGCCTATAATTCCTCAATCGGTCATTTTCACCCTTCTTGAGGAAAAAATATTGGTAAGTCAGTTAAAATACGGGCATTACCCATTTAGTATTTTACGTTTGTAATAAAAATCATCTTAATCTTAATTAACTATATTTCGTTTTAATGAGCAATTTAATGTTTTTAAAGTGATAGTTTTATCAATTGGCACCCACAAATATTTTGCCAGTGGGGTTTTCCTACAGAGTATTAAATTGCCTAAACAAAAACTCGTAGAAACTTTACATAAATGCCTATACATAACATAAACATAAAATCACGCTAATATGCCCCGAAAGACTACGCAGAGGTGCACCTTACCGGTGGTGATATATTGGGCTACATATATTGGGGTTGTAGAACCGCTAAAAAATATGATACTTTGTAAATATTGAGATCAAATGCTTTATCAAACGCGAGCATATCAATAATAATATTCAAATAAGGATAAGGCTTAAAATACCACTCTCAAACCGAGACAAGTACCTATATAAAATAACCTAAATAGTTACAATTTCAACGCCTTATATCCCATTGCCCTTCTCATAATAGAATTTGCGTCTCAGAACAAAAGCGTTGAGACTTGCGAGCCTGCGACATACTCGTGAACATATTTCATGAAATTATTAATAAATTGAGTCATGGGGAAACCACAGTGTGACCCCGACTCCGCACCTGCGACCTCTATGAACCGAGCTATACATGGTGTATTTTAAATGTGGACTACCATTATGTTTTATTTATATATTTGTGCTATACTTACACATAATGATAATTATACATACTTTGACCAACCCTCTGTGCTTATACTATTTTGTTTGTTATTTATATATTCTATTTAATTTTACAAGTATTATCCGTTTCCGTGACTGTGTCCGGTGGCATCAACAGTGGGCCTTATAAGAATATCAGCGCAGCGTTATTATCTTTTTGGATATCGCTGAACAGGCTTATATAGGAAGCTTTTTGGTCTCGCACGCTCGCCTCGCCTATTTGGTTTTGCTTATTTCTCGTGTCTCCTGTGCGGGTCACAAATATTTTTTTCTTTCTCTTTCTATATTTTCTGCTTGAGGTTACATACCGACGTCAGCAAATAACAAACGGCTATCTACAAAATCAATAGTTTTCTGGAGAGCGTGTTTAACGCGAAAATATAACGTCTACAAGACCAATGCTAGCTTTTTCAAATTTGCAATAGATAATTATTAAAGATAAAAAGTATATGGAAAAAAAACAGTGAAGGTCAGGTAACTGATATATAAATTTATATTTCGAAATACGGTAGATGTCTATAACTACTTCGCACAATATAAATAACTAAATCAGTTTTTTTTTCGTTTTCTTGCTAAACTTTTATAGTAAAGTTTATTTCTTTTATTATACATGTTTCTGATAATGTATTATTATGAAATGTAGACTAAAAAGAAATGAGGTAGGAATTATTAAGTGCATTCTCACTAGTTTTTTAAAAAGTCGCCCGCCCGTGCTGAAACGGACAACAACGCACACACGGACAACTACTGTAGATGTGACGTAGTTACTTCGTCAAATTGGGTGTAGTTGTCTATATTTTATATACTCGTACCTACGCGACAACATACTAATAAATAATGTGTTTTTGTATGAAAAAGAAAATCACTGGACACTATATTTTTTTTTGCAATGCATGTCCTCGAAAAGAGCGTTTTCCAAGCAGCCAAACACTTTTTTTGTGAATGTGTCACTTTTTTCACTTGTGCTTTTTACTTTTCTGTATTTTTAATTTTTAACTCCGTCGTCAGCATAGAGTTTTTATTATTTGAGTAAAGTTTTACAAATTAGTTAAGCAAAGATTATCATTCATATAAAAGGTAAAATCATGAGAGTCTAATCGGCGCTGAGGCACTGGTTAAGTCAAAGCTCCAGCCTTGAACATCGTCGCCGAGTTGCCAGCTTGTCGGTTTTTTATCGGTTACATTTCGGGAAGTGTGCGATATAATTGTATGATTTAATTCCACCCAGCCCGTTCCATCATCGGACTACCAGACGTATGGCGATGCGTCATCGGTACATGGTGGACATCTCACCCATACGCACTAAACGTTTTGAGAATAGTTTTATTATGAGTACAGCTAAGGAGTGGAATTCCCTGCCGGAGTCTGTATTTCCCGATAGCTACAATCTAGGGGTCTTTAAGTCAAGAGTGAATAGGTTACTTCTAGGCAAGCGTGCTCCACCGTCGACCACATCATGGCTTACTATCAGGTGAGATAGTCTTCAAGCGCGAGCCTATATTAGATTAAAAAAAAAAAAAATATATAACTAATACTTCATTAAAGGCGATTTTAATTATTCTAGATTTAGATTTTATCAATAAATTAATTTTAAATATTCATTAAATATGTTTGGAATAACGTTTACTTTGCTCGTGCCTTTTTGCGTTTCGACGTGACAGCTATTTGCACATGCGCAGTAGATATGCCCGAGGAACTATTAGTTAATCTGTGGATATGCTGAGCACGCTTGAAAATGCCCGCCATGTTATTAATTTCTTGCTTGGTTCAGATATATTTTTTATTTCCTCGCACAATGCATAGTAAAAGGTTGTATGATACAGGTACGTAAGATGATTTCCGAATCGTGTCGATTTATTCACTCACTCTCTTCGCTCATCGGGAATCACCTACCTTTCGCACTTGTAGCATAAATAACTATTGAATTCAATTAGGTAAAAATGCAGAATGTCATTTTGTGTTTTGCGGCCGTCAATACATAACAACAGGCTGTAATTCCTAAAGGGTTGTGCGTGTACCTATAGTTCACCCAAATTACACCAATTATGTGTTATTCCCATGTAAGTAGGGAGCGTATAGATTGGCACAAGAAAATAAGTGGGCGATCACTTCGCCAGGCTGCGGTTGATGAATGTGTTGAACAGGGAGCGAGTATATTTCCATGAACCGGTTCAAACCTGACTCTGGGCATGTATAATAAAATGCTGGTTAAATTTTTAGCAGTGAACTGTATTTCCAAAATAGTTTGATAATTTTACACAAGAGCAAAAAGTACGTGTCACAGAGAGAAGATTCTACTAGAAGTAATGTTACCAGTCCATAAAAACTAGTCCTAAAATTATAAATGTTGGTAATGCAAATTAACATTCTGTTATGTTTTGATTTATTCTTAAACAGGGCTAGTACCTGGCGAGAGGTTATTAGGGTAAAAATCGTGATGGCATCCTGCTACTTTTATAAATGCGAAAGTTTGTGAGGATGGATGGATGGATGTAACTTAAACACACCAAAACTACCGACCAGATTTTCCCAAAACTTTACAATAATATCACTTATACCTCAGAATAACACATAGGCTTTAAATTATTAAGATATTAGATGAAGTAATAATACCACATAGGTGGAGCTGCGGGAGGCAGCCAGTGAAAGATATAGTTTCTCTTCGAGATTGCGGGTTTGTACCTGAAAAAATCATGTGGGTTTTTGCTGGGTTAAATTTAGACAAAATGATATTACGTATACGAAAATATCGTAAAAACCCAACCAAACTTTGTGACCTCCTAACCTATTTTGATATAAAAATTGACGTAGTTAGGTTAGGAGCCTATCGTTACACAGATAGGTAATGCGCAAAAAATATAATATCTACTCCATGTACTCCAACATCTTTAATCCAATATATATAACCATCTAAGGATCCCTTTATCGAGCCCTACTGTGTAGTCTGTCGAAAATAAAACAATAACATGTAAATAGACAATTTGATAAAAGTATCGCCCATCTTAGTGAATTTATTGCCCTGCTTTATACCTAATCATATTTTTTTCAATACTAAACAAATTAGATCTAAAACATGCCAGGTATGATGGTTCGGATTCGTTACTGACAGAATGTTCAGAGAAGTCAAATAATAAAGCATGCAGGTACCTGCACGCTTTATTATTTTGACATTAAATCTTATAGAGCAGGGTTTCTCAAACTATTTTTATCAGTTCAGACCCCCATAGCCAAATTTCTTTAAAAAGCCGCTTATTGACTTGCCGAATTTTTCATCTCGTACGAACTCGTGCACGCTCATCGACTTGTTGAGTTTTTAAAAGTACACTAACTACTAAAATATTAGTCATTCTTATAACAAGTTGGTACACGTAACACAACGTATACCAACTCTTGAAAGTTTCAAATAAGAACTTATGTGTTAATTAATAGTGGTCGATTTTTGGACATCGTCAACACCCAAAATCAGTTTTCGTATATGTCGACCCCTGGGAAACCGATTTCGACCCCAACAGTCTTATTACAAAAAGCGGTTTAACTAAAACCCAGGTGTGAAACCTGTGTTTTTAGTAAAACCGCTTTTTGTAATAAGACTGCAAGGGTATATGACCACCCTGTAAAATAGATACCTTTGAGAAAACAAATTAAATAAACAACAACCTGTATATTACTTTACATTGGCGTTGCGAGAACACGGAAAACAAAGCTTTGGTGTGAGGTTATCTTGTGTATGTTGTTTGTCTGCGGATACGTTGGTAGTAACGTAAAGCTAGATAGATCGAGGTAATAGGCGCTCAGGGAATAACATGCTATGTTGTCTTTTATACGGTTTGTTCTAGAAGCCACGGAACTAAATAAAACAATTATATTTTGAAAAAAGCTTCATTTGAAACATTTTTTTTAAGTTAGGTATTGTAATGCAAGCACACAACATAGCTCATAACTGAGAATTTGATGAGAAACAAATTGATAATATATACCTACGTAACAAATTGATAACCTTTTCTCCCCCTGTTTATTTAAGTCTCGGTTGAAAATGTAAATTACGAATAACATCATCTACAAACCAACACACAATTTATACGTCTTAGTAAAATGAGTTAAGATGTCAAGTTCAAAATAAAATATAAGTATACTTGTTTCATGCTATAGACAAAAAATATACACCAGAACCAAATCCTTTGTTTTCTCAATCGCTCAGCCACTGCATCAGTTGAGCCAAAAATTTAATTTAAAAATGGCACTGTTGAAAGTTCAATGTACCTACCTATAATCTTGTATGAGGAAAGCAAGTCTTACATACATATGAACCTACGTGAGGGCACCACACACACAACTTATACTACAGAATATTCTATGGTCTCACATGATATGAATATATTGATAGATAGGTACTCCAGAAATATTTATGCGTCTAGTCTTCGGTCAACCAGCAAAGAATCTTGTTAGATTAGCATAACTACGTAAATATGATCTGCGGAATAAGAAAATATATTTCTCGAGATATTTTCTGAAGTTTTAAGTACCGGCGAAAGATATCCACTGCCTGATGCACTGCCCTAGGCCTCCCCAAGTCTCGCCACAATGATCGATCCTGTGCGTATTGCATCTTGCTGACTACCGTGGCCTTCACCAGCTCCATAGAATCGTTCCTTCTAACGCTGCATCAACCGGTACACGGTCGCATCTCAAAAACCTATTTTGCTCTCTCACGATAGATGTGCCCCGTCCAATACCATTCTTATACCTTGTACTGATGAATTACTAGGCAGTCGCAAAGTTAAAAGTTATTGTAGGAAATCTACTATCGAGTAGCTAACTTATTTTAATATACTTATTTCTGAAGTTGATGTTAAATGTGTTGTTAAACAGTGGGAATGTAAATGCTCCTGAATATACCATACCGTTTCTTATATAAATGATGATATGTGATGTTCTCGATATTTTAAAAAACATTAGCAACAAAAATGTACCTATGTGTTAAAATTGCGTGGATTGCCTAGTCTCTGAGGACACAATTATAGTATATCTATGCGTACCATATGATACGAATGATGAGAACAATAATTAAGGAGTGATTGATTAGCCTCACCAAAGTAGGTATTACATTTGTTTTATGATTCTAAAATGTATTCCCCGAAGGGTAAGACGGGAATGTCTTACCCTTGGGGAATACAACAATGATAACTGGTATTAATTTTTCACCGATCATACAGGAAGAAAAAATAAAACTTAAAAGTAAGGTCTCATAAAAATTGTATTACAACACATTTTCATATTACAATTCCGTCTTGCCCAAAAATCCTGCAGATACATACCAACGTCCGAAAGAGGACTTCAAACATTTCATCCGACAAGCTAAGTCAAGTGGGGTATTGCATCTCTTTGTGGACTTAGCCCGTTTCAAGTACCAAGCGAATCTCGAAAGTGTATTAGTTTTGTTAGAATTTTTAGTGCAACCCATGCAAATACGTCGTCGAGATGAATCTTTTGTTTTCTTCGAAACTTATTACGTTTCATGGGCAAAATCGGAAATGCATTTTGCAGAGAGGTTTTTCGTTCTAACTATTGTTTGTAGAAATGCTTGAGAACTTGCATTTTGCAGAGAGGTTTTTAGTTATTGTTGAGTTTAATGATTCGAATCGATACGAGTCATTCGATTTTTGTTTATTTTAGAGTAATATTGTGCAAAAATAATATTAAGATGTACGCCAAATGTAAGCTTACCTTGTCATAAAAAAAATTAAAAAGCAAATAAAGTAAGTGTAGTTTCGACCATTTACTGCCAAGTTCCCACTAGCCCCCTCATTATAATGTTCCCAGTGCCGTGGTCCCAGTTGTTGGATGACTTCGAATTTTCTGTTCTAGGACATGCCTGTTTTCTCACGATGTTTTTCTTCAGCATTTTTACCCGACTACGGCGAATTAAGCAAGTAATTGCCACACAAGTACCAGCTTACCTGAAGACAACTAATTATATCCATTTGTTACTCAATCACCTACAGGCAAGAATAACTCATTCCTCAACTAACAAGGGAAGGGAAGGGTTTTGATTTTAGCAGTCTATGTATGTATTATTGTATTTATTTATTTAATTAAGGAACTCCAAAGACTTACTCAATAATACATTCTTTGTACTGTACCAAATTAAACTTAAAATCTAGAGTGAGTTTGTCACTTACAGGTGTGCACAGCACTTACATATTTCTAGTTTTATAATATTACATAGAGGCTAACATAGAGTACATATAAGGTAAAAAAACACAAAACTACATGAAAACAAAAATTAAAATTAAAACAAATGTATTTACGTATGTTCCTCCGTAGCGCCTAAATTATTCGTTCAATTTTGATGAATAAGGTGTCAATCGATTCGACCGGGTAATATAGCCTAATAATTAAAACCGTAGTCAAATTACAGTTATTAATGAAATTAACTTTTTTAGAGCAGTGGTAATGAAATAATTTACACAGAGTAAAGGGCCTGCCTGAGTTCGAAACCCCGACACGTAAGTCGGGGTCGTTACCTCTGGGCCACCACTGCTCCTAATACTACAACTAACCACTTTTTTGTCAGTAAAAAGTAAATGAATAATTGAGTAATTTTCAAACTCTTCTTTAGTCTGAAAAACAATCAAACATTGGCTTTAAACAGGATTTGTCACTTTTATAACAGACTTTCCAAAAAGCAGGAGTTTCTATGTTCGACTTTGTTTTTGGTATGTTCACCGATTTCTCCATCAAGTGGGGACTGATTTAAAAAAATATTTTTGTTAAAAAGAATATGTTCCCAAATTGGTCCCATTTTAATTTGGTGAAGATCTGATGTAGAACTTCGGAGATTATCCACAGAACTCTTCAAAAAAATACGGCAAATCTCTCGAGATTGCTACAATCGCATGTCTGTTTATTGTTTATACCATTTCATAACATAACATCACGCCAGTACGTGCTTAACCAGTATGCAGATGTGTACAATTCACCTTGGTGCACTCTCATTTCACCGGTTATGTTCAAGTTTCATGATATTCGGGTAATCTATTCTGGCATTATAAGTACCTTACTAAAGATGCCTATTAGATCAACTAAAAAGTGAACATAAAGAAACTTAAAAAGAAAAACTACTGAATTCTAAAGTTTTTTTTAACTCCAAATATTCAATTCAGAAATCGGGACTAAATATTACCCAATTTACCTATTTATTTAAAGAACCTAATACTCTCAAAACAATTTCGCACGAACTTTATCCAGAAACCATTGTCCTGTAACAAAATCTTGCTCGAGACAGTCCTATCATTTTCTCCGGAGCTTTAATAACGTAAACTCGATACGACAATAATTACATATTTGTATAGAGAGCTCAGAAGCGTTGACACGCCCATTAGGAGACTGCCAACTAGTTATAGAACAATGATCATAGAAGCTAGCTACATAGTGGAGCTGTGCTATAGGTACAGATAATTTTCAATATGCTGTTTTACAAAATTCAAGATATGTGATATTCAATAAATTGGTGAAGAAAGACTAACTGACTTAAGTTTAGTATGTGTTGAGTTAATCTACTCTTTACTTTGATTTTTACTTTGATTGGAATCTTAATTCTTATTCTTATTATTTATTTTACAATTATTTTAATAAATTTTGTTTTTTATTTTGATTTTAATTCTTTATCCTCATAATTGTATGCTGGTAAGTACTTGTTGTCCGTGATTAGACTTGTCGTACTGTATGGATCAGAATATTGGGCTGTGAAAAAGATGGATGAATGGAGATTGTATGTAGCAGAGACAAGAATGTTGAGATGGATGTGCGGAGTGATGAGAATGGAGAAATGAGTTTATTAGAGGAAGTTTGAAAATGGCGCCAGTGATATTAAGTTTAAAGTAAACCGTTTGTCCTGGTATTGTCATGTGATGAGTAGGGATGGAATGCATGTTACTAAAAGAGTTATGAATATAAATGTGGATGGATGGAGAGGGAGGGGATGGTCAAAGAAAATATGGATGGACTGTGTGAGGAGTGATATGAAAGAGAAGGCAATGACCGATGGCGTGACGGGGGACAGGACGTTATGGAAGAAGAAAACGAGTTGCGCCGATCCCAAGTAACTTAGGAAAAGGCCAGGAAGATGATAATAATAATAATACATTTATTCAAATCAATAATCAATGTAAGTCATTTGGGGTTCACAATTAGTTAACAAAACAGATAGGTGTTGCATCCAGCACCCTTGCTAAGTTGTAAAATAACTCGTATTAAGTGCAATGGTAAACAATAACAATAATTTAAACTTTTAATAAATTGTAGGTAAGCAAGCGTTTGTGTAGATTGAGCTGACAAGCATAGTTCACAAATAAAATTAGAAATAAAATGAAATCAAAATAAGAAATTAAATTAAATCAATCAAATTAAAATAAAACAAATAAAAATAATAATTAAATACATACATTGTTTAATTTAGCATCAGAGTCAAAAGTGTGTATGGTGAGCGTGTGTGTGTGTTTACGAGTGTGTGAGGGTGTATGTATTGTAATTGTGTGCAAAATTTGATGTGTTATGTTTTCGGTAGAAAGGTTTAGTAGAGATTGTTTTCGGATATAAGAAGGCATTCCGTATCGGTATAATTAGTTCCTAGGCGAACGTTTAGTGATGATGAAGTACTTGTTGTAATAATACGATTTAGAAGAGCAATACGCCCAACTTATCATCTTAACTGTTATATAAGCGAAGTCATAGAGATCAGACCAATTCAGTTAATAGTAAAAAAAATACCTTATTTTTTGACGTTTTGCAATTTCAATTATAATGCCGTTGGGTTTCATCATCAAATGGGCGTGGCGTATCTCCCCAGTTTCTACACTCCATGTTACAAAAGTTAGTCAATCGTGTACATTAGTTATGTGAAAGCATTCGGACTTCTCTATCCGATTCGGATTGGTCACGTCACAGTGTGTTTAGAGTCTCTCATCTTGCGGTTGATAGATTCGCTTATTAGAGGTAGACATAACAAAGGCAAGTGAGTAGTTCTTTGACGGCTGGTGGGTGGATCTTTGGTCTATTAATAGAGCGATAGCCTTTGGTATCAACAACACCTACAATAATTTGCACACTACAAAAACACGGCCAATTTTAAAGTGTCAAAGTTTCGAAAATGGCTGTAGCTGAAACACCCACTCATTTGCGATGGCCAATGTATTATATATTTTTTTTACAAAAAATGGGGAATCTCATTTATCTTAATCAAAACACAAAAAAAAATATTATAAATAATCAAAGTCATATCAAGATAATAATTGTTTACTTGAATAAAATGAAAAACTAACTTCTATAAGTAACTCAGGCAATAATGAAATGAAACTGTTTGCGGTGTGAGTGCAGTAAAACTTATGAAAACTATTCCTACGCAATGCTGCGTAGAAGTTTCTTCGGTTTACTTTATATCGTGCTCAATTTCCTATGAAAACATTCATACATGTTGAAACGTTGGAAATTTAATCTAACCAACAATGAACACCATTTCTTGCGGAAAGCAGTTAAAATTAATGAAGTTTTGGTGGTACCATAAGTTATGGTTTCGACAAGATTACGGTCCTTGGCTTTTATAAATATTTAGAAGCATTTGGATTGGATTATTCCTTGTAGTTATAATCTTTTGGCATTGTGCTTTGTTGGGGATAAAAGAGTCTCCTTTGATGATATTTTTTTTAGTTTTAATAAAGAAGCTTATCTGTTCCTTGCATGTCAATGTTTAATTACTTCCGTAACCCACATTAATAAGTATTCATCATGCAAGCCTCCCATTTGGAAAGCCTTCTCATTAGATGAATAAGTATTTGCTTTCTTTCAACATGGTATTGTAGTAGTGCAAAACTTATGCAGGTAAACCATATAATAACATTCCGGGCTTAAGGCACCCCTGGAGGACACTCTTGGAGTTGCAACGGTAACTTGAATTCGAACACGTGTCACCCCTAGGTCCTCAAATCCATACAAAGGTATATCAGTGGTTGGGGATAAAAGAGTCTCCTTTGATGATATTTTTTTTAGGATTAATAAAGTAGGTTTTACGTCGTTGAAAAAAGAAAGAAAAGTATTGAATTGCCACAAAATGACGTACAAACATTAGTAGATTAGAAGAACAAAAACAATAACTGTGAATTGATGAAGTCTCTGATTAAGCGTTAGTACCTATTTAGTAATCTGTGGATTTAGTTTAAAAACTAGTGCTTACTATTGATAAATGATTCACATATTATAAGAAATAATTCTAATGTGCTTTATAATAATTTAAAAAAATCTGTTTTAATACACTTTCTCGTAACGGTAAATACTAAGTTAGTACCAGTTTGAGACTAAAAAGTTAACAGATCGTAAAACTAAAATCACGCTTGACCTAGATGAGCAAAGCTTTATTTTTTTCCACCAGCCAAATGCTTTTCAAGATCCTAAAGTTCGTTAAGATTTTTGAGACACGTATCTCCAATTTACTGGCACAAATGACTTGGTGATCGAGGCTTGTTCAGTCTATAGCACTGTTTTCTTAAGAAATTAGGTTTTGGAGGATCCAACCTTGAAATAGGAACTGAGACTGTAATGGTTTTCCATTTTAGTCTAAATAGTTCAAAAACTAAGCTCAACACATTTGAATCCTATTTGTTTTTGTGAAACCCAGGCAACAATTTTAAGGACATATATAGATAATCTTAGAAAAATTTGCTGTAAAAGAGCATGTAGGCTATAAATGTTTCCTATTGAAAGTCATGAAGAATTACCATGGGTTTTACTGTTCCCACGCTCGTAAATCCAAAGTTTTGTTCACTTTTTACTCATTTCACAAGACTATAAACCGCCTTTTGTATGGTATCCAATATTGGATATGATGGAGGAATATTTACATGAAAATTTCCATTGCCAACCAACTATTCGGTAAATATATTTATTGGAATTTGGTGCTAAATTCTTCATAACTATCAGTCAAGTCTATTATATTCTTTATTAGATTTCCTTCTGTAACTAACTTTAAATTACACCCGAGTTCATTACAGGAACATCATTTATTTCGATTTTTGAAGTGTCACAAATATTACTATGATTTATATCCTAAGGTCTAGCCTAAACCGCACTGCCAGAATGACTTGGCACTACCAAGATGCGGTATTTTTTTTGGGTTTATATGTACCTGGTTTGCTTTGCCAAAAGATACGATACGGCCCAGCGATTTTTGTTAATTGTATCCATATATTAGCAAGTAACGTAAGATCGACCTTACTACAGACTAAGCCTTTAAAGCTATCCTTAGAAATGCCAAAGGTTCAGGTAAAGTTGTTCTATCTCACGAAGGCTGGTTACGTGAATTTGATGACGTCGAAATAAGAGTAATTTTGTTACGATTCATCCTTCGTGAGATAGTTGTTCTACAGCTTCTTCTTTTCGTTTCGCGGTACATTTAAATCATATTTTTTGAGCTCAGTAGGTAGCCAAGCCTGTTATTGCGTCGGGCGTCGGTGGAGTCTTTCAGGTCGTCTAGGATGCAGGTAAACTGGTACTCGGGGCCCTCCAGAAGTCTAAACAGGAGTACCGCACTCGCACTGGCTGTTTGTTGGATCAATATAATTCTCCGATTCGCCAAATTATATTTGACTACTTGGCTGACCTATGCTTTTCATATAAGCACCAAAACCAACCCACACCGCGAGCTAGGGGCAAAGCTATGAACTCGCGATCACTTGGTTGGGGTGTTGGTTGTCAAAATCTTACCATTTATTTAGTATGTTTACGAGTATAAAGTAATTACCGAGACGATATAATAAATAGCTAAAATGTACTGTGTATATATTTTATACTTTGATTAGACCGTCTGTAACCGAGATTACCTTGTGCTACATCAAAGGTCGATATCCACACTTCAAATATACTCTTAAAAATGAATTCCCAGGGACCGTAACGTTTCTTGAATTTGTTTTATTGGGATAATCTTGGATTAAAGCTCGCCATTGGACATACTATTTTGTCGCATGAATATTCTCATATATTATTTCAATTAGAGATAATTTACACCGACATTGTAATAACATTAAGCACAAATGTGAATCAAGATTAATAACAGAATGTCATTTATATGTCCTTTATTTATGTTTAAGAGTTTAGCTAAATCATTTTCAGTTGATAACTAAATTATGTATGAAATTAAATATTTGGGACTGGGATCAACAGTTCAATGTAAATATCAAAACATTGATTAAACGACGACCCGTTAGCCGGAATGCGAGATCCGGATAATAAAGACGGGGGAGTATGCTCGACTTTGGGCCTCGGTGGAGACGTGGAAAGTTGTCGACCCGTGAAATTTAGTCACCTGCTGTTATTCAATACTGTTTTACCATTACTTATACCTGCCGCTTAAAGTAGTCGCGTATCAGATTATAGAGAGTTTTAAGACATGTAAGAATGAAAAGGAATAGGAAAAGCCGTTAAAGTTGTTATATAATTCTAAATAGTACCTAAAGTCCTAGATACTGCAAATCGCGACTTCAATGTACCAAGTTTAAAGTACCTACTATTTGTAATGACAACTAACACAAAACTAATGGCTAATGAATCGAATGATTCACTTTCTGATTTGAACACCAATATTGATATAATATTGGTGTTCAAAAATGATGATATCCGCATGAGAACCAAAGTTACCGACATAGCCCGAAGAATTGCCAAACTTAAGTGGCAGTGGGCAGGACACATTGCTCGCAGAACGGATGGCCGATGGGGCCGAAAAGTTCTGGAATGGCGACCGCGAACCGGAAGACGATACGTTGGAAGGCCTCCCACTAGGTGGACTGATGACCTGGTGAAGGTTGCAGGAAGGCGCTGGATGCGAGACGCACGGGATCGAAAGAAAGAAAGAAAGAAAACTAGTTTATTTGGCACACACAGATACACACAATGTAGGTACAAATAAAACTTAATTTTACAACATTTACATACATAGTGTGCCCCGCGGCTGCGCCAAAAAGGTCCAGTTCAGCAAAATGCCAGACAACTGGGAGTTGCCTGACGCTGGTTTTCAACTGAACCTTACGTTGAAGTGTACGTTGTGTGTGGATCGGTCAATGTGGCGACGCCTGGGGGAGGCCTATGTCCAGCAGTGGACGTCTTTCGGCTGAAATGATGATGATGATGATGATTGATATAATATAATGAACGACTTAAACATAATGAAAAACTAAAAAAAAAACATCCGTGCAATTATATTGCATAACAGGTAACTTAGCAATTTCTTTCTATATATTTCTTCTAATATAATTGGTGAATAACCCGTTACCAGCGCCATATTTCTTTGCCCTGTAAACACTTTTAGATTGCACATTACACATGCAAGTCTATTTTCATCCCGATAGAAAAATAATCTTTTAGAAAGCACAGGAGACACGAGATAAGCAAAAACACAAAAAAATAAAGAGTAATAACAAAAACCCCCTGCGAGACCAAAAATGCCTTAGTCTTTCGTGTATATCCCGCCTTAAGACGCAAACCTTAAGTGACGGCTAACCACTCAAATAGAATTGATGGTACACAAGGCAGATAGGCTTTTGTTTCAACGCGTCTAGCAAAGTTTTTAAATTTGAATAATCAAGTTGAAGTATAGTTTCGTGTTACCTCTTGGGACGTTGTCGAAGCATGACTATGAGAAACTAAAATTATACAGTTGACGAGTTTGTATGTTTTTAGTTCGAACGTGTTAATAACTGAACTACGGATTTCAAAAATTGTTTTTGCATTTGATACCCCAATTCTGCAAGTTCAGAAAGAACGCTAGGCAAAAATGAAGTAACTTCACGGGCGGGTGAAACCACGGGACACATCTAATCCAATAACGAGCAATTATTGAAATAACATGAAAGATGCAAGTACCTAATTTAAATTTAAAAATAAAAATCCTTTTTGAGGGTTAAGTCTTCGATTCGAGATTATTATATATATAAGATATTTGTAAATAAACTCGACTGCGTTTCTGTAAATAAAGATTTTTATTTTTTTACAAAAGATTGTTTTATAAAGTAAGTTGGTACTAACTGCTTTACAAAATATTACTTTACCTGTAAATAAAGAAACAACATTCAAAGCTTATTATTTCACGAATATCGTCTTCTTTAAATCCTTCAGGTATTATAAAGTTTTTCATAACCTCCAAATCACAATGATAGGCAGAACACTTGTAGTCTCAGTTCACCTGTCACTTGTCAGTCCTTCATTCCTACATTCATACAATCTACGTTATCGGTCATTCTTACTCGCGCTTGAACGAGCGCGGGTAAATTCAAATTAAGGAAATGATAGGACTGTCAGTAAGTGATCATTTCCTTACATCCCCCCCCGCCCCGTCGGGGAGATGAAAAAATCACCATCGCTTTTTTTTTTCATTTAATATCTCCTAAACTATCGTCTTCAAATGCAGGAGCTGGGACTAGTTTGGTGATGTGGAAGAGATTGGATTCTGATTTTCTGTGTCCTGTATTTATTCTGTATATTGAGTTTGACAGTTTCTCAATTATTTCATAAGGTCCAATCTTCAACTCATCTAGTTTTCTTCTGATTAATTTATTGCCATTTTCTGCAAATACCATGTCTCCTACTTTGAACTCATAATAATTTATATTTCTATCAAATAGCTTTTTATTGTAGTTGTGTGATTTTATACTGTTTTCCAGTGCTATTTTTCTATCTCTCAATAATTCGTTTTCTGTTCTTTCTTCTTTTAATTCATGTGGTGTTAAGGACGCTGTTACATTTTCGACGAACTCAAATTTAGGTATCTAGTAGCACACAACAACATTACGCGCACGCACTCATTGAAACTACTGAGCGCTCGATTTTATACATCACTCAAATAATATTGGTCCTTGTTATTATTTTTTAATTTTATTGAAGTTGATTCAGGAAGGTTAGTTGGCACTTTGGAAATGCATTTGGTAACTATTACAAACCGTCGTCGTAAAAAGTAGGTTCTATTTTCAACCGACTTCAAAAAAAGGAGGTGCTCTATCTATTCAACCCGTATGTATCCGCGATTTTCTTTAAAACTACTTATCCGATACTATCGGGTTTACGTCGATTAATGTATGTGTTTTCAGGGAAGGTTTTATTGTATAATATATTAGGATATGATAAAGATCTTCGGAGATAGACAATGGAACTCTTCAATAACAAATAGCAAATGACCTGCGATTAGTGTGATCGTATAGTTATGTTTTGTTTTCACCATACCATAATATAAAATCACGCTTGTACGTTTTTAGGGGGTTAACAGATTTATTTAGTATACCTACCCAATATGGGGTACCAACAAAAACTAAAAAGAGAAAAACAATAACTTTTCCGTGTCGAAAAACGAAAAACAATAGATACCGACACCGACTTTCGATAAGAGAATTAGCTTTCACTTTATTGTAGTAAGTAGGTATTTTTTAAAATACGTAACGTAAAATAAGTAGATACCTAAAACGAAATAATTTCCGGTCACAAGGATTAAAAAACCGGCCAAGTGTGAGTCGGACTCGCGCACGACGGGTTCCGTACCATTATTGCAAACAACGGCAAAAAAACACGTTTTTTGTATGGGAGCCCCAATATTTATTTTATTCTGTTTTAGTATTTGTTGTTATAGCGGCAACAGAAATACATAATCTGTGAAAATTTCAACTGCCTAGCTATCACGGTTCATGAGATACAGCCTGGTGACAGACAGACAGACAGACGGACCGCGGAGTCTTATTAATATGGGAAACCCTAAAAATGACTTGAACATTTTGCATTACATATTATATAAAATATTACTATCAAATTTTTTTGGAGTATTACTTAATGAGCATTAGCTAATGTCATACTACCCAAAAACCATGAAAATGTCACCCATGACGCAAAGATGTCAAATTTTCGTCGGCGCCATCTTGTATTTTGGTTTTGACCCCATATTAGATATAAGCGACGCCAAAAACCATGAAAATGACACCCATATCGAAAAGCGGTCAAATTTTCGTCGGCGCCATCTTGTATTTTGGTTTTGACCCCATATTCGATATAAGCGACGCCAAAAACCATGAAAATGACACCCATATCGAAAAGCGGTCAAATTTTCGTCGCCGCCATCTTGTATTTTGGTTTGACCCCGTATTCGTCATACATACAAACCGGTTCAAATCATAAATCTCCTCCCACCCATCCACTTCTAACCTTCACCGCCGCCAGCTTAACCTTACCCATCCAAATCCTAACCTTACTAAGAGCTGCTTAAACCCACCCATCCATTTCTCAACAACTGCTTAACAATACCTATCCAAATCCCGATCATACCCCAACATAATTTCTAAATCATATTCTAATAATAAAAGGGAACTCAAACATACTTTTATTTCGGTCCGGTAAAATATCAACTCCTTTCGATCACGACATACGACTCACGCATGCACACTACAATATTTTCTATTACTTTTATCGTATTTATTTTTTGTAAAAAAGTGATACGCTCGTCCTTCCACGAGCGCTTCTGAGCGCGGAATGATACGCTTCGAGTGCAAAATGTATGAAGAAGTCGGCAAGTGTTTTTATTGTAGCTAATAATTAAAATATATATTGATTTGGGTAAAAAATAATTATCTGAACCTGTAAAGGACTATATATACCGCAATTTTTTATAATTTTGAAGATAAAAAATGCTGTAAAATTAACTAAACTGGGACCTATTCGGACCCTACTTTTTTAATATTTTTGCGATTATCGTGATGGGCAAAACGTATTTGTGCGAAAATTTTGTATGATGTCATGCAATTTTTCTGATGCCAATCTGGAGCTGAATATATTATCTTTAAATTAAGACCATGATATCTTCACATCTGTGATTGCATATACCTTAAAATTGTACCTGAAAAGCACTGTTATTTGTAGAAAAATGTAATAGCGTCCTTAATGTAATATGTTTTCCTTGTAATAAGTACACAGGTGCAAAGCCTGTTAAAGTGTGTCAGTGATCTTTGTGCTATTGTTGTCCATGCAATTTTTTTATTTTCTTCATTTAATTTGCACCTTATTTTATTAACCAGGGTTTGGTTAAGTCTTTCATTAATTCCATTTGAAAATGGTGCATTTACTGCTGTGAAAATAATTGGAATATATTTTCCTCTAGGAATAGTTTAAACTCTTTTGAATTTATTCCTGGGTACTGATCTGTTAAGATCATACCAATATTATTATCTTCTGTGACATTTTTTACAAGTTTTATAAAGTCATTAGAATTCTGTGTTTTTGAATTGACAATATATGCATATCTAGTATAATGATCCACTAAGAGATGCATGTACTTCTTTGTCGATCTTGAGCCTCCGAATCCACCAATTGTATCAATGGACATTATTTCAAAAGGTTGTTTGGCTGGTCCTAAATGCGACATTAGTCCAAATTTATCCTGGCCTCTTGATTTATTCATAATGCAAATTTGACATTCTTTACATATTTTCTTTATATTCTCTCTTAAATTTTTAGCTGTGTAGTATGGTGTAATTTTATTTTCCATTTGTTTAATTCCAATATGACAGTATTCTTTATGTATTTTTTTGATGAAACTTTTACTAAAGTCTTCTGATAATACAATTTTTTCTTTATTTTTGATTTTCTTGTAGTATATGGAGTGCTTTGATATTAATTTATTTTTTTCCTTTTTTATGTTGTCATTATTTTCTTGGTCAACAATAATATCCTCCAGTTTTATCCAATTGACCACTTTCAACTGTTCTTCTTCATTTTCATGTGCTCCTAATACAGGATTTCTGCTTAGACAGTCTGCTTCAAGATAATTTTTTCCTGGTGAATATTTTATCTCCATGTCATATTGAGAAAGGTAATATGTCAAGTCTCCGAGTTCTTCATCTGTTCTCGATTTAATGTTCATTTTTTCTAATGGTTTATGATCAGAAAAAACTGTAAATCGTTTACCAATGAGCCAGAGCTGCCAATATTTAACTGCTTCTTTTATTGCCAAGCATTCTAAATAAATGGCTTTTTTTCTTTTCTGTACTTCATTTAGTTTCTTGGAAAAATATGCAACTGGTTTTTCTTTTTTGTTTTGTTGTCTCTGTTTCAATACTGCTCCTATGCCTAGTATACTTGCATCAGTGTAAATTAATATAGGTAAGTCTGGGTCAAATATCTCTAGTATAGGTTGAGAACATAGTAGTTGCTTCATTTTTTCAAAGGCTTTTTGACATTGTTCTGTCCAAATAAATTTTTGATTCTTCCTCAGTAAGTTGTGTAGTGGATCCAGTGTTATTGCAATATTTGGTACATATTCGTTATAAAAATTAATTTTTCCCAAGAACTGTCTCACATTTTTTTGATTTTGTGGTACTGGGAATTGTTTTATTGATATTAAATTATCTTTTATTGGGCGTACTGTATTGTTATGAATAATGTGCCCTAAATATTTAACTGAATCTGATGCGAATGTGCATTTTGAAAATTTCAGTCTAAAGCCTTCCTTCTTTATTGCTTCTAATAATTTTGTTAAATGGTTTATGTGTTCGGGAAAGGATTTTGAAAAAAGCAATATATCATCTATGTAATTTACCGTGAATTCCGCTAGATCATGTTTTCTTATAATATTACTCAGTATTCTTTGAAATATTGCTGGAGATGTTTTTAGTCCAAATGGTAAACAGGTCCACTGAAAGTGGCTATCTTGTGTTACAAAAGCAGTTTTTCTTCTGTCTTCGATTCGTAACGGTATTGACCAAAATGAGGAATTTAAATCCAGTATAGAAAAATATTTGCAATTTCTTGTTTTTACCATCAGATCTTCAATTGTAGGGAAAGGTTGTGACTGTGGCACAACAAGTTTATTCAAATCGCGAAAGTCTATACAAAGTCTAGATTTTCTATTGTCTTCTTTTTTGTATGCCAATGTTACCGGAGCAGCAAATGGACTGTATGATTCCTCTATGAGATTTTTTTCCAAGAACTTTGATACTTGACTCTCTATTTCTTTCTTTTCCTCAATATTGCATCTATAAGGTCTTTTGCTGCAATATTTATCGACCAATAAATCAATTCTGGCTTCATAATCCTTGACAGTTCCAATATCGTACTTGTTTTTTGCGAAGATTGATTTGTATTTTCTATCAGTTTATTTATTTCTGCTTCTTGTTCATATTTGAGCTGGTTTATAGAAATTTTAAATTTGGTTTCATCAACGTGTTCGTTAAAGTTCACTGTAAACTTGTCACAACCTTTTGTTTTATTTTTTTCTGCTTCCATTTCTGCATTTCTATGTATTTCTTGTGTTTTTTGTGTAACTTCAAGTTTTTCATTTTGGATCAATTTAAATTGTTTTATCACATCCAATCCAATTAAAAAATCGTAGTTGAAATTGTTCTTATTAATTACAAACACATTCACTTCTTCTTCTATTTCAAAGATTTTTATTTTCAATTTTACTATTCCATTTGTTTTTTTTACACCATTAATCGTAGTTAACTTCACTGTCTGTGCATTATTTATTTCTTCATCTTTTAATTATAGCAATTTCGAATTAATTAATGAGATATTTGAACCGGAATCATATATTCCGAATGCATCCAACGTGTTATTTATAGTTAATTTGACTTTGATTAATGGTGGTACTACTAGTTTTTTTGGTCCATATTATTTAATTCAGTTTCTACTTCTGAATTATTAACAAAATTGATAACATTTTGTTTTTCTTTAATGCCTTCATTGGTTTTATACCAGCATGAGACTTCAGGGTGATATCTATTTCCTTTATTTAGTTTTCTACAAATCTTGCATGGTTCTTTAACTTCTTTTGTTTTTACTACAGAATTGGTAATTTTCTTTTTATCAAAACTTTTTTTGTTAACTAAATGTTCCAAGCTTTTCACTTCATTAAAAAGATCTTTAGTCTCATTTATTTTTTTCTATCAATCCTGTCTGTTATCAAACTAGATAGACTTACTGCAATCAGATCAATCAGAGTGCTTTTGTTTATTGTGTTATCCATTTCTAACAATATTTTCTCTTTTCTTATTGCATAGTCTAATAGCGATCCTGTTTTGTATTTAAACTCTATTGCATACCTTATTGGTGTCCAACCTTTATTTTCATAAGTATCACAAAAATCTTCCTTCCATTGTTCCCATTTCGAAGATAGCGTAAGTCTTATAAGCATAGAACTGTACCAATTCAAACATGATTTATCCAAAAACAGTCTAAAATCTCTATTTTTTTTTCATCCTCTACTATTTCAAATCGAGCACATTCTTTTTCAAAAATAGCCATCCATTGAGTCACATTTGAGTTTTCTCCAGTGAATTTCTCAATTACAAATTTGTCTGGGTTTTTTTTAAATTAGTCTGCTTTGGTAATTGTGGATTCATATTCCCAATTTTTTCTAGGATTCTTGACAGTGATTCTTCAGATATACCCTCATTCAGTATCGGTTGTCTAATTGTAGTTGTAATTTTCACTTCTTCCAGGAAATAATTCTTGAATTGTATATTGTCATCGTCATCCATGTAAGTCTTTTTTAATTCATCTGTTAAAGTTATCCATAAACACCTTTTTTCATGTCTCCTTTGTAATTTATTTTTTAATGTTTTATGAGTCTCAGTTTCCATTAATTTTTCATGGTTTTTTATTGACTGCAGTTCTTGTGGTACAAGGTAAACTTTACCCTCTTTTGTGGTTATTGAGGTTACTGCCAGTACATTTGTTTTTTTGTCATCGAAACTTTTAATTGTAAACTCAAATTTGAGTTTATCCATTTCTGTAAAATGTCCTTTGCAAGGAATGTTGTTTTATAAGATATTTGTAAATAAACTCGACTGCGTTTCTGTAAATAAAGATTTTTATTTTTTTACAAAAGATTGTTTTATAAAGTAAGTTGGTACTAACTCCTTTAGAAAATATTACTTTACCTGTAAATAAAGAAACAACATTCAAAGCTTATTATTTCACGAATATCGTCTTCTTTAAATCCTTCAGGTATTATAAAGTTTTTCATAACCTCCAAATCACAATGACAGGCAGAACACTTGTAGTCTCAGTTCACCTGTCACTTGTCAGTCCTTCATTCCTACATTCATACAATCTACGTTATCGGTCATTCTTACTCGCGCTTGAACGAGCGCGGGTAAATTCAAATTAAGGAAATGATAGGACTGTCAGTAAGTGATCATTTCCTTACATATATGCTTGAATTCGGCTTCGATACAGCCTGTGGCTAACCTTGTATCAAAGTAGTTTGATACTATCTAGTCGTTTCCTACTTCTCCAACTCTCCATAACCTACTTAATCTATTGATGTAACAAACAAATACAAATAAATATGCATTCAAGTCAAAAAGTCTTTTCTATAACCGACTTCGCAAAAAAGGAGGAGGTTATCAATTCGACTGTATTTTTAAGCTATTGCATAGCTTCTATCGCGGGCCTTGAGCGCGGGGACCGAATCCAGAAATTCCGTAACGTAAAAACCTCACGCTCCCCACTCCGACGGGCACATGCCGGGGAGGAATGCACGAGAGAGACTGGCAAGGGCTGCGTTCAAGGGTCAATCGGCGGTCCAATCCTGTGGAATCTCCTCCTAGACCCACTACTGCAGGAGTTGGAGCGGCGCGGGATCTTCGTGCAGGCGTTCGCGGATGACATCGTCTTGGTCGTGGATGGGGACACGGCGACTGAAGTCTCTAGAACCGCCAATGCAGCCCTCGCCCATGTTCAGGATTGGGGTGTCCGAAATAAGCTGAGGTTTGCACCGCACAAAACCTGTGCGATGACCATAACCAACAAGCTTAAGTACGACACTCCAATACTGAGCATGGCCGGGGTCGACATCGGTATGGTCAGAAAAATGAAGTTGCTTGGTCTAACCATAGACGATAAGCTCACTTTCAGTGAGCATACCGCGAACGTCTGCAAGAAGGCAGCTAATATTTACAAACAGCTATCCCGCGTTGCTAAAGTTAGTTGGGGATTGAGTGCAGAAATCATACACATCATCTACACAGCCACAATTGAACCCATAGTTACGTACGCGGCCGCTGCCTGGGCTCCCGCCACGAAAAAGGTTGGGATACGGAAGAAGCTAGGCTCTGTCCAACGAGGATTCGCTCAGAAGCTCTGCAAATCGTACCGCACAGTGTCTCTGAACTCGGCACTGGCACTGTCCGGGATTCTACCTCTAGACCTGCGCATACAAGAGGCAGCCGCCCTGTATGAAGCGAGGAGAGGGTCATCCCGGTTTGTGCCAGGAGATAGGCAGATCGAGAGTGCGGTGAGGTTTGCAGAAGCTCCTCATCCAGCTACACAAATGCCCCTGGAGTTCATGTGCCTGGCAGATCAAACGTTACTAGATAGTAACAATGTGCAGACGGTGCGAATCTTCACCGACGGCAGCAAGATTGAGGGGAAGGTCGGAGCCGCATTATCCATTTGGGATAATGATGGCGAAGTCCGGAGCCTCAAGCTCTGCCTTGCCGCGTACTGCACAGTCTACCAGGCGGAACTCCTGGCCATTTTCAAAGCGACCGAAGTGATCCTCGCGCGGCAAGAGGCGAGCTATGGTTTGTATAGCGACTCAATGTCAGCATTGGAGACGCTTGCAAACCATGGCTCTCTCCATCCCCTGGCGGTTCACGCGCGCGCCAATTTGGCTAAAGCCCTGGGCCAGAGCAAAGCTGTGTCTTTGTTCTGGATCAAGGCCCACGCGGGCCTGCCGGGGAATGAGCGAACGGACGAGTTAGCAAAGGAAGCAGCATTGTCGTTACGGAGGAAGCCGGACTACGACCAGTGTCCGATTTCATTTATCAAGCGACAGGATCGTTTGGAATCGCTTGCTGAATGGAATCGGAGATTCGTGACGGGCGAGACTGCTTCCGTGACGAAAATGTTTCTTCCGGACGCAATAGTGGCTTTCCGCATTGTGAAACAGGTACGGCCCTCAGGTGTTCTCACGCAGGTTTTGACGGGGCACGGTGGGTTCTCTGAATACTTGAATCGCTTTAAGTGTAAGGAGAGCCCATCGTGCGTCTGCGATCCAGGCGTGGCAGAAAGTGTCCAGCACATAATCGTAGAATGCCCGTTATTTACCAGGGAGCGCTACCAACTTGAATGTGAGCTGGACATGAAACTGACGGACGAAAGTATCTATGGGTTCATGACAAACCAAAAAAGGGAAAGGTTCCTAGCATACTGCCATAAAGTAGCCACTGTGGTTATACACAGAAATAAAACTGATGCGCACTGCGCTTCGTAAATATTTCACTATATTTAAACGCAAGCGCAGAATGCAGCTCAGAAATGTATAGCCAGTAGTATGTTAAGTTAGTACCTAGTTAGTTGTGTAAGAAAATCTGTGATACATTATTTTATTGTGATAACTGCACCTTTTTATGTTTTTATTGTCCCTAATGTTTATATTTTACTGCACCTATTTTATGTTGCTATGTTTTTACCCTTATATAATGAAAATCTGTGATAATTAACACCGACTGTATAAACTCTGTGATAAATAGCACCTGTATATTGTAACAAAATCAGCTTTTTTGTATATTTATTTCGTAAATCTGTGATAAATAAATAAATAATGCCCGTAGACAAGAATAAATAAAGTGGGATTCCCACCCACAGTATGAAAGATGAAGAATGCAAGAAAGATATAGGATGAGGAATAAAAGTACGAGAGGCATAAAAGATTGAACGGAAAGATAGAGGTTGAGCACAGAATAGGCGCCAAACTCTGTGGCGGGGATTAAAATTAAAAAAAAAAAAAAAAAAAAAAAAAAAAAACTCCGACGGGCACGGCGGTGATACTTTGACTTTTAATAAGGTTTTTGAATTCTGTGGAATCTGAGTGGTGAGGGGCAGGGGGGCGGGGAGGGAGGTTTGTTGCACATGTTTTCGATTTCAGTGTTGGTATTTTTAGAATGAAAATTTTTTTTGCGGGGGGAGGTAAACGGTTAAGGGGGGGGGGGGTTAATCCTATCTTGTTCTCCTGGATGAAGTAGCGGCGGGCAGGGGGGCAATTTTTTTGTCAGAAATGCTTTAACTCCAACCGTTTCTGAGATATGAGGGTTTTAAAATTTTTGTTGGTCGTAATTTTTTTGCCTTTTATCGGTCTCTCTGAGCTGTTTCTGTGACAATGGTGATCAATGTGGACCTTATGCTACTGAGAATAAGGGTCACTTTTGCTTGACAAAGAAAAGTGACCTTATTTCGATGTGAATAAGAGTATTTTTGTTTTGTTTTTTAGAGTTTTATTAATCGTAAATAAATGCGGGTTTGGCTCGCTACGTTTTCGAGTTTTTAACGTTTTTAATTTTTTTTGACGCATTTTCCAGGACTGGACCTAGAATAAATGCTATGCAATAGCTTTACCGCGGCAGTCCCCGAGTGCCACACGATTTTTTTTTATATTTGTTACCTCAGAACATCACACTAGCACGCTCTAAAGGGGTACGCAGGTGTGAGCAGTTCACCCTGGTATACTCTAATTCCACAGTTTTAGTTTAAAATTTATATTTCTGGGTTAATCTATTCTGGTTTCACTTTGGAGAATTGGTCCGTTATGTACCCACAACTAAAAAGTGATAAATAAAAATAAACTTTTTAACAAAAAATACAACCGACTTCCAAATAAAAACACTACAAAGTGAAAAATAACTACCATTTCGGAAGTCGGTGTCAAAAAACGAAGATCCCAAAACAGGAACACCAACTTCCGAAATTGAAGTTATTTTTCACATTGTAGTGTTTTTATTTGGAAGTCGGTTGTATTTTTTGTAATAAGTTTTTTAAGAACTATATTTAGAGACTTGACTTAAGGTCCTATATATTTAGAGAGTTGGTAAAATTATTATATGTAGAGTAAAACTTCAATATGGCGCTTTAGTAAAGCTTCTTAGCCAAAGTATTTGTGATGTAAAAAAGTTAAAAGATCAGCTATAAAATAAACATTTTGTATAGAGATAGTCAAAACAAGAATTATAAAGAGGAAACATTATTGTATGTTTTTTACACACGTTTATAAAATCACCCTTCCCATTCGTTAAGTCACGTACTTTTAATACGTTTTTAGTTATTAGCTGTTATTTGTAGCAGTTATTTTTTTCGCAACTAAAAATAAACGGAGACAAAAACAACAGTTTTTGAGTTAGTTTAATCTTAACGAGCCCAGAAGAAACGGTGTATAAGACTTGTATGGTAAAAATCCTCAACATCAACAGGTACGTACCTAATCCTACCCCAAAAACTTTATTTAGTTTGACCCAAGTGATACCCAAACCAAGCTAGCCCACATTAATAAGTATTAATCATGCAAGCCTCCCATCTGGAGAGCCATCTCATTAGATGAATGAGTATTTGCTTTATTCCTACATGGTGTTGTATAAGTGAAAGACTTATGCAGGTAAACCATATAATAACATTCCGGGCCCAAGGCACCCCTGGAGGATACCCCTGGGCCTGCTACGAAAACTTGAATTCGAACCCGTGGCACCCCCATGTCCTTAAATCCATACAAGAGTGTATCAGTGGTATCACGGGTTCTATTTCATAGTTCCTATGAATCTATCAACCCAATAGTGATGGGACAGATTTCAGATGGGCTGAAAATGGGCTGATTTTTTTTTTAATTGTTTGACGTTCAAAAGTGCCGTTTATTGGCCTAGTTGAATAAATAAATTTGAGTTTGTCTTGAAATAAACCACGATGTGCCTTTACTTTATAATTCCATGCACTGGCATGACGGTCTGATTCCGTTAATTTATTTTGATTTCTGTTGGATTATATAATGATTTAATATACAGTAAGTAGTTTTATGTCCCTGTGTAAGGCTGAAAATGTCTGGCCCTAGAGCAATATCCTTTAACCCAGCATGGACGATGCTCATATTATAGTATAAGTCATATCAAATATTGAAATTTTAGCCAACATCCCAACATCCCAATAAGCAATAAAAGACCCTTAATGCAATAAAAATAAATCATATCTAGGTATATGATTTATTTTTATAGGTCTTTTGTTAAAAAGACGCAGAAAGTATGAATACTAATCTATTATATTTTTTATTGAACAGCTGTGGTATAACTTAGCGAAGCGGGTCGAAATTAGATTTGAAACAAAGAAAATATAAACCAAATTGCGAAAGTCTTAAAATTATAATAATAATATTCAAACAGGCCTACGTTCTTGTTAATTTCTCGGTGGTTTGAAAATTACGAATCTTCAAAAGCTTTTGAACAATACTGCTAATTTTTGCTGGCCTAATAAATACCTTGAATGAACTTGCAATATTTTTCTTTCTGAATATTTTTATAAAACTTCGTACATAATTATCACGTCTGTATTATTTAAAGGAATACTGACTTCACCCTCGTATCGAATGCTCTAATTATCATCATCAAATATCAAAAAACATTCAACTCAGCTGCCAGTCCAGACTGCGATAAACTGAGTTACCTCTGTTGAGGCGTAGCTAAGGAGAGGTCTGAGAATTTCTACAAAAACCTTTATTTTACTTTTCCTAGATTATTTTCGAGTTGCTATTTCTCTAGATGGATCCACTTGCTGTGATTTAAATTATCATTAGTTGTTCAACTTGCTTTGACTTTAAGACAATGGTACTTAGTAGTGTAAATAAGGAAGCTCGCTTTGAAACATCCAATACCCTGTTTACAATATCAGTAATTCCATTTATAAGATGGAAAGTTGCGTTTTCTCGGCGAAAATAGAGTTTTCATGCAAAATATCTATAGTTAAGACGCAAACACATTAACAAGGTACAGATACATATAATAAATAAATACATATGAATGGTTTGTAGGACGTAATATGTGGCAGTAATGTTCTGATTACAAAACAAACATTTACTGATAGGAAGCTATATATTGATTATAAGAAACTATTTTGCCGAAGAATTAAGCGGTTTATATGAGGTAAGCGACGGGGGCCAAAGCGCCGTGGAAAAGCAAGTGCAAAATATTTGCCAAAATTAAATGGCAGTTCTGTATTTTTTTTATTTAAGCAATCTTTACTAGTTTATAACCAATAAATGAGAAGATCCAAATCTTTTCACTTCAAGTTATAATAAAGCATAACTAGACTTACTGAGTTTTGACAACAATAAAAACAAATGCACACCGTACAATGTACAATTTACAACAGGGATATAAACCAAGTGAAGATTTTCAGAAATTTTACAGTCATGTGCCATAACCTTAATGTCAGCTCACACAGAAACTCAAAGTGAGCGGTACAATATCGAACTTTATTAGCTATACAAAAAGTTACTGTGAGATTCATCTCGTGCCGGGGCGCGCTGGTTCTCATCACATCGCGAACGCAGCAATACTTTGCCGGTAAACGCAAAGAGTGCGCGAATGAGGGTTGTAAGGAAAATTCCTACAACTACTTTGGTGAGATGTCCTCCACTCGGGAAACCTAACTTATGACTTGTACTAGAATCTGACGTCTCAGTGGTGCCACATAGTGAAAATCGTTTCAGAAAAACGGGAACACCCAAATACTCCGAAATATTTTATTCCGAATTTCGATGTTCCGATTCTCAAAAGTGCGAATTTCATAATACCTAAGAATTATAATGTCTATTATAAAAAATCACGAAACTTATTTAACCGAAAGTCGTAAATGCGTATTGTTAGTTTTCCGATTTTCATACGTTCGAAGAATCAAATGCTCGAAGGGTTCTCGGTCCGAAAAATGTCATTCCGATTTTCAACACTTTGAAAAAACTAAAAGCCAACATGTTGTGCTACAAAATTTTGTGACAGAAACTAATCGCTGCAAAACCCACTTCTCGCAGTCTTGTCTGCCCTACCCTAGAGTACACTCTAAATTAAATTTAATTATTTATATTTTTTTATTATTAATTTCTTATAAATTACAATTTATGCCCGCGAAGGCACGGAGGGGTGGGGCGACCCGCGAGCTTAGGAGCAGGTGGTTTGAAGGCCCGCCGCCGCGGCTGAGGCTGGCCGGCGAAGGTGATGGTGTGCGTTAAAACCATCTGCGACGATAAGCTCGCGCGAGGCCGCCCAAACCCCGCAGCGCCGGAGCCGTGACAGAAACAATGCTTGAAGCATGTTGCATGCCTGCTTGCTTGCAGATTGCCTGCTTGCATGTAGCATGCTTGCTTGCATGCTGCGTGTCTGCTTGCAAGCAGGCGTTTTTATTTCGGAATTGTATCGGAATTCGTATGTTTGATGTTTCGCATTATCATTAAGTAGGAGTTTTTGTTATTTGATCTATTGATTCTCGGTATTTCGAGAATGGTAATTATAAACGTTAGGAATATTGAAATAGAGGAATTATAAAAATACGAGTAATTATAAGTCGGAGTTGTTATGTTCGGCATTTTGAACCTTTCGGAATTATGAAAATCGGTATTTTGAAATTCGTATTTGTGACTGACGGAATAAAGATTTTTCGTATTTATGTAGTGTACCCCAGAAAAACACTCATTCGAATATAGCTTCACGATGCGCCTCGCGTGGAGTCGTGATACAAATATATACAAGACGAATAGCAATATCCTTATTCCGCTAAGAAATAATAATGCCTTTAACATGTATAGTACGGGCCCTGGCCTTTTCGAACTTGGTCCCGTTGCATCGCGTCTCGATGTGAGCTGATCCTTAATATAAAGTTCTTACAAATTCTAAAACTGTATTGTCAAGTTCTACACAAAAACTTCAGCTATTAGGTAAACCAGTGAACGTTGAACGCTGTTGAAATTGTTTTTGTTGTCTCCTAGTGTTCCTTGGGGTGCTTTATAAAATTTGACTTAGTTTATGAGCGGTGAAGAAAGGGTTGTGACAAGTATATCCTTAAGCATACGAAGAATAAAGCCATTGAGCCAAATGTGTGAAACTCTGTCTGCTAGGCCCTGGAGCACGAGACAAAGAAACAATCTATCACTGATTTTGGTTGTCCAAATTTCAAAATGTTTCGGAATTATGTCAACGCATTTATTTATTTAAACTGGTAATACATAGGTGGAATTAATGCAGCAAGTCATTCTCTACCATTCAATCTTTGGGTTGAAAAGGACACAACAGGGATAGGAGTACAAAAAAAATAATTCAATAATTAAAATAGAATATTCTTAAACAAATTAATAAAATATATAAATAATTACTAAACAATAGAATAATAAATACTAAATTATATTTATGACATTTAAAATAATATAACCGGCACCGGCGCCGGCCTCATAACCGGCATTTGTATATGACTAGATGTATGAATGTGAGTGAAGCAAAAGAAGTATGTAAGGATCGTAGCAGGTGGCTTTCTGTAGTTTCTGCCTTTCCTCATGGAAAAAGGTGTGAGTTTATGTATGTATGTAAAATAATATAACATCTATAACAAAGCCCGAGCTATGAATGACAAGACAAATAATAGTGCCGGATTCTAAGCTTAAATAAAAAAATTGTGTCACCTTTTTAGATCACAATAATTTTTTGATCACAAATGATGTCAATCATTTTGGACTCTTTATTTTTTCTTTGGAGTATTGTTATCAAAATCGGTCCAACGATCTCTTTAACCACACCGCAAAATAACCTGTCAAGCAAGCACGAGTGTGACTAGCGCAATGACTTTTTATAGGAAGTCAAGCAGAATTTGCACTTAGATTATACTATCATTCTGTTTCCTACACCACTGGAAATTCTAACACAAAGCTTTGTGTTAGAATTTTTTGTAAAATTTTATCTTTTCAACTAGCTAGTTGAAATGTCAAAATGTTGTTAACAATTTCTTGGCCGCTAACCTGAAATTACTTATCCTAAAATGCTAGCTCCCTTGAATCCTTTTAAATGTGCCTTCAGCCAATATTCCAGTTAATCCATTAAGTATTACAGAGAAATCGCATTCCACCCGTTCACCTGAATGAATTTCTAATAGGATATCCGAGAAACTTTAAGATCACCTAAACACGAACAGAACTTTGATGTTTGCAATTATCTAGTTTTCAGACAGTATTTCCTGGTACCGTGGTGAAATTATTTATTGTGAACATAAGAAGCGAAACATGTTTTATCTATGACTAGTGGCCCGCTCCGGCTTTGCCTGGGTCATTATAATTTATCTTATCTTACTTAGTCTTACTAATATTACAAAGTTTAAAGTATGTTTGTTACTCTTTCACGCAAAAATAAACGAATTTGGATGCCATTTTTCACAGAGACAGATTATAGTCTGGAATAGCACATAGGATATTTTTAATCCCGGAAATATTAGGATTATTTTCGACATTCGACATTCGAAGGCAGAAGCTAGTTCTACTAATACAATAACGGCAAACGTTTGTGAGTGTGTGTATGTTTGTTACTTCTTCACGCTCAAACGGCTAAATGGATCTGGATGAAATTTGGCACATACATATAAAAACATGGTGTGCTTGATATCAATAGTTATATTATTTTATGGACAGATATTAGTAAAAGTAGAGCAATTTTGAAAATATCTTAATTTTTTTTTATTAATCATACTATTCTTAATTTAAATTTATTGAAAATTATTTTCTACTTTTCAGTTTGGTTTTCTATTAAACCGTGTTTTTTTAGTTTTTCAAATTATTATTTATTTCATTGTGAGTTTCTTCCTGTACCATGGGTGCGTTTACAAACATTTAAACTCACATACACAAACACCCAGATCACAACTATCTGTAGGTCTTACAAATATTTGATCCGTGCTGGCATTTTAACCCGCGACACGCATTGCAGCAGCCGATTGCTCAAACACTACGCCAACCGTGTCGTCTGATTTTGACTCTACAATGCATTTTAAATAAGCATGTTATAACAAATTGAGCTTACAACTTTTCGTCCCTTCAATCTATTTAATTTCACAGTAAATCTACTAAATAGTGCAGTGTATTGATTAGAGACTTGTTATTATTCGAATTAATAACTTTTATTCATTTGCATTGCCCAGCACAGAATGTTGCTATAACTTGAGTTGTTCTGATAAAGACTGCGTAAATCTAATAGTGGAGAAGTAGGTACAATAGTGATATGCTGAAAAAATATCACCCAGAAAACTAATAGGTGAAGTGAGTTGTCAGTCCATCTAATCAAAGTGAAGCGACCATGGAGTGACAGTTCAAATTTTCAGGGTGAGAAGTTTACGAAATAGACCGAGAGTCAGTATGATCAAAAAGAACTACGGTCATGCTACCCAGTGTAAAGGAATCCTTATTTACGAATTCAGAATTATAAAAGGAAATTATGAACTACAAAATTATAATAGGCAAGTCTATAATAATAACAATTGTACGAGTATAAAGGAAATAGATTTTATTGACCAGTACAGGTTTTTATTATCAGTATAATTAATAAACTCTACGTCAAATCCATCAGAAAAAATGGGCTCAAATACCGGGAAAACTATCCCAAAATTTTAAAATAAGGGTAAAAGGACCGCACATTTAACTCATTTGAAATGATTTCTAATTCGTATTTTGTATGTGTTATATTAGAAGGGCTACAACTAGGTGGACCAATGACCTGGTGAAGGTTGCGGGCATCCACTGGATGCGAGACGCACAGGACCGGTCAATGCTTGGGGGAGGCCCATGGTCAGCAGTGGACTTCTTTCGGCTGAAATGGTGATGATGATGTGTCCTAAAAATGTGGGTGTGACAACTATCCAAGAATGGCAGCACGTCCTCGCCAAAAAAAAACCGATAAATTTAAAGTTAACGCGCTTCTGAGAATTTTCATGGGTTTGCATAAAAACGCGATTGACAGATTTGTTTGAAATGTGTTTGTATACAGCAATTTTTAAATGTTTAGGGTTCTGTACCCAAAGAGTAAAGCGTATTTTTTTGCAGATTTTTGCGATAATGGTACGAGTCCGACTCGTACTTTGCTGGTTTTTTTTAATTTTGCTTATGTTTTCCTACTGCTGGCAAAGACCTCCGCCATATTATTACTCTAATGAATAAAAAATAATAATTCAGAGAAGTCGGAACTCGAAGCATAGTTTACGTATTATTGATATTGATAATGGGCTGGCTGAATGTTTTTAAAGACTTGTTGATTTCTCAAGTTTAGTATTCATATGTCATTAACCTACGTGAGATGTTAACAAATTTTTTAGGCTCACTTTTGACCACTTTCTCATTCTGATGATGTGGTCGAGGGGAAGCATGCTTGTCTAGAAGTAACCTATTCACTCTTGACTTAAATTCCCCTAGGTTTTAAAAGATCTCGATGATATGGTGATAAATAAATAAATAGCAAGTTAGACATAAAATACTAATGCATGCAATATTTTTTGACGTCCTTAGAACTACATAGTAGAAGTTACTACGTAATCCACCACGCGGGCCCGGTGCATGTCGGTGAATGTCTCATGTCTTCGAATATTTGGTTCTGAGACATGCCTGTTTCCTCACGATGTTTTCCTTCACCGTTTTGAGAGCAGTGATTATTAAATTATTTACACAAAGTAAAGCGCCTGTCTGGGTTCAAACCCACAACCTTCAACTTGTCATTCGCGGCTGTTACCCCTGGGCCACCACTGCTCGCTCAAGCATAAAATAAATCATGCTTGGAGGCTCCGGCAAAAAGGTTGGCAATTGTTCAACAGAAATGTAATCTGGTATATCTCTATGTTACGATTCCATCTGTAAGTTCAAGTAGTTTACTTAGAACATGTAAGCTATGTTATATTAAAATAAAGACCAATATTGTAGAACGCCACTCATTTAAATCGTGCCCAATATATTTTTTCTCGAATTGGTTAGAGTAACAGTCTCATATTTGAAAATATAATTATTACAATTCAGACAATGATTTCCGATCGTCCTTCGCAAACCAAAACAAATACCAAAACACGTGGATGTCAATATGAATATAGCTTCACAAAGTCACATTATTGACTCGACATTACAAATAAATGGAAATCCTTTATTATATAATATTATTTTTTCTGTTTATTATGCCTATGGTCCTACTTATATCACATTTCAGAAACATTTTTCATCAAATCTATAGGCGGTTTGAATATTGTCTACTTTGGGAGACAGCCAATATCTCACGCCTAAATTAAATAGAAAGAATGTTAGGATGATCTAGTGAAAATACGGAATTCCCATGGGATTTTTTATCCCGGCAAAATAATATGGAGAGCTGAAAGAATTTCAAAAAGTAGTAAGATAACTTGGGAGCCAGTCACGCGGTTTGGGTGTGAAAACTCAAGTGTATTGTAACTTATGGATAGGGTTAAGGAGGTTGCTCACTTGAGAGAGAGGCGCCGAATAAAGTTGCTTTACCGGACTCTTTGAAGTCTTACAGTTAGTGCTGCAAGGAATCAGTGGATTATTAATAATCAAGAATATTGTCACTAGCATAATTTTACGAATTTATTTACAATGCTCGCTCATAAAAAATGTTTAAAAATAATCAAACAACAAAATAAAGGTTTTTAATGTCTTACGTAAATATCACGAAATTCTAATTCAAATAGAAGTTTCAAGTTTTGCTTTTAATTAATCACTTCATTTCACAGTTCTGACATTTCAGAACTCGCCGGAATTTTATTCATGACAGAATAATTTTCCTGAAATGAATTATGTACCTCTTTGGAAATAAGAATGACCATTATACCAATATCTTTCGTGGGTTTTTTTAGTTGAAAATGACACGTAAAAGCCTTTGTACTGGGTGAAAACTTCTTTATAATAGTATTTCTTGTCCCGAATTGCCCTCAGGAGGGTTTGGTCGGTTTCGGGCGGGCTACAACTAGAGCAATTTATTTTCGTAGAGACAGTGATGTCTCAACTTTAGAGAGGTTTGTGGATAAATTTGTTAATTCGCTGAATCCGCAAGAAAATAGTGGAAAATAAACGCAGAGTTCATTTAGCATAGTTTAAAATTGGGACTATTTATTTGACTTTAAATTTCGTCGTTGATCATTAACGTTCTGTTTTATTTCCGAAACAGTAAATTCAAGTATATTATGAAGTGGAATTTTTACTTTTAATTTAATATCCTGAACAAAAAATAGACGCAAAGAAGATAAAGACTAACTGGATAAATTTGCATTTACTATTAAGACTTAAATTACTATTCAACTAGGAGATAAACGAATGAGGTCAAGAAAAACAAATCTTTTAACATAGATAAAACATGCATGCTGTGTCTGTCGCATCATATTGTACACTTTGCTTGTATAATATTGCTTGTATAATTAGAATGAACAGTGTAATAAATGTAGATAGGTCAGTAAATAAATAATTAATAAATAAAATAATAAACCACGAGCACAAAGTAAATCAACAGATACATAAAAAAACATAAACTATTTTGTTCCGTTACAGTTTTTTTATTCACCACATGCATACCATTTTTTGTCAATGTAGTCCAGAACTTAAATATACCCAAATACACGAATATATTATGAGAACAAAATATGATCCAAGAGGTAAGTGATTAGTTAGCAATGGCTGATGTTTTTAAGTCGTCCATCTATGCCTACAATAAACAAAAGCAAAGCAAAAAGTTTAATTAAAAACTGTAACCCGACAGCGGTTTTTTTAGCTTATTTTATCCGGGCCATAATAACGATTTGATTAATACCTTATTCATCAAAATCGGATGAATAGTTTAGACGCTACGGAGTAGCATACGTAAATAAATACATACATAATAGAATGAACGTGAAAATCGTAACCATTCCTTTTGGCTTCGCCGTATTCAAGTAAACAGAAATAAAATACATAATTATTTCAAGATAATCAAAGACGGAGACAAAAATTATTTATTTCAACTAGGCCATTAAGCGGCACTTTTGAACGTCAAAAAAATAAATTTAAAATTAATTATAATTGATTCTACCGTACATTCGGAAAAGTAGATTGTTATGGAGAAGAACGGACAAGAAAATAAACACTTAATCTTTAAAAAAAAATGTTTTACAACATTTACAAACATACATAATTTCATATACGGTACGATGCACCTAGCACTACTACGTATAGTTTTAAAGTATTACAAGCACTAACAGGTAAATTCCTTCATTTGATAAATAGTAACATGGTTCTCACATACTTACAAATATTTCAAGGTATTTTGTTATATAATTTAACACAGTACCGCATTTAACATATGTGTAAGTTAGCTAATCTATTTAATTTACTTGCCTCTTTAATTCACCTCTCTGCTCCTTCCCTGTACTCAGAATTATTTGCCCGTTCAAAAGGAATTCAGAGAACGAAACAGGAATATTATAAAGCCATAAAGGACAATCTGACATTAAAAGCGGTAATGGCGAGTTAGATTACGGATGTTAAGAATGTGTTATATTTTAGATAACTGAGTCATTTAAAAGCATTGCGTGGAGAAGAATAGTCGGTGTTTAGTTTTAATTAATCTGACAACTGTTTTGTAGAATAAGAGGGCTTAGTGACTAAGCTTTTCATACAAAATTACGCTATACTCGTATTAAAAAACGTACGTAAGCAACACAAGTAGCATCAGGCACTGAATGGTGAACTAAATCTTTAGACAGCCCCCTTTACCTCTACAATCCAGTAACCGGACACCACAATATGCCTTGGACAACTACATAACTTGATTCTCATATAAGCTGAGGAATTAGGTCCTTTAAGGTATTAAATAGAGCTGGGTAGAAAGAGCGCTTTAGGTAACAAATTACACATTAACGCTTTTATTTTTCATTTAACTTAATTTCTTAAGAATCTGGAATTCTTACCGTTGGGCCTTGCTTCGAGCTTTATAAACATCACAGTATACTAGTCCGCACAATTTCTTACATATTCCGTCCACACTTTCCGTTTCTCTATCCCTTTTTCAATACAAAATTATGAAGACTTAATCCTTCCCTTTTATTGTAAGACACAGTTTTCCATAAATGAAATAGGGAGCCCACTAAAGTGGACTAAAAGTTAAAAAAATTGTAAAGATGTAAGTTATGGTAGCCATTCCCCCCCCCACCGTGACGTTGCTGTATACGGACGTGCCAACAGAGCTCTCCGTACATTTAAATCATAATTCGATAAAAAAGTACTTTTTCATAAGATATGAACTTATAATAGTAAACTACAGTTTAACAGTGATAACTGTGAGGAAGATTATAGTGAAATACCAAGTACATCATCTTTAAAAATCAAAGGGACCCTCAAAACTAACTCCAAAAATCGCTAAAAGGATACTTTTTATTAAAATATAAATCTTCAATATCAAACTTTAATATACCAAATCCTAACTGTGAAAAAAGTGTAGTGAAATACCAAGTGCATCACCTTTAATAGTCAAAATTAACATCAAAACGGTCAATTTTTAAATTTTTATCTATTTTGGACTTTGGACTCGTAAATGAACACAAAGAAACTGCTCGAACACTAATCACATTCCTACCAAAACTTTTTGCCCAAGACAAGAGTGGCTACCAAATTGAACCACAAAAGAAACTGTCAACTTGGCTCGGTGGCGTAAATCGTCGGTCGTGCACAAAGTGTCGCAAGTTCAAATCCCGCTTCGAATCTTACTTTTCGATATTTTAGAATTTGTTTAAATCATTTTTCCTAGATACTTTGATAGAAAAAATGCCTCTAAAACCCACAACGCCAGTGTCACCTACTGTATTAAGTCAGTTACCTCCAGTCCACCACCAATCTGAGCCTAACATAAGTACAGCCGCGGCAATAAATGAAGTCTCCTTGGACGCACCAAACGCTACCTGTCGAAATAAAAGGAAACGCGACGACCAAGACTATCTTGTCGACTTGATTGATTTCAAAGATGAAATATCGTGTGTATTCCAAGACCTAAAAAAGGAACAAAACGTTTTCTACTCTAACATGGAAACAAAGCTGTTAGAAATAAAAAACCAGTACAACAAACTACAGGACTCCGTAGATTTCACTGCAAAAAAATATGACGAAATGCTAACAAAAATGGAACAATATGAAGATGAGAGGAAGACAACTCGAGATTACATCAGGAAACTGGAAGATAGGGTAGATCAATTTGAAAAGCAATCGAAAATTACAACTGTAGAAATAAAAAAAATACCAAAGATTGAGAATGAAACAAAATTGGATTTGATAAATGTGATCACAAATGTTGGTACCGTTCTGGATACCGCAGTTGCAAAATCGGATATTAAGGACGTGTACAGGATTAACTCAAAAAATTCTATGAATAATACCATCATCGTTGACTTCACTACAGTCTTACTTAAATCTGATATATTGCAATCAGTCAGAAAATTTAATAAAAATAATAAAAGCTGTAAGTTGAATACAACGCATCTAAGAATCCCCGGCCCAAAGGTGCCCGTTTACTTATCTGACAATCTCCCCGCAAAAGCTCGAAAATTGTTCTTCCTAGCGAGAGATTTCGCCTCCCAACATAAATATAAACATTGTTGGTCAGCCTATGGTAAAGTTTACTTACGCCGAGAGTACGGCGCTCAACGCATCACCATAACTCGGAAATAGATTTTGCTAATATAATTGTAAAATGACTATCTGGTCAATATTCACTAAAGCACTGCATGTATTTTTATTAATATTTTAAAATGTCAATTAATGTTATTCAATTAATTTTTCGTAGCTATAAAACACCTACGCATACAAACAAACAATTACTCATAAACAACTCCACACACAATTACACACTCTTTTCGCTTCTTTTTGGGGATTTGATTATTCAGGAAATAAACAAAAAAAACTTTTTTAACGTTGTTGTCTGTTCTATACCGATTGCCGCCTCCCTACTGAACTTCTTTTGTACAGGAGGGATCCGGTGGGGAGCGATCGATTCATGTCATGTCTCTCTTTTTTGTACAGCTATGCACATTAATCTCTGCCTCTATCTTTTAAACCGCAATCTTCGATAATTCAAATTTAATAAACAATGACATTGACAACCTTTCAATAGCTGACTCTACTACATGTGACTTGGCCGATTGCTTAGACCTCATCCCGAATAACGAAAAACGTCTCAAAATCATCAGTCAAAACATAAGAAGCATAAATTGCAACATGCCTGGTTTTAATGTCCTATTAGAACAATCGGGAACTTCGTGGGACCTGATAATTCTCACGGAATGTTGGTTACCGCATACCTCAAATCTTCCGGTATTAAATGGCTATAACCGTTACTCAACTAACAATAACAAAACACAAAACGAGGGTGTAGTTGTTTACATAAAAAATGGTATACATGCTAACGTTGTCGAGCCTGATTTTCATGACGCAAATTGTTTAACAATACAAATTAATAACGACACCGTTGTTCTAGCTATTTATCGCCCGCCATCATATAAAAGTATCTCAAACTTCCTACAATCACTAAATGGAATATTAACAAACTATTCTTCTTGTAAAAACATTATTCTCACCGGTGACATTAATATAGATATTAGTACTTCTAATCATGACCAAAATGCGTCATCTTACCTCGATCTGACCTCTTTTCATGGCTTGCTACCGGCTCACATAATTCCAACACACGGAAAAACATGTCTAGATCACGTTATTCTTAAAACTAAATTACCCGCAAAGGTTTTTATAACTCAAACTACCCTCACTGATCATTATACTGTCATCCTTTCGTTGAATCAATGTTTTCCTAGACACTATAAACACATGATCTCACGGATAGATTCAGCTGGATTACTATCCGACCTAAAAAAAGAAAACTTTCAACCAGTTCTCGAGACGCTTGATGCAAACGAAGCAGCTGACAAACTGATTCACATTCTTGAAACTATAGTGGAGTCAAACACTAAAATGATTACCGTCTCCAAGCGGAAAACAATTATTAAACCCTGGATAACCCCAGGTCTCATGAGATGTATAAAAAACAGAGACAATCTAAATAAAAAATTAAACATACATCCTGACAATTTAATATTAAAGACAACATACACAACATATCGAAACTACTGCAACAAAATTTTAAAAAAAGTAAAAAGGGAATTTGAAAGAGAAGAAGTTAAAAAGGCGGGGAAGGACAACCGCCGCCTTTGGAAAGTAATAAATAAAGTCTCAAATAGATCAAGACCTAAGTCATCACCTACTGAGTTAATAAACCCACAGGCTCCACCAGTCCATTCCTTAAATAAAATAAACGTCTTTTTTGCCAATATTGGTTCAAACTTAGCCAGTAAAATAACCGCCCAACAGCAGGATCATGATTACTCCCCCACTTGTACCCAACTACCTGCCTTTGCCCATTCCATGGTTATCCTGCCCACTGATGAGGACGAGATAGCTGCCATTGTTTCCTCTCTCAAGCGCGACTGTGCCGTGGGCTGTGATAATATTTCTTCAAATCTTCTTATTTCACATAAAAATCTTTTAGTACCATCCATCACTCACGTCTGCAACTTGGCGATAGAATCTGGTACCTTTCCAACTGCTTTTAAGAAGGCACTCATCCATCCCATTCACAAGAGTGGGGACCGACACTGTATTAATAATTATAGACCAATAGCTATTCTGCCAAACTTATCAAAAATTCTGGAACGGCTATTGAACAACAGATTAGTGAAATATCTAGAGTCAAATAACCTGCTGTCGCAGCATCAGTTCGGTTTTCGTGCGAAGAAATCGACGGCCATGGCGGTGCACGAACTGACAAACTTTATTGTATCAAACATGGATGATAAAAATAAGTCCTTAGCCATCTTTTTAGACCTAGCCAAAGCCTTTGATACAGTGTCGGTTCCAATCTTGCTGCGTAAGCTTGAAAACCTCGGCATACGTGGAAATCAGTTGTCACTCTTCAAAGATTACCTAGCCCACCGCACGCAATTTGTTAAAATTGATAACCACTTTAGTGACACCCTTCCCGTAGCTTTTGGAGTCCCTCAGGGAAGCATCCTTGGACCCACGTTATTTCTGGTCTATATTAACGAACTCTGCAATCTCTCTCTTCAAAACGGACGCATTATTTATTACCTTTGCGGATGACACTGTGCTTCTTTTCAGTGCTGACTCATGGGAAGAGGTATATAACTATGCCCAAGTCGGATTTAATACTGTAAATGGTTGGCTGAGAACTAACATACTCACCTTAAATTCTAGTAAAACAAAATATATATAATAATAATAATATATAACCTTTACCCTAAGGAACACTCCGCAGTCATCTCTCCAACCATTCTCCATTCTCGCTCACATCTGTACATTTCCGCATAACGGTAATTGTTCTTGTCCTAAGTTGCAGAAAGTCGACAATATTAAGTACTTGGGGGTCACATTGGATTCTAAAATGAACTTTGCCGCACATATAAATTGTCTCACTAACAGAATACGGAAATTTATTTTTGTGTTCAAAAATCTCCGGTCTATCCTCAACTTCAAGCAACTACTATCTGTTTATTGTGCGTTGTGCCAATCGCTTCTGACATATTGCATCACGTCATGGGGTGGTACGTTTAAAACTAACCTTTTACCACTTGAGAGGGCTCAAAGGGCAGTCCTTAAAGTTGCACTTTTCCTTCCTTTCCGTCATCCCACGGTAGAAGTTTATAAGTCCTCCAAAGTCCTCTCAATTCGTCAGCTTTTTATCCTCCATGTTGTCTTGAAACAACGTTCCCTTATTCCTTTTAAAAATACCCATCATAATACTGATATGAGAAGAAGAAGAAGGGATATATGAGAACCTATATCAGTAAAAACCAAATTTGCCCGAAATTACTTTTCTTTTCTTGGCCCATTTCTATACAACAAACTGAATAATCTACTCTCAATTCATACTCTAAATAAAACAACTTTTAAAAGGATGATTACTGACTGGCTTATCACTTTAGATTATACCCAAATTGAAGATCTTTTCAAAACCATGTCCTAACAAAATTTGCCCGTACAACATACACACAATTTCCCCACTCCATACACACTCACTCAACATCACACACACTTACCCCGCACACGACATACATTCACATACTGCCTCTTCCTTCCTTGCATGCATCCTTAGTAAATTAATTTATTTCACTATCGTTATGCTTATTGTTGTTTTTGTAATTTGAATTTTTATGAGCGAAATTTGCAATGTTATAATGCATGAAATTATTTGTATATTAATGTGATTCAGTTCGTCTCCAGTTGACAATTATTATGTACAACTTTGTTTTGGGGGGCCTGGTGACCTGAAATACAGGTTTTGTAAAAAACTTAGTTTAGGCACCAGTCTTTCCACAAATTAATTATACAATTATATCTGTACTTACTCCTTAATATTTTGTCTGTAAATTTGTGGTAAGAAATAAATAAATAAAATATAATAAAATATAAATATAATAAATATATATTGTTATAAGATCCGAGGGGTGTAAGGCGCACTTATCAAAGAAGGCTTACGAAGATTTATACTGTGACGTCTCGTATTTTTATCCCTATGATACTCGTTTTTTTTATGGAGACAAAAATGTTGAAAATATTTTTTATTCCCCGGAAATGTGTGGTTGGATGAGTAATATATTTGTTTTGCTTGCAGTTTCGTGAGAGATTTCTATATGATTGTTTGATGAGAGTTAAAATATGTGCTGCTGAGTTTGTAAGTGTTTTGTTCTGCTATCTTGTTTGAGTGTTTTAACTGAGGAATAAAACTTTTATGAGATATACATTCTACTACGGTTACAAACTCAAAAGTATATGTGGATGTTTGTTAATCTTTCACGCAAAAACTCCTGAAATATTTTTTATGAAACTTTACAGTTATCAGTATAATTACACAAAAGGCTATATTCATCGCGCGCGGATGGAGCCGCGGGCGTCAGCTAGTCGTCTTATAAATATGGAATTATTCGATACTCACGCAATGCCAGAATCGTTTTATACTACTTTTTTGTTTTTATTGCATTATTAACTAGACATATTACAAAATGCCAGTGTGGTGCCAGTGATAACCTATGGCTCTGAGACGTGGTCGCTCACAATGGGCCTGATTAGGAAGCTTACAGTCACCCAAAGGGCAATGGAGAGGGCTATTCTCGTAGTTTTCTTGCGTGATCGATTCAGAAATGTAGAGATCCGCAAGAGAACCAGGGTTAACGACATAGCCCGAAGCCAAACTTAAGTGGCAGTGGGCAAAGCCCATTGCTCGCAGAACGGATGGTTGATGGGGCAAAAAATTCTCGAGTGGTGACCGCGAACCGGAAGACGTTGCATTGGAAGGCCTTCCACTAAGTGGGCCGAAGACCTGGTGAAGGTTGTGGGGATCCACTGGATACGAGACGCACGCGACCAGTCAATATGTTGAGGGAGGCCTATGTCCAGCAGTGGACGTGTTTCGGCTGACAAAATGGCTGGTTATTCGTATCAATTACGTTTTTTTAAAAATTGCGTCGTTCAGAAACGAAAAGTAATTCTTAACGAAAAGGAAATAAGGCGATTTACCTGAAGATATAGTAATACAATCAAGTATCAAGGACGCCTCCAGACATTCACAGATTGATACACAAAACTCCACTTCCATTCTAAACAAAATTAGGTTCAGAATCACTTAAACTTAACAAAAGGAACATTTTAAAGAAAATTTTTGGTGTCTTGTAAATTTTCTACTTGACATAATTACGTTTGTAATTAAACTCAGGGCAACAACAGGGCATCCTATTTTAAGTGACAGAGTATTGTTGTTGTATTTCTGTTATTTTTTGAACGTATTTGAACCAATAAACGTATTTGTTTGTGCTTTCTGTAGTGTCGGCATGAACTTTTAATGAGAAGCCTTCCGTTCGCAACTTGAGACATTATTCTTAGCTAAGTCATCTGGATAATAGGCAATGCTATGAAAGTGTGGCTTTTGCGTTTTGTTCTTGTGTTATACAATAACTTGTCTTTGTTGATAGCTAGAAGTGAGGCATTTTTTATTAGTATTTTTTAAAGAATTCATCAATTTGAACTAAAATATTTATATGATAATATCATCATAATTCTCAGTCCAATTTCACCCACAGCTGGGCAATGCTTTTCTTCTTGTGTCAATTTTTAATTAATTTTATTAAATGTTACTTAAATCATTGATAAAGATAAAGAAAATAAATAATATTTTTTCTTTCTTTAAGTCAAGAGTGAATAGGATTCTTCTAGGTATGCGTGCTCCATCGTCGACCACATCATCGCTTACCATCAGGTGATATAGTGGTCAAGCGTGAGCCTATCAATAAAAAAAATAAAACTTTTTGAATACATTGGTCTACATCTTCTATACCGAAAGTTAATTAAGAAAACACAAAAAAAAAAAACAGAAGAGATCACACAAAACTCGATGAAAACCGCAAAGTAATAATTAATTGTATATTTAAGTTAGCTAAATCACCGATACTGTAAAACTTCGACAGTTTACTTACAGAAGCACAATTTAAACAGCTAATTAATTACGATTTCATGTTAATGTCTGTTGGAAAAGCAAAGATAAACGCTGGGGCGAAATTAAGTGGTTAATAAATGACGAACTGTGCAATAATTATGAAAACTTTTGCGATATCGTGTGGTTTACGTAGTTTTTTATATGTTTTTATTGATTAAAATGTGCATCATATTTGAACATACCAAGCCTATCCACACAAAAGGCGCTGGCTTAGGGGGCCTCTCATTTCGAACACTCATGCTAACTATGCGTACGGGCTAACCTGCTAACCCTGGGTTGGTGCGGATAGGTCTTAAGGCACTAATTATGAAATAAAACGCCAGAAAGTAATTTTGAAATTGCATTTTGTTTACAGACTCAAAATTATTACCGTAATATCAAAATAACTTACCATTGATTTTTCGCACAAATCCACGTACCGGAAGACGTAGCGTTTAAAGGCCTCTAGGTGGACCCGATGTCCTGATCTAGCCTGCGGGAATTCGATGGATGCGAAACGCATAGAACCGATCAGTGTGGCAGCGGCGGCGCCTGGGGGGGGCCTATGAAAAGAAGATGAAAAAAAAATTGATCTTGTGGAAGTCGGACTCGCCTCGGAAATAACATGACTGAAGTTCTTAAACTACTAGGGCACCGAACATTACTCTAACGATAAGATAAACAGAATTGAGGGACAAAATCAACTATGCCGTTGGAAAACTGTAGTCCCCATACATCGCACATAAGTCGCAGTCAGTTTACCAACTGCAAATAAGTTTTTTTTGATGTAGGTACAAATTTACGGTTCACAGTTTTTTTCCTTTCCTTCTTGCCAAATTTCATGATTCTAGGTCAACGGGCAATAACCATGTACATTTTGATTCCATTTCGAGAGTAAAATATGCGTCATTAATGGCTGCATCTCTTGATTGCGTTGACCGTTTGATTTTTTTACAGCTGCTAAGGGTTGCAAACTTGTGTATACGATATGAATTTCATCTAGATACCTCCACGCGTGCCCGATACAAAGGGTGTTGACAATCAGACGGACAGACAACAAAGTGATCCTAAAAAAACGGAATCCTTGATAAGGGTTCCGTTTTTTTGCTTTTGAGGTACGGAACCCTAAAAACGATAATGATTTAGATTTGAATATCACACGTTCGTATCATATTACGTGATCATGACGCATTTATGGACAAAATTTAACTTGTTATCAATATTTATAGGTTGTCATGCACATTTAAAATTTTACTTCGAGTTCAAATAAATCAACTGGTTGCTACATTTTATCCAGTTATAATATTTAGTTAACACAATAAAGTGTAGGAAAAAACTATTTTTGAAGTGAAAACTTCTTTGGCGGTGTTGAGCGATTTTTTTAGTGGCATCATTCATTAGTTCGCGTCAGTGACATGATAATGTGACAGCGTCAACGATATTTGTCGGCTATCCCCATGTATGACTATATTTTTTTTATTCGATTGCATGTTTTTTTTTTTAAACTTTGTTCCGCACTAGGAATTTCTTCCTGTATCGTGGGTGCGTTTACAAACATATAAACTCACATAAAGAACACCCAGAGCCGGAACAACTATCTGTAGGTCACAAATATTTGTTCCGTGCGGGAATCAAACCCGTGACACGCAGCGCAGCAGTCAATCACTCAACCACTGCGCCAACCGTGCGCCCTGTTTGACGGGTGACAGGACTTGATTTAGGAATACCATCGGCTCTGAAAGATAATCAATTAATAAAAGTCACCCTGTAAATCAAGGATCTAAGTAACGAAACGTGAAGAGTAATCGTGTACTTACTGTGTATTTAATATTGCAACGCTAAAGATCTTAGCTCTCGGGGTTTTGGACCTGGATCTGTGCTGGCCGGAGCGTGGACTTCATCAGTCGAGACCTTTCAAGCTTAATATTTGTTATTAAATGTTCTTATTTAATGTGCCTCTTACCATGCGGTGATCGCTCCCGGTTTTTACCGAATTGATCACAGAGACATCATTCAACATTTGCTTCTTGGTTGACATGATGAAGTCGATCTCATTTTTTTTCAAATCAAATCATTTCTTTTTATTGTGGGCATAGGTTGTACAGACAGATGTTAGGTAAATTTCAGTTCCATTATGTCCTGCCTAGTAGGCATACAATAATTAAGTCAACATGCAAAATAATCATACATATCACATATAAAGCAAATCTTACAAAATACGAATTAGGTGCATGGTGACAGATTGTAGTAGATACTAATTATGTATTAAGAAAATCTTGGATCGTGTAGTAGGCTTTGTCAATTAAAAAATTACGTAATTTATATTTGAATAGTGGCAGTTCCTTAGTGTTTAAAATGTCCACAGGTATCCTATTGCAAATTTTAGATGCCATCCCGAAAAGACTTTTGCTCAGAAGAGCAGTTCTATGTGGTATACTAGATATTTTAAGTATATATCTTTTTGATTTTAGTTCACCGAATAGTGACTAATTTAGTTTTTCGAAATTGATGACCAGGTTGTTATTTGTCAGCCAGTTAATTATTACATTAAGGGTACTATTTACATCTGCTTCAAAAGTATCCATATTTTCACCAGTAAAAATAACTGTGCAGTCGTCAGCAAAAAGAATCATAGGGTGTTGTGTGACGTTAGGCAGGTCGTTAATGTAAATTAAGAATAAGGGCGGCCCTAGCACACTACCTTGTGGTACACCGTATAGTACTTTTTTAGGTTTAGATTGATGTTTTTGTTCTGTGCCATTTAGAGAGCTGATGTCGTTTATTTCTACAACCTGATATCTATCACTTAAATAAGATTCTAATAATCTATGGACATTGCCCCTTATTCCGTAATTGTACAGTTTATTCAGAAGTGTTTCATGGTGTACGTAGTCAAACGCTTTGGTCATGTCCATAAACATTGCAGTCACGGGAACACGTTTGTCAATATTTGTATAAATTGGTTTTAAAAGATCATAAATTGCTAAGTCAATTGATTTATTTTTCCTAAAGCCTTTTTGTTCCTTTGCAAACAGATTGTTTTTTTCAAAATGAGTACTGATTGCATGATATATAACTTTTTCTAATATCTTAGAATATAGGGATCAGTGCTATAGGCCTATAGGACGCCATATCCTTCTTGTTATTTTTCTTGAATAGTGGCTTTACCACAAACTTTTTCAGTTTGCTCGGGAAAACACCGTATAACATGCGCTACTTTTTTGATTGAAGAGGTTGTAATTTCATCATATCCAGTACTTTTAGTGTTCTTTAAGGATTTAAGAACAAACATTTATAAGAGTTTTTATGTGATGTCAAATTATTGTTATTATTTAAATAATTATTACTATTATTGTGAGATGTCAACGTCAAATTATTATTATTTAAATTATTATTACTAGGATTGTGAGCTGTCGATGTCAAAATATCATTATTATATAAATCACTATTACTATTATTGTAAGATGTCAAGTTCATTACAAAATCATTAATTACATTATTGTCACATGATAAAATGATATTAGAATTCTTAAATATATTTATTGGTTTGATTATATTAACTAAGTATTTATTAAATTCTTCAGCAATAATTTGAGGGTCAGATATAGTTTGATTGTTTACTTTTATTTGTTTCATATTTTCTTTTGGTAATTGACTTTTGTTTGCTTTAATTATCCCCCATGTGGCTTTTGATTTGTTTTCTGCATTAGACATAAGATAATTGTTTTGAGACTTTCGTGTAAGTTTTTAGTCGAGTGCTATACTGCTTGAGAGCATTTTTTTTGGCTTCACTTGGTTTGATTCTATATTTCCATAGTAGATGTCTTTTGTGTCAATAACACAGACTAATTCCTTTAGATAGCCATTTAGTTTTTCTAGCAATATTGTTTTTTATTCTTATAACTGGAAAGCAAAGGTCATAAAAAAGTTTATAGTATTCCAAAAATGAATTATAAGCTAGTTCTGGATCATCAGTAGAGCATATATCTTGAAAACTTAGGCTCATTAGGGATTCCCTAAATTTAGTTACGTTTTCTTTACTGAAGTCTCGTTTTTTTGTGTACCAAAATTTAAGGATGCAAGTTTTTTTTTACCGGAAAATTTTGTAATTGAGCCGTGTGGTCTGACATACCCAGGTCAATGATTTCGCATTTGCTACCGCTGATATTGTGAAAAATGTTGTCAATGCACGTGTTACTCCTAGGCCGAGTCGGATTGCGCGTGCCAATTTTCATATCAAAGCTGGAAATTATGTGTATAAGTCTCAGGGAACTGGAATTTCTTTTTAACAAATCGATGTTGTAATAAATAATAATAGTTTTTGTGAGCTTCCGGTTACGCAATTTATAATGTATAGCATGTAAGACGTTAAAGAAAGTATTAAGTTCATCTTGGGTGCATTTTGGTGGTCGGTATATACATATGATTACAATATTATGTTCCAGTAGTTCAATAGTTGAACATTCTGTAACATTAGAAACACTAAGGCCGACTATTTCTTGTAGTACTTTGTATTTATGAATGTTTTTTAAAAGTATACACGATCCTCCCTTTCTATTGTGCCTATTATAGGATGCTGCCAAAGTATAATTTGGAAGCGTTAGGTACATGAGGTCAGAGCTAATCATATTATGTTCTGTAATACTGATAATATCAACATCCTTCACTGAGTTCTTCAGATATTCAAGGTTTACACATAACAAGTCCGATTTACTTATCAATCCATTCACATTTTGATGCATCACAACCAAACTATTATATACGAAAATAATCTTTGTTACTACATATATTCTGTTTTTCCAGCTTAAAACTACCACTTCACGGGGAGACATTACAGTTAGATTCTAATATAATGTCATTATTGAAAACTTTTATCTCATTTATAAGCTTACGAACATCATTCAGTATCGTGTAAATGCCGTTGTTGCTAATACACCCTGTTCGCCTGTGGAACATATTGTAGTCCCATTCTAAATTTAAATTTGAGTCAAGTGTATAGGCATATTCGTGCGACATTACATCTAAGCAAAGTAAGTTATTAAAATTTCCAATTCTAGCGTTAAACATGTTAGCATGATCAATACATTTATAAGTCGGGAGACATAAAATAATGTTTTTATTATGTATTTCTATGAGGCTATTTCTTATAAAGACAATCAATTTAAAGTAGTCTTTCGTCGTTATGAAGTCCTCAGGGCCAATCAATATAACACAATAATCCTCCATTGTGTAATGTTGTAATTTTGATTTGATTGTTGTAATTTTGTTTTATTGCACCATCGGGGCTCTGCCAGGTCCACTTCCTGTGTTCACGCTTTTTGAAGAAGGAGTTCATTGTATAGAGATCCTCCTTCTCCATAAAACTAGGTGACCCCGGTGGTTCCGTCGTCCAAATCCGAATTGCCCCACTTGCAGCTCTTCCTCGTCTCGTTTGCCCAGTTTCGCGTTGAAGTCCCCCATGACAATGGTGAAGTAAGTTTTGAAACCATGCATGGCTCTGGAGACATCCTCATACATGGTCCCTATCTCATCGTCGGCATGTGCCGAGGTTGGGGCGTAGACCTGTAAGACCTTCAGCGAATATCTAGACGATATTCTGAGTATAAGGTACGCCACCCTGGTCGACACACTCTCGATCTTCACCACGTTGTTCACAAGGGACTTGTGGACGATAAACCTGACACCACCCTGAGACTGCCGGTCACCCTCTCGGAAATAGAGCAGGTTACCGGATCTGAGGATGATCGAGTACTCCCCTTCTCTTCGGACTTCAGAAAATCCTATAATACCCCATCGCAACCTGATCAATTCCTCTTCGAGTTCGGTGACCTTTTCGTCGGTCCGAAGTGTGCGCGTGTTGACGTTGCCAGGTCCAGTTGTCAGTGATTGTTGGGGTAACCGGATCTTGTCCGGAGATTCTTAGCACCCCTTGCCATGCCGTAGCCTCGACCGCTACCATAGTCGAGGGTAGGCAAGCTGTCGGATACTAGGGGCCATTTTTTATTTGTGCTATTCATTGGGGGAGTTTTGCCATAATCGCCACGCTTGGCAGGCGGGTTGGCGATCGCAGTATGGTTGTTATAGAAGCACAGAGAACGCTGCTGCCCATTCTCTGGTTGGTCCCTTAGTCGCCTCTTACGACACCAATGGGAAGACATGGGATAGTGAAATTCGTTACGTCCGGCACCATACGGAACCGGTCCGAAAATATACGTATAGGGAAATCCTTTACCTCCCTAGCCAGGACCGCAGAGGTCGCAATGGAAATGCTCAAGCATTCAGCCTGGAACATCGTGAAACCCCAGTGGTGAGGATAAGCGGGTGTTTAGGTCCTCTGCGAAGACTCCTGCACCCGTGCCTGTACCTGTTTTGGAGTGCGCAGTCAGTCTTGTAACATTAGTTTGGATGGATATCCGAGGCAAACATAGCAGAAAATTATGAACCCGAAAATCTGTAGCCACGAAATGTCAAAAACCATCGACCAGAAATGTAAAACTTCATCAAGAATGCATAGGTTATTTCAAGGCAAACGTGCTTTACCGTCGACCACACCACATCACCTCACACTCTTACACTACTATTGTTAGTGCGCGAAAGTTTGTGAGTGAGTGTGTGTGTTTGTATGTTTGTTACTTCTTCACGATCAAACGGCTAGACCGATCTGGATGAAATTTGGCACAGAGATGCATTATACTCAGGAATAGCACATACGACTTTTTATACCGGAAATATGTTCCCTCGGGATAATTTTCGACTTTCACGCGGGTCAAGCCGCTGGTAGAAGCTAGTCATCTTATAAAATCAATTCAGATAGTGGTCAAACGTGAGGCTATCACCAAAATGAACACCGATCGAATGCGTGTCGGACTTTGCACATTTATGGTTCCGTACTAAATATAGAATGTATTGTTATTTGTTAGTAAAATATACGTAATAATAAAAACAAAATTTTGTGACAGACGATGGACAGAAAAACGGGCAGACAGACGGATAGACGGACACGTGAATAGGGCTCCGTTTGGACACTTCAGGTACGGAATCTCAAAGAAGTAAATCAAAAGCCATAATGTATTGATAGGTACCTACATTGTTTTTGGGTTGCAAAGATCAAATAATAGTGGCCTCTTATAAAACATACTGATACTAGATTGTATCTAGTTAGACTGTAACCAGACTTCAACATCAAGGCAAACCCCTTTTCACAGTTAATTAATTGCGAAAATATTTCAGTTGTCAAAAAATCTTAGTTACAATAAATGAGTCGTATCAAAAGTATAATGGGGTTAAAAGTTATGAAAAGAAGACGCGCTTTATTTCTTTTTAAATCAGATATTTTTAAATCACCGTGCCATTTATAATTTCTTTGTGAGAATGGATAATGATGAAAAGGATCCTTCATAGTCTTTTCTACGGTATTTTATTTAAGTAATTACGAAATGAACGCAATTAAAAATAACGTACAATTTCGTCATGGAAACGCCGGTAAGCCCTAGAAAGACATACATATATCTTATTAGAAAGAAAAGTGACTAACGAAAGGTATTTACAGACATGTATGACTAGATATATGAACATGAGTGGAGCAAAAGAAGTACGTAAGGATCGTAGCTGGTGGCGTTCTGTACTCTCGGCCTGCATTATTTAAGGACTTAAAAAATCGGCCACTCCCATGTCTGTATATCTTTGAAGTTTCTCTGTTTGTAAAAAAAATCCTTTAATTATTTCCATTAAATGAACAAGTCTCCGAAAAACTGAACAAAAAAAATGCCTGGAATTTACTAGTGGCTGCTCAGAGATTGCAGTTATACGGTAGAAATGCCAGTGGCATGTCAATAAAAAATTATAATAAATTACCACCTGCCCTGAGAATGCTACCAATTAATAAGTTTAAATGTAAAATGTTTGCTTGGCTCTTAGACATGTGTTTTTATTCAGTCAATGAATTTTTTAAACATTGATATTGTAATTAAAATTTTAATTAGTATAGTACTTTGACATTATTATGAATTCTATAACATTGCAATTATATATTTTTTTTTACTTTATGATTTATCTATTGGCATGATGATTTATTTTTTGACATATTATGCTGAAAAATGAATATATACTTACTTAATTACATACCCCCATGGGGAAAAGGCGTGAGTGTATGTATGTATGGACAAATAAACTTATAGTTATTCCTATTCCTAATTTACATTTCATCATCATCTGCCGAGCCTTTTAAGGGTTCCGTACCCAAAATGTGAAAACGGGGCCTTATTATTAAGACTCCACGGTCCGTCTGTCTGTCTGTCTGTCCGTCTGTCACCAGGCTGTATCTCATGAAACGTGATAGCTAGGCAGTTGAAATTTTCACAGATAATGTATTTCTGTTGCCACTAGAAACAGAATACAATACATATTTAAGTGGGGCTCCCATACAAAATACGAGTTTTTAGCCGTTCAATAATGGTACGGAACCCTTCGTGCGCGAGTCCGATTTGCACTTGGCTGGTTTTTCCCAACTATGTTTAGATAATTCAGATAATTTAATTTATTTGGCTTAAAAACAAATTACACAAAACAAATGGTCATAAACCTCTGGTGCCCGTGGTATGTAATGAGAACCTGTATTACAGGTCACCGGATGTTGGCATCGGCTAGCCATCACCGGATGCAACTTTTACCAATATTATAAATGAAACGGCTGCCTATCTATCCTCCACAAGCCAGTGAGTGGGTAACACGATACTCCCTGGGATGAAGACATTAAGATGATTGGGTTTGGTTGTGCTAAACGGTCAATATAATTGAGCACCCGAAAGGTCAATAATAAAATGAAATGAAAAAAAAACATTTATTGCAGACTAATATAATAACATGCCCATATTTATTAGTAACAAAGATCTTACAACTATGTAAGTCAACTCATGGTAATAGTGTCATCTCATCACGTGAAGCTGGATGACTCTCACCAGCACCTCAGAGTCTCGTCTCTCAGAAAACATCTATAGGATTCCTTTGTCGCTACCCCGAACCCGACGCATCAGAGAAGCTGCTTAATGAATGAATGACGGTCGAAGATTTTAGTGGAACGAGTGGACTCACGCTATTGGCTCACGAAAACCAAGTAGTAACTTTTTTTTACCGAACGACGTCATATAAGACGTCGTTAGATAAAAAACCCTACTTTTGAATATTATTAAAAAGTTGAAACTTAATCGGATAAAAAATAAATATCTACTTTGGCAAATATTGCGTGTCCGTATTTGATTTGGCTTTACGCTTCTGTGTGTGGACGGTGATCATAAGTTGTACAAATAGCGCTTTTTTTGTATTCATGTCAGTTATTTTATAGTTACATAACTAGTAACCATACATTATCAAGATGAAAAAAAATACTTAAGTACCTACTTTTAGTTATACTAATAATATATAGGTAGATAGATACCTATTTCTTTTGTATCACAAATTTCTTATTGACCCGTACAAAGTCAAGGAATAGAACAAAGTTACTTAGTCCTAAAATAATCTTTAAACTTTGTATTCATTGAAGTTAATAATTCTAAGGGTTTTGAATAGTAATCACTTCTAAAGCAACTTGTAGGTTTTAGATACAGGCCAAGATTAAAGTAAGCCAAAAATATAACGTGTCACTAGTATTTTGGTCTCGTTTAACATTTTAATTAATTTCTTATCCAAATTAAAGTGAATTTGACTTCAATGGAAGGTCGCCGGAGGCCTTGTTGAACTCTAATTTTTAATCAGATATCAGGGTGACAGTTCGTTTTATATTCTAAAAAGTTAAAGGTTTGAGGTTAATAAACCACTTTTGGTCAAAACAATCAACAACTTTTAGTCAAAACTGTCAACAACTTTTGGTCAAAAGTGTCAACAACTTTTCCAGTCAGATTTTCCCCTTCACTTATATTGTTCAGGGAACAATTTCAAGCTAGTTAGATATCATGACGCTAAGTGATTTTACACATTGGCTGAATTTTTAATACCATTTGTAAAGCATAAAAAAATCTTGGACAAATTGAAATAAAATTTAGGATATATACTTTTATTTCAGGCAAATGACTGAATGAATCGAATGTATGAAGAAGTAGATAGTTATTTTTTGATCTTTACCAAAGTGAATGAGCTACTTACATCGGAAGTTTGAAAATAAGTCAATTGTTAAAACAAGTTTGAAAGTAGGTTAATAGATGAAGTTAATAGTTATTATTTGTTTTTATTACGCTCTGCATGTGCTATGACTTCACCTGGTTGGATTAAAAGATTACAATCTATACTATATATATATACTAATATCATAAAGAGGAAATATTTGTATTTTTGTAAGTAACAAATAATTTTAAAAACCACTGGACCGCTATCAAAAATTCTTTCACCGTTGGGAAGCTACACTATCCTCGGATGACATAGGCTACTTTTGTCGCTGTATACACACGGGAACGGGAACAACGCGGGTGAAAACGCGAGGCGTCCATATGGCTTGGATAGAGAGGGAGGGGAAGGCCAAAGAAAAGATTGACTCGCACTGAGCTCAAGTGGTGGATTATGGCACATTTCCTCTCGCGATGAGTAGGCCTGCACGCACAAAGGAACAAATAGGAGTCTAAGACCGAAAAAAGGGCCCATCTGTCCTGTCCTATCCATGTTTTAATATTATGAAGAGGTAGAGTTGTTTTCGTGGGTCCCGTTTATTATTATTGTTATATCATCTGCGTATCCAACAGTGAAATAACCTTTGTCGTTGAGTGTTTTAATGAGGCTGTCTGCTACCAGGTTCCACAGGAATGGTGAAAGGACGCCCCCCTGTGGATAGCCCTTCGCGACGACGGCTCTTGTGGTGTTGTTAACCGTGACATGAACCACTCGCAGTTTGAGCATGTTGGTGATACAGCCTCCTAGGGTCGGGTCTATGCTATGTCTGTCGAGGGCCGTTTATGCTGTTGAACGTGGTCTTATCGAAAGCGCCCTCGATATCAATGAAGGCAGCCAGTGCTGACCATTTATGGTCCACTGCGCATTCAATTTTAGAAACCACGTTGTGTAACGTGGATTCTGTTGATTTGCCTGTGAAGTACGCATGCTATTGTTTGTGAAGTGGTTTTACCTGGAGAGGCCCATCACGGATGTGCCTATCGCAGAGTCTTTCGAGGGTTTTCAGTAAGAAGGATGTGAGGCTTATGGGTCTATAGGCCTTGGGTTGTGTGTAATCAGTTTTTTCAGGTTTGGGTATGAAGATGACTTTCACCTCTCGCCATACTAGAAGTGCTATGCTGGCTCGATAGATCTCCAGCAGCCATGGTGTTAGATATTCTACCCCCCACTGCTGCAGAGCTGGGAAGATGCCATCCAGCTCCGCCGACTTGAAAGGTTGAAAGGTGTTGATAGCCCATTTTATCCGGTCTACTGTTACTATATCGTGGGCTCTTGACCAATCTTGTTCCGTTGGAGTCCATTCAACATTCCCATTCATTTTCCCATGTCCTGTCCTCCAGGATTTGAGAGTCCGGAAAGTGAGTTTCGAGGAGGACCTTCCTGGTCTCGTGATCAGTTTGTGTGTATGAGTTGTCGGGTTTTTTCAGCGTTCCGAGGGTTCGGTCCTGATCGGTTGATAGTATCTTCCGTACCCTGGCGGCTTCATTATTTGTCTCAATGGATTCACAGAATTTCTGCCATGCCGATCTCCTGGCGGTTCTAATCTGTTTTTTGTATACATATTGGGTCTCTTTGTATAACTCCCAGTCTTCCGGGAGTCTTGTGTTTTTTGCTCTGTTAAATTGCTTACGCAGCGCTTCTCTGACTTTACCAAGTTCAGCGCTCCACCAGGGGTTCCTCTCGTTCCTGATTTGTGGCGCTCTTGATTTGCAGCATGCAAGCTTCGGTTAGATATTCGGATAATTTTGTTACGGTGTATTCTAATTGTGCTTGGTCCCTTACCGTAACCTGTGCTAGGTGCCCAGCTAGAAGCGAGGCCAGAAGGTTTTTATACCCGGGCACATTAGTACGCCTTGGGTTTCGCCTCGGTGCGGGTTTTTTAGTGTTTTTAGTTAGTGTAAAGCGGATTCTTCTGTGGTCTGAGCAAGAACCTTATCACAAACTGGCACGTATCGGCCCAGTTTGTGATAAGGTTTGCCGCGTTTTCCCGTAGCGAGTGTTAGGTGAATAATCGTCTGTCCACGGACCGTGACCCAAGTGGGTTCTGAGCCGCGATTAACGATGTTAAGATTAGTGGAGAATAAAAAGGTGGATAGTACCTCTTCTCTGGAGTTCGGTGTGTCGCTGCCCCAGAGCGGGTGGTGGGCGTTTGAGTCGGTATAGATGATCAGGTCCAAACTGGTGCGCTTACAGTGCTGCACCAGGTCGGCCAACTCCTTTGGCGGGCAGTTTGTGTCCTCGCCTTGCATGTATGCCGAGACCAGTACAACATCCGGAACGCTACCTTCGGTTTGGAGCCTGACAGCTGTCAGGTCTCTGGAACAGAACCAATTTTGTACTGTCCTGGTACTAACCCAAGTCAGTACCAGGTATTTTGACGGATCAGAATACCGCGTGGAGCTAGCCCACATCAGCTCTGTAGCGAGGGACGAAGGGCGAGGTTCGGACACGGGTGGGCACGTCGGTCTGTCTCAGTACCGTCAATTCCTGGTCATTGTCGGGGAGTTTTATAAGGGGCACGTTTTTGGTCAGCCAGGTCAGGGCATTCTCGTCTTCACATCATACCTGCACCGCGCCATCCGCTACCCGTGGGTATCCGCGGAAGGCCGGAAGTAGTGTAGACGGGTCCGCGTCCATAAGTCATGTCTTCTAGGGTGGTCTTTATGTATTCGGCCTCCAACCTGGTTAGCTCTCTACTGGGGTGGGGAAGGCGGGGGGCCTTCCCCACCCCAGTAGAGAGCTAACCAGGTTGCTGTGCGGAGTGAGTTCTCACGCGCTTGGCGTCCCCCTAGAGCATACTGAGTGAGGCTGTGTCGTTGGGGCGCGTCCTCTTCGCCGGCCCCTTTCCAGTTGGTACAGGCTTCGGAATTGAGGTGCCTGGCAGGGCTTTAGATATCAGCAACGCCCAGCTTGAGAGTGCTTGCCCCTGGTGCGTCTAGGTCGTGTCTGGTTTTGGGTTTTGTCGGTGTCTTGGGATCGGGCGGCAGCCCCGGCAGATGCTCTCACTTGCGGTGGCTCTTCGCGCTGGGTTGCCCCTTTGCGTACCTGCCCCCGCTCGCTTTGGTCCGCGTCCGGCCGCTTTTAGCGCTGGGTTTCAACCGCACGTACTTGCGGTTGGTCGCGTGGCCCCGCGTCCGGCCGCACGACGCGCTGTGTTTCCCCTTCGCGTGCAAGCGGCCGATCGCGTGATCCCGCGTCCGGCCCTTTTCCACGCTGGGTTGCCCCTGCGCGTACTTGCGGCTGGTCAAGTACCGTCCTTTCAGCGTCCGATCGCGCTCCGCGCTGGCTGTCGCCTCCGCGCGCACTGCGCTTTCGGTCGCCTACTTCCTTCCCCTGGGCTGGGATTTTTCCGCACTTTGCCAGGCGTACTTCATCGGCTACAGCCGGGAGAGTGTTATATTAGTGTGTGAGTGAGATATTTTCGGCGCACATTTTTCACAACTATAAGCTATCTAACACAATATTTCTCAATCCAAACATTCGTTTAGAATTTTCCTGCTGCAACAACGTTACTTCAGCAGTAATCGTTTTTAGTTTTTTTTTTTTGAAAACGACATATGTCAATATTGCAATAATTCTATAAAGTAAGTATTGGTTGTATCGATTGAATAATTTATTGTTTGAATAATTTCATAATTTCTATTTAACTCTTTAATTGATTATTTAATGTGACTGAGTGTGTATGAATAATTAAGTTAATGCTAATGAGTCTGTGAAACTTAAAATAAAATTATTATTATATTGTTTAGTAGATAATGATTTTTATGCATACTTTTTCAGCCTGTAGCTCCGATTCCCCATGGATTTGGGGTTTGCGACTTAGTTAGGTTTATTTCGCACGTTATAAGCAATCGATCCACATACGTTAGTTTGTATCAATTTTTGGGTTTTTGGTCAATTCATTTTGGACTATCTCCTTTGTAATCCATTTATACCAAAAACCATTATTAATGTATAAAATAAAGGTAACGGGGTTCCTGCTTCCGATTGACTTAATCCTTTATGGTGTCTCCTTCTGTCACTTATGGGACGACACGGGGTGTCTTAAACTTAGAAAGGGTTGAAATGTTAATAATGGAGTGAGTACCCATATTTAAAATTAACCGACATGTCAGTGTGTGTATTTGTTAATTATTATAAGTTTGACTATAAAACATGAAGTTTTGGCTTTTCTTTTTTTATAATTACCGTTCCAAAATAGTGTTTATTTATTTATTTTTTAATTAAAACTTTGCCCCATACTAGGTTTCTTTTCCTGTATCGTGTGTGCGTTTACAAACATATAAATTCACATACACAACACCCAGAACCGCAACAACTATCTGTAGGTCATACAAATATTTGTTTCGTGCGGGAATCGAACCCGTGAAACGCAGCGCAGCAGTCAATCGCTCAACCACTGCGCCAACCGTGTTAAGAGCATTGTATAGAATTATCTGCCGAATAACTAGACCTTTTACCGGGTAGACTGATTTTTGGTAATCTAGGAATATGCAATTTTCTAATACTTTTAATTCCACATCACTAGGCTGTACACTCTTCGAAGATATTCAAGCGTCTTCGTTGCAGTTCAGACAAATGTTTGGCGCAGTGAGTAACCGGCTCCTAGGGAATTGAAGCCGCAAATGTTTGTAGACTTTTGCCGGGATTGAGTGCTTGTATACCCAGATGTACGATCTGTGACGATACCAGTGAAGTGCTAAATGAAGACACGTTTCTTTGGGTAAAGGTTGAACTTTCGTTATATACAGATTATGGAGGCATGGCACGAAGTTAGTAAACGCAATGGTTCTTTTGTTTTTGGGGTGCTTGCATAATGAAGCGGCTTTTCGGTCCCGGCTTTTAGTATTAACTGACACGGATCGTCAATGTGGATTGAGCGGTTAAATTTTAATGCCATTATTACCGAATCAAATAAAATGTTATTGTGTCTCGCCTGGATCCAAGTTTTCGGCAATCAAGGGATTAGTATAAATACAGAACGATCATCGGTTAATTACGGTGCGTCAACGTTGAAGGTCTGCAGACTAAATGATATTGTTTCAGCAAACCTTGCACACAATACTGGGACCATATCATGGTTTCAAAACTTTTTCTGTGATGATGTTTCTTACTCCTATTCTCAGCAACATGCACGGCTTTTGAGGCTTACATCAGCTTCTTCTAAAAGCAATTGATAACGTTGATTGTCACTAAGTCTAGACTTTAGATCCCTTCAACATGAACACAACTTAATCAAGGCGATACGAAATTATTTGAGGCATCGAGTTCATTTACGTAAGGCTCTAAACAGACGGACTGCATTTCAAAAGTTAAAAAAAAAACAGTTAATGTGCAGTTGATATACGTAACATATCTGAGCAACTGCATCAAAACTGCTAACCAACTGCGCAATACACTCAAATGCAGTCCGTCTATCTAGAGCCTAAGGTAGACAAACTGCTCCTTCATGATTGTGACTTATCTTTTAAACAATACCCAAAGTATTTTTCACATTATAAGAAAACTCAACACACTTACTCAATCAACCTACGCCTTAAGGGATTTAAAAGTCTAGAAAGTAGAACTTGGTACTTTTTGTGAGAATCACCTGGGCTTGGATGTGGGCTTAATAAATGGATAAAATGTGGCAAGTAAATTGAAATCTGAAAATGAGTGTCTAACCTTTCAAGAGTACTTTGATGCTTTTAAACTTATAAGTACTGGAATTTGAACGCGGTTTTTCCACATAATTGTATTTTTTCTGGGACAGGGCGATCCGTTGAGATAGATCAGTACTTAAAAAAATGCTAACTAGGTATATCGTCATAAGTTCTAAAAAATAAGCAAACTGCCAAAAAATAAAAATAAATAACACCAGATTTTAGTATTGTTTATGTGTGACCAGGCATAACTTTTAATAGAGGGGTCCGATTACAAACATTATTTTATTGGAAAGAGTATACCTCATAGTTGATCCCATTTAAATTTAAAACGGTAAAGGTAGGACAAAAGGATTTATTGATTGATATACTCACTGAATTTTCAATTGAGATACGATTCTGTTGAAATTAAATAAAGAAAGCGAAAAAAAAAATTACCAACGCAATAACGAACTGAAAAGCAAAACATAAAAAATCTTCTAGGGTTTTGAGGCGGCGCCAAACAAACTATCAACGAAGATCAACCTAGGTACAATCATTCTACGCTTTAGGTGCATGCATGCAAATTTGCTTGTTTTTTTGTTTGGTGCTAAGTCAAAATGTTAGACTAGATCTATTCAGCTCAATGTTATTTATCATATTTCGTTTTTATATTTTTGCCTGTGTGATTGTTGCTATTGTGTGTTGAGCCTGATTCGAATAAATGATGTAAACCATTCTTAAAATAAAGTCGAGACGATTTTATTTTAATATTGTCAAAAAAACACTTATAGCTTAACATCCATCTTGTTTTCATTTTGAAAGTTCTTTTCTGTTCCATATGCGGACGTTGAAAATCGTTAGTTAGGTTACCGGTCAGAAAAAATCCGAGCTTTGTTACCAAGAAAACACGAGTAAGTTCAGCTTTTATTGCTATTTCACTGAAACTACTATTAAAGCTCTCAATCTTTGATTTTGTTAATCAAATCATAAACCAGATTAGTTTCGAGTTACATGTGTTTACAATTTGAACATTTCTTTTGTACTTGACTTGTTACCTCCGTTTTTGTTACTTTTAAATGGTAACGTATAAATGGAAAAGAGAGTAACAAAATAGGAAATTATTAGGCAGAGTATTGAACTATGAGTGCTGAACAATGAATAATGATTATATGAGGAAACCTTTTGATATGATATTTGTGTTACACTTTTTTTATTAAAAGTTGTTTACCGTGTACCGGATCAAACTATTGTTATGGGGCAATTTCTATGATACTAATTAATTATTAAAAACTGTTTAACGTATTTTATCTTATTTCAGTCACATAAATAGAATAGAACAGAATAGAATATACTTTATTGTACACCATAAAATTATACATCTATTTTATAAGAAAAACTTAATTATATGGGTACAAAGGCGGTCTTATCGCTGACAGCGATTTCTACCAAACAACCTTTGGGTGGACTGAAAGAACAAAAATAAATGTTTCATAATATTATCTTTTTTTAAATTATTTTAATTATAAATGTCCCTTGACAGCAATTCAAATAATGACGGTCTAATTTTATTGGTATAGGCCAATAATTAATGATTTGAACTGCTGTGAACACAAAGCTTAAAAGATCCTAGGTTGTTACCAGAATTCTATTTTTGTTACTGTCCCATAAAAGTGGACGAGTATTTCTTTTCAATATTGTTATATTTTTTAATAATTTAGATGTTTTTATTATAAAAACACAGATATGTGCTTTACTTTCGGATATGTATACATATAAAATATTATTAAACAACACAATAAATGCGTTACTGTAATTTAAAAAAAAGTATCTATTAGCGCTTTTAATGTAACATTATACTTTTAATATCAAACTGATTTTGTTAAAACACATAAATTTTATTATCATGACATCTTTTTTAATCAATTGTAACTTGTCGAAATTGATTTAGTGATATAATTTACTTAATAGATTGAAAGTAACAAAATAAGATTTTTTTTCCGACGTGCGCATGGTTTTATACATTGTACTGTTTTTATACTAATTAAATCTTAAAATAAACCTTATATGTCGAATTTTTTGACATTTAACTATTACTTAAAATTAATAAAATAATTTTACATTTTTTTTGAGAAATGCTCACATAAGTATATCGGAATGTTAGGGACTTCAAATTTTTGATTTTCTAACAAAGTAATTGATGGCAAACCTTTTGAAGATACCAATAGAATTTACTGTAAGTATACCAAATATTGAAAATATGAATTAGGTATATACATACAAAAAGTCTCGTAATTTACAGTCATAGTATTTAATTTTACTATATTATTTATTTTTCTAAGTAATTGATTAATAATTTGATTATGGATTCCGAGATTTTACATAAGCATTTACAGCATTTTAAAAGACACCAACACAGAATCAGTTAATAATTTTACTCTATGATAAGTTACATATTTTAATGGAAAAGGTTGATCTAGTCTTTTTATAACGAATGGTAAAGAATACCTTTTTGCATTAAGTCCGCCTATATTAACCGTATATAAATAACTGATAACTTTTAGTGTAATAACAAAATAATTCAATTTCTTTCACGGCCATTCTCTAAATACCACATCAATGTGAGTGTTCCACGTTCCAATTCTATATAATATTCTATTCGAGGAGCTCGTGGCTAAATAATAACAGCCGTACGGGTCGATCTTAAGGTTAAGCAACGCTTGACGAGGTCGGGCCGTGGATGGGTGACCATTTCAACATACTGGGTTTCCTCCGTGCCTCGGAAAGCACGTTAAGCCGTTGGTCCCGGCTGTCATTTGAAGATCTTTGACAGTCGTTACGGGTAATCAGAAGCCTGAAATCTGACACCAGTCTAGCCAAGGGGTACCGTATTACTTAGTTACTGGGTTGTGGAGGTCAGATAGGCAGTCGCTCCATGTAAAATACTGGTACTCAGCTGAATCCGGTTAGACTGGAAGCCGACCTCAACATAGTTGGGAAAAGGCTAGGCAGATGATGATTAAACTATAAAAAATCTTTAAGCAAATGTCTCGCTAAGTGCTTGGAAAAAATAGTCGTATTTTCGATAAAAAAGCTCCATAAAAGGAAGTGTTTATATAATAACCAAAGTGATCTTAAATAGGATAGAAATGTGTGAGAATTTATCGGACATAAATATTTTATGAGAAATTGTTTATACAAACTTACTACATTAACCGAATAGGGATGTTTCCTGGGTAGAAAAATGGTAATTCTATTTAGTCCGTCAGTGAGATTATCGAATAATATTGGACACGTATTTTTTGCTTTACCAAATCAATAAAAAATTACAAAGATAAAGCGCATCAAAGTTCAGGAGTTCAGGCTTGTGACGTCACTTATCAGTATAAAGTGTACTACAGGTGTGATGTCATACGATATTTCAACGAATCGTATCGTCGTCACTTTATGTTTACGTGTCAAAAGAAAAATACGTGTCCAATATTTTTGTTTATCTATTTCACGGACAAAAAACAAATTTTCAGTCAACTACCCTATTATGCCCATTAGTCAGAAATATTTCGATACGCCTAACATAACATCACGTGATCCCCGAAAGGTTATTTAGACGTGTATCTATCTATAGTACCTGCACCCAAATTTCGCCAGTTATGTTTACTTTAGTCATGTTTATAGGGCGAGCCAACCGGGCACAAATTCAGACCCCGGTCTGCTTCCGAGAAACCCAAAATGTAAAACCTTATAACACTGACCCGGGCATATAATCCAGTACCTCTATGGTTGTTGTGTCTGGGGCTCTACTCCCTAAACCCCTCACTCTCTTTCTCCGTCAACGAAGTTACGGGTTCGTTCAAAAGTATTCCGGAACTTTGGAGTGAACCCTTCTCCGTGATTATCTTTTTTTTTGGACGGGTAAAAACATATCGGGCGTAGGTGTAATTTTCAAATTATGATGTCATTCATTCTTATTCTTCGGGCTCCTAGTTGGGGATCTACTCCCTAAGCACGAAGTCCGTAGTTTCAGCCTTCGTTACGGTCGTTTCCTACTCCGTATCTCCTACGTATGGATGATTCGCTCGGAGCCCGAACTAAGAATGAATGACAAAACAATTTGACATAGGTCGAAAAAATTTAACTTGACACTTGTTTTAGCGGATCGTCACGTCAGTTATTACTTTCGGGCTAACTTCGTTGACGGAGTTAGGAGTAGACTCCCAGATACGGAGTAGAAAACGCCCGTAACGAAGGCTGAAACTTCGGCATTCGTGCTTAAGGAGTAGAACCCCTGGTCCGGGCAACTGTCCGACTGTTGTTGTCGGGTTGTTGTATTTACATTTCACGAAAACTCTGATTCCGTGATTTTTTGTGTTCCATCAGGTCATTAGTTTCTATGTGGCAGCATAGGTGCCATTTCACCTGAGGCTCAGCGGTACCGCTACAATAATCATCATTATCATATCAGCTGAAGTACGTCCACTGCTGGACATAGGCCTCCCCCAAGCCCCTCGCCACATTGACCGGTCCCGTGCGACAAATTCAATTAATTAATTTGATTAATTCATTACTACTATTTAAGTCATACATAGACCTTATAGGTGATGTTCTTCAGAAAGGCCAGGTGTGCAGTACCCATAACCGGTGTGTGTTTATGACTAGATGTATGAATGTGAGTGAAGCAAAAGAAGTATGTAAGGATCGTAGCAGGTGGCGTTCTGTAGTTTCTGCCTACCCCCATGGGAAAAAGGCGTGAGGTTATGTATGTATGTATTTAAGTAAGTTAATCGTTTTCAGTCAGAGTAAGATCGGGTTGCGACCCCTCGGCCGTCTGCCATCTGACGTTTACTTAGTACCTATACAAAGGCCGTTATTATCGAAGAGTATTTTCCTGATAACGGTTCGGACCATTTCATACTTTGTTACAATTTACACACAGTTTGGCAATACGGTCATTGTTAATTAGGTACTGCCATTAGCACAAGTATCGATGTAGGTAAACCAAGCAATTTACAGTGAATAGTTGTATATAATATTCAGTTCACAATTGAAAATATCCATCGTGTCTCTAAAAAAAGTCACAGGCTACAGAAAAAGTGACACTATAATAGATAATGAGTGTCAAAATATTCAAAAATTGGAATTGAAATGCATTATTGAAATGTCCCAAATAAGTATTTTATCATTTGACAGCGTTCTTATTTTATCAATGTTAAACTCCATTATTTCTTTTATAGGAAATATAACTTTTTTTTTTTACTTTTCGCCCCACTAGGAATTACTTCCTGTATCGTGGGTGCGTTTACAAACATATAAACTCGAATACACAAAACCCAGAGCCGGAACAACTATCTGTAGGTCATACAAATATTTGTTCCATGCGGGAATCGAACCAACGCACGCAGCGCAGCATTCAATCGCTCAACCAATGCGCCAACCGTGCACCCGAACTACTAAGGCAAATCAATAAAAAAAACAGAAAAATAATAAATATTTTATAATTTAGGGCCTATACCTACAATAGTAGGTACCTTTGTACCCGTTTAACAATTTGCAATTTGTACCTTAAAATATATTTCAAAAGTACAGACACCAAAAAAAGCCAATAAAGAACTTTACTATTATGTATTCTGTGCTATAACAGATAATATTTAAGTTTCGCTCGTGATAATACAATAAAGCACTCTAACACGCTAACGCGACGATGTGAAAGGAAACTAGATACAACACACCCCCGACGTGAAATGATTGATTGAGAGAAGAGCAAAAGGATTACCTGTGATAAAAGATTTTCTAGGAAGCCTCAAGAGTCTTGTGAGAGGCGGCTAGAAAATGAGGACAAAATATGATATCTATTTCGGATCTCCTTTTTTGCCAATGATCCTTTTGTTGGAAAATTGTTAAATAGGTACTTCATACAAGATAATACAAATTGGCATCATGATTTGCCACAAGGCGCGCAATTAACTGGTAAAATATAAGCCTTCAAGAAACTATAAACGTTTAAAATTACAACCGACAATAACGCCTGCTTCAGTTATGTATTCCCCATAAAGGGCAAACAAAAGGCATAATGGTGGATGGAAGCAAGCTTGCTTAATCTATTCACTATTAACCTAAAGATCCCCAGTTTATGGAAAAGCAGACTCCGGTAGGAAAATCCACTCCTTGGTATGCCCGCAAATGCTACGAATTATTCTCAATACTTTTAATGCGTATGGGTGTGATGTCGGTGTCATCTTTACATGGTTATGTACCGCATTGGCAAAGCTGCACATCGCCATTGATCTTGTAGTTCGATGATAGAACGAATTAGGTAGGATGAAATAAGGATGATATTCGTAAACGATAAAAATTGGTACAGGGGCAAGCATTGTTATGAGCATCATCATTTCAGCCGAAATATGTCCACTGCTGGACAGTCATATTTCTCACCAAAGCTTCTATAAGAGTCTTTACCATTACCGTAGACTCGAAGCTGGTTGTTGCCCTTCAAGCAACTAAATTAATGGATCAGTGGTTTGTTTATTTATGGGCTAAATTATAAAAAGTTAGATAGGTACTTATTCTTATCTTCATGATAAATTATGATCTTCCAATTTTTACTGACCTCATTTCGCCTTTTAATTATAAGTCAACCACCTAGCTTTTACTAGCGTCTTTGCCCGAGTGGTATTACTTTTACCACTTCACCCTCTTGTATACCAAACTGTCATTCTAATGTATAAGCTATATAATTGCTAAAATTCATTAAAATCCGTTTGGTAGTTTTTGCGTGACAGAGTTACAAAGATCCATCCATCCGTCCCATGCTCACAAACTTTTAGATTAAACTATATTGTACACCATAAAATTACACATCTTTTTTATAAGAAAAACTTAATCATACGTGTACAAAGGCGGTCTCATCGCTGATAGCGATATCTACCAGACAACCCCTAGTCTTTTTTTTAGTAAGTAGGATTACTTTGAAACAAGAGTCTTAACCAATTACGTGCACGTCTGTAAGGAAAAGTTAAATCCACTGCCGTCACCGGTCTCTAGACCGCAACAATGGATAGAATAGTTCCCATTGTATAAGTTTGACCACGAAGTTTGTGTACCACTTGTGTTTACACGAAATGCTAACAAATTGACTTGTAATTTTATGACACGCTCTGTTGTGGTTGATTTTCTTGTAACTAACAACTAATTAGGAAGCAGATTTTGTAGATCAGTTGCTTTGTAAGAAAATTAGTTAAGGTCAGTAAACTAATAATGATTCCTTATATACGAATTTATGGTTTTTGAAACGGGTCATGTTAAACTGTGATAAATGCAGTTTGACTTGGAATTTAATTTAATTTTATTTTATAGACATATTATTCCATGTATTAAAATTTGTTATTCATTTGTTTCCTTATAATATATATATATATAAATTGGTAAACTTGTTTGAGTATTTATAGGAGCCATTATTATTATTTCAAAAGTTATTTAACTGATAAAAAGCTATACTATTGCTGAGTATCATAGGGATGGCTTGTATATAAGATAAAATCACAATTCCTTTAAGATAGACCTGCAGCCTGATTGTGTAAGTGAATTCGGCAAGGCATAGCGTTTTGATCCCATCATCTACCATTCACATGCGAGATTAAAGACGCGATATGGATTGCCATCTATCTGATTGGTCGATTGATATCGGTCAAACCCTTTGCCTTTCCAAATTCACTTACGCAGGCTGCAGGGGAGTAATATTACGGAAAAAAGCAAGTACTATTAATGTAAGTAAATAAAATTATGACAACTCTGGCTCATTAAAAAGAGCCGTATCAGCTTTTATAACTAAAACAATGCTTTGGTGTATTTATACATTCGCAGTTTAGTTCTAAACTAGAGCATGGTTGTAACTTTCACTGTCGTAATCACTTCCCAGAATTTGCATATAAAGCCTAGCATGGAAGAATTGTATCAGGAAATCACACAGTTTTTTTCATTTCACCATGAAAAATTGCCCTTAAAATTATTTTAACACCTGCTGCTACCTCTACAATCGGACAGTAACATAAGGGACTAAAAACTGGAAGCATTAAAATGAAAAATAGTCCAGCTTATCTAAAAATACTGGACCGCCATGCAAATGAATCACCTTGCTCAGATTGTAGCACTTTGTCACTGAGGAAAAAGAACATTTCTTTTTTCACAGCTTTTTTGTATCAAGTGTCACCGAAGAGTGTCACTAAGATAAAAAGAGCTGAGCCAGGAGAAGTAAGTAAAGTAAAAAACACGTGTGATGGATGTCGCTGACAAAACTAAAAGGTTCTTGTTTTAGTTTCGCAACGGTATTGGCGATCTTGTGAGCCAGGTCCTAGACTACATTACATACGTTCTAGATTTCAGACTTTGTTAAATGGACGTAAGATTTGTATTGTGGTACTATTTTTGCAAGAAATATTTTAGGTTGTTTTTGTAAAAGATTACGATTTGTATTTTATTCTCGCAAATAATTTGTTAAATGAAAAAAGGGCCCACAGGATGTTGCCGATTTAAGAGGATACTTTTTGGCATTTGGTATGCTGTTTTTTTACCGAAGACGATCAAATGCAGGGGTCACCAAATGGCTGACCTATTTTTTGTGGACCTTAAGCGAACGGTACTATTGTACCGTTCGGCCAATACAAGATGTTCTTTAAAGATCTTAAATCGGAATTTGAAAACAAATTTGCAGATTATATGAAAATTGAGAATGGCGTCTAAATCCTCACCAACATTTACTCTCTGTATTCTGATAGGGAATGAATAGGAGGAGGTCATATTAGTTTTAAGAAACGGACCCCAAATGATTGTAATTGATGACCCCTGATCTATGGTGTTTGAGATCAATAAGATCGCCCTAAGCATTGCCAAAATTATTCAGAAAGAAATTATACTTAAGAGCGCGGCGAAGCATCAATTGTCCATACAAACATAATACCAAAATCATTTGTGATTTTAGCATATTTCCACCATATTATGATGATATTCGGATTAAGACAGTATTTATCTAGGTCCCTACGTCTTCTTTTTTTCTAAATACTTACCTAAAATGAAGTTTTAGCGAATTCCATTTTGTATATTTTTACAGCGTAAATGACATGTTTTCTTTTTGATATTTCTGTATTATAAAAAACAATATCTTTATTAATCTCGTAGCAGGAACATAGCTCGTATTATCAAATTACAAATCATCGAACAAAAAATTTTAAAAACATTAAGTTTTCATTCATAATTTTTGGTATTACGGAACACATCAAATTAATCACACATTTCCAATAGCTAGTATTGCTGTCGCGTCAAGCAAATGTCAATGTGTGCGTGGTCGCACTGCTCACGGTTGTGTATCGTTTGTACGGCGTGGGGTTTGTTCGGGGCACTTCGGGTGTGCTTCGGGTGTGTTTCACGGTTTTTTGTTCTACTGTTCTGTGGATTGTTTGTTGTCATTATTAGATGATTACTTTACTATTCTTTATGTGCGCGTTTATTTATTTTATAAATTGTACTTATTTTAATATTTCTGACACTATTGAATAATGCTTTGAACTTGGATTTAGATTTGCCTTGTGATTTGAACTTTGGTATTGAATAATCTATTTTTTTACGAACTTTGCGTTGTTTACGGACTTTGTTATTATTTACTATATGGTTCGGTTGCCGACATGGTCTCCAAACGTTGGGATGTTTCTCACAGGAAGTACCTACCTATTTCCCAATGACATAATACAATAAGTTAAATTAATAGGTACCTTAGTATATTTATACTAATATTATCAAGCTGAAGAGTTTGTTTGTTTGTTTGAACGCACTAATCTCAGGAACTACACAGGTTGGAATTGAAAAATATTTTTGCGTTGGATAGTCCATTTATTGAGGAAGGCTATAGGTTATAACTCCACGTTACAACCAGTAGGAGCGGAGCATACATGAAAAATGTTGCAAAAACGGGCAAAATATTCCTTTTTGAGAGCTTTTGTTGCGTGCGTTGCGTACGATCATGTATGTAGTATAGATTAGGTATGTAGATAGGGTAGGGTAGGGTAGGTAGGTAGATATGTAGATTAGGTTAGGTAGCCAGTTAACGGGAGCGAAGCCGCGGGGGACAGCTAGTTTTGTATAAATTAGTATTTACCTACCTACCTATCCATCAATTTACGAAACTTTGTCTTTTTTGTTTGTTTATTCATGTCATGAGACAAAGCGGGCGTACGTAATTATCTCAAGGACACCGCTAAGACTGAAGCTGAAAGTGAACAAAACAAATTTATAAAGGTAAGCTGATGTTATAAATATTAATGTGGGTGGAACTTTAGGGCATCCTTTGTACCCTGCATGATGTTGGGAATAGGACGCATGAATACCAAATTATGTCAACTGACATTACTAAAACGTGAGCGAACGTTGTAGGTAAATGTCAGTTTGGAAGCTGTCAAATTTTTTATTAATTATTCGACGAAATTTCATGGTGGCTTCTTCTTATAGATTTTTTTATAACGATCATCAAAATTCACTTAATTATTTATGATACTTCTTTTAATTACAAAAGTCCATAACATTTTGTATTGCAAAGTGAGGCTTTTTTAGTTTGAAATCTTTGTTGTATGTAACACAGTCCTTGTATTTTCCTTCTCAAATTCTATCCTATTTTGATATTTTGGCAACTCTCATATCAATAACTAAAACATAATTTTCCTTACAATACAACTATTATACCACTCCGTGAAACGTAACCCTAATAGAGCTTCGGCCAATAGCCTGTCGTTACTCACAGTTCATTTGAGGGGAACGTTAAAACAAGTCTAGGAAACACTTTATCTGGGACGCCAGAGAGCATTAAGTGTACCACTTTTATGACTTTAAACTTCAAGTCTCACTAGATATCGTATATTTCTCAGACGATCTGAAAAATATAAATTCGAGCTTTAAGATCGTTTCTACGGATGAGGACATTAATTTGTCTTACGTCAATTATTTCATGGTGGTTTCACAAATTGTTAGAGTGTGGCGTTCTACATTCGATTGTGAGTCTTACGTAATAAATATTTCCCAAATTTTAACTTTGAGAACGTTTTAGTAAACTGGGTTTCTGAAAAAATATAACTTTAGATCTCAATAGCATGAATATCGTCTCTAAAGTATTCAAAAAAACGGAAGTTTGTAATTGCTCATGCTCAAACTGTCTCTAATGAAAACGTCAAAATTTCTTATTGAATATAATCTCTAAACGATAAGGCTATTAAATATAAATCATAGGATGAACAAGTGGTCACCCTGTTTAAATTTTTTTGCGTTCCAATTAAATTGGAAGATATTTTGGAGTCATAAATTACAATAAAACAATCCTAACGGCACTTAAGGGCATACAAAATCCTCGGAGGTCATAAATAACCAAAAAAAGTAACAAGCAGTTTAGTTTCTGTTTTGAAGGATTTTGAAGAAAAAGGCTAATATGTAGGTTGCTAAATCAATGAACATGGAATACAAAATGATTGATTAGCTTAACCAATCATTCACACACAATTCAACACAAACCAGGCATATTCAATCAATGTTTGGACAGCGGCACGTTTCCTGACTTAATGAAGCACAGTAAAGTAGTATCAATTTTCAAATCAGGCTGTAAGAGTGATCCCTCTGATTATATACATATATCCGTGCTTCCAGCATTGAGTAAAATCTATGAAAAAATCATGCTGGACCAGATGTTGTCTCACTTCAATTCAAATGGAATCCTACATAGTCAGCAGTTTGGTTTCACGAAAGGTAGGTCGACAACGGACGCGGGAGTAAAACTCATCAGCCACATCTTGGAATCTTGGGAGAAGTTCCAGGATGCCATTGGCGTTTTCTGTGATCTCAGAAAGCGTTCGACTGCGTCGACCACAACACACTGATCTGTAAATTACACCACTACGGAATTCGAGGACAAGCTGCTGATCTCGTGCTTTCCTATTTATCAAACAGACAGCAAAAAGTAAATGTTAATGGGGCGACGTACTCCGGGTCTCTAGTCAAGATGGGCGTGCCGCAAGGTTCAAGTCTCGGCCCTTTTCTCTTTCTTGTTTACATTAATGATCTTCCCTTTATGATGGCCAAATTATCGGATATAATTATATTTGCTGATGATACTTCGCTAATTTTTAAAATAGATAGGAAAGATACGGATGTCTTACATGTTAACGAAAGTCTAATTATTCTCTCAAAATGGTTCGCAGCTAACAATCTCTTACTGAATGCGAAAAACACAAAATGTCTTAAGTTCTCTTTACCAAATGTACCACGACGTGACCTAAACTTAATCTTGACGGCAAAAATCTTGAAGTTATAACGGAAACTGTATTCTTAGGGATTACTATCGATTCAAAATTGCAGTGGGGCGCGCAGGTTGAAGGTTAAGTTCAGCTGCATATGCAGTAAGGAAAATAAGGCAGTTATGCTTATTTCCACAGTATTATGTCTAATGGCATTCTGCTGTGGGGATCAGCAGCAGATGTTGACTCAGTTTTCATATTACAAAAGAGGGCAATCCGCGCGATCTATAAAATGGGTCCTAGCGAGTCCCTCAGAGATAAATTTATAGAGATATCGATCTCTATAAATTTATCTCTGAGGGTATGGGGATAGGAGGAGGGATACTAACTCTACCTTCATTTTATATTTTGGAATGTATTTTGTATGTCCGCAAAAATCGAGGGCTTTTCAAAACTAGAAGCGACTTCCATAATTTAAATACACGCAGTAAGCACGAGATTGTACTACCCAAATTCAGATTAACTAAAACTAGCAAGTCTTTTCTTATAAACAGTATACGCTTTTATAACAAGTTGCCAAAGTCAGTTATAGAGCTGACCGTTTTGAGACTCTTATCGATTATTCTGTGAATGTGTGAACATTGTAGGCCTTCTAGATGTTAGTTAACATTTGTTAACTTTGTTATATATTATATAACCTTTTTTTTTAGTTTTTTGCGACTTATTGTCGGGCCTACATTGTCCCCCCATAGTACTAATGCTGTAACATGGAAATATTGTAAAACCAAACCATTATTTCTGCCGGTTCTTCTCCATAGGAAACGACCAACCCGAACCGTGCTCCTTTTGTCGACGTTTTATAAGTGCCCATGTAGGCCTATGTAAAATAAAAAAAAATATTTTGATTTTGAACCAATGTGGATAGATGAACTCAGTTATGACGTAAAATACAAAGATTACTAATTCTTTTGCGGCTTGGAAACTTTGACGGATCGTCGTACTCAATATCGCGACAAGCCTGGTTTTTGAGATAAAACAAGTGCCATTTGTCTCTAACCTTACAGGTCGTTTGGACAAACCGTACTTGTGCGTAGACTTAAAATTTTGGAACATTTTTTTTAAAAGTTTTTTTAAAAAAAATGTTCCAAAGTCATTTTAAGGAAGTATGGACATTTTGGGTAAAAACCGATATTATTTACAAAAAAAAAATTTGACCAATTATTGAAAACGTAATCTAGCAAGTGTTACACCATTTTTGAATCCTTATTAAATGCGCCAATTTTTCATGTTACTTGCCAAACTAGCGTAATACATTTTTTTTTCAGTACAGTCAGTTAAAGTTGGGCGAAACAGTAAATTTGAATAATTTGGTTTTGAAAAAGTTTAATTTTCTTCTAAGTAGGAGGAGGGCTTTAAATTTTAGGCAAAAATCTACACAAGCATTATTCAAGATTACATAATAATAAAAAAAAATGATAAATTATGGGATTTGTAGCAATTGGAGTTAAAGAACCATTACAGGGATTGATTTTTTTAGTAAATTTTTAAAGTGACCATAATTTTTTAAAAACATGAGATAGATTTTTTTTCGTATTTTTCTGAGAACTGTTATAACTTGGTCTATCACCCATTTACGGCATGACGTCGATTTCTGGGACACCCTGTATGTTATGTTTTGTTCATTATAGATTCTTGAATTTTATAAAAATGGCTTAGGCATTTTGAAATAAAAAGACAGGCTTGCAAGGTTTACAGCTCACAGAGCCATTAGTTTTATTTTGATTTAAGTTAAAATGCCTTTGCTCGAACTTATATATAATAGATAGATAACAATATATAGTTTCCGGCGCATATTTTTTCATGATTGTATTTTTTTTGGATTAGTGTTACTGGAACCATCGAAAAGATCAGATAAGGGTGACACTGGTTGCTGAGTATTACTCTAGCAGTTGTCGATAGTTTCGTGGCAGACATCACCTGCTGTGGCTCTAGACAAGTGGCGTTCGGTGTCTGCGAAGGCGATTGTCGAAATGTAAAGGAAAGATCACGTGATTTTTCGATATCGCTTGTCAATCCCATACAATTTTACCACACTTTCGATGATATAATGTCATTTGTCTATGGCCTCTGATGAAATATAAGAGGCTCTAAACAAAGTTTAATTCAAAGTAACAATTTTTTAATTCAATTAGGCCATTAAGCGGCACTTTTGAACGTCAAAAAAAACAATTTACATGTAATAATAATTAATTCTACGATCCATTCGAAAAAGCAGCTTGTTATTATGAAGAAGAACGGACCAAAAACTGATCTCTATCGAGACACTTTCGTTGATAAATGTCACTATTCTAAAGGCTCTGGTCAGCAAAGTCACTATCGTGCCATGCCCACAAAAACCCCCATAATTCTGGCACGATCCTGAAATAATTGAACCTGCTGAACCACTATGCGATGACCACTTCTGATAAAGGCTACCCTGTTCTGATATACAAATATTTTACTGCTAAAAAGTAGATAAAATAAAAATACGAATAGTAATCATTTTTAAAAGGGTCCAAAAAATAAACCTAAAGTACTTTAAATGTTAACTAGGAAAATAAAAGATATAATATAGGCAGAATTTATAACTGTGTAGTATTTTATGCAAACATTATTCATTCGGTCTACCCCTGCCTTGACCACGAAGTTTGTAAAAGCGGCTGAAAAGGTCAGAGATAGACAAATAAAATAAACAATAACCACAATATAATCTGTGAATTCTATTTAATGTTTTTACTCGTACTTTCTGCGTAAATTGAGGATTATAGGTTGTGTGTATTGATAAAGTTACTGGTTGGGAATTGAACAAATCACAAAAAATAATTTTGCCACAGAGTTTTTTTCCCTGTTCCTTTTCAGAGTATGTAGGTAGTTAGTTAGAAAAAACCGGCAAAGGGCGTTTCGAACTTCGCGAATTTAGGGGACCGTACCAAGCCGCAAAATATAGTTGGTTGTAATAGAAAAGATGAGAGAATTTCAAAGAAAAACGTGATTATTGGTATTTTTAGTAAACTATACATTATAATAAATATTATTACTAAAAGTGCATAGGTCAATGGGAAGTTAAAAAATTCTGCGAAACATAAACGAAACGAAAAAATAGCTGAATTTGGATCCTTCTCTTCCTTTGTTTTCTAATATAAAAAATATATTATTTATCTTCTCAGGGAGCTCAAATCCACGATACTCCACTAGATGGGGTATTTCAAAACTTTTTTTCGCTCCTCCCTTATCTGTAAAAATATTTATGGACAATTTGTATGACTTTGGGTTGGGTCAACAAGATGCTTATACTGTGAAAATTTAAATAATTCAACCGTTTGGCTGTAAAGCCTGTATTACAAGCGACGGACAAACAGACAGACGAACACGTGAGTGACAGCAATAGGGCTCAGTTTAAATAGGCAAAAAACGTTGAAGTTTTAGTATTTTTATTATTAAAGATATAGAGGCTAGCGCTTGACTGCTATCTCACCTGATGGTGAGCGATGATGTGGTCGATGGTGTAACTGCTCGCTCACTTGAAGCCAGTTGAAACACGTTGATAGCTTACCAAAAAAGGAAAGTCAAGAGCGGTCAGCGCGTGGACAGTTGGTTGCTTGCTAGCAGTCGGCGCATGGACAACGAGCAGTCATCTCCGTTTAGCATTAGCGGTATTGGAGCAGGGTCGTGTAAGTGAGCTTCGACGTTTTTAGGCGTATATGGCAAAGGTAGATAATATATTAAAAAATACGAGCACAAGCGAGAGATGCTTACTAAAATTAATAACCAAAACGCCAAGCAACTTAATATCGAAGGTATCAAAACTTGTTAGGCGATATTGCAAAATACGGTAAAAGTCGGTGGAGCCCGACGCACGTCAGATGCATCGTTAAAAGTTCCAAGTTTTCCCTTAGCCTGCAAGTTTTCACAAGTTAGGAACGAGCCAGTTAACATAAATAATAAAAAGTATAGGTAAACCTAAATAGTTTTGCCGTATTTCAGGCTTTTAAAGTAACATACAATGAAAATAATACCAGCCTACTACCATCCCACTGCAGGGAAAAAGCCTCTTCTCATACTGATAAGGCACAAGCATTAATCACTACGCTTGCTCAAGGCGGATTGCCGATTTCAGAATCTAAAAGTTTTTCTATTGGCGCTAATCCGTTAGCAATCTGTTCGTTTTCTAAACCACGAAGAAGTTTGCAAGAGAATTCTTAAGTAAAAGTTGTGTAAAAGTTTATTTTACTCACGTACCGAAAGAGAATGGGCAACATATGAGCACACGTTGGCAATGCGGTCACGGATACACCTGGAGGCTCCGCTAGAAAATATCCTTTGTGTTGTAAACATACGGGGTTGAAGTATGTTCGGGCACGCTTTTAGGGAGTAATTGAATAAAGCAATATATGTATATATATTAGTCTACTAATATACTTTGCACATAACACAATTATAAAATGGGCATTGTTTTTGCCAAGTTGTCTGAGCTTAAAGACGGTTTACTTTAAATTATTGTCACTTAAAGTCCACTTTAAGTGACAATAATTTAAAGTAAACCGTGACATCCATGTCAAGATCTTCAAATTTACCTTTGTAAAGCCGAAACTCGGCAGACATTCTAGATAACAACGGTTACTTCTGCAACTTGCCAACACTTTTCTAGTTTTTTATAACTATATATAAACAGGGGGGTACCCTGTAGTGACGGATCCGTTTAATCGGTACTGTATATGCAGTGTGAACATCACCTCCGGTAGCGACGGATCCGTTAAAACGATCCTGGTAATACGGATGTTACAAATGCTCCGTTTTACAGATCCGCTTTATCGTATAAGTTTTTATTCGGCGCTATCGTATGTAGCTGTATGTGCAAGTTCACACACATGACATAATTCCAGATCCAACAAAAAATACCGATTCAACATTTTATACAGCATTCCGTTTTACAAGTCCGCTTTATCGTAAACGTTTTTTTTTGGCAATGGCGTAGGTAGTGAGCGAGTATACACACATTACAGTATTAAAATACTGATTCTTTTTTTCGGATCGAAGCCAAGCGGGGGATGCGGGGAACACGGTGCGGTTGGTGTTAGTACACTGACTAAATGTGGTGTGAACCGCCAGTAAAGATAGATCCGTTGAAAACGGTCCTGGAAATATGGATGTTCTGTGTGAACGCGTGCCGTTTATGAGGTGTGAACATTACCCCCAGTAGCGACGGATTCATTAAAATGGTGCTGTATATGCGGTGTGAACATCCCCTTCCAGTAGGGACAGATCCGTTAAAAACGATCCTAGAAATACGGAAGTTCTGTGTGAACGTACCCTAAGGGATATCATAATATTATAATATTCTCTAGCTACGATACCTTACGTCGACCACACGGTTCGGGAATTTTAATTTTCAATACATCCATTTATTATTTGTTGTGTTTTTCGAGAGAGGAATCGTCCTGACCGGGAAAACACACGTTTTATTTCAAAGATTTTGAAATCCAATTTCAGTGGATAAGAATTCCAAACAATAAAATCATGGTTAAATTTATAATAAGTTTTAAAAACGGGTGCGTCCATATTATTGATCCCTATGTACAAACATCTCACCTTATTTTCACATTTGACAAAGCAACGCCTGATTCCATACAAGTAAAACAGTCTCGTTTATATTGACGTTTTATATCCTAGCCCTCTGTTTCTACCTTTGTTGTACTTATTTTTATGGGGAAAACTTTATAACCCTTCTTTCCTATGGATTTTTATTCACCGTAAACTTTGTCACATTTGTTTTACACCATATTTTCTCACACTTTTTACGTACCATTTTGTCGGCTTTAACGGCAAGTTAAGCAAAATTCAACTCACTTTTATAATGATAAATGAAGTGAGAAAATGTGTGTCGGTATTCAGGCCTCTATGGACTAGGAGCTTCTAGCAGATATTCTTTGAGATTGCCTTTAAAAGGATGAATTATGAGGGTGGTAGAAATCCCAAGGCGTTATGAATGAGTGCGGACCGAGATTAATATAGGTCCAGTATTAGTTTAAAGGGTTAAGTAAAGCCTGTTCTTATGTGAATGTCAACAAGTTCCTAATTATCTTTTTTTTTCCTTAGGTATGAACTTTTCAATTCAATATGGTCAGAAATTACACATTGTACACATTCATAATTTATTTGAAATCATTTAAGTGCTTCAATTGAAATTGACAACACAATAACTAAAAATAACAAGATTTTAGCTTACCTGCCGTGCATTGTCATCAAAATCAAACGTATATACAAAATTTTAATCGCTTGCGGATAACTGTTTTAAAATTAAGTTGCAAGATTGGACTACTGACTTTCAAATCGTTGTGGCCCGCGTTGTTGTACTTTTACATGCAAACCTAAAAAAACACAAAGCGCACAGGTCTACGTAAATGTTAAAGCGGTTATGTTGATCATCATCATCATCGTTTCAGCACAAAGACTTACTACATCATCCAGTCCTGAGCTTCTCGCATTCAGCGGTTTCCATGTCCTTCACCAAGTCAATGATCCTCTTTGTGAGTGGACTTTCAACGTTACGCCTCACGGTACTTGTTCACCACTTCAGAACCTTTTATCACGCTGATACTACCTGAATAATACTAACTTGTGAGAACGGTAGTGACGAAATATTACCACCTTCACTAAAATAATAAACACCGCAATTTTCCCTATAATCGAAAGCATTGACTTCGATATTTTAAAGGGAGAGTTTATCAACAAAAACACGCCGTTCATCAATCAACGTCTGATCAGATTCTTACGCTCGCAGCTTCTCGTCTTAATCTTTGCTCTGTTATAAGAATTCCTTTAGGATTGAACACCCGTTTGCTGTTTTAGTTACACCAGAGACTTAATTAATGATAAAACTTAGGTAATCTTGACTAAGCCTTAAAGTCTATAAGAACTTTTTCGGTTATTTTTCTCTAAGGTTATGTTACAAAAACGACCGATTTCGAGTGATAATTAACTTCTACTCGTCGGTGTCAAAAAACGAAGAAAAAAACAAGATTACCGACTGCCGAAATTTAAGTTATTTTTTATTTATTTATGATGGGTTTGCTCTTGACGCTATTCTAGGTCAGAGGTGAGGTGTTTTTTCACTTTGTAGTGTTTTTATTCGGAATTCAGTTGTTGTTATTTAGTATTGTTTGTTATTGTAGTTGTTGTTAATTTTCACTTTTTAGTTGTGGTACATTTCTACATATAATGCCTAGAATAGATTACCCGAATAACATGAAACCGGTTGTGTACCGGTAATATTATAGTGTGCTAGGGTGAACTGTACACATCTGCGTACTCCTTTAGAGCAGATAGGTAAACAGACCGGCGATTGCAGAAATCCCGAGAGATTTTCTATCATTTATTGAAGATTTTTGTTGTACTTATATATCAGAAGGTCTTAATCAGATATATAATTTAAATGGGACCACATGTGATGTGTTTCAACAGTTTTCAAATAAAAAAATAATCATCAAAATCGGTGCATCTAGTAAAAAGTTCTGAGGTAGAATAAGTGAAAAAGGAAAAGCCGAATTGAGAACCTCCTCCTTTTTGAAGTCGGTTAATAATGTTACCAAAAACTCTAGAATATTTGTCTCATAACCGGCGTTCGTGTATGACTAGATGTATGAACGAGTGAAGCAAAAGAAGTATATAGTAAGGATCGTAGCAGGTGGTGTTCTGTAATTTCTGCCTACCCCTATGGGAAAAAGGCGTGAGCTAATGTAGAAAAGAATAAAAATACGCAAAATACTCGCTTGGAGGTAGAGTTGTGAACATCAATCAGCTAGATATAAAGTATATTCAGAAGTAAATTTTTCTCACTTACCATCCTAGGGATTTAATAAGTACTTATGTTTACACATTATAATTTCTTCTAATTTCCACTGCTGATATAAGGCAATAATTGCTTGCTAGAAAAACCAAGGTCAGTTTGCTGAAAATATTTCGTATGGGTAAGCATTTCTTCTTTGTCCAATACATTCACCAGCCTTCAAAGCTAAAGTGAAAAGTGAGTAAAGTGTAGGTGCTTCTGACCACGCTCGGTCTTTCAATGATCCCCATCCATCGCTTTCGTACAGGCGTGATTGAAGTCAAGACCCTGCTCATTGTGAATATTCTTGTATTGCTTGGGAACAAATACAAAACATTATGATTGCAATGGTAATATAGTAGCCAATTAGCAATTTGAAAACCGATCTGACTGCCCCATGCCCCGGTACAAGGAGTACGCTGAAGAATCTTTCATTTTAAATGAACATTATACAGTTCAGGTATATGGAATATAAATTTTGACATAAAATAAATCGTTGTCTAATGATGAGGCTTGGAAGGTTAAAATTACAATAATCAATCGTAAACAAAGAAAAAGTGTACATCTGAAACAGGATTAGATCATAGTATTGCCACTTGTGGATAAAGCTAAAGCAACTAAGATTTATTTATGACGAATGCACCTGTCCTGGGCACTACAGAATAGTAAACATTGTTTATTTTAACTACTTATTACCAGGGATTGAAACATTTAGAGATAGAAGTTAATATAATTGAATGATATTCCATTTAATCTGAACTCCCTGTCTAAGGTATGAACCCCGTGACTTGGCCTCTGCTTCGATGCTTAGGAAAACGTTTTGTAGGTTAAGGTTTAAAAATATTTGTTCATAGCTTATTATTTAGAGTTCTATGTTGGCTGAGGAATCTATTGTTTACGTTCATTAAGTTTCATTTCTTTCAAAATAATCTTTGGCAATGCGTAGGGAGATTTTATTGATCTCAGACGCCATAAATCAGGGGTCACCAATTACAATCATTTGGAGTCCGTTTCTTCAAAATAATATGACCTCCTCCTATTCATTCAACATCAGAATACAGAGAGTAAATGTTGCTGAAGATTTCAACGACATTCTCATACAATCTGCAAATCTGTTTTCAAATTCCGATTCAGCATCTTGTATTAGCCTATAATTGTACTGTTTGCTTAAAGTCAACACAAAATAGGTCAGCGTTCCGGTTTTGCGCCGTGGTCCACCATTTGGTGCCCCTACATTCGATCATCTACATCTCAAAAAACAACATATCAAATGACAAAAACTATCTTCTTAAATCGGGAAAATTCTGTAGGCCTTTTTTCACTTAACACATTATTTGTGTGAATTAAGTATCAATCGTAATATTTAGCAAAAAGAACCTAAAGTAGTTCTTGCAAAAATAGTACCATACAAATCTTACGTCCATTTAACAAAGTCTGAAATCTATAACGTATGTTATGTAGCTCACAAGATTGCCAATACCGTTGCGAAACTAAAACAAGAAAACCTCTACCTTTAAGTTTTGTCAGCGACATCCATCGCACGTGTTTTTTACTTTACTTACTTCTCCTGACTCAGCTCTTTTATCTTAGTGAGACTCTTAGGTGACACTTGATACAAAAAAGCTGTGAAAACGAAATGTTCTTTTTTCTCAGTGACAAAGTGCTACAATATGAGCAAAATGATTCATTTGCATGGCGGTCCAGTATTTTTAGATAAGCTGGACTATTTTTCATTTTAATGCTTCCTGTTTTCAGTCCCTTGTGTTACCTTCAGATTGTAGTGGTAGCAGCAGGTGTTAAAATAATTTTCAGTGCAATTTTTCATGGTGAAATATACTGTGTGATTTCCTGTTACAATTCTTTCGTTCTAGGCTTTTTATGAAAGTTCTGGTAAGTGGTTAGGTTGATTAGGACAGTGATGTTTGTCATTTTGGTACGTTGGGTTACATTATTGCAATTGTCATAAGGATTTCTAATTTTTTTTGAGAATATATAAGCCTATGACACTCAGGAATAATGTAGCTTACTACTGGCGAAATATTTTTTTAAATCGGTTCAGGAGATCCAGAGATTACCCCTTATAACGTCAGTAGTATATTATTGGGCATTCTATACCACTATCGGCAAGTTGCTCGGCGAGTGCGCCTCGCTGCCGATAGTGGTATAGAATGCCCAATAATTGATAATCGACTCGCCTTTCCACTCGACCGATAAACTCGACCGAGACAGTACATTTTGCTGCGTACTTGATGAGCAACGATGATCATCCATCAACTCTCCGTTTACTTACTCTCTAGTGTATAACTGTATACAACCAATGATCATGCGAGTTTGCTATCGCTCTGAAGGGTGGTACAGAATGCTTAGTAATGAACAATCCACTCGATCAATGACCAGTAACGCAAAAGAGGTTGTGGTAAGTTTATAAATGTTAACGTACTATATACATTCACTCATTTTTAATCGGTTCATTTCCAACAGTAATCATGAAATTTGTAAAACAACCGCAATCGCTGCATGTTGATACAGTCTGCGATGATATTTGTAAGACTAGTTTTCGTCATGGGGAATTATTACCTAACTCAGTACGATGTATCATTTGTGGTCCATCCAATTGTGGAAAAACCAATTTATTAATTGGCCTTCTTATACACGAAAATGGATTAAGATTTGAAAATGTTTATGTTTATTCAAAAACTCTGCACCAACCTAAGTACATTTTCTTAGAAAGAGTTTTGCAACGGGTTCCCGGTATTTCCCTCCAGAAATATCAGGGAAATGAGGAAGTACTAAGCGTTCAGGACGCAAAACCCAACTCCGTGATTATTTTTGATGATGTTGCTTGTGAAAATCAAAATAACATGCGTGATTATTTTGCAATGGGAAGACACAAATGCATAGATTGTTTTTATCTGAACCAAACATATAGTAAAATCCCCAAGCAGTTAGTAAGAGATAATGCGAACTTAATCATACTTTTTAAACAAGATGAAATTAATTTACGGCATATTTATGAAGAACATGTCAACACTGATATGACATGGATTGAATTTCGTGAAATGTGTTCGAAAATATGGAGTGAACCTTTCAATTATGTAGTGATTAATAAGGATTGCTCCAAAAATAAAGGATGTTATAGAAATAAATTTGACACTTTTGTTGTCTTTGATTAAAAATATTTATATTTAAGAGTGTTACCCTCGCGATATTATTATTCTTCAGACAACGCTTAATCAATCACGAACTTTTTGTTACTATGGAAAAATCACTGAAAAGACAAATTGTTGAGGCTGCAGATGCTGTTAAGAAGAAGGTGCGAAAGATGAGAGATGCTGAGCTTAACAATCAGCAAGTACTGGAATCAGTTTTCAAGCCGGTAACAGAACCACTCAACCAAATTGCTAATGTCAGTAAGCAGGCTTGTGTTCCGCATAATATAGAAAATGAAGAAACCGAAGTTCCGTTTATCGATAAAACTTTGCAAAAAGAACCCACAATTAGTAAAGGAACCAATGATAATAACGACAATGAAGACGAATATGAATCTGATATCGAAAGTGACTCTTCGTACAAATCATTAGTTGAAAACAACCAAGGTATTGATTCGTCATCCTGGTCAGTGTCCTCAGAAGCTCTGACCGATATTCCGTTTGGTGTCAGAAAAGAGGGCGGAAAATTGATGTTAGGTTCTGCTCGTATAACGATCAGTGATGAGTATATCATCGTAGCTGGACGCAAATACCGAAATACGCCTGGTTTAAAACAGTTGCTGTTGAAAAAGAATGCCGATTTAAGCTTGGTTACAGAGAGTGATATGAAACATTATAAGTCGATGCTACTTGACACAAACGCACATCGACGGGACTATGAGCCCGGTAAACCAATCAAAAGTAATAAAGGACAAAAATATTTGCAAATTATTAAGCCTCTATTCCAACTACGAAGTACAATTCAGGACCACCAAACGAAAGGAAAAGGACTACCCTTTACAAAAATGTGGAAGAAAAATGTTGATTTTGTTTATTGGGACGATCCAAATGAATTGGTAGATAGGTTAAAATTACTAATTGCATCTCGAGATGCTGGTAACACAGGATTAGATAATGAAATTATATCTATCATTGAAGAATTGCGTGAAAGTAAAGTTATAAATAAATAAATATTTTAAAATGTGTTTATTTTATTATCAGCTTCTCGATACAATACACCTTAAATATGAACGTAGACAAATTCGGACACTACATTCACAAAAGAATGCGTTTATCAGAGTTATTTGAGTTTAATGAGAACGCATTGTTAAAATTAGAAAACGGAGATTTTGATTTAAAAACATCAAGATTAAGAGGAGTCCGATCTCCAGTAGAAGCAGGCGATGCTGTGAACAAGGATTATGTAGATCGATTGAATGCTAACATGTTAAAAGAATTAAATAACCTGACCGTGAACAAGGATTATGTAGATCGATTGAATGCTAATATGTTAAAAGAATTTAATAACATGATTGGTTCATTGCGCTCTCAAATCATAAAAGACACAAAGGACACAGTTCAGGCTACTTTAAAAGCAAAGATACCTGAGATTTCAACTCATTTGGAAGATAAGTTTTATACCAAAGCAGAGGTAGATAAATTACTACAAAAAACTCCGTAATGGCAAAACAGCAAATTGTTAATGAAATACATAAAGCAGCACGAAGAAGTTTCGTTAGACGTCCTGTCATTCTAAAGGGGATCGATGACTTGTGGCAAGCTGATCTGATGGACATGCAAAATCTAAGAAAATATAATAAAGGTCATAATTACATTTTAGTGGTGTGTGTGTGGTGTGATTGACTGCTTCTCAAAGTACGCTTGGGCAGAGCCATTAAAATCAAAAAATAAACTTGATGTTACTCATGCATTTAAACGAATACTGATTAACAGCAATCGCAAACCGGTTAATTTACAAACTGATATGGGAACAGAATTTTATAACAACTCATTTCAAACGCTTATGAAGACTTACAATGTTAACCATTACTCAACGTTTTCTACCAAAAAAGCTTCGATCGTAGAGCGACTGATTAAAACTCTTAAAAATAAAATATATAAATATTTTAGTCTGAACGGAAACTATATGTGGTTAGGTATACCGTTAGAGGTTACGTTAAAGATATATAACAACACAAAACATCGTACCATTAAATTTAAACCAATTGAAGTAAATAAATCTTGCGAGTCTGTTATAAAAGAAAATATTAAAAAAGCCTTAAATCATGTAACCGTCCGTAGAAAACCTAAGTTCAAAGTAGGTGACTTTGTTCGTATCAGTAAATACAAACACCATTTTGAAAAAGGTTATACACCTAATTGGTCAACTGAAATATTTACTATAAAAAAAATTAATCATACCATACCAGTAACATATCATATACAAGATCAGCGAAAGCAAGCCATAATGGGAACCTTTTACGAGCAAGAACTTCAGAAATCTTACTATCCTGGTATTTATTTGATAGAAAGGGTTTTAAAAAGAAAAGGATCAAAAATGTTTGTGAAATGGTTGGGTCTAAACAACGAAGAAAATAGTTGGATCGAGAAAACTGCAATAGTGGATTAAAATAATTATATAACGATTACTTTTGCATCATTTCTCTCATTACACATTAGACAATGCAAGGAGGTGAACTTGTTAATACCTTAATTAATAATCTACCGTTCGAACTTCATTTACCCGGCTACAATTATTGCGGTCCCGGAACTAAATTGCAGAAACGTTTATTACGAGGTGACCGAGGTGTAAATAAGCTAGACGAAGCTTGTATGCATCACGACATTGCATATGCAAACCATACAGACTTACCCAATCGCCACAAAGCTGATTTGCAACTACTAAATATGGCTAAACAAAGACTTAAATCGAGCGATGCTGGGAAAGGTGAAAAACTTAGTTCATGGTTAGTGAGCAAAGTTATGAAAGCCAAACTGAAATCTGGTTCTGGCATTAAAACGTTTAAAAGTTTCGTGTCAAAAATAAAAGCAAAAATAAAGAAACTGAATCCAAAGGACAGTAAAGCTTTAATTAACGCTGCTTACTCAGCAGCAAAAAAAATAATCCCATGCATTCAGAAAATTCGAGTGCCGCGAGTGATACCCTTACCAAAGACTGGAGGTATTCTACCTTTAATCCCAATTTTTGCGGGTTTATCAGCTTTAGGAACTTTAGCTGGTGGTGCGGCTGGTATTGCAAAAACTGTTAACGATTACAAAGCAGGTCAGCAAAATTTGCGAGAAACACAACGACATAATAAGGCTATGGAGTCTTTAAAGTTAGGCCAGGGCTTGTACATTAAGTCACATAAAAATGGTAATGGTTTATTCATTAAGTCTTCAAAAAACTGAAAAATAAGCTACCTAATCGTCCTCTCACTAATATAGACATCCAAAGGTATGCACGCAACATCCCTCACTTTCGAGGAGTATACATGAAGGATCAGTTACCAAGGACGCCAAAACGGGTTGAATGTGGTGTCGTTAACTTGGACGACTCTAAGAACGAAGGCACGCATTGGGTAGCTTATGTAAAAGTATGCAATTATTGTGAATATTTTGATAGCTTTGGAGATTTAAAACCTCCAATGGAATTAATGCGATATTTTAAGAATTGTAATGTTTTTTATAATTATACAAGATATCAGAAATTCAACACTGTAAATTGTGGACACTTATGTTTAGAATATCTATGGAATTTTTGGAAATAAAACGTATAAAACTTATGCTTTTCTTTTATTTGAATCATTTGCAAGATGTCACTCACATTATCGATAACTGGAAACTCGTCAACTTTATCTACTTACTATCCTAACACGTTGCAACTATATGAACAGTATGAGTGTGCCTTATTGCATTTCGCAACATTTAATTCTATTCCAAACATTGACAAAACGAATAATAAGTTCTATTATGGTTCTAACGAAGTTATTGAAATACCTGACGGCACCTATGAATTGCAAGATATTAATGATTATTTAAAATCTGAAATGAAAGATGCATCAATCAAACTACAGTGCAATAACAATACTTTAAAAGCTGCTGTATATTGTACAAAAGACATAAATTTTAATAAAGAAGGTACGTTTAGGAATTTGTTAGGGTTTAATAAGCAGATCTTAAAAGCAAATAAATGGCATGTATCGCACTTTCCAGTCAACATTTTACCTACAACAGTGATCAGGATCGAATGTGATATTGTAAGCGGCTCGTACACAAACGGAGAACCCAGTCACATTATCCACGAATTTGCTCTCAACGTGCCTCCCGGATATAGAATTATAGAAATCCCGAAAAACGCGATATACTTTCCAATTAACCAAAACAACATTAGCTGTATACATATCAGGCTGTTAGATATAAATAACCGCTTAATCAATTTGCGCGGTGAAGAAGTGCAGCTGTATTTGCATCTCAGAAGAAAAAAATGATTGACTACAATAAATATATGCATCAACAAATCAAAAATATCAGTTCCGCTCAAGCTTCCAACCAAATAAGAGCTCGCTCTAAGAAGAAAATTAAATTAACTAAAGAAAACAAGGCATTTCTCATAGCGATCGGTTTGCTAAAATGAATATCTTAGACGTTTTATCTGCTCCGACTTATGACAACACTGTTGAAGGAATCGAATTTCATTCTTACAAGCCCTACGTAACTAGTTTCAATAGAAACGATGAAATCCGCATACCTATTAACCAACAGGACTTGTATATACTTCCCTCAGCTAGTACCTTGTATTTGGAAGGAACTGTTGTCGTAAGTAAAAAGGATATGAAAGAGAAAGCCACTAGTGTTAATTTTACGAATAATGCTCTACTCTACTTATTCCAAGATATAAGATATGAGCTGAATGGAGTGGAAATTGATAGAATAAAAAACGCTGGCATAACTACCACCATGAAATTGTTAATATCAATGAGTGAAGGTGAATCAAAGATAGCCAATGCATGGGGCTGGAATATCGATGGAATAAAAAATATTAATGGGGGTAGTTTTTCTGCTTCTATACCCCTCTGTAACATTATCGGTTTTGCAGAAGATTTCAAGAAAGTCGTGATAAATAGTAGGCACGAACTGATATTGCTACGAAGTAACACTAATCTGAATGCTGTGAAACTTAACACCGGGGAATTTGTAGACGACGTTCAGATAAATAAAATCATCTGGCGTGTACCGCATGTTAAAGTGTCCGACAAAGAAAAAATAAGTTTGCTAAAACTGTTAGAAAAAGATCGACCACTCCAGATGATATTCAGAAATTGGGATCTGTACGAATATCCAGCTTTACCTAAAACTACAAAACATACCTGGTCTATCAAAACTTCCTCACAAATAGAGAAACCAAGATACATAATTATGGGTCTACAAACAAATAGAAAAAACAATTCAAGTTCTGATATGTCCCAGTTCGATCACTGTCATGTTCGTGACGTTAGAGTATACTTAAACTCAACTTACTTCCCGTATGAAAACCTAAATGTCAGCTTCGCGAATAACAGAATCGCTTTATTATACGAGCAATACATCAGATTTCAACAGTCTTATTACGGACGTCGCTCGGAACCCTTATTAAGTGAGAAACAATTCAAAGATTTGGCGCCGCTATTTGTCATAGATTGCTCTAGACAAGCTGATAATGTAAAGACAGGTCCTATTGTGGATGTAAGAGTGGAAATTGAGAGTGATTCCGATATACCAGATCAAACTTCTGCATACTGTCTTATATTGAACGACTGCATAATTGAGTACAAGCCATTGAGTAATACTGTGAGAAAAATATCATGAATCCGAATACTATTATTTTAGATGTTCAAGGGTTTAAAGACCTGAACAATAATTTTATAATAAAAGAATTAGCTTTTGCAAGTCGTGATTATACGCAAACATTTTTAATAAAACCGCCATACTTGTTTAAATACTTAACAAGTGACGAAAAGAGACAAGTTAAATGGTTGGAAAGAAATAGAGGTATTTATTGGAATGAAGGATATATTGACTATAGAGAATTTCGGCGTATAATCGTTCCATATCTAGAAAATAAGGAAATTATTGTAAATGGTTTGGAGAAGGTGAATTGGATAAAGGAACTGTGTGTGAATTGTAAAGTATCAGACCTTGGTACAGAACAATGTCTTAGTTTCTCTGTTTTGCATAAAAAATACTGTGAAGGAAGATCTAATTTTAATTGTAATAAACATCTAAAGCATTGTGCTCTTAAAAATGTGCTTTGTTTAAGGAAATATTTAGAATGGGTATAAATGTATGTACTCATATGTGTAATGTATTTAGATTATTGGTTTTAAGGTTTTTAAATAAAAATCAAAATAATGTAAATTTGCTTTTATTTTGTTAAACACCCCCACGCTACTCCACAAATAACACAACCTAATACAAAATTAAATAAAAACATCATAATGAAAATACAAATATTAACTACTTTACAAAAACGGTTAATAAAAGTCAGTACCTATTAAAGATTTTGATATTTTCTTAACTAAAGACTCAGTTTCGTCCATAACACTGTCGATGGGATCTTGAACAATATATTGAGCGTTTATAATAACGTTTTCACTGTCACTATCACTGTCTATGGTTTGAGGATTGTTGTTACACAGATCTACCACTGAAATTTTTATTAACTTAATCCCTTTTCGATGTAGTCGACTCATAACGAAGGATTTTGTAGGATTTTGCTTTATCGATTTTTCCCTGCACCGTTGTTTTGGTTTTTTATCTTTCGTGACTTGTTTGCTTTGCCCGGGTTCACTGCGAAACATCTCGGAGAATCCCTCGTAAGGATCCTGAGCATACTGGCTGAATACAATCTCGGTGTCAGAATTCTGGAACAAAATATAAACACAATTTATACCACTATTCCGCTAGTATAGCGTTTTAATTGGGTTTTCAATCGAGAAAGTCTAGATTTACTTTAGATTAGTGACAAAAGGCTCTGGAAAAATGCAACACAACACAGCTGCGAACACAATCTCTAATTATAAAACAATCATAAAAAAACGAATTAAAAATATTTTACTCACCAACATGATAACTTTTGATGGAAGTTAAAAAAATATTAAACAGGTGTTCGCGCCGAATAATATTTCGTAAATGATGACAAAATAACTAAATAATTACAAGTCATACTAATATTGTCAACTAAGCGTTTGTGTCTCAAGACTAAGGCCAATGAACTGCAACGTAGGTAACACTTATACAATGACAAACAACGCCTTGTAAGCATGTTACTTAATCGTAAAACGTTAGTTATTCGAAAATCAACCTTATGATGCATGGTATTTTAGGTGCATAGTGAGATAACTGCAATCAGTGTTAACTTTGTTTACCGATTTAAAAAAAAAAAGTGTAATGATATTTTGAAATAAACAGGATTTCAGAAATAAAACAAGTCAATAATTATAATAATTCACACTTTATTTCATTTTTTGTATAATATTAACATTTATTATTTCCTAAAACTAAACTATGAGTAGGTAACACTTAACTTAAAATTATGATCAAAGTAATTCATTCTTAAAAATAAATGCATGCCCCCAGGCTCGGGTTGATATTTGATCCACAGATATCGATCGTTTGTCATCATTTCTAGATAAAGCAACTTTGTTGACAGTCCGAGTAAATATTTCGTGCTTTATTGATTTAAACATATTATTTTTTCTCCGGATTACTCCACCATTAAATAAAATGGTTTCATAGTCTGATAAGTTTAAATCCCTGACCACGCATGATTTTACTCCTTTTGCTTTTTTAATGATACTATTAGGGGTTCTTATAGAGTAAAGTTTCGATCTCAAACCAACAAAATCAGTAATATATTTTCCTCCCATTTCATCTTTAAAGAGACCGGGAACCTTTTTATTTTTTAGCGGTATCTGTAAATCATTTGTGATTTCATAGTTACTGCTGTCAACATATTGTAAAAAATTATATTTCAAATCATTGTAAAAATCGTTGGTGTATATTTTATAGACAAAGGAATCGGTATCTGTGTAACATAGCTGCACTCGATCTTTATAAAAAGGCTTTACAATATTGTAATGAAAGTAATACATGTGTGCTTTTGAAAGTTCTAATACAGTGAAACCTATGTATATAGGTTTATCTAAAATAATTTGATCAGGTTTCATTTGTATTGCAACTAAATTTTCTGATAAAATAGATGCACTGTGGAAATAGGGGTTGGCTATAAGTTTCTCAGCGGATATAAATTTCTTAGTTCGATTGGACTGATCGCACCATTGATTAACTAAATGTACGGTTACTCTATTTTCAGTATTTTCTAATGTTTTTCCAAAAACACTGTTATTTAATAACTTAAAAAAGTCTTGTTCGAAGGAACTTTTTGCTTTCTGTCTTAATTGAGTATTTAACTCTATGTACTGTTTTAAATATGGACTCTGTCTAAAAGTAATTGCTCTATGAATTTTACGTAATATTAAACCATGTTCTAAACATTTTTTTAAATGAACGTAGTGAATCACGTAGTTGTACTTATTATACAAATTTGCTATTAATTTCTTTGTTTTACCTCCCGGGGGTACACATTTTTCGGGACAAAATGGTAAGTCATTATGGTCATTATGTAAATGCTCGGGATACAATAGATCGACTTCTAATATGAAGCCCCAGTTTGCGTTATCCTCTATAGTGGTAACATTAAAATTTGCTAATTCGTTATCACTTAAAAATCTGAAACTAGAGTATGGTAAATACTGACACATGCTAAAACCGTAAAGATTATTACAATCTAAATATACTATGAAACTCTCAGGTTGTGATGGATTATATTCAGGCATGTATTTGTGATTGGCTCTAGCATGCCGATGGGAACACATGCACAAACCGCCGCGTATACCGCTTTGTATCATTCTGATGATAGCTAAGTCCGACACGAGTTCTAACTGAACGCTCGTTTTTAGCAACATTGCATCGAAAGATAAACTAGGTGCAGTAATGTAAAACGCTGGGTCAAGACTGTAATATTGTTTACAGGTTTTCCGAAAATTTTGAAATATGTCTGTTAACAAAAGCACATCCGTTTTTAAGTATAGATCCGTATACTCGCCGAGGTTATTAATATTGAATTCAGCCCAAACAGCCTGTGCGTGATTATAATCCTCATCTGTAATGTCTTCGTTAGTCAAATAATTATAAAAATTACCCTTAGACGGCAATGATTTTTGATCGTAACATTTCCAATTGGTCATGTAATCATAAGGATATATACCTTTTCTTGTCAATAAATTAAACTGTCTGTCTTTAGAAAAATGAAATCGAAGATTAACAAAATCTTCCACCTGCAATGTTTTAGCGAGCTTGTCTAAACTTGTCCCTAAAAAGTTGAATGAATCTAAAAATCTTATACAAATAAACTCATTATCAGCAATAGGAATAAATTTGGTAAATGCGACGTATTTTTCTTTAGTCTTAGGGATTATTTTAATTGAGCCTGGAATTTCGCCTAACTTTTTTATAAATAAATGACAATCGTACCCGGATAAATTGTGAAAAAATATTGGTATAAATTTTGGTACTTTATGTTGCAAATTACAGTGTCGATGTGCTGCACCTCGATACAGGCCTGTAATATGACAATGATCTCTTACTTTATCGGTCAAGAGTAAATTGTCGCAAATATGACACCTAACGGCACGTTTGAACTCTAGAGAATTGTCATCAGTGAATATCATAGGCTCGCTTTTGGATATAATCTGATGTATTTGTTTTACATCCTCAGTAAGAAAATTTATAAATTTTGAAACACAATCATTGCCGCGATAACTTCTATAGCCTTCAACGCTATCATTTTTATTTGATGACACGACATTGTAAGCGAATGCAGCCGGCACGTGGCGTTTAGAGTATGACGTATTAGCGGTGTTGAAATCATCGCCGGAAATGGGTTCAAGTAACGTTTCGAAATCAGCGTATATGACGAATGGAATGTTTTGTTTCCTATCATAATTTTTAAATTTTAAAAATGAACCTTGTTCTGGTAAAACTGTGACGATCCCCCCACACAAGTGGGATTCAATTTGACTAAGCGTTGGAAAAAACAATAAACAAGTTTCACAGAAATATAGTTTACCATGATGTTTGGTCATCTGATTTCTAACTAAACGAGATAAATCTTTGATAAGACAGTAATGAGAATTATTATTGTTTTCTATAAACAGTAGATGGATACTTTTATTAGACTTATTATTCAACGTTTTATAAAGCGGTCCAATAATTGTCTTCTCGTTTTTTAAACCATACACATATATATTAACAGAAGGATTATTTTTCTCAAAGATAGCTATGTCCGAAAATGTGATTGGAAATGTCAAATTATTAACATTCAAAACATCCTGAAAGCGGGGATAAGACGAAATCCTATCGGGATGTCTATTTGTGGGGTACAATGCCGCCACAACACACCACAAAAAGCAATACTCATCATTGTTCCGAATATTCAAACAAGCTCTTTTACTTTTTATGAATTTCGGCAAAGTTAAAAATTTAGATCCGCTGAGAGGTTGATATTTATTAATATTTAATTCTAAATGTGAATTGCATAAAAAAGTCCAACCACTATCCCTTTCCTCAAATTCTTCAATTTTTTTTAGTAGTAAATCAATAGTTAGTTTATAAATAGAATCAAAATCGTAATTAAAATGTGTAATAATGTTGTTTGTACGGAATGATTTTATTTCTTGTTGATCATTTTTATACATAAGAAACGAAGCAAACAGTTCAAAATTTATTTTGACAGAGGTGTGTTTCTCTATTGAATTGTCTATTAAATGTTTGACTTGTGTACTAATACTTTTGAGAAACACCTCAGGAAAACTATGTATTTGTTCACCTGTCGCTATGATTTTGTAACTTTTGATTCGTTCTTTAAAAGAAGAATTAATAATTGCAACATTATCATACATAGGGGTAGAACTATTGTTTTTATGTACATTGCTACGTAAATGACCAGACCATCGACGATTGTCTACAAATACTTTACAATCAGAGCAGTGAGGCATTATATTATTGTTTGAAATCAAAGAACACTTGAAATTATTAGTTCAATAAATTTGGATTAGATAATACTTACAACTAATATTCATCGTCTTAGGTATACCAGACAAAATATTTTATATAATTAGTACAACTTGGTCAGGACAATTTTACGCTGATTTCAAGATCCTTGTGTAATTTTTCACAGGCAAGTCGGTAATTATGTTTAGGCAGGATGTATCTGACATAATATATATATAATAATAATATATACATAATCTGATTAGGTAAGATAATGGTATATTCTGGGAAGAAAAATATATTTCATAATTACCTGCAAAATATGAAACTATGTATACATAAGAGTACGTGTATCTGCGTGGTCCAAATATGTAGATATACTTCAAGTAATTTAATAATTCTTCACAGGCAAGTCAGTAATTAATATTATGTTTAGGCAGAATGTATCTGAAACTAAAAAAAAATGGTTTATTGGTACCGATGAAGAATTAGGTAAAAAGCTGTAAATTCTAGAATGAAAAATAGTCATAATTATTGTAATGTTCTAAATAGTTATCGTATTATTGTTGTGTTATATTTGATAATTACCTGCACAATATGAAATGATTCATACATAAGATTATGTATTTGCGTGATCCAAATATGTATGTATATTTCAGCACCCCGATATAACGAACACAGTTGCTCCAGTAGCTGAAATTGTTGTTGTTTCTGGTGTGAGATCAATTAAATATTTATTTATAATAATTAACTTGATTGTACTGTAACAGTTTAGAAAGGTGCTCGCTCCGAGAGACTTTGAGGTAATAAATAATATTTTAGGGATTTTTTTTTTGTTTTCTTTTTTGTCTACAAAGCAGAAAAATATTTCATCATAAAAGTTGTTATTGCCTAATTGTTACACGTGTGCTAAACATAATTATTTATTTCGCAATCACAATAATCAGCTATTTTGGTTAGGGTTGGTAACAACTTGGTAGGCATTCAAATATACAAATTTCACACAATGCACTTAATCGATTAAAATATATCATAGTATGTCGATAGACGACATGACGATGACGATATCATATAACGTTCATGGTTTCGTCATGCCCGTTACCGTAGTTACAGGAATTATATTATCTATTTATTTTAGGAAATCTAGAGAAGTACGCGGTAGACGGCAGTAAGTTCATTTTTTCTACACGAAACCTAAATGTAGATGATGAAATAATTACCTTGGAAACATTTATTTACTTCTTTAAAATAATAAAATCTATCTGGTTTGTGGCGATTCCGTTCACGCTATCGTTTGGTCAGCCCTAGCTTATTTCGCTGCATCGACATTCGATACAGTATAAAATTTTCCTTCGTCTTCATTTTACCAACGCGTATAATACGACTATAGAAAAAGTTACTTTAACAAAGCAATACCGGATTGATTGTAGTGGATTTAACATTCCTAACTTATAATTCGATTTTAACTTATAAGCCACAAGTTTTTCTGTTCGGTACAAAGTTTTCGCAGTCTGCAAGTGCAACGAAGTGCTCTTGTATAATCGGTCTACAAACACTCCGTGTCGCCTACAATATCAGTGACGGCATTGTCGATAGCCATCCGCTGCTGTCATCACCAGCCAAGTCATCAAACCGAGTGGAACTTCTGATCGGAAAATAATGTAAGTCTGATAAAATAGTCTGTTCGTTTTCATGGATCACACTTGTGATTAGCCTGTCATTTATAACTACATATATTTGTTTGTGAGCGCGTTACTTCACAGATCACCCGATCTGTACATAGTTAGCTCAGTCTCAGTGCTATCCCATTTAAATATTAGAGAACCAGTGTTTGCCCGAACACTTGTGTCCTATAGTATGCCCAGCGCAATGGACATTACTCCATTGGATTAATTAATAATAATTGTGTGACTACATTTCCTCTATCTTTATTTCAGGTCAGACTCTGAGTGTGATTACTCGCAAGCATCGATCACTGGACACAAAGTGAAGGCCAGTCGCAAACCGTCTGCAGACAGCAATGGGAAACGCAAGATGCAGTCACAAACAACAACCGTAACTCGTAGCAGGTGAATAATATTTTGAATTTATTATCTCCTAGTTCTGATTAAATTAAAATAGTAAAGTAGTACGTTTCCACTAATTGAATTATAATAGTGCAATTTGCATAAGTATTCCATTCGCTGATTAGTCACTAGTAATATTTTCTACAGAAATATCCGTGGTGTCGTTCATAAAATATTATGCGATTGTGTGCGCTGCTTACACACCGTTGTTATTTTTTTTTTTTTTTTTTTTTTTTTTTTGTTTGCCCCTGCATCTCTCGTTGTAAACATTAACTAATAACAGTTTTTTTTTTTTATTATTTCAGTAAAAAAACCAACACTGGCATGGACATATTCGGCATCAGTAAAAACCGCGACATCCCACACAAAGAACATTCATCGGATCACCTAACTTCATTATTTGTGAACCGCGTAGCCAGCGGCTGTGAGCGCCGAGCAACGAGCACCGACGGAGAGTACTACATCGACTGCAAGGTGTACAAGGCTGACGACGCTCGCCTCACCGACTCCGCCGAGCTGTGGAAGAAAGCGCTCGTCCGAATCAAGTTCCAGACCGACGCGGACTCTCCTCAGTGGCGAAAACTACAAGAGCTCGTGCGTGCGGCTGATATTTTGTTTCCAGACAAACCAACATTTTATGATAATTAAACCAAGTACCTAAGTTACAGTTGTTTATTATTTACAGTAACAACCCGTTAACGCTTTAGTCACAAGCTTTGGTTTGTTACAATCATCGGCCACCATCACTCTCGCTCGACATTCTGTTAACAGCGAATACAATCTCGAGTGATCGGTCGAGTGCAGTAAGTAAACGGAGAGTCGAGTTGATAGTTGACAGTTCATCGTTCTCCGAAACGCCGCATACTGGTCAGACGTATGGAATATAGTGGTAAGGAGTAAGTTACTAGTCAATGGTCGAGTAAAGCTCATCCAGTACGCGACAAAATGAACTGTCTCGTTCGAGTGTATCGGTCGAGTTGAGTGGCGAGTCGAGTATCGATTTGCTCGAATTATCGTTCCAAATCAAGTTCTCAGTACAATGTACTGTCTCGGTCGAGTGGAGAGGCGAGTAGATTATCAATTATTGGGCATTCTATACCACTATCGGCAGCGAGGCGCACTCGCCGAGCAACTTGCCGATAGTGGTATAGAATGCCCAATAATATACTACTAACGTCACAAACTCACAAACTGTACCTCTTTATAATATTAGTATAGATTGTCCGCAATATTACTCCCCTGCAGCCTGCGTATGTGAATTTGGCAAGGTAAAGGGTTTGACCGATATCAATCGACCAAGCAGATAGACGGAACTCCATATCACGTCTTTCATCTCGCATGTGGTTGGTAGATTGATGGGGTCAAAACGCTTTGCCTTGCCGAAATCACTTACACAATTAGGCTGCAGGTCTATCTCAAAGGAATTGTGATTTTATCTTATATACAAGGTAGCCCTATCAGTAAAATAACTTTTGTAATAATAATAATGGCTCCTATAAATAACAAATTGTAATATATGGAATAACATGTCTATAAAATAAAGTTTATTGATCATAAAATTCAAAGTCAAACTGCAGTTATTGCAGTTTGTTACAAGAAAATTAGCCACAACAGAGCGTGGCATAAACTTGCAAGTCAATTTGTTAGCATTTCGTGTAAACACAAGTGGTACACAAACTTCGTGGTCAAACTTATACAGTGGGACCTATTCTATCCATTGTTGCGGCCCAGAGACCGGCAACGACAGTGGATTGAACTCTTGCGAACAGATGTGAAATAATAGGTTAAGACTCTTGTTTCTAAGTAATCCTACTTATACAAAAAAAAGGTGAAAGGTTGTCGGGTAGATATCGCTGTCCGCAATATAACTGCCTTTGTACTTATATAATTAAGTTTTCTTGTAATAATAGATGTGTAACTTTTATAGAATATAATAAAGTATATTCTATGCAACGAAAATTTTATGTGAAAGTTTGTGAGCATGGGACGGATTTTTGTAACTTTTTCAAGCAAAAACTACGGAACGGATTTGAATGAAACTTTACAGTTATAGCTTAAACATTAGAATAACACAGAGGGTAAAAATATTGTGCAGTTTGGCATACATGAGGATGAAGTGCTAAAAGTAATACCATTCCGGCGAAGACGCTAGTATATAATTAGGAGGTTAATGAGGTCGGTAAAATAGGAAGATCATAATTTATCATGAAGATTAGAATAAGTATCTAACTTCTTATAATTTATCCCCTAATTCAACAAACCACTGCTCCGTTAATTTAGTAGCTTGAAGGGCAAAAGCCAGCATCGAGTCTAAGGTAATGGTATGGTAAGAGTAATAGGATAGACCCTTATATGCGCTTTGGTGAGGAATATGACCGTCCATCAGTAGCCGTTTTTCGGCTAAACTGATGATGCTCATAACAATGCTTGCCCCTGTAACAATTTTTACCGGTTTCAATTCAGGGAGTGTGCGATGGAATTGCACAATTTAATCCTACCTAATTCGTTCCATCATCGAACTACAAGACCAATGGCGATGTGCGGCTACGCAAATGCGGTACATCACCAGGTAACCATGACTACCGACATCCCACCCATACGCACTAAACGTATTGGGAATAATTTCATTGCGGGTACACTAAGGAGTGGATTTTCCTACCGGAGTCTGTTTCCTGGTTGTGCTAGCTATTACCTGGGGGTCTTTAAGTCAATAGTGAATAGATTAGGCTAGCTTGTATCACCACTATGCCCGTTGTTTGCCCTTTATGGGGAATACATAACTGAGGTAGGCGTTATTGTCGGCTGTAATTTTAGACGTTAATAGTTTTTTAAACGGGGTAATGTTTTACCAGTTAATTACGCGCCTTGGGGAAATCATGATGCTAATTTGTATTATCTATCTTATATTAAGTACCTATTTAACAATTTTCCAACAAAAGGAGCATCGGCAAAAAAAGAGGTTCCGAAATAGGTATCATATTTTGTCCCCATTTTCTAGCCGCCTCTCACAAGACTCTTGAGGCTTCCTAGAAAATCTTTTATCACAGGTAATCCTTTTGCTCTTCTCAATCAATCATTTGACGTCGTGGGTGTGTTTTATCTAGTTTCCTTTCACCTCGTCACGTTAGCGTCCTAGAGTGCTTTATTGTATGATCACAAGAGAAACTAAAATATTATCTGTTATACATAGTACGTTATTGGTTATATGCCCTAAATTATAAAATATTTAGTTGCTTTCAGATTTTTTTCAGTGTTCTTTTTTATTTTTGTTTTATGGGTTTAACATTGATGAGTTAAGAATGCTGTCAAAATGACAAAATACCTATGTGGGATAGACCACGTAACATTTTATTCACGTATGTCAATTCCATTTTTAAATAAGACACTTATTTATTATCTTTTATAGTGTCACTTTTTCTGTAGCCTGTGAAGTTTTCTAGAGGCACGATGGATATTTTCAATTCTGAATATTATAAACAACTATTCACCATAAATTGCTTGGTTTACCTACATAGATACTTGTGCTAATGGCAGTAACTAATATCAATGACCGTATTGCCAAATTGTGTGTAAATTGTAACAAAGGATGAAATAGTCCGGTACGTTATCGGGAAACTACGCTTCGATAATAAAGGCCTTTGTATAGGTACTAAGTAAACGTTAGAGGGCAGAAGGCTGAGGGGTCGCAACCCGATCTTACTCTTACTGAAAACGATTAGCTTACTTAAATACATACATACATAAACTCACGCCTTTTTCCCATGGGGGTAGGCAGAAACTACAAAACGCCACCTGCTACGATCCTCACATACTTCTTTTGCTTCACTCACATTCATACATCTAGTCATAAACACACGCCGGTTATGAGTACTGCGCACCTGGTCTTTCTGAAGAACATCACCTATAAGGTCTATGTATGTCTTAAATAGTAGTAATTAATTAATCAAATTAATGTTATTAATGAATTGAATTTACCGCTCGGGACCGGTCAATGTAGCGTTGGGCTTGGGGGAGGCCTATGTCCAGCAGTGGACGTGCTTCAGCTGACATGATAATGATGATTACTGTAGCGAATCTAATACCTGAATAAATAACCTGATGGAACACAAAAAATCCGGCATCGCGGAAGCAGAGTTTTCAAGAATTGTAAATACAGCTATGGATGGTGCGTATATATTGGTACAGGTATAAAAACCCAGTATGAGTTTACCAGCACGCAGACCGGGTATGTACAGCAGAGACCCGGTCCGTACCTGATAGGTAGAATGTCGAGCTACACGCCGAACTATTTCGTATGTCGGTACAGCCTCGTACCGGGTATGACATCATACCCAGTGCGGCGGGTGCGGCGGCGCAATATTTCATAGAGTCCGACCGCCCGTCATAGAGAAAACGAAGTTACCCGAACCGTACCCGAGGTTACGGCGCTTCGCGAATACTCCCGATCGAGCCCGTATTGAAACATAAGATTTTAGGTTTACCAAATAATTCGTTGATGCAAATTTGTTCTTTATTTTAATTAGGAAGTTAATTGCGTATTAATGTTAAAGAGTATTATTTATTTTGAATTACTTTTGCCAGAAGAAAGGTTCTTTACATTAATAAAGATAGAGGTGATTTTAGAATGTATGAAAATATTTTATGATATTTTGAGGTATAGTGTACTTGAGTCGACAATAATACTATTATTATTTACAATTCTTTTTAATTTTATGTCAGTTCACTTTCACTTGTGATGGCGGATTGAATTGATGACCATTGGCCTTGATTCCAATGGTCGTAAGATCGAGTCTCCAAAAGGCAACCACCGCTATGGCCAGGTCTGAACACACCCATAGGTATTTTGATACTGGGTTTTAGTACTGGGTATATGGCCATACCCATAACTTTGAGGCCGGGTATATAATGTTGCAGGTATATCTCATCCCTTAATACAGCAACCCGACAACAACAGTTGGACAGTTGCCCGGTGATAAATACCGAACACTGAAATGGTACTCAGTACTTAAATTTGAACTTAAGTGTGTTACCAGCAGGTTTGAAGGTGTAAATAAAACTACCGAACTGTATACTGATCTAAGTAAAGTAAGTATATTTGCTAAAACTCACAAGACCCCATCGAATTGGCAAACAATCTCCATTGCGACTTCTATTCCGACGCCAACGCCATCTAGTTGCGTCATTGTAAAACTTCAAAAGAAACATTGTTTTTGTTGACCTAATGAGCGACTGTTGATCATTAACACCCGGACCAGGGGTTCTTCTCCTTAAGGATGAATTCCAAAGTTCCAGCCTTCGTTACAGGCGTTTCCTACTCCGTATCAGGGAGTCTACTCCTCACAATCACATGAGTCACTTTGAACACTCAAAAACGTTGAGTTTTTAAACCGTTTTGCACTGTTTTTACATGAATATGACTCTAAGACTGTCGTTTTTTGCAAAAAAAAATCGCAAGTCAGGGTCTCACTAGGGTCACTTTATTTATGACTATAAAGATTTGCCGTATAAGTAGAAAATTTACACTTATTTTGAATTATTTTACGGAAAGACTTTAACACACTGTAGTGAGAGCAACGGTCACACGCCGAATATCCTGTGTGAGTGAGTATTTAACTGCCAATTTCTGATGTATAATATTTGCAACCTGATTATGTCTGTGTGTGTAATCTGTCTGCGTGAGAGTTGTGCACGCTCCTGTTATGTGCTGGATTGTTTCAGGCTGGGTGTGGCATTTACGACATTTATCGCTATTTACTGAAGGATCTTTGATGATGAATTTTCTGTAGTTTCTAGTATTAATTATATGGTCTTGTATCGCAATCATAAATCCTTCAGTTTCAGGGAATAAATTACCTATTTGAAGCCATTTATTTGAAGCTACTTTGTTTACATGTGATTGTTCTAAATCATGCGGATGTCGGCCATGAAGTACTTTCTTCTTCCAGTCTTCCATTTTTTGTATCTGTGGGTTATCGACAGTACTATCTTGGTTATCTAACTGTTCACGTAAATTAAGAGGAGTGTAATTGAAATCATTTAGTTCTATGGCTTTGTGGATATTACTTGAGCGAGATTTAGTGTGAAAGAATATTTTGAGTCTAAAGACTTGTTTCCGCCAAAGATTCTGGATGTCTGTTAGGCCTCTCCTATTATTATTATTATTATTATTATTATTCTCATTCTGTTTTCTACACCACTGGCAATTCTACCACAAAGCTTTGTGTTAGAATTTGTTAATAACATTTTGACTTTTCAACTAGCTATTTGAAACGTCAAAATGTTATTATCAATTTCTTGGCCGCTAACCTGAAATTACTCGTAAAATACTAGCTCCCTTGAATCCTTCTATATGTGCCTTCAGTCAATATTGGAGTTAATGTATTAAGTATTACAGAGAGATCGCATTCCACCCGTTTACTGTAAAGAATTTCTATCAGGATATCCGTTTTGTTTTTTTTTAACTCTAGGTTCTCCTAAACACGATCAGAACTTTGATGTTTGCAATTATCTAGATTTCAGACAGTATTTTCTGATTCCGTGGTGAAAGTAGGTATTGTAAACACTATAATGATGAAACATGTTTTGCTTCTAGCAAAACATGTTTCACAACAATAATTTATCTTTTCTTACTAATTCTTTCTAATATTATAAATGCGAAAGTGTGTGACTAGGTTTGTTACTCTTTCACGCAAAACGAATGAATCTGGATGAAATTTGTCACAGAGATAGATTATAGTCACATGGGATACATTTAATCCCGGAAATATTAGGATTATTTTCGACATTCGAAGGCAGAAGCTAGTATTAAGCTAATATATATTTTTTTGTTACTACACTATTCTTAATTTAAATTTATTGAAAATTATTTTCTACTTTTTAGTTTGTTTTTGTATTAAAGCTACGCTTTAGCTTTTTAGTTTGGTTTTATTTGTTTTTAGTTTTCAAATTATTATTTATTACATTTCTAAAAAAAAACGTTGGCTCCGACAAGGAATTTCTTCCTGTACCGTGGGTGCGTTTACAAACATTTGAACTCACATAAACAAACACCCAGATCTGGCACAACTATCTGTAGGTCATACAAATATTTGATACGTGTGGGAATCAAACCCGGGACACGCACTGCAGCAGCCGATCGCTCATAAAATGCCGATGATGATAAAACGAAGTTGAGAAAACAACTGGCCGAGTGCGAGTTGGACTCGCGCACTGAGTGTTCCGTATAAACAGCTACATTCACCAAAATAATAAAATAATATTAATGAGATTCATAAACTATGAGGTCAGCAAACATTGCTCTAACGATAAGATAAATAGGAGTGAGGGACAAAATTAACTTTGCCGTTGGAAAACTGTAGTCCCCATATATCGACATTAGTCGCAGTCAGTTTACCAATTGCAAATAAGTTGTAGAAGAAACTGAATGAAATGTATCAACCACTCACCTGCACTGCACTTGGTGATCAGCTTCCTTCTCCTTGGGGTACCCCGGCAGATGATGATAGCTCGCTAGTTGCGTTCTAGGACGTGTTGAATCTCGGGTTGGCCTTGTATTTGTAGTTTATGTCGTTTTATCGCGTTTTTATAATTAATTCGGGAGCGCTAGCTAAACGCAGCGTTTCGGTTCGCGGCCGGTTGATCAGAGACATTTTACATAGGGGGCAGCACTTGTCGCTGCCTAAAGTGCGTTTGGAAATTGTTGTAGCTGATACATTATTTATTAAAAATTAAAGTGAATTTAAATTATATTTCTGTAGGCTTGTGCTAGCTAATAATATTGAAAAAATAACAATTAAAGAATAATATGGAATATGTTAATAATCAATTATTTGATGTAGGTACAAATTAACGGTATACGGATTTTTACTTTACTTGTGCTATAAGGCTGCTTCTTGTAAATTTCATGATACTAGGTCAACGGGACCATGTAGATTTTATTTTTTTAACGACGTTGAGCGATTCGTTGTAGCGGCATATTTTATAGATTTGCGTCAGTGACATGCTAATGTGATAGCGTCAACGATATATGTCAGCAATCGCCATGACTGTCTACATTTTTTTCATTTGATTGCTCGGTTCGCTGGAAGGACTTGATTCATAGTCCAGTAGGGATATAATTATTTTTCACATTACCTTTGATAATTCAAAAGTTTTTTATTTTCGCTGGCTGGATAACGTATGTAAATTCATTGCTATGTACATAAATGCTAACAGTTCAGAGTTATGCAATAGGTATGAAGTAGGTATTTCCTATTTTTTCGTATTATAACAATAATACAATATTTAAATTTAAATAATTTACTGTTTTTTTTATTTGTACTAGCTAAACTTTATATTACCGAAAAGTGAAAAAGGCATAGCACGTAAGTGTTTAAAATTTTGTATGGTGGCAGAGTTTATTCATTTGAATATGTAGATGCAAAATTAAAAACTTAAATTCAATATTTCGCTTAACGCAAAGTAAAGATACATTTACTTGTGCAGCATAGTACTTAGTTGTTAGAACTTTTGTTGTAAGGTATAAGTAATCCCTCTATGCATACAGGAAATGATTTGAAAATCTTAAATCTTTTATTGAAAGAGTTACGAGTTATTTTCAGTTTTCTATTATTCCACTGTACTATCACGGTCAAAATCGCAGTCACAACTTCACGAAACTATAGCATAAACAATGAGTCCCACTTACGACCTTCTTCTATAGACACATAACACTCATACACACACCTGTATATCGAACTCTTTCATAATGAACCAATGAGAACGCGACATGACCACAATGTCATACTATTTATTAAAATCACAAAACATGTGGGTGGTGGTGTTTCAAATCCATCCTCATCTATAGATATTATAATATAATACAAACGTTTACCTAAACTTTATAACATTGTGGGTAGATTTCAAACACAATAACCACAAGTTTTGTCGCCAACATCGATCGCACTTACTCCCGTATATTGCTATTCATCAAGGATCCTAGAGAGCGCGGTAGATAATAATTTACCTTTTGGAATGAGGTATATAATTTCTATGCTTTACGTAAGTGTCTATCTGGCCAAGCGGTAAACATTTCTAGGTATACTATGATAACCCTGGTTCGAATCCCGTGAAAATATTATTATTTAATTTTTCTTCATTTATTAATCTATACACATTTTACACAATTTTTAATATTATTTTTAAATAATTGTCAAATTATTTTTATTATAATTTAATACACTTAACTTATGAATATGAATAATTATCTATTTCTTCTTTTAAATTGAAGGCATAAATATTAAAACTATCTTTTTAATGTAATCTCATAAATGATTGAAAATATTAAATACCGTAGCATAATCATTAAGTTATCCTTTTAATAATATTATGTTCGTCGCTGCATTTATTACTTTATATTATGATTATGATCTAATTCATTCAATTGTCAGGTAGATTTTCGTTTAAGTGTTTAGTTAATTGGATCTTGAGCATTGCATTTGGATGAGGGTAGACATTTTTATTTTATTCGGTAAAATAACTGAAGATGAGGGTATATTGAAACAATATCAATTTCTTGAAGAAATACTTAGTACGACGTTGTTGGTTGGTGAACTTTAATCACAGCGTTCGTGGTGGTTTGTGTTTATTTGATTATCATAAGTAATATGTTATACAAGCAAATATAAGTATAGAAAATAGGGAAAACATTGTTGCCTTGCATAAGAATAGGCTAAACACAATCACAAATTTCTGATGCAACCGGATTATGTGTAAGTTATATTTAAAAAATAATGTGATGAATTTTTAAATATATTGCATGATATTTTTGTGTCAATTATGTAAATAAATCATTTTTTTTAATGTTTAATAAGTGTAGAACTGTGATTCGTTGAATAACGAAGTTTGAGAAAGAAGGAAGTCTCAAGAGTCGTGCATGAAGTGGCAGACCACCGCTTATAAGTCAGTCTCAATGAAGTTTTATGGTTGAATGAATATGAAAACAATGGTTTTATACCAACTAGGCGTTTTGCTAGTGAATTCGATACGTCATTTTGCACTATTCGCCGTGCACTCCATGCCAAAGAAAATAAGTGACTTTATTTAGTATTTTAAATCAGTGTTTGAAATAATTTTTTTAACTTTGACCACTGCCTTATCTCGGGAATGTGTTGAATTCCTAGTCAACAAGGAACCATTTGTTTTTCTTTTACCCTCACTGGGATAATACTTCTAAAATGTTAGCATATTATGGTAATGACAATTTTCTTAATGTGAATAAAGATATTTAAACCGATCTAAGAACCAATTTTACGTAAAAAGTTTTAATTTTATTACAATATTATTATTTATTACTATTACATTTATTGTTTTAACTATTAACGGTATTCTATGTAAAAATCATTGTATCATTGTATTGTTTAGCATTATATTGTTGAGGTTAAGCTATTGCCTCAAAATAATAGTAATAATAATAATAAAAAAAATATAAAAACAAAGAAATAAAAATAATATTAATAGTTATCATATTATTATCCAAAAATTAAAACTTATCTATCTTTTTTTATAAGCCTACTATTTAAATTAGTTGTAATAATATTTATTAAATCAATAAATTACTTATTTTCAACTTGTTTTCGTTTTTAATGGTTGGGTATAAACAATATTCACAAAGGATGCATAAAAAAATAGTTTTATTTTATACCTATTCTAAAATGCATTCCTTTCGGGTAACTTACTACTAATTATTTGTTACCATGAGTACAGGTTACCAAAAATACAAAAAGAAACTTAGTGCAGCCGAGATTTGAACTCGCATCTACTACGATCCCGCTTTAGAGTGGCCCACACTCCCAAGTCTGCCACAAGTTACGATAACTACTAAGACGAATTTTAGAGTTAGTTTTGAACCGGCTCGACATGGACTTTTCTAGTTACATATAAGTAAAACGAGTAGTATATATTTTTATCTTTGTGTGGCGTTGACCACGCCCCTTCACCTAGTAGTTAGACTGTATGATGTCTGATTGGTTGAGTTGAAACATCACGCACACACTTATATGCACAGAACCGTACAGGTGGCTATAAACATTGAGGTATGACTGCAATTTTGACCCCTTACTGTACCTATATGTTAGCATTTTCACTAATATAAAGTTTAGATAGTACTAATAAAGAAACAGCAAATTATTTAAATTTAAATTTGATTTTATTCCTATAACACGAAATTCTTCAAGAAGGGCGACAATGCCCGGTTGAAGAACTATAGGCCCATCTCACTTCAAGTTGTTTTCAAGAGTCATCACGAATCGTCTCGCGCGCAGGTTTGACGATTTCCAGCCCCCCGAACAAGCCGGATTCCGAAAAGGCTTTAGCACCGTAGACCACATACATACGCTGTGGCACGTTATACAGAAGACCGAAGAGTATAACCTGCCTCTCTTTTTAGCGTTTGTGGACTACGAGAAAGCCTTCGATTCGATAGAGACTTGGGCTGTACTGCAGTCTCTCCAACGGTGCCAGATCGACTACCGGTACATTGAGGTGTTGAAGTGTTTGTACATGAGTGCTTATTTTTACTCCATAGCTCATATGACATGAGCTCATGATGATGAAGCCAATAACTTTTTGAGTAGCGACCGCATACCGGAAGACGCAGCGTTGGAAGGCCTTGTAGATGAACCGATGACCTGGTTACGACTGCGGGAATCTGATGGATGCCAGACGCATAGGACTGATCGATGTGGTGACACTTGGGGGAGGACTATGTACCTATGTCCAGCAGTTTACGTCTATTGGCAGATATCTTTTTTTATACTCGATAGGCTCGCGTTTGACCATTATCTCGCCTGATGGTAAGCGATGATGCGGTCTACGGTGAAACACGCTTGCCTAGAAGTAACCTATAACAAAACGTTTTGTGCGTATGGGTGGGATATCCACCATGTACCGATGGCGTAAGGCGCCGTACGACTTGTAGACCGATGATGGGCAGGCTATGAAGAATCAAATTATGCAGTTCTGTTGCACACTCCTCGAAATGTAACCGATAAAAACCGTTAGACTGGCAACTCGGCGTCGATATCATATATGACTCAGATTTTTTTTAAATGACTATGCAAGCAATTTGTTAGGACAAGGAGCCTCAGAACTTGTAATCGATAGTAGACCCGGTGACACTAGCTTTGAAAGTACATAATACATTTGGCAGCTTATCCCAACAAAGTAGATAAAACTTTTTAACAAAAAATCAAACCGTCTTCCAGAACAAAAAACTACAAAGCAAAAAATAACTTTCTTTTCCGAAGTCGGTGTCTTTTGTATCCATTTTTTTTCAGTTTTTCGACACCGACTTCGGAAAAGAAAGTTATTTTTTGCTTTGTAGTTTTTTGGTCTGGAAGTCGGTTTGATTTTTTCTTAAAAAGTTTTTTATATTTTTCTTTTTAGTTTTGGTAGGTGTCTCCAATTAACATGATAATCATTTGTGGTCAAAGTACACCTCATGACGATTCCAATAAGCCCAAGCACGACTAGGATACATTGTTTTTTTTTCCGGTCAATGTAGCGTTGGGCTTGGGGGAGGCCTATGTCCAGCAGTGGACGTGCTTCAGCTGACATGATAATGATGATTACTGTAGCGAATCTAATACCTGAATAAATAACCTGATGGAACACAAAAAATCCGGCATCGCGGAAGCAGAGTTTTCAAGAATTGTAAATACAGCTATGGATGGTGCGTATATATTGGTACAGGTATAAAAACCCAGTATGAGTTTACCAGCACGCAGACCGGGTATGTACAGCAGAGACCCGGTCCGTACCTGATAGGTAGAATGTCGAGCTACACGCCGAACTATTTCGTATGTCGGTACAGCCTCGTACCGGGTATGACATCATACCCAGTGCGGCGGGTGCGGCGGCGCAATATTTCATAGAGTCCGACCGCCCGTCATAGAGAAAACGAAGTTACCCGAACCGTACCCGAGGTTACGGCGCTTCGCGAATACTCCCGATCGAGCCCGTATTGAAACATAAGATTTTAGGTTTACCAAATAATTCGTTGATGCAAATTTGTTCTTTATTTTAATTAGGAAGTTAATTGCGTATTAATGTTAAAGAGTATTATTTATTTTGAATTACTTTTGCCAGAAGAAAGGTTCTTTACATTAATAAAGATAGAGGTGATTTTAGAATGTATGAAAATATTTTATGATATTTTGAGGTATAGTGTACTTGAGTCGACAATAATACTATTATTATTTACAATTCTTTTTAATTTTATGTCAGTTCACTTTCACTTGTGATGGCGGATTGAATTGATGACCATTGGCCTTGATTCCAATGGTCGTAAGATCGAGTCTCCAAAAGGCAACCACCGCTATGGCCAGGTCTGAACACACCCATAGGTATTTTGATACTGGGTTTTAGTACTGGGTATATGGCCATACCCATAACTTTGAGGCCGGGTATATAATGTTGCAGGTATATCTCATCCCTTAATACAGCAACCCGACAACAACAGTTGGACAGTTGCCCGGTGATAAATACCGAACACTGAAATGGTACTCAGTACTTAAATTTGAACTTAAGTGTGTTACCAGCAGGTTTGAAGGTGTAAATAAAACTACCGAACTGTATACTGATCTAAGTAAAGTAAGTATATTTGCAAAAACTCACAAGACCCCATCGAATTGGCAAACAATCTCCATTGCGACTTCTATTCCGACGCCAACGCCATCTAGTTGCGTCATTGTAAAACTTCAAAAGAAACATTGTTTTTGTTGACCTAATGAGCGACTGTTGATCATTAACACCCGGACCAGGGGTTCTTCTCCTTAAGGATGAATTCCAAAGTTCCAGCCTTCGTTACAGGCGTTTCCTACTCCGTATCAGGGAGTCTACTCCTAACTCCGTCATCGAAGTTACGGGCCCGAAAGTAATATCTGACGTGACGATACCTAGGCTGAAACAAGTGCCAAGTTAAATATTTTCGACAAATGTCAAATTGTATTGTCATTAATTCTTAGTTCGGGCGCCGAGCGAATCATCCATCCGTAGGAGATACGGAGTAGGAAACAACCGAAACGAAGGCTGAAACTACGGTCTTCGTGCTTAGGGAGTATATCCCCAACTAGGAGCCCGAAGAATAAGAATGAATGACAACATAATTTGAAAATTGTACCTACTCCCGATATGTTTTTACCCATCCAAAAAAATAATCATTATGGAGAAGGGTTCACTCCGAGGTTCCGGAATACTTTCGGACTTTTTCTTTCTTTGTAAATTTTTATTGATTTGATAAAGCAAAAAATACGTGTCCAATACTATTTGATAATCTCACTGACGGACTAAATAGAATTACAATGGTTCTAACCCGGAAACATCCCTATACGGTTAATGTAGTAAGTTTGTATAAACAATTTCTCATAAAATATTTATGCCCGATATATTTTACACACATTTCTATCCTATTTAAGATCACTTTGGTTATTATATAAACACTTACTTTTATGGAGCTTTTTATCGAAGAGAAAATACGACAAATTTTTCCAAGCACTTAGCGTGACATTTTCTTAAAGATTATTTATAGTTTAATGTTGTACTTAATAGTAAAGTTTCAAGAAAGAAGCTTAGCTAATGCTTTACGTGTATTTTATGTTCAACGTCATCTGCCTCCTATTTTTAACCGACTTCAAAAAAAGGAGGAGGTTCTCAATTCGTCGGAATCTTTTTTTTTTTTTTTTTATGTATGTTCCCCGATTACTCAAAGACGCCTGGACCGATTTCAATAAACCTTCTTTTGTTTTGAAGGGTATACTACCTAGTTGGTCCCATAGTCATCAGGTCAGGATCTGATGATGGGATCCTAGAGCAATCGAGGGTACTCCTCAAATATTATAGGCATACATATAGTGATTTTGGTATTTTCATCAACAATGCAATCACTTGCACTCAGAAAGTATAATTTGGTGAAGTGGAACTGATGAAGAAGACCACAGATGGCCACTTGAACTCCTAAATGCTAAGTATGTCACGGGTATAAAATATCTCGAATAGGTAACCGACTACGATGAAGCAAATACTTATAAATGAATGGGACTGATGAAAATGGTATCATTGAACTGTTCTGATGATGAAGCCGGAAGGTAGGCACCGGAACTCTGAAAAAAAAACAATGTATCCTAGTCGTGCTTGGGCTTATTGGAATCGTCATGAGGTGTACTTTGACCACAAATGATTATCATGTTAATTGGAGACACCTACCAAAACTAAAAAGAAAAATATAAAAAACTTTTTAACAAAAAATCAAACCGACTTCCAGAACAAAAAACTACAAAGCAAAAAATAACTTTCTTTTCCGAAGTCGGTGTCTTTTGTATCCATTTTTTTTCAGTTTTTCGACACCGACTTCGGAAAAGAAAGTTATTTTTTGCTTTGTAGTTTTTTGGTCTGGAAGTCGGTTTGATTTTTTGTTAAAAAGTTTTTTATATTTTTCTTTTTAGTTTTGGTAGGTGTCTCCAATTAACATGATAATCATTTGTGGTCAAAGTACACCTCATGACGATTCCAATAAGCCCAAGCACGACTAGGATACATTGTTTTTTTTTCAGAGTTCCGGTGCCTACCTTCCGGCTTCATCATCAGAACAGTTCAATGATACCATTTTCATCAGTCCCATTCATTTATAAGTATTTGCTTCATCGTAGTCGGTTACCTATTCGAGATATTTTATACCCGTGACATACTTAGCATTTAGGAGTTCAAGTGGCCATCTGTGGTCTTCTTCATCAGTTCCACTTCACCAAATTATACTTTCTGAGTGCAAGTGATTGCATTGTTGATGAAAATACCAAAATCACTATATGTATGCCTATAATATTTGAGGAGTACCCTCGATTGCTCTAGGATCCCATCATCAGATCCTGACCTGATGACTATGGGACCAACTAGGTAGTATACCCTTCAAAACAAAAGAAGGTTTATTGAAATCGGTCCAGGCGTCTTTGAGTAATCGGGGAACATACATAAAAAAAAAAAAAAAAAGATTCCGACGAATTGAGAACCTCCTCCTTTTTTTGAAGTCGGTTAAAAATAGGAGGCAGATGACGTTGAACATAAAATACACGTAAAGCATTAGCTAAGCTTCTTTCTTGAAACTTTACTATTAAGTACAACATTAAACTATAAATAATCTTTAAGAAAATGTCACGCTAAGTGCTTGGAAAAATTTGTCGTATTTTCTCTTCGATAAAAAGCTCCATAAAAGTAAGTGTTTATATAATAACCAAAGTGATCTTAAATAGGATAGAAATGTGTGTAAAATATATCGGGCATAAATATTTTATGAGAAATTGTTTATACAAACTTACTACATTAACCGTATAGGGATGTTTCCGGGTTAGAACCATTGTAATTCTATTTAGTCCGTCAGTGAGATTATCAAATAGTATTGGACACGTATTTTTTGCTTTATCAAATCAATAAAAATTTACAAAGAAAGAAAAAGTCCGAAAGTATTCCGGAACCTCGGAGTGAACCCTTCTCCATAATGATTATTTTTTTGGATGGGTAAAAACATATCGGGAGTAGGTACAATTTTCAAATTATGTTGTCATTCATTCTTATTCTTCGGGCTCCTAGTTGGGGATATACTCCCTAAGCACGAAGACCGTAGTTTCAGCCTTCGTTTCGGTTGTTTCCTACTCCGTATCTCCTACGGATGGATGATTCGCTCGGCGCCCGAACTAAGAATGAATGACAATACAATTTGACATTTGTCGAAAATATTTAACTTGGCACTTGTTTCAGCCTAGGTATCGTCACGTCAGATATTACTTTCGGGCCCGTAACTTCGATGACGGAGTTAGGAGTAGACTCCCTGATACGGAGTAGGAAACGCCTGTAACGAAGGCTGGAACTTTGGAATTCATCCTTAAGGAGAAGAACCCCTGGTCCGGGTGTTAATGATCAACAGTCGCTCATTAGGTCAACAAAAACAATGTTTCTTTTGAAGTTTTACAATGACGCAACTAGATGGCGTTGGCGTCGGAATAGAAGTCGCAATGGAGATTGTTTGCCAATTCGATGGGGTCTTGTGAGTTTTTGCAAATATACTTACTTTACTTAGATCAGTATACAGTTCGGTAGTTTTATTTACACCTTCAAACCTGCTGGTAACACACTTAAGTTCAAATTTAAGTACTGAGTACCATTTCAGTGTTCGGTATTTATCACCGGGCAACTGTCCAACTGTTGTTGTCGGGTTGCTGTATTAAGGGATGAGATATACCTGCAACATTATATACCCGGCCTCAAAGTTATGGGTATGGCCATATACCCAGTACTAAAACCCAGTATCAAAATACCTATGGGTGTGTTCAGACCTGGCCATAGCGGTGGTTGCCTTTTGGAGACTCGATCTTACGACCATTGGAATCAAGGCCAATGGTCATCAATTCAATCCGCCATCACAAGTGAAAGTGAACTGACATAAAATTAAAAAGAATTGTAAATAATAATAGTATTATTGTCGACTCAAGTACACTATACCTCAAAATATCATAAAATATTTTCATACATTCTAAAATCACCTCTATCTTTATTAATGTAAAGAACCTTTCTTCTGGCAAAAGTAATTCAAAATAAATAATACTCTTTAACATTAATACGCAATTAACTTCCTAATTAAAATAAAGAACAAATTTGCATCAACGAATTATTTGGTAAACCTAAAATCTTATGTTTCAATACGGGCTCGATCGGGAGTATTCGCGAAGCGCCGTAACCTCGGGTACGGTTCGGGTAACTTCGTTTTCTCTATGACGGGCGGTCGGACTCTATGAAATATTGCGCCGCCGCACCCGCCGCACTGGGTATGATGTCATACCCGGTACGAGGCTGTACCGACATACGAAATAGTTCGGCGTGTAGCTCGACATTCTACCTATCAGGTACGGACCGGGTCTCTGCTGTACATACCCGGTCTGCGTGCTGGTAAACTCATACTGGGTTTTTATACCTGTACCAATATATACGCACCATCCATAGCTGTATTTACAATTCTTGAAAACTCTGCTTCCGCGATGCCGGATTTTTTGTGTTCCATCAGGTTATTTATTCAGGTATTAGATTCGCTACAGTAATCATCATTATCATGTCAGCTGAAGCACGTCCACTGCTGGACATAGGCCTCCCCCAAGCCCAACGCTACATTGACCGGAAAAAAAACAATGTATCCTAGTCGTGCTTGGGCTTATTGGAATCGTCATGAGGTGTACTTTGACCACAAATGATTATCATGTTAATTGGAGACACCTACCAAAACTAAAAAGAAAAATATAAAAAACTTTTTAAGAAAAAATCAAACCGACTTCCAGACCAAAAAACTACAAAGCAAAAAATAACTTTCTTTTCCGAAGTCGGTGTCGAAAAACTGAAAAAAAATGGATACAAAAGACACCGACTTCGGAAAAGAAAGTTATTTTTTGCTTTGTAGTTTTTTGTTCTGGAAGACGGTTTGATTTTTTGTTAAAAAGTTTTATCTACTTTGTTGGGATAAGCTGCCAAATGTATTATGTACTTTCAAAGCTAGTGTCACCGGGTCTACTATCGATTACAAGTTCTGAGGCTCCTTGTCCTAACAAATTGCTTGCATAGTCATTTAAAAAAAATCTGAGTCATATATGATATCGACGCCGAGTTGCCAGTCTAACGGTTTTTATCGGTTACATTTCGAGGAGTGTGCAACAGAACTGCATAATTTGATTCTTCATAGCCTGCCCATCATCGGTCTACAAGTCGTACGGCGCCTTACGCCATCGGTACATGGTGGATATCCCACCCATACGCACAAAACGTTTTGTTATAGGTTACTTCTAGGCAAGCGTGTTTCACCGTAGACCGCATCATCGCTTACCATCAGGCGAGATAATGGTCAAACGCGAGCCTATCGAGTATAAAAAAAGATATCTGCCAATAGACGTAAACTGCTGGACATAGGTACATAGTCCTCCCCCAAGTGTCACCACATCGATCAGTCCTATGCGTCTGGCATCCATCAGATTCCCGCAGTCGTAACCAGGTCATCGGTTCATCTACAAGGCCTTCCAACGCTGCGTCTTCCGGTATGCGGTCGCTACTCAAAAAGTTATTGGCTTCATCATCATGAGCTCATGTCATATGAGCTATGGAGTAAAAATAAGCACTCATGTACAAACACTTCAACACCTCAATGTACCGGTAGTCGATCTGGCACCGTTGGAGAGACTGCAGTACAGCCCAAGTCTCTATCGAATCGAAGGCTTTCTCGTAGTCCACAAACGCTAAAAAGAGAGGCAGGTTATACTCTTCGGTCTTCTGTATAACGTGCCACAGCGTATGTATGTGGTCTACGGTGCTAAAGCCTTTTCGGAATCCGGCTTGTTCGGGGGGCTGGAAATCGTCAAACCTGCGCGCGAGACGATTCGTGATGACTCTTGAAAACAACTTGAAGTGAGATGGGCCTATAGTTCTTCAACCGGGCATTGTCGCCCTTCTTGAAGAATTTCGTGTTATAGGAATAAAATCAAATTTAAATTTAAATAATTTGCTGTTTCTTTATTAGTACTATCTAAACTTTATATTAGTGAAAATGCTAACATATAGGTACAGTAAGGGGTCAAAATTGCAGTCATACCTCAATGTTTATAGCCACCTGTACGGTTCTGTGCATATAAGTGTGTGCGTGATGTTTCAACTCAACCAATCAGACATCATACAGTCTAACTACTAGGTGAAGGGGCGTGGTCAACGCCACACAAAGATAAAAATATATACTACTCGTTTTACTTATATGTAACTAGAAAAGTCCATGTCGAGCCGGTTCAAAACTAACTCTAAAATTCGTCTTAGTAGTTATCGTAACTTGTGGCAGACTTGGGAGTGTGGGCCACTCTAAAGCGGGATCGTAGTAGATGCGAGTTCAAATCTCGGCTGCACTAAGTTTCTTTTTGTATTTTTGGTAACCTGTACTCATGGTAACAAATAATTAGTAGTAAGTTACCCGAAAGGAATGCATTTTAGAATAGGTATAAAATAAAACTATTTTTTTATGCATCCTTTGTGAATATTGTTTATACCCAACCATTAAAAACGAAAACAAGTTGAAAATAAGTAATTTATTGATTTAATAAATATTATTACAACTAATTTAAATAGTAGGCTTATAAAAAAAGATAGATAAGTTTTAATTTTTGGATAATAATATGATAACTATTAATATTATTTTTATTTCTTTGTTTTTATATTTTTTTTATTATTATTATTACTATTATTTTGAGGCAATAGCTTAACCTCAACAATATAATGCTAAACAATACAATGATACAATGATTTTTACATAGAATACCGTTAATAGTTAAAACAATAAATGTAATAGTAATAAATAATAATATTGTAATAAAATTAAAACTTTTTACGTAAAATTGGTTCTTAGATCGGTTTAAATATCTTTATTCACATTAAGAAAATTGTCATTACCATAATATGCTAACATTTTAGAAGTATTATCCCAGTGAGGGTAAAAGAAAAACAAATGGTTCGTTGTTGACTAGGAATTCAACACATTCCCGAGATAAGGCAGTGGTCAAAGTTAAAAAAATTATTTCAAACACTGATTTAAAATACTAAATAAAGTCACTTATTTTCTTTGGCATGGAGTGCACGGCGAATAGTGCAAAATGACGTATCGAATTCACTAGCAAAACGCCTAGTTGGTATAAAACCATTGTTTTCATATTCATTCAACCATAAAACTTCATTGAGACTGACTTATAAGCGGTGGTCTGCCACTTCATGCACGACTCTTGAGACTTCCTTCTTTCTCAAACTTCGTTATCCAACGAATCACAGTTCTACACTTATTAAACATTAAAAAAAATGATTTATTTACATAATTGACACAAAAATATCATGCAATATATTTAAAAATTCATCACATTATTTTTTAAATATAACTTACACATAATCCGGTTGCATCAGAAATTTGTGATTGTGTTTAGCCTATTCTTATGCAAGGCAACAATGTTTTCCCTATTTTCTATACTTATATTTGCTTGTATAACATATTACTTATGATAATCAAATAAACACAAACCACCACGAACGCTGTGATTAAAGTTCACCAACCAACAACGTCGTACTAAGTATTTCTTCAAGAAATTGATATTGTTTCAATATACCCTCATCTTCAGTTATTTTACCGAATAAAATAAAAATGTCTACCCTCATCCAAATGCAATGCTCAAGATCCAATTAACTAAACACTTAAACGAAAATCTACCTGACAATTGAATGAATTAGATCATAATCATAATATAAAGTAATAAATGCAGCGACGAACATAATATTATTAAAAGGATAACTTAATGATTATGCTACGGTATTTAATATTTTCAATCATTTATGAGATTACATTAAAAAGATAGTTTTAATATTTATGCCTTCAATTTAAAAGAAGAAATAGATAATTATTCATATTCATAAGTTAAGTGTATTAAATTATAATAAAAATAATTTGACAATTATTTAAAAATAATATTAAAAATTGTGTAAAATGTGTATAGATTAATAAATGAAGAAAAATTAAATAATAATATTTTCACGGGATTCGAACCAGGGTTATCATAGTATACCTAGAAATGTTTACCGCTTGGCCAGATAGACACTTACGTAAAGCATAGAAATTATATACCTCATTCCAAAGGTAAATTATTATCTACCGCGCTCTCTAGGATCCTTGATGAATAGCAATATACGGGAGTAAGTGCGATCGATGTTGGCGACAAAACTTGTGGTTATTGTGTTTGAAATCTACCCACAATGTTATAAAGTTTAGGTAAACGTTTGTATTATATTATAATATCTATAGATGAGGATGGATTTGAAACACCACCACCCACATGTTTTGTGATTTTAATAAATAGTATGACATTGTGGTCATGTCGCGTTCTCATTGGTTCATTATGAAAGAGTTCGATATACAGGTGTGTGTATGAGTGTTATGTGTCTATAGAAGAAGGTCGTAAGTGGGACTCATTGTTTATGCTATAGTTTCGTGAAGTTGTGACTGCGATTTTGACCGTGATAGTACAGTGGAATAATAGAAAACTGAAAATAACTCGTAACTCTTTCAATAAAAGATTTAAGATTTTCAAATCATTTCCTGTATGCATAGA